>NHQK01000003.1:0-1200000 GCA_016864655.1 Phytophthora cactorum
ATACGTGCGGGAATCGAAGTCCCCGCACAGTGCACCAACGTTCTATGGCAACAGAACGCCACAGGGCGGATGGTGCATCGTTCATGCTTACAACAAGCTGAACGATGCGACGATACCGGCGCAGACGCCGATACCACGAAACGTTGTGATCATCGATTCGATGACCAGAAGCATCATCTACAGTGCTCTTGATCTGCGCGACGGGTTCTACCAGATCCTAATGCATGAGAGCGGTATCCCTCTCACGGGGGTGATCACCCCAAGCGGTCTGCTTTGAGAGTAGCTCGTGTAATGCCACAGGGACTGAGAGAACGCCCCTGCTACCTTCAATAGATGCGTGACGCATCTATTGCGCTCGGTGCGAAATCGCGCACCGAGCGACTTCGACGACGTGTTCGTCCACAGCCGGGCTGTGAACGGGGAGACTGACGTTGAGGTGCACAAGGAGCACCTCCGTAAGCTGCTAGGGCTCATGTGTAAGCATAAGCTCTATGCGAACCTGAAAAAGTGTATCTTCGGGGCGAGCGAGATACCCATTCTCGGGTGTCTCGTCGGGAAGAACGGCGTACGCCCTGACTCAGAGAAGGTCAGAGTGATAAATGAATGACTTACGCTATCCAATGTCAAGGAACTGAGGCAGTTCCTTGGGCTTGCAACGTACCTGCGCAAGTACGTTGAGAACTACGCGGGCAAGATCCGACCGCTGTCGCAGCTTCTAAAGAAGGGAGCTGAGTGGAAATGGACTGCTGAGTGTCAGCAGGCCTTCGATGCAGTCAAGCAGGGCTTGACAAAAACGCCGATCTTGGCAGTGGCTGATCAAGATCGTCCGTTTCACGTCGTCTGGGACGCATCCGACATTGCGATCGGATGCGCGTTGATGCAGCACGATCACGAGTGTTTGTGTGTGTTGTCTACTACCAGTCGCGTCAGCTGAAGCCAGCTGAGCATAACTATCCCGTACATGACAAGAAACTCCCTTCCATGAAGTATGTACTCGCGAAGTTCCAAGTGTACCTACTTGGG
This sequence comes from Phytophthora cactorum, assembly GCA_016864655.1. Lineage (NCBI taxonomy): Eukaryota > Oomycota > Peronosporomycetes > Peronosporales > Peronosporaceae > Phytophthora > Phytophthora cactorum. The sequence continues at coordinate 1,024 of NHQK01000003.1, forward strand.
AGTGGTCTACACCGACCACTTCTTGGTCACAATTGTTGATGTCGACTGCAGATCATCTGCAGACGGACGGTCAGACCGAGCGCGTGAACCGCGTGCTCGGCGACTTGTTGAAGAGCTAGGCACACTCGTTCCAGCAACGGAGCGACTGTCTGCCGATGACAGAGTTTGCCATCAACAACTCGGTGCATGCCTCGACTGGGCATAAAGTTCTACGTGAATGTTATGCGGCATCCACGCCTTCCGAGCATGCTCGGAACGGTGGATTCCTCCTTAAGTGGGGGAGGATCTACGGTTGCATCCGAACAACCGCAGAAGAGCGCTGATACCGACACAATATCAGCGATGACGACACGAAGACAAGCTGCGTCTCGTTCCCGGAACGAGACGACGAACAATGACGACGGTTCCGTGCACAGACACCGTGACCAAGGACAACACGTCTGGGCAGGGCGCAGACAGCGCACAGGCTGGTCCTGCTGCGGAGAAGAACACGTCTGTGCAGGGCACAGACAGCGCACAGACAGCGCACATGCGGGAACGAACGCCGTACTGAAAAAAAACATTCAGCACACAAGCAATGGACTTTGGCCAGCGCCGACAAGCCGTCATACGGTTTGTCCAGGACGCGATAGCAGTTTTGTGGATAGACAGAAGCTAAACGTTGACAGTGTTGACAGGGGTAACACAAATGAATTCAAGAAGGGTTCATTAGTTCTGTTAGCTACACATAACCTGCCTAGACATGCAGTTTCAGATTTCGGAGCAAGTAAGCTAGCTCCGCGCTTCATCGGTCCGTTCACGGTGCTTGAACGGCATGACAACGCGTACACGTTGGACATACCATCCAGCATGCGGATCCATCTGACATTTTATGTCGGGCGGCTGAAGCCGTACACGCAACACGAGCCATCTAGTCTTGATGGCTCGCAGAGGACGACGAAGCGGTGTGAACCAGCTTCTCGAGGGCGGCAACACGGTCGTGGAGCCTCACGACCTGCGTTCCAAGTTCCACTTGGATATTCGACGCGGTCTGAGCGGCCTGTGCGACCTGAGCCTTCTGATAGCGCAGCTCCTGCTGCAGCTGGGCGAACGCCACGCTCTGGAACTGTTCCAGAGCGGCTACACGGTCGTACAGAGCGCGAGAGTCACGGCCAACCTGGGGTTGACCGTACGGAGGGTATCTTTCCGCCGCCGCCACTGCGCGACGCGCGCGGCTCGACTCGCTGGATAGTGGAGCGAATCGTGGGCTATGAACCCCCGAAGACGAACCGAGATCAGGCTCGTCTTCGTATCCGTTGGAGTGGATTTCCTCCCCACCGAGATACATGGGAACCGCGGAACGTCCTGATGGAAGACGTTCCGGAAATGGTGAGGGCGTACGAAGCCCAGCACGGGGTGCAGGCGTAACGCCTACACGAGCGCTGCGATCACTGCTGACACTCTGAGTGTCACGACGTTCATCACGATGTTCAAGTTGAACGCGGAGATCACGCAGCCAAGCAGGTACACGCACAGCCATGTACCTGGTAAGGTCTCGCTCGGAGAAACGCACTACCCCGAGATGGCAGTGCGGACACGTAGTTTCAAACGGAGCTGCACACGGGATACCCACCTCCATAGCTTGATTATGGAGGCGATCGATCATATGACACCTCGAGAAGCTCTCGAAGCGCTAGTGCGCCGCAGTAATACGGGCGCACTAAGCATTCGCGTCTTTGTTGAAGTTTTCAACAAAGGCGTTCCATGCTTGACAAAGTGTCACCCACTCAGGCACTTTACTCTAGCGCGAAGTCTTCTTCGACGCATTCCATCTCAGCTCATGGAAAAGTCCGATGGAGTAGTCGCGCCTTTGATTCGTCATCGGATCAAAGTGCTGCGCGGGAGCTTCAGCATCATCATTGATGGCGCTGCAAACGTACAACGGAATCAAGTTCGGTGGCGAAGTTGCACCGAACTTGGAAGGGGTTTTGGAAGCAGTTGGCATCTATGGGGCGCGTTCTGTAGAGACAGAACGCGGAGTCACCGGTGTTGGCGGCTTCTCCTCTTCTTCAATAGACAATATCTTCAAGATCGAAGAGTTCGGACTCTCTTCACGCGGTTGACGCGACCCTGTGACCGGATCGTGCGTGTCTACGACCGACTGGGAGTCGGCGGTTGAGGACGAGGCTCCCTCGTCCCGCATGGGGACATCACTGATGTCAGACCCATAGTCTGTAGGCATGCTGCCGCCGGTCTTCCACACCAACGAGCACTCGAGGGCAGTCCTCGGGGCAGTAGCCTTGTCATCCACGCGCTTCGTGTATTGTAGCGCGTGGTATTTGCCGACAGAGAGCCTAGACTATGTCGTGGAGTACCTGCTGGCGCAGACACCGAGGTTATCCGTGCCTGCGCCCGCATGGACATAGCAGCATCTGCAGTAGCAGACCCTTGCGCAGGCGTCTTAGTTAGCGAGCTCGTCGCAAAATGAGCTCGAATGCTTGAATTCCCAGAGAGGTGACGTGCTAAGACTAGCACGTCTTATCTTAACGTGGGGGGGGGGGGGGGGGGGGGGGGTAACGGGTTACACGCAAGTGGCTACACTTTGGAGCGTCCTCGACGTTGTAGTAAGCCACCACTGGTTACTTTGCAGCCCACCGGTCTGTATGCATTTAGGCTTCTTATTGGTAGATAAGTGTTCCTGTCTACCAACTAGAATAGCAGGGTTCTGACAGCTACTCGATGGCAGAATATGGGGTGATGGCCCTCCACACAGTTAAATGAAAGTTATTCTACCATCAAGACTACCTTTCATTTATACCTTTCATATATTCTCGATGACGCAGACGCCTGCGCAAGAGTCTGCTACTGCAGATGCTGCTATGTCCATGCGGGCGCAGGCACGGATAACCTCGGTGTCTGCGCCAGCAGGTACTCCACGACATAGTCTAGGCTCTCTGTCGGCAAATACCACGCGCTACAATACACGAAGCGCGTGGATGACAAGGCTACTGCCCCGAGGACTGCCCTCGAGTGCTCGTTGGTGTGGAAGACCGGCGGCAGCATGCCTACAGACTATGGGTCTGACATCAGTGATGTCCCATGCGGGACGAGGGAGCCTCGTCCTCCCCGCCGACTCCCAGTCGGTCGTAGACACGCACGATCCGGTCACAGGGGTCGCGTCAAACCCGCGTGAAGAAGTCCGAACTCTTCGATCTTGAAGATATTGTCTAATGAAGAAGAAGAGAGAAGCCGCCAACACCGGTGACTCCGCGTTCTGTCTCTACAGAACGCGCCCCATAGATGCCAACTGCTTCCAAAACCCCTTCCAAGTTCGGTGCAACTTCGCCACCGAACTTGATTCCGTTGTACGTTTGCAGCGCCATCAATGATGATGCTGAAGCTCCCGCGCAGCACTTGATCCGATGACGAATCAAAGGCGCGACTACCCATCGGACTTTTCCATGAGCTGAGATGGAATGCGTCGAAGAAGACTTCGCGCTATAGAGTAAAGTGCCTGAGTGGGTGACACTTTGTCAAGCATGGAACGCCTTTGTTGAAAACTTCAACAAAGACGCGAATGCTTAGTGCGCCCGTATTTACTGCGGCGCACTAGCGCTTCGAGAGCTTCTCGAGGTGTCATATGATCGATCGCCTCCATAATCAAGCTATGGAGGTGGGTATCCCGTGTGCAGCTCCGTTTGAAACTACGTGTCCGCACTGCCATCTCGGGGTAGTGCTTCTCCGAGCGAGACCTTACCAGGTACATGGCTGGCGTGTACCTGCTTGGCTGCGTGATCTCCGCGTTCAACTTGAACATCGTGATGAACGTCGTGACACTCAGAGTGTCAGCAGTGATCGCAGCGCTCGTGTAGGCGTTACGCCTGCACCCCGTGCTGGGCTTCGTACGCCCTCACCATTTCCGGAACGTCTCCATCAGGACGTTCCGCGGTTCCCATGTATCTCGGTGGGGAGGAAATCCACTCCAACGGATACGAAGACGAGCCTGATCTCGGTTCGTCTTCGGGGGTTCATAGCCCACGATTCGCTCCACTATCCAGCGAGTCGAGCCGCGCGCGTCGCGCAGTGGCGGCGGCGGAAAGATACCCTCCGTACGGTCAACCCCAGGTTGGCCGTGACTCTCGCGCTCTGTACGACCGTGTAGCCGCTCTGGAACAGTTCCAGAGCGTGGCGTTCGCCCAGCTGCAGCAGGAGCTGCGCTATCAGAAGGCTCAGGTCGCACAGGCCGCTCAGACCGCGTCGAATATCCAAGTGGAACTTGGAACGCAGGTCGTGAGGCTCCACGACCGTGTTGCCGCCCTCGAGAAGCTGGTTCACACCGCTTCGTCGTCCTCTGCGAGCCATCAAGACTAGATGGCTCGTGTTGCGTGTACGGCTTCAGCCGCCCGACATAAAATGTCAGATGGATCCGCATGCTGGATGGTATGTCCAACGTGTACGCGTTGTCATGCCGTTCAAGCACCGTGAACGGACCGATGAAGCGCGGAGCTAGCTTACTTGCTCCGAAATCTGAAACTGCATGTCTAGGCAGGTTATGTGTAGCTAACAGAACTAATGAACCCTTCTTGAATTCATTTGTGTTACCCCTGTCAACACTGTCAACGTTCAGCTTCTGTCTATCCACAAAACTGCTATCGCGTCCTGGACAAACCGTATGACGGCTTGTCGGCGCTGGCCAAAGTCCATTGCTTGTGTGCTGAATGTTTTTTTTCAGTACGGCGTTCGTTCCCGCATGTGCGCTGTCTGTGCGCTGTCTGTGCCCTGCACAGACGTGTTCTTCTCCGCAGCAGGACCAGCCTGTGCGCTGTCTGCGCCCTGCCCAGACGTGTTGTCCTTGGTCACGGTGTCTGTGCACGGAACCGTCGTCATTGTTCGTCGTCTCGTTCCGGGAACGAGACGCAGCTTGTCTTCGTGTCGTCATCGCTGATATTGTGTCGGTATCAGCGCTCTTCTGCGGTTGTTCGGATGCAACCGTAGATCCTCCCCCACTTAAGGAGGAATCCACCGTTCCGAGCATGCTCGGAAGGCGTGGATGCCGCATAACATTCACGTAGAACTTTATGCCCAGTCGAGGCATGCACCGAGTTGTTGATGGCAAACTCTGTCATCGGCAGACAGTCGCTCCGTTGCTGGAACGAGTGTGCCTAGCTCTTCAACAAGTCGCCGAGCACGCGGTTCACGCGCTCGGTCTGACCGTCCGTCTGCAGATGATCTGCAGTCGACATCAACAATTGTGACCAAGAAGTGGTCGGTGTAGACCACTCCCAAGTAGGTACACTTTCCGTCTGCAGATGACATACTCATGGAAGGGAGTTTCTTGTCATGTAACGGGATAGTTTTTTCATGCTCGCACTGGCTTTCAGCTGACGGCGACTGGTAGTAGACAACACACACAAAAACACTCGTGATCGTGCTGCATCAACGCGCATCCGATCGCAATGTCGGATGGCGTCCCAGACGACGTGAAACGGACGATCTTGATCAGCCACTGCCAAGATCGGCGTTTTTGTCAAGCCCTGCTTGACTGCATCGAAGGCCTGCTGACACTCAGCAGTCCATTTCCACTCAGCTCCCTTCTTTAGAAGCTGCGACAGCGGTCGGATCTTGCCCGCGTAGTTCTCAACGTACTTGCGCAGGTACGTTGCAAGCCCAAGGAACTGCCTCAGTTCCTTGACATTGGATAGCGTAAGTCATTCATTTATCACTCTGACCTTCTCTGAGTCAGGGCGTACGCCGTTCTTCCCGACGAGACACCCGAGAATGGGTATCTCGCTCGCCCCGAAGATACACTTTTTCAGGTTCGCATAGAGCTTATGCTTACACATGAGCCCTAGCAGCTTACGGAGGTGCTCCTTGTGCACCTCAACGTCAGTCTCCCCGTTCACAGCCCGGCTAGCGACTTCGACGTCGTCGAAGTCGCTCGGTGCGCGATTTCGCACCGAGCGCAATAGATGCGTCACGCATCTATTGAAGGTAGCAGGGGCGTTCTTCAGTCCCTGTGGCATTACGAGCTACTCTCAAAGCAGACCGCTTGGGGTGATCACCCCCGTGAGAGGGATACCGCTCTCATGCATTAGGATCCTTGGTAAGAAACCCCGTCGCGCAGATCAAGAGCACTGTAGATGATGGCTTCTGGTCATCGAATCGATGATCACAACGTTTCGTGGTATCGGCGTCTGCGCCGGTATCGTCGCATCGTTCAGCTTGTTGTAAGCATGAACGATGCACCATCCGCCCTGTGGCTTCTTGCCATAGAACGTTGGTGCACTGTGCGGGGACTTCGATTCCCGCACGTGATCTGCCTGACGACGACTCTCGAAGAAGCCGTCGATCGCCATCACTTGATCCCGCGGCAGTGGCCACTACCGCGTCACACAGTACTTCGTACCGGCACGAGATTAATCTCGTGCTATATGCCCTTGTCCTGTGGAAGCTCCGCAGGAATCTCGTCCGGGAGCACATCCTTGTGCTCCCACAGAACATCGTAGAAGGGACTCGCATTCAGCGAATCCCAGCTCTACTCGTCGGAGCGCTCCTTCTTCGTCTTCGCACTGAGAGTGTCCCCACTCTCGGCGGTACTCGCAGCGTGGAGTTGCCTCAACTCCTCTGCTTCACCCTTCATCCTTTTGAGATCCGAAAAGAGGCATATCTGTTCGATGCGTCCTTCGTGCAGGTCCCTCGCGAAGCGCATCCAGTCCATGGCTGGAAGCGACGTCAACCCCGACGCACTCGTCGGAGGATTCTCCAGTTGCATTGACCGGTACTGGAGACCAGTACGGGTCCGTGTCAAGACGTTCAACGTCTCGACACTCGACGTCGCGTCCGATGTCTGCCCGGCAGACATCTCTTGTAGCGTCTCGGTCCCGGATCGAGACTTGCGCAGCTTGTGTCGCTTGCGCCGTCGTTTCTTGTTGTGGAGCCCGGCTCCACTTGTTCCTCGTCCAGGCCCGGCCTTGGACGGGTTTCCGTTGCCGAAACCGTCGGCGGATTCTTTCCGCGGACGCGCATAATCAATCCCGGATTGAATGCATTCCGATTCGTCGCGCAGCCCGGCTGCACGCGAGCACGCAAGCTTTTCCGGTGTTGGACGTTTGAAACCGCCAACACTGCTTGCCGTGTCATCAACTCCCATAGTCGACGCACCTTTGTCATCTCGACGCCTTGCGGCGGAGCCTTCCGTGATTTTTGATCCAATCACGGCCGTGTCAACTACCCGAGCTAACACGCCGACTTCACAGCTACTGTTTGTAGCTGGAGTCGCTTGCATCTTTGATGCGTCAGTTCCCGGAACTGATGCACCATCGTCGTCTCGACCCCTCGAGGTGGAGACTCGTCGCAAATCAGATCCAATCAGATTCTGATTCGACTCACATTTAATGACTCTCTCAGTCGTTGCGACTTGTGCTTGGACACCGGAAGCAACAGCGTTTGGCGCTGCCTCAACGAAATGATCGGGTGCACCTTGCGGTGCACGCGCTACACTGACAGGGCCATCGCTCTCTGTCGCGTTGCGACCGAAGCGTACAAACGTACGCTTCTCCCAATTGATTACTGGATCATGCCGTGCAAGTAACGGCATGCCCAACACCAAGTCAAACTTATCGTCTAAGTCTAAGACGATAAGGTCCTCTACAAACACCCGGTGTTTGTACGAGAAGCGCACGCGTACGACGCGCTTCCCAGTTCTCACGGTGGCACCCGTTGCCAACCGCACTTCCAACACATGCCTACCTCCTCGAAGTTCAGCTTCATAGACTTTGCTGTCGAACAAAGTTGTTCGACGCACCCGAGTCTACCAGAGCACGACGAGAGCCTTCTCTCTTCGACCTTACCTTCAGGATGACAAGATTTGGCTTGTCATCTTGCTTCTTGCAGTGAGCGTATCTCACACTGGGGGCTGCAGTATTCAGAGTCGCATGTCCGTTGTAGACACGCGTGACTGCACTACCAGTAGGCCGCCCCGCGCCTACTGGTTCCGCGCGTTTTTTTGGTTGATCGCGGCGATGCCCGGCATCGCCACGTCGGCCCCCGGCCTTGTGCACAGCCGCTGTGCACTCACGCGCAAAGTGTCCGGTGTATTCGCATCGGAAACACCGCACGCTACTGTTGTTTCGCTGCTGGTGACCAGCAGCCGTAGCGTTCGAGAGGTTCATGGGTTCCGGGCCTCCCGTCCTTACCACCGGACGTGCCATCCTCGGCACGTTCACATGCAACTTAGCCTGCCGCAGGCTAAATTCCTCTTGCGTGGCAAGGGTGATCGCAGCCTCGAGGGTACGTGGGTACTCTCGGAAGAGATAGGTCTTGACAGGCCCATCCTTCAATCCCCTCATGAACGTGACGACCTTAGTCGCCTCGTCTATCGGGTTGGTCACGATGTTCGAGACTAAGTACCGCGCACGTTGGGCGTAAGCATGGACGTCATGCTTACCTTGCTGCAAGTCGAGGAACTCAGCCCTCGGCCGAAACTCGTTCTTAGGATACGCACACGCTTGTCTGAGCTCCTCCTTGAACACCACATACGTGCTGAAGCACGTAGCGCGTTCGTGAGGCGGCGTCCATACGCCTAGCTCCTCGCTCGTCCGCCAAGACATGACATGGCGAACCCAACCTTCGACGGTACGTCAGAGATGCGTCGAGCTGCAATGGCAGTGTCGACCTCGACAAGCCATCGGAGAAAAGGCTCCCCCTCTTTTCCCACATAGTTGCTCACGTGCAGTTTCAATGACTGCACGCGCGGTGTCGTCCCGGACGATGCCGTCGTAGTCGTAGCGGCAGCAGCATCTCGCTCCTTCACCATGTTGCTCTGTCGGCGACAGTGTTTGTAGCATTGCCGCTAAGGCCGCCTCTCCAATGACTGTTGCCAGTCTTTGGAGAGCCTCCCACTCTGAACCCGACGGGCGGGACAGTCTGCACGCGCAACATGCCTTGCAGACTCGCTCGGGCCACACATGGACGGATTACCGTCCATGGGTCGGTTCTCGGCCCGTGTTCGTATTCCATACGAACTCGTCAGGTAGTCGGTCGTTTGACGGGCTACAAAGTACCAGGTGTAATGGGCCAACTCTGTGCCCACTACTTCGGCTTACACGTTAGCGCACGTGTAGGATGAAGTGTAGTTTGCTTAAACTTAAATTAGCTATACTTTCGTCCGAAAGTATAGATTTACTAAAATAAGAAAAGCTAAAAGCCGATTTGGGTTAAAATGAGAACTGCTATTTATGATTTATGTCTGGACTGGGTTTCCTCCTAAAATTGATATCCTATATGAAAGGTATTCTGACATCCGATGGCTGTCAGAACCCTGCTAATCTAATTGGTAGAAAGAAATGTTTATCTACCAAAGAGAAGCCTAAATGCATACAGACCAGTGGTCTGCAAAGTGTAACCATTGGTGTGTCGTACACGAACGTTCGAGGAACCTCCTTGTAGCCAAGTGGCTATGTGTTGCCACTTGCGTGTAACCCCGTTACAGAGAGTCTGTTAACTCTCCGAGTTATGCATTGAGAGTCTACTAACTCTCCGGGTACTCCGTACCCATTGTGTGACACACACCTGGTGTAGCCACCAGCTCGCGTAACCCCGTTACACTCTCTCCCACTAAGATGTGGACTTACCAGTCCACATCCGTTGGAGGTCACGGCGCTTCACGACACAGCTCTCCCGAGCTTCGGCTCGATGAGCCCGTTGTCGACTGTGCATCCTCGATGCTTCGATTGCCTTAATCCCAAGACCACACGCTCCTGCGAAGGTCGGAAGACCAAACTCAGTTGTCACTCCGTGACAACGTGCCGCCTCACGGCTCATGAAGCACGTATGCGGTCTCAGACCCAAACACCATCGGGGTGCGTGTGCCAAGCGCTGTCCTCACGCTCTCCGTGATCGAGCACCAACGTGAGCACCTTCGCCATCGCGACTCTCACGCCACGAGCAGCAAAGCTGATGAGAGCAAGGCTATGGACTCGTCCGAGCCACACGCTCCGCCCGTATAGCTCAGTGGTCGAGCACTCGCTTTCTAAGCGATAGGTCGGTGGTTCGATATCACCTTCGTGGGCAAGGCCCATATACCATAGAGCACAGCTCCAGACTCACACGAGTTACGGGCGTAGCCCATATAGCTCAGTGGTAGAGCACTCACTTTTTAAGCGATAGGTCTGTGGTTCAATCCCACCCGGGCACAGCCCACATACCATGCGCAAGGTTCCGTACGCCGCCAAGCTTTCGGGCATCGCCCTTATAGCTCAATGATAGAGCCTTGGCTTTGGAAGCCAAAGGTCGGTGGTTCGATCCGTCCGGGATACACCACCTACGCTGTTACAGCGCAATTCCAAACTTGGATACTCATATGAGGCTCGCCGAGCAAATTTCTCCGAAACAAATACGCGTCTGTCGGGACGCTTGTGCTTGGACCTTGTCCAGCAAAACACGAAGCGTCTGCTCCCTTTGGGACCGCGTCCCCAACACCACGAGGCTCCTCTGCCTCCTGCTGCGAGCACCGCTGCTCATGCCTCGAGGCGGCTGCTCCAGCCACTGGTCAGAGCCTGAGCTCAGCTACCGACCTGTAGTTGTCCCTCACGACTGGCGAGAAGCGCTTGGCACCTGGTGACGCATTGGCAACGTATGTGCCAGGTCATAAGCGTCAACAGCATCAGGGCGATCGGCTATCCCTCCCCACTAAGCCCAGAGCCACGACGTGGTGGCGTCAGCGGACGCGAGGGTTCGCCAACCCGTTCACATAGAACGGAGTGAAGCCTGTCGAGGCATGTACTGCATTGTTCAATGCGAATTCAACGAGTGGGGGTATTTCTCTCCGGCGCCTCGGCGCCTCAGCGCACACGCTTTGGAGGATGTCCTCCACAACGCGATTCACGTGTTTCAGTTTGACCATTGATCTGCGGATGATCCGCTGTTGAAACGTCCAAACGGGTGTCAAGCACCTGGAAGAGGGACTTCCAAAACTTCGCGGTGAAGCGCGAGTCTCGATCCGAGACAATTGCCTCAAGTAAGCCATATAAACTTCTCGCTCCCAAGAGCACTTAGCAAAGCTACACACATGTGGTCGTGTGCGTACGCAGCACGTATCGAGTCGAGTACCGACGGTGTCACCGTTGTGACATGGGCTAGCTCGTAGTCCGGCCTGTTCGACAGTGCGTTGGTCACTACATTAAGCCGCCCCGGCTTGTACTTCACTTCGAAGTTGTATTCGGATGAATATAGAATGAAAACCATCTTGCCATTCTCTGAAAGAGATGTGGCGACTGCGTCGCAGTGCGTAACGACGCATGATCAGTGTAGATCGCAAAAGGCTTGGAGCCTAGCAGGTGTACCCTGAATTTGACACGAGCATACTTCATAGCAAGTAGCTCTTTGTCGTGAACTGGGTCATTCTTCTCTGCAGCCTTGAGCTGGCGAGACTGAAACGCGATAACGCGTTCACGCCCTTCGGTGTCAGCTTGTAGTAAAGCACAACCGATTGCGAAATCGGAGGCGTCACAGACGACGCTGAAAGGACGATTCGGGTCCAGTAGTGCAAGTGTCGGCGCTCGGAGAAGACTCTCCTTAACAGTCTGAAAGGCTTCGTCGTGTTCGACTTCCCAGCACCAAGGTGCGTCCTTCTTAAGGAGATTCGACAATGGCCGAGCCATTTCCGCGTTGTTCGCGCTGTAATTGTGCAAGTAATTGGCTAAGCCTAGCCACGTGCGTAAGTCCTTTTGGTTCTTGGGAACCGGCCACTCCACAATTGCCATGACCTGGCGGGATCTACCCGCAGGCCTCGTTTCCCAATGAAGCAACCGAGGAAAGGGATTCCATCCGCGCCAAAGACGTAAATTGTCCAAGTTGGCATACAACTTATTAGTGCGCATGCACTTGATCACTGCTCGTAAGTGTTCCACGTGGTTCTCCACGTCGGACTTCCCGGGCTCTGCACGACTGTGGGCAAAACTATCATCCAAGTATGTCTGTGCGTACGCCCGATGGGGCCTGAACAACTGTGTCACAAGACGATTGAACGTTGATGGTGGGTTCGACAGTCCCTGGGGCATCATCACCCACTTCCAGATCATACCGCTCGGAGTGCTCACCGCTGTAAGCGGTACGTCACACGCTCTCATGAGCAATTGGTAGTAACCGTCGACCAAGTCGAGTGCACTGTACAGCGTACAGCCTACCATGTTGTTCTGTAGAACATCCTTGCGAGTAATCGGCGTCTGCGCCGGAATGGTAGCAGCATTCAGCTTATTGAAGCATGCACCATGCGCCACTTGCCATTCGGCTTTCTGACACAGAAAGTAGGCGTGGAGTGCGGAGACTTGCTCTCGCGCACTAACTCTGCCTCGTGCTTCGCACGGAAGAACGCGTCAATAACGTCACACTGTTTCTTTGCCAAGGGCCACTGTCGAGTGACACAGTATTTGGTTTCCGGAACCAGGTCAATCACATGACGCGCGCCTCGATCCAGAGGCAAACCCATCGGCGGGGTCTTGGACACAACGTCCGTGTACTCCTGCAGCACAGGATAAAACGGATCCGAAGGATCTTTAAGGATCGCCGATCCACTTCTCGCGCTCAGCGCTGTCTTGGTGTCCTCCAGGGCCGCTTCGTACACGACGGACGAGGAGTTCAACTGCTCCTCAGGTCGTATCCCGACCACTTCGACAAGGTCGCCCGCCTTCAAGGCCTCGCCAAACTCGGCGATGGACATCTCGTCCAGCTCTAACAGAGCATTCACAGCGGGGAGAGAGTCCAGGCTGATGTCGCCATCGACCTCCCCCGTCACTCCGTTGACGAGTGTGTATAACTGCTCACTGCAGTCACGTGGAGCTTCACTGCTCGTCACGTTGGACACCTCGACCGACGTCCTCGACGTCACAGACGCCCTGCGTCTCATCCTCCTCTCCCTCCGCGACCGAGACCGGCCGGATGAGGTCGGCGTGGTGACATCACCCGCACTGTGCCCAGGTGCCACAGCACCGTCAGTCCTCAACGAGGAATCGGTGTCTCGCAAGACACGCAGCTCAGAACCATGCGATCCATGACCCTCGTTCAGTGGTATCGGTGCCACTCCGTCTGTATCTCCCGGGCTGCGCCAATGATGCCTCTACCTACGGTCGACCGTGCCCCTCAGGCCACGCAGCGGCGAGGCATTGACCTGACTCACACTGCTCGGCGGATTACGTGCCACCCCACGTTTGCTCTCCGGAGCTCTTAGCGATAGGTCACCGACCAGATCCGTCCCGCTCAGCGGATTACACGCCACTCCGCGTTCGTCCTCACCAGGACACAGCAGGGGGTCACTGACCAGACCTGCACCGCTCTGCGGATAACGTGCCGCTCCACGCACGTACTGTAAGCTTTGCTCATGGGCAACTACACCCTCGTTGCTCACTAACTCGGACATTCTAACGTTCAGCATCATGGCCGATTCGACCTCGTTCCAGCGCCAAAAGCGCTTCTGCTTCCTAGCAGAGATGGGTTCCTAACTCACCAAAGCTCCACCAGGAGCAAAGTGTGTGGCACCCAAGGCCTTCGACCTCCAGTCGATCCATGGGTCATGGCGTTCCAGCCACGCCATGCCAAGGATGAGATCATATCTCGAATCCAGGTCTAAGCCCAAACCGCGTTCCACGCTATCGAAGTCCACAAACTTCACACCAAGGTCTACAGAGACCAGTAACCAGTGTCCCCGTCGCTAGACGGGCTGAGATGGTGTCGCTCGTTCGCACTTCCAGTGCCTCAGCATACTGCTGACTCCCTTCCAGGGTAGAGCGATGGTCGTAATTGCCCGAGGCTCCCGAGTCTATCAAGACTCTCCGCGGCTTCTCAAAGCCCTTCACGTTCGCCTGAACGACCAGCAAGCACGGTTTGCACACACTCTTCTCATAAGCGAGCCAACTCTCTTCGGGGCTGGGGGTTGTTGCCCTCTGCCTCCTGGAGGCCCAACAGAACTCAGTTCTTCCCCAGTCGGGCGTCCCGCACCTACTGGGAGTCACCGATTCCCCGCGATGAGTCAGAGGCTTGGCTCGGCGGAGCCTTGCGCTGGTTGCGCACTATGCAACTCGCCCGCAGATGGCGGATACTCCCGCCCGTGAAGCATCGATGGATGCTGGTGCGCTGCTCCGCAGCTAGAAGCTCTGCTTCTTCGCCTTCAGCATAGCTGAGGTCCATCGGTTCCGGGCCGTTCGACGAGCCTGCGCTCCCAGCGTACCAACCTGGTCTAGCCGACCTGAAGCTGTGTTTGGCATTCAATGCCACGTTCACCGCTTCCTCAAACGAGGTTGGGTGCACACGGAATACTTCCGTTCGAGCCGCGCTCGTGCAGAGCCCCTCCATGAACACGGTTAACGTGACCACTTCGGGTAGAGGGCCCACCGCCGTTCCGGCGATCAGAGTTCTCAACTCCTGGACGTAGTCCAATAACTCCTTCTTACCCTGTCGGGTAGCCAGGAAGCGCGACCGGATACGGTACGCCTCATTAGGCGGCGCAAACACGCGAGATAGCTGCTGTTTCAGCAGAGCCCAGCTTGGGAACGCAGCGTCCACACCGCACGTTAGTGCCCATTCGCGAGCGCGACCTCTAAGCTTGGGGATAGCAAGCGCCGCGCGCTGTTGCTCAGTTTGGAGCAGGGCCGACCCCATCGTCATCTCGACCTCACGGGTCCAGAGAAGGCGGTTCTCTCCATCCTTCTCTACGAAGGTCTTCACGCTCACAAGGAGCGGCTTCGGTCTAGTAGACACCTCACGCCTCGCCGACGCCGCCGCCGTCGCGGCGCTCATCCTCTCTTGGATATACTCCAAGAGCGCGTTCTCATATCGAGAGAACGATTCCAGTCGGGCGTTGACCGCCTCTGGACCTTGCGACGCAAGATGGGCCTCAGGGTCAAGCAGGGACATGAGCTTGTTAAGCGCGTCCTGCTGTGCCGGGGGCAAATTCGCGAACACAGGGTGTTCCATCCCCCCAAAGGGTACAGTCGTAAGACTCAGGTGTAGTATTGACTACAAGTGCTACCAAGTGCAGCGGGGCTGTCGTAGCTTTAGCGTCAGAGGAAGACGTACGACTCAAAGAGTCACTAATGCTAAGTTCCTTAATAAGGATCCTTAAACAGTCCAGAAACCAGGGCTCAAGTGTTATTAATAACCGTAAGAACTCTTCGCTTCAAAAACCAGAAGTGTCTTATTTATCTTTATTGCGGCCAAGCCGCCTACGGTGTAAATGTATGTGTCTAACTATCTAGCATAGTCAAACCTAGTCAACTACATATCGAATGGCTTTCAGCCTATGTACTGAGAGTCGGTTAACTCTCCGAGTTATGCATTGAGAGTCTGTTAACTCTCCGGGTACTGCGTACCCATTGTGTGACACACACCTGGTGTAACCACCAGCTCGCGTAACCCCGTTACACTGTCTGTCTGTCATGTTACGCATTTCTGGATTTCTTATTGGCTGAAAATATTAATTTATGTCAGTACAATTGATACGTGTTCACGAATATTGCTCGCTCGTACGTTAATAAGGCCTCGGTTCCGACAAGATAGCTGCTCGGTATTATACTAATCTGAAAAACTGCTACCCCGTATTGGTTTGGTTCGAACGGGACATCGCGACCATCCTATCTGTTACAGATTCTGTAGGGACTACTGCACGCAAGGCCTTCTTATTACTGTAGCTTTTTTCCTCAGCAGGAACTTCCAGGAAGATTGCGATGATTTTATCATCAATGATAAATAGGACGAGTACCCAAAGTGTTTCGGATTTTGAAGCTGAAGATCTCGTCCAATCACCGCCCGGGTCAAATGATTGGATGTTCGGTTGGACACTTTCGGTGCATAAAGCTCAACGATCTCCATTGATGGCATCCGTCTACGTGCAATGGCAAGCCTTAAAAGTTGAACAGCGCACGTTTAAGATCGCTGGGTAAATGCCACCAGATCCACCACGACCTTCATGGCCCATGAATCTAGGGCACCTGTCAACGTTGGCTCTGTGCAGTTGCCTGGGGAAGAGACCATCCGAAGACGGTGAAAGACGATTGCGTCGTAAAGGCTGCGCTGCTACCGACTGTCGTTCCCCGTCTGCCCCTCGTCGACAAACGCGCGAAGCTTATGCACCGAATTTGTCGCAATTCGGTGCGAACCTACGCTCGCAAAAATAGCACGCTAATAGGAGACGGATTTACGAACATGTACTCGAGTACGTGGTCTCTAGATTTGTGTAGGGACTGTCATCACATGGAGCGTTACGGTGCGGTTGTAATTTTCCCTCATGATTGTGACAACAGGCACTGAAGATGGCGCTGTTGCACTGGAAGCGTGTGGGCGGAAAGGTTTGGTCGCGCAAAGCGAGGAACAATCAAGTGTTCACAAAGACTTTCGCCGCCATGTGGGCCGCGCCTCCCCTACTGCTGCTCATGAAGATCGGATAACGCAGTGTCCGCCGTCTTGACATAGAGCGGCATCTGGCAGGCAAACTCGCGCATCATTTCGGGGGTTAGTGCACGAGTTCAAGTAAATTGGTTGAACACTTCCATACTCACCGTGACTATAGAATCCGAGGACTTGTCAGGACACGGGCAAGGCCTCTTTGAGCGAGCAATTGATGCGGAACCCGCCTGAACACACGTTGCAGACGACTTCAGCGACAATCAGCCGTCGGCTGATTCGCTAGTCTGTGCGCTAATCCCTTGCCTGCGGCGTCCGACGTTCCGTCTCGTGCGCCGCCCAGCTGGAGAGCCAAACAGCGCCTGTGTGGCTCACGCGCGGCGAAGCTGCAGAGCCTTTGCGGTACGTTTGTGAGGCCTGGTGTTGTGCGGCGAGTTGTTTGACAAAGACGAGATGGAACTGACAAAGCCGGTTCGTGGATTTACGGTACATTCATCCAGCGCAAACGTCCAAGGTGGACACAAATGAAATTCCTCGCGAGCTGCTGCTGCCGCCATAATGCACCGTCTAGCGATGGGGGACTACCGGTTTTTTGCCGCGCAAGGACGCCGCGCAACCAACGCGAAAGTGGCTATTGCTCCCGCGCGCGCCTCGTCTCGGGGTGTCGGCCGTACGCTGGAAGTGCTAGCACTGCTATTAATAGCACTCGGTCACGAACGAGGATTGTCAGCCGCAGCGGCGACCGTGGCGCTGTACCCATCAGTGGTCTCGTCAGCGGCCTCCCGATTTCGATCACGTGGCAATGGTGGGAGTTGTGAGGTAGGGTGCATCCCTCTCCTACTCTGCTTGGGTGAACTGCAACTTGCATCAGTCTCCGCAATTTTACTAAAACGACTTGGATCTCCCCTGGAACTTAAAACGAGAGCTGCTGCCTCCAACGACATACAAAGTACGTCCGTGGTGCACCTACGTCCTTTAGCGTTTCAAGGCTTTCCTCCATCTGGCCGCGCTACGTAGTCAAAGCTGACGTCGTCGGTGCCCGCCAAGCATGGAGTACGTGCTTGCCAGCAGGCGGTCGGGCGAAGACCTATCCTGCGCTTGCTCTCAATGCGCTGCCGGACCTTTCCGTCACACTCGATATCGAGGATTGGCCGTCCGACCGTCTGCTACCCAGCCGGTTGCAGTCAGCTAGTCGGCAGAGCTCTGCGCTCAAAGAAGCTAAACAGCAGCAGCGAGCTGCGCCGAGCTTGCAGGTGCTGTCGGCTTCGACTCGTCCAGCGTGACATCCAGATTGCCCGCGGCGGCGAACCAGTCTTACAGTCCGCAAGGCCCCTGACTCAATGCGACGTGACCCACACACATGCTCTTCCGCGAGGACAGCCACTTTGCAACAGCCGTTGCCGTAGTGGCACCAGCCAGCACTGGGTCGGGCAATAAGCTGCAAATAACAAGCGCTTGAAAAGTGTGCACTTTCGGCGAGCGCCGTCAAAGCGTACAATTACAATCGCGCGGCATCAGCAAATCGCCCCCGACTGCGGGCGCGATTGTGCGGCTTCTCCTTAACCCCGCCAACACAGGAGACTCCATTGCCGAGCACCAACGCCAGAAGGGGAAAGGAAGCGCAAGACACAACAAAAACGAGGGGTTAATCCTGGACCGTCTCGTTCCTTGTGGTGTACTGTATCGCCTGATACTGCCACTGCCGAATTGAGCCAGCCACCACTCGGCTCCTCCCCATCGAGGACGTGCCCACTTGAGCCTCACTCTCGAATTCATCCATTACTGCTCAATAGCTCCGCCACGCGGCGTTAGTCAAGTTCGTATTCTAGCGACCAACAACTGCCATTGCAGGTCGTTGACCCTCCGTCCCTCCCCGTGGTGTTTATGATTTGTGAGGCTCGAGCTCCAGTCTTTGAGTCAGCCTTCAAGAATTCAAGGATGCAGCCAAGTGGTGGGCACCAGCAGCCCGAATACAACTACCAATACAGCAATCAGTATAGCCAGCAGACCGGTGGTGGCGACCGCCTCCCGGTCCCAAGCATGCGGCCAACACTCGACGCCCCGGCCTACTACCAGCCGTCGTCGTTGCCACAGCAGTACACGCCACAGCAAACGTACTACCAGCCTAGCCGTACGCCCGTCGCCATCTCCCAGTTCCCGTATGCAGAGTCTCCACTGGAGCACAAGCCCATCGCGGCCTACCAGCAGCACTCGGACTACCGCATTCAGGCCGCGTCTGAGGCCCGCGTGGAACCCTCCATGCCTATGGAACGCATGTGCGATGTCTGTCAGTTCCCGGACCCTGTTCTTGTAGCTCCGAACTGTAATCACGCCTTTCATTCGCGCTGCGTTCACGTGTGGCCGCTGGACGCTTGCCCGGCCTGCGCAGCGCCTCTAGATCAGGTAGCGATCTCGCCGACCATCAACATGATGATGCGACCCGAGCCACGCAGCGGAAAGTGGACCCGTCCAGAGGAGAAGTTCATCGACGGCATTCTCCGTGAGTTCGACCGACAGGCTTTGCCGCTGGCGCACGGCACGCCCATTCGATTGGTGCTAGCCAAGATGCTCAACTGTTCGACTATGCGATTGTCCAAGAAGTTCCAGAAGAATGCGCTGGGTAAGCGGACTTTTAGGGTGACTAAGCCTGGCAAGGGCGAGAAGGCGCTTCAGTTCGACCAAATGGACCACGCGCGGAGACAGCGCGAGCTTTCTAGTATGGAGCAGATCTTCCGACAGGAGCTGGTGGACCAGTTCCGACGTGAGAACAACACGGACGAGGGCGCTTTAGTCGAGACGCAACATTTGCGTCTCGCAGTTCAGCAGTTTTGGGTGAGCAACTTTTTGAAATTCGCGGTGCTAGTCGGCCAGCCCGTGATGGGGCTGGACGTCTCTGATGCCAAGAAACGCAAACGCGCGATGCAGCTACTCCGTAACGGACAATTCGATGAGCTTCTGTCGTGGAACCACCACCCGTCTCCAGCTAACACGGCCAGTATTACGCCAATGCCGTCGATTTTGGGATCGACGCCAGCGGACAACCACGTCGTCTCGGCGTCGTGGAGCTCCACCACGCCTTTGTATTCGTCCTCTATGCTGGCGCAAGACCAGCAGGAGACTGGACCGTCTATTCCAGCACTTCTACAGCAGCCCGAGCGCCCCGTCAAGAAGATGCGCACGCCCGAGGCGAACGTGGAAGTGAACCGCTTTGGCCTGCAACCTCCTCCGATGGACCAACCTCCGTATCCACAATTCGGCCGCCTCTCTCCGCCAGCGTCATCAACCTCCACTTTTGATTATAGCCAGCAGCAACAGTATCCGTCTGAGTCGTATTTGCGTCCGTCAAGTTTTTCGCCGTATTCCGACGTCAAGTCGGACAAATCAGGAATGGGATATACCAACGTACTGCAACACCACCAGCAGCAGCAAATGATCCCAGGCCTTGCCGCTCATGAAGGCGCTGTCCACGAGCAGAGGGGCGGATTTACGCCAGCAGCCTTTCCACGAGCCGGTGAGACTTTTCACAACAGTGCCTCGGGTCAGGCAGCTCCGTGGGACGATCTCTTGGAGAACATGTCTTCTGAGGCTAATACTGGCGCACAGGCCGCGCCTACCAACCAAGCCCAAGCTCAGAGCGGCGATTCCAACATGCAGTCCTGGCCCAACATGCACATGATGTGAAGAAGTTCTCCGTCCAGTCCAAAAGTTGTCCAAGACATTTTCCGTGTTTTAGTGAACGACGCGAAAGAAAGCGTCGATAGTTGTGCCAAAGTGTCGTGTTCGTAGCGTGTTGAAACCAAAAATTGCGGTCATTAAATAAAATGGAAATGCAATGACCTACTTCCGATCCATCCATTGTTTTCCGTTCGTCATCCAAGTGCACCTCCGAAATTTCCACATCCTTCGCACGATGCATCTGACTCACCAAAGGCAACAAAAGTGAAAATCAAAACCATTGTACCAATAATATGGTACGCATCATTTTCACCGCACAAATCAACAATTGAGACCATGCTTCGCCTCGGAGCAGCGCCGCTATTGCGCGGGCGCTCGACGCGCTCCATGTCGCTGCTGGGCTCAATCTTCGGCATCGGCGAGTTCGAGGGCGCGCGTAACACGTCATTGAGCCGCAGCACGAGCAAGCAGCAGGCGTACGACCTAGCGTTGCTGGACGTACGAAGTTCCGCTTTTGGTATTCCATGGCATTTCTAACGTTTCTAACCGAGAGACAGTATGTGAGCATGAACTCGCACCCCAAGTTCATGCTGCAGCAGGTACTGGAGGATGACGCGCCGTTCGTCATGGGCCACGTGCTTGTAGGCGCCAGTCAATGCCTCGCGCCGCTCATGCATCAGGACGCGCTCGACGCCGCTGCTAGACTCGAAGTGGCCGCGAAAATTGCCAAACAAGGTGGGGATGCGAAGTTCTAAAGTGCTTACGGGATGATGCAATGGGACTGAGAGCGAATGGCAATTGCAGGAGAGGCAACGGCGAGCGAGAAGATGCACGTGCAGGCGCTAGACGCGATGGTGCACGGTCGCCATCATGAGGCCGCTGCGGTGTACGAGACCATCTTGCTGCACGACCACACAGACCTATTGGCGTTGCGCTGTTGCTACGATATTTACCTTTTCCTTGGGTGAGACTGGGAATTGTATGGTGGTATTGAGTTTGGTTATTGACGTGGAAATGTAGTGACTATAAGAACATGCTGGCGACGGTGGCGCGTCGACTGCCGTCTTGGTCACCGAATGACGCTGGATACAGCCTCTTGCTGGGAATGCAGGCGTACGGAATGCAGGCTGCGGGGCGGCTGGATGCTGCGGAGTCTCTGGCGGAGAAGACGCTCTCCATGAACGGAAACGATCGTTGGGCGTGTAAGTGGAGGGTAGTGGTGACGGCTGATATGTTGGAGTTGTGCTAATGCTATTTGGTTGTTGTTGCGTTGATTCCATACAGTGCACACCATGCTGCACGTCCTGGAAGCACGAGGCAACGCCAATCATGGAGCAAGTTACGCAAACCAGTACAAGGCAGGTTTTGACAACGGTGGACCATTGGAGCGTCATCTATATTTCCAGTGGGCGCTGTATATTCTGGATTTGGGTCACTATGACCGCATCGACAAGATGGTGGAGGTCAATATTCTGCCCTATCAGCCAGATGGTGCTCCTCATGCAGTACGTACGCTTTGCGACGGCACTCAGCTCTACTGGAGACTGCGTTTTGCAGGCCAGGATACGACAGAATTAGGCGAGCAGCTTCTCCAAAACTGGTCTGCGGTGTTGCCGACTTCAGACTCAGAGGCAAATGAAGTGTGGAAAGCACGCCTTCACCCTCTTGCAAGCGTGCTTCGATACGTAAG
Organism: Phytophthora cactorum; assembly: GCA_016864655.1. Lineage (NCBI taxonomy): Eukaryota > Oomycota > Peronosporomycetes > Peronosporales > Peronosporaceae > Phytophthora > Phytophthora cactorum. Next base: position 22,760 of record NHQK01000003.1, read on the forward strand.
AATCCGAGGCGATATATATGGATCAGATATTTATCTAACGATTACCTTTTGTATGAGCAGAGCATTTTGGCATGCGTACCATCCGGTGCTACACCTCCGATAGTGCCGCTGACTGCGGAGCCTGCCGTCGACACTGATCGTCTGGAGGCTCAGCTTGGTATTACTCCGTTCCAGTTCAGCTATCCTCCTATTCCAGGTAATTGTTGACTGCGCTTTTCCTGAAAACATAAAGCAGGAAAACCGTCACAACTTGTGGTAACATTCTAGGTGAGCTGGAAGAAGTGTACGAGAGCGTCTGCCAAGGCTTTCAAGCGTATGCAGAGGTTCGTCTCTGTTATTTGGTAGAGAAGTGAGTTTGTGTCTAACCGTTTCCTGCCAAAAATTTCCCCATACAGACGCGATTCAAAGATGCAACCGAAGCATTGCTGCCAGCGCGTGGTAAGCTTGGACTTCTCGGCGGGACTGATGTGGACCAAGACGTGGTAGAGCAACTGCTCATTGAGTGGTACGACTATCTTTGCCTTGGCTCTGGGAGGACAACACTTGATTATCTCTACCTTTGTGTGATGTCCTACAGTGCTAGCAAGTGCGATGATCTGCGGCTTGCTAAGCTTCTCCTCAACGAACGGTACAGGATACGAAAACCCTGGCTTGTAACAAAATCGTAACTTTTTAATTGTATGCTTCTCCAACAGGCTGAGTGCAAGACCGCAGAGTGCTCAGTGCTGGAACACCTTTTCACGCGTGTCAGCGGCGATGGGAGACTCGTCCGCTGTGCGTGACGCACAGGGCATGAGTTATGTGCTGGGACTTGGCCAGGGTGGCAACCAGACCTACTAGCCGGTGGCCCATCCAGCCAATCTTCCCAGTTTTGACAAGAAGCGGCTTTTACATAAACCCCTCGTCCGACCATAGAAGTACATCCGTGGATAATACTATCGCACTGCAACTGCAACACGTTCATGAAAATGTAGATGGTTCAGTACCGATTTGCTGGTACATGGGTACGTTTTACATTCGTTTTTTGCCACTGGCCAAAAAACGCGGGAACAGAATGGCATCCAAGCGGGTTTTGCGCGCATGCAAGTTGCAAGGGCTGTCGCTTCATGCCGACGCACTGCGACGCCTCACCGAGGAGCTCACTAAGTGCGTATGCGTCTTGCATTGCTGGTCGCATAAGTTGCACCTCCAATCACGCAGCGGCTTCACGAAGCCGCCTATTGCGTCAATATCCGATCTCTCTTTTATAACGTTCAATATCTCTTCTTCCGCTTGCAGTGAGTCGTCACTACAACTGGAGGATGTAATCTACGCCATCAAGAACAACATCGACCGCAGCAAGAGTGCGTATACGCTTCAAAACGCTTTCAAAATTACCTAAAGCGACTAAAGTCCAGTGTGTTCTTGTACTGTTCAGTGACGTCGTCTGTGGTGACGCTAGAGGCTCTGGAGAGCGCCTTGGATACGCTGTTGGCCGTCTCTGCTGAGAACGACTATGAGCAGATTCAAGTGTTTGGTGCATTCGACACGCCCAGGCTCCACTTTAATCCGCACAACAACTCGTACGAGCTGAGAGCAGACACCCACCGCCGACTCCACGCTGGACCGGAGTCGAGGATTCAGCTACTGAGGAGCAGATTCATGTCGGTGGATCTCCGTGTCAAGCGGAATCGACTATTTGCACCGCCATCGGCTGCGGTGGCGAACACCACCGAGTACATGGAGGTAGGGGACTGAAAATTTGGTCTTGATGGAGAACTCCATGTTGATTCGAGTATTGTGTTGTGTAGTTGTCGCGGATTGAATCGCTGCTGGGTGTGAGTGGAGTGCGACGCGTGATTGGCATGTTGGGTCAGGACGAGCGCAAGAGATTTTACCTGGAAGACTTTACGTCGCGAATTATCATCGACCTTACGAACGCAGCGTACACGGATGGTCTGTTTACCATCAATTGCGTCGTACTGGTGGAAGGAGAAGTCATCGACGACGTGCTTCATGTTCAGGTAAGGATTGTATTCGTGGAAGGAATTTAGAGTTGTCATGGCTTCCCAGTTAATTGTGTTGCTGGTGTTCAGTCAATGGGTTTTCCACCTCCAGAGACCAAGGAAGCGTCATTGGAGGTACTGGGAGGCATTGACCCGCTGGGTGTGGAGGTGTCAGCGCAGCAACGGGAACAGATTCGAGAATTGGAAGCGAGCGACCACCACGCCACATTCATTGTGTTGTCGGACGTACATCTGGACGACCCACAGGTCATGAGCAAGCTTGATGAGCTTTTTCAAGGTCTCGAGAGTGTTCAGCCCACGCTTTTCATCCTGATGGGTGATTTCATGTCGACGTCTATCGGTGGAAGTGCAGGATCGAACTCGTTGCAGGATTTGCGCGAGTACTTGGAGGAGCTCGGAAGCCTCATTCTAAAGTACCCTGGCATCGCCGAAAACTCGCGTTTCATTCTGGTGCCTGGACCTAACGACCCGGGTTCGTCACGCGCATTCCCGCGCCACCCAGTGAGTAGAGCAACCTTTGACTTGAACATGGTGTCGATATATTAACTCATGTGTTTGATGTGAATAGCTTCCTGATTTGTGCACTCGCGAACTCATCCGCAAGGTGCCGAACGTCACTTGCAGCACCAATCCGTGCCGGATCCGCTACTACACACAGGATATCGTAATTTTCCGCGATGACCTCCAGCAAAAGATGCAGCGACATGCTATCCTGCCACTGATGCCGAGTGAACAAGAAGAAATGGCAATGGACGAAGACGGTGAAGCTATTCAATCTGTCTCTCAAACGGACATCTCCAAGCATGTACGGTTAAAATGCCGTCCTTCATGCGGTTGTTAGTGTTGCTGATAGTATGTGGTTTGCCATTTCTTAGTTGGCCAAGACGCTGATCGACCAAGCGCATTTGTGTCCGCTGCCGCTGATGGCGAATCCGATCAATTGGGACTTTGACTCGTCGCTCCAGCTCTTCCCAGCCCCGGACGTGCTGATCTTGGGCGACTCAACAGAGCAATACCAGCTCGGCTATTCATCCGTTGGTGTCTTTCATCCTGGCCCATTCCATGCCGACTACTCGTTCGTGTTCTACCGTCCAAGCACCAACACCACCGAGTTCAGTCGCGTCGAATAAGTTCGTCACGGATAAGATTCTATTATGAATGGCAAATAAAACTCATGGGGGACACTATGTGGACTTTGGAGGACGTTTTAGAGGACACTTGATCGAACTAGCCAGAATTACGCGATATTTTAGTATCCTCTGTGACATGTTCCACTTACAAATGTGAAGTACAAGTTGCCTTTCCCACGTTTTGGCCAATATTTACGCATAGGGATAGGGATATAACGCTACTTCCATCCCATCAACGTCACAGCGCTATTGAGACCTCACTCAATACTCCGTCCAGAGCAAGATGAGGCGCCGCCACCACCGGCAGTTCGGCCTGCCGAACGCCAACCAGATCCTGCTGTGTATGGCTGTCTGCACGTTGCTCTTCTTCGCGCTGCTGCGGCGCCACTGGCTGCAGTTTGGCGAGGACCCGGACGTCCATGCGTCGCTGAAGCGCGTCTACATTGTGGGCGAAGGGTCCACCGACTCCAAGTCGTGGGATCAATTCTGTGCCGACGACTCGTTCAAGATGAACATGTAGGGGATTATTCACTAGTATTATTGATTTTTGGTCGAGTTTGGATGGATGTGCTGACAATATCGTACACCCTTTGTGTTTATTTTTGCAGACCCGGAACGAATCTGACCACGACCATCGTGGATATGCAAGACGGAGCGGTGCTGTGTCATCTCCATAGCGGGGAGTTGATACCTACGCTGATGATATGGATATTGGCGGTGGCTCTCAGTTGCACGTTGCTGGGCACACTGTTCGCAGCGTATCTGCAGCTGGGCAACCCGACGAGAGAGATGATCTTCTGGATCGGGATGATGCCCGGAATTTTGCTGTTCGTCACTGGTAAGTTTTTGTGCCACCTTGACTCAAGGTCCTTCATTGGAGTATTGCAGCTGATGCTGTGCCAACGAGAGCAATGTACTGACAGGTTGAGTTGTGGTTACTTGACGCAGGGGTGCTGTGCTCTGCGTCGTTGCTTTTGTGGCAGAGGTTTTACCTTCGCTTCGACAACGGAGACTGCTTTACCATCACGGTGGCTGCTACTGTTATTGCGTACGCGGTGGCGATCTCAATGGTCATACGATGGCGTTGGGTACGTTCTTGGACAATGTTTCGCGTCATTTGATCCTCGTTGCTCATTTTTTTTCTTGCGTGTTCGAACTCTAGCCAGGAATCTGTGCAGTGCCGAACGAGCAGCAAGCTTTAGGCTCGCGTTCTTATGGCGATCACCTACCACCTCGTCGTGGTCGTCGACACGGCTCTACAGCTACCGCTGCTACTATAACCTCTACACCAGCGCATGATCTGGAGGCTGCAGCAGTCCCACTGAATCGCTGAGCGCTCGTCGAATCCAAACCTGCCTTGATGGCTAGACAGAATATTTATGAGATCAAATCGACGTACAATTATCCCCGTGCATGCTTTCATACAAGATCACAAACCACATTGGGTACTGTAATAGTCTAAGCTCAGGAGAACTCTTCAGGTTCATCTTAGTCGCTTTCGTCACCGCTATCAGCCTTCAGCTTGCTTAGCACACGACGAGTGTACTCTCCAATGATCTTGGCGTCGGCGGCCCCACTACGCTGGTATTCTGCCTGGGTCTCTGGGCGCGAGTGAACCTCGAGCAGGTACAGCAGTGTCCGCTCCGCAGGCAACTTCACGGCCATGTTGTTGCTCTTGATAAGCTGGAAGACAGCAGGCACAAGAGCTGTCAAGTGCTCACGCGTTTGCTCCGGCGAGCGCTTCGCAGCCAACTTCACCACGCGCAGCGCACCACGACTCACGTCCTTGTTCTTGTGCGTCACGCCCTCCACCAACACCGGTACTAAAGCGGCAACATCCTCCACGTGCTCCTGGCGTTTCACCACCGCACCGATAGCATTGAGTGCGTGATTGCGCACGGCAGTCTGTTCATCCTGTGCCAATGTAACAAGCGTAGTGGTCAGCGGAGCGGTGACGTCCGCACTCAGCAAGGCCGAGTGCTTGTGCAGCACCAGCGCCGTGAACACAGCAGCACTCTGGCGGCGTTGCCAGGGCTGAGCCTGCAGATCATCTGATGACACATTAGCTAAACTGTAGTCGAGAAGCTGCTTCTGTGCCGTCTCCAAGTCGCCATTGTTCGCGGTAGAAGCCACACAGGACGCCAGGCACTTGCTAGCACCGTCACGCAGAGCATCTTCACTTGACTCAAGCATCTCCTCGAGAGCACTCTCCAGAGTACTGCGACCAGCAGCTGACAACTTGTCACCCACACGTTCCACGACAGAAGCAACAGCCTCGAGGTTGGCCTCACGCACGCCTCCAGTCGTAGTGCGCAAGCGCTCCGTAAGCTCCGCAAGGAGAGGCTCCACACGCGGACTCAGCGTGACGAGCAGACTCAATGCCGAAGCACCACGAGCACGCACGTCCACGGCAGTGTCGTTCAGAGCCTTGACGAATGTGGTCTGCAACTGGGGCAAGAACGGCTTAAGAGCCACTCCACCCTTCGTCAGAATGATCTCCAGCGTCTGCAGGATAGCAGCCTTCACGTGACCTGGGAACCGGTCACCAGCGATACGAATGAGCGGGCCCGTAAGCTTGATCAGGTACGGACGAAGAGCAGGCGCGCTACTCAGCTCCACAAGCTCTCCAAGACCAGCAGCCGCGCTCTGACGCAGCTCCGGCGATCCGTTCATCAAAGCCCACTGGTAACTAGGCAAGAACGCCTCCAGACCCTTCGGGATGCAGAGACCCGGCAGCAGATACTCGCCGTCACCCACGCCACCCTTGCGGTGACGCGCATCGCTGACCATCGAGTTGATAGACTGGCGGATGAAGTCCAAGTGCTGCGCAAACTGCTCCGGTTTCGTCGTCACATTCATGCCCTTGAGCGCCGCAGAGGCCGCACGAACCACCACGTCGTTTTGGTCGTTCAAGTGCAGCACAATCTGCTTGAGGAACAGCGGCGCCTGATCGTCGTACGGCACAGTCGCGTGCGAGCAGAACTCGGCCACAAGCTCGAAAGCCAAAGCACGGTCGAGCACGTTCTCGCTTTCGCAGTACTTGCAAAGCTCGATGGCCAGCCAGTGGACGCCTGGTGCTTCCACTCCAAGCACCACATCACGCAATGAACGCTTGATCTCCTCTGCGAGTTCAGTCTTCGAAGAATCCGAGCTGTCATCTTCCTGCAATTCAACAAACTGCGCGAAGAACGTAGCGAAGATCCGCTCCACTTGGAAGTGGATAACGGCACCCGTAGCCTGAGCCACACGAGACACTGCACGTGCTGCTGACGCAGTCACGGGCGTAACCAACAGACGCGGGATCAGATACGGGAGCACTTCACGCGACTTGACACGCAGAATCTCTTGCAGTCCAAGAAGGGCTCGTTCCTGCTCCTCGGCCGACGGAGAAGAGTGGATACGCTCCAGCACCATCGGGACAGTCTCGTCGATAGCGCGGTAGCCAATGCCCTTGTGCAGTACGTCGAAGGCCTGAGCAGCAGAGGCACGAACCTCTGGTAGTTCATCGCAGACACCGTCCAAAACGGCATCAACGAGCGTGTCCACGTAGTCCTCGATCTGCTTCTTCGTGCAACAATCGATAACTTCAGCCAGACCGATACAGGCACCCTGTCGACGACCAGTAGGAAGCGAAGGCGACAGACCAGCACGCAGGATGGGCACCACCTCGGGAAGCACATGCTCGCCCAACTTGCGCACGATTTCACCAAGCGTACGACCAGCCATTGTCTGCTTCTCCATGTTGTCACCCGAAAGCGCCGACACGATGGCGTTCATGAGAGCCTCCAGAATCTGGCGCAGAGTCTTGGGAGTGTTAGCGACCACACTCTTCCAGACCTGCAGAGCACTCTGGCGCACCACAGCAGACGTGTCCGAACGGATCATGTACAGCGACGCCAAGATAGCGTTGCGGCGCTGAATACCCAGCAACTTGATAATGGCACGGTCGCCAGCAGCGCTGCCCGAAGTCTCGTCGTCATCGTCGTTGTCTTCGCTAACAACAGCAACCGCACGCGTGCCACTGATACGGTACATCAGGTCACCCAGCAGCATGACCGAACTCTGGCGGATACGCCAGCTATCATCGAATAGACCAGCCTCTAGACTCGGCAGCAGGTCGCGCGTGTGTGACAGCGCGTGCGCGTTCACCACGACGTGACCTGAGTGCATGGCAACATCGCGCACCGACTCGGCTTCGTCGCTGAGTCCCGCCACCACGATAGGCAGCGCTTCGCGAAGGAACATGGAGAACTGCTTACCAAGAGCAGGAGGCAGGAAAGCCATAACCCACAGCACACCTTCACGCACAGAGTACTTCGGGTGACGAGCCAGCGGCAGGATGTCGTCACGCATGACGCGCTCCACGCGCTCAATGCCGAGGGCAACCACAACTTCACACAGACCTTGTGCAGCACCTGAGCGTTCGACGGGGCCAACCTCGCCGTCCTTCATTGCCTCGAGGAGCCACGTCAGCATATCAGCGAAGTGACGCTCGCCAAGACCCTTGACCAGCTTGCCCAGAGCCTTAGCAGCCACCGCACGCACCTCCGGAATAGGATCCATGAGCTGAGTCTTGAGACTGGGCAGGACCGTCTCCATGTAGGGCACTAGGTCCTTCGCGTCGTTGATCATGGAACACATACTGCCCACAATAAGAGCAGCCTTCTTCTTGGCATCACCAGCACGGTCCTTCAAGCCGCGTGTGATGATAGGCATCACAAGAGCCAGCGACGGCGCGTCGATCGAGTGCTGAAAAGAAGTCGACTGCAGTTGCTGAAGAGCATCGGCCGTGTATCGATTAGGATCCTCAAGAGCATCAAGCAGCACCTTCGAGATAGTAGCAATTTCAGGGTTGCGCACCACAGAACCCACGTCACGCAGCGCACTCTTACCAGCTTCTCGCACCTTCGGATGCGAGTCCGTCAGAGCAGCCATGAGCTTCGGCACCACCTGAGGCAGACAGGAGCCTAGCTGTCGCGGAGCACAATACGCCATCGAGCCCAGGATCTGAATACCAGATTGCTTCGTACGCCACGCGCTTTCTTCCAGCGCCGCCAGCAGCGACGGCAGCACCAGCTTCACACCGTGTGCCGACAAGTTCGCCATGATACCCTTTGCAGTGTGACTGGCAGCCTCACGCACTTGCGGGCTAGCGTCAGCCGAGCACTTGAGCATCACGGGCAGGATCACAATGATGTAAGGTTCGAACAGTAGTCCCAGACGCTGGCTCAAGCATTCGAACACAAGCATAGCACCTTGACGGGCGTTGGCGCCACCAGTCTTCATCGATTCTTCAAGACGCGGAATTATGTTGTGGATCTTCAGAGCAGAGATACCAAGGCCCTTGACCACAGCCGAAACACCGTAGGCTGCACCCATTCGTTCACCGAAAGTCTCGCATTCAGTCACTCGCTTCAGCAGGTCGTCCAAGATGCTCGTGCTGCGGTCCTTAACCGCACCCATAAGCGGCGACAAGCACGTAGCAACCGACCTCTGTACAGACTCCGACGGAATGTCAAGGGCTTCGATAAGCGAGTCCACAATGGAGGACACCTTAGGATCCGTCGGAGCCATGTGCTTGGCCAGGGAACCCAAACAGACCACTACACCTTCACGCTGGTGATCATAGATGGACAGCGCTTGCTTCCTCTGCTGGAGCATCTCCTCTTCCTGCGCAGCAAGGTGGGTTCCGACCTTAGCCTTCTTTCCACTGCTGCTCTTAACCGTAGCAGCCGCCGGCGGAGCAGTGGTCTCGAGGAAACGTTCGAACATCTCCAGCAGCGGCGCTGTATTCTCGCCACCACCCAGCGAAGCCACAGCCTGTACACCAGTTTTACGCATCTGTGCGCGCACCTTGGAGTTTGGATCTCCCAGACCGTGCTCCATAACGAACGTCAGCAACGCCATAGTGTTAGCGCTGGACATCGCCTCGGGGCCAGCAACTTCTGCAGCCTTCTCCAAGCACAGAGCGACACCAAGACGAGGAGACATCGTCCGAACATCTTCGTCCAGTTCGGCAGCCTGCGCACCAGGACGGCGAACAGTAGGAATGCCAAACTCGTCCTTGCGCTCCATCGGCTTCGGTTGACTGCTCAAGAACTGCGTCTTGAGGTTGTTCAGCAGAGGCGTGACCGACTTGGGGAACTGACGCATGCCATCAGCAAGAGCAAGAGATGCGCTTTCACGCACACTAGCGTGGGTGTGGTTCAGCAGCACGAGCAGTGGGCCAGCGTAGAGCGCCGTGACTGTAGCACCAGTGGCATCCCAGATCTGGTTCGCGAGAGTACGGTTCTTTTCCTCCGAGTCAAAGCGGCAGCAGTACAGTCGGCTAATTAAGAGCGAGCTAGGCTTAGCGCTCCGGAACTGCTCGCCGCCTTCGTCGCTCTGCACAACGTTGAGTAGCGCAGTCAGCACTTCACCACGAGCACTTGCCTCCTCAGAGAGTAGACCATCATCGCTAAGCAAAGGAGCCCATTCAGCCGCAGTCAACTCCGGTCCCAAGCACAGAGAAGTCAGCAACTTACCCGGAGCCAAATCCGGGTTAGTAATAGGCAGCGCATTGCCCGTTGCCTGCTGGGACAACAACAACAAAGTAAGTTGCAGCATATCGCGGTGTAGCAGTCGCTGCGCAGCCACGTCACCAACTTCTTCCTCCTCCTCGTCCGGAATCATACGTGCGTGGACAGCAAAGAGAGGCAGGGCCCACCGACGCAGATCCGGCGCAAAGCGAAGCAAGTTCCGCCACACAGGGAAGAGTAGATGGAGCGTCGGTGGAGGGATCAGGTTGCAGGGAGCATCAGCGTCAAAGTCCGTCTCGGTCTCGAATTGGAAGCCAAACACGTACTCCATGATATCTGCAAGTAGACGCAAGAACAGTCCCTCCACTTTAGCAATGTGGGCAGCCTTAGCCTTGTCAGAGGTGAGCTGGTTCAACTCCAAAGCGACGCGCAGGGCACTAGCAACGTCTTGATAGTTGGAGCGAAGCAGCTCCGGGCTGATAGCCTTCGCCAAAGCCATCAGTGCACTGGAGGCTTCAGACTCGAAAAGTGGGCACGTGAAGAGCACACGCACTGAGCGAAGCAAGTACGGCAGTGCTGGGTGCAGCTCATCTGGACGAGTGACTGCCAGCATGTAAACGGCTTCAAGCACGGCAGATACGACGCGGTGCGTCTCCTGGACTTTCCGGCGCATTTCCTGTTGCTGCTCCAGCTGTGCCTTCTGCTCAGCCGTGTACACCTTTTTCTGATCTCCCTGCTCGGCACGTTTCTTGCGCTCCAGTTCCTCGCGTAATTCCTGTTCCCACTGCTCGTCCTCGTTACCGCGACGACCACCGCGCTTGTTGCGGCTGGTGGTTTCTTCCTCCTCAGTTTCCTTCTTAGGCTCGTACAGCTCATCAAACGGTGTCTGACAGACAGCAACATCCTCCTCACTGAGAGCATCGATCTCTTCATCGTCCAGACGTTTAGCCAGCAGGTCCTCAATAATGTCGTGCAACGCAAGATCCTCGCCCTCACCATTACCAGCGAAGTCGAGCAGGGTTGCCAGCGTGCGCTGAGCAGCCAAGCGCTGCAGAGTGCTCGTAGAGTATAGCTTGCCCGTGGAAGCATTGGCCAGTAGCTCAACGACTGCTGTCTTCATTTCCTCATGCTCCTCGATAAAGTTGTCCACACGACTGGCATCGCTGGGAGTCTCGTCATCGTCGTCGTCCTCACTCATGGCAGGAGAAATGCTGGGAGACAAGAAACGCCGACGGATGGACTGCCACTCGCGCGAAAACGCCTCCGCCTTCTTGCCTGCAACCAGGAATGGGTGGTGTGCAAGGAAAAGAACCGAAGGGAATACCTGCACCTTCGTGTCGTCGGCTTTACTGATAGCAGCCGGAACAAGCACGCGCAGGGCACGACGAAGCACGCCTGCAGGCGGAATACTGGCCTCGTCTTCAGCGGAGAGAGAATCAATCTTCTTCTCGAACGCAGCTACAAGGCCAAAGCATTGCTCCAGAGATGACAGATACATCGTCTCCACGGCACGCTCAGCACTCTGGCGCACAGTAAGGCTTGACGAGCATAGCAGCTCCACCAACAAAGAGTAAGCCTCACTAGCATCCGACTGCTGCGATGCCAAGACCCACACGAGAGCACGAGAAAGTGCAGCCAGGGCCGAAACTTCTGGGGACTCTGGTACACCGTTCTGTCGAGAAGTACTCGCCACAGTGCTCAAGAGTGCTCGAACGTTGTGTCCAACGAAGGACGCTGAGCTCAGCAGCAGGTCAGCAACTCCTTCTTGAGCCATACGAGCGTCCATCTCGCTGCTAGCAGACGCAATCGCACCTGCAACGGCAACAGCCAGCACACCATCGAGATGCACCACATTGGGCTTCTTGTTCGCGTCCTTAATCACAGCAACAACTTCGTCGGCAAATGGGACGACGGCAGTGGCTCTAGAGCGGCAAAGCACCGTCAGAGCGCGGAGATAGCCAGCCACGACAGGCTCAGGCTTGTTCTTGAACCCTGTCTTCAAGGACGTCACCGTAGCAGCGTCAAGTTCGTCCGTGCCAGCAAGCGCAAGCCACTTGCCGAGCGTCAGTAGTCCAAGATGACGCGTCTGTTCATGTGCCTCCTTGCCCACCGCCTTAAGTAGAGACGCAATAGCAATAGACGCAATATCCTGAACCTCCGAAGCATCCAGCTGCACCGTCGAGACATCGGCCGCGTCATTCAACACAGCGAAAGCGACCTCACGCTGGTAGAACTGGGCGAGAATGCCGTGCTTGCCGTCCAGCAAGGCGGACAAAACTGTCACAAACTGCTTCATGTGCTCGCTCTGACGGAACGAACAAGCCAGCGCCCCACCCAGCACAACAGCAAGGGCGCGCACATCGTCCTTGGGCGCTCGCAGCTTGGAGATCAGCACCGACTGGAAGACGTCGCTAAAGTACCGTCCAAAGTCCAACGGTGCAGCGTGTACGAACGCGCCTACAGCTTCAATCACCGTGTCGGGCGCCTTCTTGAGCATCTTGGCCATAGACGGCACGATAATCTCCTCGAATTGTTCGTAGCTCAAGTTCTTAAACCTCGCATCACTCTTTTCTAGCGGTGCGAACGTGCGCTTCTTGCTTTCGAAGGCCCAGAAGACGTACTTGTTCCACAGCAGTTCCTGCGTCTCCTTGTTCAGTAAATCACTCAAACTCAGCACGAGCCACAGCTGGAAGTGCTGCTCCTCAGGCTCGGCAGCGGCAATCATGTCCACATAGCTCTGCAGCAGCGTCTGGCCGTGTTTCTTGAGCAGCTTGAGCGGCGCCTTGCGTGCTTGCTTCTGGCTGCGCTCACTGTCTCCGATAGTGGCCTCCAGTAGGAAACTCTGCGCTGATAGCAGCTCGTTGAGCCACGCGGCGTCCGGCTTGGCGTCGGTGGTCAGCGCCGAGTCTAGCACGATACATGAGAGCCGCAACGCAATGACACGCGCGCTGGCGAAGGAAGCTACGAGGGCCGAAGCTTTGGCGCGCAGTACGTGGCTGAAAATCTCCGGGAAGTTCGGTAGCTCCTTGCAGGCCTCGGCCAGCAGAGCGCGCAGATGCTGCTCGGAGCTGCGGTACTGACAGCGATACGTCTCGGCCAGTACTCGGCTCGCCAAGCGCTTGAGTGGCAGCTCGCCAGCCTTGCATTTGGTGACGACTTCGTGCTGGTAGGACTGGATGAAGACCAGGTGGGAAGGACGCAGCACGACCGCGTCCAGCAGCGACCGCAGCACGTCCTCTTGCTCCGCCATGAGTGTCGTTGGGGGAGGCAATGCGGGCACCAGTGCTTTTTGATGTTGGATACCCCTGTCTGTGGTGGCAGTGGTAAAATTGTAAGATTTGGCTAATGATACATGCTGTTGACTAATGACACAGGTTAGATGGTAGCAATTTGTGTGTTTCCGCCGCCACCGACTATCGGAATTGGAGGGGAGCAACCCCTCAGTGGCTCATTTACTATGGCGGACGAGGACGCGGGCGGCTTCGCGGCCTTCATGGCGACAGTAGGCGGCGACAAGCCCAAGCAGGCGGAGAATAAGCCCAAGGACGAGTATCACTATGAGGAGGAGCAGGAGAAGGAGGCCATGATGAAGAACTATCACCATCCTATGAAGCAATGGTTCCGTCAGAGGCCGCAGCTGGAGGTGCCACGTGAATATTGACATTAGCAAAGATATTTCCTGTTACTAAATGGGATTATTGATATTTGATGACTGCCAGGTCAAGTACGGCGCGTTCCCGCTCTTCTGGCAGGAGCTCAAGACGTGGGGGTCGTACCGTGAGGTGCTCAAGGCTTACATCAAGTTCACGGAGCATGGGGACGACGTTGAGCCTTCACAGAAGAAAGAGAATGCAGCTGACAAGGAGAAGCAGAAGGAAGGAGCTCCAACGTCCGAAAAGGCTGAAGAACAGCCGAAGAAACGCCGTAAAAGTCGGTGGGGAGACCCCGTGGAGTCTGCAGCGGACGGTAACGGCGAAAAGAAGAGGAAAAAGTCGCGGTGGGCACCGGCGTCCGGTGCATCCTCAACGATGACTGGGCTGCTTAATCAAAAGCAGCAGCAGACGGTTATGCTCCGTGCACAGCTGGAAAATATCAACCAAAAGTTGAAGACGGTGGCGATGGACGCAGCGCTGATTGAGAAGGATCCGAACAGGTCGCTGTCTCCTCCGCCGCAGTATGACTCGAACGGAAAGCGTACCAACACACGCGAAGTTCGTATGAAGGCCGCGCTGGAGAAACGTCGGCGCGAGACGATTGAAGAGCTCGTGACGATCAATCCGCTCTTCCGACCGCCTGCGGACTACGCGCGTCAGAAACTGCACCGCAAGATTTACATTCCTATTCGAGATTTCCCGTCCTACAACTTCATCGGGCTGATCATCGGCCCGCGCGGCAACACGCAGAAGCGCATGGAACGAGAAACGAACTGCAAGATCGCGATCCGTGGCAAGGGATCCGTCAAGGAAGGCAGCAAAGGCAAGAAGATGAATGCCGATGAGAACGATGATTTGCACGTGCTTATCACAGGTGACCGGGAGGATGATATCGACAGGGCAGCCAAGGAAGTGCAAAGTCTGCTCGTGCCTGTGGATGATACGAGGAACTCTCACAAGCAGAAGCAGCTGCGTGAGTTAGCTCTGATCAACGGTACACTCCGAGACGACGACTATTGTCATATTTGTGGCGAAAAGGGACACCGACAATGGGAGTGCCCCAACCGAGACGCTCATCGTACGTGGCACGTATATTACACTTTTTTATATGTTATTGTTGCTAACCGTGTCTGCTTTATGATGCGTTTTAGGTACCTTCAAGGCTGTTAACGTCAAGTGTGCCATTTGTGGTGATTCTAGTCACCCGACACGCGATTGTACTCAAAAGAAGAAGTCTGCTGAGGAAAACGCTGCTATTGACAAAGAATATCAGCAGTTCATGCAGCAGCTTGGTGAAGCACCTGTCACGTCGACGGCTACAAAGGAAACGGGTCCAGAGGCAGCGACCACTGGTGCTGCAGCACCATGGCTGCAACCAGCGAAGACTTCAAGCGTGGCGACACAGCCTTGGATGCAGCAGTCTGTTGGTGCACCAGGTACAGCAGGTGCACCTGGTGTGCTAGCACCTCCTGGTACGACTACGTTGGGATCTACTCCGGCTACGGCATTCCCGCCACCGGTAGCTCCTCCCGGTCAGTACGATTACCAAGCACAGGGCCAAGACTGGGGACAACAAGGATGGAATGGTGGGTACAATTCGTATTACGGATCATGGGATCAGAGCGGCCAGGGAGCTGACTACCAGGCGTATGGACACTATGGTTCACCTGCGGTTGCCGGTGCTGGTGCTGGTGCTGGTGCTAGTGCTGGTGCTGGTGCTCCTGGAGCTAACGGGGCGGATCAGTATCAGTATCCGCCATACGGTAATCCGCCGCAGTAAACGAACTAACTGCTTAGTGCCATGAGCTCAGTGATCAAGTCAAATGGAACAAAGAACACCAGGTACGCCCCGCCGTTTGGAGACGTGACAACAATCGCAGCCGCAACAACAACCGCGCAGAGGAACTAACCCGTAGGAATACACAGGATTAACTTTTGCTTGCTGATCACTAGTACTTGCGCTTATGTGTTCTTGTTTGTGCTTATTATTGCGAGGAATAAATACCCCCAGCGAGCAGGATACGAGTCGCGAAAAAATTCGGCGTGGTTGCTATCAAACGTGCGAGCTGAAGGTGCATTGGATCGGTGATACACTTGAGTTAGTGAAGGCTGAGTCGACCTCGCCACATAAATTGAAGGTTCAATATTATTCTGATTCCCTCAACATGGCGATGCTATACCTAAACAGTTGACCTCTTGAGTAAACTATCTTGCCGACTTAGCTGCTTGAAGAGCTCCTGGAGAACGTAAAGTGGCGAAAGTCCAAGTGTTAGGAAAAAAAATGACTAAGCAGAGTTTGCCGATGGTGACGATAGCGTACTTGTTGACGGTTTCCATCGGACACGAAGTAGTTTTCGAAGCGCCTTCTAAGGTTGGGTAAGGAGGGTTGATCCGTGCAACTCCTGACATTCAGCAGGTTGTGGAAAAAGTCTGTCCACATGTCGACTTGCCAATACCGCTTGAATTGCTTAACAATTCCCCAGTGCGTCGCACCCTTGGCGTTACGGCGGGGTTTGACTTCCATGTACTCTCCAAAGAGCATGCAGTGCACCGTCCCGCAAAAAGCAAACGTGTCGACTTGGTGTGTCCACGGGCGATGCGTAAGCATTTCAACACATTGGAAGCCTTTTGCGTGGCAGTTGCCTTTGAAAACTGTTCCCTCTGGGTAGAGACTTAGGTCGATCGATCTCCCGTAGTCGATGAGATGAAGGTCGCCAGCATGGAAATCTTTGTCAGTGTGCGGTTCTTGGGTGATCATTGACAGCTCGGATGAAGGGTTCCCAGGTATCATCAACCAATTGTCCGGTTTGATATCACCGTGGAGAACCTTTGCACTGTGAAGCATCTCAATGCACCGCAGCATCTTGATACCGTAGTAAACAGCTAGCACCTCCGGAAATGTAATACCCCACTGCAAAGGAGTAACGTATCCACAGCGGCTTTTTAGATATTGCAAACACCGCAGATCGAAGGGGATAATAACCTGCTTGTAGCAGTTAAGGACATCGAAAAGTGTACCAAAGTCGCCCTTCTCCATGATGAGCAAAGCTCCATTCTGCAGTATAGAGGGGGGGGGATAATAGGTTAGTTACGCGAAGGATGCCAGTTTTACAACGCCAGCATGTTCATGCACCGGGAACAAATGAAGTCCGGTAAATGTTGGTACGGGAATCTTCTCATCCGGAAGCTTGTTCTCAATCCTCACTTTTTTCTTGATCTTGTTCGTGATGTAAAACTCCCAAGCTAGATTCTGACGTTCTTTTTCAATCTGAACAAACACTTGCGTGTGAGTTACAGCTATAACATGTGCAAAGTGCATGCCGGTACCTTAACAGCCTTGTTGCAAGTGGTGTTGCTAGTTGTGTCAACGACCTTCGCTGAAAAGACGTACGCAAACGAGCCTGAGCCTAGTACTCCGACTAGCTGTAGAGTTAGTGTGGGGCTGGCCTTGAAGACAATTGGCTTTCGCAGCTTCCGTTTGAGCGGGTTACTGCACGGAACCAGCGGCAACATCTCTGAATGTAGCTTGACAGCGTCAGGTCTCGAACACAGATACCAGTCAACTCGTCGATCAAGGATCAGCGTTTGACGGTTTTCAAATGTGTACGGGTCCAACTCGAGAGCTGGCGTAGGAACTTTTGCGCCGAGATGATCTCTCAAAGTGGCGCGTTCTGCTGTTGGCTGCGTAATATTTCTTGACGTCAAACGGTTAGCCAAAGCGTAAAGCGCATGTAAGCTAACATCACAAGTTTTATTGTCTGATGAGATCGCACGGCAGTCAATTACAAGGTCAGCAGCGAAGGCAGTAACTATACCTCGATGATCCCTCTTGTACTACGTTCTTGGTGGCGCCTTGAATCCAGCAGCTAAGATATACGCTGTTCGATCAGCAGTGTCGAACAATGGCAGGATTTTCCTGATATAATAAATCGTAAATGGAAGAGCAGGCAGAGGTGGCTCTACCTTTCCGTCGAGTCCTTTGCAGCGGCATCTTTTTCAGCTTGCATAAGAATGTCTTTGTTCGTTAGACGTACACCATGCACCAGGTCATCTCGAGCACCGAGCGGCTTCCTCTTTTGACTCCAAGTCTTCTTTTCAGTTCGAGGATCTTCGGGAACATCATCACTGAAAACCTGAAATGCCTGTCCTGTTCGAGGTTCTTCGGGGGCGTCATCGCTGAAAACCTGGAATGCCTGCTTCCTTCCTACCAGAGGCTCAGCGGGGGCGTCATCGGTGAAAACCTGGAACGCCTGCTTTGGAATAGACTCGTTCGGGTCTTGTCGCTGGGACTGATCCTGCGCATTCACTGCCACGCTATCGACCGAGTCGTCAAATACACTGAAGTGAAGCTTCCGTTCGACTGGATCATCTTCCTTTGCATCCCAGACACTAGGATTTGATTCTCGCGGCGGGCTGCAAAACATGTTGTTGATGTCCTCCAATGCGACTCGAGTGTTAATAGTCATGTCTTCTTGCTCGCCGTTGTGCGTTGATACCGCGTCGCTTTGCGCCGTAATTACGATAGGATTTGGCTTTCTCTCAGGAAGCTTGACTTCAGGAGAAGTTGCCAATGTTGTGGCCGGCTTCCTCTCCGAAAGGTTGACTCTGTGAGAAGCAATCGAAGCTGTTGCCGATGAAGTAGCAGCCGACGAGGACGAAGTTACATTGGACGCAGAGTCGACATCGCGAGTCACATCTTGTAGCGCCCGATGACCAAGTTTGCGACTTTTATCCACAGACCGCTGGTACGTGCGCGCTCGGATCTCTTCAAAAGAAATTGCTTCGCCCGTCGTGGATGTGATCTGTTCAACGTCATAGCAGGATTTTTCCGATCTGCCTTTCGTTTCCTGCTTCTGCATACGCGCCTTCTTGTCGCTGGCAGCGAAATTCTTCAGTGGTTCCTGTGCGAGCATTTCCTCCTCTGTAGCCACTCCATCCAGTCGCTGTCGTAGCGTTTGAAAACGACGCGTCAGAGGTGTTCGTCGCTTACGTTCGTTTTCAGGCACAGAAAACTCTTCATCCACAAAAACCTCTAGAGGGCTGGCATCCTGTGGGCGACTGCTTAGCGCGGGTGGCGATCGACGATCAGGTTGTCGGTCAGCTCCAGCTCCAGTTTCTCCTCGAGCTCCAAGCGTATTCCATGCACTCGGAGCCATCTCATTCTCCTTGTCCTGCTGCTGCATGGTGCCAAGCTTTTTCCATCCACCGTTACCATCAAAAGGATCAACAGAGTGGCCAACGGGATCCTCGTAGATAACAAATACCGGTTTGTGCGCATTCGCTTTCTGGATGCGCTGGGCCCGAGCAGATGATCGGTGCTGGTGAAGCTGCTGACGCTGCGCATCGTTTAGTTCCAATGTTCCATAGGCCGACAAACTATCGAGAGCACGGCGGTGCGTTACCTCATCGACCCCGTTTGCTCCCGTCTCCTCGGTCATTCTTAACCACTGGCGACTCATCCTTCTCTGAAATTCCTTGTACTTTCTCTCCAGTAGATCCTGCGGCTCTGCGTTCCTGTAGCAGCAAATAATGTTAATATCTCACTCAATAGACCGGAGCTTAAGCGCAAAAGCACGTACTTCTGGCCGGCTTTTAAATAAATCTTGTGCGCTTGTGGATAGTTAGCCATCGTCTCCAAGACGTAGGCCCAGCCAATGTAAAAGAGCGAGACCCGCTCGCCGATCTTGTTCTGGTACAGATACTTGAAAATGTCCTTGGGGTTAGACACCAAGTCCGCCTACAGCCACACGTATTCTCGTCAACACCAACATATTCTGCGCACAAAATAGCATCATCCACACTACTCACGTATTGGATCCAGAGTCGGATGTATCTCATGTCGTTCTTGTAGCGCGGGTTGTCCTTGAGCTCGCGCGTGCACTTCTCCAGTACAGTAAACTTCTTGCGCGTGTCTTCGGGCATCTTGACCTCCAGCCAGCGCACGTATTCGATCCATGCGGAGAGGGGGTCGTCTCCGTCGTAGGCCTCAACGGCATTTTCCTTGGTCTTGAGTTCGTCCTCGAGTCGCAGTTTGGTCTGGAACGAGTCGTGCGCGCGCAGAGCCTTGTTCAGGTCCGCCACGTTGCGGCCGCGCTTGAGCGGCACCACGTTCTCCTTGGACGCCTCCCACTCGAAGACGTTCGCCTTTCGCTTGCGGTCCGAGAGCGCCGCGTCCATCGTCATGGGCGTCGGCTCCGGCGTCTGGCTTGGCTTGGGCGCTGCCTGTCGCGTTCGTCGCGCACTACACTTGGTTTTTGTATGCTGTCCGTTGATCGAGTGCGGACTCCAATTCGCGCGGCATTTCAAAATTTTAAAATCCCGCCAAATGTGACAATTGGATACCTCGCTCCAGTGACAGGTTGATAATTCGCTCATTGATGTTATTAATATCGTTAAAGCTGCAAGCGTCCTCAGCATTTATCACGCCGTGTTCAACATACGGTACATGTACCATTGTTACGGCGGTGCTCCAAGTTGGAACTTCCAACCATCGCGCGAGATCCCCGGCTGCGAATGTGCTCACCTCCGGCTTTCTCGCTGATTCCTGGCAGGAGGCTTTGAGACTGTAGACTGTAGCCACCTCCAGTGGTTCTTGAAGCAACGTCCATCACTTTCCGTAATCGGCTTGTTGAGAAGGAAAAAACGGGTTTAAGGCTACTACCACACAATGATCTAACTTGCATTTTCAAAAAGCCGGATGCAAGGTAGGGGGTGAAACTTGAACAAATTGTGTAACAATACCTTTTTATTTATTGAAGCTTCATGACAGCCGTCCCTATATTGTGACAATACTGTGAACACTTCCATGGTGGGCAACCGGCGCAGATCATCAACGTCGACGTCAGTGCCTCCACACAATCCAATAGACAGTCAAGGCGTCTCCACCTGCTCCAGCCCAGCATATCACAAGCATGACCCTCACCCTGCAAGGAACTTTCACTGCGCTCGTGACGCCCTTCACGGAGGACGGCAGCGCTGTGGACTACGTCAAGCTGCGTGAGCTCGTGGAGTGGCAGATCCAGGAGGGCATCAATGGTCTCGTGCCGGTACGTGATAATTTTGCGCTTTCCCATTGACTGACTGGATGCTAACGCTGCAAGCAACGTGATGCAATGGCTGCGACAGATGGGCACGACGGGTGAGTGCCCCACGGTCTCCCACGAGGAGCACGACCGCGTCGTCTCCGAGGTGGTGGCCACGGTCAACGGCCGCGTGCCAGTGATTGCCGGCACGGGTTCCAACAACACGGCCGAGGCTCTGCGCCTCACGCGTGCGGCCAAGGATGCCGGCGCCGACGCCTGCCTTGTGGTTTGCCCATACTACAACAAGCCCACGCAGAAGGGCCTGTACGCCCACTTCAAGGCCGTGGCCGAGGTGGGTCTGCCCGTGGTGGTGTACAACATCCCCGGCCGGACCAACGTCAACCTGACGCCGCAGACAATTGCTGAGCTCGCCAAGCTGCCCAACATTGTGGCCATCAAGGAGTCCACGGGCTCGCTGGACCAGGCTATGGAGATCGCTGCCCTGTGCGACATCACCATCCTGTCGGGAGACGACAACCTGACCCTGCCGCTCATGGCCATGGGTGCCAAGGGTGTCATCAGTGTGCTCTCCAACGCCTGTGAGTATCAATGCCGATGAAGCTTTTGCACAGTTGTGGATTGTGGGGCGCTTACTCATTTTGTGTGTCTATTGTTGCGTGCAAATAGCCCCCAAGAAGGTGCTGGCCGTCACCGACCCGATGCTCAAGGGTGACTACGCCGCTGCTCGCAAGGCTGCTCTGGAGAACGTACGTTTGGCTCGATTTCGCTTGAAATTCAGCCAGTTGAAGCTGTCATTGTGCACGATACTGATGAGTGTTGCTCGTTTTGCTGCGAACAGATTTTCCTGGTCAAGTCGCTCTTCAGCGAGGCCAACCCGCAGCCCATTAAGAAGGTGCTGCAGCTCATGGACAAGTGCACGGCTACTGTGCGCGCCCCGCTGGTGGAGTGCGAGCCCTCAACTATCGAGAACCTCACCAAGCTGGCCAAGGAGCACAAGCTTATCTAAGGCAATTGTAAAGCAGAGCGTGGTTCTGGCTAATCCAAAGGTGTCATAGCCTCCTCTTGATATTCATTCTTTTGTTCGGAATGTAGAATTGCAAGTGCTAAACGCGTGTGTGTTCAAGTCTATTCACCGCTAGGTAAGGAACTGCTATCGAACCAACATAGATTATTAACAAACTTCGGGCGAGGACTAGCGACGCGATCAAAACCACAAAAGTCACTCACTTGTTGACCTCAGTACTGCATCCCTTTCCTACCGGTAGCACTGGGGGAACCAGACGCCAAAAACTACCGAACACTCGGTCTAGTAGTTGCTGGCGTTGCTTGATCTATCGTCCAAGCTCGAGGCAACACTGAAGCCACTGATACGCGAGCTCTCGCGGCTGTAAGGAGACATACCGGAGCTGTACGAGTCTGCGCTAGAGCGCGATGCTCGGAAACCGTAAGAGTCCACGGACACCTCGCTCTGTAGTCGAGAATGGTCCATGGCCTCCGAAAAGCCCGTAGCACGAGAGTCCTCAGTGACACGAGACTCCTCCGTAGCGCGGTAGTCGTCGAAGCGTGATTCAACCGTAGCACGGTCTTCCATAACATTGGAGTCCTCGGTGAACCGCGACTCAACCGTAGGGCGAGACGACATGGAGAAACCAATGTCGCGGTTCGAGTCGTGCTCGCTCAAGCCCGTGATGCGCGACGTGTCGTCCACCGATAAACCGCTGACCGTGCTGAATCCTCCGATGCTGCCAAATCCGCGGGCCTTCAGTTCAGCCTGCTCCATCGAATCCAGACGGGAGTCCATACGCGATGATTCGGAGTCGTTCCAGTCTCCAGGCTGCAGGTACTTGTTCTGTCTCGCCGACACAACCGAGTCGCCAAAGTTGGACATTGAGGCTTCGCTCTGGGTGCCACCGGCAATGGACGACAGATCCGACATGTTGCTCATGCGGTAGGCGTCAATCTCGGCCTCGTTCGAGTGCGCAGCGGCACCCACGGCACCGTAGCTCGCCTTCTCCGAGTACTCGTCGGTGTCCAAGCTGCTCTTGGGCAGCGAGTGCATCGAGCTTCCGTTGCTCGAGTTGAGCTCCGAGCCACGCTCTGCTGAGGCCATGATGGCTACTGATGACTCCTCGCTCATCATGTTCTCCGCGGCCTTGTCGTTGTTGCGAGCTGAGATGTTAGCGACGTACGTGAGGTCAATCTTGCCGCCGTTAAGCCCGCTGTCGTCCATGTCGCTATCCATAGAGGGCGAGTTGAGGTCGAATGCCTTGTTAGCGTGCATACGCTGCTCTTTACGACGACGCATCACGAAGGCAAAGCCAACAACACCGACGATACAGCAGCCGACCAGTGCGGCGATGATGATCACGCCGTTTTCACCAAAGAAGTCGCTGCTGCCACTGGAGGTCGAAGCCGACTTAACCGATCCTGAAGACCCCGCGTCCGTCTGCTGCGTCGTATCGCCCGAAGTCGTCGGTGCCGAGGTTGTCGTCATGGTCGAAGAGTCGGATACTTGGGCCGAATCGTCCGTGCCCGATCTCTGCTTTTGCTTCGACTCCTGCTCCGCCGAACTGCCGGAATCGTTTCCAGAGGTGCTGCCAGGCGCTCTCGTCGCAGTGTTCGTGCTGCCAGACGACGAGGCGGAAGAACCTGTGGAAAGCGACGGCGCTTGAGTTAGCAGCGGTGCAGTTGTTACGGGCGGAGCAGTGGTCGACCAGGTGGTCGACTCAGAGCCACTTGAATCAGAAGTTCCTACGCTACCTGTATTGGACGTCGACGAGGACGAGATGGTGGAGTCAGCGGACACGACGCTGATCTTCTTGAAAACGATGTACTCCTCCGCTGCGAGGTTGAGGCTGGCGTCACCGGGAAGAGCGACCAAGCCCACAATGATGTAGTCGCCAGCCGTGGCGAGATTGAACGTGTTGGTCTCGAGTGCCTTGGTGCCGTCCGTCGCGAACGCTCCGCTGTTAGTTCCGTCAGCACCCGTGGGGGTTCCTCCCACATTCGTGGCACAGTTGGTTCCGAACGTGCAGGCGA
The DNA here is from genome assembly GCA_016864655.1 of Phytophthora cactorum. NCBI lineage: Eukaryota > Oomycota > Peronosporomycetes > Peronosporales > Peronosporaceae > Phytophthora > Phytophthora cactorum. The sequence continues at coordinate 46,149 of NHQK01000003.1, forward strand.
ACAGTGACGACGTGGTCACGGCAGCTGGGAGGCCTGTGATCGCGTCGATGGCGTTGGGGAAAATGGCGTTGGCCAAGCCAGCGTTCGCCTTGGCTGACCACTTGACGGTCACGAGGTCGCTCACGTGGAATTCGGATGCCGTAAGCGTAAGCGTAACGCCCACAGGGCAGCGGCCGACGTTGCTGGCCTCAAGCGAGTCGAAGTTGAGCGTACCCACCGAACCGTTGACGCCCATGCAGTAGGTGGTGGACCCGTCCTGCGTAAATCCGTTGTCAATGTCGACGGCCTGCGCGGCTCCGAGGAGCGCCAACGCCGCCGCTACGAACGCAGAGACAACCATCATCCTGCTAGTAAGTTTCTCGATGGAAAAGTCTGTCGATCCGGGCTGCTTTCCTGTATATTGAGGCTATCTACTGTTGACAATCCGCGGACACCTCTCGACTCCTTCTATCGGGTCGAGACCGTTTCCACAGGCAGCAATGAGCAAAAGGCCGAGCAATCTGGAAATGACTTACAGCGACCTGGTCGGCACAGGAGAGGAGAGTCGGAAGCGCACTGGTCTCTGTGGGCAGCCTCTACTCTACGCCACGAAGTGGTAGCCCAGCTGGTTCTGCTGCATCGATTCGCATTTTTGCCCCAACCGCGAATACTCTGCCGAAACCTTGTATAAGTTTTTGAGGCAAAACTTTCAGCATGGTCCGACGCAGCATGGAGCGCCAAATTCAGACATGAGATTTGACGAATTTTCAGCAATAGATGTATTAATAATTAGTGTAGTTGTATCCTTCGCCTCAGCACAATGCTGGTCAGCAACGCGGATTGCCATGCTGACACACGCATGACCTAGGGCCCTTGAAACGAGCGCACTTCATCAGCAAGGTGCTGCGTGATGAATGATGATGACCATTATCAGAGAGGTTTGCCACATCTAAAGTATCCCCACAAGCGAGCGACGCAATGGTGGACAATACTTCCACTATAGAGCGCCCAAGGCTGCGTGGAACTCGTGCTTTAGAGCGGTGCCGAGATCGGCAAGTTGCAGGGAGCGCGATACACCGCCGATTCATGACAACCATAAAGCGTGTGTAACTTAACTCCACGCTGCCTCGCTCAGCGGAGAGTCGCCGCGCCGACAGGCCGAGGAATCCTCGGAGGATCGCTTGCAACTTGCAATCTTTAGATGTGGCAAACCTCACTGCATTTTGCAAGGAGTTCTACGTAAGAACTGTAAGAACTGTTCTTACCAAGAAGTTCTTGGCAAGATCGGCAAGAACGGTGTACTGAGTGACTTGCGCGACTTTTTGTCTGTGCAGAGATTGTCCCTAAGTTCCGATGTCTAGCACGACGCGGCGACTGCAAGCTGCAATCGAGCGCAACAAGATCCCAAGAAGGCGACAGGCAATTCATTAGCCATCACATACTTTTTACTACTTTTGCGCTTGTGCTTGGGTGCGTATCACCTGCAGTCCAGCTCGTCCCATTACGAAGCAACTTGTTGAGGCGTGCCCCTCGACTGCCAGCGCCAAGGGGTCCGTCACGAGCAATAATACAACGTTGCAAGCAATGCTCACCAACGCGTCGTGGCTTCTTATTTCGCGGCTTGCTCGACAAAGTTCTCTAACGCTATCCACGCGTTGTGGCGCTTTCGCTAGACCTAAAGGCAGGTGGTGCGTTACCAACCGGGGTCGGGCCATAGTCGCGTCGCGGCTGTAGTGCACCGTGCACGACCGCACAATGCGCTTCACACCTTTCTCTCAGGAACATTCACGCCCCGCAGGCGGCGGTTGGCGCCGCGTCGCCACTCACCAACACGATGGCAGCCGTGACCGCGATTGCCAGCAGCTCCGCTGGCTCGAGCGGCTTTCCAAAACCAGGACTTCCAGAAGTTCCTCGCCAAGCGCTTGTCTCGCACGTGCCGACAGCTGAATAAGACATCAAAGCGCGAGGACACATACGCGGATATCATACCGCGTTGTCTTTCGTCCACACGATAGGCAGAAAAGCAGCGTACAAATTGTACTACAATGTGATGCCCATTGTTGTAGTTATCAGATCTCTAGTGCGACATGATCATCAATGACATACGAATCTTCATTAGCGGTGGTCGTCCCCGCTACTGCAGCCACGGTAAAGCTATCGGGCTGCTCCCAGCTCGTGGCCAGCGTCTCCACGTTCACGTAATATGGCGCTTGGCTAGCCGGGTCAATGTACATGACCCACGAGCTCGCTCCAATTGCCGCGCTTTCAGCTGTTGCAACGGATTGCAGCGACTCCACAACTCCAGGAGAATCGCCACTCGGCGGCTCCCACGAACATTCGCCGGTCTTGGGGTTGTAGTAATACAGCTGGCCGGATGCTTCGTCCAAGAACTCCTGCCATGTGCCCTGTGTGGGCGCGGCCTGCCCGCTTGGCGAGACGACCGCGTCTGTTCCCGTCGCTGCCGCTTTGTCTGGCGAATTTATGACAGCGTTGTCGAAATCTTTGTCTGGGGCTGTCCACTGTGTCTCGTTCGTGACGGGGTTGTAGTAGAACGACTTGCTAGTCGTGCTGTCCACATAGCGATCCCAACACGGTTGCATTGCTGCGATTTCAGAGGCCGCTTCAACGAGAGCGGCATTCGCAGGTTTGGCTGGCTTCTCAACGTCGTCAGAGAATGCAAGCTCCGAGAGCATCCTGGAGTTGACAATACTCGGTTCAACCTCTATCGCTTCGATGGGCAGAAGCGTAGGTTGCTGATAGGAAACAACTATCTCTGCTTGCAGCACCTCAATGCTGGTAGTAGCCTTGGTACTGTTGGCCGCATCCTTTTCAGGAGGTGTAGCAGGGTTTTGTTGCTGCTGAGCATCTAGTTTTTCCGTGCTTGACCTCATAAACTCCACCCGAGAAGTAGCGGTATCTAGCATGTCTTTATTCACTTCCACTGAATCATCGAAGAGTTCGAACACATACTCACTCGAGCCTTTCCGTGCCCCAACTCTCACGACCTCTGCCGGAACCTCGCTCGAATGCGGCTCCGGCGTCATCTCGGCGCTGATCGCACAGCTCACTGATGGCGGTGCAACAAGCTGGACCTCCTCCAAAATAGTATCCACGCTGCTCGCATCCACCGCTATTACTGCCACTAGACTCTCGGTCTCGAGGCAGCTTGCCGATGTCACCATGTCTACGACCTTGGGTTTCTTGACCTTCTGCCGAGTCTTCCTCCGTGTGTGGCGGCGTTTCTTCGCCACCATGAAGCGCAGTTGGTCGAGAATCAGTTGACGACGCACAAAGCATCGGTACTGGGATTGAATCTTGCGAGCCGCATTGTGGTGCTCCGCCCACGGTTGAGTGGGGTCCTGATCAACATTTTCAGTCGCGTCAGGACTAGGGGGTACGAGGATGTCGACGATTGCCAATAAAACTTGTGATGACTCTTGCATTAAATCTTCCCCGTCACCACCGGTCGAGTTACTCGGTGGATTGGGCCTTGGCTCTTGGCCAACTGAGCCCAGTGGATCGACCAGCTCTGGGTTTGCTTCGGTGTCCGTCACCGCTGACGTGGAAGTTGAACCATCATCCACACTAGTGAAACTCGTAACCTTTTCGGCGGGTGATGTAGTAGCAAGGTCGGCCGTCGTAATGGGTGCCTCTGTTACTTGAGGATACTTTTCTATCGTCGACTCACAGTCGTTCAAGCCTTCGCGGGGCGAGAAAGCGTCCCCGTCAATGTTATCTCGCTCCTTTACGGGTTGGTCATCTTGCTTGAGTTGAGAGTCAACATCCATGGCGGCAGGTGTTGTTAACATTAAAGGGTCATCACTTTCGACTTCTTCTTGAGGTGGCTGCAGACGAATGGAATCGGAATCCTTCTCAACAATCTTACGTGATGAAACCCGCTGCAAGAATGGTGTAGTTACTGTTTGTTGGTGCAACCGTAAAAGGTCTTCATCCGATAGAGCACTACTGTCGACGTGGGCTTGTAGAGAAGAGTTTTGTGTTAGTAGTGACGTAGACATTGACATCTCTGCAATATTTGCTGACCGCGCGGTCATCGTGGGCTTCTTTTGGGTAGTTTTGGACTTGCTTGTTCGTTTCTTCTTTGGCGATCGAGGCTCGCTCCTCGCACCTGGACTGGTAGTCTTCACAGTCGCATGTTCATCCGTTAACTCGCGCATTTTGTGATAGCTATATGGAGAGGTTGCGCCTGTGGTTGTGAGCTGGGTAGTTGCTGCATCGGTCAGCGTTTCCATGGCAAGGCCGAGTAGATTTGATGATACAGTGCTTTCATGCTCGACTACTCGCTGTTCATCACCTGTGACTGACTCGGAATGATGTCTGTTGTTCTCTGGAGTGTGAAAATCACCAACTCTGTCACTCAGATCAAGGCTGTCTGTAGTCTCTTTGGTAGAGAGTTGTGCAACCACAGTGACTTGGGCCATGGCACTTGGATCTGTCAGCAGCTGAAGAGTTTCACCAGACTCCGTAGAACGAGATTGATCCAGCAAAAGAGTCTGCAAGTATGTAAGAAGAGGTGGATCCGAGAGCCCGTCAGTGCGTTGATCAAACTGGTTTCCACCCATCGTCGTACCCGAACTATTGCTGCCTTCCTGGGCACTTTTGTTTTCTTTACTTTCCACGAAAAGACCAGAACTGATAGCAGCCGTGTTGGTTTCCTCCACTTCACCGCTCAAAATCACTTCTGGAGATGTTGAAGTCTTTTCACCGCAAACGTTTTGCTCGGATCGCTGTATAGCTGTGGCAGATAAGGGCGCATCTGCTTCATCCTCATTAAACGTATTTCCACTCAAGCCACATTCACCGTGTCCAACGTAGGGCGGGGCTTTATTATCGGTTGCTGCTCGGGGACTCATCTCAACCACGCTATCGGAAATGTCAACACTATCTGTTGTGTCACCCAGTCCAACCGCTACAATCCTGCTGCTTGGACTCTTATTTACGACGTGTTTTACACTCACTGGTTGTTCGACATAGTCGGTATCGCTTTCAGCACTCGTCACACCAGCTTCAGGGTTATTCACATCCAGTGTCGACTCTTTTGTAGCAAACGAATCCTTCTCAGACAGGGACCTTGTCACGTTTACATCTTCCGGCAACCAAGTGCTGATCTCTTGTGGTGGGCTCATCCAGTCTTCCACAAGAATTCGTTCTTCGCTCGAATTCGGGGCGCCTTCCTCATCACACGCTTTGATTTCACCATGCAGCCTTGGTGGCTTAGCCAGAATATCACCATTACTTGTACACCAGAGGTTCATATCGTCATCCTTTCCGGAGCCAGGCAAATTATTGCTATCGTCACAGCCTTTTTCAGGAAAAGTCATCGCAGATTCCTGTTCTGGTATTTCGTATCGAAGTGCGGTAGGTGAAGGCTCAGTATTTTCCGACGATGGTCCAGTACTAGCTTGTTCTATGAGACTTTCGGCAAGGTATTCCTCTTCGACGATGACACTAAATTGCTGCCTTGTGCTTTCCACTATCTGTCGTTCGTAAGAGTTTTCTTCATTGGCCGATTCAATAGGATCCACGCCGCTGTCTTGGTCCATACAACTTGCTTCGGGCTCGTTTTTTACAGCATTCAAATCATCTGCTATGTCTAATTTAGCTGAGGTACCCAATGTCGAGTCACAATCTTCTGGAGACACGAAATCATGTTTCACCTCGCTGCTCGTCTTCAATTCCGCTACAGTCGCAGCGTTTGTACTAGCTTTGGATTGAATGGAAGACACTGGATCTTCACAGGCAACACCAAGCTCCAACGACTGCATCCTTGGTTCGTTAGAAGCTCTCACCACTGCATTTTGTACTGGAGACAGATCAGAAGAAACACTGTCGAAGCTGTCGTGTGTCTGCTGTTCTTCCCATAGATATGCAGGTAGTTTCAGCGGAGGAATAACCAATGTTAGGGTGGCGGGCGATTCACTTAACAAGGTCTCGTTTCCAAAATCTGGTGATTGTAGCGCACATTGCGTGGGTCTTGGGTTTTTCACTTCAACAGCAGCAGGCTCCTCCGTCTCCTGATTGCTGCAGTTTCGATGGAGCTGCTCAGACCTGTTAGATGTTTGTCTTGAGACCGTAGCATTGGCTGACTTTGGACGCGTAGAAGTTGCATGAGCCTTGGTTGCAGTAGAAGTTTCGAGTGTCAGGTCCGTCTTCCGAGGTCTTCTTTCCCTAGCAGACTGTTGTGCCTTCAACTGGGTTTGCACATTCCTGGACAAGCGTAAGTGTGTGTCTGCTTCGGTTCGAAACGCATCTAAAACTCGAGCAACTCGCTTCTCCATTGACACTTGCATCTCGCAAGTCTCGAAGGCTTTCCCTCTATTTGCTAGTGAGCTCGATAAACCTGACGGTATCCATGGACCCCTCGCTGTACGTGATTGACGCAGCAAATTTGCCGCTTTTTGTTGCGTTTCTTGTGCTGATACTTGACGTGTTTGCTGGGATTCTGGAGGCTTCTGGGACTTCTTTTTGTTTACCAGCTTGCTCCGCGTTCGTGTCTTATCTTGGATAGCTCGCTTGTTGTCTGCTTTGTTTACACGTGATGACTCTCGACCCTTGCCTAACATCATTTGGCGATCATGTTCTTGCTGTCGCCTTTTCCGACTTCTCGCTAAATGGAGACCACTCCCGCAGGCAAGTTTCGGGCTGCAATCTTGGGGTTTAGCAGCAATATCCTTCCTCTTTCGTCTCCTAGTCGTGGTTTTTGTCTCGATCACGTGATGCTGTTGGAGGGTGTTACACAGCAACTCGTACGTTTCTAGCTCCAGCCTTCGCAGACTGAGTTGTTCGAATTCTGGCCCACGAGCCAGCATTTCTCGCCATTTCGAGGGGTTCTGTTGCGCGACAGCCTTCCAGGCGGCAGGACTCTCAGTTTGAGTTGCATTAGTGCTGCATGGCACCTCTGGTCTGGCTTTGGCTGACTGAGGCCTCGTTTTATTATTGTTTGCTCCATTGTTTTCTGCCGCGCGACGCATAAGAGAAGCTGATTGCGGACGAACTCTTGCTACGGGTCGAGCAGTAGGAGACTCACGGTCCGATACAAAACTCGCGTGTCGAGGTGGTTGGAAGAAATAAGCTTCAAGCGCGGCAGCACGCGTTTCAAAGTTTATCGTGGCGAAAGCATCTTCCAGGTGGCGCTCTTCTCGCTGTCGCATCTGCTCTGCTACTCGATCCACACCACGCCACTGCATTGTTGATTCGCCACGGACATCGTCGTAGCTCTGGCCATGATCGTACGGCCACTGTGATATGAAGTCTCGCGTCGTTGACTCAGTCATTAGAAACAAAAGATGCTCCTGGGGCGTCATACTCCCCAACTTTCAGCTCGAAATAAACTCTTTGTCACCTTGAAACTGTTTCTCGATTAAAAATAATACAGGGGCAGTACGGAAGCCGCTCACGAATCCTCATCTGCAACTGCAATGAAAAACACAACAACTGAAGTGCAACAATATGAGATTCAGTGCCGCTCCCTTGACCGTCTTACAACTTCCAGTTCCTGTTTCCTGCACGACTCCCGCCGTGCTGCAATGTGATATGATGTGATGCAATCCACCTCCTCCGCCACGCCTCAGCCAGCCATCTCTCTACTTCCGCTTCTTTTCCGCCCACTTGTCCGAGCCGTAGCACGCCGCAGCACCAGTGCCAACCGCCAGCACCGAGTTTCGTACCGCCGACCACTTGCCACCTTAATTAAAAAATAATAAAACCACGTTAGTTATCCACTTCAACTTCATCACTCCCAGTGCACGTACGAATCAACAGAGACGGTACGCCCACCACAACCGCCAGACCGGCGGCCGCCACCTCCGGGTGTTCGCGTCGGAACTCGTTCACCTTCACCAGCTCTGACCCACAGTAACAAAGGCACAATATTAGTTCTACAGTAGTATACCCTCACAAGTAATATACTACACGGACGCAGCTGGGTGACGGCCAGCGCGCCCTTGACAGGCACCAGCTGGTCGTCCGCGATCTTCTTGGACTCCTGCAGCTGCAGTTGCGCTGCGTAGAGCTGTTTGTTCAGGCTCTCGCGGGCCTCGCCCAGGTACTTGCGTAGCTGCGTGCCCTCATCGCCGTCCGCGCGCTTGAAAACGTCCACAACGGGCGCCGCGAACGTCTTGGTGGCCTCCCACACCTGCTGCGTCGTCTCGCCCAGCGCGTGACGAGCTGAGCTCGTGAGCTCCTTCGCGTGGTCCACCTCGCTCAGCACCACGTCGCGCGCCTGGTTCACGGGCCCCGCGGCCGCGTCGCGCACACTCTTGGACGCCTCGTCCAGCTGCTTGGATACAGCACCCAGCGCGTCGTCCCACGGCTTCTTGTCGCCCTTGTCCGCCATACTTACCGGTCGATCTATTAGCCTATTGGCCGCACGTTAGGTTGTTGTGAAGGTCTGAACACCCATGTTACGTAATATAATGGGCTCCACATCACTATGTAAATATGGTGTGGCATTCATTTACATCACAGGGTATCGTAGCAACTGCCCAAATGGAGGCGGAGGTGCAGTTGGCGCGGGCGTTGATGGCGCTCACAGAGCGCGAATTCCCGCTCTCTCGTGGTAAAGAGACACGTCTAGATGCTTACTTGCATCTTGAGGAGCTGCTGCGTCTGGAAGACTCGGAGGCCTCCGTTCTGGAGCTGCAACGTCATGTGCCATCGCTGCTGAGCGAGATTCGCTTCGACCTGCAGCACAACGCGCTAAGTGACGTGCTGCACGCGGCGCTGCGCTGTCTGTCGTATCTGATGCATCACTACAGTCTGGCCGCCGCCTTCTCGGATGAGCACATGGGTTTCTTCCTCGGTGAACTGGTGCGCTTGCTGTTCTCCACGCAGGACCAGAGCACATACAAATTGTGTCTCTGGGGTCTCACGATGCAAAACTTCCCAGCCGAGAGACAGAAACTATTGCCACGGACGGTGGAAGGATTGGTACAAGCTGTGGTTAACCCGTTTAAGTCGCGAGCAATTGAAGTACAGGCGCTCAAAGGACTCCACTTGCTGCTGGTCAAGTATCCGGAACAGTTGGGAATTGATGGAGCAGTGTTGAGTATCTATGTGAGACCGATTGCGAGTCGACTGGCGAGCAGCGAGGCCGCCACGAGAACACAGGCACGGCTGGTGCTGGAAGAAGCGAGTAAACATCTAACAAAGTGGTCGCAGGAGACGATGACGATGGTGCAGCACTGTGCGGAGAATTATGTACTGCCGGTCATGAAGATGCATATGGAAAACGACCGACACAAGGATGCTGTGTATCTGTGGAAGCTGACGTTGGTGCTGCTTAAGTCGAAGTTCTCGAGTGATCTTGGAAAACTGAACCAGGTGCTGTTTGTTCCGGAGAAGTGTATGGAAGACGAAGATGCAGCGGTGCGACTGATGACTATGCAAGCGTGGGGCGAGGTCGTGGAGATATTTCACGAGTGCCAGAACTGGTTTTTCAATAAGGCTGTAGTAAGTTTGCTGGTTTGGCCGATTAAGTTGTGTTTGGAGCAGGAACTGCTACTTAACGTGGTTGATGCGGCATTTGAGTCGTGGCGAAAGATCGTGAGAGTTGCAGTGAATGATTTTAATACGCATTGCAAAGCCCAGCAACAGGCCGTTGAAGCAGGAGAGCAGCAAAATGTGCCCGACTGGAAGTTCTGGTATGGAGAGTTGGTAATGTCCCATTTGCTTAACCTGATGAAGAAACGAATGAAAGCCAAGGACACTGCATCCACGGTCGAGTTGGACCAGTTTATTAACTTTACTAAGAAATTATGGGAACACGAGGAGCGTGGAGCAGATAAAAGTAAGAACAGTCCTTCTCGAAGTGAAAACAGCAGCAGTACCACAATGGGAGGGTCCTCTGTGGACGTATCTGTCGGAAAACAATCTGTCAATACGGCTCCGAATAATGGAAATCTGAGGCCTGTGGAAGACCAGAGTTGCGACAGCAATCACATCACGTCCGAGTTGATCGGTGTTGCTTTTCTACTAGAAAACGTTTTCGGTGCAGTTCAAAACTTGATTAAGATATCTGATGAAAGCTGCGGAGTAAAAAGCAAAGAGCGAGCGACTGATCTAGCTATGGCTACTTGGAAAGGGGTTTGCTACCGTATTCACCTTGGTAGCAAGCGTGACGGCTCCACATCCAAATTTGCTTTGCGTCTCGTGCGGATGTGTATTGATTTTTCGTTTGGAATACTGACTTCGACGTCCAGTTCAGCCGAGATACTCGATGTGAGCACACCAGCCAATCAAGCCGAACAGAGTATTGAAGGTGCTAGGGTTGTTGTTGCGTCCGTGGGCTTTGGATTGGAGTGGCAACTGCAGTTGCTAGCTCCGCTTGTGTCCGGTGTCGCGTCTCCAGGAAATTTACATACTGTGATGCTTCACCCAAAGGGCAAACTTTTCGACCATATCAATCAGCGCATGGAGTACCTCAAAGACATGTACATTCAGTGTGCTACAGTGGTGGAGAAATGGAAAACTGGCGAGCTCCAAATCGAATTTACGGCCAAAGAAAATGCGCTGCCGTATCTTGTCATTAATCTCCTATTTGAGTACGCAGTTTTTGTGGATGACACGAATAATGACCGTGGTGATGCTAAACAGTTCACTTTGACGTCTCTGGAAGCTGTGGTGAATAAACTATTGGAAAGTGTAAAAGCCGGTGATCAACAACAGACCCAAGGACTGGACTCCGTAATTTGTTTCGTTGAGGAATCTATCCGTGCAGCCCACGATCTTACCGCTTATGACTACGCAAGCGAAGAAAGGAGCATGCTAGACGAGCTTGTTAGCATTTCTCAGGGTTTGACTGGCCACACCTACGCAAGTCAGCAGAATGCCTCGCTATTGCTGGATTTGCATCAGTCTCGTGGAAGAGCTGGCGTTGTCGTTTCTGCGACAACTGCTAGTTCTGCTGATACTTCTGATGCTGAAGAAAAGAGTGCTAGCGTTGTGATACAGGTATCGGCATCGCTAGATACTAGCACTTCGTCGCCGTGTCTACTGAGCGGCAAGATTTCTACGATTCCCAGTGCAACAGCCTCTTCAGCAGACGAGGAACAAAACAACAATGACAAGCAAAGCCCAGATCGAAGTACAGCCACTATTGAAGAAAAGACCAAAGCCAAAGCTGCTACTGCAGAAGACTCAGAGAAGAAAGAGACAAAGACTTCAGATGCAAAAGTCCCGGTACTGCCCGCTGGATGTCAATCGGCCCCGCCGAAGCTGCGTACACAACGCCCAAATCTTAGCACGTCCCAGTGCATTTACTCGGATCTCGTTGGATGCACAGAAGGGATTACATTGCTGTACAGGCATTTCCCGTTGGGATTCCGACCCTTCTTCTCTTTCTACAAGGTTAAAACAATCGGCGATTTAAGTGCCTTGCCCGTGGAAAAGGTGAGAACCTTTGGACTCAAGGAGCCTGTCAGTACTGTTCGACGAGCACTTGAAGAGTTTAATGGACGGAAGGACCGTATGAAGACACTAACTGGCAGTCCTTTTCGCCGGAGAGGCGGTTCGGCTTCTTCTAGCCCTGCAATCCCCACACCGTCTCCGCACAAACCGTCCAAGCGTCCATTTCACCTGGAAAGTGGAAGTATCGCTCCTTTTTCTCTCGAGAAATGTGAACACAAGCGTACCAAACGCTCATTGGTGCTCGATGCAGAAGACGGTGAAGAAGAAGAGAGTGAAGGAACTCGTCGCAAACCGAAATTGGCAGATCGAGTTACGTTCTGCCTTCAAACGGGCGAGACTGGGGAAACTCGTATCACTCGACCGGGTGAGGACTCACAGGACCAGCTAAAACCTTCTGAAAAGGTCGAGGAGAAGGAAAGTATGCAAGAGAAGATGGATACTTACACGCTCAAGCTACTACAGCATCTACGACGATCGGCCTACTACATGGACAAACTCGTTACTGAGGAAGAGAGTATTCAGAGTGAAGAGGCGAGTCTGGGGACCACCATTGCCAATGTGGGCGGTGTTATCACAAACTACCAAGAAGCTCACGACTTGGTGGCACAACTCGCTTCACAACTCCAGATTGCTGCTGAAACGAGCTCCAAACGATGCCGAAAACTGCTGGATAAGCGTGGTTAAAAGCGAGCTACTACGAGGATAAAAATACGAAGCACACATGGAGTTAAAACAAGTTTAGCTCACCTACAATCGCAATGGAATATCTGAAGCCGTGGAGTGGGTTGGCACTTGAGCAATGCGATGTGGCTCTTAATGAGGAGAAGAAGAACTTACTTGCTCAGACACCTCATTGGAGGGTACGCAAAGGCACTTGTGGTGGTGCGAATGTGGTGTTTTACTCGTGTCGGTTAACTCCTTTGAAGTTGGAGCTTTGGTCAGTAGCGCTTGAAACTTTGCAGCAGTTCGTGGCTCCATATCCCCACCCGAATATCGTCCAGTTTCTTGGCGTAGTGACGCCATCAGAGCAAGTTCAAAGCGATGCACCACCTCTAACTGAATGTGTCGTCATGGAATACCTGCCCATCAGCTTGTACGATGTGCTGCATCGCGACCTTGTTTCGCTATCGCGTCGGGAGATCGCTTTGATTGCAATCCAGATTCTTCGGGGGCTACTTTTTCTTCACCGAAAACACCAAAGTTTTGGCGGATGTTTGACCAGCAAGAAGGTCATGCTGGACAGATCTAACGGTGTTAAGCTGCGTCGATTTGGGCTGGAGTTCGTTTTACGGTCGGGTAAAGCTCCAGCACAACTATCGACTGCTGCATTAAAAACTATCTACGAAATGACACCTGGACCACGACAAGTAGCGATGTCTTCAACTGGGTGCTCCTATGTCTCTTCACCCAACTCGCTGTCTCCGTCTCCATCTGGAAGTCCAGCCACGTTGAACTCTAATGGGTCAAATGACGCGAAGTTCACGACGGTAACCCAGGACCTGTTTGCGTTCGGGATCCTTCTGTTGGAAATGTGCACGGGTGAAAACCCCACGAATGAGCTGTTCAACCGCATCTCGTGTGCCAAACAAATTGACCCAGTCTTCTATAGTGTGTTGCAGTCGACTCTTTCGCTAGGTGGTGCTATTGCGCTTGAAAATCGTCGGAAAGTGTCTACGCCTGTTACTACGGAAGATCTGCTGGCTATGCTAGTTGCAAACGAGCAGCAACGAGCCGTAGAAGAGCAGCGGTTGTCATCGTCGTCTTTTTCCTGTTTCCTGTATGCCGATCGGTATTTTGCAACACGAGAAGCCGAGCAAGTCGAGATAAAAGTACGGGAGCGAGACCGCCGAGGGGAAATTGATCTCAAGCGTCTTTCTGCAGTAGAGAAAGAACTGCTTGACGAACAGAAGAATTTTGCCATACTCGTTCTTCAACTAGAGCAAGCACAGAAAGAGAAGACCCAAGAGTTGGAGGCAAACCAGCGATTACAGGCACAACTACAAACAAGTGAGCGATGCAAACGTGAAAGTGACGAGGAGATCAAGCGTCTTGTGGCAAAAAATCAAGAACAAGGGGACGAATTGATAGCATTGCAGGCCTCCTTGGATGAAGAGTATCGAAAAGTGGAGACGTTGCGGCTTGCAAGGATCAGTGATGCAGAAGAGAAACAGGGTCTTCTATTCGAAATTCTCAAATTGAAAGAGGACAAACGTAAGCTTGCCACTGAAAAGCAGGAAATCGAAGCGGAGTCTGCGGCAATTGCACGAAAGGTGGGTGGAGAAAAGGAAGCGCTCGAAGATCTTGAAGGTCGGTTAGTCCAAGCAATCCACCGTTGGGAAGAAGAGCAGCGTGTGCGAAGAAGAGCTGAAAGACAAGCAGAAAGTACCAGCCGCCAACTCCTACAAATGGAGGAGGAGTGGTGTAAATACTCCAGTGTGCTTCAGCAGAGCCCCACGGGTAAACGTACCCCTCAAGCATCGCTTTCGTATGTACTTGCACTGAAGGATAAGGAGATTGAGGAACTGTCTCGTCAATTCCAAGAAGCTCTTGATGGCCAGATAGCGTTTCAAGCAAATGTGGCTCGACTCGAAGCTGAATGGGGTCATATCAATGAAGAGAAAGATACATTACTGTCGCAGCAAGTTGATGCTGAGAACGAGTTGCTCACGTTGAAATCTCAAATAGAGGAAAGCGAAGAGGTCGTTGCAGAACTCCACGAGCAAATTCGGGCTGCTGATCGTGAGATCGAGGGCTTGAAGAGCAGGATAGTCGATTTCGAGGAGGAGTTGGAGCGCCAAGCGAAGAAAAAAGCGGACGAAGGTAAATTGCTCGTACTTCTACTAACGAGGCGATTAAACTAACACTCGGCTTGTGATATATTGTCTTCATTAGAGAAGGCACGCAAGCTCCGACAGTGCTTGACACCTCAATGCGATGCGCCTCGATATCTCGTAGGAGCGTCAGGATATTGCAAAGAGTGTGAAGAGCGCACTGGTCGAATGTCGTCTACTCGGGATGTTAAACAACAGCGACATCGCCGCCATCGCAGTTGGGATGATGCGAGTATCGGCAGTGTTGCAGTGCGTAAGAACGTCAAGAACATCCCAATTATGAAGCTGGTCCGCGTACTCTCTGGAGGAGGTAGTGAGGACCCCCGGGTCGAAGGTCCCGATGAACAACAATTACTTGAAGCTATCAAGCAACTAACTTCGATGCTGAAGTCCGACGAAATGCTGAAAGATGATCTGCCTGAATGCCTAGTGATCAAGTCGGTGCTCGCTCTGATGCACCAGCTAAAGAGTAGTCTCGTGCTTCAACTAGTGTGTTGCAGATGTCTAAGTGTGGTGGTTTTCAACCACGATCGAAACCGCCTCATCGTCGTAGCAGAAGGTGGCGTCGATCCAGTGCTAGCAGCGATGAAGAATTTCCCCTCAGAGCCCAAAATGCAAGAAACGAGCTGCGTTCTGCTCACAAACCTGGCACACAACTGTGGTAAGACTCTCTGTAGCATTTGCGGTTCTGTTTCTGGTTACTGACAAGTCTGGATACATACCAGAAACCAACCGCAAAAGAATTATGGATGCTGGTGGAATTGATGCGGTTCTGCAGGCCATGCAAACATTTCCTGAGCATTGCGGCGTCCAAAAGCGTAGCTGTTGGGCTTTACTAACGTTGGCAGGATCAGGTACAACTATTCGTTCAGCTTATGAACTGTTCTGCGTATTCTGACGTGGTCGTCGCGCGCTTAGACTTGATGTGTGACAGCATTGCTATGCGGGGCGGACTTGGTGCTATCATCGCAGCGATGCTGAACTGCCCAGCAGACGAACACGTTCAGTATTACGGGAGCTGGGCTCTGGTCAACTTGCTGTCTGGTACCGAGCGTCTCCAAGCTTTTGCACGTCGTGAGGGGGTACGGGAAGTAGCTGAGGCAGCACACGCATGTTTTCCTGGCCATGAAGGAATTCAGGAGAAGACACTCGAGATTCTGCGGCTCCTTGGCTGATAGGATTAAACTTCTCTATTGCATTTCGTGTTGCGGCTACTGCTCCGCGAAGGAGTACTGGGCGCCCTGAAGCAACAGCTCTCCTGGTGCAGTCGAAGCAAGAGCGCACTGAGTGGAAAAAGAGTCACCGGTATTGTAAGGAACGATTCGCTGTCCTTGAAGCCCCAGGAAGATTCCACCCTCGCATGCTGTACCAAAGCAGTGCTCGACTAGAGCATTCACTTCCATGGCGACAGCGTCCGATCGTTCTGCTGTGTGGCGATAGACGCGACACCTATCAACACATCATTGACAAACTTAGTGGTAAGCAAGATGCCCCAGGAAAGTCAAACAGAAAGCGACAAAAACGTACCGGATCTTGCTTGGTTGGGCAGCTAGATCTTCGCTTTGAACTACGAGCATAAGACTGGAAATGTGCAGGGAAATCTGGAGATGTCTGCTTGCCAATTCGTTGTCGCTCCCCATAACGGACGGAACAGAAAGCATACGTTCTTTGCTAGTATCAACTTGATACGCATGAGGCTCTGACGAAAACCCATTGTCCCAACGAAGCGCGAACTTTGTCATGGTGTTGATCTGAGTGACAGGTATGGTAAAGCGATCTGCATCGAGATAGCCGAAACGTTTACTGTTGGTATCGCTCCACACATCACTCTGCCCAGCAAGTCGACGGCTACTTAACGCTTTTCCATTGATGGTGACACTACCAGAGAGGTTGATCGTGCTAGCGTCGGAGCCGATATTTACAGTCGGACTGTCCACACCAATAGAAACAACCTTCGCTTGGGAACCAACATCCACATTCGCTTCTGATGCACCGATTGCTATATCACTCGTGGTTTTCCCGCCGATATCAATTTTGCTAGAGTGCACAGCCAGAGACGCGCCACTGAAAGTGGTTGCACCTATAAGCAACATGTATTACCTCTATTAGCATCACATTCCAAGAGTAGTGAGCATCGCCCTCACACAGTACGTACCAGCCACTGACACTGCTTCACCCTGAACGTTGATTTTGCTCACGTCCTCACTACCAAGCGTAACCTCGTCCACTTGTTCGCCGACCGCCAGTGTCTCCGTAGCATCGATCACCACGGATTTACCTGCCATCGATACTTCAGAAGCTATATAGAACAAAAGTACAAAATCCACGAAGTCAGATACCGGCATCCCAGTTAAACAAGCCACAGAGACAAGAACCGACCTTCAGAGCCGACAGTAATGCTAGAACTGAACAGCTCAAGCTTGCTTCCAGTGGATGGGAGCGTGGTAGCATTCGCTCCAGGTTCACCAATGCTCACGTGGTTTGCCTCGATAGATGCGATACTTGTCTTGCCTTTCGCACCCACCCGAAACCTTGGAGGGTTCGCTCTGACAGCAGTGTCCGTAATAGACAGCAAAGAACTTGTTGTAGAGCTGCCGTTGAAATGCACCAGACCCGAGATGGTGGTGATGGCTTCACGGTTGAGCGTATTAATCGCTACGGAGTGGGAGGCATCCAGCTCTATCGCCGATGACGCCACCTTCGTCACTTGTCCCGATGTTTCGCTATTTCCAACAAGAATCGACGTTGCGCTCCCTCCAATTTTAACGTTTTCTGTAGCATCAAGCGTAGTGGTGGCACCCTGCACTTTTACCGTAGACAACCCAGCCTTGCCCACTTGAACTGACGGTGAAGATGCACCCAAACGGACATCATTAGAGTTGACGTGAAGTTCTGACAAGCTCGTCGCGCGGTTATCAAGCGTGATGCGCTGAGCCGATACATTAAAATGGCCGCCTCCCACTTTAATCTCTGTGGTATCGTTCACACCAGAGTTTTGGTTGAACGACACAAGTCCGTGAATGTTTACCTCGTGTGTTGAACCGTGGCTGCCAATCTCTGTTAGCGATGAGGCTGACTTGTCTAGCCCAGCGTTAATATTGATAGATCCGTACTCCGACTCCGAATCGGTTGCTTGGCCTCCGACCAAAGTCACATCACCACCAAAATTCATGCCGTCGCCGCCCACGATGCGGATGCCTCCTCCTTCTTTCTGCGTCGAAGACGTTTGTCCAACTACTTCCAGCGTCACACTCGTGCTTTCTTCCGCACTACTCGTTGAATCTAACGCGCGTGCACCATCGTCTCCATCACTGCCACCGCTAGAGGTATCAGGTACCGAAATGCGTACTTTTCCGGTCGTAGAAGTACCCACGAAAACGGTTTTCGTATCAAGATAAAGCGGTTCAGATGTAGACAAACTCGACGAATTCGCGGCATGCTTTATCGTCAAGCCGTTGCTAATGCTGATGAGCCCGCGCGTGCCATCCAGTGTTATGCCAGTCGATGTAGGTTCGTCAGATTTGGTGTTGGCAACGGTCACGGTTCCAGCTGGATCGACAAAAAGTAGTGACTTGCCTCCAGCACTCGTGACAACAGCTCCTGCTTTTGACACGAGATTTAAGTCACCCTGCTCCTTAACACCACCAGAACTGTTGGCTGCCGTGGTCATCACCGTCCCGTCATCGAATATAACTCCTTTCCTGGCACTCAAATAATCAGCCTCGATCATGGGAGCTAATGGCAACATCCGGGTAAAACAATCAAAATGTCAGCCACTGCACTACAGCTCATATATACCTCCTTTATCTCGGTTCTACTTACATTCCAACCTGTTCGTAAACGTGGACGTGCCGTTAGAAAAGAACGTCACCCCGTAGAACGTCTGTAGGTCCTCCGACTCGAGCGCACGCCGCCCAATCTTCAGCTCTCCGTCATCAAAAGCGATCATGCCTTCTGAGTACACCGAATTCGAGTATCCTATGCATCAGCACAATAAAATAAAAACATCAGTAAATAAAATACTCCACCATCCACCACATCACCGCACCGCTCTTTAAGAAAATTTCTGCGTCATCTTCCGCCACCACAGTAAACCTATTATCCACTGTCGTCCCAAATAAATCGTTCTGATGGGACTCAAAGAAGTCCGTCTGTGTCAAGTAAATAGTAATGCAACTCATGAGCGCAAAGCTCAGCACCGTGAGCACTCCAATAGCCGTCCAGAACACGTCGTGGTCCTCTCTCTTCCGTCTTCTAAGCGTTATTCTCTGCAAAATTCCCCCACTGGATCTGTATCGGAAGCTTCGGCCGTCCGCGTCTGAGTGGAAGAAGCCTCGGCGTCCTCGCAGCCTCCTCAGTCGCTGTACACCAATACCAGCCATGTGTCCGGCCATGTCTCCGTCATCATCGTCCAGCATCAAGTGGTCGGTACGCAGTTCGTCGCCGGGAGACTCCATTGGGATGGCCTGACGCCCGCGGCGGTACGCGTGCTCTTCGCCCTCGGTGGACTGCGAGTCATCATTGTCATCGTCCTGGTCTTCGTCTTCCTCTTCGCGGCCCAGCTCGTCCGCCCCGTCGAGCGTCAGTGCGCGCCGCCCGCGTCCTTCAAAGAGCGCGGGGCCACTGCCCACGTCGATCACCTCGTGGTCTTTGGGAGACGAGGCCATGGCGCCGCTCTTCAGGTATAGAGTGACGTCGAGTTGTGAACACGCAGATACACAGTCGGTGGTAGTAGATTATACTAACGCTACCGACATTTGATGTGAACGACATCACATTCCGCCGATGCGTCTCATAAATTACAAAAGACGCCGCATCAGGTTGCAGTTGGGCCGAAGAGCTCACTTTGCATTTTGCCACTTTCAGTGATGGCGGAGAAGTACGTTTTGTACTCGTATTGGCGCAGCAGCTGTTCGTGGCGAGTGCGGATCTCGCTGGAGTGGAAGGGCATCCCGTACGAATATCGAGCCGTGCACCTGCTGAATGGAGGCGGCGAGCACTTCAAGGACGAGTACACGACGCTTAACCCGAACCAGCGCCTGCCAACGCTCGTGGTGGATGGCAAGACGCTGCCGCAGTCTGTAGCCATTCTCGAGTTCCTGGAGGAGACGCACCCAGAGAAGCCGCTTCTACCCATCGACCCATTCGCCCGCGCCCAGGTCCGCAATCTCTGTGCTATCATCGGCTGCGATATCCAGCCGAATCAGAACTTGACGGTGCAGATTAAGGCGACGGAGGAGGTGCCAGAGGACCAGCGAGTCGCCAAGAAGCAGGCGTGGGGGAGATTCTGGATCGAGCGAGGCTTTGAAGCGCTGGAGCGAGAACTGGCCAAGACAGCGGCCACGTACTGCTTCGGGAACGAAGTCACGCTGGCGGATCTGTACCTGCAACCGCAAGTGTACAATGCCAACCGCGTCGGCGTGGACATGACTAAGTATCCGATCATTTCTCGAATTTCCGCGAGTCTGGAGACCGTACCAGCATTCCAGAAAGCCCATCCGTCCCAACAACCTGACGCCGTCAACTAAGCGTGCTAGTGATGTATCAGAAGTTTAATTGACACACTTCGTGGGTTTAGACGTTTTCTATTCTATTAAGTTTCTTTGAAGGAGCGGAGTTTCTCCTTGACTGCCTTCAGGTGCTTCTTAATTGTCCGGACTTGTTGCTTGTCCACGTCACCCTGAGCTTTCTCTAGCGCCAGCGCGACTTCCATTTCCTTTTTCAACTTGACGTACTGCTCCTGCGATAAGTTGGCACCGAAGGGCGAGCTCAACAATAAGTCGGCGTCGACACCGTCTCGAAGCGCGCGAAGTGTGTTCGCGAAGTCGTGAATGCATCGCTGACGACGGTAATTGAACCACGGCTCGAAGTGAGGACCCTTAACGAACGCCGTGTACAGAGCCTTCCACTTGGCTTGCTTGATCTGTGGAGGAAGCTTCCGTGGCTTGATACTAGAAAGTAATCCCGGCAGAGTGAAAGGCTTCATGTAGTCCTCAGCACTCATGTACAGATTGGACCGCCTCCCACTTGGCTTCCAGATACCAAAGTACTGCTCAAATGGATGTAAGAAATCCTTCGTGAGCTTTCGGAAATGCTGTGAATGTAATCAAACAATATACGTTGATTAGGTGCCAGAAAAAAGAGTACACCACAAACGTAAATGTAGATCGGCCCCATACCTTTCGAAGAACTGCATTGTTGATCGTGACGTATGGCTCTTCTTCGTGGCTGGTAGTCTGAGTAATGCGAACCTCTGGAGGTGAAACGAGCTGGTGAAGAACAGTGACGTCTGGGGCCATATAGCGAGGGCAACGCCTCAAAAGCTACGTTTGCAGAAATTCATCAAGCCAGCCGTTAGTGCATTGAAGCATACAAAGAAGAGATGTTTTCACAGCTCACCATGGGACGATGGCTGTTTTCGAAATCGTCCAGCTCCACGTTCTTCTGAATGCGGAGGCAAATAGTGCCCGTTTCCTCCGCCTCAGCATGTTCAGCTCTAGCGGCGCCTATATTACGCATAGAATCCGCTGGTTAGGCAAACAAACTGATAACGACTAATAAGGTAAACCTCTACTACCTTTTCCTGGGTGTACTTTAGCGCTTGGAGCTTCTAGGAACGGAAATATCAGAGCATTTGGCCAGTGGCTCAACGACTACACAAAGTACAGATGTTAGATCGTCACTACAGAGCAACACTAATGTAATCTTTACCTTCACGAAGAACGGGTTTGTGGTTCCGATAACTGTGACGTCTTTTGGGTTGCCGACACCATTGTTGTGTCTGCTTGCGAGCATCTGATGCCAGCATTGATTGTCAGTAACTCGATACAGCAAATATTCCTTGAAGTTTAATCAAAAGCTTACATCAAAGTCGGCTTCATATACTGTGAAGTATGGTCGGCAGTCGCCTTGGAACTGGAGTGGGGCAATTAAACTGGCAGAAGCAGTTTGAGATAAAAGCGAGTTGGTTTGAATCTCCAAACGCGGGAAAGTCAAACCTGGTAAATGCGAGTGCAGCTTGACTGCATGTTCTGGCGTGAGGCGATAATATCAGAAAGCTCTCTCCAGTAATGGCAAGCTGCCATAGAAGCCATAGCGACTTTTCAAGCCCTACAAAACTGGAGTACAGCCCAATGTTCTAAAAGAAAAAAGGAAAAGTTAGTCATCTGGCTCGACTGATAATCAGCGAGTAGAACGCACCTCAAACGGAGTCAATTGGTGTGTCCGCTTCGAGAGGAGAAGATCCCCAAAAGACGGTGACGGAGGATGTTGCCTCCGTGACACCACAAAATTGCCTCCTTTCACCAGCACAGTCTCCTCCGTATCGTCATCTTCATCGACGTCATCTTCATCTACATCATTGAAATCCGGCACGTCTGTGGCATCGTCGTCTCCCTCGACAATAAAATGCGAGTGCAGCGGTGACTCTGCGTCGGACTCGTATGTTGTATCCAGATGATCATAGTCAAGCAACTTCGGGATGATACACGAGATGTAAGTGCCTGCGAGTGGCAACACCACGGGGGTGTCATGCACAAGCCCAGGCCTAGTGCACAGTACGTTATATACAAATCAGCACCAACAACTCGCCTCAAGCTCTCGAAACGCAGCATACCACGACTTGATGTTGTTGTAGACCGCAGCCAAGACTTGTGGACCGGCCTTGAAGAAGAGTGGCGCAATCACCCGCAGCACACGGTCATAAAGATCCACGTAAGGTTTGGTGCTCACCAGCACCAGCGCCTTCTGGAAGTAGCCGCGAGTGCGAGACTCGTCCTTCTGCTGACGGAACAGCACGAAGCCGAAAAGGAGCTCTCGGCTGTGGTTAACACAGTCTCTAGTTAGCCAGGAAAGGCGACAGATACCAAGCATTAAGAGACTACTACGGACTCATCGGGGCCGTCTCGAAAGCGCACAATGAATTGCGTGTCGCCCTCGTCCTGGTTGTTGCAGTGAGGCAGGGACAGGTGCGCCAAACTCGTCTTGGCGGCCTCCGAAAGTCCACAAGTCGGAGGATGCAGCGCGTCCAGTTTCTGCCCCGAGTCAATGTCGAACACGACGGTTGCAAGTGCCCGCAGACCGTAGGTGGAGGCGAGGTCCTGAGGATCCGAGCCGTCGGCGGCGGCGGCGGCATGCACCTCGGTGTTCATCCTAGCGGAGGATATGAGAATACTTGTATATGATTGGCTAATCGATTTGACGAAAATCGCTTATTAGAGGGTTTCGGTCTTTAGGGGTAAGTACAAATCGTCACATTCCGGACACCCTGCAACAATTTAGTGAAAGTGCTGAAGACATCTTCACTACCAAAATTGAGGCCAAACAAGGCCCTGGTGCCTGGGTCGATGTCGAATCAACGTTTTACTTTCAGCGGCGAGCTTTCTGCATTTTAATGGACTGGTGCGAGCTTGATACTTGGGGGTTTGACTGGTGTAGTGATCGTTGCTTCGAATAGATCGAGGAAGGATAGAAGCATGCGCAACTTCGAGAAGATGTGCACGCATGGGTCGGAGCTGCGAGTCGTGCTGGTCCAGACTCGCACAAAGCATGTTTCCCTGTCTCACTACGACAACTACACTGAGTAGTACACCTCTTGCATCAATGGTCTCCTCGCAAGAACGCCTTCTAGGATTTTCGATCATGCCTTCCAACCCAAAGAAGAAGATGTGTAAAGTTTACAAAGGTAAACAACCTGCTATCGTCTCTAACCACGTGTTAGTATCTCTAACGCTTCTTGTACTGCAGTGATCGTACTCGGGGACAGCGGTGTTGGGAAGTCGAGCTTAGTGCGTCGAATGACCAACTCGGATTCTCTATCAACCAATACTGGCATTCACAAGACTACCTGTCGAGAATGGCGATCGTGGAAGGTGCCCCTGCACCGGTGAAAGTGCAGCTGTGGGATACTGCAGGGCAAGAGAAATTCGGTGCTGCTCGACTGCCGAGCTCCTTCTTTCGTCATGCAGATGCCGCGCTGGTTGTATACGACGTCACAACTCGGCAAAGTTTCATTGGCGTGTTGCGATGGGTGTTGCAACTTCAAACATACCGAAGTGCTGCAGCGGCAGACTCTGACTTTTCCATCGTACTTGTTGGACACAAATGCGACGTCTCAAATGCAACACGACAAGCTCATGAAAACGAAAGACGCGATTTCGCAAAAATCATCGCAGCTTTTCACTTTTTCGAGCGCTCTTCCAAAGATGGCACCAATGCTTTGATGCCATCGCTTCGGCTCTAGCCAACGGAACGTCGGCTTTGCCAATTGTGCAACTACCATCGAAAACACGCGCATTATTCAGCCTTGCAGCTCCGAGCAGTGGTCTAGACATTTCTTCGCTAACTTCATCGATCACCGCTGCCCACAGTCCAACTTTAAAATCTTTGTCGGCAAAACCCGAATTCTCCAGCGTCGGCAAGTCATACATTGGGGCGCGATGGTTCTCCTCTGGCTTGACGATGACGCTCTGGACCGAAGCAATGGGGATCTAAGTGAGCCAAACTGCCAAAACGAAACTTTTGCATTGAGAAAGAGCAATGCCTGGGTCGATGTCAAATCAGTCAAAGAGGACGCAATTTTAGAAATGGGCTGATCCTTCCAGAAAACCTTCCAGGAAACTTCTGTCTGCTCACACAAACGGTACATAATTGTCTCGACAATGATTTTATCTTTTTTAGGTCACTGCTTAGCTGCCTTTGTCCAAAAATCTTAGCTGCTTTTGTCCGATACAGGGTGGCTGACAGCCTCTGGCTGTGCATGGAGCAAATAGTGAGGCGCTTCAATGCTTGTCGTGAGGTGCTGGCGGCGCCGTTGATCCGTCGAACTTCTTGGCAGTCTGAGTTTTTTTTTTTGCAAATCTGGGCAGATACCGTACAGTATCATGTCGATGTGAAAAAGAGAAGCAAAAATAAAAGAAACCTCAAGCTCAATCGAGTGGCAATCCCCCACTCGCTAAGATTCGCCGAAACCCCGCAATCGCCTGGCCGTTTCCAGGCACGCACCCGCCAGTCAGCGCTATCGATATTGTGTGCGTTCTGCGGCAGCAGCAAGGCTTGATCTACGCCGCCTTTTTTCCTTCGATCTTTGCGGAAGATTGCGCGCGCGACCGCTGAAGCAGCCATTGCAGCAAGCGCAGTTCTTTATTCCAGCGCACATTCGAACGCGACTCGAGCCGCTGCAGCAGTAGAGAAAGCGAGCGACAGACGTCAATGGTGGCGCAAGTGACTCTCACCATGGACCCCATCACGCAGCGTATCGACATGAAACAGGAGCCGCCGACGGACACGCTGCCTCGGATGGCGGGCGCTGTTGGCTCCGTGAAGCGCAGAGCTTCCAAGACTCGCCAAGCTACCAGGACGGGCGACTCGACAAACGTTTCGCCGCAGGGGTCGCAAAATCAGCCGTCACAGAACGGGTGGAACCTGGCCACGATCAAGGAAGGCGGCAAACGTGCCAAACCCGAGGCCCCCAAGTTCTTGCTGCTGCTGTATGAGATCCTGGAGGTGGAGAGCTCCCGCGTGATCCGGTGGTCCGAGGATGGTCTCGCGTTGCAGATCCTGGACCCCGTGACTGTCACGGAGCAGATCCTACCCAAGTACTTTAACCACACCAATTTCCACAGCTTCCAGCGCCAACTCAACTACTTTGGCTTCCGCAAATGGACCAAGTCCAAGACGGATATCTGCACATTCAGTCACCCGTTCTTCCGAGAGAACCAGCCGGAGCTGCTGCAGCTCATCAAGCGCAAAAAAGCCCCGCGACGAACTCCTGCGAGCGACGCTAGCAACACAACAACCAATGGGACCACGGCTACGACTGCGGGCTCGACATCCAAGAAACTGTCGCCTTGTGGCAAGCGGAAGCACCCGTCCGATGAAGGAAGTTCGGAAGGCTTTCCCGCTCAAAGCACGGGGATGCACATACAGATGGACACCTCGACCGTTCCTATCCAGCCTGCTATCAACGGGATGCCGCTCAGTGCCATGACGACGCCTCATGGCACTTCCTCCAACGGAGCTTTGGGCTTTTCACAAGACGGCCTGACTCGCCAGTATCTACCGGAGCTGAACAACGTCATTTCGCCTGTGGCGGCCACTGAGTGCAAGAAGAAAGCCAAGAAACTCGACAAGAAGGACTATCTATCGAGCACTACTATCCATGCCTCACTGGTGCAGCCGAGCGAGGCATCCGGCCCCCTCGTGAACTCATCGACTGTTCCGTTGATGAGCGTCTCTGGATTCATGCCGTCCTCGTCGATTTCAGTTGGCAACAGCACCAGTGCTTCGATATGCAATAGCAGCCGCGCCAGCCCAGACAATGGATACGCTACCGCAGCGACGCATACATCCATGGGGGCACTACCCACGCTAAACATCGTGCGCAGCCGCCTCATTCAGCGACAGCAAGCGGGTAGTTCTGAACAACAGCAGCCAGTGCTTCAACAGCAGCAGTACGACTATAACGGCTTTCCTGGGTTCGCAACCACAACTGCACCTCATGGTGTGGTTGTGTCTGGTATTAATAATATGGAAAACCGACCCGAGCTGCTGGCACAGACACTGAGTATGACACAAGTGGCTCGAGCCGAACTAAACCCCGGCCAAAGTCCTGTTTTCTCGAACTCATTCAACGATCCAGTGAACATCCTCCTCCGCATCAAAAAGTCACGGACGCCATCGAGCGAAGGGAAACGCGTACGCTCGCAGCAAGAGCAAGGTGACGACCAGAACGAGAACCTGGCCTCGCTGCATAACTATTTGCTGGGGAACAGTCTGTATACCAACCGCCTGCAGGCCCAACTGAAGTTCGTCGCAGAGGAAAACGAGGCCCTGAAGCACCTGCTGGACACGAAGCAGCGTGAGGTAGACACTCTGCAGAGCGAACGCAAGGCGCTTCAACACGAAAATGTGGTGCTACTTGAGGACAAGAACAAGCTTTTTGAGATCAATCGGGACTTGCTGAGCAAGTTGTTTCCACAGTGACTTGCGAAGCCAATCGAGAATGCAGCGCTAGCATGCACACCTCAACTTACCCACCGGATCCAGTAGCGAAGACAATAACGACGTGCAACAGTAGAGCTGGCTCAATGTGAGAGGTGAACGCTCGGGAACAGATCACCAACTAACGCTAGTTGGTGACGAAAAACGTAATGCGGAGCCGAAGATACACGGGGCTTAATAAAGCTGAAGGATAGCACGCGAGGACAACAACGATCGACGGACGTCAATGTACAAAAAATTCAATCAAACAAGACGAAATGTGCAAAATGAATCAACAACCACCGTGTACACAATGAAAATGTAATTATCTCCCTGTGCACGCGCTGGTTTTCACCTTTACGCAGTTCTCTAGAATTGGTTGCTGCCACAACTAGTGTTTGCACTGGCCGGGAAAGCGAGGCAGCGGGATCACGTCGCGGATATTATCCATACCCGTGGCGAAAAGCACAAGCCGCTCGAACCCAAGGCCCCATCCGGCATGAGGTACTGAGCCAAAGCGGCGCAAGTCTAAGTACCAGTCGAGATCACCACCAGCTGAAGCAATTGATTCTTCATCGAGGTCCTCTTCGGGGATCAAACCAAGATGACGCATTTTTTTCTCGAGCACCGCAAAACGCTCTTCACGAACACTGCCGCCAACAAGCTCACCAATCTTCGGCACCAGCAGGTCCATACCTGCCACTGTGTCGCGGTTCTGCGCATCAGGCGCATTCTTGCGCATGTAAAATGCCTTGATGTCCGCCGGGTAGTCCGTCACGAAGACCGGCCCGCCAACGTACTTTTCAGCAAGAAACCGCTCGTGTTCCGTCTGCAGATCCATGCCCCACTCAGGTTTCTTTTCAAAGTTCACTTTGCCCTTGCGTTCTGCCACCGCTTTTTGGAGAACCTCGATAGCCTCCGTGTAGGTTAAGCGGGCAAAATCCTTTTCCACAACACGCTCCAGTCGCTCAGCATTTTTCTTGTCGTAGTTCTTGTTGAAGAACGCAATGTCTTCGGCACAAGTATTCAACGCGTGCGCCACAGAACGCTGGACAGCACCCTGGGCTGAGGCAACGCACTCTTCAAGCCCCGCGAATGCCATCTCAGGCTCAACCATCCAGAACTCTGCCAAATGACGCGTGGTGTTGCTGTTTTCGGCACGGAAAGTCGGGCCAAATGTGTACACCTTGCTCAACGCGCAGGCGTACATCTCAGCATGCAGCTGGCCAGACACGGTTAAATACGTCGGCGTGTCAAAGAACTCCTCTTCCTTCGCATCTGTATGGTCACGCAGTAATCTTTAGTTTCAAGCACGAATATCAACAGCACCAGCCATGTCCAATACTAACCGATCTTGGCGATACGGAACATCTCGCCGGCACCCTCGCAGTCGTTCGAGGTCAGGATAGGACTATGCAAGTGCAGAAAATCATTCTCCTGGAAGTACGAGTGCAGTCCTTGACTAACAAACACGACCAAAAAGCGTTCACAACCATCAGTATCATCGACTACACTCTAATCCATCTCCATCCATAATCTTACCCGAGAGCGTTGCGCACGCGGGTCACGGCACCAAACGTGTTAGTGCGAGCACGCAAGTGCAAGTTCTCTCGAAGGAACTCGAGCGAGTGGTATTTCTTCTGCAATGGGTACGTCTGTGTGTCACATTTGCCGAGAACCTCCAGTTTGCTCGGGTGCAGCTCCAAACGCCTCTGCTTGCCACCGGGGACCTCGCGTAGCTCTCCTTCCGCAAATACGCTGGAGCCGACCGTAATGTCAGTTAGCTTGGCCCCAAGGGCCCCGCTCGTGGCTCCCTCGGTATCCTCAGCTGGTAGCGTGATCTGTAGTTCGCCCAGACAAGAGCCGTCGTTGACGTTCACGAAGCTCACGGACTTGTGTTTGCGCACAGACTTGACCCATCCCCCAACAGCCACGCGCGAGCCACTGCCTTGTTCCTGCGCATGGCGAATGGTGGAGCGGCGGGAAAGGATCTTCGTCGACACTGTGCGCTGTAGTTGGCGCGACCGAGACGCCCGTGAGATGCGCCACACCAACTGCGCGTCGCTCAGGCCGCGTCTCCCAATCATGCCGATGCGTTTTAACCACAAATCGAGGAAAATTGAGTTGCGAAGTTTCATTTTAGCCAATTCCATACATTGAAGTGCCCATTATTCGCATATTCGTCGAAAATTTTCGAATAGATTTTCGAAGCTGAAGAATCTTCAGTGAAAGCGTGCTGGAACAATTTTTAAAAACTGATTTGTTCGAAGTTTGAAAAACGTTTTGCCGTGATTTACGTGTGGACCACATATTATTAATAATACGACTATTGTTTGACAATAACATTTGGTCAGATTTGTTCTCTGAAATTTATTTCAGAATCTGCAGGGGATACGATTTCCGCTTATATTTCACATATGTTCGTATAACTACGCCCTCTTTACACAAATGCCCTTTATTTCGCACAAAATATGTACTCTTAAGTTTGATGCTCTTATATATTTGAAAAACACAGCTGATGGTAAGCTAAGTGGTACGATTGTCAGCAAACATTATAAATCAGTGTACAAAGTAGATAGTAGTTGGGATATTGTGAACTCAAATACCTCTTATAATCTATACCTGTAACCTTTCTGAATACCCACGTGAATGTTACCCGTGTCGGAGATGGGCCATCTTTGGGCACCATGCAAAGGTAAGTAACTTATTGGTTATTTATTTTAATAAGCTTTCTGTTGGATAAATTGGTTTACTACTTTTGTCCCCTTGAGTTATTTACGATATCGTAAAGTCAACCCAAGGGGCTTTCGCGAAATGGTTTTCTCTCGTTTTTCGCTACTTGGACGGGCATCTTCAAGCACGTGGCAAAATTGGTGGTTCCTACTGCAAGGGGATGGGGAGAATTGAGTCTAGGCGCCCGCATATGGAGTCAACGAGCAGAAGTATCTGCTTTTCATGCGTGCGGCTCAGTGTATCACAGCTGTGATGGTCTATTAAGGCTATTGTTGCCGCAGCTGCTAATCAAATAGCTATCCTGTGAAGTATTATATTCTTCGCGTAGATGGACGCACAGTGGCACATGAATTCGTGAAAACAAACGGTGAAATATGCCAAACACGGTTCATATCGCCTTTATTACACGTTCAAGGCAGGCTGGGTTTCCCTGAAGCCTAGGTAGAGTAATGCGGTGAGCCTGTGGTCAAAACGCCGCTCATAGGAAGCGGGCGCTGCCTGTAATCCGTAGTGACTAGGCTCGCCAATTGAAGTGAATTTGTAAATGCGATGGCCCAAACGTTTCGAAGAACTGCGTGAGAGGAGCTACTCATATATTTGTCTTATCGCTATGCTTTAAGAATTCTTGTATACAAACGACACTCTCTAGTTAAATCGTGCTGAGCTTGGAGCATATTGGCAGCTCGCAACTAGAACTTCTTGCATAAAAACAAATATAATTTCTTGCCTAATACCAAACACCAGAGAATCTTCTTCATAAAAATTATCATCTTCCCACTGGAAGTACGCTTCCCATAGGCGATCCGGCAAACCCAAACATTAGCGATAGTACGTGACGATCGATCTCACAGAGTACAGACTGAGATGTAGTCTGGTGCTTGGTATTTTTATTCCGTTCGGTCGAGTTGCCCTGCAAATCCTTGCGTGAAGTTTTCCGCATCATCAACCCGCTTTTTGCCCTGGTGCCAAACACAATACTGACAGTCTTTGACTACGAATCACCAAACTGTCTCTACAAACTGACAGACTTTGACTACGTGTATTGTACATGTCTCCATAGCCATTCACTGCCTCATTACTCCTCGATTTCCTACGATGATCGAGGTTCCTTCCACACCGAGGACTAAACCTCCAAGGCCTCAATATTTTTCAGTCATCTACCAAATCCGTTGGCCAAAATTTCATCACTTGCCCCAATGGGTCCAACCGATGGTGTCGCTCGGACCGAACTATGTGCTGGAGAAGGAGGATGTCTGGCCAATTTACTCCTGTGATGACAGGATGCCTATGAACCGCTACGAAGAAGATTACCACTAGTGTACGGACCGAACCGAAGACGCTTATACGGATTGTCCCCGCTGGTACCAGCATATACTCGTACCTTCCGAGTAAAGCTCGTACGTAGCCCAACGCTTTCTTCACTTCCTAAACGATGACGAGAACCTGTTTCACATGGCACCAAACTGATACGCGGAATTTCAGAGCTTCTTCGCGCACAACACGACTTCGTACAGGATTATCAACAGAATGTTTCCATGGTCGGTAATTTAAAATTAATTACTTCCCGAAGTGGAAGAGACCTGGCGTACCATTTTTAGAAGCGACGCGTGATTGGGAAGCGGCGCCGAGGACGCGCGAGGAAGGAATCGAGATGGCACGCCGCACGGGCCCGCGCTCCTGGAAGGACTCGCCACGCGCCGACAGCATTGCCCGACGTACACGTAACTCTCGGCAGTCGTCCCACTAGGACCGTGCTTCTATGACCAGCGCAGACGATGGAGAAGACGCTCATGAGTCTAAAGGGCCGAGAACGGTCGTGGTGATCCAGAAAATCTTGCAGACGATGATCAGGAAGAAGACGACAACCCAGGT
This sequence comes from Phytophthora cactorum, assembly GCA_016864655.1. NCBI lineage: Eukaryota > Oomycota > Peronosporomycetes > Peronosporales > Peronosporaceae > Phytophthora > Phytophthora cactorum. The sequence goes on from NHQK01000003.1 coordinate 76,970, forward strand.
GCTAAGGAGGAGGACGACGACGCTGCCGAAGAGCAGGATGAGAAGAAGGAAGCCGCCGAATCCGACACAGACGACGACGGCGACAACGCAGACGAGGAGCAAGATGCGCATGATGAAGCTAGTAAATCCGACGCGGAGGAGGGCGGCGACGACGCAGTTGCAGAGAAGGACGTGCAGGACAAAGACCAGGATTCAGACGCCGAGTACCAGGACGTACCGGAACAAGCAGCGGATTCTGACGCGGATGAAGAGGAGGAGGCCGCGGACGACGAGCAGAACGTGGAGGACGCCAAAGAAGTGGAGGGGGCAATCGGGAGCTCTGCAAGTCAAGAGCGTGATGATGAGTCCGTCCAAGACTCACTCCAGGATTCAGTCCAGGATTCTCCAACTACCGCCAGATCTCGTACTCCAGCAGATTCGGATCAAGTTATTGTGGCTGCACCTACTACGTGGCATGGAGATTTGCCGGCGTGGCAGAGGTATTTCGCCGAATACTGTGAGCAGACCATGCAGGGATCTCCATCCAGGAAACCATGGGGCGTGCAGAGCGTAACAGATGCATGAAGAAGACCAAGAAAGGGCTGGACGACTGGTCTTTGGTTCCAGAGGGTCTGGATCCGTACCAGACAACTTACATCTACACGCACGGATAGTCGCAGAGGAAAGCGCGGGGGTCGGTAAAGCGGCCGCGTCACCACATTCGAGAGACCGACTGTCCATTTCGATTTGTGGTCCAGTGGCAGCATCGCCACAGCAAATGGTAGCTAGGGGTCAAGCTTGGTAGGTTCTACCCCAGCCACCCCATCACGGACAAGACCTACGCTACGTACCCGTGTGCTCGTGGTGTTTCTGATATTATGGTGGTGGAAGGGATGCTCGAGGTTGGCGCTAGACGGTCGAAAATCTACGACTATTTGCTGGAGCACGATCAAAACGTGATTAAAGCTGATGTGGACAATATGGTGCACGATTTTGCTTCGTCGGTGTCTTCGCTGGACGATAAGGACGCTACCGCTGCTGAAGTTGGAGCTTTAGCTGCTGAAGATCCCATGAATTGGATGAGCATCGCTGAGACCGAAAGTGGGGAGACTGGAGTGATTTCGTTGTGTACCGCATTCATGCGGCAAATGTCCAGTCGCTTCGGGGAGGTCCTGTTGGTTAACTGCACGCACAAAACGAACAGGTAAGTGATGTGATGTCCAGGATGTTTGTGTGATTATTTCATGATTAATCCAGGATTTTGTTGAATGTGCAGGTATAACTACCATATTGACCTATATGACTGTGAACGATTTTGGAGGAGGTGTTGTCGTGCAGTATTCGCTATTGGAAGCAAATGGAGACTGGCATATGGACCGTGTTATTGAGCATTTTAAACGGGCATATCCGGATGGTCTTAAAATGCTGCAAGTGATCGAGGTCGACAAGGATATGAATGAAGTCCGTGTATTGCAGTCTCATTTTCAAGAAGCGCGTGTATTAATCTGTCACTTCACGTGATTAAATACCTGATAGAGAAGAGATCGAAGCCTGAGTTTGGAAAAGTTTCTGCAGACGACGCATCGCAGATTGATGCAGCTGTGTACAAGCTGGTTTATGCTGCGACTCAGGACGAATACGACACTACACGGGATTCACTGCGCCGTTTGTGCACCAGGATTGGGCTAACAGGTTTTTGCGAGTATTTTACTCACAACTGGGTCGAAGATATGTGGGTCTTGCCAAGATATGTGGGTCATTGTCATGCATTTGAGGGCCAAGTTGCCACACCCTCCGGAACCACACCAACAACCGTCTTGAAAGTATTTTCGGAAAGCATAAGGACGTGATCAACGGCAGCATGAGTATGGCGCAATGCGTAGAAGCCCTCGTCGCGAGTGATCGGCGGGCAGAGAGGGAGTACAGGTATCGTTTGTCACGGATTGGTCGCTTTGTGAACACAATTATGATGAAGAGATGGCGAACGTGCTCAGATTTACTACGCACTACGTGGCTGAACAAAAAGCGCCCCAGTACGCGGCTGCATTGTCCAAGGCGGAAACCTACAAGTACGAGGTGAAATCTGATGAACTTAATATCGTCGTCGTACGTGGAATAACTAGAAGTCACCAACTATGTTTGAAGGACTGGAGATGCGAATGTGATTTTGCCACATCTATGCGGCTATCTTGCCGTCATGCAATTGCGTACCGCAAGCACGTACGATTCTCTGGGCCCTGTATATCATGGGGCTGTATCGACGAAAGGTGGGGCAAACTTGGAATTGTACATATTTATCCATGATTCTAACAGGATTTTCCAATGACTTTAGATGAACCAGCCCAGTGACGAAGCTGCAACCAGTGCGGCAGGTTCAGTACCAGACCTTTGACGTAGATTCGCGTGCATCAGCACATAAAAACCTCGTACCCACGCAGGTCGTTACAAGGAGGTATTGAGGGCTACGCATTTGATTGCCTCAGAATTACCAGATCTGGATGATGACAAAGCGCTCGATGAAATGCTCAGCTTCGTCCTTCAGCAATGGAGAAACGTACGTCAGATGCAAGAGATGCCTTGGGGTGAGACGCAACCAAAGTGGGAATGTGAAGATGACGTGGAGAGCAAATCCAAGCCCATTGACGACCCTGGCGCGAGCATTAAGGGCGCAGCCACAGAAACGTCTTTGGACAAACTCAAAGTACGTATCAACCCGAAGGCACGCATGGTTGGTCGTCCCCAGAAACAGAAGAAGACTACGTTTGCTAGCGAGAGGACTGATCGAAAATGGTATAAAGCCGCCGAGAAAGGTCGGGCGACAGCCGGATCCGACACACTTGAAGCACTTTTGGACTCTCTCGACCGAGCTAAACCTGGACTAATGGAGAAGCAGAAACGACTGTCCAGTGTCTGGTCAAGTAAACTTAAGCCGCCCACCAGCGGCCTTTGTGTCGAAAAATGCGGAATCCTGTATTAATCCTGGATGCATTTTACATTCTCCTGTCAAAGTTATTGGACCACTGCATGAAGGTCCTCCTATTAGGAACACGAGGCAGAACCCCGTGCTTGTTGATGCTGAGGCGGACACGACAGTCACACCCGGTGGAGTTGTCGAGGTGGATCCAATTAAGGACGTAGGATTTTTCACGAGAGAACAAATCGAGATTATGAGACGGGTAGAGAATTTAAAGAGCACGGTGCAGCTTGGGCTTGACTCACACAAGTGGTTAAGCGAGGAAGCACTGCCTGCACTCAATGCTGAATATCACAAGGAGGCGAGACAAGTTTCTGACCAGGTTCTCAACACGTACCCGTACACGCCTATAGAGGGACTCGACAACGCACCAGACTACTCCATATAGTGTACTCCATGCTGTACCGAGCCATACCACCGTTATGGCTCACATACGCATCCATTCGGGGTTTGTGCGATAGGCTCATGGCTGATTACCCAACGTGCCGATTCGCTGGGGTTCAATCGGTGATCACAAAGTCGTCACGCGCCAAGAAACATTACGAAGATATGGTGACGAGCGAGCTGCTTGGTCGCAGTATTACGCATACGAGTGAGGTGGATGTGGATACGTTGTTGCTGCCGACGGGTTTCTTCGCAGCTCATCCGTAACGTCTTGCGGCGAATGCAAACGAATCCCAGTGCTCAAGAACGCCCCAAGAACCTGCTCCACGAGCTGAAACAGGTCGACGGATCAGAAGTTCTCATGACTCAGGACGACTGGGATATCACATGCGGTGTGGTTATTCAAACGAGAGTTCAGAAGCTCGCTTTTGAGCAATAGGGAGAGAACATTGCGTTTGTCTTCACACACGGAACAAATAATATCGGGTTTCATCTAGGTGAGCTAGCACTGGCAAACAAACATGACAAATGTGCAACGTTAGTGGGCAACTTTATTGAGCAACGTTAATGTGCAACGTTATACTTTGCAATGCTAATAAGCGAACACTTTTTGTCGGCTTAATGTGTAGGCAGTTTTATGGTTACCGGGCCGACAGGGCGTGGAATACCCGTGCTGGATTTCTTGGCGTTAAACGAGCGGGTGGTGACGATGTCTGCGATTTTCAAGTTCTTCAAGGAGAAAAACCCGCGGACGTGGCAAAAAATTCAAACTTTTGTGATAGACAAGCATTTTGTTGAGTGGCAGGTTTCGGAAACTTGCTCCCGCTTAGCAAAGTGTTGCTTTGTCAATCCCACGTGTTGGTGTACTCGAACAAGACCCTGGAGACCAAGTTTGGTCTTACACCAGCTGATCGGGACATTGCCCAGCAGTGCTTTGCCAAATGCCGTACAGGTACCGTCTATATGCTTCATTTTACTGATGCATGCTTGCTAATTTTGTTTTTCTGTGTTTGTGTTAGCCCCACCGAGAAACCTATTTGCACTGGTACAAAGAGCTACAGACTTTTGCTAATGGTGGCCATCACTATGTTCTTACGTACTTCAACAAAACCTGGATAGGATGCCACAGTATGTGGGCGGACTACAAGCGAAACGTGTTTTTTTTTTCTGCTGGAAGCACGACTACGAATATAAATTGGAATTTACTGAAACGAGTATTAGGAAAGAAAACCAGCATAGACAAGATGGCGGCTTCATTGCTCACACACCAGGCAGCTATTATTAGCCAAGTTCCGTACGACATTCATATGCATGGACTTTGGTCTAGATCTCCGGGGAGCATACCGCAAATTTTGCGGCGTATTTCGGCTCTTATGAGCAACTACATCTTAACGAGAGCCCGGCGGCAGTGGAAACGCTTCGTGGTGTACATGACAGACATGGCATGTGAGAAAAAGGAGGGGTGCAAGTGGGAAGTGTTTGCCAATTTTCCAACGTCTTTACGTGTGATGACATTGCGTGGACATATACGTGTGCATTTTATACATCGCAGCACCTTCCGTGTCAGCACCTCATGTTCGTAGCTCGTGAGGGTCGCGGATTTGAGAAGTTCCCACCCATCGCTCTGAGCGGACGATGGAACATGCACACGGCTGCAACGTTCACGGAGAAAGGAGTGGCGGACATTGAGCCCGTGTTGAACACGGCAAGCTAAAAGGCACAGCAACGTTAACGAATCAAGCAACGCTATGTCCGACCCTCTGCCCAAATTTTCCAACAAATCAAGCCAAGCTGCATTTGCCTGCCTGGAACCGAGTGAACAAAGCGCACGTACTGTTCTTACTCACGCGGAGAAGTACAATATGGCACGATCCCTGTCCGATCCCGTGATCGACCTCGTTACTCGGCTTTCAAGCGCGAAGTGCTACAAGCAAGTACAGGATTGGGAGATGATTATCACAAAGGCTACTGATGCCGAGCAAGTTGGTCTGTCCTCCGACGATGAGGAAGGCGGTGGAGATGATTCATTGTCGGACCCTGGCTCAGAATACGACTCTGATGTCTTGCTCGATGCAGATGACTACTTTCTGGAGCTGGGAGACCTTCTAGATGTTCATGAGAACCTCGGGTTCGATGAAGTGCCCAGTAGCGCAACGCAACTGTCCCGCTAGGCAACGTTATCACCGGCAACGTTATCTCCGGCAACCTTCGAATCAAAAGCAACGTTAGTTCAGTCTACAACGCAGCTGAACCAGCAACCAATGTCTCCCCACACTGAGTCGCCTCTTCAAGGGCCAGAGTGGAACTTAGCTAACCTGAACTCGTGTTCGTCAGCCTCGCAGATATCACTTCAAGCATTGGACCTATTAGAGCTCTCGCAAGCGATTATTACTAGGAATGGAGACTCTGTACCTCAATCTGAATCTAGTAGGGGCTTACGGGAAGCTGATGACACGTCTGCAGCAATGTTCCTTCTAGCGTGCGCTACCGGCATGGATATTAGTACGCAGTCACTGAACGGACCCATACAGTCCGTTAAGCAGGTGTCTCAGGTGAATTTGGAGTCCGATACACAAGAGCGAGTAATCGACTGGATGAATCTGCCCCCTCATACTGATGGGAAGCTTAGAGAGCAAAAGTCAGATACTGGGTATCGTACGGAGCTATCCGAAGGTACATCACGGTGGTGACCTATCTGAAAGGATTAACAGTCAACGCCATTAAGTTGATGCAGTGGGCAACACACACTCGACACCTGGACCGTGTGAAAGAAGTACTGGATCAGTATCCGGTCATCATGGATGATATGATCCTTACGGCCACCTATACGATCCTCTTGATTCGGGTATCAACTTCAACGAGTTGGAGCGAATCTGGAACAACAACGTTCTACCATTTCTTCGGTCATGGGACGAGCATAGACAAACGTTCTTAACAGAGAGAGTGAGGAATTCCCTACGCATGTACCCAAACACTGGATTTCAAGCCCGAAACAACCTGATGGTGGAAGTTGTGGAAGAATGGTGCTAGCCATGGTACACACCTATGTCCGCGTACCTACTTGAGGATTCGAAACTTTACGGCTGACTATGTCAAAGTGCAATAAACGAGGCAGGTACCAGATACGTACGCGCTGCTCCTGTGTCGAACAGCGCTATAGTAGAAGCAACGTTAAACAAGTTCCACGAATATTAGTAGCAACGCTAACCGATGTATCTACACATAGGTGCAAGCCTACCAGCCACTTGCTATTAGATCATAGCATGGAAGTACTGAAAGCTTTAACAACAGAGCAGAACCATATACTGCTACTGTGTATACTGTGGTGTGAAGAAAGACAAAGATGTTAAATAAAAACAATACCAGTACGAGAGGACTTGACATTTTTTTTACTAATATGCCATGGCCTCTCTCAAAAATCCTCAAGGAGACCCCAAAAGATTTAAGCACCTCAGGTAGACGTGGTAGTACTCATTGTAAGCGGGTAGCAGCTCATCTTGTCTCGGTGATATATTTCAAATGTGGTCCACAACGTAATATAAGTTTTAGATTTCGTGTCCCACGATGTCCTACCATGTACCCATTTGATTTTTAACGTTGCAATAAGGCGATAACGTTGCATTAAAAGTGTTGTAACGATGTAAAATCTCTCTACTAAGCGTTGCGCGAACGCTGTCCCATGTATCAAATTCTAGAAAGCGCTAGAATAGTCTCAACTACCAGGCAGAGCGAGCTCGCTCGTTGTTCAAAATAGCCATTCTTGTAGAATGAATTTTCGGTCGTTGCAGTATAGGTTTGATTGGCTGTTTGCCGCATTTCCTTCTGAGATGGAAATATTGTGAATTCCGGCCAAATTTGCCAATCTGGCCTATTGAGCGAGTCACTCACCTACAAAATCTCTTATATTTCGAAATGGCCCAGTGCTGTCCCGGCTCCAGTCCACATCGTACTTAAATGGATCAATACTCAACCGATGTATTTAGCCGATTTGCGCGGTTGTTTGCGCTTCATTCAAACATCCGCGCATGGAAATTTCGAATAGAACTCGTAATACATGATTGGCTAAATATCCGTTGTGGAATAGAGATGCAGAATCACATATCTTTGTAACGAGATAGGTCCAAACGTTCATGGACGTTGATTGGCTCCTCGGCATTCTTGAAGAATGGTCTGCAAAAGCTACGACTATATTGTGTGGCCCACAAAACTGATGTGGACAGCTAAGCAATTTTAGTTGTTAAACGTAGCTATGACTGATGTGGATCACCAACGGAAATTATTTATAGAAGCAACGCATCTCCGTGTGCAGCTGTCCTAGTATTTTGATATTTTTCTTTCATTTCTTCTTCTGCGCACAAGGAAGAAGGTGACCCCGCAGACTACTACCGGAACGAAACCACCACTGCTCGATTTCTATCATCAGATTTCTCATCTCCAATTAAAGACTTACTATGAAGTGGACAAGTAAGAAGTAGAGCGGCAGCAGCAGAAACAGTTCGATCGGGAGTTTGCTTGACCGTGCCAGGGAGAAACGGCGATACTGATTGCTGAGTTGATCGCTGACAGTTGTAGATACAACTAGCTGGGAAACTAATATGGTTGTTGTAGCCCTAGCGTACTCCCCGCCATCACATGATCACGTTGACTGCGTTTGGCCCGTGTACAGCTAGCCCTTATATGGTTTACACACGAATTGCGACGCTTTGTTTTGCACTCTGCACCTCTCACAATCTCAGGGACGATTTCCCAAATTATGTTCATTTAGCAAGCACGGTATGCTGTGTGTGTGGTCCCCAATGCACTCCCGCCGTTGTAGGATTGATGCATCCGCGTTTGACCCACAGAGGGCTACCATTGGTGGAACAGACCAGCGCCTTGCGACGTTTTGTTTTGCACGCTGCATTCGGTGGGTTCTGCGACGCCGCTAGCGCAACCAGTGAAACCCGGCTTTTTGAATTTTTTAGAGCAGTCCGCTCAACAGAGCATAATGTATGAAGCAGTACATATCTGTATCAGCGGTGCTGTCAGCAAACGAGCGCGAAACGGATTTGGTTATATTAACAGTTACTAATGTTTTATCTTTAATTTTTACTTGGTTATATGAAAGCATGCCCGAGGTCCCATCTGGACTCGGTTTCCCACACACAACCAATATGATTTCGGTACATATATCCGGAAAGTGCAAAATGAACGATGGGAATTCATTTTGTTTTGCTAAAACGTTGGTCTGGCGAGCCGTATGATTGAACGTTGCTGTGGCTGAACGCCCTTGTCATTTTTAATTTGATGTGGACTGCGTCAGGGGATTTGAAGACGCAAGTGAACCCGATGAACAAACTCTACTAAACGCAAGCTTGGGCATGGGTGTCAGTTTTGAAGTTGTTTACACGTAGGATAACATGTGAGATACCATTAAGCATCAATAATACTTTGTTGACAACTTTTGCGCGACTGATAGTCAGTGGTTACATTCCGCAATTAAATAAATAATTACCCTCTTCGTCGATGTATTTGCGTAGGGTCAATCCTTTTGTATAATCTGACTTAAGTCGTTTCTAACTTCGAGTCTCTCCCCCCCCGGCTGCCCAGGTAGGCAATGAATCACATCATGAGAAGCTATATTTAGTGTACACACGACATGATAAGTTTATGAGAGTGTATTTTGCTCTCAAAAAATTCTGCACTTAGTCACCTACAATTGGTGAACTATGAATCAGTAAACCATTTAGATTCTGGAGGTTGCAGTGGATGCAGGAGAGGTTACGGCAGTGTTGGTAGGTAGTTGGTTGTTGGATTTAACTGGTTTTACAAAGACCATGGTTAAACCCGGTCGCGCGGCCAGTAACAACCAGAAGACCTGGTTCTTGACTGGTTGTTCATCAGATAAGGATGGACCTTCGACTTGTATGTGACAAGGCCGCGCGCCAGTGCGGATTAGCTCTGAAATCTAAGTTTCGACGACATTAAAACAGAGTGTTTTCTTTTACTTTAGTTTTTGCTGATAATATTGTTTTGAGCAAACCAGCGCGTACGCCATCCTTGCAAATTGGTGTTTTATTCGTCGCATGTTTTCGGTGGCATGAGCTGATGTGTTTTCCATTATCCAGTGTAATAAGTGAGGGTACTGTTTGAACCCGACGCATCGTACACTTTTAGGATCGTGTTATCTCCTGCAGCCATGCTTTTTTTTGTCGTTGTGCAGGCCACCCCCGAGATAACTCCGAGCAGAGCACTGTAGCTGTGTATGCTAACTCGCGGGTAGTGCGAGCTTGGATGCGAGATATCAGGATTCAGTAGCATCATATTAACACAAACCTGGCGCTACAGTCGGTAACCCACTTCACTAAGCTACAGTGTGCACTATACTGTGGCGCCAATTTTGCCAGCTATAAGATGTCACCAATTCATGCGAATGGCTATTGCGAACATCGTGTTGCGAATTTCTAATTTGTTCCTTGAAGGTCGCTCCAGTGGATCAGAGTGAACCACAGGCGACATCCGCCGAGCTGATCAGATTTCATATTTATTTGTTATTACAGTTCTTTTGCTTGCAATTTCCATCGAGATCTCTACAGTCAACGACTTGAAGACGTGATATGAGAGGATTCCCGCTGAAACCCCCAAAATTTAGCGTAAAGCTTTAAGATATTCGAAGTGTATTAGATTTTGAAACTACTGCACTTGTGTAAGCTTTCAAAGTGTTTCTGCATTTTATATATTATACTCTCTAAGAGTGAATTGGGATCACAGAGATACTCTGAAATAAGTTTCAGAGAACAAAAAAACTAAGACAAACAAAACGGGTACTCCTGAAGCTTCACTGCGTCGTTCAGTGTCACCGAAGTAGCTACTATGACAAGTCGTGCCTACGCTGAACTTCGATTGACCGGTTTAGTATTAGTAAGTTAGTGCAGTCATTTGCTGTTTTGCGCGCTCAAGGTACGATGCCATCGTGCGCAATTCTACTACGACCACGCCCAACGGCCGTTTCAACAAGTCTACGACTCACGAGGCAATTTGGCTCCTACCCTCCGAATGGACTCATTTTGCCCCCATGACCATCCCCAGAGTTGTGGAAAGCCGGCACGCTACCTAACTGCACACTCGTCAAGCAATAGCAAGTAAATTGTAGTCAGTCGATAACTCTTGTATGATGCAATCTGAAACAAAAAACAATATGTAGTATCAATCTTACGGCTTCAATATGTTCGGCAGTGTAGTCGCCTAGAAATTGAACATGGACAACAGCACTTTAAAGCAGCGGTGGCGGTGGCCAGTGTCTACTAAACAAGTCATTGAGAGACCTGTGACGGTCTTAACTACTTCGTTGGACAACTTGGCTTGTTGTGGTCGATTTGGCCCCAGATGCGATGCGGCATGTGCAAGTGCGCTATACCTAGCCGACTTCCTTAGTGTTTAATCCTTTTTCTTCTCGCTCAATACTGTGTTATGCGCTCAGCGAAGTTCTTAACCGAAGAGACAAGACGCTTCAAGGGTATTAATTGACCAGTTGGTCTTTTGAGGCTTGGGGTATGGAGAGACGAAGGGATATTCCTCAAAGAAACGAAATGAAAGTCACTTTGAAAATACATGTATATTGACCAATCTTAATCAACCTTGATACACAGTTCTACTTTTATTTTGGCCAGTAGCAACTACGGAGTCTGGTATCGTCTCTTCTGGGCCAACAGGAGAGACGGTATCCCGAGTCTCGTGTCTTCGGTTTAGGACCGCCCTCAGCTTAGCTTAGAGGAGGTTTTTGGTGAGGTCCTCTCACTCAGAAGTTTCCAATCAGGTGACTATGTACTGGAGGCAGCCCCATCGACTTGTAGCATTCATCGACAACCGCGAATATATCCCCGATCATTTGATATCTCATAATACATAGCGTAAAACCAAGACGAAACTAGCATAGACGACACTCTTCCATACAAATATTAATATACACTTTTGCTACTGCCAAATCCGGAGAAAGGTCCACAATTGCTGTATGTTACATGTCGTGTACAGAATTCAACGCAACAACTTCAAAAATATCGGGTATGAAGTATGAGATCTCAAATACGGTAATGTAAAGCGTCCTCACATGTCGCCCCTTCGACACCTGATGGGTACTAATCGCGAGTACTAAAACTTTTAAGGAGTATAGTAGTAATAATACGGTGGGGTGTATTGTGTTACAAGCCTTGCAACATGAACTCTAATATCCATTCTCGATAGACTTGCAAATGTCTGTCGAGTCTGCATTCTATCCAACCTTTCAATGCTTTCGAGATGCAAAAACCCAGCCTCGCCTCCTCAGTCCCCCATCCATTTTCTAGTCTCCCTCGATATGACCGCAATCCAGATAGGCTTGAAAATATTTTCATCCTTGTCGTGTTCTACAACCACGCTCGCTCTCCCTACTGATCCAGGCTTACCGCGCGACCCGCCATCTAAGTGGCCGATGCGCAAGGGTCCTGGGCCCTGTGCAAAAAGTTGCTCCCCACATCCATGTCCCTATTGCCATGTGATCTTTTGGGCCATAGCAATGGAGTGCCTGTTGGCAACTGTGAGTGGGTACAGCCCTTCTGAGTTGCGTAGCAAGGCATCCCTCACTGGTAAGTCCACATCTTAGTGGGGGAGAGTGTAACGGGGCTACACGGACTGATGGGTACATCAGGTGTGTTTGTGACACAATGGGTACGCAGTACCCGGAGAGCTAACGGACTTTCTTAGTACATGGGCTGAAAGCCACACAATATGCATTTGATTAGGTTTGACTACACTAGATAGGTAAAGACATACATTTATACCGTAGGCGGCTTGGCCACAGAGAAGAGTAAATAAATCACTTCTGATTTTTGAAACGAGACCTTACGAGTCCTAGTTACTGGACTGTTTAAGGGTCCTTGTTAAGGAAATTAGTTTTATTGACTCTTTGAGTCGTACGTCTTCCTCTGACGCTAACGCTACCGCAACCCCTCAGCAAATTAGTAGCCTTATTTTTTTAGTATTTCCATCGTACTACTTCACTTGTTCCCTTCAACTTTTGCCCTGTATCAGATTTCTTGTCCACCAATTTAAGCTTAGTTTAACTATGAGAAGATGGGATGGTGCCACCCACTACACATAAATGGGGCATACTGTTCAGAGCTGGGACTAAACGAAGGGGCTATTTAGGTGAAAAAGAATTATTTTTGGTCAGAACTCCTTCAATTTTGATCTGCTACTGACGATATGTACACCACTAAAACCAGTTGAGTGTCAGCTTTCCATTAAGGCCCGTCGTGAGTAATATTGACAAATCCCGAGAGACTTTCGCAAATGAGGACAAGTGAAGTGAAACGGAGCGGTAAAAATGTATTTTCCCCGCTCATACCGCTTATTTTTCCGGACGGGGGAAGTACTTAATAGAACCACTTCGCCCAATTAAAAGAATCCTGGTCCACAAGCCTACTGGGCCTGACTAACTGACAGTCCAGTCTACTTATTCTATCTGTACATATGTTGCAAATAAATTCAAGCGTGGCTAGCGCAATGGATACTTCGAATCTGGGGGTTGCGGGTTCGAGTCCCGCGCCGCGTAATTTTTTCAATTTCTCATTACCCGCAATGTACCGTGCACGGCAAAACTATATACGCACTCCAGGTAGTGTGATCTATGTATCAAACTAACCGCTATGAACCGTGTAAAGCAATAGTAAAACGACCCTGAAAGTCTAGTTGGACAAGCAGCAGTAGTTTATTCTCTATCAAAAATATAACGTTAAGCGGTCGCGTCAAAACTATACGCGCACTTTGCTGTTGTCCTCTAGTAATGCGTTGTAGCGCCTTTTAGCGCCATTGCCAGTGCAAACGCTTCCGCACACTCTTGACGAGCCTCTTAATGTAGTCAGACTCAATACGAGCCGACTCCGCCTTGATGCAGGCATTTAGTTTTGCTCGACTGTCAAACTGACGCCCTTTTGGGTACACCCGACCCACCGAAAGCCCCCACACGTTCTCGATGATGTTGAAGTCGGGGCTCTTGGCGGGCAACTCCATAGTTGTAACGTTGTTGTCGTTGAGAAACCCCTTCGTGAACCTGGAGCTCGTATCGAGGCGATATCCAGTTAAAAAACCGGCTCAATATCGCCCGTTTTCAGACAAAGTTTTTCCAGGTAAGGAAGCAAGTTTCCTCGCAGCGTCTCCGTGTATTTAGCCGAATACTGCCTTTCTCCTAGGAATACCAGCCGTACATCGACATACCCGCCCAAATCATGACGCTTCCACCACCGATCACTCGCCTCTACATCAGTTTCGGCGCCACTCTAGTGTCGTGCCAGTAGCAACGGAACTCATCAGGGCCGTCTAAATTGAATTTATTTTTGTCAGTAAACACGACACTGTTCCAATACTTACTGGAATTTGTCCACAAACTTCACTCTGGCCACCTTGTGATGAGGCTTCAGAGCTGGAGCAGGTTTTCTCTTCGAATATTTTGCGTAGCGATTTTTGCGCAGCACTCGGAGAAGCGTAGATACACTTGGGACGGCATGGCAGCAGGTCTGCGATCTTTTTCGCAAACAGGTTGCGAGTTCCGGCGAGCAGAAAAATCTGTCTGACTTTCCGCTCGTCAATAATCGATGGTCTGCCGACGTTCTTGGGACGCTGAGAACGCTTAGACTTCTTCAGGAAGTTCCTTGTGACCCCCTCTGTGCGGTTAAGGCGCTTGGCGATCTCGCGGTTGCTTAGTTTACCTTCATTGACGACTTTAATGCGCTCATACTCGGCCGCGGTCAAACGCTTCCTGCGCGGCATCAGAATTCGGTCTGGGGGCTGCTAGTGTGGACCGAAAGGTACCATTTTCGCGCTCTTTCCATTGGTCTAAACTCTTTGGTAAAATAGCAACTCTAGCTTTCCCTATTCAAAATTTTACAAAGTGTGTATATAGTTTTGACGTGACTGCTTAACGTTATATTTTCGATAGAGAATAAACTACTGCTGCTTATCCAGCTAGACTTTCAGGGTCGCTTTACCATTGCTTTACACGATTCATAGCGGTTAGTTTGATACGAAGTTTACACTACCTGGAGAGGAATCGACAATTTTCGAGTGCGCATTTAGTTTTGACCTTCACTGTTGGCTTTATGTTGGCACTCAGAGCCGTTCGTAACTGCCGGATAGAATCTGTGTGCGGGTATCGAAGGCTTGTGTCATAATATGACTGAGACCACTTTTTCAAAAGTATCACTACTGCTAATTTAAGTTGTTTTTGCTTGGAATCTCCAAAGATTGTGACCGCTGTACCCTCTATTCCGCCATGATTTTCCGAGCGGTCACAGAAAGAAAACAGCCGATGTAACGAGGTTACACGTAAGTGGCTACACGTAACCACTTGGTTACGTGGAGGGTTCTCGAACGTTGGTGTAAGACACACCAATGGTTACACTTTGCAGACCGCTGGTCTGTATGCATTTAGGCTTCCTATTGGTAGATAAGCATTTCTTTCTACCAATTAGATTAGCAGGGTTCTGACAGCCATCGGATGGCAGAATACCTTTCATATAGGATATCATTTTTAGGAGGAAACCCAGTCCAGACATAAATCATAAATAACAGTACTCATTTTAACCCAAAACGACTTTTAGCTTTTCTTATTTTAGTAAATCTATACATTCGGACGAAAATATAGTTAACCTAAGTTTAAGCAAACTACCCTTTCTCGTACACGTGCGCTAACGTGTAAGCTGAAGTAGTGGGCACAGAGCTGGTCCATTACACAATGGGTCGGGTCGACAAGCATACATGAGTTGAGTGAACGCTGGTGTGGTACTTGACGAGTGTATGGCTAGTAGTGCTGCGTGTCTATTTTTGTTCTGTTTGCTGTTTGTGGTGGTTGTTTTTGGATGTGTCGTTGTTGGTTGTGACGTCCGTAAGCCCCTATAGCTCAGTGGTAGAGCACTCGCTTCGTAAGCGAAAGGTCGGTGGTTCGATCCCGCCTGGGGGCTCTTCTTTTGCCTCTCCTGCCTCGCTGCCTCGATGCTCCAATGCTTTGCGCTCGCTTTTGCGACCAGCCTGCTCGTAACCGTGCACTATGCTTGGCCTGCGGTACACTAATCGCTCTTCGTCACTGTTTTCACCTCCATGTCTAGTGACTAGGCGCCATTCCTCCTGTTTTCAGGCGATGTACATGTGTTGCAGATACCTTGAGACGGCATAACCAAGTGCATGCAGAAGAATGCTATCGCTTACAAACCGTACTAGCGGTAATTGGGAGTGCTGGGCCTAACGCTGCAGCAAACACTTGCACGCTAGAGAATGCACGACGAGCATGGTATGAGATGAAAACGCGCATAGGTCAATGACCTTGAGTGCTTTGGTAGGTTTGTTGGTGTGTGCGCTGGGAGTCTGTAGGTGCTCGTCTGGTATGATGTCGGTGTAATGTGCGTTTGGTATGCGGTAGCGCAGAGCGCGAAGGGTAGTTGGGATACGAGTAAGTGGTGAGCATGGGCTTTGTTTGTGTTGAGTGGGGGTTAGTGAGGGTGGTGTGGCAATTGTCTTTTTTTGAATTGGAACGATGACAGCTTGGCCGAGTGGTTAAGCGTTAGCCTGCTAAGTTAATGGGCAACCCGCGTGAGTTCGAATCTCACAGCTGTCGTTTTCCTTTATTTCTCCAACAGTCTGTCTCGCAGCGTGTTGACAAGGGTATCTCCACTTGCGGTTGGTCAGTGTTGCAGACAGGCAATTGGGTGGCCAGACCTACTCGGACAATGTGCAGCTGGTATTGAGAATGCTGGCGAATGCTGGCGAATGCACGGCCTAGCGGTATCCCTTCCTTTTTGACTAAAGTGGTTCTGGATTGATTACTATTGTGCCCAAACTTAGCGGCACAGGACTGTCTGGGCGGGTGCGGGCAATATGCCGTGCGGAGAATGTGACCCTGGGTCCATATCTCACCTCTATCTATCAGAGAGAAACGACCAAGAAGGCCCATGTTACCAACCTTATCAAGAACGCGGCCAAGAACAGGGACTGTCCAAAAGAATTACTCCTGTCACTCGCTTCGAATGGGGGAGCATGCGCCCTGCTAGCGGCGGGTAAGAGTGACCTGGTCATCCAGCTAATGGAAGATGGCCGAGTTGGGACTTTTTTGGTGTACACTCGACTGCAACCTGGAATGATACGCGATGCGGCAAGTAGCACGGTCAAGGCCTCAACATGGGGAGCACAATGAGCCAGGTCTCAATCGCACTCGAAGGGGAAGTCCAACGAGCCTAACTCTTCGAGCTAAACAAGTCTACTTGCGCCATTCACAGTGATGTCCGAAGGAGGAAAGGCCTAGGCGATGTCCCTTCCCTTTTTGACTAAAGTGGTTCTGGACGTGAGTCCCAAGACGTGCACTTATAGGTGAGAGACACGGGTTTCGGTAGGAACCACTTCGGTGGTCATCCGTAAAAATTGGAACGATACAGAGAAGATTAGCATGGCCCCTGCGCAAGGATGACACGCATAAATCGAGAAGTATCGCACTTTTTGTTTGGTGGCTTGGTAGTGCTGCTGGGCACGTTACAGCATCGTTACAGCATCGTGCCAGTCCGAGGACCGCGGTGATCGCTACGGCTGTAGGGAGTTGGAGCTCGGACAAGAGAGTAACGAAGGGTGCTCAAAAGCATAAAGAATGAGGGAAGAGGGGATCGAACCCCCGACCGCTGGGACTGGAATCCAGCGCTCTACCACTGAGCTATTCCCCCGATACCAAAACGAAAATATCGAACATGCAAACACCATCCACACACCATCCACACACCACCACACGCCATCTCGACCACCACAATTTATCCCACTCCACTCATCCCATCGCGCATACACTGCGTCCTCACAGAGCAACGCAGTGGCACAAGAATCTCGCGGGCCTTCCTTCTTCCATTAACGCGCCGGTGTGAAGTGGCGGAGAAGTACCGCAGCAGCATCGTAGCAATGGGTCGGGTCGACAAGCATACATGAGTTGAGTGAACGCTGGTGTGGTACTTGACGAGTGTATGGCTAGTAGTGCTGCGTGTCTATTTTTGTTCTGTTTGCTGTTTGTGGTGGTTGTTTTTGGATGTGTCGTTGTTGGTTGTGACGTCCGTAAGCCCCTATAGCTCAGTGGTAGAGCACTCGCTTCGTAAGCGAAAGGTCGGTGGTTCGATCCCGCCTGGGGGCTCTTCTTTTGCCTCTCCTGCCTCGCTGCCTCGATGCTCCAATGCTTTGCGCTCGCTTTTGCGACCAGCCTGCTCGTAACCGTGCACTATGCTTGGCCTGCGGTACACTAATCGCTCTTCGTCACTGTTTTCACCTCCATGTCTAGTGACTAGGCGCCATTCCTCCTGTTTTCAGGCGATGTACATGTGTTGCAGACCTTGACGGCATAACCAAGTGCATGCAGAAGAATGCTATCGCTTACAAACCGTACTAGCGGTAATTGGGAGTGCTGGGCCTAACGCTGCAGCAACACTTGCACGCTAGAGAATGCACGACGAGCATGGTATGAGATGAAAAACGCGCATAGGTCAATGACCTTGAGTGCTTTGGTAGGTTTGTTGGTGTGTGCGCTGGGAGTCTGTAGGGTGCTCGTCTGGTATGATGTCGGTGTAATGTGCGTTTGGTATGCGGTAGCGCAGAGCGCGAAGGTAGTTGGGATACGAGTAAGTGGTGAGCATGGGCTTTGTTTGTGTGTGAGTGGGGTTAGTGGGGTGGGTGTGGCAATTGTCTTTTTTTGAATTGGAACGATGACAGCTTGGCCGAGTGGTTAAGCGTTAGCCTGCTAAGTTAATGGGGCAACCCGCGTGAGTTCGAATCTCACAGCTGTCGTTTTTCCTTTATTTCTCCAACAGTCTGTCTCGCAGCGTGTTGACAAGGGTATCTCCACTTGCGGTTGGTCAGTGTTGCAGACAGGCAATTGTGGCCAGACCTACTCGGACAATGTGCAGCTGGTATTGAGAATGCTGGCGAATGCTGGCGAATGCACGGCCTAGGCGGTATCCCTTCCCTTTTTGACTAAAGTGGGTTCTGGATTGATTACTATTGTGCCCAAACTTAGCGGCACAGGACTGTCTGCGGGTGCGGGCAATATGCCGTGCGGAGAATGTGACCCTGGGTCCATATCTCACCTCTATCTATCAGAGAGAAACGACCAAGAAGGCCCATGTTACCAACCTTATCAAGAACGCGGCCAAGAACATGGGACTGTCCCAAAAGAATTACTCCTGTCACTCGCTTCGAATTGGGGGAGCATGCGCCCTGCTAGCGGCGGGTAAGAGTGACCTGGTCATCCAGCTAATGGGAAGATGGCCGAGTTGGGACTTTTTGGTGTACACTCGACTGCAACCTGGAATGATACGCGATGCGGCAAGTAGCACGGTCAAGGCCTCAACATGGGAGCACAATGAGCCAGGTCTCATCGCACTCGAAGGGGAAGTCCAACGAGCCTAACTCTTCGAGCTAAACAAGTCTACTTGCGCCATTCACAGTGATGTCCGAAGGAGGAAAGGCCTAGGCGATGTCCCTTCCCTTTTTGACTAAAGTGGTTCTGGACGTGAGTCCCAAGACGTGCACTTATAGGTGAGAGACACGGGTTTCGGTAGGAACCACTTCGGTGGTCATCCGTAAAAATTGGAACGATACAGAGAAGATTAGCATGGCCCCTGCGCAAGGATGACACGCATAAATCGAGAAGTATCGCACTTTTTGTTTGGTGGCTTGGTAGTGCTGCTGGGCACGTTACAGCATCGTTACAGCATCGTGCCAGTCCGAGGACCGCGGTGATCGCTACGGCTGTAGGGAGTTGGAGCTCGGACAAGAGAGTAACGAAGGGTGCTCAAAAGCATAAAGAATGAGGGAAGAGGGGATCGAACCCCCGACCGCTGGGACTGGAATCCAGCGCTCTACCACTGAGCTATTCCCCCGATACCAAAACGAAAATATCGAACATGCAAACACCATCCACACACCATCCACACACCACCACACGCCATCTCGACCACCACAATTTATCCCACTCCACTCATCCCATCGCGCATACACTGCGTCCTCACAGAGCAACGCAGTGGCACAAGAATCTCGCGGGCCTTCCTTCTTCCATTAACGCGCCGGTGTGAAGTGGCGGAGAAGTACCGCAGCAGCATCGTAGCAATGGGTCGGGTCGACAAGCATACATGAGTTGAGTGAACGCTGGTGTGGTACTTGACGAGTGTATGGCTAGTAGTGCTGCGTGTCTATTTTTGTTCTGTTTGCTGTTTGTGGTGGTTGTTTTTGGATGTGTCGTTGTTGGTTGTGACGTCCGTAAGCCCCTATAGCTCAGTGGTAGAGCACTCGCTTCGTAAGCGAAAGGTCGGTGGTTCGATCCCGCCTGGGGGCTCTTCTTTTGCCTCTCCTGCCTCGCTGCCTCGATGCTCCAATGCTTTGCGCTCGCTTTTGCGACCAGCCTGCTCGTAACCGTGCACTATGCTTGGCCTGCGGTACACTAATCGCTCTTCGTCACTGTTTTCACCTCCATGTCTAGTGACTAGGCGCCATTCCTCCTGTTTTCAGGCGATGTACATGTGTTGCAGATACCTTGACGGCATAACCAAGTGCATGCAGAAGAATGCTATCGCTTACAAACCGTACTAGCGGTAATTGGGAGTGCTGGGCCTAACGCTGCAGCAACACTTGCACGCTAGAGAATGCACGACGAGCATGGTATGAGATGAAAACGCGCATAGGTCAATGACCTTGAGTGCTTTGTAGGTTTGTTGGTGTGTGCGCTGGGAGTCTGTAGGTGCTCGTCTGGTATGATGTCGGTGTAATGTGCGTTTGGTATGCGGTAGCGCAGAGCGCGAAGGGTAGTTGGGATACGAGTAAGTGGTGAGCATGGGCTTTTGTTTGTGTGTGAGTGGGGTTAGTGAGGGTGGGTGTGGCAATTGTCTTTTTTTGAATTGGAACGATGACAGCTTGGCCGAGTGGTTAAGGCGTTAGCCTGCTAAGTTAATGGGGCAACCCGCGTGAGTTCGAATCTCACAGCTGTCGTTTTCCTTTATTTCTCCAACAGTCTGTCTCGCAGCGTGTTGACAAGGGTATCTCCACTTGCGGTTGGTCAGTGTTGCAGACAGGCAATTGTGGTCAGACCTACTCGGACAATGTGCAGCTGGTATTGAGAATGCTGGCGAATGCTGGCGAATGCACGGCCTAGGCGGTATCCCTTCCCTTTTTGACTAAAGTGGTTCTGGATGTGAGGCCCAAGACGTGCACTTATAGGTGAGAGACACGGGTTTCGGTAGGAACCACTTCGGTGGTCATTCGTAAAAATTGGAACGATACAGAGAAGATTAGCATGGCCCCTGCGCAAGGATGACACGCATAAATCGAGAAGTATCGCACTTTTTGTTTGGTGGCTTGGTAGTGCTGCTGGGCACGTTACAGCATCGTTACAGCATCGTGCCAGTCCGAGGACCGCGGTGATCGCTACGGCTGTAGGGAGTTGGAGCTCGGACAAGAGAGTAACGAAGGGTGCTCAAAAGCATAAAGAATGAGGGAAGAGGGGATCGAACCCCCGACCGCTGGGACTGGAATCCAGCGCTCTACCACTGAGCTATTCCCCCGATACCAAAACGAAAATATCGAACATGCAAACACCATCCACACACCATCCACACACCACCACACGCCATCTCGACCACCACAATTTATCCCACTCCACTCATCCCATCGCGCATACACTGCGTCCTCACAGAGCAACGCAGTGGCACAAGAATCTCGCGGGCCTTCCTTCTTCCATTAACGCGCCGGTGTGAAGTGGCGGAGAAGTACCGCAGCAGCATCGTAGCAATGGGTCGGGTCGACAAACATACATGAGTTGAGTGAACGCTGGTGTGGTACTTGACGAGTGTATGGCTAGTAGTGCTGCGTGTCTATTTTTGTTCTGTTTGCTGTTTGTGGTGGTTGTTTTTGGATGTGTCGTTGTTGGTTGTGACGTCCGTAAGCCCCTATAGCTCAGTGGTAGAGCACTCGCTTCGTAAGCGAAAGGTCGGTGGTTCGATCCCGCCTGGGGGCTCTTCTTTTGCCTCTCCTGCCTCGCTGCCTCGATGCTCCAATGCTTTGCGCTCGCTTTTGCGACCAGCCTGCTCGTAACCGTGCACTATGCTTGGCCTGCGGTACACTAATCGCTCTTCGTCACTGTTTTCACCTCCATGTCTAGTGACTAGGCGCCATTCCTCCTGTTTTCAGGCGATGTACATGTGTTGCAGATACCTTGACGGCATAACCAAGTGCATGCAGAAGAATGCTATCGCTTACAAACCGTACTAGCGGTAATTGGGAGTGCTGGGCCTAACGCTGCAGCAACACTTGCACGCTAGAGAATGCACGACGAGCATGGTATGAGATGAAAACGCGCATAGGTCAATGACCTTGAGTGCTTTGGTAGGTTTGTTGGTGTGTGCGCTGGGAGTCTGTAGGTGCTCGTCTGGTATGATGTCGGTGTAATGTGCGTTTGGTATGCGGTAGCGCAGAGCGCGAAGGGTAGTTGGGATACGAGTAAGTGGTGAGCATGGGCTTTGTTTGTGTGTGAGTGGGGTTAGTGAGGGTGGGTGTGGCAATTGTCTTTTTTTGAATTGGAACGATGACAGCTTGGCCGAGTGGTTAAGGCGTTAGCCTGCTAAGTTAATGGGGCAACCCGCGTGAGTTCGAATCTCACAGCTGTCGTTTTCCTTTATTTCTCCAACAGTCTGTCTCGCAGCGTGTTGACAAGGGTATCTCCACTTGCGGTTGGTCAGTGTTGCAGACAGGCAATTGTGGCCAGACCTACTCGGACAATGTGCAGCTGGTATTGAGAATGCTGGCGAATGCACGGCCTAGGCGGTATCCCTTCCCTTTTTGACTAAAGTGGTTCTGGATTGATTACTATTGTGCCCAAACTTAGCGGCACAGGACTGTCTGCGGGTGCGGGCAATATGCCGTGCGGAGAATGTGACCCTGGGTCCATATCTCACCTCTATCTATCAGAGAGAAACGACCAAGAAGGCCCATGTTACCAACCTTATCAAGAACGCGGCCAAGAACATGGGACTGTCCCAAAAGAATTACTCCTGTCACTCGCTTCGAATTGGGGGAGCATGCGCCCTGCTAGCGGCGGGTAAGAGTGACCTGGTCATCCAGCTAATGGGAAGATGGCCGAGTTGGGACTTTTTGGTGTACACTCGACTGCAACCTGGAATGATACGCGATGCGGCAAGTAGCACGGTCAAGGCCTCAACATGGGAGCACAATGAGCCAGGTCTCATCGCACTCGAAGGGGAAGTCCAACGAGCCTAACTCTTCGAGCTAAACAAGTCTACTTGCGCCATTCACAGTGATGTCCGAAGGAGGAAAGGCCTAGGCGATGTCCCTTCCCTTTTTGACTAAAGTGGTTCTGGACGTGAGTCCCAAGACGTGCACTTATAGGTGAGAGACACGGGTTTCGGTAGGAACCACTTCGGTGGTCATCCGTAAAAATTGGAACGATACAGAGAAGATTAGCATGGCCCCTGCGCAAGGATGACACGCATAAATCGAGAAGTATCGCACTTTTTGTTTGGTGGCTTGGTAGTGCTGCTGGGCACGTTACAGCATCGTTACAGCATCGTGCCAGTCCGAGGACCGCGGTGATCGCTACGGCTGTAGGGAGTTGGAACTCGGACAAGAGAGTAACGAAGGGTGCTCAAAAGCATAAAGAATGAGGGAAGAGGGGATCGAACCCCCGACCGCTGGGACTGGAATCCAGCGCTCTACCACTGAGCTATTCCCCCGATACAAAAACGAAAATATCGAACATGCAAACACCATCCACACACCATCCACACACCACCACACGCCATCTCGACCACCACAATTTATCCCACTCCACTCATCCCATCGCGCATACACTGCGTCCTCACAGAGCAACGCAGTGGCACAAGAATCTCGCGGGCCTTCCTTCTTCCATTAACGCGCCGGTGTGAAGTGGCGGAGAAGTACCGCAGCAGCATCGTAGCAATGGGTCGGGTCGACAAGCATACATGAGTTGAGTGAACGCTGGTGTGGTACTTGACGAGTGTATGGCTAGTAGTGCTGCGTGTCTATTTTTGTTCTGTTTGCTGTTTGTGGTGGTTGTTTTTGGATGTGTCGTTGTTGGTTGTGACGTCCGTAAGCCCCTATAGCTCAGTGGTAGAGCACTCGCTTCGTAAGCGAAAGGTCGGTGGTTCGATCCCGCCTGGGGGCTCTTCTTTTGCCTCTCCTGCCTCGCTGCCTCGATGCTCCAATGCTTTGCGCTCGCTTTTGCGACCAGCCTGCTCGTAACCGTGCACTATGCTTGGCCTGCGGTACACTAATCGCTCTTCGTCACTGTTTTCACCTCCATGTCTAGTGACTAGGCGCCATTCCTCCTGTTTTCAGGCGATGTACATGTGTTGCAGATACCTTGACGGCATAACCAAGTGCATGCAGAAGAATGCTATCGCTTACAAACCGTACTAGCGGTAATTGGGAGTGCTGGGCCTAACGCTGCAGCAACACTTGCACGCTAGAGAATGCACGACGAGCATGGTATGAGATGAAAACGCGCATAGGTCAATGACCTTGAGTGCTTTGGTAGGTTTGTTGGTGTGTGCGCTGGGAGTCT
Source organism: Phytophthora cactorum (assembly GCA_016864655.1). Lineage (NCBI taxonomy): Eukaryota > Oomycota > Peronosporomycetes > Peronosporales > Peronosporaceae > Phytophthora > Phytophthora cactorum. The sequence continues at coordinate 100,924 of NHQK01000003.1, forward strand.
GTAGGTGCTCGTCTGGTATGATGTCGGTGTAATGTGCGTTTGGTATGCGGTAGCGCAGAGCGCGAAGGGTAGTTGGGATACGAGTAAGTGGTGAGCATGGGCTTTGTTTGTGTGTGAGTGGGGTTAGTGAGGGTGGGTGTGGCAATTGTCTTTTTTTGAATTGGAACGATGACAGCTTGGCCGAGTGGTTAAGGCGTTAGCCTGCTAAGTTAATGGGGCAACCCGCGTGAGTTCGAATCTCACAGCTGTCGTTTTCCTTTATTTCTCCAACAGTCTGTCTCGCAGCGTGTTGACAAGGGTATCTCCACTTGCGGTTGGTCAGTGTTGCAGACAGGCAATTGTGGCCAGACCTACTCGGACAATGTGCAGCTGGTATTGAGAATGCTGGCGAATGCTGGCGAATGCACGGCCTAGGCGGTATCCCTTCCCTTTTTGACTAAAGTGGTTCTGGATTGATTACTATTGTGCCCAAACTTAGCGGCACAGGACTGTCTGCGGGTGCGGGCAATATGCCGTGCGGAGAATGTGACCCTGGGTCCATATCTTACCTCTATCTATCAGAGAGAAACGACCAAGAAGGCCCATGTTACCAACCTTATCAAGAACGCGGCCAAGAACATGGGACTGTCCCAAAAGAATTACTCCTGTCACTCGCTTCGAATTGGGGGAGCATGCGCCCTGCTAGCGGCGGGTAAGAGTGACCTGGTCATCCAGCTAATGGGAAGATGGCCGAGTTGGGACTTTTTGGTGTACACTCGACTGCAACCTGGAATGATACGCGATGCGGCAAGTAGCACGGTCAAGGCCTCAACATGGGAGCACAATGAGCCAGGTCTCATCGCACTCGAAGGGGAAGTCCAACGAGCCTAACTCTTCGAGCTAAACAAGTCTACTTGCGCCATTCACAGTGATGTCCGAAGGAGGAAAGGCCTAGGCGATGTCCCTTCCCTTTTTGACTAAAGTGGTTCTGGATGTGAGGCCCAAGACGTGCACTTATAGGTGAGAGACACGGGTTTCGGTAGGAACCACTTCGGTGGTCATCCGTAAAAATTGGAACGATACAGAGAAGATTAGCATGGCCCCTGCGCAAGGATGACACGCATAAATCGAGAAGTATCGCACTTTTTTGTTTGGTGGCTTGGTAGTGCTGCTGGGCACGTTACAGCATCGTTACAGCATCGTGCCAGTCCGAGGACCGCGGTGATCGCTACGGCTGTAGGGAGTTGGAGCTCGGACAAGAGAGTAACGAAGGGTGCTCAAAAGCATAAAGAATGAGGGAAGAGGGGATCGAACCCCCGACCGCTGGGACTGGAATCCAGCGCTCTACCACTGAGCTATTCCCCCGATACCAAAACGAAAATATCGAACATGCAAACACCATCCACACACCATCCACACACCACCACACGCCATCTCGACCACCACAATTTATCCCACTCCACTCATCCCATCGCGCATACACTGCGTCCTCACAGAGCAACGCAGTGGCACAAGAATCTCGCGGGCCTTCCTTCTTCCATTAACGCGCCGGTGTGAAGTGGCGGAGAAGTACCGCAGCAGCATCGTAGCAATGGGTCGGGTCGACAAGCATACATGAGTTGAGTGAACGCTGGTGTGGTACTTGACGAGTGTATGGCTAGTAGTGCTGCGTGTCTATTTTTGTTCTGTTTGCTGTTTGTGGTGGTTGTTTTTGGATGTGTCGTTGTTGGTTGTGACGTCCGTAAGCCCCTATAGCTCAGTGGTAGAGCACTCGCTTCGTAAGCGAAAGGTCGGTGGTTCGATCCCGCCTGGGGGCTCTTCTTTTGCCTCTCCTGCCTCGCTGCCTCGATGCTCCAATGCTTTGCGCTCGCTTTTGCGACCAGCCTGCTCGTAACCGTGCACTATGCTTGGCCTGCGGTACACTAATCGCTCTTCGTCACTGTTTTCACCTCCATGTCTAGTGACTAGGCGCCATTCCTCCTGTTTTCAGGCGATGTACATGTGTTGCAGATACCTTGACGGCATAACCAAGTGCATGCAGAAGAATGCTATCGCTTACAAACCGTACTAGCGGTAATTGGGAGTGCTGGGCCTAACGCTGCAGCAACACTTGCACGCTAGAGAATGCACGACGAGCATGGTATGAGATGAAAACGCGCATAGGTCAATGACCTTGAGTGCTTTGGTAGGTTTGTTGGTGTGTGCGCTGGGAGTCTGTAGGTGCTCGTCTGGTATGATGTCGGTGTAATGTGCGTTTGGTATGCGGTAGCGCAGAGCGCGAAGGGTAGTTGGGATACGAGTAAGTGGTGAGCATGGGCTTTGTTTGTGTGTGAGTGGGGTTAGTGAGGGTGGGTGTGGCAATTGTCTTTTTTTGAATTGGAACGATGACAGCTTGGCCGAGTGGTTAAGGCGTTAGCCTGCTAAGTTAATGGGGCAACCCGCGTGAGTTCGAATCTCACAGCTGTCGTTTTCCTTTATTTCTCCAACAGTCTGTCTCGCAGCGTGTTGACAAGGGTATCTCCACTTGCGGTTGGTCAGTGTTGCAGACAGGCAATTGTGGCCAGACCTACTCGGACAATGTGCAGCTGGTATTGAGAATGCTGGCGAATGCTGGCGAATGCACGGCCTAGGCGGTATCCCTTCCCTTTTTGACTAAAGTGGTTCTGGATTGATTACTATTGTGCCCAAACTTAGCGGCACAGGACTGTCTGCGGGTGCGGGCAATATGCCGTGCGGAGAATGTGACCCTGGGTCCATATCTCACCTCTATCTATCAGAGAGAAACGACCAAGAAGGCCCATGTTACCAACCTTATCAAGAACGCGGCCAAGAACATGGGACTGTCCCAAAAGAATTACTCCTGTCACTCGCTTCGAATTGGGGGAGCATGCGCCCTGCTAGCGGCGGGTAAGAGTGACCTGGTCATCCAGCTAATGGGAAGATGGCCGAGTTGGGACTTTTTGGTGTACACTCGACTGCAACCTGGAATGATACGCGATGCGGCAAGTAGCACGGTCAAGGCCTCAACATGGGAGCACAATGAGCCAGGTCTCATCGCACTCGAAGGGGAAGTCCAACGAGCCTAACTCTTCGAGCTAAACAAGTCTACTTGCGCCATTCACAGTGATGTCCGAAGGAGGAAAGGCCTAGGCGATGTCCCTTCCCTTTTTGACTAAAGTGGTTCTGGATGTGAGGCCCAAGACGTGCACTTATAGGTGAGAGACACGGGTTTCGGTAGGAACCACTTCGGTGGTCATCCGTAAAAATTGGAACGATACAGAGAAGATTAGCATGGCCCCTGCGCAAGGATGACACGCATAAATCGAGAAGTATCGCACTTTTTGTTTGGTGGCTTGGTAGTGCTGCTGGGCACGTTACAGCATCGTTACAGCATCGTGCCAGTCCGAGGACCGCGGTGATCGCTACGGCTGTAGGGAGTTGGAGCTCGGACAAGAGAGTAACGAAGGGTGCTCAAAAGCATAAAGAATGAGGGAAGAGGGGATCGAACCCCCGACCGCTGGGACTGGAATCCAGCGCTCTACCACTGAGCTATTCCCCCGATACCAAAACGAAAATATCGAACATGCAAACACCATCCACACACCATCCACACACCACCACACGCCATCTCGACCACCACAATTTATCCCACTCCACTCATCCCATCGCGCATACACTGCGTCCTCACAGAGCAACGCAGTGGCACAAGAATCTCGCGGGCCTTCCTTCTTCCATTAACGCGCCGGTGTGAAGTGGCGGAGAAGTACCGCAGCAGCATCGTAGCAATGGGTCGGGTCGACAAGCATACATGAGTTGAGTGAACGCTGGTGTGGTACTTGACGAGTGTATGGCTAGTAGTGCTGCGTGTCTATTTTTGTTCTGTTTGCTGTTTGTGGTGGTTGTTTTTGGATGTGTCGTTGTTGGTTGTGACGTCCGTAAGCCCCTATAGCTCAGTGGTAGAGCACTCGCTTCGTAAGCGAAAGGTCGGTGGTTCGATCCCGCCTGGGGGCTCTTCTTTTGCCTCTCCTGCCTCGCTGCCTCGATGCTCCAATGCTTTGCGCTCGCTTTTGCGACCAGCCTGCTCGTAACCGTGCACTATGCTTGGCCTGCGGTACACTAATCGCTCTTCGTCACTGTTTTCACCTCCATGTCTAGTGACTAGGCGCCATTCCTCCTGTTTTCAGGCGATGTACATGTGTTGCAGATACCTTGACGGCATAACCAAGTGCATGCAGAAGAATGCTATCGCTTACAAACCGTACTAGCGGTAATTGGGAGTGCTGGGCCTAACGCTGCAGCAACACTTGCACGCTAGAGAATGCACGACGAGCATGGTATGAGATGAAAACGCGCATAGGTCAATGACCTTGAGTGCTTTGGTAGGTTTGTTGGTGTGTGCGCTGGGAGTCTGTAGGTGCTCGTCTGGTATGATGTCGGTGTAATGTGCGTTTGGTATGCGGTAGCGCAGAGCGCGAAGGGTAGTTGGGATACGAGTAAGTGGTGAGCATGGGCTTTGTTTGTGTGTGAGTGGGGTTAGTGAGGGTGGGTGTGGCAATTGTCTTTTTTTGAATTGGAACGATGACAGCTTGGCCGAGTGGTTAAGGCGTTAGCCTGCTAAGTTAATGGGGCAACCCGCGTGAGTTCGAATCTCACAGCTGTCGTTTTCCTTTATTTCTCCAACAGTCTGTCTCGCAGCGTGTTGACAAGGGTATCTCCACTTGCGGTTGGTCAGTGTTGCAGACAGGCAATTGTGGCCAGACCTACTCGGACAATGTGCAGCTGGTATTGAGAATGCTGGCGAATGCTGGCGAATGCACGGCCTAGGCGGTATCCCTTCCCTTTTTGACTAAAGTGGTTCTGGATTGATTACTATTGTGCCCAAACTTAGCGGCACAGGACTGTCTGCGGGTGCGGGCAATATGCCGTGCGGAGAATGTGACCCTGGGTCCATATCTCACCTCTATCTATCAGAGAGAAACGACCAAGAAGGCCCATGTTACCAACCTTATCAAGAACGCGGCCAAGAACATGGGACTGTCCCAAAAGAATTACTCCTGTCACTCGCTTCGAATTGGGGGAGCATGCGCCCTGCTAGCGGCGGGAAGAAAGGCCTGGTCAAATCCAGCTATGGAAGATGCCGAGTTGGACTTTTGTTTGTTACACTCGACTGCAACCTGGAATGATACGCGATGCGGCAAGTAGCACGGCAAGGCCTCCAACATGGGAGCACAATGAGCCAGGTCTCATCGCACTCGAAGGGGAAGTCCAACGAGCCTAACTCTTCGAGCTAAACAAGTCTACTTGCGCCATTCACAGTGATGTCCGAAGGAGGAAAGGCCTAGGCGATGTCCCTTCCCTTTTTGACTAAAGTGGTTCTGGATGTGACCCCAAGACGTGCACTTATAGGTGAGAGACACGGGTTTCGGTAGGAAACCACTTCGGTGGTCATCCGTAAAAAATTGGAACGATACAGAGAAGATTAGCATGGCCCCTGCGCAAGGATGACACGCATAAATCGAGAAGTATCGCACTTTTTGTTTGGTGGCTTGGTAGTGCTGCTGGGCACGTTACAGCATCGTTACAGCATCGTGCCAGTCCGAGGACCGCGGTGATCGCTACGGCTGTAGGGAGTTGGAACTCGGACAAGAGAGTAACGAAGGGTGCTCAAAAGCATAAAGAATGAGGGAAGAGGGGATCGAACCCCCGACCGCTGGGACTGGAATCCAGCGCTCTACCACTGAGCTATTCCCCCATACCAAACGAAAATATCGAACATGCAAACACCATCCACACACCATCCACACACCACCACACGCCATCTCGACCACCACAATTTATCCCACTCCACTCATCCCATCGCGCATACACTGCGTCCTCACAGAGCAACGCAGTGGCACAAGAATCTCGCGGGCCTTCCTTCTTCCATTAACACGCCGGTGTGAAGTGGCGGAGAAGTACCGCAGCAGCATCGTAGCAATGGGTCGGGTCGACAAGCATACATGAGTTGAGTGAACGCTGGTGTGGTACTTGACGAGTGTATGGCTAGTAGTGCTGCGTGTCTATTTTTGTTCTGTTTGCTGTTTGTGGTGGTTGTTTTTGGATGTGTCGTTGTTGGTTGTGACGTCCGTAAGCCCCTATAGCTCAGTGGTAGAGCACTCGCTTCGTAAGCGAAAGGTCGGTGGTTCGATCCCGCCTGGGGGCTCTTCTTTTGCCTCTCCTGCCTCGCTGCCTCGATGCTCCAATGCTTTGCGCTCGCTTTTGCGACCAGCCTGCTCGTAACCGTGCACTATGCTTGGCCTGCGGTACACTAATCGCTCTTCGTCACTGTTTTCACCTCCATGTCTAGTGACTAGGCGCCATTCCTCCTGTTTTCAGGCGATGTACATGTGTTGCAGATACCTTGACGGCATAACCAAGTGCATGCAGAAGAATGCTATCGCTTACAAACCGTACTAGCGGTAATGGGAGTGCTGGCCTAACGCTGCAGCAACACTTGCACGCTAGAGAATGCACGACGAGCATGGTATGAGATGAAAACGCGCATAGGTCAATGACCTTGAGTGCTTGGTAGGTTTGTTGGTGTGTGCGCTGGGAGTCTGTAGGTGCTCGTCTGGTATGATGTCGGTGTAATGTGCGTTTGGTATGCGCGGTAGCGCAGAGCGCGAAGGGTAGTTGGGATACGAGTAAGTGGTGAGCATGGGCTTTGTTTGTGTGTGTGTGAGTGGTTAGTGAGGGTGGGTGTGGCAATTGTCTTTTTTTGAATTGGAACGATGACAGCTTGGCCGAGTGGTTAAGGCGTTAGCCTGCTCTAAGTTAATGGGCAACCCGCGTGAGTTCGAATCTCACAGCTGTCGTTTTCCTTTATTTTCCAACAGTCTGTCTCGCAGCGTGTTGACAAGGGTATCTCCACTTGCGGTTGGTCAGTGTTGCAGACAGGCAATTGTGGTCAGACCTACTCGGACAATGTGCAGCTGGTATTGAGAATGCTGGCGAATGCTGGCGAATGCACGGCCTAGGCGGTATCCCTTCCCTTTTTGACTAAAGTGGTTCTGGATTGATTACTATTGTGCCCAAACTTAGCGGCACAGGACTGTCTGCGGGTGCGGGCAATATGCCGTGCGGAGAATGTGACCCTGGGTCCATATCTCACCTCTATCTATCAGAGAGAAACGACCAAGAAGGCCCATGTTACCAACCTTATCAAGAACGCGGCCAAAACATGGGACTGTCCCAAAAAGAATTACTCCTGTCACTCGCTTCGAATTGGGGGAGCATGCGCCCTGCTAGCGGCGGGTAAGAGTGACCTGGTCATCCAGCTAATGGGAAGATGGCCGAGTTGGGACTTTTGGTGTACACTCGACTGCAACCTGGAATGATACGCGATGCGGCAAGTAGCACGGTCAAGGCCTCAACATGGGAGCACAATGAGCCAGGTCTCATCGCACTCGAAGGGGAAGTCCAACGAGCCTAACTCTTCGAGCTAAACAAGTCTACTTGCGCCATTCACAGTGATGTCCGAAGGAGGAAAGGCCTAGGCGATGTCCCTTCCCTTTTTGACTAAAGTGGTTCTGGATGTGAGGCCCAAGACGTGCACTTATAGGTGAGAGACACGGGTTTCGGTAGGAACCACTTCGGTGGTCATCCGTAAAAATTGGAACGATACAGAGAAGATTAGCATGGCCCCTGCGCAAGGATGACACGCATAAATCGAGAAGTATCGCACTTTTTGTTTGGTGGCTTGGTAGTGCTGCTGGGCACGTTACAGCATCGTTACAGCATCGTGCCAGTCCGAGGACCGCGGTGATCGCTACGGCTGTAGGGAGTTGGAGCTCGGACAAGAGAGTAACGAAGGGTGCTCAAAAGCATAAAGAATGAGGAAGAGGGGATCGAACCCCCGACCGCTGGGACTGGAATCCAGCGCTCTACCACTGAGCTATTCCCCCGATACCAAAACGAAAATATCGAACATGCAAACACCATCCACACACCATCCACACACCACCACACGCCATCTCGACCACCACAATTTATCCCACTCCACTCATCCCATCGCGCATACACTGCGTCCTCACAGAGCAACGCAGTGGCACAAGAATCTCGCGGGCCTTCCTTCTTCCATTAACGCGCCGGTGTGAAGTGGCGGAGAAGTACCGCAGCAGCATCGTAGCAATGGGTCGGGTCGACAAGCATACATGAGTTGAGTGAACGCTGGTGTGGTACTTGACGAGTGTATGGCTAGTAGTGCTGCGTGTCTATTTTTGTTCTGTTTGCTGTTTGTGGTGGTTGTTTTTGGATGTGTCGTTGTTGGTTGTGACGTCCGTAAGCCCCTATAGCTCAGTGGTAGAGCACTCGCTTCGTAAGCGAAAGGTCGGTGGTTCGATCCCGCCTGGGGGCTCTTCTTTTGCCTCTCCTGCTCGCTGCCTCGATGCTCCAATGCTTTGCGCTCGCTTTTGCGACCAGCCTGCTCGTAACCGTGCACTATGCTTGGCCTGCGGTACACTAATCGCTCTTCGTCACTGTTTTCACCTCCATGTCTAGTGACTAGGCGCCATTCCTCCTTTTCAGGCGATGTACATGTGTTGCAGATACCTTGACGGCATAACCAAGTGCATGCAGAAGAATGCTATCGCTTACAAACCGTACTAGCGGTAATTGGGAGTGCTGGGCCTAACGCTGCAGCAACACTTGCACGCTAGAGAATGCACGACGAGCATGGTATGAGATGAAAACGCGCATAGGTCAATGACCTTGAGTGCTTTGTAGGTAGGTTTGTTGTGTGCGCTGGGAGTCTGTAGGTGCTCGTCTGGTATGATGTCGGTGTAATGTGCGTTTGGTATGCGGTAGCGCAGAGCGCGAAGGGTAGTTGGGATACGAGTAAGTGGTGAGCATGGGCTTTGTTTGTGTGTGAGTGGGGTTAGTGAGGGTGGGTGTGGCAATTGTCTTTTTTTGAATTGGAACGATGACAGCTTGGCCGAGTGGTTAAGGCGTTAGCCTGCTAAGTTAATGGGGCAACCCGCGTGAGTTCGAATCTCACAGCTGTCGTTTTCCTTTATCTCCAACAGTCTGTCTCGCAGCGTGTTGACAAGGGTATCTCCACTTGCGGTTGGTCAGTGTTGCAGACAGGCAATTGTGGTCAGACCTACTCGGACAATGTGCAGCTGGTATTGAGAATGCTGGCGAATGCTGGCGAATGCACGGCCTAGGCGGTATCCCTTCCCTTTTTGACTAAAGTGGTTCTGGATTGATTACTATTGTGCCCAAACTTAGCGGCACAGGACTGTCTGCGGGTGCGGGCAATATGCCGTGCGGAGAATGTGACCCTGGGTCCATATCTCACCTCTATCTATCAGAGAGAAACGACCAAGAAGGCCCATGTTACCAACCTTATCAAGAACGCGGCCAGAACATGGGACTGTCCCAAAAGAATTACTCCTGTCACTCGCTTCGAATTGGGGGAGCATGCGCCCTGCTAGCGGCGGGTAAGAGTGACCTGGTCATCCAGCTAATGGGAAGATGGCCGAGTTGGGACTTTTTGGTGTACACTCGACTGCAACCTGGAATGATACGCGATGCGGCAAGTAGCACGGTCAAGGCCTCAACATGGGAGCACAATGAGCCAGGTCTCATCGCACTCGAAGGGGAAGTCCAACGAGCCTAACTCTTCGAGCTAAACAAGTCTACTTGCGCCATTCACAGTGATGTCCGAAGGAGGAAAGGCCTAGGCGATGTCCCTTCCCTTTTTGACTAAAGTGGTTCTGGATGTGAGGCCCAAGACGTGCACTTATAGGTGAGAGACACGGGTTTCGGTAGGAACCACTTCGGTGGTCATCCGTAAAAATTGGAACGATACAGAGAAGATTAGCATGGCCCCTGCGCAAGGATGACACGCATAAATCGAGAAGTATCGCACTTTTTGTTTGGTGGCTTGGTAGTGCTGCTGGGCACGTTACAGCATCGTTACAGCATCGTGCCAGTCCGAGGACCGCGGTGATCGCTACGGCTGTAGGGAGTTGGAACTCGGACAAGAGAGTAACGAAGGGTGCTCAAAAGCATAAAGAATGAGGGAAGAGGGGATCGAACCCCCGACCGCTGGGACTGGAATCCAGCGCTCTACCACTGAGCTATTCCCCCGATACCAAAACGAAAATATCGAACATGCAAACACCATCCACACACCATCCACACACCACCACACGCCATCTCGACCACCACAATTTATCCCACTCCACTCATCCCATCGCGCATACACTGCGTCCTCACAGAGCAACGCAGTGGCACAAGAATCTCGCGGGCCTTCCTTCTTCCATTAACGCGCCGGGTGTGAAGTGGCGGAGAAGTACCGCAGCAGCATCGTAGCAATGGGTCGGGTCGACAAGCATACATGAGTTGAGTGAACGCTGGTGTGGTACTTGACGAGTGTATGGCTAGTAGTGCTGCGTGTCTATTTTTGTTCTGTTTGCTGTTTGTGGGGTTGTTTTTGGATGTGTCGTTGTTGGTTGTGACGTCCGTAAGCCCCTATAGCTCAGTGGTAGAGCACTCGCTTCGTAAGCGAAAGGTCGGTGGTTCGATCCCGCCTGGGGGCTCTTCTTTTGCCTCTCCTGCCTCGCTGCCTCGATGCTCCAATGCTTTGCGCTCGCTTTTGCGACCAGCCTGCTCGTAACCGTGCACTATGCTTGGCCTGCGGTACACTAATCGCTCTTCGTCACTGTTTTCACCTCCATGTCTAGTGACTAGGCGCCATTCCTCCTGTTTTCAGGCGATGTACATGTGTTGCAGATACCTTGACGGCATAACCAAGTGCATGCAGAAGAATGCTATCGCTTACAAACCGTACTAGCGGTAATTGGGAGTGCTGGCCTAACGCTGCAGCAACACTTGCACGCTAGAGAATGCACGACGAGCATGGTATGAGATGAAAACGCGCATAGGTCAATGACCTTGAGTGCTTTGGTAGGTTTGTTGGTGTGTGCGCTGGGAGTCTGTAGGTGCTCGTCTGGTATGATGTCGGTGTAATGTGCGTTTGGTATGCGGTAGCGCAGAGCGCGAAGGGTAGTTGGGATACGAGTAAGTGGTGAGCATGGGCTTTGTTGTGTGTGAGTGGGGTTAGTGAGGGTGGGTGTGGCAATTGTCTTTTTTTGAATTGGAACGATGACAGCTTGGCCGAGTGGTTAAGGCGTTAGCCTGCTAAGTTAATGGGGCAACCCGCGTGAGTTCGAATCTCACAGCTGTCGTTTTCCTTTATTTCTCCAACAGTCTGTCTCGCAGCGTGTTGACAAGGGTATCTCCACTTGCGGTTGGTCAGTGTTGCAGACAGGCAATTGTGGTCAGACCTACTCGGACAATGTGCAGCTGGTATTGAGAATGCTGGCGAATGCTGGCGAATGCACGGCCTAGGCGGTATCCCTTCCCTTTTTGACTAAAGTGGTTCTGGATTGATTACTATTGTGCCCAAACTTAGCGGCACAGGACTGTCTGCGGGTGCGGGCAATATGCCGTGCGGAGAATGTGACCCTGGGTCCATATCTCACCTCTATCTATCAGAGAGAAACGACCAAGAAGGCCCATGTTACCAACCTTATCAAGAACGCGGCCAAGAACATGGGACTGTCCCAAAAGAATTACTCCTGTCACTCGCTTCGAATTGGGGGAGCATGCGCCCTGCTAGCGGCGGGTAAGAGTGACCTGGTCATCCAGCTAATGGGAAGATGGCCGAGTTGGGACTTTTTGGTGTACACTCGACTGCAACCTGGAATGATACGCGATGCGGCAAGTAGCACGGTCAAGGCCTCAACATGGGAGCACAATGAGCCAGGTCTCATCGCACTCGAAGGGGAAGTCCAACGAGCCTAACTCTTCGAGCTAAACAAGTCTACTTGCGCCATTCACAGTGATGTCCGAAGGAGGAAAGGCCTAGGCGATGTCCCTTCCCTTTTTGACTAAAGTGGTTCTGGATGTGAGGCCCAAGACGTGCACTTATAGGTGAGAGACACGGGTTTCGGTAGGAACCACTTCGGTGGTCATCCGTAAAAATTGGAACGATACAGAGAAGATTAGCATGGCCCCTGCGCAAGGATGACACGCATAAATCGAGAAGTATCGCACTTTTTGTTTGGTGGCTTGGTAGTGCTGCTGGGCACGTTACAGCATCGTTACAGCAATCGTGCCAGTCCGAGGACCGCGGTGATCGCTACGGCTGTAGGGAGTTGGAGCTCGGACAAGAGAGTAACGAAGGGTGCTCAAAAGCATAAAGAATGAGGGAAGAGGGGATCGAAACCCCCGACCGCTGGGACTGGAATCCAGCGCTCTACCACTGAGCTATTCCCCCGATACCAAAACGAAAATATCGAACATGCAAAACACCATCCACACACCATCCACACACCACCACACGCCATCTCGACCACCACAATTTATCCCACTCCACTCATCCCATCGCGCATACACTGCGTCCTCACAGAGCAACGCAGTGGCACAAGAATCTCGCGGGCCTTCCTTCTTCCATTAACGCGCCGGTGTGAAGTGGCGGAGAAGTACCGCAGCAGCATCGTAGCAATGGGTCGGGTCGACAAGCATACATGAGTTGAGTGAACGCTGGTGTGGTACTTGACGAGTGTATGGCTAGTAGTGCTGCGTGTCTATTTTTGTTCTGTTTGCTGTTTGTGGTGGTTGTTTTTGGATGTGTCGTTGTTGGTTGTGACGTCCGTAAGCCCCTATAGCTCAGTGGTAGAGCACTCGCTTCGTAAGCGAAAGGTCGGTGGTTCGATCCCGCCTGGGGGCTCTTCTTTTGCCTCTCCTGCCTCGCTGCCTCGATGCTCCAATGCTTTGCGCTCGCTTTTGCGACCAGCCTGCTCGTAACCGTGCACTATGCTTGGCCTGCGGTACACTAATCGCTCTTCGTCACTGTTTTCACCTGCGTTTTTTGATTGATCGTGGCGATGCCCGGCATCGCCACGTTGTCCCCTGGCCTTGTGCACAGCCGCTGTGCACTCACGCGCATAGTGTCCGGTGTATCCGCATCGGAAATACCGCACACTACTTTTGTTCCGCTGCTGGTGACCAGCAGCCGTAGCGTTCGAGTGGTCCATAGGTTCCGGACCTCCCGTTCTCAACACCGGACCTGCCATCCTCGGCACGTTCGCATGCAATTTAGCCTGCCGCAGGCTAAATTCCTCTTGCATCGCAACGGTGATCGCAGCTTCGAAAGTACTTGGGTACTCTCGGAAGAGGTAGGTCTTGACGGGACCATCCCTCAAGCCTTTCATGAACATGACGACCTTGGTCGCCTCGTCCATCGGGTTGGTCACGATGTTCGAGACCAAGTACCGCGCACGTTGGGCGTAAGCATGAACGTTATGCTTACCTTGCTGCAGGTCGAGGAACTCAGACCTCGGCCGGAACTCGTTCTTAGGAGGCTCAAACGCTTGTCTGAGCTCCTCCTTGAACCCCGCGTACGTGCTGAAGCTCGTAGCGTCCGTGAGCCGGCGTCCATACGCCCAGATCCTCGCTCATCCGCCAAGACATGACATGGCGAACGCAACCTTCGACGGATCGTCGAAGATGCGTCGAGCTGCAATGGCAGTGTCGACCTCGACAAGCCATCGGAGAAGAGGTTCTCCATCTTTTCCCACATAGTTGCTCACGTGCAGTTTCAATGACTGCACGCGCGGTGTCGTCCCGGACGACGCCGTCGTAGTCGTAGCGGTGCTGCTCCTTGACTATGAAGCCCAGAGCAACACCGTGTTGCTCTGTCGGTGACAACGTCCGTAGCATCGTCGCTACGGCCGCCTCCCCAATGACTGCTGCCAGTCTTTCGAGTGCCTCCCACTCTGGGTCTGACAGGTGGGGGCAGTCTGCACGCGCAATGTGCGTTGCAGACTCGCTCGGGCCACACATGGACGGTTACCGTCCATGGGTGGTTTTCGGCCCCCTGTTCGTATTCCATACGAACAAGTCAGGTAGTCGATCGTTGGACGGACTACAAAGTGCTACCAGGTGTAATGGGCCAACTCTGTGCCAACTACTTCGGCTTACACGTTAGCGCACGTGTACGAGGAAGCGTAGTTTGCTTTTACTTAGGTTAACTATACTTTCTTCCGAAAGTATAGATTTACTAAAATAAGAAAAGCTAAAAGTCGTTTTGGGTTAAAATGAGAACTGTTATTTATGATTTATGTCTGGACTGGGTTTCCTCCTAAAAATGATATCCTATATGAAAGGTATTCTGCCATCCGATGGCTGTCAGAACCCTGCTAATCTAATTGGTAGAAAGAAATGCTTATCTACCAATAGGAAGCCTAAATGCATACAGACCAGTGGTCTGCAAAGTGTAACCATTGGTGTGTCTTACACCAACGTTCGAGAACCCTCCATGTAACCAAGTGGCTACGTGTAGCCACTTGTGTGTAACCCCGTTACATGATGTGTAAGTAAAGTAACTGCGTAGGTAATTCATCCGTTGGATGGATCGTTCATCATGCCACATTGTCGCCTCGGCCGGCTTGGAAGTTGTGTTGCTCGACATCGTGGCATTGAATCATTCACTTGTGGTCAACGTCGCTCCAGGCTAATGGAGCCACACCCCTGGCGTAGGTTTACATGTTGTAACCCTCACCGTCTTAACCACAACACAAATGTACTCCTACGAAAATGGGAGTCCAGCAAGCGGCACGAAGTCAGCCATCGAAGAAGACGCTCGTATTCGGATCTGTCGTGCCCAAATTTTCCCGAGATTATTGAAATCCGCTTGCCGAGCAGCACGTTGGACTCGTAATCCTTATTGCCTACAACGTACGCGATGGGAGACGGCCGTTCTCCATGCGCAACAGACGATGGCATTGGATGACAGAGTCTTAAAAGTAGCTTGGCCGAGCAATGACGGATGATTGTCAACGAAGATTTCCGCCTTCCTGTGCGCTCTGGTATCGATTGCGGCTTGATATACAGCTTGTACCACTGGGTCCTTGGTCGTATGACTGATCAGTGTCTGTGGGCAAGCACCGTGTTGCACGCATTCGCCACCACCAGGTTCTTGGCGGCATCACAGCTCAGCCGCTCGTAAGGGACGTTAAAAGATCGTGCTCTTTCCTTGAGTACATACCCTGTAAATAAGAAATAGTACGACTCGAATGGTTGCTGCACGTTTAGGGCATTTCGCTGCTTTTTATTGTTTTTAACTCCTACTTCTTCGGTTACAGTATACTGTATTAGACGTAAAATGCCCTCATTTCACGAAAACCCTCCTAAATAACAACCCTTACTCGGGCTAGATCGATATGATGCAATCATTTCGACAACCCTGGCAGTAGATCGAATAATTTGTACCCATAAAGGACTACAGACGACCACGGCAAAATTCGTCAGCACTGACCAGTATCCTCCATAGTTAACCGGAGCCTACCAAAAAATACACCAGTGGAAATTGTTATATATGATTGGTCAAAAATAACACCCGGTTACTAGAAAAAGAACAAAACTGTATAAATAACGAAGCTTATGTTCAGAAAAATGTCGTTTACATGTATTGGAGCTACATGAACTCGAGAGCGTCGAACTGTCGAGGAATCGCCGTCTCGAAACTTTCAAGAACAGTTTCCTCGTCAATGCTGTTCCAGGTTATAATAGTTCGCTCCATGATGTCACGACGCTTCTCGGCTGCTGTCTTAGGGCTCCGTCCTTTATGATGTACCCGTGTACTGCGTAGAGCCGATTTTGGAGGACCCATGACGCCGACGTCGAGAGGTTGGCAGATAAAGGTGCTGTTAGGCGGTATGAGGCGGTATGAGGCGATGCGGGTGAGCACTTTTCGCCTGCATGGATGGCTACTCCTTCTGAGCTGCGTGACCTCGAACGGAACAACCCCGGTTGGACTTTTCCGGCTGAGGTTGGGCGTGTGTTCCTTGTGTGCAATCACTTTGAGGTTCGATCGCTGGATTCGAACTTGGTATTCACACCGGTTGAGTTGTCTTCCAAATCTAGGTCAGTAGCGTAAGACTGAACGTAACTTCCAGACGTAGTCTCTACGGCTCAGATAACCAACAAAATACAATTATACAATCAGAGTTATACGCAATATACAGCCCTTCCTTATTCTTTCAGACCGTGGATGGGTCCGTCTTAACTCCAGTCCACTTGCCGAATGCCCGAGATACTGGTCAATCTCGGTCGGCTTCCTCAAACGCGCACCACTCTCAAGTACTGAAAGAAATACACAAAGTCAATACTCGTATCACACAATAGCTCTTAAATCAATACTCCTGGGTTGAGTCTATTCCAACCAACCCAACAGGTAATCGTTAATATAAAATACAGGGCCCTTTAACGGAAAGCGCGACCACAACTAGAATATGAAATAGGTAAGGTTTACCTTCAGGTTCACCTCGGTACTTACCGTAAGTGGACTTGAAGCTTAAGTGGAATTCCAACGTCCAGTCGTCCAACTTCTGGGGAGCCTTCACCTCGGTTGCGTACGCGCGGCCCTCCTGGAATGCTCCGTCAGGCAGGTTTTTCCTCCGGGTATGCTCCGTCAGACACGTTTTGTCCGGCTGGCTTGCGGGCTTATCGGTAAATCGAACTCTGATTCAATCTTATGTTTTGCTGGCGATCTTCATCTAGCTTTCTACATGAACTCTGGTTTCACTTGCATTCGCTATGGTCGTGTATACGTCTACATTCTTGGTCGCTTTCTTGTATGCTTTTGGCAGTGTAGAAGTACGGGGTACAATCTCCGTACTTCAATGTTCTTCGAATCTTCGCAGATCTTTAGTCGATCGGCTTGGTCGGTCGGTTTTATCTTGGGATTGTATACTTAATCTTTGCATCCGGGATTCATCGTCCGGGGTTCCTATCCAACACGAGTCCGCCGGTTCAAAGCCTTCGTCACACTTTGGGTTGCTTGCGGTTACTGGGAAGCTTGGTCTTGCTTTTCCGCGTTCTCTACGTCAGGACAGGTGGTGCATAAGATGTTCTCTTCCACCTTGTGCCCTTGGTCGCCCCTTTGGACCTTGACCTGGCGTCAGGTACATGATTCCCGGTTGGGATTTCCATTCGGGGTTTCTCCATCCGGGGCGTCGAATCCTATCCGCGGGTAACGTAAGCTCCACCACGCTCCACTTCACCAGCAATCCACGTGTCATCTTCTTGACTTCTCGAACTAGCGCTCTCCACCAACCAATCCCGAAGACTCCGAATCCCATTGTGTCAGGAAGCGGATACACCACTGAAAACGCTGTGTCAGGCACGACGCGTTGCCCTTCCTCGGAGATATATCAGTCAAAGTTGTCTGCAAGAACGACAGTAGCTCCATTCAATTCCCGCGGCAGCACTTCACTCGCGTAGAAATCGCAGCATCTACCGTCCATCCAAGCGCTCTCTTGAACGAAATAGTAGTGGCCGAGTGGGTACGTTTTGAGCTTGTCTTTTTCAATATCTCCGCCGGGGACACCCCTAATAATAAACAGTATTGGAAGTTTGTTTTCCATTCAAAAATGTATATTTCAATTAAAATAACAAAGCAAATACTTGAAGTAATATGCTTACCGTCCGCGTGCACAGTTATGACGGCTGTCATGCGGCCTGGGTGCTTCGTCAAGCCTGTCACCGGACCTGAATCTGTTTTTTCTTTCCCAGCCCAGCCCTTCTTTGGCGCCATCTCCTAGTAGATAGACGACTCATCGACGTTGTATATTTTTGGTGAGGGGTGTATTCCAATACGATCCCCAGAAGTCTAACGAGAGGGCCAAATGAAATTTCCACCAGCTTATCATCGGTCAGTTTGCTTGCAACAGGAGCCTGTGATGAAAAGCCGTGTCTAAACAATCGTTAACTAGAAAGAAAACATCAATTACTTCATACATGATAAATTTACTTGCTGCTTTGCAAATTATTGGCACAGCTTGTAGAGGGCTTTTCTGGCCGATATTTTCGCTCTTCGTCGTGTTCCATCAACCATTCACGCTGGTGTTGCTTCATGTACTCGATCAGCACTAGCGTAGTTACAAGCTGACACACCAAAAATAGAAATTTAGTAAGGAATAAAGAAATAAACTGGTTAATTCGTACATTATTATCATGACTCTCGTCCTTCGTACACAGGACTAATGCATGAGAAAATGGGATCATCTCCTTTTTACCTTGCCCCTTCAAAGTCTTGCCTTTCTGGGAGCCACTCTAGTTCATGATCCCATCTTGGTTCTTTAACCAGTCGCGTACTGTTCATCGCGGCACGTTGCTTTCCTTCACAGCGTCGGCAATGCCTACTTCGGCGACCCTGCGAATAATCTCGCGCTTAAACTGTATTTTGCAAGAGCGCTTGACACACTTCTTCCCATTTTCAAATGCATGGCTCTAGCGACCGTCTCCACTAAAACGCTTAAGTGTTTGGTTGGTCCAAAATTATAAAAATGTGCAATCTTCATTGGCTATAAATCAGCTGGCTGTTGGTATTGGACCAGACGACTGGGCTTGTCACATGGCGTTTTTTTAGTGGAGCGTATTTTTCTGTGGTCATCTGTACGCGACAAGACCACCAAGGGCCAGTTCGGGTCATTAAAGGATAGACAAGGAGTAGTGGACCGCAAGGACTTAACCCCTTATTTCCCGGGCCCTATTCACGACGGTATATTTTAACCCCTTCTAGGGTTTAGTATATGGAATTGTATGAGTCGTCATGTAAGTGCGATTTTTGACATGGAGGTTGAAGGTACAGACTGGTGAGTAAAGTCATGTCGCATCCAACATAAAGCTACTAAAATATCAGATCCGAAGTCTTATGATGAATTCATAAACATTAGGAATGTCTTGTTTATCGGTTAGCGCAGTTTTACGTCACTCCATGCGCCCAGCATCAATCGATCCATCCACTATGGCTAATAACTGAAGAGCAAATAACACGTTTCAATTGAGTGTAGTTCGCAAAGCTATCTATCTACTCACGTAGAAAGAGCACCACACCTACGCCCCATTGCCGTTCTTTCATTTTCATCACTGTCGGCATCGCCACCATCCTCGGCGCCACCAGGAGACTGCTCGTTGGCGGCGTGTACCCCACGTCTTCTCTTCTTGCCAGGACGCGACGCTGGCGACCAGTCATGCGACTTGTGCTACGCCCTTATTAGAGCACGGTTGGCTAGTCTACAGCGCATAGCGAGAATGCAATATATAAGCAAAGCACGCACCGTTTGTTTCCGCTAGAGCACTCTGGACAAAATTACTTTGTGAACTTGTGTGGCTAACCTTGTAAATAGCTGACACTTTGCATGATCGATGGCGACGTTTTACACCTTGCTCGCAGCGGACGGTATCTGGATTCTCCTTCAAGTGGTGGCTCGTGGCAACGGGTTGTTGCGGCTATGTAGACTCTGATTTTGAATTGAATTCAAGAGCATAGCACTGCAATAGCTTTTCAATACCCATCTATGGGGCTTGGTTGCCCAGTGCCAATTACGCCCAAGACTCGCAGACGGTCGACAACTTATCGCCCGCGCCGGATGAGTGCCTATTAGGCAGCACAACTTATTTTTATATTTGCGTTTTGTTTCTGTTTCTGAACGTCCTTCCTGCAACCACGTCCTCCTGCACGCCGCCGACTACTCCGACTCCACCCTGAGTCCACAACCGACGCTGTACTTTGTCACTTGGACATACGCCTCTGGGCGCCTGCCCTGCTCAAACGCAGCCGTCAGTCAACTCGCATGACCAGTGTCGCGCTGTGTCGCTTCCTCACTTCACCGGGTGGCCTGCCACGCACACTCCTTCCGTGCTCACCGTCCATCCGTTCACGCGTCCGAAGGCTCTGGTACGTCCACCAGTGCCTCGTTCGTTCGCCCTGTATCGATTCGCACTCTCTGCGCGTCAGCCGCCTTCGAGTGTCCTCTGTCCTCGTTCATCTGTGTCGTAAACCCGAGCAGCGGGTCCACGGCGTTCGTCTCGCAATTTCCCAACTTGTTTGCGTCTTTGAGCGCAATTTCTCAACTGAGAGCTCTCAGAGCTCCGCGCAGCTTTGGCTAACTTGACCTTCGTCAGGTCGCCGGCTACTTCAGCGTGTGCGCCAGCGACTGTTCGCCGGTCGCCGTGCCGCCATCTTCTGTTCCGTAGGCCGTCATTGGCCGAATCGCTCGTCCATCTCTCTGGTTCGGGGCTGCCAGACGCGCAACACTTGCGTCAGCACCCGTTCCTGCCACCACACCGTTTCGTCTGTCATTCGCTGATTCCAACCGGTCGTTGCAACCGGTCGTTGCGGATCTCAACCTATTAGAGCATGTATCAAGGGCATCCCAAACGGAGTGTTAAATTTCGTACTTCTTCGGCGGCACGCGCGAGTTTGTCTGAATAATATGCTCTGACTTTAGCGCACTAATACTAGGTACTGACACTTCGCCTTCTGGCTCCTCGCAAACGCCAGGATCTTCGTCAAAGTTGAGACCTGTGCATTGGTTGGCTCCTTGATCCGTCAAGTTCGGATCTGCATCAATGGCGAAGGCAGGTGTCTCGAATGCAGTGTCACCTCCGCCATCACGTTCGGCTTCATTAGTCAGAGCCTTTAGCGTGCACAAGCATGTGTAGAACATTATGTTAGCTATGGCATCCAGCATCATTCGTTATGTAAGCAACAAAAAACATAACTTACCGATCCGCCATCTTCGTCGTCTTCCTTTAGAACAGCAGGGCGACGTGGTCTGATCGGCACTTGCGGAGCTCGTTTCCGTTTTCCCGTACTGGAACTTGTAGCAGAACGCCCAGTAGACTCTGGTTAAGCAGACTTCGCAGCACTTGCTATTGGTTGCGACCATATCCGGAAGAACGTCTGATCCTGGACTGTCGCCGTCTCCATGGCTTCTGCAGTCGTCGTGACCCTCACCATCGCCGGGGGAGCGTGTCCTTTCTTGGATGACGGGATCTCCATGGCTGGCGTAATGTTCTTCGCAGCCTTTTTGTTTTCATCGCCTTCTTCTGGGATTCCCGTAATTGCCGCTCTCTGCTCAGCACGTCAAACGCGCCGCTCATGGCGGTCACGAAGAGTAGCGCCTCGCGGCAAAGCTGGCGCTCTTGCGCAATAAGCTGGTAGCGCGAAGACTTTGGAGTTGACGCGACCATCTTGCTCTCGGGTCGTCGTTTTGGGGAATGAGCCCGTTGGTGGCTGTCGGCTACGCGTTCGGCAGTGGGTGAGTAGCTTCCTTCTATATCTCCTTCAACAAGACACTGTCCAGGAAAACCTAAACCTGTGCATCTGGCTCTTTGTCATCCAACTTAATAACTTTATTTCATTATACCCGAAAAATCCGGGACATGGACTACTTACAAGGATAATTTTGGCTTATGTTGGGCTTCCAGCATAACATACATGCTGCGACAAAAGTGAATTAGGGTATACCCTCGTTATGTTGGAAGATCCAACATACGGGAACTAAGGGGTTAGGATTAAAGAGTGGAGTTTGCCTTTTAAGCATCGAGTGGTTTTTTCATTGGGAAACAAGTGTTCAAGAGTTCTGAAGCGGGAAGCTACATAAGGCCCATATAGTAATCAAGTGAAAGACACCCAAGACACGCGTCAGTCGCCGGAGTTCGCAGCTTGGCCGTACGACTGGTGGCGTTCTTTCTCCCCAACTCTCCCGCTATCGGAAGCGTCAAGCAAGCAAGGAAACGAAAGCAAAAGGAGAGCCCCCACCCACCCACGTAAAGGAACCCTACTACAAACCAAGTCGATCAAGGTCGACGACTTACCCCAACCGTACCTGAAGATTTCCACGCTACGCCGACCCCCACCGTTCTGTGTTCCGCCAAGATGGTCCCAACTCAGGCCACCCTTCCGTTCAAGTCAACCAGAGGAGTGTAACCAGCCCCGCCGACGGGTACACAATGTGAGCCCTCAGCAACCCCACGGTTATCGGAGTACCCCCTCCGTCAGTCGGCAGTCTGGGGCACACTGTGTGACTCGGGTTCGCAACACGCTTTTGCGAGACCCGCAACACCACAGGCGGGTGTGTGCAAGTCGATGGGGGAATTGTACGGGGAGGAGAGGTTTGAGCTTTGTGTTCGGTGGGAACATTTGGCGAAGGACAATGTATATCACTTCATATCTTTCATATCATTTGGCACGCCGTGAATCCTAATATGGATTTACTCCTTTTGACGCCATCGCCAGGTCTGACAAGTTGTGTTGGCTCGTGGCGGTGGTCGAGTGTATGTATCCGATCTTACATTTCAGTGGTAATTCTCCGCCAGAAGAATTCCAGAAGTGACTATGTCACAGCAGTTCTTCATTCAGAAGACGAGATCCATTGACAACTGCATTTCACTGCTGTTGGTTCGACGTAATGGCATGGTTTGCTGGAGAGTCGAGGCTGTCTGCGAGCACGAAGACATTCTTCGGTGGTTTCCCGAGGTTGGTAACACGCGCTGACCAGCTATCGCAGCGCTAGCCCGTAATTGGTTGTGGAGGGCTCCTTCGAGCTCGTCTCAGGAACGCGTTTTCTCGACTGGTGGGATCATGATGAGCAGTCTACTCACACGGACGGATAACAACCGCAGACAGTGGTCGTCATTTCAGGTGGTCGTATTAATAGTCCACTAGTATAAATACTACTATATTAGTTTAGATTCCTGACATGAACCTATTAAGCTAGTATCAGCTTTATTTGAGGTAATAGGGAACTGCTATATTAGTTTTGGATGTCTTGCACCCACTAATTTCGAAAGTGTTTGACAGTTCGTCGTCGTACCACCGCGATATTCGGCCCAAGCAGCAAAATGCCGGCGTCTGACAGTGCCATGGAGCCCTCGGTGATGGAGGAGCGCAGTCCCGGGACTAACTATCACCGCATCGACCTGCGTACGACGGATCCGACGGAGTTGAGCGGTGCCAGCTCGCCCGGCGCCAGCTCACTCAAGCGCTTCGCGTGCCAGTTCGACCCAGGCTCTAAGAACGGGCGTGTGCTGGTGTTGCTGTTCGATCGCAACGGAGACTCAGAGTTCAAGGAGATGAGCAGGCTGGATGTACTGCGGATGACGCAGCAAGCGGCGGTGCCCAAGGAAGACGAGCCCGAGGAGGTCAGCGAGGCCGCGGACATCGCTGGTTTGCCTCTGCGGCGGCTGGGGAGCTTGGGTGTCAAGGGCCGGCGAGCCAGCATGAGCATAATGCGTGGAGAAGGCGGAGGGCCCGACGGACCTAATTACGCCACAGTCTGTGACGTTCAGGTGTGTGTTGGAGGTTGTCGGGGGAATGGTACAGTGCTGATGGATGTTTTTGTTTGGTTTTCGCCATTGTTGTAGCGAGTTCATGCGCGAGACATTCGACGGATGGAGAACGCGTTCTCCGTGTCGAATGAGCCGGCGATTATTATTCGAAAGCAGGCGATTCTTATTAGTGCAGGTGCAGAACGGAGAGTGGACGCTGAGTTTGGATTTGATTTGTTGCTGACCGATGTTGCTATTACTTGCAGACCCGTTGCGCGCGATTGTGATGCGAGATGTGTGTCTTGTGTACGTGCCTGATGGAGCTGACAGTCTTCTGTCTATTCTCAAAGAGCAATTTAGCCAAGCTGCTCGAGAGAACGCAGAGGATCCGTACGAGTTCAGGTCAGTGCAATCACAAAACCAAAGATTGTCGACATTACAGGAAAATACTGAGATGTTTGTTATGCAGGGCACTGGAGGCGTTGCTAGCAACACTAGCCCGATACTTCCAAACAGACTACGAGAAGCTCTCTCCCATCGTGATCTCGGCACTGGACCGGCTGGTGCAAGGAAACCTCCACTCGCGCGAGCTGGAGACACTACGCGAGTTCAAGAACACAATGAACGAGTTTGAGTCGCAAGTGGATGGAGTACGCCGTGTGTTGATGGAGTTGCTGGACAATGAAGAAGACCTGCGCTTGCTGTACCTCACAAAGCTTCACGAAGATCCTTCTCTTCTAGCCGATCTGTACAGCTTTGATTCCGAGGAAGCAGAAGTGCTGATTGAAAACTATTTGCAAGACATTTTCTCTACGCGCACGAAGGCAGACTTGATGCAGCACCGTATTACGAACACGGAAAGTTTGGTGATGCTGAAACTCGACTCGATGCGAAACTATTTGCTCCGAGTAGACCTGGTGTTCTCGCTCGTTACGATCAGCCTTTCAGTGGGCACACTGCTAGCTGGAGTGTTCGGTATGAATCTGGCATCAGGTGTTGAGGAGGCCTGGGGATGGTTCTGGGGAGTTGCCATCACTTGTGTGATAATCTTCCTTGTGATCACGGCTATTGGCATTTTGTTCTTCAGACAGAAAGGAGTATTGCAACTTTGAGTGCATGGGTTTCAATAAATACTTGTTGCTAGACGACAATGCAAGGCAAAGTGTATTTCATTTGTCAGGAGGTAGGTCATTGAGCTGCCGTCATCTGCAAGTACTCCTACTTTTTCTCAAATTTAACAGCTCCAAGCGTGAATTGCTCTTGGCTGCCCTTCGCCAAGATCTCACCGAGCTTCGTTCCGATCAAATGGTGGTTAGTAATCTTGATATCGCGCTGCTTGCGAGGACGGTTCTTCTTCTTGTCCTCCTTCAGACGGCGCTTCATCTGGCGACGGTTTGCATCAACCTTTGCTTGCGTTGTCAGACCAGCTTGGACCAGCTTCTTCTCGAACTCAGCACGGTCCGACGGCCATGTCCGCAGAGTGTCGCGCCACAGCTGACGGATATCATTCGTGCAGCCTGCAAAATAAAAACAGCACAATTAACTTCTTCCGTTCGGGAGTTCTTGGTCTAGCGAACAAATCCTCGCAATGCCATACCGTGCTTCACCATCTGAAACTTGGGACCACGTTTGGGTAGAAGATCCCAGCGATCACTGCTAGCTACATTTCTCCTCTTTGCGTCCGGGAAGGGGACATCTAGAGGAAGATGGTCCTTGTCGAACTTGAACATGTACCTGCGGTACACAAGAGTGGTCAATAATGATTCGTAGGAAAGGACGTCGCTGAGCTGCAGGCAACCTACTTGATTTTCTTCGACACGTTCGGGTCACGTGTTGACGATACACTCTTTGTCGCCATCCCAGCAAAGGGTGCAGGGCGAGTTGTGCTCGAGCTCTAGAAGGCACAAACAAGCGCACAACTCGACTGAGTATAGAGGATCCGTACAAGTACATGATATGATAACGCGAACCTTGACAGCAGCGGAGACTCGGAACCAGTTGTCTCCAATGCGGAAAGCGTCGCCTCGGCGGATTTCGTCGGTAACGTCTTGGCTGGAGTGGGCCAAGTAGCTACCAGCTTCAACTGTAGCAACTCCAGAGAGATCCACTAGGAAGGGGGCTCCGCGCGAATAGTACACCTCCGCGCCCTTGTCTGCGTTCTTCAAACAAATAATCTCTCCCGTGCGCGTGAGCTCCTTCAAGTCATCCTCCACGTTGACGTAGCAATCGATCAAGTCTTCTATTGGCATCCCCTCAGGAATCTGGAGCCAAAGAAGAGAGTCCGGTTAACTCGCAGTCAGTAATAAGCTTCTAGCTCATCAACTCACTCGATCGAGGATTTTGAGCAGCTGCATGCGGTTCTTGATGTCATATTTGGCCTGCAAACACACACAAAAAGGTAACAATTGCTTCCATGTTAGCTACAAGCACATCATGAATCTGGCAGGCGGTTCTTCTCAGTCTCACCTGGTACGCATACTGGTCTCCTTGCAGCCGAACTTTTGGGTTGTTCTTGAGCCGTTGCTCCACTTGGTCGTCCATAGTGAGGTCCTAATAGCAGCCCCAATAGTCAGCACAATTCTCCTCCCTGTAATCAAAGAGACCGCTGCTACATACGACGCCCGTGTGCTTGAAGATGTCGGCCACAGACACGGGCTTGTGCATGGGAACTTTGCGCAGGAACTCGAGGATCTTGTAGACCTTGGCGCCGTCATTCTTGGGCACGGACGACGCATCCACTGACCAAAGACACAAGTCATCAGTCTCGCAACTGCGCCACTGTCAGTAGGAAACGGACGCAATAAGCGCAGACTATAGAGCGACGAACCTTGAGAGACCATCGTCTCCTTCACCGACTTGGTGGGGGCCACGGCGGGCGCCGCCTCAGCCGCTTGCTGCGACCCGTACGCCAAGTTGCGCCACATTCTCAACTGTCAAATTGTCGGGAACTTTAAGTTTGTATATAGTGACATGGTGTCATTCCGAAGGGGGAATAATACCCAGATCACTTATGGAGACTGACCGACCCAAGAAGGGGACGTTGACGGACCTTGTGCTCGAGTTCCTGGAGGCTGCAGTGCACGAGTTTCTGTGCGTTGAATAAGATATTTGCTCTGGCTGTTGGCGGCGTGCGCGATACCGTAATTGCGTGCTGAAAGTTGGTTTTTGATGCTTTATACAGGTTCGCGTGGCAAGTGTACCCCAAAGGTTTGTGTAGTGTATATTAGTCAAATTGTAGGATGATACTGTAGCTATGCAACAAAGATTCACGTTGCTGCTGTACCGCTGCGAAGAAGCTTTCGAAAATCGGGTGTTGTACGATGTTCCGATCCACATGAATCGCCACCCGCCGCTGTGCGAATACATCCACTCTATGCTGACCGGTTGCCGCACGTGGCTGTTGAGAGGAGAATTGGAGAAGCTGAGCGTGATCCTTCTCTCCAAGGAAGGACAGACAACAGAGACGCTGGTGATCGAGCCTGGATGGTGTACAACGTTCGTCGAAGAAGTAGGATCGGACGAAGACCTGCCGCTGCCCTTGGTGCAGCTTGAGGAAGCGTTTCGAGCCGGAATGGTGGCGCTAGTGGCTACAGCAGCATCGAATAGAGTCGATCACACAGACATCAGCAATAAGCCACACACGTTTCGTATCCTGGCCCAGACAGTGGAAGACGCCACCAACCGAGGAACTGCCATCAATGACGACACCAGCAACTCGTGGGTATTGGCGGATCCGTTCTGGTGCGAGGACCAGCAGAAGCAGAAGCAGATTTTCCCAGTCAAATCCATTCATGCAGAAGCTTCACCTATCCGACTTAACGTGTACATGGAGAAGCAGGAACCAGCATCAACGGCGATCGATAAGATGTAGCCATCTACGGCTTCAACACAACTTACACTTCTAGAGCGATCGATGTGCTGCGGGATTTGATTTACGTTTTAGCGCCATCTCTCGACTTGACTTGATTTCACTAAGGAACGAATTTGAATCCAGTTTTGGCGCCGTCCATACTCAAAACGACAGACCACAGCAATCATGGCGCGACTCGGACTGTCGGACAGCATGCGCTCCACCGTGTCCATTGAGGACACGGAGCCTCTTCACACTGCATCACACCGTCGTCCACCACGTCGGCCACTTGCAGCATCAATACCGACAACAACAGACGCTTCCAGTGAGCAGCAAACGCAAGCGAAGGCCTCGTCTTTCGTGCTCTCTAACTCGTTGCGGATCCTTCTAGGAGGTGTATTGGCCATCGCGTTGCTCTCTGCCGGCGTTAAAGTGCTCAACGTGGCTGTACGCATCTCAAGGATCAGCAGTACTTATACTGGAGCGCAGTTCGAGCGGCTAGAGAGGAGCGTTGAGCTGTTGGGCAGGGACACCACGAGGCTTCAGACTACAGCCGACAGGTTCCTACATAGCTGCCAGGAGGCACAAGTAGCGGCCTCTACGAGGACGCTAATGCTCCATAACATGGCCAAGAGCAGATTTGACGAGCAGGCGAAGGCGCAGATTGAGGAGCACGAACAGGTCATGAGGGAGGTGATGCAGTACTACGCACAGCAGGGGCAGCAGGTGTTGGAGGCGAAAGAGCGGCTTATAAAGATGAACGTCACACTCCCAGTGCAGATCTTAGTGAGGTCAGTGCCCGAGACCTGGCAACAGGACGAGCAGAATTTCCTGGGAGACGGTGGAGACGTGGTGGACCAGGGGGATGCTCGTGGCAGACTGGCTGGGGCAATGAAAGGGCTCTCGTTCTTCGCAGAAAAGGCGCTGCAGCAAGATGGCGGCGACTACCAGCGTCTGAGTGTGGAGAGTATCTCAATCCAGAAGGTGGGGAAGCTTGAAAGCAACAGCGGACGGATGAGAGTGGAGCCATCGACCTCGTTCTTCTTCTACATCTTCGTGGTTTGTGCCTCTGCTGTTTACCTGTGGAATGCCGTCTCGGATACAAGGAAGAAGGAGCTGCTGGAGGACAAGTGGGCATGGTCACCAGTTCCCAAGGCCTTAACTCGGTTAAAGGCGTTGCTGAACTCTGTCGTGGTACGCTCGAGTGAAAGCTAATTGGAGTCTATGGTAGCATCTTTTAACTCTTGTGCTGGGTTGTTGTTTTATATCGTCAGGTCATTGAAGATTTACGAACACCGCGCAACAAAGACGATGAAGCATACTCGCCCGAGCACATCGAGCATATCGAGTTCTGATTGTTATTCCTCGTCAAGTATTTACGTCCTCATCAAGACAAAAGAGACCACTGCAAATGACCGCAAGATGTGTTTATTGGTGTCATGAATGCAAAGTGCAACCGTTGTGCTGTATGTAGCAGCCTTACGCAGTTTCAAACGATTTGATTCCGTGGTGTATTGGGCCCTTCCCATCCGATTTTGGGGTTGTTGGAGGTCCTTGCCCGCAGATAGCCCGTCGAATGAGCTCCTTCTTCCTCTCAAACGATGTTCGCACACTCGCTGGTGTGTCGGAGATGTAGTCTGTCAGCATGTAAACAATAAGGAAGGCAGCGTGCTCCAATATCAACGCGACAATAAAGCGCGACGAAATGCTAAGGCAAGAAAAGTCGGGACCCATGCTGAAAAAGGTAAGTCAGTAACGTAGAATATTTAAGAAGCATGGCAGACATACCTGAAGTCGTTTCCGTTGAATCGTTCTAGAGCTATACATTCCGAGATGAAGTACTCGAGCTCACCAGTGCTCACGCAAATAAGCCCCACGACCACAAAAATGGCCAAGAACAACGTGATAAAGAGCATCTTCTCCCACTGTCCGATGCTGTTCGACTTCCTTGGAACAGGCCGTCGACGCAGCAAAACGAGCTTGTAGAAAGCGTTCTGAATGTGAATCACATTGTTTGCGAAAGCTGCCATTGCGCAGAACGGCCAAACAACCGAAAACATCACCACGTATCCCTAATAGTGTTCGACAACAATAGAAATTAGCAACAGAAAAAGAAGTAAACGAAGTCCTACGTACGTATTGGATGACCATCCGTAGGTAATCGGGCTGCAAATACAGGAGTTCACAGTTAATCCATCGTCATATTAGGACTATCCTGCAACTCAACCACTCACGAATGCGTTATACAGCGGCAGTTGGCTTTCTTCGAGCACATCATCGGCTGTCATAAAGTCTAGCGATTCCGAAAGTATTCGGATTAGTATTGTTACAATGCAGCTCAAGCCATGCACTTACACTTCTCGTTTTCGAAGCCTTCGAGTGTAGGTATTGATACTCCCAGCGCGTCTTCAAGGTACGGGATTCGAATCGGTGTCATCATTTGTAGCTATGAGATAGAATCATCCAGGTTAGAATCACCTAGCTCTAGAACTTTAGAATCTCCATCACTTACCTCGATTTTAGTCTTGAAAGCCAACGAACGCGACGAAGGGGACTGCGATAGATTACTGGGAATGTTCTCAAACGATGAGTGATACTCCGAGAGCGCAAGAAGTGTCTCTGCTGGATTGGCTTTCATGATCTTTTTCGCCAACTTGGACGCTCTTAGCTTCTCCCGCCGGAAAATGATCGGCAAGGATGTATCAATCAAGAGATTTAGTGCTTGAGTGATGAGAAGCGGGGTAACGAATGCCGTCGACATATCGATAACGCCACCTTGCCACTCCACCGTAAGTTTGGTGTATTTTAGATTCGCTGACAACCACGCTTCCACCTCGTCACCGAAAGGGATGATCACGAACGAGATCAGCATAAACCATAGGAAAAAGGAAATCCAGTTAATAGCAAACAGTCGATTGACCATCGTTCGCTGGAAATGCGCATCCATGACGTGATTCTCGCGAGTCACGAAGAACCGAATAAGTTTCACACTCAGCAAATATACGACGATGTCCAGCGATATGCCAAGTAAAATTCCTTGGGCGAAAATGTAACACCACCTCCCTGTAAACAGGATTGGTCTCTCTGTGTTGAAGCACGATAGGAATGCTACACATTCAGGACATTTGCTGCACACGGGAGCCATCATTGCAGCCGTGTACCATTGGACGAAAAACGCGGTTCCCACGACGTATGTAGCGATGAACAATGCGAATACCATAAAGGTCTGCATGTACGCGGGGATCCGGAACAGGGGGTTGTAGTAAGGCTCACGGAATAGCACAACACCATGAGAATCCACCACATCGCGATATCCTTGTGGCTTGAAAGTTGCGTTTGGGTAGTCGGCTTCCTTGAACAACCTCAGATTCCACGCGTCATTAAGCAGGTTGTTCTGTCTTGTCCAAGCTTTTAGAAACGAGGTGCCCCAGATTGTTACCGTGCAAAACCCAAAAATGCACAGCGCCCTCATGTATGCGCCTGCTCCAACCCACCTACAGGATACATACACTGCACAACCGACAAGAGCAGGAACCATCAAGCACTTGGTGTAGACGAACAAGAAGCTGAAGTAGAAAGCCACACGTTCTCCATAGTAATAACGCAGTTCGTTCGTGATCTCGGTGGACTTCCACCACCAGTGGCCACACTTGGCCAAGAGCTTGCTATCCACGTATCGATTGTGGAGGGGGAAACAGGCCATGATGATGGTTTCATTACGATTGAGCTCTTCAAACGAGATATTTGCTCCTGGGGGGTGCAATTCTTCCACATTAGCTGTGGATGTAATGATGCGAGCGATGGTCTGGATCCGCTCAGCAGGAGTGAACTTCTCGTCGTCAATTTCCACCTTTTTGGCGTTTTCGTACTCTGTTTCTTTTGTGGGCGATTCCACGTCTCCAATGTGGCTTGACGCGATAAGTTCTTCGATTTCGGATGGTACTTCACCCACAGCTCCGATCTGCAGCCAACGCTCAAGCGCCAAGCGACTTTTCTCCGTTTGTAACCTTGACGGCAATGGTCGTAGCAGCAGAACCAGATACTTACGCGAATACAACGTGCTTGAAAGAACGGAAACCTCAAAGCCAGCGTTGATGCAGCGACTGAGCACCTCCATCTGCCGCTTTCCCACTGCGTCCAGTCCGTTTCGAGCGAGAATACGCGGTGTAGTTGGTTTGTTGTGTAAGATCAAAGCAAACTCGTACTTCATCCGATAGTCCACAGCAGGTACACTTGGTATGACATTCCCATGACGAGGAGACCAGACTCGAGGCATTGCGTTCTTTGACTTTGCAGTAGGCGACGTATAGCGAGGCGATGGCAACGTTCCCCCAAAGCCAGTGGATGGGGCCAAATGCTGAACCAGATACTCGAGAGATCTAGTGTAAGTGCGTGGACGAAAGTTTGGTCCCGAATCAAGAAGCTGCGAATCTGCTGCTCCAGTGTAGCTCTTGACACGCCGATGACGACTTTGGGTGGGACGTTTTCTCCCTTCTTCTGTCTCCTCGACAGCCTCATCACGGCTCGACGTTGACTCTGTTACTGCATCACTCGAGAACGAATGAGTGAACAGATTAAGACGAAAATCCACTCGTGGGTCGGTACGACGGTGTCGAATCATCGACGGTGGTGTCCCTGGATCACCTTCAGTAGCGGTAGCTTGAGTGGTTGATGGTCGGCGTAGGTCCTGCTGCTCATCAGAGCCGAAACTCCATAGTCGCTGCAGTCCAGACTTGGCTGCAGCCGCGCCATTGCCTGCCATGATGAAGTCTCGTGCTCTCCAACTCTTGCCACCTAAACTGCCCACTGCAGGTGATGGTTCACTTCAACTTCGACGGTTGCGCATGAACGGACGCGTCGTTTCGCGTCCCCGTTGAATGGACTTTGATCAAAGTGAAAGATTGCAACCAGCTTCGATCATGGACCCACAGACAGCTGAGGCTGGGGAGGCTTACCTCAACTCCAAGGGCTTCCGATCGCTCATTGAGTGGATGACGGCGGAGGCGCTTCTATCTCGACCGGATGACCCGCTCACGTTCCTGCAATCTTTGCTACAGGAAAAGATCGGGGAGGTACTACAACCTCTCGCTAATAAGGTCAAAGCAGTAGGCTCATATACTGGTACTTTGATGGTAGAGAAAAAATGGCGAGAAGTTCCAGCCCGAGCACACGCTCGCATACATCAAGCAATGCTACGCTGCAGCAAGGTTTGACTGACAACGTGGAAGTGGATTATCGGAGATTGCCGCTAACACTCAACGTTCTGATGACATAGTGCTTCAGCTGATGAAAATGGTCGGATTCTGGTCAAGCCTCGAAAATTTGCGTACGCTTTGCATGCATTTTTCGTATCTGTAATGTTACTTTGACTCACAAGGTGCACTACCAGACCTCCTGCACCTGTGACCAATGTATTAGCCCCCCAACACGGCAACGACCCAGTGCTGGTTCACCGATTGTCCAAGATGGAGCAAGTTATTCAGGCTTGCCGCATAATTGGCTCGGAGTTGGACCCTATGGAAGGTTTGTTGCCTGAGTCGATTGAATTAAAGTGTATATATATACATATATATATTGTCAACTAATACGAACACTATTGCGCAGCAACCAAGATCATCATTAAACAAGCATGCGCAGTTTTGAATGCGGAGAGAGCGACACTTTTCATCTATGTGAGAAACCTGTGCATTTATCCCATCATTTTGACAGTATGTCTCACAGAATCTTTCAATTTTTTTAAAGGAACGAGCAACGGATATGCTCGTTCTGAAGGTGTCCGAAGGTGCCACAGATATCCACGTTCCTTTCGGAAAGGTAACTGAAAGCTTTCCACGTTGGTGGACAGGCCAATTTCTAACTAGCTTGACTTCGGTAAATAGGGTATTGCTGGCACCGTGGCAGCTACTGGCAAAGCCATGAATATTTCGGACGCATACACAGACCCGAATTTTGACTCGCAGTACGATCAACGCAATGGCTATCAAACGCGGTCGATGTTGTGTGTACCGGTTCGTAACGGTGCAAACAACATTGTCGGAGTCATGCAGGTTCTCAACAAAATATCTGTCGACAAGAAGGCAAGCTTTTGTGATGAAGATGAGGAATTCCTGGCAATCCTGGCGGCCCAGGCAGGTGTGGCTCTCAACAACGCGGACACCCACACGGTTGCCTGTATTGCTCGCGAAAGAGTCAAAGACGTACTGAGCATCGTGCAGGATATGCACCGTGATCTGGGCTTCATCTCGTTGATGTTCACCATTTCGACGCGGGTCCAGAAGTTCGTAAACTCGGATCGCTGTACTCTGTACATTGTGGATCGTGCGAAGAACGAGCTCTGGACTCTACAAGGAGAGGTGAATATTCGTGTGCCGCTGAATCAAGGTATCGCTGGAGCTGTAGCGATGAATAACGAAGCGATCAACCTTGAGAACGCCTACGATGATCCGCGTTTCAATAAGGATTTCGACCAAAAGCTCGGCTACCAGACGCGAAGTGTGCTCGCTATGCCTCTCCGCAATGGCTCGGGAGAAGTAATTGCGGTCGTTCAGCTGATCAACAAGCTGGACTCAAGCGGTGTGTTCTCCACGGACGATGAAGAGCTTCTAGGCACCTTCTTGCAGATCGCTGGGCCGATCCTGTTCAACTCGCATTCGCATCTCAAGATTTCTTCATCGCAAAACAAAGAAGAGGTCGGGACAGAGTTCACAGGAAAGAGTACGCGCGGAGGACAAGAGATAGTGGAGATGAACGTCATTTCAGAGAATGATGAGGAAGAAGCGTAAATGCACCTACTTAAGGCAGAAAACACACGAAAATAGTTTCTTTACAGCGACCATTTGTGCTTTTAGATGCTTCCTGTAGCACAACGATGTCATCTCCATCACGTCGCCCACGGCTTCGAACCAAGTCACCAGAATCGTCCACAGTCTTCAGCGAGGCGAAACTGGTTCGAGCGATCCAAACTCTCGACTCAACCTGGAAGAGAACGACTGAAGAGAAGACTGATGCGTCACCGCTTTCAGACTTGCTTCGTGAAGCGTTATGCACTTTGTTGGAAATTGCTGCTTGCTTTGACACGCCTGACTTGGTACAAATGTCTCAGCTGGAAACAGTATGCACTGCTCGAGTGCTTGGATGCTTAAAACGATTTGTGGCAGGGATGCAACCTTCACTTGGCGAATGCTGCGACTGCAAATGTGAGCAGAGATTAATTCACCTTACACTGTTGAGCATTTTGTTTCGTATGTGCCGAGAACCTGAAGTGGCTGGCTACGTTGTAAGAGAAGACCTCCACAAGTTTCTGCTTAAAATGAGCATGATTCACAATTCTGACCTGACTTCGGGCATGAATCCAAAACAAGATGACGAAATTCACCAAGATGACGTGGCCTTCGATCCCCATGATCTCATGATAACAATTGACCCATTTGACTGGTGCTACCAGCCTTTGTGCAGTCGCTTGTTCAAAGAGAACAACCATGCCGTTTTCATCCCGATGGGAATTCGACCATTGGTCTGCTTGCTACGTGGGATTGGACTACCCACAGACGAAGTGTCCGAGTTTGAGCAGCGGATACACGTGAGCGGTGGCGCACATAAACGGCGAAAACTCCCATCAATTTTTGCTTTCCCTTTGCATGAAGACACAAAGGAAGTTCATGTTTCAACCAAGACGAGTCAATATAAACTACCCACTCTCTGCTGCAAGGAGATCTCGACGCGAAATGAGCAGCGCGAAATTCGTGCTCTGTGGGGCTCAGTACTGAGCGATAATTCGAAAATTCATCTCGCGCTCCGATCTCTAATCGCTCTTGATATCAATATTCCACGACCATCGCAAGAGTACAGGTCAATTATGCATGAAGGAGACTTCATCCGCCGTTCTCTTCGGAAGTACAGGTGCTGGACGCTTAGCTGTCACAAGCTGGAGAACGCGTTATCATGGCTCAATTCTGGAAGCGATTCAATACGCGTTGATTTGTTACCATTCCAGACTATTGCTACCCAGAAATTCATTTTGACACGCATTGCTTCCACTGCACTGTCATTATTTGCTGAAGAAGAATCTACGAATGTGATTGTCGCTCCGAAAGAGCGCATAACTACTAGTGGACGAACAAAGCTGAGACCGATCAGTAAAAAATCAGACTTTACTAGGAATTTTGATCCATTATCAATTGATCGACGCCTCCACGCTGCGTCCAAGGCTGCACATTTCGAGTTAGCACGATCGGAAAACCGTCGTCGAGGCTCTGAACTTGAGAGAAATCGCCAAAGACTTGCTATCCGAAAAGCGTGCGCCGATGTCGAAAGTCTTCGGAATCATTTAATCAGTAGCCTCGAAATTTTATGCTTTGGACGACAACATCCTGACCCACAGCAACCGTTCTCAGAGTGGATTAAATCACTACCAACACTCGAATCGCTTCAACTTGAGCGCCAGTACCAACAGGAAATGCGTCAACGTCAGATTCTGGAGCAACAGTATCAGCGAGAAACTCAACGTCGTCGTGAACGAAATGAATGCATTTTAATGCAAGGCAATGACTTCAACGTGCCAGAAGAGAACGAACTATCGATAAGACAGCAGAAGCATCAGCAGTTTCTTTGTATGCAAGCAGAGATTCGCGCACTTGAGCAACGGGACTCTAATGAAGAAAAAAACATCTGTAGAACAGAGGCAAGTACAAGGGAGCCGACAATTAAAGAGACGCGTGTGATTCAAGAGCGTCTACGCTTGCTTCAGCTTGACGATCAACGGCGTGAAGGACGGGAGTTGGAGAAAATGTGTCGCGAAGACCTTTATTACGTCGAACGTATCTTACGAGCTAAGGCAAATGCTAAGGAGGAACAGGAGAAGCGCGAGAGAAGTGGGGATCTTCAGAAAAATGTAATTCAAGAGCAGCAGAGACATATTGCACGAATGCGTCTGCTAGATGAGGAGAAACGGCTTGCTGAACGAGAAAGCAGCGGAATGCGACTTGAAGACCTATTCGGTAGGCAGATACGCCTTCGAGAAGCTGAGAAAGCGAAGGAAGAGTTGAATCATGATTGGCGTGAGAGGAAGACAATGCAGGCAGAGGAACACGATTGTCGATCTCGTTGGACACTATGGGAACGCGCTTTGATTAAACAACAGCAGGAAGAGCTGAAAATACTGAGAGTTGAAGAACGGAGGCGAAAGCGGCAGCAACAAAGAGAAGAACGAGAGATCAGAGTTGCATGGGTCGAAAATTGGGATATTGGTGGCAACAAGTACTACTACAATTCCATAACCGGGATATCTCAATGGGAGGTACCAGACCAGTTTTGATATCAAGAACAGTCGAAAACATCAAAATACTCAAGTGCCAACGCCATTCAGTCTCTCTCTTCATTCACTCTCAACCAGGTGTCGGTCGTGCAGGAGCCGCCTTCTGCGTCGAATTTGACGACGATGACACAATAGACTCGGTGGAAATCAAAGTACATCCTCGAGTAGGCATCACCATGTGGGACCTCTGATTTTTTTTCCAGTGAAGATGGAGGACGGGAAATGGGGATTGGACGAGACAGTGAGCTCGTGAAACTACTCAAGAAATTCTTTGTGTCAAATGAGGTGGCAGGAGAGCCCATATCACCAGATAGCTTCGTATGGGACCATTCACTGATCCGCTCCCACCAGACAGCATCCTTCTGCTCATGAAGCTACCAGAGGCTTTTTTTTTTTTCCAATGCGAGATTTCCCGATCCAGCCAATTGTCAACCTAAGCTGTTCATTCGCCGATCATATGAGATCATTTACGACTTGATCACAGGCTAATCAGAAATCACTTGTATGACCTGAAGTGCGGCTGCAACACCGCGGTGACTGGTAATCCTGGTATTGGCAAAAAAATCACTGTTACTTGTATTGCATTCGGGAACTGACCTCAAGCGGATTGTTCGATGACTCGCTGCTCGTCCTCAACTATGAGGATGAATATTTGTAGCACTGTTGGATTACACACATTTTATCTGATGAAGTTTACAATGCTCGGAGAAATCTGAAAGTTAGTCGTCTTATCGAGGGTGGATCGAATCATATGAGGTCCTGGCGGGGCGTGTCTATCGCTTTTGTGTTGTTAACCACGCCTGGGTTACTAAAGTTCGATGACACTGCATACCGATACATCATGCCTCTATGGAGCAAGCATGAGCTTATTCAGTAGTACAACAACATACCGGTACTGGATGAGAGTGAAAAACAGTCAGAAGAAGAGCGTTCGAATCGGCGGAATGAGCTTGGATGACTTCCTTTACGTGTTTTTTGTTCGTGGTTTGATCTTATGAGTTTTTCGGCTCGATTACAGACATTCATTGCGGACATTAAGGATGCGATCACGAATCACACCACGCTGCAGCAACTATTTCAAAGGGTTCCAAATCGTACCGACTATCGAGCCGTATATCAGGAAGTTCATTTTACTCTACGTTGCTCGAAACGTTATCTCTTAGAAATGATGGAAGATCTATCAATTTTCACTTCCCGCCGCCGAAATGACGCTGATTATGGAGTTACACGAGAGCAGATTTACGAGGAAATATGTCATTGCTGGTTTGCAATCCAACCTGAGAGAATATTGAATCTTCGATCCTTATCTGATGGAAATAGCAAAATATTTCTTCGTCCGATGCAACTGGCCGTAAAAGCACTTGACAACGAAAATCAATTGTCTCAAAAACCTACGTACTATCGACAGAGAGCAAGCATATATCATGGCTTCGATGCATTCATCACATACCCGAGAGGAGAACTTATTTTGCCTCAAGTTTTCGTTAGACAAGAGATCATGCACTCGACACTCGGGGGCTGGATAAACTTCGGATGACGGCCAAGAAAAACACTATCAGACTGGTGTTTGTGTTTCCGAAAGCGGTCGCGAATGAGTT
The DNA here is from genome assembly GCA_016864655.1 of Phytophthora cactorum. Lineage (NCBI taxonomy): Eukaryota > Oomycota > Peronosporomycetes > Peronosporales > Peronosporaceae > Phytophthora > Phytophthora cactorum. The sequence goes on from NHQK01000003.1 coordinate 138,833, forward strand.
CCAGGTGCTGCCTCCTTCAGATCAGAGGGACTTTGCAAGTGTACAACCGTACACTTATGACTTAAACGCGTTTTAGGAGCATCTCTTCCAGATTATCTGGAATCCGACGACGACGACACTGACGATATGTGAAAGGCCCGACACGAATTCCATGATCCATCCGCGAGAACTAAGTATGAGCGTTAATGAAGGCCACATCTACTTAAAAACTTTGCATAAAGCATTCCTATTCTTCATCATCTGCTCTTGGATTCCAGCCCTCAGCTCGATTCCACTCTTCAAGACCTTTAACCTCACTCCAGTCGATCTGGATCTCTTTGAGTTGTTCAGGAGAACCCCAATCTGACTCAGATTTTGGAATAAATGGTTCTAGTTCGCCACTTGGGAATATTTGGTCTGCTGCAAAGTCAAAAAATGTTTCCCACTCTCTGACTGCTTCTTCATCTTCAGACAATTTCGACCGATTTCGCTTGATTAACTGCACCATCTTCTTGTGGAAGGAGGTATCGGTGGCCAGCTTGACGGCTAATGCCACATACTCATCCAAAGTAGTAGCAATGAGATCATTGATCCCCATTTGTTGATAGAAGCCGTAGGTAATTCGCGAGGCCCAGAGCTCGTTCGGGAACGTCACTACTGGAACACCAGCGGCAAAAGCTTGCAGCGAGGCACGTGGCCGCGTGAGGTGAAGGCTCGCGACAACAGCATCCGCTGCCCGCATAAGCATCGACTCCTGTTTCTGATCCACATCTGTAAGGAAATGTAAACGATCTGGATCGACGCCTGCAGATTCCATCCGTGCTTGGAGTTGGCTCTTCCAGATCTTCCGACTTGACGTCGATAGAAGAAAAAGACGTGCCTTCTTATCCTCCTCAAAGAGATTTACTACCGCGGCGTCGAAGTCAGGATGAATATGAATAATGGACTGGTTAAGAAACACACACACACAAAGTGAGAGAGTATTCAATAGGTCCAATGAGGGATACCGGTCTTCACAAACCTCGATGGCAAGGTAGAAATGAAAATCTGGCGAAATGTCGAAGCGTTCTTCGATCGCTTTGCGGACCTGATCTCGATTGATGGTCCTCTTCGGTAAAGCTGGCAGCTTGTGATAAATTCCCATTCCTCTATATGATACACGATACAGGAGAAATCGTTAGTACCCCCGTGAACGTTCACAGTGGTTATGACTTTGTTTTACTTGAATTCGTAGACAGCTTCGGAGTAATGCGAGTTGACAGTGCTGTGCTCGTGTTCGCTAGTGAGGTAATAGTCCATTGTTGGCACGCCGGAGGTGTCAGCATTGCCCCACCAAACCGCTTGAACTGGAGCCAACCGAGCAAGCGACACAAAATAGGTTGTTTTATCCATTCCCAGCTATTCATCATATCAAACAGTGAGCAACACAAGTTAAGCCTCACTGCATCGACATAGTAAAGGAAAAGAGACGAATAAACCAACCTCCGGGTAGAAAAGCACATCCACCTTGCAGGCCCGAATTTCTTCTCGAGCAATGCGCACATCTTTCGGAAGAGCAACGATCTGTAGTAGGCCACACAAATGAAGATTAGCCATGTGGATAAAACTCCCGGGATGTCAGATTCTACTCACCGTCTCAGTGATTGCCTCGATTTCCTTCACCATTTTCATAGACTTGCTTTGTCCTATTGCGAAGACGATGATCTCGTACTTGTCTCGATTGAACTTGGGTATCAACTCCGACATGTACAGCCCCACAGCCGAATTAAATATATAGCGCGAGACAAAGCCAATGCGCAAGCGTCGGGGGCCGATCTACACAAGTAGGAAGTATCAGTACAAATTGAACAAGAAACACCATTGGCCACACTTGTACCTCGGGTCTCTTGATATCCTCAATCTGCTGAGTGTACGGCAGTGGAATGATGCCGTAGCTCGCCACATAATCCTCGTGCATTATCTGACGCTGATGTAGTAGCTGCCAATACAAATGACCCACAGCTGCCTTGAGCTCGCGGTTGTTTCGGTTGTGAGCTGTCAAAGTAATTCCAGTAGATAGTGGCACTCGATTGGGGTCCATCTCCGTCGTATCGAGCGAATCAACTGGTTTTATCAGCAGAAATTTTGCGTTAGCCAACCGTTCCGAAACAGTACCGCCTACTTACGATTGTGTAGCAGTGCCTCGACTTCACGCCCAAAACGTCCACGACACGCGTCTATTTCTTTTTGTGTTGAAGGGAGGACACGCGGCAGAACTGTCGCTTTCATGACCTTGATTCGGGTTCGAGGATGGAAGCGGTCGAAGATTTCACTGCCAAGAACCTGTTTTCAGTATACATACACAGTTAAGAGACGAATACTTTCATGATTGCAGACTATAATCGCACCTGGTCGTAAAGATCAATGCTTTTCTGCGTTTCCCCGAGAGCCTCCAATGTCTCGGCAAGGTTCAGCTACAGTAATAAACACAATACGAGTTAGTCTTCACCTTTTGAGAACTTCAGCTCTAAGTCTCTTACCGTGCCAGCAAGCAGACCAAGATCCGACGATCGCTGGTACTCATTCAGTGCCGTTTCAAACTGACCAGCGTTCGCAAGCAAATTGCCACGATCATTGTGAAACACTGACTCGTCCGGCCAGCGTTCCAGCGCTTCATTGAGGCAGCGATCGGCATGGTACCAGCCGTCGGTCACGCGGATAAGCTCGCACAGTCTCCCCGTTGCATCTTTCGCCACATTTTCCGCCTTTCCCGTCTCCAGTTGGCTGTACAGTAAACTCATGGGAGCGTTCGCCACTTTGCTGTACTCTTTGAAGGCTTCCTCCCACTGCCCTTTTGACTGCATGGCATCACCCAGATTAACTGCCGCTTGGACCTGCATTGGGTTCAACTCTAGTGCTCGACGGTAATGCTTGATCGCTTCATCTACTCGTCCAAGCGACTTGAGGCAAATCCCCAGCGAGTTGTGGAAATTCTCCTCGCTCTCGTTCGACTTCACTGCTCGATACAGCAACGGCAACGCTTGTCGTAGCTCTCCGTCCTGATACAGTGCCAGTCCTAGTAGATGCTGCGCTGGTCCGTGATTCGGGAAAATGGCCAGCACATAGCGATAAATACCGGACGCGGTTACTCGATCCTGTGCCTTGTGCAGCTCGGCACCCGCTTCCAGGGCGTCAGCGACGCTCAAGCGGTCGTCAACACCTGGCAACAGGATGGATCCGACCGAGAACGTCCGTGTGGACAGCGCCACCATGTTGCCGTCGTTCTCCAGTCCGACGGTCAGCGAGTAAGAGAGACCAGGTACGAGCCCTGCAACGTGGAACGTCGTGTAGTTCAAGCTCTGATCGAAGCAGGACTCGTCCACGTCGCCTGCTCCGCTGTCCAGCACCACGTCGGGTGGTACGTAGGCTGCCTGCATCAATATACAGACCCTGGATCGACGCAGACCTGAGCTCAGCAGCTCTGAGCGCACCTCGATCTCCACCTGCAGCTCTGTGTCCGCCACCATCATGTCGTTCTGCGGGTGTAGGATCTCCAACAACGGGAGCGTGTAGTACGGCATGGGGTCATTGAATCCGGGCGACAGCGCGGCGACAATAGCCACGCACACGCAGGAGCACAAGACCCACAGAGATGAAGCCATCCTTCCTCCTGTGACTTGTGAAGCTGTTGGATACCTCTACCTCATGTGATTTGCATGGGCATCTATTTTTATCAACCAATGAGAGCGAAGAATACACTTTCTTTATGACCAGTGAGATTGCGGCATTATCAACGGCCTCCGTTGGTCTGTTCGATGGCCATCCGTCACTTTTAAAGACGCAAAAAGCACCGCTCCTTTAATTGACTTCATTATGGCCAAGCACAACCGCTATGAGCACCCGCTGGTGAGCCGCTATGCCACCAAGGAGATGAGCGAGATCTGGTCGCCGGACCGCAAGTTCTCGACGTGGCGTCAGCTGTGGCTGGCGCTAGCCAAGTCCGAGAAGGAACTGGGTCTGGCCATCACGCAGGAGCAGCTGGACGCCATGTCCGCCCACCTCACGGACATTGACTACGAGTACGCGGCTGAGATGGAGAAGAAGTTCCGCCACGACGTTATGGCTCACGTGCACACGTTCGGCAAGGAGGCGCCTGTGGCCATGCCTATCATCCACTTAGGCGCCACCAGTTGCTACGTGGGTGACAACGCCGACATTATCCAGATCAAGCAGGGTCTGCAGCTCATTCAGCGCAAGATGGTCAAGGCCATGAAGGTGCTGGCCGACTTTGCCCTTGAGTACAAGGACATGCCCGCAATGGGCTTCACGCACTTCCAGCCGGCGCAGCTCGTGACTGTCGGCAAGCGCGCCTCGCTCTGGCTGCAGGACTTGTGGCTCGACTTCCAGCAACTCAGCGAGCAGATCGACAGCCTGCCGATGCGTGGAGTCAAGGGCACCACCGGCACCCAGGCCAGTTTCCTTGACCTGTTCGAGGGCGACCACGAGAAGGTGAGAGCAGGTTTTCGAGATTTCCAGGGGCTTAAACGTTGACTGATCACGGTTTTGTTAACATGATGACAGGTTAAGAAGCTGAACGAGCTGGTGGCCGAGAAGATGGGCTTCAAGAAGGTCATCCCCGTGTCTGGCCAGACGTACACGCGCAAGATCGACTACTTCGTGCTGTCGATCCTGTCGGGCATCGCCCAGTCGGCCTACAAGATGGCCGGTGACATCCGTCTCCTCGCTAACATGAAGGAGATCGAGGAGCCGTTCGAGAAGAACCAGATCGGTTCCTCGGCCATGGCGTACAAGCGCAACCCCATGCGCTCGGAGCGTATCTGCAGTCTCGCGCGTTACGTGATCTCCCTCACGGACAACGCTGCGCAGACCCACGCCGCTCAGTGGTTCGAGCGCACGCTCGATGACTCAGCCAACCGGTGCGTTGACTCCCAGACTGAAATACCTGGTTCGAATTGTTAGTTACTGACGGTCGTAAATGTTTTTACAGTCGTATGGTGCTGCCGGAGGCCTTCCTCGCCACGGACGTCATCCTCAACCTGATCACCAACGTGTCGGACGGTCTACAGGTGTGGCCCAACGTGATTAAGGCGCACATCAAGGCCGAGCTGCCGTTCATGGCCACGGAGAACATCCTGATGGCCTGCGTGAAGGCCGGCGGCGACCGTCAGGAGCTGCACGAGGCCATCCGCACGCACTCGATGGAGGCTGGTAAGCGTGTTAAGGTGGAGGGCGCCGCTAACGACCTGCTGGAGCGCATTGCCGCCGACCCGCTGTTCAAGGCTGTGCACGACCACATGGACACGCTGCTAGACCCGTCGCTCTTCATCGGACGCTGCCCGCAGCAGGTGGAGGAATTCATTAGCGAAGAGGTCGCCCCCATCCTCAAGGAGCACGCCAAGCTGCTTGAGGTGGACAACGTCGACGACATCAACGTCTAAGAGCATCGAGTTGACGCTGTTGCTTGTGTAAAGTTCAAAAACATGAACACACCAACTGCGTATGCCTTGTGTAAATTACCACCAGACGGAAATTATCGAGTGATGTTGAAACTTACAGAAATTAACCTGGTAAACTTAACAATTTTTCCTCTATCCTCTCAAAAACTCGTTTGACAAAAAGGTTTAATGTATTTTAACAGTCCCAACAACAAGGTTTAATGCGATTCAACAGTTTTAAACCTTCGTAAATATATAAAACATGCGTTTTCGAAGGTAAGCCCGTGGCTCCCTCCACTTTCACCAGAACCGCTCTTCACATACTCACGCCATGTCAAGCAGCTCGTCCAGTGGCTACTCGGACGAGGACCCAGAGCCGTCAGCGCCAAGCGCCGCGGCCCCACCAGCCTCGGAGTTGAGCCACGCGGTGGAACTGGCTCAGATCTGTTCCTTCTGTACAACATTTCGCCAGCCATTGCGCCTACCGAGCTTCTCTCGAACGGTAAGGCGTCGGTTAGGGACTCCCCGGTCTTGAACCGTAATGGGGGGCTTCTGAGACGGATCCTGGCCCTCAGGGGGTGCGGGGGGAGGCACGGAGACGTCCACAGACACCTCTGCATCTCCGCTACGTCCTCGTATCCTCTACACTTGGGATTTGTATGCAGGGCATGAAGTTTTGCCCCCTCGATGCCAATGCTCACCTCCATGTGTCATACCTGTTATTATTGATTCCAGGACCTCCAAGAAGCTATTCTAGGCGCTTCAAACGGTGATACAACCCATGTAAGCTAGCGAACATGACGCAGCATTGCGGTGGCGGTTCTAACGAGGTTTACGACGTTCTGGTGGTCTCTCAGGTGGAATTGTTGGCCGAACTGCACTTCAAGTTGGCGCGCGAACACCCGACGGCCAAAATGGAAAAAATGTGAGTGCAATGTTATTGCCCATTGGTGACGAGGCTGTACAGCCAACGGTTGCGCCTACACACGTACTGATGCGTTTTGGTGTTGATTCACAGGGTGCAAGACTGGGAAAAGACCTTGGCTCGCAAACTGCAGGAAAACTGGCGCAAGGAGTTCACGGCGAATCCCATGGGCGGTGGCGTGACGTATGCAGAGTTGACGGTGTTTGAAAGGGTTCGTTGTTCACTTTTAAGGGGGGGAGTCGATGTTTGGTGCTGATAATATCTTACGTTGGCAGGTGAAAATTCTGGATGCGCTGTGCCACTGGAAACTTGACACGTGTACCGAGATCCTCAAACATATTGCCAATTTGCAGAAAGAAAACGACAACGAGGGCATTAAGCGACTGGTAAGGTGAATTTTCGTGATGGAATTTCAGTAGCATGGTCTCACTAAGAGGTTCTGTGGTTGACAAACATAGCGAGCAGGGGAGATTGGAACGGATGACAAGGGTGTATCCTACTGGTATTTCGATGATGGGTGCTGGATATATGCTGAAGACAAGCCGCGGTGGCAGCTTGAAGAACGGTACGGCACTGCTTTCCAAGCTATGGGTGCAGCTACATGTTTGCTAACTGCCCATGTTATTGTAGAAAACCGTCCTATATGGTGGAGTTTGCAAGCGCCAAACGAATCCGATTATCTATTAATTTTGACCCGGACCAAGATTCGACTGCCCCACCACTACGTTTGCCAGTAAAGTCAGTGGTGTTCGCTGACCAAATCAAAGAGGAGAAGACGAAGAAGGAGGCAATCTCATCGGATTCGAAGGTGAACAGCGACGGTGTTTCTCTAAAACTGGAGACAGGACAAGCGACAGCCGAGCTGGTGAAGATTGAGAAAGAAGAGACGACGTCGGTATCCACGGCTAAAGAGCTTCACATAACTTCAGAGGGAACTGCTGTGAAAGAAGAGGCCACGCCTGCTGTGCAGACGCCGACTGCCTGTAGAATGGACATCAATGTGCTGTGTGCGTCCGTGTCTCCGTTGAGTGAAGAGGCTGGCCCACACCAGTCAAATGGATCTATTCAGAAGCAAGATGGTGAAAACATGGGAAGATCAGAAGGTGTGGCTACTCTTTCCATCACGACTGCACCAATTGAATCACCGCGATCGCCGGGTAAAGTCCAGGAAGGTATGGCTTTGTTTGACAAGAAGATTATGGCTTTGAATGAGGAGGATGGTGCTTCTAAGAGCCCAGGAAAGGAATCACCAGGGAAGGTTAACGAAGACAATGCAGGTGACCATACCCACCCATCCGTAGTGGCCGTTGTGGGCTCCAAAAAGCGTACAATTATCGACGACGACAGCAGCGATAGCAGCAGTAGCGATGTTGATACCTCAAAAGAAGCGACGGATAAAAAGGTGGATCATCAGGCGGCATCATCCCCACCACCGAGGAAAAAACGTAAAGCAAGCACTGAGAGCACCAGCAATGCAGCAGCATTGACGATCAAAGATGAGTCGACGGAGCCCGTTAGCATGGAATTGAACGGGTCAACGACCTCGCAAGAGTCTGAAGGCGATACGGTGGCTAAAGAGGCGAGCCCAGTAGTGTCTAAAGCTGATTCTGTGCCAACGGTTGTCAAAGAAATGGGCCTACCGTCACCCAAAGCGAATACTGAAGCAAATACTGAAGCAGTGAATGCCAAGGAATCCAGCCCAGCGCAGAAAATGGCTCCCAGCAGTGAAGAATCTGGTAACACTGAAGTGAAGGAGTCTGGTGATACAGCAAGCGGAGAAACCCCGTCGGTTCCTGCTTCAATGTCACCGACTGCTGACCCAGCTGTGGCGCCAGAATCGTTCGACATTACCTGTGAGAGCTGCAAAAAGTGCTATGATATGAGGTATGTGGACCCTCCATTGGTGGAGCGTCCCACTGAGGAGTGGCGGTGTTTTGAGTGTCTGGTGAATGATGCTCGTGGCTGGCCTCGTCGCCGGAAATCTACCCGTAGAGAACCTTTTTCTCCCCGTGAAGATGAATCTTCATCTAGGAGACGAGGCTCATCGTCAAAGTCTCGCAGTGGATCGTCATCTTCGAAAAAGACAAAGAAAAGCTCCAGTAAAAGCCGTTCCAGTGCATCCTCCAAGAAGAAAAGCAGTTCGTCCAAGCGAAATTCGTCCAGTAGCAAGAGCAGCTCCAGCAAAAAGTCGTCTTCTTCATCGTCGAAAAAGCACAAGAAGCGCAAGTCCTCATCATCTTCGCATCACAGCAGCAGCCAAGGACACCACCGAAGGCGGCATCACAGTCACTATCATCATGCGGAATTTGCTAAGCTTGTCACCTTGTTCCGTGAGCGACAAGAACAGCGTCTTGGTATTGAAGAAGCCCGTATCAACGGAGATCTTCAGATGGCTTTTGATGAAGCCCCTCAAGGCTGGCGAGTGGTTAGCTCGACGCTTGATGATTTACGAGCACTGATCGAGTCGCTATCAGGCGGATCTCTGGAGCAAGACCGTCTGAGAGGACGACTTATCGTGATCATGAAGGATCAAGAGAAACAAGAGGAGGAGCGACGTAAGCAGCAAGAGCTCGCGTGGAATATTCTTCCACGACGGCAATCATCTCGCATCGCGATCGGGAGAATGAAGGACCAGTCCACTCAGGAATCGGATGTAAGTGCTGGTATAGCTGTAGTCTGCTAAGTATGATGAGCTAATTAGTTTTGTTGCATACAGGGGGAAGATAGATACTCTGACGACGACATGGAGAGCCGACGCCCAGGCTTGCGGTCGAGAAGATCGCAATCAGCGACGTCCGATGGTGTCGATGGCAAACAAAAGCATGACCGGTACGTTTAGGGGTTTGTCTTTCCAGTGGATTGATTTTAGAAACTAACAATGTCCTTACTTGTTATTTTAGAGCGTGGCGAGCACGCCGGCGGCATCAGGGTTCAGATGATGAGGATCTCGATGAAGAAGATGACGAGCTGGATATCAATGGTGTTAGTGCTGGGAATTGGATCGACTGGTCGCTGTTGAAGGTATTGCCAGCTAGACGGAATTGGGCGGTATCGTCTTGATAACTCACTCTTTGGCTGTAATTTTTCCACCAGGGCAATGCTCACTCTCTTTCGACGGTTTGTTTGGCACTCATCAACCGGCTGTTAAAGGACGAAGCTGCGGTTAGTAGGCACCTATGCTTGATATTTGACTTTTGGCTAACTTATTTTTATTTAACATTTCTTACAGGATCTTTTTTCACGACCTGTACACCCAGAGCTGGATGGTTGTCCGAATTACTTGTCTGTGATCACCCATCCGATGGATCTTGGTACAATTCGGTCGCGCGTCGAAGCCAAGTTTTATCGGGTACGACAACGGACTGTTTCGATAAATCATTCTATTCATCTCAGCTAACGCGTTTGTGTTTCTTGTGTTCTTTGCTAGAAATGGAAATTATTTAAGAAGGACGTTGAACTGGTGTGGCAAAATTGTCGTACGTTCAACGCTCCTGACACGTTGGTAGTGCAGTTTGCCGACTTGCTCTCGAAGCTGTCGCGCTCCATGTGCATCGCTGCCGAAAAGAAAGGTGTGGATCGTATGAAGGACAGGAGGAGTGGAGATGACGAGAGTGGTAACGACAGTGACGGTATCTTGAGTGACGCGAGCAAAGCGGAATCCCGAAGCAGTATCAACAAGGCGTGGACAGAAAGCAGTGCTTCAGAAAACAGTGGCTCCAGCGATGGTGACTCCTCTTCTGATGGCGACAGCGCTAGTGCCGCACGTAGTCGCAAACGAAGACCATCGCGCTCATCATCCGAGAAGCCGCAAACTCGCTCACGATCTACAAAGTCGAATCGTACCAGTAGTCCAGCAAATAGACGTAGCAGTCGAAGCCGCTCGTCCAGGAAGCGTCCCGCGCCCACTTCAAGCAGCGAAGACGAGTCTTCAGCTTCCGGAGGCGAGGTGTTTTCTCCTGTTCGGAAGAGTCAGCGGCCGCCACCTCGAGGGTCAACTTCGAAGTCTAAAGGCAATGTTGACCCTCCCACAGAGGACGAAGACTTCAGTGGTGACGATAAAGCAAACAAGCGGCCCCCGACTCCACAAAATGGCGCTCCGTCACCTTCTCCGCCGCCTCCGCCGCCACCGCAGGTGGCTCAGAAGCGCCCGAAGCCCCGACTCATCATTAGTGATAGTTCCAGCTCTGACAGCTCCGACAGCGACGGGAACTCGTCTTCGTCTTCGTCCTCGGATTCGGATGAGTCTGATAGCGATGCACGTCCCGCGAACAGGACTCAGCCGCCTCCGCCATCTTCTACAGAAGCTCCTGCTCCGCCTCCACCGTCGCCGCCTCCCCCTGCTGCTTCGCCTGAGGACAGTAAGCCTCCAGTGCGATCATCGCCGAGCCAAAAGGCCAAGCCCAAGACTGCTGCTACACAAGGAAAGAAGAAAGCTCCGCCCACAACGGAGACCGGCTACACGCACTCGCCAGCCTTGTTGAATTCGTACCTCTCGCCGTCTTCGTCTTCGTCGTCCGATTTTTCTTCCGGTGACAGCGATTCCAGTGATGCAGACAGCGAGAGCGACTGAGTTGTTGACTATAGGTAAACATCAAACAGGGGCAAACTGCACAAGTAGTGTGTGTAATTCTGACTAGCGTCGCACCAAACAAAGAGGTTCGTTGTGCTGGCTTGGAAGCGTGTACTTAAGAGCATAGAGGCCAGTCAATTCATCAGTGTTGTCCTTGCTCCGTCTGTGTCTTTACCAGAAGTAGAGCATGTATAACAAGAGCACGAATGCCGCCAGGTAGCTGAGGTTTACCTTGCTAGCGAGGAAGCGGAAGTTAAACCGGAAGCGCACGAATGGACTGGCAGGATCCACTTCCAGATTGTCTTCCAGCCGCTTCCCATGATACGGGTTCACAAACCCAAACTGCGCGTTCAGCCACGTCGAGACCTTGTACGATAGCCGCACGAGCCACGCCACCTCGAACGAACAAATAGGACTAAGCATCGGGTCACCGATGTACTCCGCTGTGTCTGGCGAGCACAACCGCATGCCATACTGCAGCTGGAAAACACCTTCACGAGAGAGCAAGTGCGGCAGGTTCTTGTCCCGACTTGGCGCGAATGACTCCAGCCCGCCACCTGTAGCAGCAGACGACGAGCGCGAGTGAGCCGTTGAGGCCACATAGGCATCTGAAATCTCGAATACACGCCGCAACATTCGACTCAAGCGCTGAACCTGCTCGGCCACCTTGTCAACAGTCTTTGAGCTTGATGCACGGAACACAGCGCTCACATTCTGGTACAGGTCGGCAGGAGAGTGCACAGATGATGTCGAAGATGTTGCCGCGGCTGTCGCTGCAGCTGCCCACAACTTGTCAAAGAGACGTTCAGCGTCGCGGTGAAAGCTATCGTGGAGCGGGACGGGTGTGCATTCGATACCTAGAGACTTGCAGTAGAACGTTAGAACGTGCGCTTGAGTAGCCGTGAGGGCGTCGCCCGCTGCAGTCTTGGACTTGGACGAAGAGCCGAAGCTCCCACTGCGCGTACGTGTGAAGTTCGAGCTGCGATTGAAGCTGAAAGGCATCGCGAATGGCTGGGACTTCTCGAGGTGAAGCGATGCACGGCGCAGAAGTGCCAATAGATCCGCATTGTACACGCTCAACACACGATCCACGATCTGCAGGTTCCGCTCGTCACCGGCAGAGAAGTCCAGCTCCTTCGCGCGCTCCACAAATGCGCCTAACAGCGTTGTGTAGAAGTGATAATTTGCCAGCACGTAGCTCTCCCACTCTAATGTGTAACCTGGCATCGTGTCTTGGTCTGCTGTCGTCGCTAGGTCCTTGGATTCGATCCAGGACCGACAATGCCATGGCTGGATATACGCGAGCCAAACATCCGTGATGGCCAGGAACGCCGTCGGTGAGAGTCCAATGGGAGCCCGAGAGAACACAAGCCGAAAGAACGCGTACAGCGGAGGCCGCAGGATCGTGACACTTCGACTCAGATACACCCCACCACTACCGACGACCATTCCTCCAGCACCACCCTGCGACCCACTCGAGTCCTCCGCCAACGGAGCAGGGAAGAAAGAGTCCGAAAGTAAATGGATAATAGTGAGCAGCAACGAGCTCAGCAGATCGTCCGACGGTGCCATGTAACTGGTCGACGTATACACCGAAGCAAATGGGCTAACTGGCATATTGGCTGGCGGTGGCGGACGAATGACACCGGGAGCTGCAGTCGAGGCCCCCACAGGCTCATCCGAGAATGAAATGAGGTTCTGTCGCAGCCAGAATTCAATCAAGATGTGAAGAAACAGGTTCGAATCCTTGAGTAATTTGCCGTGGAAGCGGCTCTTGACGCCGCGGTTGCTGTCCGGTAGGAAAGCTCTTAAATACTGCAGTAGCAGTACGTTGTACGGATTGCCCCTCGTCAGCGCCGTAACTCCGTCCTTCCCGTACATTCTCCAGCTGGACTGTCGCGTCTTGGCAGCTGCAGACATCGACGTCTTCGATCCAGAGCTCGATCCTAGCGTCCCTGGGGTTGCAGATGTCGTAGATCCACTAGGATGCGACGAACTCGCCGGATGCCTCAGGAAATAGAACAGATACAATTCTGTAATCGACACGAGGAGCTCGGGACTGCGTAGATCTAGTCGCTGCTTGGTCAAAGGCTTGTGCAGCAGCTGCGTGAAGAGCAGACTGGCCCCTCGACCACTGACAATAGCCATTTTGCTCTGTTCCGGCAGCATATCCAGTGCCAATTTGAACTCCACTGGATGTTGCACTCGAAAGAGGAACTGGAACACCGAGCCGTCCTCGGAGCGCACACCGCCGCCTAATAGCTTGACGATGGCGCGCCCACTGGTGGTTAGAGAGGCTAAGAACTCGTCCACGTCGTCCTCGTCCGTGGCGACGCCCGCTGCCGCACGCTCGCGTCTCTGTCCGGCGCGTTTCTTGGCTGCAAGTGCTGCGGCGGAGCCAGGAGCGGGAGTCACGCCCAATCCGGCGCTGTAGTCGAGCCATCCGCCGTCTTTTTGCTTGGAGACCGCATCGAGGCCGAAAACGCGGTCCAGGAGCTGGTTAAATCGCTCGTAGAAGACACTGCGTTGCTGCGCCGACTGCCGTTTGGCCGCTGAGCCTGCCGATAAACCTGCTTGCGTCTCGGCCGCAAGATAGCGACGCAGTGCCTCAGCCACGGCCGGCACGTCGTATGAGTTGAGAGCACGTTCGAAGTCCGCATCCGATTCACTGAATGTCAACGCTGAGGACGTGGGTGCTGCTGGCGAGGCGCTGGTATTGGAGGCGGGGCTGCCGATGCGGGAACCAGAGACCCCCGTACTCATCGGCATCATATTTTTTGATATTGGCACTAAAAAAGGTTGGAGGGGGCAAACACGGACTTAAAGACCAAAGACCAAAATGGATGGACCAAAGACTAGTTGCGAGACTAATTTTGTGTAATGGCTACACTGATGTTGAAGCTGTAGCCTTACTGCAGTAGGACGCCTTTGCTTTTAAAGTAGAGAATCCCCACGATGGTCATGACGAGGAAGAGTGCGACGGTGAGGAGAACGACGCCCATGAACCAGCCGTCTGCAGTTTCGAGTCCGGAATGCAGGTTCATGCCGAAGACTCCGGCGATGAAGGTGCCGACGGACAAACTGATGACCACAATGGAGAAGATGAGGTCTACTCCGAGTAAGTAGTTTCGCATCGAGTCGAGCTGCATCATGACCAGACTTTCTGTGTTTGAGATGCGGTGCTGCATCAGCTCAGCCTTGGTGCGTGTGGAGAAAATGTCCTGGAGGTAGTTCTCAATCAGCACCTCAATCTCCTCCGAGTCGATACTCCAAAGGTCCGACAGCAAGTTGAGCTCGTCGTACAGCCTCGTGAGGTACAACAAACGAAGGTCTTCTTCGTTGTCTAGCAGCACCATCAATGCACGACGCACACCGTCCACTTGGGCCTCAAACTCGTTGATAGTATTCTTGAACTCACGCAGTTTCTCGAGCTCTCGTGCTTTCAAACCGCCTTGCATCAGCCCATCCAGAGCTCCGACAACGACGGGAGATAGTTGATCGAACTGGGACTGAAAGTAGCGCGAAAGTGTCGCCAACAGTGCCTCCAATGCTCTTGATGCAGAAGAAAATGTTAGCATCAATTCACAAAAGCTGATCGATTGATTTACCTGAATTCAAACGGAGCATCGTCGTCGCGCGCAGTCTCGGCAAATTTCGCCTTCAAGACGGACAAGAGGGTATCCGCTCCGTCTGGGACATATACGAGGCACACATCTCGCAGCACAATGGCGCGCAATGGATCTACAGCCAGCAGACAAATGCCAGTTAATGAGTGGACTATACTCATGTTCACCGTTGTTCAGTTCCTACCAGCACTGATCAAAATTGCTTGCTTTCGCGTGACAATTCGAGGCTCATTCGTCACCGAGAACGCATTCTCCATCTTGCGAATGTCACGAGAGTGGACGCGCTGGTACAGCAAACAAGTGAGCACGCCACTTATCTATTTCCTGTCGAGCATTACAGCATAAAGATACCTGAACACCGACAGCGTACATGTCTTGCTGACTTGCTTGTCGATTGTGCTGACCAAGTTTCCAAATCTTCCCAATAGTAGAACTACCACGTCTTCGTATTGGTGGCGACTTCCCTAACTCCGTCGATTCGTTCTCTTCAGGCTTAACCTCTTCCTTCGGTTCTGCGGCCTCCTGCGTCATTCGTAGCACTTCGTGACGACTCATTTCCTTTAACGTGGGTCTTCCCTTCCGATCGAAGACCATCATCAGCACTCGACCGCTCTTCGCCCCAGGATCGAATTGACACCCAAACTTTCTGAACGGACCGTGACTCGAGCCGCTGAGATCGACGGTCTCTGGTGACCGCACTTCGACCATGCGTTGGTACGTCCCGTATGAAGTGGCAGGACTGGCATAGTCGCTAGCAAGCAGCGGTGACGGAGACGAATCACCTTCGATGTCGTCCGAGAATTCGAGCGGCTCAGACATCAGCGCACAACGATTTAATATGAGCTATGCGGGTGCAATGCTTGGATCCAGTTGTTGACAACGATCACCGTCCCTTAAATGCCTTCGGTGGTTTCAATGATAAGATATGGCGGTTGGTCACGTTTCCAAGTACTATGTGACTTCATGCACTTTAGCACAAAGAGTTCATTTACTTTAGCATGACTCCCTTGTGCTTGAAAAAAAAAATGCTACTCTACCCATTGAGATGACGAAGAAGATGATGATGGCGACAGCGACGCTCCTAGACCCGTAATCTGCGCTACCCATGCCAGAAGCCACGTTCATGCCTAACATACCGGAGACCAAGGTACCCACCGCAATGTTGATCGACACGAGCGAGAAGACGAGCTGTACTCGAAGCAAATAGTTTCTCTTCGAGTCGAGTTTAAGCGTCGCGAGACTCTCCGTGTTGGTGATCCAGTGTTGGAGCAGCTCGGCTGTGGTGCGAGTTGAGAAAATATCCTGAAGATAATTTTCGATCAGCACTTCGGCTTCCTCCGAGTCAAAACTATAGAGATCCGACAAGAGGTCTGGATTCTCGTAGATTTTGGTGAGATAAAGCAGTCGGAGGTCCTCTTCGTTGTCCAATAACTCCATCAGCACACGACGCACTCCATCCACTTGAGACTCAAATTCGTTCATCGTGTTCTTGAACTCACGCAGCCGTTCGAGCTCGTGTGAGTACAGGTTGCCTTGAACGAGGTGCTCGAGGTCAGATACAATAGCGGGAGATAATTGGTCGTACTGAGCTCGAAAGTATCTTGCAAGTGTGGCTATTTAGCAGTGCCTCCAATGCTCTGCTCAAAATGAGCACACAAAAGAATCAGTGCGATATTTGAGTTTTCCATCCGATTGAATTGACTGCACGTGAATTCGTACCGGTGGACCAGCATCACCAGCGTTCAGCATAAAGTAGTGCTTGAGCATGGATAGCAAGCTATCTGCTCCGTCAGGAACGTACATGAGGCATACATCTCGCAGCACAATGGCACGCAGTTGGTCTAGTTTCATTAACAAATGTAGACGCTAGGAGGTTAGTCGGCACGTAAAGCCTGAGTGGTAACTGGAAACCTGCACGTTCCAGCACTGAAGAACATCGCCTGCATTCGCACTACAATGGACGGTTCGTTGGATGATGAGAGCGCATTCTCCATTCTGCGAATGTCGCGAGCATGTACAGGCTAAACGCGAGTATTACTTGTAAGTACAACACAAATTGTTCAACTAACAACTCAGACATTTGCACGGTTACCTGGACATCGCACACTGGTGTACTGCTCTGAGATTCCGCCGCTTTTTGTTTCATGCGCAGCACGTCCAGTCGATTCATCTCTTTGAGGGTCGAGTTACCACGGCTGCCGAATTCTAGCATGAGCAACTTGCCTTTCTTCGTGACAGGGTCAAGCCGGCAGAGGACCCGGGCAATGGTCCGGAGTCCTGGATCCACTGCGTCCTCTTCGCTCCATAGAGTCAACACTAAGATCAATGTGTCGTTCTGCTCAATTGTTCCGCCGGGCTCACTACTCAGTATGAAGAGGAGTAGTTTTCTGCCGTCTACACAAACTGTGCACACAGCAGTAAGCCGAGCCGAGTGTTTCTGCTCCGATGTGGTTGTCGCCGGTTTTCCTTTCTGTGAGAGCATTTTAGAAGCGGTATGTCGTAGTAGATCCCGGTTTAGTCCGTATTGACGTTGGGCTGGTTTAGATGTTTGAAGTATCCATGGCTGCCTCGAGCGAGATGGTCGACAAGCGATCTCTGTACTTGCTGCAAATTACCTGTCACTACAGAAGAAAAACAAACAATGGGGAAGCCGCAGCATCAGCTTCACAGTAAGGAGTGAGTGATGGTGCTGTACCATGATGATGATTAATAGCATTTTCCGCATAGTGCACTATCGACAAAAATATACTTCAGTATCTCTGTTTTACTTGAGCATTACTCCTTTCTGCTTGAAAAAGACGATACCGGCGTACGTCGTCGTGATGAAGAGGACAATAGTAAAGATAACAACGCCCAAAAACCAGCCGGCCGCGTCTGCCAAGCCCGAGGTGAGATTCATGCCAAACACACCAGAGATCAACGTGCCGACGGAAATGTTGATCGACACGAGCGAGAAGACGAGCTGTACTCGAAGCAAATAGTTTCTCTTCGAGTCGAGTTTAAGCGTCACCAGGCTCTCCGTGTTGGCAATGCGATGCTGTAGCAGATCGGCCGTCGTGCGGGTGGAGAAAATATCCTGAAGATAATTTTCGATCAGCACTTCGGCTTCCTCCGAGTCAAAACTATAGAGATCCGACAAGAGGTCTGGATTCTCGTAGATTTTGGTGAGATAAAGCAGTCGGAGGTCCTCTTCGTTGTCCAATAACTCCATCAGCACACGACGCACTCCATCCACTTGAGACTCAAATTCGTTCATCGTGTTCTTGAACTCACGCAGCCGTTCGAGCTCGTGTGAGTACAGGTTGCCTTGAACGAGGTGCTCGAGGTCAGATACAATAGCGGGAGATAATTGGTCGTACTGAGCTCGAAAGTATCTTGCAAGTGTGGCTAGCAACGCTTCCAACGCTCTGTACATCATACAAACGTACTTTAATGACTGTACATGCAGATTTTCTTGATAGATTTATCATACCTGAACTCGAATGGAGCCTCCGCATTGTCCCGGGCATTGGTTAGGAAGTCCTGCTTGAGCATTGAGATCAAACTGTCTGCTCCATCAGGAATGTAGACTAAGCAAGCATCTCGCAGAACGATCGCGCGCAAAGGATCTACATACAAAAACGCACTAGCGGTTAATAGCTGACAATCACAGGACTTCCTTGTGCATTGTGTATCGTACCAGCGCTGATGAATATCGCTTGTTTGCGAAGGATAATTGACGGCTCGTTGGATGCTGAGAAAGCATTTTCCATCCTGCGAATGTCTCGGGTATGCACGCGCTACACCATAAAGTAACGTCAGCCCAGTGCTCAAAGTGACAGCTTTCAGGATACTCCTACCTGGACGTCACAGACTCCATCTAGACCTGACTGAGTCTGTACATTTGCTCTTCGACTTGTTCCTGGCTTACGGAATGGATACGGTTTTGCAGGGGACTCGCTTCCAAGCTTTGCCGCTTCTTGTGTCATGCGCAGCACATCGAGCCGACTCATTTCTTGCAGTGTCGAGCTACCGTCGCGACCAAACAGCAGCATTAGCAGTCTGCCTTTCCTGGTCACGGGGTCGAATCGGCAGAAGAATCTGCTGGGAGAGTTGGAAGCGCTGAGTTCGCTCGTCTCCATTGGCGTAATGTTAAGGTCGATGCAGAACTTCGACTTTGGACTCATATCGCGCTCGAACGACGTCGTCTCCATGGCCGCCTCCATCGAAATCGCCGCTTGCAGCACAGCGCCGGAGCCTGACGTCTTGCGTGGCATATAGCTCTTCTTGGGACGGAGAAAAATGCCTACGCGTAACGACCAAGACCTACAACGTCATGCAGAATCATCCAACGGCCCGTCTCACGACACTGGGTTCAATTCGGGTGGTGCCGAGCTTGGGATCTGCAACACTCGAGTTGAAGACAACGGTATCTATTCATGGGCAAACTAAAGAAAACGCTAAGGGTTGCACAACCTTCCACGCGATGCATACTAACTTCGAAGCAGTACCTTAGTACCGTTCTACGTCCGGATCTGGAAGCGTCCAGCCTTAGTCATCGTTCGCACGCCCTTGTAGGGTTTGTACTTTTCGTTGGTGATCAACAACGTTTCAACGTTCAGGCCGGAGACGGTAGACATGGGCACCTTGAAACCAAGCACCACCACTGGTTTCTCGTCCGGTACTGAAGCGCTCTGGTGCAGGATGATGTTGCCTCGCAGCGAAGGGTTCAGCACCTTCTTGCCCAGTTTGCCCACATTCCACTTGACAGTCTTGGACGCCTCGTCGAACAGACACGTGCCGTGCTCCGTGTTCACATCCACTGTACGTACACTCTTAGGGAACGTCACCTCAACAGTGACATCTTCGACCTGCAGACTCTTCTTAGCGTTCGAGTTCAGCGTAGGCATACCGCGTGTGCCGATCACCAGGTCCAGAGTGCCGCCACCTTTCTCATTGTACGTGATCTGCGGCTGACAGTACACAGGAGGCACGAGTTCCTGAACCTGCACACGGTACTGCATGAGCTCAAACTGTCCGTCAGGCGGTACGAACGAGATGACCCGTTCGCGCTCATATCTCGAGTACCGCACGCACGGATGGAACGAGCAGTCGTCGATCACCGAAGGATCTGTGAACACCATGGTGAGATCCGGGACGCCCGAGAGGCGACTGTTGCTGTGGATGACGCCGTTCACCTCGCACGAGATCATGCGGCCAGATACGTCGATGATGGCGTCGATTTCCTCCACAATGTCGAAGTAGATTTCGTTCTGCGTGTAGCGCACGCCGCTTTTCCGCCACGGGATGTTGGAGATGGCACCGTCGGGAAGGGTGTTGCTCACGCGCGACTTGCCCGACACCATGGCAGCGATGCGATTCGCTGTCGAGGGAGGAGCCACCATGGCCTTGAGAGCGTTGGGCTCTGTGGTGAGCGGGTAGCCATTGTCAAGCATCTCTTCCAGGAGCTGGTAGACAGTTGAGAAGTTGTCCTTCATTGAATTCTCGTCGAAGTTGCCGAAATAGTCCCGGAATACCGCGAGCACTCGGTGAAGGAACTCGATTACGAACAGAGGAGAGATCTGCACGCAAAAAAAATACGAGATATTTAGTCACGAGTGGGCAGGAATGGAGTTTTAGAGCATTCCGACCTCGTTGGTGACGACGGCAAGCACGAACAGGTCGTCACGGAAGACGCTGACCAGGTAATACTTGCTGGTGGTGATAATGGGCGGAACGTCCTCGCGCTCGCGGTACTTGTTGACCTCCTCCATGAAGAAGTCGCACACGTTGCGACTCGTGAGGCCACGCCAGTGCTTCTCGATGATTACCTCACTGCAGTAGGAAAATGCACAGAGTTAGCGACGACGGTAGCATATAGAGAGGGGTACGAAGATACGTACCCGGTGGTGGTCATTATGAACATGGACTGGATCATGGCGCCACGCTGTTGTCTTACAAGCTCTTGGCGTCGCTCCCCCAGCGGCCAAAGTGATGTGGATCTTGGGAATCAAACAAACATGGTCTGAACCACACCACAGTTACACACTATGAGCAAATGATTTGTGATTTGCATCGACCAAAATTGAAGCACCAAAAGTTGAAGTATAAACCTTGAAATTGTGCAAAAAGTAAAGCTCGCTATGACAAGCAGCTCTTCCTACCTACCACTTAACTTTAGCGCTACAAGTAAACTGGTTGGAGTACTTCCTAAGTACTGGATCCGATAGATTTTGGTTTATTCGGCATCTTCGTATTCCTTGTCATCACGGCCCTTGACCTGCTTGAGCTTCTCCTTGTCAACCTTGTATACGCTGCCTCCGTTGTAGCCTGCGAACACCTTGGCGGTGATTTCCACCTGGGCGTCCTTCGGCACCAACTCCTCCGGAATCGGAATGCGCTC
This sequence comes from Phytophthora cactorum, assembly GCA_016864655.1. NCBI lineage: Eukaryota > Oomycota > Peronosporomycetes > Peronosporales > Peronosporaceae > Phytophthora > Phytophthora cactorum. The sequence goes on from NHQK01000003.1 coordinate 159,750, forward strand.
CACGATTTCAATACCCTGCAATATCAGCGACGCGTTAGTCCGCAGATCAATAGCACCAGGCTCACAGAGTAACAAGGCTTACCGATTTCACGATGGCGTCGTACTTCATGTCGCTCATCGATACAAACTTGTCAATCTTCGTGATGCCAAGCCAGTGCAGAGCATCGGGCATCAACGCCTGGAAGCGCACATCCTGGATGCCAGCCACAGTTTGAGTGCAGTTGAAGTACTCTTCAGCGCTGTCACCACCCTCCTGGCGCTTACGCAGATTGTACACCAAGTACTTGGTTACTTCGCCCAGCGCGCGACCTTCCTTGCGGAAGTACACAATGATACCGACACTGTTAGCATACAGCACATCACACACCGGTCAATATCAACCGTCTACAACTTCATTTCCACCGTACGGTAACTTTACCCTCCCTCCTGTGCTGTTTGCACGCAAACTTCAATGCCGTGGGCCAGGTACGGTCGGCACGTGCAAATATCCGACCCAAACACGTCCGAACCATTGCATTCATCGTGGACACGCACTGCCAGCTTCTTCGTGGGGTCCGAAATGGCCTCAACAGATCCAAAAATGTAGATCGTCAAGCTGATAGCACAAAGCAACACAGATCCGTTAGACTCTGTGCTATTCCTCATCAAATATTGCATGCTTACCCTCCAATTGGCGGCAAGAAAACCTTCAGATCGTTTCGAGTCACGAGCTCCGGGTACATGCCGTTGGTCTCCTGGAAGATCTGCTGACGCAGATTGGCCTCCGTCGTGTTGAAGCGCTTGGCCACTCCAGGGAGGTACCACACTGGGTCAATGGCTGCCTTGGTGATGACGAGCTGCGACGAGTTCTTGAGGATCTTACCATCAGGCTTCAGTCGGCCGAGACGAACCGCTTCATGGATCTCTGGGAAGTCCATGTGCGCCTTGGTGACAGCAATGGTGGGGCGAATGTCGTATCCCTTCTGGTAGTGCTCTGGGAAGGCCTCCACCACGCAAGCACCGAAGGGATCAATAGTGACGATCTTCTCAGGGTCCGCCCACGATGGGTGGGGGCCGATCTTGGCGGCAGGCGTGGTCTCGCTCAGATCAGGCTTTGCGTTCTTGACAATGGCACCCGAGGCCACTGCCAGACCGCGGTAGATGCAGTATGAGCCACCGTGAGCGCCGATGGCGTTACGATACTTGTGATGGCGGTTGGTGCCGATGATCGGGCCGCGCACATCAGGCTCCTTCTGCCCCCACTACTCGGAGCAACGGCATCAAGGTTAGTAGAGTGTCTTTGGTTTTGTATTGTACGAGGAAAAGGATCGTACCCGGATGCGAATGGGCTCGACGCCGAACTGTTCGGCGTGCGACGTGAGCGAGACGTAGAACTGGTTGGGGTCGAACTCGTCCTTCTTGTCGATCTTCTTCACGTCGTCGGCTGCCAGGTTTTGGCCACATAAGCGTCAGTAACAAGCTCCGACACGACAGCTAGAGACTACAGTATTTGCCACGCACCATCGATGGATTTCTTGCGCTTGCCGAGCGTCGCGACTTTCTTCATGGGAGCAACTCTGATGCTCGTGGTGCTCATCGTGGCGTTTTTCTTTCTGGGAGGCTGCTGGAGAGAGGAAATCCAAGGATACGGGAGGAACCACTTGAGCACTTGAACGCAAATTACGTTGTGAGCCCAGTGCAACTCGAGCGGAAAATGTTTGTCCGTTTGCCTATCGAGGGGAAACTGACGCCCCCCTGGCGACTCAGATGGCTCTTGAAGTTGCCATCGAACGCTTTTTGACCTTTTTTTGGTCCGGACCCAGATTTGAGCGCAGCGATTGGCTGAAAAGAACGCATCACCAAAATGCGGCAGTTCGCATTCAGTGCAGCCCAGCACGTGTTGGCGGCGTGGAATTTATGAGTCGAGGGTAGCTGAAGAAGATGTCGATGGTGGAAAGCTGTACTATAGTATTGCCTTTGGTGCTTCGTACACTTTTGCATCTCTTTATAGCTTAACGACGTTTGTATTAATAGGCACCGACGATGGTTGCTTGAGGCGGTACGTGCGACGGCTTCAACATCGTTAGTACATGTATCATCTTTCTTGACGATGCACGCGTACAGAAATGATCAAAACGGTTAAGCTGGCTTGAACTGCTTCTTCAGCAGCAGTTGAGCCTCGCGAGACTCTTGGTGCGCATATCCACTAAAAACGAGCAGAGAGGTCATCATAACGTTATAATATGCTGAAGACGCATCCACCACAGCTACTGCACTTTGTTGGTGTGGGGTATCACTTTGCTGCCCAATCCTTCATAAGGAGGAAGGAACAACCTTTTTCCAATCATTACCGGTATCAACCAATTCGTGTTTGAAATTTCAAAACGGAGGCTTCTGATTGGTTACTATCTGCTCACTTCGAGCAGCATAGTGAACCCAAGTCATTTGAGTCCCTCCAGTGCTTTTTCCCCCAAAACCAAACCGAAGACTGACTAGAGCGCCCAGACGCGCCGATCCTGCATTTCGAGGCCATCGACCGCTGCTCGACGCGATACCCGCGCCCATCCTGTCCATAGCACCGTTAGATTCCGCTTCATTAGTTTCGTCGCCTCTACGTACCCACTACACGCTGCCAGCCATGTCATTCACCCGAAGAAGCGCCCGGATCAACAATGAGAACGAATTGCCCGCGGATCTGGCCGCTTCTCGCCCCGGAAAGGTGCAGACAACTCTGCAGCCGGTGGACCCAGCTCTTCTGGCCATTTAAACTCAATTTTTGTGCTGCTTTGTGTCCTGCAGCGCCAGATTCTGCGAGATGCGCAGGACAATGGCAACCCCGAGAAGCGCCCGCGTTTCATGAAGTCACAAAGCAGTACGACCACCGGAGGCCCCCGCAGAACCGCTCTGGGAGACGTGACCAACAGACGCCCAGCTCTGGGCGATGCGACCAACAGGATCAACGTACGTAGAGTGATTCGGTATATTTTTTATGAGAACACGTGAAGTGACAATGTGTATTAATGGTTGATGCTGCAGATCAAGAAGGCCACTATGAGTTCCATGAGCTCTTCGGTCACTAACGCTGGAGCTCTAGCCAAGAAGAAGGTGATTGCTAGCAAGCGCAGCCTCAGTAATATCAACATTGGCAGTCGCACGCTCAACACAGCCAACGCCAGCAAGAGGAACCTCAGTAACGTGAACCTCAGCAGTCGTCATGCCAGCTCAACGACCAGCATCACGTCGTCCCTTAGCAGCCGCAGCTCGTCGTCGATCATTAGCCGGATGAGCCGCCCGCTTCCTTCTGCAATCCCTGGAGTTAACACACTTGGATCCCTGGGACTAGTGGAAAAGATCTCATCAACGGTTAATATCATCTCACCGACCCCGGAAGAAGACGAACACGATATTGATTCAGAAGATAAACACGACCCGACTGCGTGCTGGCAGTACGCGGAAGACATCACAAAGTACCACCTGGAGACGGAGGTAAGATGCTATGTGTGAACCCTGTAAGTACTGAGTTATTATGGTGCTGACCTGGATGGTGTTGCAGAAGAAGCGCAAGCCCAGCAGCTCCTACATGGCCCGCCAGTCGGACATTAACGCGAAGATGCGCGCAATCCTCGTGGATTGGCTGGTGGACGTGCACTATAAGTACGGTCTGCTGCCACAGACTCTGCACATCGCCGTCCTCCTTATCGACCACTTCTTGGAGAAGAGTCTGTCGGTTGGACGCCAGCGCCTTCAGCTTATTGGCGTGACGGCAATGTTCATCGCCTCCAAGTACGAAGAGATCTACCCCCCGGAAGCCGAAGATTTCGTCAAGATTACAGACAGTGCATACACACGCGAAGAAGTTTTCCAGATGGAAGCGAAGATGCTTGCTGCGATTGGCTTCAGGGTGACATTCCCGACTGCCTACCAGTTCATGAAGCGATTCATCAAGGCATCTCGCACATGTGACGATCGGGTGGAGCACTTCGCACACTACGTCATTGATCGCAGCCTGCAGGAGTACAAGCTGATGAAGTACATGCCGTCCACCATCGCTGCATCAGCTGTCTACATTGCTCGGACCCAGATGAGGGATGCTCCAGCTTGGGTACGTCACTCTTTGGCCTTCACTTTCAGGTTTGCCAGGACTAATGCTTCATATCTTGGCGTGAATATCTAGTCGTCGACGTTGGAGTACCACTCGTCATACAGTGAGCGCAGTCTAACTCCCTGCATTGATGAGCTGAAGGAAATGATATGGAACGCTCACAACGGCGTGGGTAAGCTGGTCAAGCTCACTGCTGCGCGGCGGAAGTTCAGCAAGGAGCGCTTCATGGCAGTGGCAGCTGAGCCCCTCGCGTTTAGCAAGAGCGCGTAGACATGCTCGTCCAGCATGTACTTTATGTATCTTGCCCACGAAGCCGCTGCGATCCGCCCACGCCGATGACAAATTATGAACCTGATTGTACAAGAGCGCCAAAAGACTTCGCCAAAAACATTTGAGGCACGAAGCATATCGTTTAGCATGCACAGAGGCAATAACGTGTCGTATCCATATACTTAATTCTGTTCATACGTAAATGTTCAGCATCAAATGTTAACAGCAAATGAATGAAGACAAAACCATTGTACATGTGCGAAAAAATTCTATGACAAAGCAGAACTAAGGACTTACTACTTACAGTGCAGTTTAGTCCACACCGAGGTCGTCTTCGTCCTCCTCTTCATCGCTGCTCACATCCAGCGCCGAAATCTCGTTAGCAAGTCCGTCAGCAACATCAGCCGACACTTCCTCGTCTTCTCCACTCGTGGGAAGAGTCGAGGATGCCGTAACAGGTGGCCTCTCGACTGCTTTCGGCTTGGATTCCACCTTCGTTGCAGGCTCAGGTTCATTCTTAGCCTCAACTGCCTTCACCGGAGCAGCAGGAGTCGGAGGCACCACCACCTCGCCGTTCTCGCCAGTCTTAGCCTCCTGATCAGCAGCGAAGGACTTTGCACGAACTTCGTCCCAGTCAGGCTCCTCACCGTCTTCATCTCGGATCAGGAAGTCCACAAGCTTGTAGATCTGGTCGCCAATCTCTTCATCGGACTCAACCAAGTGAGCATCACGGATGATCGGATACACTTTCTTGCGACGTAGCTCCTTACGGCCGTTGCGAGTCGTGCACAGCAACAGCAGGCAGTCCACAGCAGCCAGACGAACCAGTCGATCGTGCTCGCGCTTCTTCTTGTCGCCCTGGCTGAACACAACCGGGTTCATACCCATCTTATCGTCCTCGTCGAGTTCCTCAGGACCAGCAAGCAAGACCATCATGTGCGTAGGGATATCCAACTGGTCGTACAGATAGAAGTGGTTGTCCGAGTCAAAGCATAAGTTCTTCAACGCTGCAGTCACACCTCGTCGACGCACGACATTGGGAGACTTGAGCTGCGGCAGGAGCGCACCAGCCAGGGACGTGCTCTGACGCATCTTGAGCAGAAAATCACGGCCCTGCTCGAGCTGACTGATGTTTGCCAGGATATTGGCTACGTACTGGTACTCGTCATCCCACTTGGGCTCGCCTGTGGAGCTGTCCACTCCATCGGGTTCCGGTTCCCCTTCCAAGAACGAGTTGGTAAGTGTGCGGATTTTCTTCTCACGCAAAGCGAGGGTGGCATCCGTGGCCTTGTCGTCGTAGCCGAGCAGCGCCTTGGCACCTTCGGGCGTCGTGGTCACGTTAGCCAGCAGCATCATGGAGTAATCGGTGAGACGCCACTCGTCGTCCTCCACTTGGGTCATGACGCGGTTCAAAAGGTCGTATTTGAGCGCGCGCTCGCAGGCCGCCGGGTTGGCAGCCGTGAGGTTGATGAGCGCCTTGATTGCGTCCTCGGCAATGGGGCGCATGTCGCTCACGACGCGGCAAAGAGCCTGCACTACGTCGAACTTCTTGAGCTGCAGCAACTGGAACATGCCCTGGTCCGACGCCGTCATGTTGATGAGAAGACTGGACGCTGACTTACGCAGCTCCGGCCGCGGGTGCGACAGGAAGGACACCAGATCCTCCATGGACTTGACCTGCTCTGCTGTCGCCTGCTCCGCCATGGCCAGTGTATCAATCTGTGATACTCTTGAGGGTATATCGATTGAATAATGGCCACCAAAGTTGCGTGTCAAAGTTTCTGTCCAAAGAATTGCCCCAAAGTCTTAAGTGAAATGGGTTGATGAATGTCAATTAGTCGTGGACACTGACCAATAATTTCAGGTGAGTCACACCACAATCTGTGACGAGGAGCTACAACGATTTCGACGATGGAGGTGGCTTTGAAGCGCGTCGCGGAGGTGGTGCGCCGCACGCGAGGGTGTGTGGTGTCCAGTGCGGCGGAGGCTCGCTCGATACCCGGGATGGGCGTGGGAATCGTGGTGCGCGAGCACATTCCGAAGGATACGCTAGTGTTTCAGGCTGGGCACGACGTTTGGTATCCCTTTTCGGCCGAATATGCACTGGAGACTGCGCAGCAGAAGGCGCCAGGATTCCTGAGTCAGTTAAACCAGCTACTGGCATCCAGTAAGGCGCTGAGAGAGGGATCATCATTTGTGCCCAGTGCGCTGGTGCTTGGTGTGCACATACTGGTGAACTTCCCGCATGCTGAGGATTCGGATGCACTTCTGATGGCTATGGCGAGCACGGACAAACCTTCACTAGACGAGCTGTATGTGAACGCTCTACCTCGCTACGTGGACTTACCGTTATACTGGAATGACAAGCAGTTTGAAGAGCTACAGGGCTGTGAGGAGGCGCGTCGTGCTATGCAGCACGGGTAAGTGACATCGTGGATTTGTTGATGGCTGAGACCAGGATGCTGAGCTTGGTGTGGTAACGTTGCCATTGCAGAGCGCGATTTTATACTCAGGTGTACCAACATCTTTTCGGTAGTAACAATCAGTTCGTGAACCCGGAGGCGTTCTTCTGGGCCATTTCCATCTTGATGTCGCGCGCTACGTCTGGCCAGAATCAACCGTTCGCCCTTATCCCTTTCTTCGACTGGTTTAACCACGCTGACAACGGGTACGTGAGGAAGAGTGAAAATTCGCTGCTTTGCCATGTCCTCTAATATTATTAACTATCGAATTTGCTTTAGTAATGAATGCGTTCAGGGATTTGACCCCCAAAAGGGCTTCACGGTGCATACCACAAAACCATACAAACCGGGCGAGCAACTGTTCATTAACTACGGCAACCATGGCAACCTTCGACTATTGCGGAATTATGGCTTCACCACACCGAACAATCCCTACGACATCGTCACCCTTCCGATGCCAGCAGCGCTGCAACAACCCAATCCTGCAGACCCCGCTTTTTCCCAGAAGTTCAAGTTGCTGCAGGCTGCTACTGGCAACCAAGCAGACATGCCAGCTCTCAGAAGCTTAAGATTTCATCATGACGGACAACTTGCTCCGAACGCAGAGCACTGGTTAGAAATTATGATCGCGACACCAGACGAATTGAACGAGATTTTCACGAAGGCCGCGTCGCAGTCAGGAGGCAGGGCGAATTCAGCCACCTCTCTTACTCTTCCCTTGTCGTTGAAGCACAAAGTCCGCTGTGAAGTCGGCAACCTGGTGGCTACCCGATTGAAGCAACATTCTTCAACTTTCGAGGTAAGCGAATACCGCGTAGCTGAAGGATTTTATTCGCTACTAACCACTATGGCTACAAACAGGAGGACGACGCGTTCTTACGTGCCAACGACCAACAAATGGCCCCGTGGCTTCGATCATGCCTGTACATTCGAATGGGTGAAAAGCAAACGCTGATGTGCGCTGCGTCCAAATACGCCTAGTCCACGCGACCATCTCCTTCGTTGCTCTCATAGAATAAATTGTGTTGTTCCAGCTTGTCCTGCTACAGTTGAGTATCTTACCGCTAATACTTTACTGCTTACCTCATGCGGGTTGGCCGTGCACCCGGAAGCGATATAGGCACGTGTATTCGGGATTGCCATGGTTTGACAGCACCTCCAGGGTAATACCATCGATAGCAGAACGCTGACTCTGCGCAGTGCATAACCATGCAGATAGATGTCAGTACTGCTCATTCGCAGGTAAGAGTCGGAGAAGAACGTACCAGTGGCGACGTAAGCTTGAAAGTCTGGCTAGCCGGCCCATTGCTAGCGTACGAAAAATTTCCGAAGGGAATGAACTCCACTGTTTCTCGCAGAGGGTGACCTGATATGCCCTGCAGCAAATGATCAAATATAAGTACGAGAACAGTACTTCGAGAAGGATTTCGTTCACGAACCAAAACACGAAACTCATTCGGCGCAGAACTGAAGTCGGACGCGATTTGTGCGGGAATGTGGTCGATGGTGATCGCATCAGCAACAATTTGTTGTGCGAATTTCACCGAGAGGCGGCCAGATGAGCCGGTAATACCCCAGCAGCTACCCATTTCCATCGTTTCCTGCGCAGAGATAACATCCATCAGTCATTGCAATGGGAAACAGAAGCAGCAGAGCACTTTTGAGCCATTTCATGATACATACCGACAGTGCAGTTTCTGGTCGACCATTGTGGCGCGAGAGCCACCACGGATTTTCTCCAGAAGACAGCAACTGTCCCAGCAATGGGGCCGGTGCGCGACGGTAAGAAGGCGACGTAAATCTACCATCATCGTCGGAGTCGCTTAACCCTACAAGATGGGTTAATAACTGTACTGGAGATGAGCTGTCCTGATAAAGAAGATCGCTAAAATGACAATGTCAAGCAAGTTAGTAAAGCTCCACTCTCTGCAGGCCAGAATGTTGTTGTAAATGGCGCACCGCTCCGAATGAATGACCGAGGCACCGTTGGCAAGAGCTGCATGATCCACACGTCCTGTTTTCTTGATTTCGACAGCCTGAACCGCAACCTCAATCACCCGGAGAATCCCTGGGTCAGTGGCATCCAAGCTACGGAGAGCATCAACACTTGACGAGAGTGCGTCCTTCTCCTCTTGTAGCACTCTTGACATGCGGCTCTCAATATCCTGCACTTTACGCTGCATCTCAGACTGCAGCTCGCGCTCAAACGATTCACGCCAATCGGTGAATTCTTTCTTCATCTCTCTCGCATTATCGCTTGCTGTATCCGGCATTGGCGTCGATGCTGTCTTCTCCACGATGGTTTGCACAGACTACAGCAAAAGAAATTGCACAACAAATGGTCAATGAATACGTTAAAGAATGAAAAAGACCCTGCTGGACTTACGTCCATCTTCTCTTCCTGTTCCTTCAGTACAGAAGATATCACCGATTGTTGCTTCGTTGCTCTTTGCAGGTCTTGCTGTAGTCGGGAAGTGCTGTCCATGAATTTCTCCCACTGTTTCAATAACACAAAACAGGTTAGATACGTAAGAGCATCGAATAAATCGACATGGCAATTGGAGACGCACCAGTTCTTCAGTGTGCTTGGCAACAACTTTTTCAATGTGGACGTTAATCGCGCTATCGGGCTCTGCAAGGCTGAATTTATACCGATCTTCGTCGTGATCGTGACGCAGCGTATCATGCAGCAACTTGAGCGCTTCAATCTCACGCTCCTGAGTCTGCACAGTTTGGCGTAGCAGACCGATTTCCTCGTTCAAGCCCACCAACTTCATGTCTACAATCTCCTGCATGACAGAGCGCATTGCTCCCTTCTCGAGTCCACCATCTACACTTCCACGTGTACCAATCACTTTTGAGGACAACACGTCCACATACTGGATTACCGTCGTCAAATAATGCGGAACTGTAATTGCAATCACGAAGCAGCATAGCGGCGCCAGCAGCCACAGCACGTTCACGGCCATAAACGAGTTGCGTAGCATGAAGCGCCACAATCTCCGTAGATACTTAGACATTGCCTTCACTGCCTCGGAGCCTGCCACTTTCTGCCATACTCCATCGACATCCTTTGATCTCTTGAAGTAGGCGGCAGCACCTGCCGCTCGTCTCTTGAGCTCGGAGCGTTGCACCTCGTGCTCGGGCGTCTCCTGTTCTTCAACGTCCACTTCATCGTCTTCATGGACATCTTCAGGCTCGCCTACATCCCCTTCGTCCACCTGAGGAGGACGGTACGTCGTGCTGCGGTACACTGTCTCACCGTAGTCGTCCAACTCCTCAAAATCGCTATCCTCTTCGTCGTCCTCATCTTCAAGCCCGTCCGAGCGCAACTCCAGCGTACGCTGCACCGGCTCAGGCGTGTACACCCCATAGCGCCGACCGCCACTTCTCGTGACGCGCTGTAACTCCTCCTCCTCCTCTGAAGACGTCGAATCGGAGCGTCTGCGGCTGCGCAGCCGCCGACTGTACGTGTTGCCATTCGCCATTGCTTCCGTTATTTGATGAGATCACTAAAATTTTTTAGCAGAGACCATAAATGGGTCCAATGAAAAACGGAAGGTTAAAACAAAATCCCAAAATTGCGACCTATTTCCCTCCTGCCCAAAATTTGATCGAAACCCCTTTTATAGTGAGTGGCAAAAAAGCTAATGGACTTGGCGGACAAGGAGCGACGTCGCGGCAGTGCGTCTCCTGACGGCAACTCGGACTTCTCAACGTCTACAAAGGACGTGAACAGCAGCTTAGACACAATGGATCCTGACGCCGAAGCGAGCACGCAGGTGAACGATGAAATGGCGCTACAGCAACAGCAGACGTCGTCGTCCTATTCGAGTCTGTTAGGTAAGCGGGAGGCCGACACGGAGCTGCATGAAGAGGAGCACGAGGATGAAGAAACCGAGGAAGATCCCTCTCGTCTAATTCCCGTTGCTGAGGAGGAGCAGGCGCTGGTGCAGTGTGTGGGCATAGAGCAGTGCTTTGACTCGTGGGACGATTTCCATCGCGCCATGGAAGAGTACTGCGCAACCACGCACCAGCCAATGAGACTGAGGACATCCGACTCAGCTAAGGCTGTGAACTCTCGAGCTGCTAAGAGGAACAGTTTGAAGGAACCCATTGACGAGAGTGTTGGGTTTGTGAAGAAGCTCTACTTGTGCACACACGGAGTGAAGACGAAGCCCCGTGGAAAGGGAAAGCGACCGAGACAGCACTACCGTTATATGGGATGTCCCGCTATGATTCGTGCTTGCATCTCGGAACGCAAGCCTGGAGATCTTGAAGGACAACGTAAGAGCAAGTATGTCGTCCGTGTCGTGGCCCAGATTAACCGACACAACCATCGTCTGAGCGAACACTTGTTCAAGTCGTACTCGGAGAGCCGCGTTGTGATTGATGACGAGCTGATCGTACCAACCTCGCAAAACAGACTGAAGGAAGAGCAGGCTGCCACAGCGGCCGCCACTGCCTCGGTTGCGCCTGTGGAACAGCAGATCACTGCCACCGTGCACCCGGACTTGGAAGACCCCACGTTGAAGACCAACCGTACGATACTGCTGAAGCAGCTTCGTGCGATAATAACCCTGATCGGGTCACCTATGTCTTACTTTCTTGTGATGGTACCGTTGTAGCTCTGTTCCAGACTCAAGGACTTGACCTCATGTCTGCTGCGTCTCGCGTCAAGATTCGGTATATTGTTACGATTTCTATTCTCAGTGTAATGTTGCGCTCATGCACTTTTCTAATGTGGACAGTGTGGGCTGGATCGGAACGGGTATCATGGGTGCCAGTATGTGTGGTCATTTGATGGTACGTGTAGAGAATTGCATTGTAAGTTTATCCTGGTGTATTGACCTAGCATCCGCTCTTGTTGTAATCCCTACAGAACCACGGCTACGAACTCACTGTGTATAATCGAACACTGTCGAAGTGCGACGGGTTACGGGAGAAGGGAGCGAGAGTAGCTGGTTCTCCTGCTGAAGTTGCCCAGAACTCTGGTTGGTAGAGTTGCTGTTGAGTTGACATTGATTATTGTTTTTAACTTTCTTGTTGGTCTTTACTACAGATATTGTTTTCATCATGGTGGGGTATCCAAGCGACGTAAAGTCAGTGGTACTGGACCCAGACTCGGGTTTGCTTTCGCGAATGAAGGCAGGAGGCATCATCGTGGACATGACGACCAGTTCCCCTGCACTGGCGAAAAAGATTTATGATGCGGCCAAACTGAAGGGCGTTTCCACCCTTGATGCACCTGTCTCCGGAGGGGATGTTGGTGCGCGTGACGCCACGCTCTCCGTCATGGTTGGTGGTGATATGGAGTCAGTCTACGTCACGATGCCTTTTCTCAGTATTATGGGCAAGTCCGTTCGCCACATGGGACCTGCTGGAGCAGGCCAGCACACAAAAATGATGAACCAGATTTTGATCGCCACAACCATGATCGGAGTGGTCGAAGGACTGCTGTACGCGAAGAAGAGCGGTTTGGACATGGATGAAGCTATTCGTGCTGTAAGTGCTGGTGCGGCTGGATCGTGGTCGATCAGTAACATGGGCCCGCGAATTGTCAAGCGAGACTTCGACCCTGGTTTCTTCGTAGAGCATTTCCTGAAGGACATGGGCATCGCTCTGAAAGAAGCCGCGAGGTACGGTATTTTTCAGTTCATTTGCCGTTCCTGTGTAGATATTAATCGCTTGCGTGGCGTTACTCTTACTACAGGATGAACCTATCGCTTCCCGGGCTTTCGCTAGCGCACCAGTTGTACGTTGCTGTAAAGGTTCGTTAAGCTTTCCATTTCTTAAGTGGGTGCTCGACTTTGATTGAGCAACTAACTAAGGGCCGTTGACTGCGTAGGCGCAAGGGCACGGCAGATTGGGAACTCAAGCATTGATGCTTGCATTGGAGCAACTGAATGGTGCGAAGGTGGTGAACTGCTTCTTCAGTATGAGAAACGTGAACTAACACAAGCTGCACTGTGTTGTTGCAGGTATTTATCCGGAGAAAGCCAACAACGTGGAAGTGGTGTAACATTCTCGAATCAACCGACCAACCTGCTATCAGTCCGAGCACAGAGGCCTCACCCGCCGTACGGCTTCATTTTTACCAGCAAGATATAGTTTTGCTCAAAAGGTTGTTTTCGATTGTTGCAAGAACACTAAGCAGCTTTCCGGGGTCATCACTTGTGCCTGGACAAGCCAGCACCTTTACCATTCCCATGTCCATCATTCGCTGAGCCAACCGAAAATGTGGCAGCGCACCACGTCCTCGCGCTTACATCAGCAAGCAGCATGCTGGGCACCGGCCCTAACTTCAACACCTTTTTAACCAATGAAAAGGAAATGTTTGATAGTCAAATTGATAGGAACTCGCTTCCCATTCCCGAAGATCGTAAAGGAGAACGAAGCTCCGAGACCAAGATGGTTGTTGCCGTGAAGCCGAGGTACGGCAGTGCGTAGTGCCACTCGTGTCGTGTAGTTTTTGGGTTTGTTTAATTGAGCTTATCGTGGTGGCTTATTGCACAGAGTTGGATGGATTGGCACGGGCGTCATGGGCGCCAGCATGGTTGGCCACATCCTGGTACGTTGTGCGTGCATCAGTAGAAAGGAAAGAACCATTTGGCTAATGTGTTTAACTGATGTATGGAGAATAGAAGCACGGGTACGAGGTGACGGTGTTTAACCGTACGCTATCTAAGTGCGATAGCCTCAAGGAGCAGGGCGCAACTGTGGCCAGCTCCCCTGCCGAGGTGGCCAAGGTTTCTGGTTAGTCTCGCTGCGTTGGCCAAATAGTTAGCAATTCTTCTAGATGTTTTGATTCTAAATTTTGTGCCTGCTGGTGTCATTGAATATAGACATCGTGTTCGGCATCGTGGGCTACCCGAGCGACGTGCGTAAGGTATTCCTCGACCCTGAGTGGGGTGTGCTGTCCTCAATCAAGTCGGGCGGCGTGATCGTCGACATGACCACCAGCGAGCCATCCCTGGCGAAGGAAATCTACGAGGCTGCCAAGCAGAAAGGTGTTTCGAGTCTGGATGCCCCCGTCTCAGGCGGCGACGTCGGCGCTCGTGAGGGAACTCTCTCCATCATGGTTGGCGGTGATGCCAAGACTGTGGAATCGACAATGCCGCTGTTTGAAATTATGGGCAAGAACATCCGTCACATGGGCGGCGCCGGCGCTGGCCAGCACACCAAAATGGTGAACCAGATCCTCATCGCTACCAACATGATTGGAGTCGTCGAGGGTCTTCTGTACGCGCAGAAGAGCGGGTTGGACGTGGAGGAGGCTATCCGCGCTGTGAGCGCAGGTGCTGCCGGCTCCTGGTCGATCAGCAACCTCGGGCCTCGAATCGCAAAGCGCAACTTTGACCCTGGCTTCTTCGTGGAGCACTTCGTCAAGGACATGGGCATCGCGCTAAAAGAGGCCGAACGGTAAGGACCTAACTGGTATCCAGGTCTGTAAATGTCATTTTACTGACTTTGTGTATGAGCAGTATGAACCTGTCGCTTCCTGGCCTCGCCCTCGCCAACCAGTTGTACGTAGCGGTCAAGGCTCAAGGCCACGGCCGTCTGGGAACGCAATCCTTGATGCTCGCGCTGGAGCAGCTGAACGGCATTGACTCCAAGTAAGATGTTGTAGCAAAGAAATAGCTAATAATTACTACGTTAGTATTAGCTAATTCACATCTAAAACTTCGAAGAAGAAAAGTCGTATCAAATCAACGAAGGATCCCATACAAAAGCGCTCTGCTACAGTAACCAGACGCCATGGACCTGCCCGATGAAGAGCTCAAGCAGCGGCTTGTGGCCCCGCACGAGGAGGCTACACCATCGCAACCTGGCAATGCAGGCTCCAACCGCATGATGCGCAACCCGCCGGTGGATGCGGGCGCTGAAGAGGAGAAGGAGGAAGCACCGCGGAGACAAGGAGTCCGCCAGCAACAGCAACAGAAGCATCCCTACGCAGCGCCGAACGTCCATCCATACGCTGTGCCGCAGTATCAACCTCAAGGTTACGGTGGTGGTGTTGGTAATGGATGGGGCGGAGGCCAGGAAGAGGAGAACGGAGACCAAGGGTTAACTGTGGATATCGTATTCAGTGGCATGTACACACTGGCCGCAGCATTCACGATCATCCAGGGCTTTGGCATGCTCATCCATTTCACATACGCAGCCGGTATGGCGTTGGCTGTGGGAATTCTCATGAACTTTTAGTCTGGGAGGCTTTTAACTGTTTTTGTTATTGTTAATGTGTGCTGCAGTTTCTTTGGGTTTCTACACCATGGCGTTCGGTAGGTGCTCAACGCTACGATACGAGCGAGGAAGCTGTGGGAAACGGAGTGGTTGACATAATGCTGTTTGCGCGATGTGTAGGCGCGGCGGTTATTATGTACGACCTCAAGTCGGTGGTGAATGGTGTGAGCGTGGAGATGTACCTGCCGTTCCTGAGCAACTATATCGGTCGCGCGGCAACCATCCTGTTCTTTGCTGTGTTGTGTGCGCAGACATACGAGTACGCCGGCTGGACCAAGTTTATCGTGCTGTACAACTTGCTGGTCGCCACGCTGCAAGGCTTCGTCTACTTCACGACAAAAACGGTGACGCCCAGCCAGCCTCAGATGGACGACCTTCCCGACTTGTAACGCTGCTGCGTCGTGGGTGTGGCCAAGTAATTACATCCACGTTTCATGTTTTAAGTTGGGTGTTTGCGGTTTGGTAGTGCGGTGCCTCGGGCGTTGTATTTTGATGCTTGTCGCTACATCTATTTACATGTAAGACACTTTATTATTAATAGCTGCTGGCAAAGAACAGACTGCCAATATCCACAGTAGGTCAAGCAGTGCCACGTGCAAACCGTTGAATGCCGAATGAACGGTAGGCCATGGAAACCAGGGACAAATTGCGGCGTAGCATGCATTCGTGCATTCACGTCGTCGGTAACTTGTCAACGCACAGTCGTGCCTGCTGTCCCAGCCAGAGTGATGGTCAAGAATCAGAAATCTTTCCGTGAAATCCGCAGCAGGCGTTTTGTATGGTCCAAGTCTGGAAGTCGTAGCGAAGGTTCTAGACAAAAAATCTATTTTGGAATGCAGGAAACGACGCGTGCACACGTCGCAGACGGGAGTTTCTCGTTGGGTTGACTTGACCGCCGCCCTCTTCCAGTTTTCTCATTATCCAATTTGCTTCCTGGCAGCAAACGCACTCAAGACAACAACAAGACAAGCGAGAAGATGCAGATTTTCGTGAAGACGCTAACGGGCAAGACGATCACGCTCGACGTGGAGCCGTCGGACTCGATCGACAACGTGAAGCAGAAGATTCAGGACAAGGAAGGCATCCCGCCTGACCAGCAGCGCCTGATTTTCGCTGGCAAGCAGCTTGAGGATGGCCGCACACTGAGTGATTACAACATCCAGAAGGAGTCTACGCTGCACCTGGTACTGCGTCTGCGTGGTGGCATGCAGATCTTCGTGAAGACGCTAACGGGCAAGACGATCACGCTCGACGTGGAGCCGTCGGACTCGATCGACAACGTGAAGCAGAAGATTCAGGACAAGGAAGGCATCCCGCCTGACCAGCAGCGCCTGATTTTCGCTGGCAAGCAGCTTGAGGATGGCCGCACACTGAGTGATTACAACATCCAAAAGGAGTCTACGCTGCACCTGGTACTGCGTCTGCGTGGTGGCATGCAGATCTTCGTGAAGACGCTAACGGGCAAGACGATCACGCTCGACGTGGAGCCGTCGGACTCGATCGACAACGTGAAGCAGAAGATTCAGGACAAGGAAGGCATCCCGCCTGACCAGCAGCGCCTGATTTTCGCTGGCAAGCAGCTTGAGGATGGCCGCACGCTGAGTGACTACAACATCCAGAAGGAGTCTACGCTGCACCTGGTACTGCGTCTTCGCGGCGGAAACTAAGAATTACTAAAGAAGTAGGAGAACTTGGTATAAATGAATGTTTTCGTCTCAAACAGCTATTCACATTTGGTTCTTGTGCTACTGCTCTTATAGACACCAGTGCGAAGTACTACACAGTACTGTGGTCCTTTTTCTACGTAGTATATATAGGTTTGCACAAGTACTTCATGCACGACGGGAATGCAAGTAGTCACAGGTACACAAATTTCGGATGGCTGAATGCAAAACGCAATTTCTATTTGTTGTCGAGTAGTTGGTAGATGCAGAAATCAAGATACTGATCTCGCCCTCTCGCCCGTCACCTGTGGCATTTGCACGCGCTTCGGTCTGATGCAAATGAGCTCGGCCAGCAGTTCTGGGTGCTCTCAAACGGATACATTTTTGTTTCTGCCCAAGTTGAAGTTGCTTGTCACAAAAAGTATCCGTTCGAAATGGCTGCTTCCCGCGCGTCCACCATAGCATCGTCTCACAAGTCTCCAAATATTCGTTTGCGTCGACCAAGACAAGCCTCACTTCACAATTTACCTGACAATCATCCCTTCCCCCATGCCCATTCCCCGCAACGACTTCCTCTTGCTGTGGAAACTCTCCAGATCTGGCGACGAGGACAAAGTCCAGGAGCAAATCGAGGAGTCGGACGCTGTGGCACGCAACCTAGTGAACTTCAAGCATCATCGCAAGGGCACCACGCCGCTCATGGAGGCTGCTGCTTGCAGGTGCGGCGAACCGGTTGTGGCTAAGCTCATTGCTGCCGGCGCTGACGTCAATGACGTCGACGATACCAGAGTCAAGAACACTGCCCTCCACTATGCTGCAACAACGAACCGAGACTCATTAGCCACCGAGACGCTGTTGGAAGCTGGAGCAGACGCCTTTGCTGTCAATCGCAAGGGCTTCACACCACTGGACGTCGCTCGTCAAAACGGCCGCAAGGCAGTCGGTGCTGTGCTAATGGACCACATGAAGGTGCATGCTGGCTGGTTGTACCTCCGCGGCAAGTTCCGCTGGCAAAAACGTTGGGCAGTGGTGGTGGCTTGCAATAGACAGCGCACCTCCACTGAGCTCTGCATCTTCCGTCGGCCAGGTGATCTCCGTCCGGATTTGGTGATGCTCATCGATGAGGCAGCGCGAATGGCACATTTTCCGTCGACGGACAGCTACTCGTGGCTGAAGCGCGACAATGCCTTTGTCTTCGACAAGCCTGTCATGTGTCACCGCGTAAAGGGACGAAAATTCACGCGCGCGCCAATTTGCAGGAAGACCATGAGTCTCGACGACGTGCAGACGCTCCACTATGTATTCGCTGCGGACAGTTTAAACAACCTGGCACAATGGCGCCGCGTGCTGCAGAACTCCAATTTCTGCTCGCGCGAGAGCCGATCGTCGTTGTACCGGACATCGTTGGTCGAGACGCAAAATGGCGAACTGTACTATTGGCCGCACGAGCTGGTTGAGAATTTGCGCAATTCGATCTTGAAGGAGCAGGAACAGCAACGAGAAGAAGCAAACGACCCGCTGTACCAGCGTCTTCGTGAAACTCTAGAGCAGCGCCAGCCAGAACCTGCTTCGAATGCCATTACCGAACAAGCCCACGAGCCACCAACACAACCCCCTCCTTCGTACGAGGAATCCGTCGATGAGCTGCCGCCAAACTTTCAGAGGCGAGCGACACCTGGTCAAAGAATCGACCAGTCAAGGGCACTAAAGAACCGCGATCGAAGCCAAGTGCACTTTAAGCCCACGCAGCCAGTGAAGTACGTCGAAGTGCCGTTGGCAGCACAGCAACCATATACTGATGACCAGGAGACGAACTCGAGTGTCAGTATCATCACCGGAAGCGAGTTTGACACCGCCGGTCCCGAGTTTGCGACGGGAATCATGCTTCTAACAGACAGCGAGTCGCAAGCATCCCAGCCCCAGCAGAGTTCAAACCAGGAACAAGAAGACAACAATCAAGATAAAGACATAGAGCCACAAAGTCAACGAGAAAGGTCACCACAGCCCACTGAATCCTCTGGAGAGCAAGAGCGGCAGTCTTTTGAATCCCAGCCCGATCTGTGCGGAATATGCGATGTGGCACGACGGAATGCCATTTGCACGCCTTGCGGACACCAAGCCGGCTGCACCGGTTGCCTCAAAACCATCATGCGCACGTCAAAGGACTGCCCGATATGCCACGCGCCGGTGCGTTCGGTGCTAAAGGTGCACGACTAAGGTATTGCTATGGTAGAAACAAGAATGCTGCGCCGAAGACAAGCTTACCAAGGGAAGGATAGTTCTATTACACGTCGAAGTACATGAGAAGTAGTGTACATATCCATGCGAATCTACAAGTTGCCATAGTATATCGCGATTTCATCTTTTGTTTGCTGGGTTACACAGTAGTCGAGTTGCTCTGTAGCCATGCGAACTCGAAAGAGTAGTCTGTGCCTGCCGAAGCACATGTTAAAACCAATCTAGGAAACGTCATTACGATTGTGGTACATGCGTGCCGTACCATAGTGCTTAAGAGAGATCTGTGTCGTGTAGAACACCCACAAGATAATTGCTGTCTGAACGTGAATCATTTGTCGATCGAGCACGAATACGAGCTGATGCATCGTTGAGAAGTTGAGTCGCCTCTTGAGCGTCAGCGTGAGCACAGTGAATGCAGTGAGCTCCACGAGACTGTACAATAACACGTTCACTACCGTTTTGGTCAAATGTATCGAGTCCATACTGGCGATCTGGCTGTAGTAGTCACGGTTGGGCATGTGGAAGACTGTGAACAAATACAGCGCTAAAGCAGGCATTTTTAGTAAACATCAGTTAGGACAAGAGCGAATGCAGTGATCACAGAATAAGCTGCACGCACAGTATACGACGGGTGTGATAACTTCCGCGTAGGCCGTGAGGATGGAGAACTCGGACGCATACATGAGTTTTCGCACGAGACTGGCGTACTTGCGTTCGAGCTGCTCGAGCTCTGAGGGTGTTCCGATTACGATGTCCGTGGAAGGGCCGAACGGGGAAGTAGAATTATCGAAAGGCACTACCGTTATGCTGTGCTTGTTCAAAATACTGGTTTGCTGGCTCTGCTTCGCATCAGCCTTGGTTGTTTGAAAAGAGTATCTCTGGAAGATGTCCGCGGCACGAGGTAGCATACTCAAAGTGGCAACTCGATCGCCTAGTAGACTTGAAGTGTTTTTCTCGTTGTGTGTCAGCTGGATGATTTTTCGCGCTGTGTGGGCGATTTGCTTGCGAATGACATCAATGTCATGGATCATTAGAATCACTTGCGACGCATTGGCAACCATGAGCCCGCCTGTGGTCATGAATGATGGCTGGTATTGCATACAGAAGTTCACGAACAGAGCATTAACCAGGTCAGCATTGAAGACCACAACGATTGTGATTCGTTCGCCGCTAGCCGACCGACAAAGGTAGTAAAACAGCGCTCTGTAGATGGTCTTTAGTATCGGCAGCACCATCGAAAAAGCAGTTCTTTTGACGCCGGCATCCATCGTCTGGAATGCATAGTAGAAGAGTGGATACCCGATGATAACGAGCCCGTGGCAAACGCAGATCAAAATGGCGTCGGCAATCTTCCACAAGAGGCTCCAGTCCTGACGAACGTGAGGATACCACACGATGGCCAGCGCGAAGAACATGAGTGACACATACGGCACAGCCATCATGTGAATCGTGTAAGGCACGGGGAATCCTATCCACCAGGAATATAGCAGCTCGACACCAGTAGATAGGACCGCAACAATCACCGCGCTGACGACGAGCTGTTTCTTGGAAAGCGATAATAGTGGCATGCGCTCGCCGATCATATGCATCTGCAATAGACACCACATCGTGTAGGAGAGGAAAAAACGTCCGAAGAAGGTCTTGTTGCTTCCCATTCCGAGCGACGGTGGAGACAGATTGACAGTCTCGGGCAGACAAATGTACGCCAAACAGGGTAGTGGTGTGAGTAGAACGACGGCGACGATCCGCCACCACGGCGTCGAATTAGTGTAGTCATACAGCGCGAGGACGCTGTCTGGGGTGTACGTGCCTTTAAGTTCGATTTGGACGGTATCCCACGCGCTAATGATCCGCCGACAAAGACCCATGGTGTATACTCGAGTTCTCTCTGGTTACTTGGAATACAAGATAGAAGAGCCTTACCACCTATGCTATTTTCTTTAAATCTGTTCTTGTGACCTTAGCTATTTACGGCCAAACACATTAAATTTTATACATTCCATGGACCGTTGACATCGAATTGGAAAGCCATTGAGTGTCATACATGTATCACGGTTAAAAGACACTGTAATATACGAGCGTGAACTTGGATGGCTCACTAAAAGGTTTAGCAGAAGTATCTCGCCCAACAAGGCCGTTTCAACTTGCTAAGTTGGTGTGTTGTACACAGAAAACCGAATGTTAATACCACCGTGATCCTTTTCAGCCAATCATAAACCACCAAGTAATACGAATCGCCAGCTCACTGACGTCCTCTCCCGGAGGAAAGTAAGCGAACCGCCGCCTTCCTGCTTCTTCTTGGCTGTGTGCGTGCCCTCCAACCAGGCTGTGCTTGATCTCACCATCACAGCGTGAACTTCCATCGTCTGCGCTACACAGAGGTGTCTCCACCAGCGTCGTAGCGTCTGAATTGACCGACAACAGTCAAGACCTAAGTCCTCAGCAGCGATGGCGTGTTTCGGCTGCTGCAGAGGCGTCAACGCTCGTATGTTGTTCCTCACAGCGTGTGCCATGATCGAATATATCGCGCAAACTGTGGTGTTGGTGCTAGGGCCGATGCTGACGCTGCATTTCTACCCGGAAACATCGTTCCATCGTCTGGGCTTCTACACGGCAATTATCTCCGGCTCAGGCTTCCTAGGCCACGCACTGAGCTGCGGCTTCTGGATCAACTTGGCGCGCTCCCTAAAGAGCAGCAAGGGTGTGATTCTGTGGGGGTTGGCTGTCACGGGGGCTGGATTCTTCAGCTTGCTCCTATGCAAGAGTCTTGTGGCCATGTCGCTCGTGCGATTCGCCACGGGACTTAGCAGCGGCGTGTTGCCTGTGGCTCTAATTGAAATTGACAATATCTGCGGCAACAGACAGACTAAACTGGCGCTGGTAACCAAGACGTTAGGCGTTGGGATTGGAGCAATTGGCACCTTCGCGTTCATCACGCTTAGTGCGAAGCTACCGGACAAGTCGAACGAGGACCCCGCTACAAGAGACTCATCCATGTACATCTATCCATTCTGCTTCGTGTCGATTCTCGCGTGGGTTGCAGTCATGGTGATGCTACTGGGACTGCGTCTACGTAGTCGGACGGCATATACGCAGCTCGCAGAGGAGGAAGACGACTTTCTGAACTTTATGCCGCAGATCCAGATCGACGCGCAGTCTTCGCCACGCTCGTCGACCAGTCTGAACACGAGCAGTACGAGCAGCAGCGAGAGCGGCAGTCCAATGGCTACTACTGTTGCCCACGTCAAGTCTGCGTTTGGAGAGACTTTCGGACGGACTGCCATGGGTTTGGGCTTTAAGAAGGCCATGGCATCACCAGCCAAATTGGCAGCAATCAAGTTGTTGGCGACGCCACAGCCGCATTTCCGACTCATCCGAGGAATTTTACCCCATTATTTCCACGGCTACACGTCGGACGGACACTTGATCGTGTGGGACTTCGTTGGTCGTGTCAAGATGGACAAACTCTTCGCTGCAGGCTTCACGACTGCTGATTTACGTGACCATTACCGGTTTTTCCTGGCCTTCGCACAGGAGACGTTGCTGCGCACACCAACACAAAAGATCGTGTATATTGTCGACCTGGATGGCCTCTCGCTTCGTGATGCCGACGCTCGTGCAGTTGATGGCGTCTGTGCAGTGGTGAAGACGCTACAACGCGAGCTACCTGATCGTCTGCAAGCTCTCGCGGTTCTTAACTCCCCGGTTTGGTTTTCTCAAGTAATGACGAGCATTCGTCCCCACTTGGCGAAGCGTACTGCAGACAAAGTGTCGTTCTTGTCTAAGGAGACGGCCACTCAGGATTTAATTGCACTTGTTGGCGTCGACAGTTTGCCGCAACGCTATGGTGGACGCAACGGCGTGGAAATTGGCAAAAGCGCCCAGGAACGCTCGCTGGATGACCTGCTCAAACGTACCACGGCATCATTGGAGCGCACGATTGAGATCGTTGCTACTCCACGATCCCGACGCACAAATGCCACCCGATCGCGTGCTAGCAGTGTCCGCAGTGATGAGGGGAGCGATGAAGAGGCTTTCTTCGACTGCTCTGAATATGGACTCCAGGGCGTCGAAGACTTGGAAGACCAGGAGCCGGTGATCTCCGTAGTTGTCCACTCTCAATCGACTCCATCACCTAAGACCGAGCCGGTTGCTCGAACTAATGCTGCAAGCTCTGGGGCGTATCAACCGCTGGAGAAAAAGCCTGTGAAGGCGACTCGACCTTCTCCGAAAGCAGTCGACAAGCCCGTACCCGAGCTGGCAATCACAAGCGAGCCTCTGGCATGTCTGGTGCTGCTGGTATTCTTCTTCTGGTCGCTGGTGCAGCTAAGTTTCGATGAGATGTTACCACTTTGGTTCTTCAAGCAGAATCCAATCACACTGGGCGGCAGCGTGCACGCTGAGCCGCCGTCGTCGCGCTCTACGGTGTCGTCTATCACGCTCACTGTCGCCGGGACGCTGGCATCTCTGTCGTTGGTCGTTCTATTGGGCCAGATCGCATCAAACATTATTTGTAGTTCCGCTCGCAACGTCATGACACCTCTCGCTACGCTGCGTATCGGTTTGCTACTCCAGATTCCCATTCTGGGCTGCTTCCCGCTGATCGATCTCTTCAAGGTGGATGAACTGCCCTTCGCGTGGTTTATGGTGGTCGGTGTGCTCGTGATAAAGCAGCTTGTAGCGGGTGTGGCGTCGCATGGAATCATGGCGCTACTCGACAACTCCATCGCTGTGGATAGACGACTAGCAGTGCATCGAGCGGCGCAACGCGTGCGCTACTTGAGTCATTTTATCGCGAGTGGTGCTGCTCCTGCGCTGTTTGCACTGCTGGGGTACTTCGAGCAGGCGTTCCCGTTCGACCAGAGTCTGTTGTACTTCGTACAAGCACTGGGGCTTGTGTTCCTGCTATTCTTCTCCATTGCCATCCCGAGTCGAATGAATTTTCCCGTGCTGTTTAGCATGGGCAAGCGGTGATCGTAGACGCTAAATATTGATAACAGGAGTGAGGATCGAAGTCGGTCTCAAGATGATAAAGAGTAAGCATACATTCGTCAGGTTGCTAGGATCGATATCTACATTACTACTCGCTGGCTGGACGTGTACTGTAGTGGATCCTCTCGCTTATAGCC
This sequence comes from Phytophthora cactorum, assembly GCA_016864655.1. Taxonomy (NCBI): domain Eukaryota; phylum Oomycota; class Peronosporomycetes; order Peronosporales; family Peronosporaceae; genus Phytophthora; species Phytophthora cactorum. Next base: position 183,838 of record NHQK01000003.1, read on the forward strand.
AAGCACGCTTGGTCATTGCAGCGCGTCTAGCCAGTTGCACTCTAAGGCTTTTAGAATGCACCTTCCTTGGGCGTGAAGGTGGCCATACCGGAACGTTGGTATTGGATGAGCACACCAACCAGGACGATGTTGAGCAGGACAAGCGGGTAGAACTGCATGTAGTAGATGGCGTCCCAATGGAAAATGGCCAGGAAGTACGCCAGGTAGACTGCAGTAATGTGGGCGCTGATGCCGAGGAACGACGCCACGCGCACGAGTCCGCCGAATTTCTGGCGGTAAGCGGTGTGGTACTCGCTGGTGCAAGACGCGAGCAGAGCCTGACGGTCCAGTTCCGCCTGGGAGGCGGCATCAGACGTGAAACTGGCCTGCACAGTCAGGTACACCGAGTAGATGCCGAGCAGGATCGTGTCCAGAGCGCACGCCGACTGCTTGCGAGCAGCACGGTACTCTGCACGCACACTGGCGACCGTCTCACCGTCGCACTCGGACTGCGGGAGGGCGTTCTCCATGTAAACGTTCTTGATCTTGTCGTAGATGATGGCGTGCAGCCAGAGCGACATGCCAGCCCAGAAGCCGAGGTGGAAGTACATGACGTTACCCCCGTAGTGGTTCTGCATGACTTCACCCATGATCCAGAAGTTGGGGGCGATCACGAGACCATCCACGACGCCGTCCAGGATGCGGCCCGTGCGGGTGCCGCGCTTGCACAGACGCGCGACCTGTCCGTCCGTGCAGTCTGAGACGATCCACGTGAACATGAACAGCGCAGCCGCCAGCAGCGAGTGCGAGGGCTCCCAGGCCAGCGGGTAGTGGAATTCCGAGTCGTAGAGGCACAAGGCGGAGGCCCAGCCGAGGAACAGACCGAAGATGGTGATCTGGTTGGGGGTGATCACGAATGGCAGGTAACTCACGATCACAGCGGGCACGGCGGCCAGCCGTCGGTGCCAGTAGTAGTCGATGAGCTCCTCCACGTCGTACATCTTGGTGCACGTGGCCTTGTGGTAGCGCTCCCACACCGTCTCATGGAGCGGCGTCTCCTTGGCAAAGGCGGGGGCGGCTGATGGCGACGAGCTCTTGGGCGCGAGCTTCATGGTGTCCGACTGCTCGTCGCCGCTGCTGTTGGGCGAGTTGGAGCGCGAGCCGTTACGGTGCGTCATGCCCTTGGACGACACGTTGATCGTGGACCCGTACATTTCTTCGTCGGTCTTGACGTCAACTGTGGGCATCGCCATCTGTACCATGAGCTACTCGGGAAGTGTGGGTCCTCAGTGCCGGCGTAATCTCGAAATGAGGTCTGGGGGTTAAGTGTCGGTGAAGCCTCGAGTTTTACCCTGAGGACGTGTCGCATAGGATACGCGTATGTAGGGCTGGGAAGCGAGGCAATTCCGTGACAGGTTTCAAACTATTTATAGGTAAAATAGAGTTTTCGGGATAGTTTAGGCTTATAAACTTGAATTAACTAAGGAAAGAGAGTTATTAATTGAATCCATAGTGGACAATACAAGGATTCAAAAGTTCTTTAAATCGGATAAGATGTCGCCCAGTGACCAGTGAAAAACTGTAGTGCACTCGGCAATCGAGATGATAGTGAACATGTACAGTAGACTTCACATACACTTAGTGTATGTTGTTCGTGCTGTCAACGCGCTCGCAGCTATAATAGTTTATGAGATCATATCTGTGCGAATTTATCGCTGCGGCTTCGATGGAGCGACCGCATGTGCCAAATGCTCGCGGTCTCGGCAACGGTACTGTAGCATCAAGTTGAAGGTAAATAGCAGCAAGATATTGATGCGTGGGCAAACCTGCGCTAACTTGTTGATTCCATCGAGCACGAGGCTCGGACGTACAAGCTCGTTCTGCGTAATACTTCGACGCACTTCATTTGGCAATTTGGGAATGCAGATTTGATGATGGCCCATGTGGCACATGGGCCACACCACATGATGTGGTTCTCTTAATTCTCCATCCTACAATCGACGGAGCTGGTTTTAGCCCGAGGAGGTTGGAACCGCGCGTTCTGACCGAGGCAACTTCAGGGCTGGGCAGGCTACGTGGCAACGGCGATGACAGCGTCGCCAGACATATCGAATCGATCCCCTTGCACCCCCCGCCCAATGATAAGTCGCCAAGTGGATTGAAGTGCTCAAAAGCGTCTTGTTGTTTCACCAGGCGGCGACCGAGTTGGCTCCATTGCTTTGCATTGCTATCGCAATTAGTAGAGCCCTGCATTGTCAACACCTTCGCCACCATAATGCATGCGTTCCAGGATTCCTGGGCCAGGAATTCCAAGTTGTGACAACAATCACCGCAGCTGCCACTGTTGACGGCGGTCGTTTACGCGCGCTCAGTAGAAGTAGAATCCGACCCAAAGACACGACTTGTTCGGCAAACAACGTTTGCACAAGATGGGGTTCCGCTGCCAGGTATCCTACCTACATGTACTCCACCACTTGCCCGAGCTGCCAATGTCCGATAGCTACGAATATGGTAACCGGTCGCCGCCATGAAGGAGGCTGCAAGAAGCGTGCAAGGAAGACCGTTAGTGTATTCAAAACACTGTATTGGCATGACGTCCGACCTCCACAGCGCGACATGTTCCTAGGCTAGTAATCAGACCGCCGTCCCTGTCTGCGGCAACTTCCAGCAAGAACACCAAAGTGCAACGCTATCACGCCATGCGTAGGCTCAGCCATTCTGTTTGCAGCAAACTTTGCTGAGTCTGATGCTGCAGCAGATTTTAGCCGGAAGACTGAAGCATTCCTCGTGGGTGCAGGAGCTAGCGGAATCGATGCTGCTGGACAACTTCTAGCGTTCAAGGCATGCCGAGCGACTAGAATCCTTTAGATATCTGGTAATTCGCTAGCTGGCCTCTGTGCCATCCGTCAGCTTCCCACGCTTCGACCGACTCCGCAGCTTCTCCGCCGCGCTCGATCGCCGACTGGATATGCTCTTTGGAAGACCAGCATGGAAACCGATGGCGGCTATTTTCCCCGTTTGTGCTGGAGTGGCGGCGATATCGGCCACCTTGGCGCTTTTGGCGTCTTTTGTAGCTGCTGCAAATGACGACGACCCCGCCTCCTTCGCTGCCGAGGCAAGCTGGAGCCAGAAATCCTCAGTATGGTAGATAACTAAACCGGGAAGAGATATTGCTGAGATCGCGATAGCTCCTAGGGACCATGCCTGCGCAAATACACGGGAGGTTAGAGCACTTTTGGTTGTGATTGAGGCGATCCTACCTCATACACGACAGTGGCTCCAGGGTCATCAATGACGGAGGTGACGAGTGCGAGTACGCTGGTCCAAAACGCCATTACGGCGCCTGCCAGGCGAATCCCATTGACCTTATCAACATCGCAGAGAGTGCATTAGAATGGACTGCAACAAGTACAAGTCGGTACCAATAAATCCGTTCTCACCAGCGAAAGCACGCAGGGCTTTAACTTTGCATTCATGATACCAAGAGTCAGCCTGTACGTTCGCAAAGCTCATTAGAATGACGTTTCTTGATGGCAAAAGACCTTCACCACGTACGAGGCCAACATACAGGTCGCGCAAAGCAGTAGCGCATTGGCATTGAGTGAGCCCACGACGCTCTACAGGGAGAATGCGTACAAAGCACACGTTAATAGCGATCAGCCACACAATTCTATTCGCCATCCATCTGATACCATTGCAAGTGGCGCTTTGAGGACATGTGCAACGCGTGTATACCGGGCGTGTGTCCATAAAGTTGGCTCAGGTGGTGATGACTCGCAGTTCAACTGAATCACAATGATAGAACTTGCGATGCAGTACAAAATGAGCATGGCTGTTCCTGCAGCGACCACCCCACCTTGGTGAAGCGTGAAACACGGGCCATTTAGCGTAGGAAGCGTCATTGTCGAGCCATTGACCTTGTTATACCCAATAACTCCACACTCCAAGGGTAGCAGCAGCCCTATCATAATAGGTAAAGCGAGCCATTCGCAATACAAACGAAGCACAAGCGTGCACACGTCTTCAGTGGGCGAGTTCTTCGGCTGCGGCTTAAATAGCGGAAATCTCTTTACACCAAGAAGACACGCAATCAACAAAACTCCAGGCACAAATCCTAATGACAGGTACAACATCAACCTCGGGAACTGACTCGGTTCAAGGTGACTCCACAGCGGGTACAGCAGCGAAATCCGCAAGATTTCTGCTATTCGTCGACTTTTTTTTGGCCATGGCACCACTGGTAAGAACGCCAGTGCTATCAATTGTACCCACGGCAAGAACTCCAAGAAGACAACGAGTAAGATGAAAGCGTTCTCCGTAATGTGGCCCCTAGTCGGTTTGGTCGGCAGTCCCTTTCGCGTTGGTCCCGTCCATTTGCCACGCAGTAGCTGAGCTCCAAATGATAGCCCTGGTGCATCCTCCCAGTTTCTCGGAAACGTAAAAGGGTCTCTTTTAGCCTGTTGGAAGCGCAGCCACTCCAGCATCCTGCCAGTCACGAGGACACCAATGCCTAGGAGGATGAGCATCAATGCACAGGCCACAGGCAGCTCCCAGTACAGCAATTCATCTCGGAAGCTGCACTGTGACCCGGAGTACATGGTATAGCACTGGCAACGCTCGTACGCGGCTCCGTTCACAGCCTCTACGACGCAGTCGCCATGCAGACACACCGCGTCGTTCGTACCACACATCTGAGACCCTTCGAAACGCGCCGCTTTGAGATCCAACACCACACCATCTATACACCATATTTATGTGGTACTATCCGTTCGGTGGCCTTACCACGATCTCAGCCATCACATTTCTGCCACCAAAAGACGTCCAAGATCGAACTTAAGCGAATCCGCTGGACAAGGTAGCCATTTCTCTGCTGCATACACAACTCAAGATACGCGCGAGTCTAACCATGGTGCTCACGAGATCCGCCGCCGCCGCTGCAAAGTCCGCCCCGACCGAGGCTGAACGCGAGGAGCCCAAGCCCCAGCCGGAGCCTGAGACCAAGCCGCAGACCTACCGCTATGTGACGGAGGATGGCGTGAAGCACATCTTGGCTTACCGCTACAGCGGTAGCGACGCGTCGCTTCTGTACAACTACGTGATCTCTCCACTGGCCCAATGGCTCGTGGACCACGTGCTGTCGCCGCGGCTAGCGCCCAACGCCATCACCATCGGGGCGCTGTCACTCGTCATCCTGTCGCACGTGATTATGCTGTGGTAAGGACTGCACAAGGCCGATTGATACGAAATTTTAGACTGACTAGGTTGTTGCTGCTGCAGGTTCTCACCGAACATGGTGGAGGAGGCACCGCGTTGGGTCTACGCTTATGCGGGCTTGTCGCTGCTATTCTATCAGATCTTGGATGTGGCAGACGGCAAGCAGGCACGCAAAACAGGCAACTCATCGCCACTCGGGCTGCTGTTCGACCACGGGTGCGATGCACTCAATGTGGTTATCAGTGCGTGTACATTTGCGTCGACGATAATGCTTGGACCGACGTATTGGGTGAGTTTTTGGACTGATTGAGGAGGTTACAGGTGGCTGACACGTTGTGTGCTTTTCGCTACATGTAGTCGCTGTTGATTTTCCTCGCACCGGCCATGGTGTTCTTCATGGCGACGTGGGAAGAATACTACACTGGCACGCTGGCGCTTCCGATCATCAATGGACCCAACGAAGGCTTGCTGATCATGTACTCGATCTACATCGTCACGGCTATCGTCGGCCCGAACGTGTGGACACAGCCGAACATCCTCTTCCCGCAACTGAGCAACAACCACGTGTTCGTCCTGGTCACGATCAGTAGTGCAGTTGGTCAGTGCTTTTTCAGCGGTGAGTTTCCAGTGCTTTGTGTAGATATATGCAAGATATTTAATAGTGTTTACTGTTTGTGCAGCTGTGGTTGCTATCCGCTCCATGGAACGCAAGACGAAGGATGGCGCTGCGGCGCTGGTCGGCATCACGCCCTTTGTCGCGCTCATTTTCCTGTCTGGACTTTGGGTGCTTTGGTCGCCGTCTGATGTGTTTACGGACCACCCACGTCTCCTCATTTGGACTGTGGGGCTCGTATTTGCAAAGGTAAGCATACATTTTTGGACTATGCGTTACTGGAAATGTCCTTTCTAACCTGAGCCATGATGTTCTTTATTGCAGATGGTGATGCACATGATGCTCTCGCACATGTGTGAGGAACCGTATTGGCTGTTGCGCAAGACGTTCATGGTCCAGCTTGTCGTTTCCTTCCTCCTGGTGGCTGGCATTGTGCCTTGGGTACGTTTTGTTCCAGACTGAATTAATCAGCACTTTAGGGTGATTCGCTAACTCTATTTTTTTCCTTCGCATTACGCAGGGCCACGAAAGCTCTGTGGTGCAGCTCTTCTTCGTGATCTCACTTTTGGCTTATGTGCACATGATCTACTTCCTCGCTACAGAGCTCGCCACAATTCTTGGTATTCGCATCTTCAGGGTGAAGCAGGGATAGAGATCTTAGGTTGCCGTAGGAGCATGGCCCAGTTTAGCTGCATTGACAGGCATAACATCTTTGATAACAATTGAGTACACACGCTATCAGAAGAATCACAGTAGAAGCTCGTTAAAAAAAGGAGAGGCGTAGAATTTAGATGAAGGTGTTATATGAGCGGGTGGCATCGCTCCACCACACCGCAATCTCCGCTATTCATGAAGAGCGAGCCCAATACCACAGAAAAGAACCCCAACAAAACTGCGATAATGATAAACAGCGTGTTCCGTTGCGACTTGCGGCCCTATTCATACCAAGAAACCAGTCAAATTGATGTAAGAAAGCAAACTTGCCAAACACACGTACCACAAGTCGGGGCTGTGTCATGGGTGTCTGGAGTTGGTTGATCCGCTTATCCAGCAACTGATAGCGCTGCACCATATTCTTCACCGCCTCTTGCAGTTCCTGCTGAAGCTTCTTGAGTGTATCAGCCATCAGCTCAGAGCGCTCGTCGCGCATTTTTTCGCTAGCCACAACGCTGATAATATCCGCTTTAATCTGCGAGATTTCAATGGCTCGGTCCTGTTCCTGCAGTTCTGCATCATATTTGCGGCGCTTGCTGTCAGCCTCAAGTTCACTCAACTGCTCTCGTTGAACCCGCAGTTCATCCAGCATATCTTCGTGCAGATTAGCAACATCATCGTTGTTACGCGACTGTCCCGACTGCAGTAGCTTGCCCTGCACAATCTGTGACAGCTGGTGATTTAAGTTCTCCAGCGACGGGAAGATGCCGCTCGCCTGCTTATCGAACTCTGCTTGGTTCCTCAGTAGCTCGTCCTTCTGCTGCACAAGTTGTGCGATAGTTTCCTCCATCTGCCGCACGTACGTGTGTAGATCCTGCTGCGTCCTCACTCCACCGTACTCTCCTGCGTGTTCCTGGTCAAAATCTCGCTCCACATCTTCACCGAGTCGTCTCATACTGCCAGATTTTGGTCGTGTGGGTGACACAGCGTCATCGTCGTCGTCGTCCGTGACATTGTCAAAATTCAGCGCCTGCTGCACGTAGTCAGTGGAATAGTCTCTCAGGTCCTTGGCAGTCGTGCGACGAGGCGTCGTGTTAGCTCGTACCCTGTTCACGGGACTCATCCTCCCTCTATCCGAGCGTGGAGCTGCTGTCTCCTTCTCTGTGGTCTTCCACATGTGCTGTTCGTCCGAGAGCTCCGCCATCTTCATGCGATCCGAGCGCACGGCCTCATCTGTGCGTGATAGCTGCATAAGACGTTCACCTGACGCGCTACGCAGTGGCTGTGACGTCTGGTAGCCCACGTCCAGCGGCGGTGGCCGCTTAACGTCCTGCTGCGTGTTGGAGCCGCTGCCAGTTGTGCGACTTCGTGTGCGCGAAGCGGGGCCGTTGCTCTCGCGGAACTGGCGGTCGCGGTCGTCCTTGGCCATGATCTTGTGCAGCTCCGAGAGCTCCGAACGTGCCTTGGAGATGCGCTCGTTTAGCCGCGCATCGTCCTCTTTGGAGCCTAGACCGGCGTCGCTCGCCACCGCTGCGGGCATCTCTTTTGCTTATCTGGAAAAGCAAAATATCACGAATTGGGAAGTTTCCTTTTTTAGCTTATTCCCTGATTGACAAAAATCACAACGAAATACAATTTTTACATGCTACACTGTATGTACAAGTGCATGTAAAAAAAAACTTGAAATGGAAGCGTTTAAAAAACTGAATTTTCGCTGTAAATTAAAAAAAAGAAAACGTAAAATGGAATTTAGAGTCCTCCGATAAACTTAATTGTTGGTTTAGAAACAAAAGAGATTTGAGTTGTGCTTCAACATGAGTGCTTGAATTGCATCTTTTCCTATTTAGCCCTCAAACGAGTCTGGCATCGGTTCATCTGCGGGCGCTGCAGCGGCGGCAGAGGCTTGGCCGGAAGCACCTTCCGCTGCGGCGGCCGTTACGATGGACAGCGACCGTGTCGAAGGTGGAGCAGCCATCTTCTCCTCTAGTGTTTGCGGTGTTGCAGGCTGCATTGTCACAAAAAGTTATGGCGCTTATCCAGGGGCGATATAATGAGGTTGTTGAATTCGAAACTTACCGGCGTTGCATCTAGCTGCGCGAAGAGTTCCTGCCGCAGATTGTCATGAGCCGGGTTGTGCTTAGTGAAGCGAATCGTGGAGCCCTGCTCGTTGTTGTAAACGTTCGTGAGCGACTCATCGACACACTCCTCCACCTTGTTCACATAGTTCTCCGGGTCGTGGCGGAACCTGTTCAGTCCAGCAACAACAACAGCCTTAGCGAATGATCCATCCCCATACTACCAGCAATTATGCAGACGTACATATCCAACGCAACCTCGTTTGCAACCTGGGGCATATCTGGGAAGTCCTTCATGTAGAAGATTCCCTTGAGGTAGGTGAGCACTGCTACCATGTAGTGCAATTCCGGGTCCCATTCAGGGAATTTAGGCTTCAGATCCAGCTCCTTCGTGTCCTCGTACACGTACGGGTGGAAGATGCTGGTGTTGAACACGATACGTGGATATGTGCCAGGTCCATTATAGCTACAGCAAAGCAATGTCAATTCCCCCACCGCCCTGTTCAAATGACAGACATTCTTTTTTTACCTCTCGGGCAGGAAAATGGTGAACTTGAAAATGCCATTCCGATAGAGTCCAGCGTGGATAAAGATGGCCCCGTACCAGATACGCGAGTGGTCGAAGCTTGGCAGGACGTAGATACCGCTGGGCACGTGCTGGCGCAGGTGTTTGTACTCGATCATGAGGCCGTAGTCCTTCATCGTCTGCGACCGGTACTTCTGTAGCGACGACATGGGACCGTCGCTGTTGTTTTGATCGCTGGAAGTCTGGCCATCATCCGACGTCTGGGTCGGCGACGGCTGCGAGCTGCAAAATCAATAGAACAAAACGTTATGCTCTGCACCTCCACTGTGTCAGTGAGTGTACTGTTGCGACTATATAGATGCTGCTGAAGTCCCCAGCAGGCGAGGAGACGTACGCGTCCGAGGAAGCCTTGAGTCTCCGTAGCATCGCGATTCTTGTACTCTCAACTTCGTACTTAGATGGAAACTTTAAATTCGTACTTAGTAGAGGTCAAGTGTCGTACTGCTGCCTGAAACAGCTCCAACAGACTGCGACCATGACCGGCATTGAGCGCTATGGGTCGTCGGGCGCGCACACGGTGGAGGGCAATGTGGCTGGATCCAGGGCTGCGCAACTGACTAAGCAGCGCGAGAAGCAGCAGAAGGAGTACGAAGCCAAGCGCGAGAACATCGAGAAGGCCAACCGCCGAGGAACGCGCATCGACGCCAACTTCCAGTCGCACCAGGACGACGACGAGAGCGAGTTTAAGGCACGTTTTGGCTACTTTACTGCTGTTTATTGCTCTTTTCTCACTAATATTGTTATGCAATTGTGTGTGTATAAGTACAGCGCCAAACGGTTGGATTGGTGACGGCGGAGGAGTTTCGGAAGAAACGCGAGGACCTGCAGAACCGGAAAAGCTCTCGAGTTGATGTGCAGTGCGTATAGTAGCGATTTTGGAGGATAAGATGGTGTGCTGGTGGATTAATTTGTGGATTGGTACTGTTGATACTGGTGACGATAGGTCGGAAGAACAGCAGAAGGAGCCCAAGAAGAAGAAGAAACGAAAAACCAAGAAGATGGGACCGCTGTCGTTCAATATGGACGACAATGACGGAGATGAGGACGAGGGTGTGAAGCCTAAACGCATCAAGAAGAGCATTAAGAATCCGAATGTGGAGACGGATTTCCTGCCGGACAAGGAACGTGAGAAGGAGGAGGCCCGTGAACGACAGCGACTCCGTGCAGAGTGGGAAGCGGAGCAAGAACGCATCAAAAGTACGTTTCCGCTGGATGGGTGTGCTTTATTCGTTGTTCCGTTGGTAATAATTGTGCTGTGGTGCAGATGAGGATGTTGCAGTGACCTACAGTTACTGGGATGGCTCTGGTCATCGTCGGGAGATCACGGTGCGTGTGGAACGGCGTGTGTTATGAACTACTTTGGTATATGCTAACTAGCAACACTTGATTTTTGCGTGCTCTGAATAGGTTCCAAAGAAGACTACGATCGGCAAGTACCTCGAGCTTGTCAAGCAGCAGCTGGTGACAGAATTTGCCGAGTTGCGTGGTGTCAGTGCTGAGAATCTGGTCTACATTAAGGAGGACCTCATCATTCCTCACGTAAGCGAAATTTGTGCTTTTGGGAAGCTGGATATCAACTAACTTGCTTGTGCAAATGTTGCTTTTAGCATTACTCTTTCTACGATCTGGTTGTGACCAAAGCCCGTGGAAAAAGTGGACCTCTCTTCCACTTCGATGTGCACGACGATGTTCGCCTTGTGCAGGACCGACGTGTTGAAAAAGACGAGGTACGTGCAGTATATCATGTCTTTTTGTTGTAAGCTTCTGTCTGACCTGGGATTTAGTCACACCCTGGTAAAGTTGTCGATAGATATTGGTACGAGAAGAACAAGCACATTTTCCCCGCCAGTCGATGGGAAGTGGTAAGAGTGTCTCTTGTGAACTCTTTGTGACTGTCCAGAAAACTGACAATTGATTCGTGTCTGCAGTATGACCCTAATGTTGTTCGCGAGAAGTACACAATCCATGGCGACTAACTCCTCCGTCACAAGTTTGCTTGCTGTGCTCCTCCATCTGATAGCAAACATGCGCAAAAAAAAAGAAATTGATTTGCTTGATGAATTTTGAAACCCGAACTCACATTTGATAACCTGAAAAGTGAAATCAAACTGGCAAAGGAAAGCAATCGCAATAAAAGATGATACAAGCATAGTCAATAGCGTGCACGCTGTTGAACGCGTAGCCCCATGCAACTCCTTCGTGGAAGAACTGTAAGTGGCTTTCATGGCGTCAGGATTGGCGAGTTTATTCATCCTCGTCGGACTGAATGAACTTGGAGTATGACGTGTTCTGGCATTCGCCGTTGGCATCGAAGACAGCCTTGTAGAATGACCCATCCGCTCCCACAACTGATCGTACGCAGAAAAAAAATCATGAGTCGCCCACGAATGGCTTGTGATCATATGGTAAACGTGGCACGTACCAACAATGGTGTTCTTCTCCGTACCAAACGCACAGATCGTTCGGGTCTCCGGTACGCGGAACTGTGCGAAACTCCACTCTGAGCTGAAATACTTCGGAAGCAGTCCTCGCATGAATGACAAGCTGTAGATAAAAAAATCACATTGAAAACAAACGGTTAGAAATTCACCAGATTTCAAGATCAATTGGCAACAGCAGCAGTACCTGGACTTGGAGTTCTCAGTACCGTCTTCCTCTCCGCTACGCGGGGCACTTCCGGCTGAGTAGTGGGTCGGAATACTTTGCGACGGAACATTTCCCATCGTGGTCGGGTCAGAAGAGAAACTCTGACCAGAACCCTCAGCCGTCAGCGAGAATACGTGCACTGTACCCTTGTCACTCGAGCACGCGAGCAAAGGTGCAGTCGGGCTGAAGCAAATGCTGTAGATCTCTGCACGATCCGCTCCACGACTGCAATATCCAACATACAAGTCCACATGAGCAACGGTGTTCGCGTACATAGCTCGCTCGTTGGACTAAATGCACCACTCACCGCAATTCCTGCGTGATCTGACCGCTCTGAGTATCAAAGATACGGATGAGCGTTCCCTTGTCTGAAGCCGTCGCCAGCCGCGTGCCATCAAGGTTCAAGCAAATCTGCAAATACAGAAATTAGCTCTTGCATGTTTCTATATAACTGCAACTCAGAGTGCCTGCAAACCTGCGACAGCTCGGCCTCGTGAGCAGTGATGAGCGTAGTTTTCCGCAGGTCGTACAGCTCAATGCGGACGGTACCGCGTGTCACTCCCGGGCAGGCCAACACTGTGTTGGACGGATTCGGGCACAGAGCGCATAGACCTTTGGGGTTCGCGATGGTCTCGATGTGATCCACCAGCTTCAAGTCCGCTGTAAGTAGAAGAAATGTCAGCTAAACGACGCAATTCATGTGCAAAATCAAATTTTACCAACAACGTACAGAAGTTATAAACGTAGATCTTGTTCTGCAGCACCACCACCACACTATCTCACAAAACATTCTCATTAAGGACAGAACATGTCACGACCATTTCATCGTTGAATGCCGTACCGATCACGACGCAGCTTGACGGCCTTCACTTCGCTGCGGAAGCTGAGCTCGCCGATGTTGCGGCTCTGGTGGTCGTCCCAGATCATAACCTATAATGCAAACGGGCACAATTTTTAGTCCGCATAGCCTTTTCCTCTCAGCAAGCGTCAGTCTGGGGGTACCTTGTTAGGAGGGTATCTCGGGTTGCGTCCGCCCCCCACGATGGCCAGAATGTTGCAGCGGAAGAGCATCTCCACGATGCCGATGCCGCCATTGGAGAAGTCTGCACAACGAGATATATATGAGACTCATAGAGTCCAATAGAGACCCTTCTAACGGCGCGCACCTCGGTGGAATGTCTCCTTGAACGGGTCGCAGTTAAAGATCTTGAAGCCCGAGTCGGTACCGCAGGCGAAGCAACCTACAGGGAGCAGAGATAAAAGGTCAGAAGGAAGTTTGGCACGAAGATCATTGCAGAGGGACAAACTGCAGTCGCACCGCTGTCCTGGTTGAACCCCACGAAGAGGAGTTCGTTCTGCTGCTCGCGGCTGAGGTTCATGGCCGACATCGTGCAGGGAGGGGGAGACAGAAGACTCGGGAGTGATCGTCTGCTGGGTGTCGGTAGATTTCTGAGTCTATTCTGCGTCGGGAGAGAAGGATGCGGGATGGTATGAGTGTATGAGTATTTAGTATAATTCTGGACCGCGGGTTAGATTATGGGTTCGGGTGAAATATACTGATGTTTACTATTTTAGATTCCCTTCTAAGAAGCACTTTTTATCGTTGATGTTTACTTAACAAGCACTTTGTATCGCTGAAAGTACTTTTCCGGGAAAAAGTGCACACTCTTTCCGCTCATTTTTGATTCTGTTTCAATATGGTGGACGGAAAGAGTGTGCACTTTTTTCGCAAGCGCTTTTTTTAAGCTTGCACTTTTTCGTTTTCTTAGGAGTTGCCAAGACGATCGTGACGAAATGCGTGCACTCACCAAGAGTGTCATCGAGGAGATCAAAGCAGACGCTAAGCGAATCCTGTTGAATCGCAAAGGCAGTGAAGGCAAACCGGACATTCGCGCATTAGCGAAAAAAACACGGTTGCTCGCGAACCACAATCCGAAACGTTCTCAACGGTAAATCAACACGAAACAGGAAACGCAAGCGCTGCCCCGACGTGGTGGCCCGTGCTCTCCAGCAGCTACCAGCCGGCATCTCGGACCGAGATCAAGCCAGGCGACTGGGGATACCTTTCACGTCGTTCAGAAACGTGAAAGCGAGGATCGCAGCGACAACCAACCAAGCAGTGCAATCCTCGACCGAGGTCGTCTTCTCCGCTATCGACGTTGTGGTCACCACCGACGCGGCAGTGCCCTCGGCGGATGCATCTGTCGGGACCACCGACGTCGTGACTCTGACGGATGTCGTGACATTGAGTGCCGAAGCCGTGCCGACAGTCGTGTCCTTCTTCGACGCGGACGCGGCGGCGAGAAAGACCTTCTCAACAAATTAAGAGGTTATACTGTGTCTGCGGTGTGCTCCGCTTATTACGCGCTCACATACACGAAGTTTTGCTTAGAGATGATTCGGCTCCACCAACTTGGTAAGTCCGTTCAAGTTATCATCGACAAGGAGTGGACAAGGAGCTGCAAGGTCGGCCTAGAATTCGTGATGACGCTGATGGCTACAGGAATCCCTGTATACCACAGCAGAAATATGATGCACTATAAGCTTCTAACGATTTCCTACGAGGACTCGATGTTCGCTCTCGGCGGTAGTGCGAACATGACCAAGGCTGCATGGTCGAGGATTGACGAGTTTATTTTCCATGTCGAAGTACCAGCCGGTGAGTGTTGTAGATTTCTGTTGCATAGATCTATTTGTTTAATTGGTTTATTACTTCGTTTATTTTTAGCTTATCAGGCCCCAAGCACGCTTCAACCCGTTGCTGGAGAAGTGTGTTCGAACGACCCCAAGCGACCTTACTTTAACGAAGGTAAATCGTTATTCTAGTGAGCCGATCGAGAACGGTTCACAAAATACTCAGGAGAGAGCTCTTCAAGGAGAGGAAAGACGATCTACGTGACCACACTATGGATAGACAGATTCGAGCCTACACGTACGATGCGCGGTGTGCGAAACGCGTGAGACCGGGTTGATAATCACCCGAGAAGTGCTCGGCCATGACGAAGGCATGATCCTCCCTCGAATTGAGAGACTCGAAGTGACTGAAATTGCTCTACGCATCTAATCGATGGCAACCAGCGACGTTCACTGTGTTGTACAGCGATAAAGCCACCAGCAGGTACGAGAAAACCGATACATGTACGCAGCCGCATTGCGCTCGTACGACCAGCTCCTCTATCTCGGGATATTGGCCCAAAATCCCTACCGACCCGAAGCGAATTTTGCCCACTTCGGGGTCTTCTTGAGGTTATCGATTTGGTTCTCAATGTTTCCATGCTTAAATCTTAGTGCTTTGAGTCTTCATCGGCTTTTTTTATCGATTACCCTCTTGAACAGGTCATTCAGCAACCCCAAGCTGAAATCAAGATGCCACAAGGTGTGCAGGCACCACTTCAGCCTCCGTACAGGTCTCCAAAGCATTTCTGAGCTTGTCGTCCTTGCGTACTTCTGCTGAATTCTTGATAATCGTTCTCAATTTTGTCAGTCTGCTCTTGAGCGCACCCTGCCGCGTGAAGACGTGGGTTTTGGTGCTTAATTAATGCACAAAGCTCGCTTGTACGCGTTTTTGACAACTGGTGTGGTACCGGAGGTATCTCGTTGGCGTCGTTTTGAGAATTGCGGGTTGCCACAATGACTTGGTCTAAACCTTCGGATGCACAGCTTTGTGGTGCACCTTGTAGTTATCCGTACGGAAGGGGCCCGGAAGTAGTGCACCCGCGTGGTTCTCTTTCTCGTGCCGTTCGAGCCCTCCTCTCCAGCAAGTGGCAGAAATGACTTTGGAAGTCTCAAGGTTGCGCTCGGTAATTTCGAGTCCGTACAGGATTTCGTGTGCTTGCCGAGACTGATTTTGCAGCGGGTGGGAAATCGTAGGTGGTCGGTTCAAGGTGCTACGACAGTTTTGTGGTGTCCTAACGACTGTATTCCCAAACACAGTGACAGTTGAGGCTGACTTCTTCGTTATCGGGTGGAAAAAGAATGATTACCGGAAGTCGTTGACGGATTTCTCGTTCGAAGGCATTTTACACGCTAAGCAGCTCGACGCTGTGCCGACACTAGCTTAGCGGTGCGGAAAGCCACTTTTTGGGAAACAGTTTTTGGCACACCATAGTGGAAAGTTGTGCCAAAACAAGTACAAACAAGTACTCGCTCCAATGGAGCGGCCGGCAATGCCATCGGACCAGCAATATATGTAGCTGTGTGTTAGCGCGAATATTGCAACGCCCATTCAATCTACACTGGAATTACTATTATAATAGCGCATGAACTTAGATATGGTCGATAAACAAGCTGAAGACGAGTGGCCGGTTATTAGAGAACTTTAATTTTTACATATGGGCTTTCCTGTCTGGCACAGCCTCCGATATGCACATTTGTTCGGCAATGGGTTCTGTGGCTTGGCTGAGAAGAGTATCAAGTCGTCGTTAAATGACAACCACGTTCCATAAAAAAAAGTATCAAGCCGCCCATTGACGACCAGTGATCAACACGAATGTTTGCCGGAATTCATTGTAGCTGAAGCGATACTGTGTAGCGCCCACACTGCTAATTCGAACGAGCAAGAAGTGCGCCATGGTATCCGATCGATGAACACGACAAAGCAAGACAAAACGGCAACAAGTACATTAGGAAAAAAGCTCACTGCCGTTGGAGAAGCTGTTAACATTACTGTTACTGGACATTAAAGAGCAAGTTTCTTAAGGCATCGAGTCCTCTGGGCGCTTGATGATCACCGTCTTGTGCTCCAGGTAGTTGCGCAGACCCAGCTCACCGTTCTCGCGGCCAATACCCGAGTCCTTGAAGCCACCGAACGGAGTGTTCGAGTCGAACACGTCGTAACAGTTCACGTACACCGTACCCGTGCGGATGCCGTTGGAGATCTTGATAGCGTTGTCGATGTTGCTCGTCACCACACCAGCGCCCAGGCCGTAGACAGAGTCGTTGGCGCGTGCAATGACCTCGTCGATAGTTTTGAACTTGAGAATGGACATGACGGGGCCGAAGATCTCCTCACGAGCAATAGTCATGTCGTCGGTCACTTCGGAGAACACGGTGGGCTCAATGAACCAGCCCTTGTTGCCGTGGCGCTTGCCACCAGCAAGCAATTTGGCACCCTCCTTCTTGCCCTCCTCGATGTAGCCCAAAATCTTCTCGAACTGGGTCTCGTCAATCTGCGAGCCCTGGTCCGTCTTGGCGTCGAACGGGTCACCGACCACACGGGCGTTGGCAGCCTCAACTGTGCGGCGCACGAACTCATCGTAGATACCCTCCTGCACGTACACGCGGGTACCGGCAATGCAGCACTGGCCCTGGTTCATGAACAGACCAAGCTGTGACTGCTGGATAGCAAGGTCAATGTCAGCGTCGTCGAGGATGATGTTGGCCGACTTGCCGCCCAGTTCCAGAGTAATACGCTTGAGGTTGCTCACGTGCGACGTACGCATGATCTGGTAGCCAACCTCAGTAGAGCCCGTGAACGCGACCTTGTCGACATCCGGGTGCTGAGCGAGGTGACGGCCAGCCTTAGCACCAACACCCGGTACAATGTTCACCACACCCTTAGGAAAGCCAGCCTCCACAATCAACTCACCCACGCGGAGAGCAGACAATGGGGTCTGCTCGGCAGGCTTCAATACGATGGTGTTGCCAGCAGCAAGAGCAGGTCCCAGCTTCCACGCCATCATGAGCAGAGGGAAGTTCCACGGGATGATCTGAGCACACACACCGACAGGCTCAGCCTTAGTGTAGCAAAGGTAGGGGCCCGATACGGGGATGACGGAGCCGTGGATCTTGTCGGGCCAGCCAGCGTAATAGCGGAGAGTCTTGACCACGAGGCCGAGGTCTGCGGCCTTGGCGACCGAGCATGGCTTGCCGTTGTCAAGAGCCTCGAGTGCAGCGAGCTCGTCGATGTTCTCCTCGATGAGTTCGGCAAGGCGGTAGATGAGCTTGCCACGGTCCTCCGCGGACATGGTACGCCACGGACCATCGAAGGCCGCACGAGCGGCAGCCACTGCAGCGTCGATGTCGGCGTTGACAGCCTCTGACACGTCGGCGATCTTCTCCTCAGTGGCGGGGTTGAACGTCTCGAAGGTGCGCCCACTGGACGAGGGCACGAACTCGCCGTTGATCAGCAGGTTGGTCTGCTTGACCGACACGGGCGTCGAGAAGTGGCGTGACAGCACAAGTGGCGAGGCCTTGGCGGCGGTCGCAGCGGACTTGACAGCGAAGGCGCTAGCCTGAACGCGGGGAATTTGACGCAAAATGTGGCGCTGCATGGCTGGGAGGTCGAAAGCTCTTCGGGTGAGTTGCTCAGGAGGAGGCAAATTGCAGAATGAGCAGTTTCGAAGTACGCGGTAAGGAATCTCCTTTGCTAACACGCGTTGAACAGCGGAGCCCTTTGCCCGCTATGAGGGCAGCGGTGGCGTGTATCACGCCAATGTGTTGTTGATACAAATGCCATTTGGCTACCACAATTTCCAGCCGGCACACTGTTTCGGCTCATCAGACAAAACGCAAATACCTTCAACGTCGACTGGGAAAATAAAAGAGTCGCAGGAGGTGGTCGTCGATCAGGCGAGATCACTGACCAACAAACTGCATCGCGCGTTGCGAAAGCTCAGTTCGTGCCATTGTAATCCCGCAGTGTTGATACCTTTCACTTCATCGGAGGTGACGTC
This sequence comes from Phytophthora cactorum, assembly GCA_016864655.1. Lineage (NCBI taxonomy): Eukaryota > Oomycota > Peronosporomycetes > Peronosporales > Peronosporaceae > Phytophthora > Phytophthora cactorum. The sequence goes on from NHQK01000003.1 coordinate 202,279, forward strand.
CATCGAAGCGTTGGTTCGAATGAAAGTTTGCCGGTGATCCTCGGTGAGTTATGGTCTTCCTTTTGTGTTGACTGCTGCGACTCCAGAGGCTTCAACGAAGAGGGTTGCTGCCAAGAACTGCAACGTGTCCACACTCCAACCAAATCGCATAAGATCTCGACTTGCGCGTCGGCGGATGAACTGTGGACGAAGACTTACCAGCTGTGATTGTCCACGTTGAAGATTACTCTTTCACTTTGATCACTGCAACTCGGATCGCTGGAATTTTGTGACGGAGACCGTTAACGCTGGGGGGAGGTGCTTTGCTATTATAGCGGTAGTCACGACTTCATTGCCCCAAGTTGACCCCTGTCGCTATTGTAATTATTGCGAAAACAACATATTCTACAAAATTGTTATCTAGTACGACTTGTGTGAACTATCTGGAACTACTGCTATGGTGGTTCCCTAATCAAGGCATCGAGTCCTCCGGGCGCTTGATGATCACCGTCTTGTGCTCCAGGTAGTTGCGCAGACCCAGCTTACCGTTTTCGCGGCCAATACCCGAGTCCTTGAAGCCACCGAACGGAGTGTTCGAGTCGAACACGTCGTAACAGTTCACGTACACCGTACCCGTGCGGATGCCGTTGGAGATCTTGATAGCGTTGTCGATGTTGCTCGTCACCACACCACCACCGAGGCCGTATTCAGAGTCGTTGGCGCGTGCAATGACCTCGTCGATAGTTTTGAACTTGAGAATGGACATGACGGGGCCGAAGATCTCCTCACGAGCTATAGTCATATCGTCGGTCACGTCGGCGAACACGGTGGGCTCAATGAACCAGCCCTTATCACCCTTGCGGTGACCGCCGGCCACAAGTCGGGCACCTTCCTCCTTGCCCTTGTCCACGTAGCCAAGGATCTTCTTGAACTGCGCTTCGTCGATCTGCGAGCCCTGGTCGGTCTTGTCATCGAACGGGTCGCCAACAATGCGCGCATTCGCGGCTTCGGCAGAGCGCTTGACAAACTCGTCGTAGATACCCTCCTGCACGAAAACGCGCGTACCAGAAATGCAGCACTGGCCCTGGTTCATGAATAGACCAAGCTGGGACTGCTGGATAGCAAGGTCAATATCAGCGTCGTCGAGGATGATGTTGGCCGACTTGCCACCGAGCTCAAGCGTGATACGCTTGAGGTTGCTCACATGAGAGGTGCGCATAATCTGATAACCGACTTCCGTTGATCCGGTAAACGCGACCTTGTCCACGTTCGGGTGCTGAGCGAGGTGGCGACCAGCGTTGGCGCCCACGCCCGGCACAATGTTCACCACACCCTTAGGAAAGCCAGCCTCCACAATCAACTCACCCACGCGGAGAGCAGACAATGGGGTCTGCTCGGCAGGCTTCAATACGATGGTGTTGCCAGCAGCAAGAGCAGGTCCCAGCTTCCACGCCATCATGAGCAGAGGGAAGTTCCACGGGATGATCTGAGCACACACACCGACAGGCTCAGCCTTAGTGTAGCAAAGGTAGGGGCCCGATACGGGGATGACGGAGCCGTGGATCTTGTCGGGCCAGCCAGCGTAATAGCGGAGAGTCTTGACCACGAGGCCGAGGTCTGCGGCCTTGGCGACCGAGCATGGCTTGCCGTTGTCAAGAGCCTCGAGTGCAGCGAGCTCGTCGATGTTCTCCTCGATGAGTTCGGCAAGGCGGTAGATGAGCTTGCCACGGTCCTCCGCGGACATGGTACGCCACGGACCATCGAAGGCCGCACGAGCGGCAGCCACTGCAGCGTCGATGTCGGCGTTGACAGCCTCTGACACGTCGGCGATCTTCTCCTCAGTGGCGGGGTTGAACGTCTCGAAGGTGCGCCCACTGGACGAGGGCACGAACTTGCCGTTGATCAACAGGTTGGTCTGCTTGACCGACACCTTGGACGAGAACTGGCGGGACATCACTACTGGCGAGGCCTTGGCAGCCGTCATGCAAGTGGCGTGAGCGAAGGCATTGGCCTGGACGCGCGGCAGGGTACGCAGAATATGGCGCTGCATTATCTTTCGGGATCGCTTGAAATGGAAGTGTCGACGAAAGCGTAAAAAGCGGAATGAGTTTCAACTCGAGGGTGGCAAACCCCAGGACCATAGCAACTTGCCGACGTTGCATTTCACCACAACTCACAGCGCGGATTTGGGATGCAGTCTTGATCGATCTGCACGGCTGAAGCACCGTCATCCGATAGCAAGGTGGACGAGCACGACATGTGTTGTGCGCAATCGCATGAAATGGCCGCGTATCCAGGCATGTTACATGCCAGCTTCCTCGCGGCGACAAAGGTAGGGTAACATGTATTTTGCCGATGTCAAGGCGAGAACGCGATTTGCACGTTGAAGAGCTTCCGGGTGGACGTAACCATTAATATCTATCTAAACGCAAGTGAGCTCTTCCTTCAGATACGATGCTACACAACCAATTGTGTTAAGCATCGTATCCGAAGAAAGATCTCGCTTGCGCTTAGATTGAAATCTACAATACAGTGTGTACTCCACTGCCGCCCGATCGCACCACCCAGAACGGCCCTAACACCACGATAAACCCTATTCAAAGCTAATATTTGTCAGACGCTGACGCCGACGATGGCCCGACCGCACGCTAGCTGCGCACAAGCTTGCACGTGCCATCAGTGGCATAATGCCACTGGGCCAACCTGGCAAGCCCCTTGTCAGTTGCCGGACCGGATCCCATCGTTTTGTCGGTCGGATTCCCGGGGGTGCCTACTTGAAGCGTGCCCGTTGAAGTAAGGCGAGTGTAAACTCGGTAGCCATATTCCCTTTCCCGACGTCACAATTTACCCGTATCTACAAATACCCTGTCATATCTGCTAAGAATTAAACGTTTTCTCATTTCAATCTGATTTGTTATACTCGATCCCCTTCCAAACCGCTCATCTGTACCCAACGGTCAAACTGAAGAATAGCCGATAAAACCTGTGACGTGATCATGCTGTAAACTCGTTGTCTATATTCGTAAATGCGCTGTCATTCTGCCTCGTCTGACGCCTTATTGGCTAAACCCGACGTAACAGCTGGCGGTGCTTCAGAAAATTGAAGTCGGTGCGAAGCGAGCACTGATCATGAGCGATTTGCAACGATGCAGCCTGGAACAAACTTGTGGACAAAACTGCTACTGTACCTTGATTCAAGGCAACAATCTGCAGCCTGCAGGGCCCGCTCTGCTTCAGCCGGCCGGCCGTGTGACGACTGCACATGTACACAGAGACCGCAGCTACACGCTGCGGCTTGTCATGCGCGACGGCTTGCGCCACAGAAAAAGCAGATCCTACACTTCAAAAACCTGGATTGACGAGATTACAACAAAATGCAAATTAACGCTACCGATTGAAACGATGAGGAGGGAACAAACTTCCAAAGACAGGTATGTATGGTACGAAGCAGCAACACTCGGTCAAGGATCCTTGTCCAAGCAGCAGAAAGATGTTATGATTTGCTGGGATCCAGCACAGTTGTAAAAAGCGCATGCAATATGTCATGGAATCCGCTCAAGTAGCTATCCATTTGAACGAGTGTGCTCGATGAATCGATGCTCGCTACCATCGACTCGATCGGCAGTGATCAAGTGTCGTATCTACTGCTGACAAGGGATCCCCTTAGCGAAGTATCTTTTAGCTTCCCGGCCAGAAGTTGCAGCGAGCCGACCTTGACGAAGCTCATGGTTGTGATATAGAGCCTTTTGCCTTCAACATGGTTCAGCGCTCACAGCTGTTTCCAACCAGTTTTTGCTGACGGCGCTCATCCGCAGATACGCAAGAAGAACACTCCAGCCTGGGTTAGGTTCGTCGAGGGTAGTTTTTGTTGCCTTTCGGGGAGGCAGGCAGGCCTCCCAGATGGAGGAACACCACATGCGGGGTTTGGCAGAACGGAGCAAGACGCCAAGGAAACGCAAGACAAACTGTTTATGAGTGCCCCTGAAGTTCAGGCTGAAGGCACTACAGCACTATGTGCAGTGCACATGTACCGCCGGCACCGAAACGCACATGCAGAAAAACCGTCGTTTTTGCTACGCGTGTGCAGTTTGTTTGTCAGGCGGGGGCTCGCAGCAGACGATGCTGCGAATCCGTGAGCTGGGCAAAGTAGCACACGACCAGCAGGTGAGGTCGGAGTTGGGAATGACAGGTTGTCTGCTGTTCGGGCCGGACTTCAGCTTACATGTTAGGACAAACCACAGCCTCTTTTATTTGCGTTGAAGTTCAAGCGATGCTTTCCTGGAAACGCAAGCTTGTCCGTTTCAAGCCGTCTTCAACTGAAGTATCGTATGCTCTCCAATACATTATAGTGTCCGCCCGCGCAATTTAGGCAAATTCCTCCCGAATGTATTGCCACATCTAATATACCTATCATAACTAGTTGTTTAAGAAAAACGGTCTCGATTGTACCGGTTTGCCACCGGGTGGGTGCCGGTGCTAAGCTAGCCACGACAGCACTTTCAGGTTCTCATTCTGCAATTTGCCTCGTATCAAGCAAACCAGCACTTTAACATGCAGCGCCACATTTTGCGTCAAATTCCCCGCGTTCAGGCTAGCGCCTTCGCTGTCAAGTCCGCTGCGACCGCCGCCAAGGCCTCGCCACTTGTGCTGTCACGCCACTTCTCGACGCCCGTGTCGGTCAAGCAGACCAACCTGCTGATCAACGGCGAGTTCGTGCCGTCCGTCAAGGGCAAGACGTTCGAGACGTTCAACCCCGCCACAGAGGAGAAGATCGCCGACGTCGCTGAGGGTGGCACCGCCGACATTGACGCCGCCGTGGCTGCCGCTCGTGCGGCCTTCGATGGTCCGTGGCGTACCATGTCCGCGGAGGACCGTGGCAAGCTCATCTACCGCCTTGCCGAACTCATCGAGGAGAACATCGACGAGCTCGCTGCACTCGAGGCTCTTGACAACGGCAAGCCATGCTCGGTCGCCAAGGCCGCAGACCTCGGCCTCGTGGTCAAGACTCTCCGCTATTACGCTGGCTGGCCCGACAAGATCCACGGCTCCGTCATCCCCGTATCGGGCCCCTACCTTTGCTACACTAAGGCTGAGCCTGTCGGTGTGTGTGCTCAGATCATCCCGTGGAACTTCCCTCTGCTCATGATGGCGTGGAAGCTGGGACCTGCTCTTGCTGCTGGCAACACCATCGTATTGAAGCCTGCCGAGCAGACCCCATTGTCTGCTCTCCGCGTGGGTGAGTTGATTGTGGAGGCTGGCTTTCCTAAGGGTGTGGTGAACATTGTACCGGGTGTTGGTGCTAAGGCTGGCCGTCACCTCGCTCAGCACCCGGATGTCGACAAGGTCGCGTTCACGGGCTCTACTGAGGTTGGCTACCAGATCATGCGTACGTCGCACGTGAGCAACCTCAAGCGTATTACTCTGGAACTGGGCGGCAAGTCGGCCAACATCATCCTCGACGACGCTGACATTGACCTTGCTATCCAGCAGTCACAGCTTGGTCTGTTCATGAACCAGGGCCAGTGCTGCATTGCCGGTACCCGCGTGTACGTGCAGGAGGGTATCTACGATGAGTTCGTGCGCCGCACAGTTGAGGCTGCCAACGCCCGTGTGGTCGGTGACCCGTTCGACGCCAAGACGGACCAGGGCTCGCAGATTGACGAGACCCAGTTCGAGAAGATTTTGGGCTACATCGAGGAGGGCAAGAAGGAGGGTGCCAAATTGCTTGCTGGTGGCAAGCGCCACGGCAACAAGGGCTGGTTCATTGAGCCCACCGTGTTCTCCGAAGTGACCGACGACATGACTATTGCTCGTGAGGAGATCTTCGGCCCCGTCATGTCCATTCTCAAGTTCAAAACTATCGACGAGGTCATTGCACGCGCCAACGACTCTGTCTACGGCCTGGGCGCTGGTGTGGTGACGAGCAACATCGACAACGCTATCAAGATCTCCAACGGCATCCGCACGGGTACGGTGTACGTGAACTGTTACGACGTGTTCGACTCGAACACTCCGTTCGGTGGCTTCAAGGACTCGGGTATTGGCCGCGAGAACGGTGAGCTGGGTCTGCGCAACTACCTGGAGCACAAGACGGTGATCATCAAGCGCCCAGAGGACTCGATGCCGTAAGGAATTCGTATGTACAATACCAGTAATTGCCTTCTCCAGTGGTAGGAACTCGTGGGTAGGACGTTGAGCAGAAAAAAGTCGTAAATACAGCGTTGCATTTCTTGGAGTACTGTGTGCACTTTCGTTTAGTTGACCTCTACACCTTTTCCATAGCAAACCGAGACATCAAGCACAGCAGAGCGAGACTGTGCCTAAATTAGGCATAACCAGGACAGATTAGTTTAGGACACACAAAGCAAGTGATATTTGTTTCAGAGCAAGAGAGACCAGGAGATGGGGCAAAATGAAAATGATCCGTGATGGCTCAAAATGACAACAACGATGCCTCAAGAGCCCACTCGCCCGCCGACGTCTTTGCCACGCCGCCTTGCCACTGCGGAGGAGCGCCAACGCGTCCTCACCGCGTACGAAAGGGGTGACGACTGGCTCACCGTAGCCAGGTACAACATGTCGAGGGCTGCTGCCTACCGGCTGTGCAAGACTGGAGATCCAAGCCCGCCTGCTCGTGGCGCCGCACGTGCAAGCGTCGTCAAGTGCACAGAAGAAATGGTAACGAGCTGTGGCGGATGCACTGAAGATGGAGGACATGCAGTATGGGACATAGGCTAAAATGTAAAGCTCATACAGCCTGCACCAATATCACTTGCTCCGGAGCTAATCTCGCTTGCTTAGGAGCAACCCAAACTATCAGAATGAAATCTAACCCAAAACTATTTTGGCGGTTTTAGACGGGTAATATATCTTTTTGCTTTGCTTGATGTCTCGGAAAAGGTGTAGTATCAGTTGAGCCACCTGGTTCAGTTTCATCCAGGGTGAGTCATGATTGTTATCAACTATTTCAACAGGAACTTCAACTTTACGCGTCATAAACTAACCAAGTTTCTGGTGAAATGCAAAGTCTTACGAGAATTGGATATTCAGTCACGCACCCTGCTCTCGGGCCCTCTTGCTCTAGCTGTATGATGTCTATCTACGTCTTTGTTTTCCGACGAAGACTTACTTTTTGCCTCGCCTCTTCCCAACGCTGCCGCCGTACCGGGTCACAGCCTCACGTTTGTTGCGCTTGGCCATGAGCTTCGGGTCCAGCGGAATGTATGCATACGGCTCGAGCTTGCCCTTCTTCTTAATGTCACCTCCGGCCTTCTTGGCACGGTACTCGCGGCCATTACTGCCGTCGTCGTCACGTTTGCGCTTGGCTCGACCACCCTTGTCGTTTCTGCCGTTATTGTTGAGTCCCATGCGCTGCAGCTGAGAAGCAACATCCTGCTTGATCTTGTCCTCATCATCACTGTCGCTGCTTCCATCCATGTCGTCGTCCTCGCCGCCAGGGATGATCAAGCGGCCGTCCTTACTCATTTGGAGCTCATCGTCACTCTCATCGTCATCATGGCCACCTCTCTGGGTCGAGAAAATGTTCTTCACCGCTGCGTTATCATCCAGGAAATCCACAATATCGTCCTCGTCTTCACGGATAACCTTTCCGCCCTTGTGCTTCTTGTGCAAGTCCTTCTTACGCCTCAACACCTGCATTGCCGCAGCCTCGTCATCGTCGCCTTCGTCCTCCGAGTCAGCCATGAACTCTTCGAAAGTGTCGCGGTTCTTCTTGGCAGCACGACGTTCAGCAGCCTCGGCCGCGAGCTCCGACTTCTTCTTGTCTTCGCGCTCCTTGGTCTTCTTAATGTGACGGATCAGAGCACGGTCCTCCTCGGGTACAAGGGCAGCCACGTGCTCGTAGCCGAACTTGCGGCACAACTTGATTAGAATGATGCGAGTCTTGGCGCGGAAACGGTTCTTGCTCTCGCCAATCCAGACCAACAGACCGTTAATGATGTCAGGAAGGAACTGTTCCAGCTGGTCCTTCGGCAACACAGCAATACCGAGCTTCATGAAGCCGATCACGCTCTTAATCACTTCGCGAGCTTTTTCGTGCAGCAGCATGAGAACCGTCTTGAGTAGCGCCGGCATCGCCTGAGCGATGGAAGGATCTTCGCGACCGAACTCGAATACCAATCGACTGAGGCAAATCACAGCAGCGCTACGCATGTGAGGCGTACGAGCGGCCAGACCACCCAGAACCATCTGAATAAACTCCATGAGTCCGTTCTGCGGGTCACGGGCACGCAGCAGCATGGCCATGGCCACTAACAGCTCGAACGCAGCTTCACGAGCCTTGCCGTTGGCCTCCTTGGTACACAGCATGATCTCACCAACAAGGTTGGGAACCAGCTCCTTCTCCGCCAATCCGTCGGTAGCTGGCTGTGCCTGCAGTGCACGGATCAAGTGAGCGAGCACGCGCAGACGCATCTTCTTGGCAGGCACCGAGCAAGTGAGCAGCGACTCGCAGATAGCACGAGTGAGGTCTTGTAGTTGAGACTCCTCCGACAGGAACTTAGGGTGGGAGTCGCAAATGGCCACCAAAGCGGCGTACGAACGCTTCTGCATTGGAGCATCGGCATCGTCCAGCAAGTACGGCTTGATCACACGGTACAGGAGAGCCACGTTCGCGTCGTCCACGTGAGCCAGGAGAGATAAAGCTAGAGCCATCTGCGCGTGCGAAATCTGTCGCAGCTTGGTCGCACGCTTGGAGTTGCTGCCAGCACCCCCAGCCTCCACACGCTTGGCCTCGGTTGTGGCCTCCAGCAGCTTCTGCATCACCTTTTTGAACGTTGTGCTGATCAGCTCAGCCTCAGCAAGTGAAGCAAAGCCCTCAAGCGTATCCAGCAGAACCTGAGCACGCTCCGTGTCCTTTTCCGGGTCCAGCTCCTCCACGAAGGAGAGCAGCAGTGGCACATAACGTCCCGAGTATTTAGCCAGAGCAGCACGGTCACGCGCGAGCTTGGCCTCGTCCAGCTGCTCTTCGTTATCGTCCTCTTCGGCCTCCTCGGCATCTTCCACGTCAGCGTCTTCCGTCTCGCGTTGGTAGCGACGAGCTACAGACTTCTGAAGAGCGCGCGTGCGCTTCACAAGTGCCTGAAGACCCTGGCAGACAGCGAGACGTAACTCCGGGTAACGCTTGTCCGCCATAGCGCTAGCGAGAATCTTCGCGATCTTCTTAAAGTGCGTATCGATATCCACAGCACGAGCGCAGACGCTCGGGAAGAGAGTCCACAGCTGAAGAGCGCGAGTCTGCAGCTTCTTAGCTTGCAGCGGAGTGACGCTCGCCTCACGTGCTCCAGCCTCACAGGCGCGGGCCATAGGCAACACCACATCAGCAAAGAATCCAAGCTCACAGCCTCGCTGCGTCACGCGCAGCGCATCACGGAAGACTGGCAGAAGCCACGCACGCTGTTCGCTCACAATCTCGGTGGGATGGTCGATAGGGACAATCTCCAGGAAGGCACGCGGGCCCAGAGCCTCAACAGCAGCACCTGCAGCCAACGTGAACAACTGGGAAAGTGCCTGAGCGCTTTTACCGCCTTGTTGCTGCTGAGGAAGTTGATCCGCAGCCTCGTGGAGCTCGCAGCAAGTAACGAGAATGGGCTCGAGCGCTGGACGACTCGCAGGTCCGTAGAAGCGGAAGAGCTCAGCAATAAGCGGGAAAACATGGTTCCAAGCGCCCTGGAAGCGCAGCGACGTCAGACTCTGCAGAGAAGCCAGCACGCGGGCGACATCCTCGAAGGTTCCTTCAGTCTCGAGCACATCAGGGGTCACTGTGGCCTTCAGAACAGTCAGCAATGAGCGTGTAGCCTGGCGCTGGACACGGTCATTGTCCGTGGCAATGTGAGAGCACACAGCGCTCACTACACGCGGCAGAAGCTCGCGAGCCGCCTCGGCGTTCACGACTGCGAGACGAACAAGTGCCTGAGACGGGATGCGCACGGCGTAGATGGCCACGGGGCCGCCCTGAGCCTCCAGAGAGCCACTGCTCTGAGCGTCCAGTACAGCGATCACGAGCTTGCGAAGCGCGTCCGCTGTCAGCTGCGACTCGGGCGCAGCGCTCAGTGCATCCAACGCCTCGTACGTCACAAGACGCAGCGTCTTGGAGTTGGCGTCCAGGAACTTGGCCAGCGCCGCGACGAGAGAGGCCACGACCTTGCGTTGCAGCAGCGGCAGCGCAAGTTTAAGGAAGGCCACGAGCAGCACGAGGCGCTGGTCGTCCTTGCCGTCCTTCTTGGAGCTGGCGAATACGTTCTCTGCAAAGCTGGCAATGTGTGTGGACAGGGCGTCGCAGCCTTTGGCGGCGTGGAGCTCCAGGATGTCCATAGTCCACTTGTGTCCGGCCTTGCGCACCTTAGGACGCGTGTCCATCGCGAGCGTCAGCAGCAACTGGAAGCTACGCAACAGTTCGGGGCGGGCCCACGCAGTGGCCGACGGCTCCTGAGCCAGTAGAGCCAGGCCCAGACAGGCACTGGCTGAGCGTAGCAACGCAGCGTCGTCGCCTGCTTCCTGTAGTACTGTGGTGAGGCACTTGGCTACGGCCGCGAACTTGCCGCGAAGTACGGCGTCGGGCACTTCCGGTAGTACCATGGACAGCAGCTGCGCGATCTCCTGGCGATGCGAGTCCGAAGCAGCGTCTAGTGCTGTCATGAGTGCGGCGAAGTACTCGGTGGGAGAGATTGGAGCCTGACGATCACCATTAGCGCGACGCTCGTAGATGACATCGCAGATGGCGGCCAGCACCACATTGAGCTTGGCCTTCTGCGGGTGCGCGCCGCCCGCGTGCTTGCGCAGCTCCGTGAACGGGTCCATCGCTTTGGCGTCACTCGACTTATGCCAATCAATGGCTCCGCGCAATACAAAACCACTGGTGGCAAGAATCGGATTTAGTCGAAAATAACAACTGCTCAGATAAAGTTGCATTTATCAATTAAGTTGCACCTTTCATCCTGCTTGCTAAAGTTAAGTTGCATTAGAGCGTCCATTTCTCCCTTCGAGCCATAATCATCTCCATCATGTCGTGGCGGGTGCGCTCGCTCGTGTTCCTGTACCTGTGGCTTGGCTTGGTGGCGGCCTCGTCGGAGGTTCAGATGGCCGATCAGCAGCAGGACCCTCCAACCAGCCGCTTCGCCTACGTGACTGTGCACTACGAAGGAACAAGCCGCGACGCCGAGTATGTTCTGGGTGTGCAGGTTTTGATGCACTCGATCAAGCTCACAGGCTCGCCCTACGATCTGGTGGTGCTGGCATCCGACTCGGTCTCAGAGAAGAGCAAGGCGCTGTTCCGCTCTATGGGCTGTCGCGTACTGGATGTAACCAACATCGACAATCCCTTCGTGGGGGGCACACTGCTTAACAAGGGCTTCATCTACACACTGAACAAGCTGCACGTGTGGAATATGCTCGAATACGAGCGCGTCGTGTACCTGGACGCCGACAACGTGCTGATCCGCAACTCAGATGAGCTCTTCCTGTGTGGGGAGTTCTGTGCCGTGTTCATGAACCCTTGCCACTTCCACACGGGTCTACTGGTGGTCACACCTTCGGCTGCAGAGTATCAACGACTACTGAACGCTCTGGGTCATCTTGAGAGCTTCGACGGAGCCGACCAGGGCTTCCTCTCGTCCATGTACAGCAAAATGCTGCGGAAATCAAAGTTGTTCACGCCCATGAAGTCGGCGTACACCGGTGTAGACCTGGAAGTGAAGAAATCGGAGCCGGAACCAAAAGGGATGCGACTACCGGTGGGGTACAACATCAACCACAAGTACTTCTACGAACAGTATCATTGGAAACTCTTCTATCTACGTCAGTTTGCATCCATGACGTCGCCTATTAGTCCAGTGAAGGTGGTGGTGGAGTCTGCAAGACCCATTCCAGCACTCACGGTCGGATACCCCATGGCTTCTGTGCTCAAGCCATGGTATTGGTGGGCTGGGTTTTTCATGGACTTGCATGCGGTGTGGCACGATATTCGCGCGACTCTGCCAGCTTCACAAGAGCATTACGGAGCGGAGGAGGCTGTGAAGACGCTGCTGGGCTTCTTTAGCTCGCTGGCGCTACTCACAGCTGCGTTGTATGCACTCAAGATCACTCTACCTATGCGTCAGATCCAGCAGCGATGCACAGACGTGGCCATGCGTAACAGCAAACAGGCCCGGTATGCCTATAAGGCGTTCCGATTGGCTCTCGTAGTGTTCGCCTTCCGTATCGCTCCTGCACGTGTGCACCCGCTGGCTCCTGTGAACTATGGCTACGGACTCATGATCTTCATGAATGTGTTCCTGCACATCTACTTCGCCTGCGTGATCTCCAACTTCTGGGACCCGCATCAGGAGGTATCAATGCCGCCTGTGCTCTACGTGACGCGGTTTTGGCTCTACGTCGCAGTTACGGCAGCTTTCGAGCTCTTTGTGGTCTGGTTCAGCACGTGGAACGTGTTCCCGAACGTGCTGTGGCGACTGTTTTCGATCTTCTGCTCGCTCTTCCTCTGCGCGTACTGGCAGGTTACGTACTATCGCGTTACACTCAACGCCGAGTATGGAGGCAAAAAGGAGCGACTCCGAAGCCTCTAGTCGCTGTGCTTAAAACTGCACGCACAACCAGGGTGACAACGATAGTATGAACGTGATATACTATAGCTGTGATCAAGATTTATTAAAGATATGGAGAGAAGACAGCAGAGCCAGCGGGATCGGAGTGCGGGACAGGTAGGCAGTGTCTTGTTCCATGACTCTTTGTTATGTCGACCAAAGCCGGAAGGTGCAGTCGGAGCTGGACGACGCCAAGAAGCGGCCGTTCGGGTCGAACTTGACAGACTGCAGCCACACAGCAGCAAACAGATAGATATATAACGGTGGACGCCAAACAGAAGAGAGAAAGGTGAGCCCCGTCATGTTGCAAATATGAATAGAAAAGAACTCAAAAATGCCGCAACGCACCTGGACTGGACCCTCGTGGCCCTTTAATTCTGTCGCTAGTGCCTCCGTTTTCATGCTGAAGAGCTTGATGGATCCATCGTCACTGGCTGCTGCGAGTATCTTACCGCTGCGATCGAATGCTACGCTGTTGAGCGGATGTTGTCCGCCATCTAGTGAGCTGCGTTCAGCTACCATGCGCACGTCCCAGACTTTGACAAAGCCATCGGCGTCACACGATGCTATGGTATCACCCGCAAGCGCGAAGGCTACACTGTTGCAGGCATTCTGGTGACCGTAGAAGGTTTGCACGCAGAGACCGGAACGCAGATCCCAAATGGACACAGTCTTGTCCCCAGAACCCGTACAGATATTCGTCGAGAATGGCTGGAAACAGACACTATTGACCGAGTCAACGTGGCCGCGGAACGTACGACGGCAACGACCGGAATGCAGGTCCCAGAGCTTACACGTGTGGTCCATGGAGGCGCTTACAAGGAAGTCGCCATCGTGGTGGAATGCGCTCTCCCAGACGGGATGCGAGTGATCGGCTAAAGTCAGTGAACAAGCAGCGCCCACGAAGTCCCAGAGCTTGACAGTGTTATCTCCGGAGGATGTTGCTACGTGTGCTCCTCGTGGATGGAAAGTTACGCTTGAAAGCCAGCTACGATGGCCTTCTCCACTCATGATAAGCTCCCCAGCAGGCGCAGACCAGAGTTTCCAAGTCTCATCGTCCGAGACTGTTGCTACGATAGGATTCTTCGGATGGAAAGCCACCGCCGCCACGGAGTTGGCATGTGCCTGACAACTTCGAGCGACCTCCACGCGTTCAGGATTCACAGGCTCGAAGCGTTTGTCTACGAATGGATTTACAGCGTCAGGGTTTGGCAGCTTTGTGTCGGGCACATCGCTCTTGGACTTGCTCTTCTTCTTTTGTCTACCTGAAGCAGTCTTCGAGGAGGACGACGTGGTCGAGCCGAGAGGAGCCACTGGAGCCACTTGTTTGCCTTTACCTGACGTGTTGGCTGCCATTGAACCACCGCCAACAGCTTTAAGCTGCGCCTCAAGTGCCTCTGCTTTTGCTACTTGTCGATCCCGTTCAATCCGCATGAGCATCTTCTCCTTCATCGAGTTTTCATACTTGGCCTTGAGTTCCTGAAGCAGAGGCTCATAGGCGGCGACGTGCTTTTCGAGCTTGCGGATCTTGACTGACAGCGCCTCTTTCTCCTGCAACACTCGTTGGTGATGCATCTTGTGGACATCGCGCTGGTGACGGAATTTATCCCACGTGCCCTTCGCTTTCTCAGTGATCTTCCGTGTGTCTTCCAGCTGACGCCTCAACTCCTTGACTTGGTCGTCTAACGCCTGGTTGCGCACGTAAATATCGGGCACTACACCGACGTCGTCTTCGCGCAATTTACCCTTAGCGATAAACTCGTACCATTCGTGGTTGAACATGTCCAGTGTACGTGTGAGTCCCAGTTTGATGAGGAAATTCCGGATAAAGTCGTCTACTACCGACGGTCGCACTTGAGTATGGACGCGTGTCATCATCGCTTGCTTGGGGCTACCGGCAACGCTGCAATCTGCACTCATATCGTCGCTGGCCTCGACAGTAGACAACGAGGCTGTTGCTGTCGTCGTGCCTTGTCCTGAAGCTATGGTGGAACGATTGAGGTTTCGCAGCACTGCGGCAAAGTCTTCCTCATCGCCATCATCGTCGTCGCCCAGTTCGAGAGCTCCATCATCCACCGCTTCGTACTGGAACGTGTCGTCATCGTCGTCGTCCTCTGCGAAATGAACCTTCTCAAGACGCACAAGCTCTTCTTTCTGCGGCATCTTTGTCTGTATCAACTGGCACCTGTTAGATCACACAACAAGTGAAGCCGACTCTCCTGTCTTTAGCGTGCGACTCTTCACAGCATGTGCGCTTACGAATACTTCATTTACCTTTATCCTGTGGTCGTCAGCTCATTACTCCTGTCGGCTACCTCTGGTCTGTCGTGGTAGGTTTGTCACCTTGCTGCTCTGTTGCTACTGCACTAGTCGGTTTCTCTTGCGTCTGCTTTTCAGGCCCCTCCTTCGACTCCGAACTTCCAGCCTTCTGTGCAGCCTCCTGCTCTTGTCGTTGCTTCTCTCGCTGCTGGTCCATGACCTTCTTAATCTGGTTCTCGAGGATATCTTTGTGGTCCTCTGCTGCTTGCTTCGCGAAAGTGATAAGCAGTGCGTCCTCGCGTTCCAGCTCCAGCTCCTTCCCCTCTCGGTATCCTTCAATGAAAGCCATGAGCACCGACTGCCCCACCAGCAGCTTGTCCGCGAACCACGACTGCGCACTGGTCTTGAAGGTCTCGACATCCTGCTTCTCCAGATTCAGCGCAGCGTCGCGTCCCTCCTGTGCGAGGTGACGTAGCTCGTTGACGTTCTTCTTGAGCGTCGTGGCCACGTCGTCTTTGCTGCGACTGTCGTCCACCACCTGCCTAGCGTGGGAGACCACGGCGTCCGTGTCCACGCCCTCGGCCACGTGCTTTATCTCCTTGGTAA
Organism: Phytophthora cactorum; assembly: GCA_016864655.1. NCBI lineage: Eukaryota > Oomycota > Peronosporomycetes > Peronosporales > Peronosporaceae > Phytophthora > Phytophthora cactorum. The sequence continues at coordinate 217,722 of NHQK01000003.1, forward strand.
GAAACTTTACGTTCTCTGCTCCTTGTTCGCTCAGTGTGTGGAGGTTATCGTGCGCTTTTGTGCCCTCCAGTTTCTTGTCAATGAAGCTCAAGTTCTTGCTCGCAGTACTCGAAACCTGGCCACGCACCGCCTGCACCGCTCGCTTAACCTCCTCTTTGCTGTGCTCCAGCTCCTCCTCACTGGGACCAGCGAACGACGCCTTGTATTCCTGCCACACCTCATGGAAGATGCGGCGATGATCGGCTAGAGTGAATTCCCACAGGTCCACGAAGCGGGGCTTGCGCAGCTTCTCCTCAATCTCCGGTGGGTTTGGCAAGCCCGGTACACGCACAGCAATCCAGCGGTCCACATGACGGATGGACGTCTGTACCACTCGCACTGAGCGCTGGAACAGCGAGTAACGCTTCACGACAGGAGGCCGCGGCATATTCGAATGAAATGTTGGTGTTGCAAGCTTGGTGCATCTTTCTAAAACGTATCCAACACCACGCATTAATTTGTACAGGTAAAAATGAAATTAGAGGCGACTAAGCTTTCAATTTCAAACTTATTTTATGTGATACTTCAGGGAATAATTTAGAATAGGCAAAGTGTGGTCCACATTCTACGCACGCTCTTTCATTTTGCCACTTGGTATCCACACGAGAGGCTGACGATGGCTCTCCGCATGATCGGTCACCGCGCTGTGCGCCTCGCTTCTGCTGCAACTCGGCCTCTGGTCCCTGCCGTAGCTGCTGCATGGACATTTCCGGCTCTGGGCACGTCTGTGCTTCAGATGCAGACGCGGTCGTTCGCCAAGGCCAAGAAAGTCAAGGGCGGCAAGAGCAAACCCGCTCCGGCTGTAGACGACGACGACGATGACGACGACGCGGGTGACGCGGAGGACGGAGGAGCCGCCAAGGCGCTCGAGAAGGCCAATAAGAACATGAACGGCGCTGTGGTTAACTTCACGCGCGCGCTGAGCCAGATGCGACCAGGACGTGCCGATGCAGGCATCTTTGACGAGCTGCACGTACCGGCGTACGGCCAGCACGTGCCACTCGCGCAGGTGGCACAGGTGGCCGTTGCGGGCACACATGCACTTAGTGTGACGGTGTACGACCCATCGGTAGGTTATGCTGCAGTTGGAGAGGAGAGAGGCAGTTACTGACGGGTTATTGCGGTGTACAGCTCATGCCGGACGTGAAGAAGGCAATTGAAGGCACGAACCCAGTCTACTCTGTGCGTGAGGACGTGAGCTCGCTTGAGATTTCCTTCCCCAAGTACGTGGCTGTTGGTGTTTGATAGAGTGTGCTGTGGGACTGACTGGGTAACTCGTTTGCAGGATGTCGAAGGAGACTCGTGCTGACCTGCTCAAGGCCACCAAGAAGCAGGCGGAACAGGCTCGGCAACATGTGCGTCGTGTGCGACAGGATGCCATGAATCACGCCAAAAAGCTCAAGGACATTATCTCGGAAGATGACGTCGAGGTGCAGAAGGACCGCATCCAGAAGGTCACGGACAGCTCCATTGCCGAGATCGACAAGCTGCTGGCTGCCAAGGAGAAGGACCTTAACACTGTCTGAGGAGATAGGAGGGCAAGCAACACTTGACAGCTCGACTGACATAGAATACAGACGACAACGGTGCGTTGGTTGCGTGTAGTAGTTGCATCATACCTCTACAAGATGCTCCATTGGTTGCGCACCCGAACGGCCATGTGACGCACGAGGCGCTTACGGTCGTCGAGCACCAGCAAAAGTTTCCGCAGCACGATATCCTTGTATGGGTGCACCAGTTCATACGGGATGGTAGCCAGCTTAGCAAGACATTCCAAAGCGGCATGTCGGTCCTTAGCGGCAGGTCTGTACATCACCATGTTCACGGTCAGCTCACACATTCACCTCTAGGAAATGCTGGTCGATGCAAAGGATCACGTACCCGAACTGTGCTTGCTTGAGCAGACCCGGGAAAACGTCCTTGAGGAAGGGCTTCGCGCTCTCCACTGACTCCAAAAGCAGCGGCTTAAACGTCTGGATGGCTGCGCTACCTAGCTCACGGTCGTCCGTGTTGAGAGCTTGCACCATGAGCGGGAAGATCTGAGCTAGGTGCGGCAGGTAGATGGCCTTGGGTGAGTGCGCGATCACTTGAGCGAACGCTACCAGAGCTGCCACACTGGCTTCCTCGCCAATATGAGCTCGAATGTACTCGAGCAACACAGGGAACACCAGGTCAAACAATCGCTGCCGATAGAGGAACTGGAGACACAACAACACAAGTCAAACTTTTGAACAGGTCACGGCAGCACAACGTATTCCTTACCGTGATGAAAGCTCCGCACTTGCGGTTCAGCACGTCCGGGTATTCCGAAACCAGAAGCTTGAAGGTCTTCGCAACTTCCATACGCAGTGCAGCAGCCTGTTGGTCGTCGCCTTCTTGCTCCATGTTCACATCACCGTCTGGCGTAAGAAAGCTGCAGAGAAAGCGCAGACACACTGGTGCGTGAACCTTGTGGCCCCGAATGACCAAGGCCTTCGCAATCCAGGCGTAGATTTGCAACGCAGCCACCCGCACCGTAAAAGTCTCGACAGGGTTACTGATCACAACCGCAAGCTTCTTAGAGAGCAGCAAGTCGATGAGAGCGTCAAACTCAGCGCCATCCGACATCTTGTTCACGATCGAGGCTAAAGACTTGGCCGAGGAGAGAGCAGCTTCGGTGTACACAAGCTGGAGCTGTCGAGGTGAGGGTTCCGGCACCGCAGTAGCGCCCGACTGCGCAAGCTCCAACAATCTGTTAATTACCAGCGATGACTCCGGGAGCGTCACGTCACGAGCGGCTGAGTTGATGACTGCAGCGAAAAGCGGTACGAGCTGCAGACTAGCCGGCTCCGAGGGATTTGTGCGCAAGAATGCTGGCACCACAGCGTCAACCAACTGCTGCTGAGTGGCCGAGGACACGTTCTGCATCACTGCACGGAAGATTCGAATACAGGCTGCAAGCTTTACGTCGTCCACAAGGCCAGACTTGTCGCTGGAAGAAGCCGTCGCGCGCGCTGCCGACGTCTCGACTGCCGTGAGCAATCGGAAGATGATCGACGCAGATGAAGACGCCTTCACGCAGAACTCCATGCTGGTACGGTCTCCAGCATTAATCTCCACGATCTTAGCCACAGCGTCCAGGATGCAATCCACGTGGCGCTGACGAGCGACGTCGCCTTCTGCCTCGCAGAATCCGATAGCACTCTGCTTGCCGCCATCCTTCTCCACGCACAGGTCGATGAGCAGGAAAATGGTAGCCTGGAAAATAGACGACTCGCGACAGAGCTCAGTGATAGCCAAGAGAGCTTCCTCGAAGAATGAGTCGAAGTTGCGGTTCGAGGCGGCCAGCACTGCAGCTACTCCCGTGCCTTCTTCGTCGTCATCATCTTCGTGGTCGCTTCCTTCGTTGACTGCAGCCATAAGTCGAGCCAGCGAAATCTCCACCACAAAGGCTGCGTATCCACCAGTGACAGGGTGTTCCCCACTGCTTGTCGAGGTCACCGACGCAGCAGACACAGTTGAAATCTCCTTCAGGCTCTGCAGGCAGGCAGTACGCACTTCTTCTGCGGGGTCAAGGAGCAGCATGCGGGTAAACAAGTTGATAAGTGCCTTGACCTGCGCTGGAGCCACGATGGGCGACGGTGGGAACGTGAGGAGATGGCAAAGCGCCACCACCGCCACACAGCGGGCGGTCGGGCTGCTGCCAGGGTTAATCTGATTGTCCTGATCGCTGCTAAGAAAGTTCACAAGCGCGTCAATAAGCGCAGGTGCATGGGGACGCATTGGCTGCGCTTGGCCAGACTGGTCGATTTCTTGGTCAATCGTGTCTACAAGCAGCAGAATACGCGCCAGAGCAGCTTCACATTTCGAAGACACGCTCTCGACCCCTGAGCTCTCGTTGTTTAGCTGCTCCACCAACAGCGGCACAGCGATCTTCAGCACATGCGCAAAGCTCATGGATGACTCGCGTCCCAGCGCGGCCAGCACCTGTCCAGCTGACACGCTCACCATCGAGTCGGCAGCATTTTCACGCAGCTCACCCGCAGCACGCGCAGTCATGTCTACGACGAACTTACTCCACGCATAGGCAGCACCCGGCGTGTCCTGCGCCTTAGCACGAGCAACAACTCCAGAGAACCGTGAGATCGCCTGACGAGCTTCAGCGATAACCTCCTGCTTCTCGCCGTCAAGAACCTCGTCGTACAGCGCATTAGCCACTGCGTGCATCTGCAGTAGTAGCGCATTCATCGAGTAGCGTTCGCCGCAGAACACCAGCGTCTGTATAGCATCCAACTTGGCCTCCACCACGGTAGACGCAAGCTTCTTGAGCAAAAACGGCAGCACAAGCGGCGCCAACAAATCCGAAGCTGCAAAGGCGTGACGTAGCGACAAGATAAGCCCCTCTGACGTAATTCCGTACGGATCGTTCGGTGGCGGGGTAAAGATGATTGGGAAATAGCAGGATACAACGTCGAAATACTGTTGCAGCAGTGCGTCACTGCGTGAGAACACGGGCTCTAGCTTGGACAACAGAGTACGCGCCACCTGCATACACAGCAGCAGGTTGCGCGGGTCCTTCTCCCCCTCCATGGAACTGAGGAATGTCTGTGCGAAGTGTCGACCGAGGTCTTCGCTCTGCTCCGCGTCATCTACACTGGCGTCCTGAGCGTCCTTGCTGGCAGGGACCGAGTCCAGCAGCAGCTCTACGACTGTCGACTGCGTCAGTGCGAGCTGCATGAGGTCGAAGCACATTTTGCGCATGGCTTGGCCCAACTGCGGGATGTGCAACGTTTTACCGAGCTTCAGGACGAGCGCCACAGTGGTGCGTGGCGACTGAACCTGCGTCGCATGGTGCGTCTCGAGTGCCAGAAGCGCGCGAAGACAAGCGGAGGCGCTGGGGAAGTCGGCCAGGCGGTCGGCGAAGAAAGTCATGAGCAGCTGCACGGCGCTGGGCGTGAGTTGCAGCTCTGGGAGGCGCGTGAGCACCTCAGCCAGCAACAGCGTGGCGCGCGATCGCACCTTGTCGTCCCCGTTGGTGAGGTAGGCTCCTAAGGCCTGAATTAGCGCCTCCATGCTTACTTGGCGGTGCACCTGCATTACGACAGTGTTGAGACCCGTCTTCTGCGCGGCATCGTCGTTCTCCGGGTCCACGAAGGCATCGATTGCAGGCGCCAGTGGCGCGTCCAGGCTGAACATGGTGGTGGTGGGCGAATGCGAGCTAATCAACCACTGAGTAACTTACTCAGAGTAAGTACGGCTTGTGAGTAATTTCTAGCCAGAATATAACAGTACTACAGTAATCTGCCTCAATAAAGAACACCTGACCGGTATATAATTTGATAGGTAAATGCGACATTACAGGTGACGATTTTATGTGCCTAGCGATTGATCATAAAGTAGGCCTTATAATATGCTGAAGGTTATAAATTTTGTCGTGTTCTGTATTGAGGCAGATTACTGTACATGTATTTGGTCGCATTGTGTATTGACAATATTTTGATTGGAATAAAACTATCCATGTAGTACCGGTATTGAAACAATCTCGTAGTCTACTTCATGTATTAATACTACAATACTACAGTACAAAAGAATAACGATAAAAAACATGGTATTAGGCATCCAAGCCCCCCCCCCCCCCCAATAAATCTCTACTGTTTCTTTAGTTACCGACACTGAGTTTGCAAGAAGCTGTTGAGCGTCCTAACACGTTTCTTACCTCTTCGGCCAATAGTTTTTGTACATGTAGTTAGGCAGTGAGCAGCGGATAATATCCATCGACTTGATGAATTTAGTCGTAGACTCGCATGATGGAGCGCACACGAGCCCGGCAAAATGGGCAGGCGTGCGAGGTATGCATAACAGTCCTCAAGCAGGCGTGGCAACCAGCTCGATGCCCACAAGGAGCGCAAACTGCATTGCGTCGCTGCGAGCAACACATCCCGCACAAATCTGGTTCTTCCTCGTTTTGCTGCGTTCGCTCTGAGGATGAAGTGTGTTGCTCTCCATTTGCCTCGATGCTGCTTTCTTGCTCACCGTTGCCTTCCCCTTCATTCGGAGGAGGCTGCTGTGCTGGTTGCACCACCTCAACAGTTTTCTGTGGATCCGACGACGCGAATCGCACTCGCGCTCCGATTTCGCCGTTTGGATGTCTTGGCTCCTGCAGAGGCTCTTCGTCTTGTGATTGAGGCTGCGGCTGCTCAAGCGTACGGCGCAGTCGTTCAAACAATGGTGGTGCATTGTCCTCTTGACGTTGTTCTTGCTGCCGCAATGTTGAAGAGCGCACATTCTCGACGAGCTCATTCGGCCAGTAGTAGAGCTCACCATGAGGAGCATCAAACGGTGGCATGTTGTAGAGAGGAGCTCCAGTCTCGCGGTCGTAGAAGTTTGTGCTCTGCAACACTCGCTTCCAACACTCGAGGTTATGGAGATTGTCGGCTGCGAATACGAGGTCTCGAGTCTGAACGTCCTCTTGACTCATGGTCTTGCGGCAGATAGGCGAGCGTGTGAGCTTCTGTCGCTTCACACGCTGGCACATTACGGGTTTGTCAAAGATGAAGGCGTGGTCGCGTTTTAGCCAGAAAAAGCTGTCGCTGGAAGTGAAAGGTGACGCGCGGGCAGACTCATCGACGAGCAGCACAGCATCCGGACGAACGTCTTCTGGACTGTGGAAAACGCACAACTCTTTGGATGTGCGTTGTTTGTTGCAGGCCACCACGACACCCCAGCGCTTCTTCCAGCGGAACTTACCACGCAGGAACAACCAGCCGCTGTATACTTTCATGTGCTCCATCAGCTTTGCAGCAACGGCTTCCCGACGATATTGCCGTGCTAGGTCAAGTGGTGACAGCCCCTTGCGGTTGAGTGCGAACGCGTCGGCACCTGCTTCCAGCAGTGCGTCAACAGTCAGCGAGTCGCGGTTGGTCATTGCGGCATAGTGCATTGCCGTATTTTTGAGCTTGGTGCCATCTTCAGCATTGACATCGGCACCGGCAGCAATGAGCTGCCGCACGACCCCTTCTCCGCGTCTGCTCTCGGCTGCCACCATGAGTGGCGTGGTGCCTTTGTTATGATGCTTCCAATTGACGAGGTTGGGTCCTAAGGCATCCCGCGTGTCCACAAGCATTTTCTGCAGCTTGGCATCGTCACCGTCCCGGGCAGCCTTCCACACGGCGACGCACTCGGCTCGGGTCATTGTTGTCTAGTTCCGCTTTGGATACCTCGCCGTAGTTAGTGGTACGTTGACAATTCGGAAGTGAGGCTCGATGTTGGTGATCTTTTGCAACATACTTCAAGATCTGTAGATGCGCAGTTTGTAATATGGCTGACATATTTCCAGTTATTAAATAGTCGAAAATATTGTTGTATCATGTCGCACAAGTCTTTGGGTGTCTCGACAATTTACTATAATACTGTAGCGGGAGTGCCTTCCAAAAAGATCGCGCATTAAAGTCATTCAAGTTTAATCACGGTGAATTGTTTGGTGAGACCACTTTTTGGTCTCATCAAACAAAATTCTAATCAGCAACGTGATTTTAAACACTTCACTTAACCCGAAGGTCGCGTTTTTTTTCAGCAACCATTTTGCTGCGCATTAAACCGTTTTGTCATTTAAAATAATTTCCGATTAAACTTATCAAACCGTTTTACCGGTATATGTGTTTTGGAAGGCACCTGCTGGGTACCCAAGAATTGTGGTTGACGTATACTCTAATTATTTGCTCAGGAGCTCGGTGGGCTCTGCATTCAGAACTTGCTTCTGCGTGTAGAGCCACGTTCATATATCTGTTGGGTGGCTAGAACACTTTGGACCCTAATAAATTGGAGGGCGGGGTTTGAGCCGCAGAGTTTGCGGCAGACGTGTCATTCCTCAATTATTCCTGCGAGCTACGCCTTCCAACCGATATGGGAGACGAAGGCCGCAGCTCATTAATACGCTTCCCGATATCTCGTTGACTTGATTGATCAAGCTGTCGCTTGATTCTTGATCCACGCCGGCCTCCCGTTGTAAATGCGCAGCTAGCTCGAAGGGCCTTCAACCACAAGCGTCGGTCATTTGGCGACTTCCATTCGTCGGTGGCGAAAGCGAGCTCGTGGCAGCATTTCACTTCTTGATTTGCTGTGGTCTCAACCTTACTCGAACGAAGTCCGAGGTGCTGCATTTTGACGCCGTCTACGTGAAACTCAAAAGGACTCCTGGACGGGATCAGAATCATTGAGCTGGAACCGAACTGCAATATTAAATCTGGGCGTAGGTGATCGGGTCGGTCGAAGACGCAGAGCTCCGCTGACGAATACTCCGAGTCACGAGCCAATATAACGCACCAACACCGTTTCCATCGCGGTATCGTGATTTTAGTGGATATGTTCAACCATCCACTCTGAAGCTGGACATGCTTCATCAACACCCGTGCAGCTTCTCGTCGGCCGTCCTTCCAGGCAAGATCCAAAGCTGTGAACCCTTCGACATTCCGAGCAAATGCGTTGGCACCAGCATCCAACAGAATGCCAATCGCCGTAGCCTTGTTATTGCAGGCTGCATAATGTAGTGCTGTGTTCTTGTGTTTGGTGTTGTCCACGGTGTTGACATCCGCGCCGTAGGATATCAAGACCCGAACGCATCCTGCAACGCTGGTGGTGTTTGTGGCGCTGGTAGCAGCCATGAGCGGCGTGAGTCCTCTCATAGGATGCTTGCGATTCACGACCATATTAGGCTGCACTTCTGATCGCAGTACTTCCTCCAGTTTGTCCAAGCGAGCTTTTTTGGCGGCTCTCCAAACACTCCAGCCTTCTCCCCACAGTGAACCCAGCATGGCCGAAGTGCAGATGCAAGTTGACAGTGGCCGACGTTTTGGCAAATGGTTGCATCCAGTCTAGACTTTTCTAGCTGCAGGTCAACCCATTGGGTATTGCGATCGTACAGTGCGTCCGCACCGAAAATCAGAAAAGTGAACTTACCCAACGCGATCTGAATATTCAAAGTAAAACTCACACTTCTTAAAACGGAAATGCATCTCGGTGCTCAATCGTGGATCCTAACGACACCATCCACATGAGCGCGGCACACGGGACACGACGAGTTTTCCTGCGTTACAGCTCGCATGCAGTCATAGCAGCCTGCAACATGACCGCACGGGATACAGACCGAGTCCCGATGGTTCTCCGCACAGACAATGCATCGGTCTCGTACTAAAGGGTGTGGCTCATTTGGGTCACCGCTGATGGTGATCACCGTCGCCAGTGGATATATTTCCTGCGCGGATGTGGTTCGAGACCCTGGAACCTCGCCCCAGACATAGCCATCCTCGTCTTCGACGAATGTTGGTGCTGTCGCCCGGGTCATGGGCTGGGCTGGTTCTGGAGTTACCAATGACCCCGACTTGTATGAGCTGCTGGGGTCTTCGACTGGTGCAGTGTCAGTCGTAGCAGCGCGAGAACTGGCACTCCCTCTGTGAGGCGAACCCACGTAAGTGGAGCTGACAGTTGTGTTGGTGCAGGCACCTCCACGCTGCCGACTCCCCAGTGCACTCATCCACGCATCTCGACTCGTTGCAGTGTCACAAGCGAAGACGTACTCGCGGGGCTGCATATTCGCCTTGTGGACGTGCGTTCGGCCGGAGGATTTGTATCGACTGTAGCTTCGGGCAAAGAGTTTCTGGTAAATGACACGCGTGTCCAGTTTGAAGCCGTTCGCCTTCTTGTCCTCAACCGGCGAGCAGTGCGTGGTATCAGCCAAACTGTCCTGCCAGATTATAGCTTCAGGGTGCGCTTTGTCCGGTCCATGGAAGATGCAGAGCTCGGTCGCCGTGCGCTTCGAGTTGCAGGCTAGTAGCACACACCAACGGCGTTTCCAGAACCCTAACATCGACTTGGAGCGCAGATACAGCCACCCACTGTGTATCTGCAATCGAGAAGTGAGAGCTGCGGCCGCCTCCTTCCGTCCACGGAGTCTCGCCACGTCCAACGCAGTGTGGCCCTTCCCGTTGAGGGCAAACACATTGGCTCCAGCTTCTAGCAGCAATTCTAACTGGGCGATGCGGTTCTTGTACGCCGCATAGTGCAGCGCCGTGTTCTGGTGTTTGCCTTTGTCAGTGGCGTCCAGATCGGCCCCCAAGTCAACCAAAGCGCGAACAGTCTCCGTTCCGTACTTCTTGGAAGATGCGACCATCAATGGGGTCGTGCCTTTCACCGGATGCGGCTGATCCAGCACAGCTTGGATGTCGTCATCGGATTCGTTGCTCACAAGCTGCTGGAGCTTCTTGGCGTTGCAACTCTTGGCAGCGCGCCACAGGCCGATCTCTTCCTTGTCCCTGGTCATTATAGACGTGTTCGACACGCAGCAAATCGGAGAATGAAGACGTTGATGGATAGTGATGGGCAACTGCAACGAATATCCACTACAATGGCTACAAGTTGTAGCCTGCAACTTGCTAAGTACTAGAAACCTACAAGTAGTAATACGATCAATTCTATCATGAGATTCTAAAGGCAGCACTATCCTGAATCTCCTGCCGACACACAGGACACGAGTCTCGGTGGAGGCGCTCCACACACGCCGAGCAATAGCTGTGTCCACACGGGATCAACACGCGGTCCACCGAGCTTACCAGACAGACTACACAGACCAGGGCCTTCTCTGCGTCTCTCTTCTCTCTCAGAGCCTGCTCGGCCTGCTTCATTGCCGCTCGCCGGTCTTCCTCCGCCAGCGTCGTGCGATGCTGCAGTCTCAAGATCTCGGCCAGCAATTCCTCGTAGCTTGCGCTGAGCGACACATTCATTCGTCCCAGCAGCGCGTTCACCTCCGCAATCATTCCGACCGTGGAGCCTCCTTCGCCCCTGTTCTCGGTCCACACCCCGACATCCTTGCCGCTCTTGCGAACTGACTGAAAGAAGTAAATCTGCGACACCACGTACCACCTAATGCAAGTCTTGGACACTTGCACTTTGACTTCTCCGCCGCTAGGTTCCTCGTCACGCACTTTGCCGTAGCGCAGCACGCCTTCACTGTCCTCCACCGCCACCATCTCCCCGGGCACGCAGGGACGCAGAGGTGTTAATTGGACACTGGCGCGGTCTGTGTCTGACAGTGGCTCACCCAGGAGATCGCGCAGTCGCTGCTCGATGAGAAGCGGCAGTTGATCGCCCCTGGCCGCTTCAGGTTGAGGCGAGTCATGACGCTGCAGGCCGAATCCTGCGACGTACGCGCGTGCTGGCGAGCCGACGCCCAGCGGATCTGATGCGTTATGAGCGTTGGAGTAGATCGATAACGAGGAGCTGTGCATGCACGAGGTGGGCGAACCTCCCCCGTTGTCTCCAGGCAGCGGCGAGACGTTTACCATGGTGCTCGCGACCTTCTTCTTGTTGCTTCTCTTCGCTGCTGCTTCTTCAACTGGAATCAGCCAATCACAAGAGCGCGATTGTCAACTTCAGCAATTCAGCTTCGTTTCATCAGTTCGAAAAAGACTTTAGATGTACTGTACAGTACTTGTATGGTGACAATATTGATAATGCAAAGCGATGCAATTGTATTCACTGAAGTTCATTACGCCAATGTACAGCATGAAGTACGCAATTGTGTAAAATGCAAAACTATAGGAACGTCACGAGCACTTACTCCTGCTGGAAGTTGGCCACAGCCTGGGACACAGCGAAGTCGCCCGAGTGGCTGATGGACACGCTCAGCTTCGACAGACCCAAGCGGTTGAACACCTGTAGCGGGTAGCCCGACAGCAGCACGGACGGCGCGCCCGACGCCGTCATGAAGATCTCGATCTCACGCAGCGGAGCGCCAGCACCCTTCCACAGGTTCGGCTCAGTCGGTGCTGAGCTTGAGATAGCCTTGATCACAGCCTCCTTGGCAGCCCAGCGACCGGCGAAGCTCGCAGCCGGGTGAGGCGCGCTGTAGCAGTACGCCATCTCCTGGTCCGTGAAGTTACGGCGGATGAAGTCCTCACGGCCGTTCAGGTTCTCGAACGTGGCCACGGGCTCCACATCCACGCCCATGCCCATGTTCTTCGACGCCAGGCCCAGGTCCGTCGCCGCTTGGTTGATGGCAGTCAACAGCGTCGAGGACGAGTCAGCCTGGTGCGCGTCCGAAGTCTTCTTGTTCGACGACGACGCCGCGTCCGCAGCAGCCTTCGCCTTCTTCGCGCGCTTCTCAGCACGCAGACGGCGGTTCTCCTCTGCAGTCAGAGAGTCCGCGCCGCCAAAACGCCACGTCTTGGACGTCGCGTCGTACTCAGCACGAGCCGTGGGGTCCAGGTACACGTTACTCTCCTGCGTCGACGAGTACGGCGCCTCATTCTTCACCTGGATGTGCGAATGCTTGCCGGTGATCACGCCCTGTGTGTGCGTGTTCATCTTGATCAGACGCTGTTCGCGGCTAGCCGAGTAGTGCTGGAACTCGTCAGCAGGCAGGGTAGACAGCAGGTAGTCCGGGTGCACCAGCAGCACTTCGCCACCGGCCTGGCCGAAGCCGAAACTCTTCATCATCACGGCCTTGACGCCCACGGTCTGGAAGCTACGGTTCGGGTACACCAAGTGGTCGTACTTGCGCAGCGTCTCGCACGTGTTGTCCAGCTGACGGTTGCCCGGGATCAAGCCCGAGTTAAGCACCTGCAGCAGTCCGTTGAGCATCCAAGCAGCAGCGGCACCCTTCGGATGACCCGTCAGGTTCTTCTGGCAAATCACCGGCAGCGGGTTGCCGGGAGAACGGCCCAGGTGAGCCATCTGCTTGTGCGTCACCTCGCTCTCGTTCTTGTCGTTGGCCGTGGTGCCTGTACCGTGGAAGCTAGCAGCGCCCACATCGTCGATGTCCAGGTTCCATACGCTCAACGCGCCGCGTAGAGGAGCAATGTCCGTACGGCCGTTGAAGAAACTGTCGCCCCACATCGACTGCGCAGACTGTACCTTACGCACCTTCATCTCATCTAGGAAGGCCACACGAGACTCGTCTCCGTCGATCAAAGTCTTCTCACGAGCATACCACTTCTCAATACTCTCAAGCTCATCGTCAAACTGGCGGCGACGGTACTCCACGTCGAGCAGTGGCGACGGCTTCGAGTTCTCCGACGAAGCCTCACGCGCTGTTGTCAGGATACCCTGGCCAGGAGCAGGCACAGATCGTCCGTTCTTGTCCGTCGCCGTGTTCGTGAGGGCGACGATACCATAGATCGGCAGACCCATTTCCAGAGCAAGTTGAGCGTCCATCAGCAGCTGCATACCCGCACCATGGCTCTCCATGAAGCCACCACGTGTGGTCGAGCACGGACGGCACATTTCCTTCGGCTCACGGCCCATGCCGGTTTCCTTGACCGAGTCACTGGTAGCCTTCATCTGAGCAAACTCGTACGCACCCTCCTCGCCGAAGTCATCGTAACCACCAACGATACAGATACGAGCCTTGCCACTCTTGATCGTCTCCGCACCAATGTCCACCGACTCAGCGGCTGTAGCACAAGCACCAACGGGGGTCTTGATCGGGCCGGACGAGCTCAGCAGCAGCATGTTGACCCAAGCAGGAGGCGTGTTGATGAAGCACTCCTGCAGCGCGTCACTCGGGGCAGCCTTGCCCAGAAGGCGGTTCTTGTAGATCTGCGTGAACGCACGCATACCACCCATGCCTCCACCCGATGTGTTGCCGACCTCCGAGACGTGCACGTACTGGTAGAACTCGTACGGGTCCGTCACACCGGCTGCGACGAACGCATCCATCGTGGACGCAAGCACATACAGCGTGATCGGGTCCACCGACTCGGCCAGGTCCTTCGACAGACCCAAAAGCTCAGCACTCCATCCAGTCGGGATCTGACCAGCCACGAAGCGGTCGAAGTTGAGAGCACGGGGGATGTTCAGGACGGAGCCCTTACGCAGACGGATCATCCATGCGCCAGACGGGTTCTGGAACACGTCCACGTTCTCCTTGCCCAGTTCCTTGCGGAACTGCAGAGCCTCCTCGCGGTCCGCCACCTCAATCGGCGACATCTTCTTGTCGATGGCAACCTGGTGCAGCACCATCTTGTTCTTCGGGTCGTAGCCGTCGAACAGCTCGGGCTCAACGATACGGATACCCGAGTGCTTCAGGATGTCCTCCTCGAAACGAGACTTCACCTGGTTGTCCGGTACGATCTCCTTCGTCTTGGCATCCACCCAGTTGCCCTTGTCGAACACGATGCGGCCCGTCAGCCACGCCAGCTCGATGCAACCTTCCAGTGAGAACTCGCCGTACGACTCCATCTCCCAACGCGTGCGTGAGTTACCCCACGGGCTCACCTCACCGAAACCGGTGATGACGACAACCTGGCGCAGGTCCAGCATGCCACGCAGCATCGCCTGCTTCTTCGAGGCGGACAGACCAGCCACACCCGACAGCTTGGGGAACGAGTTACAGTAGTAGCTCGACATGTTCGCGCGAGGAGCGAACGTCTTCGAGCTGGGAGCCGCCACCTGCTTCTTCGAAGGCAGAGCCAGCATCTTCTTGTCGTTCTCTAGAGCAGCATGGATAGAAGCCTGCAACTTCGACTTCTTCATGATATCGGCACGAATAGAGTCCACCTGGTCCTTCAGGTCGCTCACCTGGGCCATGCCACCAGTGAGGTCCGCGAAGATCGGCGACTCCGCAGCACGATCAACGATGCTCGGGTGCATCAGCGCGCTCAGGTTGAAGCCCATTTCCGTCGTGCTGAACGTGCGCATTCCCATCTTCTCGACGCCCGCAGCAACCACGTTGTTGCCCGACATGAGGCCCGTGCCACGCGTCCAGCCGATAATGGCACCGACGATGGAAAGCTGGTCATCCCAGCCCTCCGAGTACCACTTGCCCATGAGACTCTCCACGCCCAGCTTCGACTCGGCGTACAGCCCGTCTCCACCGAAGTTGCCGTGGTTCGGCGACATCGGCAAGATCACAAGTGCAGGACGAGTGGTGATATCACGAGCCTTCTTCGCCGTCACAACCTCACCCAGCAAACGCACCGTGTTCGTCAGCATGATGCGGTGCGCCAGCTCCGAACGCGAGTCAATGTCGGTGATCGTGCGTCCGACCTCCGATAGGGCCGCAAACGGAATCACGAAGTCCAAGTCCAGCTTGTGCACGTTGTAAATGTGCGCCACCAGGCTCTGCACGTCCACCTTGGACGCCTGGTTGAACGGGAGCACGATGAGACGGCTACCGCGGCTGCCGTGCTGCTCGTAGATCTCACGGAACAGTCCAGTCGTCTTCATACTGAAGCTGCTCGTCGTCACGAACACCGTAGCGCCACCCTCCAGAAGCGCCTTGACGATCTCAGCACCAATCGAGTTCTTACCGCAACCAGTGAGCAGCGCCACCTTGCCAGCAAACGAGATACCCGTCGAGGCCATCTCGCGCATGCACGACAGCAGCACGCAGGTGGACTCAACGTCGTACAGACGGATGGTCGGGTCCACGTCGGACGGCTTGCGAACGTGCACGTGCGGCAGCACGATCTTCTTGAGGTTCTCGTTCAAGCCAAAGCGCAGCGAGGACGAACGAGCCACAAGTGACTTCTCCGACTCGCGCTTGGCACGCTTACGCAGCGAGTCACGCAGCGCGTTGAGCTTGGCACCCTTGGCGGGAGCGACCTTCTTGGTCTTGCTCGTCTGCTTGTCACCCACAGCAGCTTCCTCCTCGTCAAACTCGTCATCATCGTCGCTGTCCGGCTCATCACTGCTCATGCTGCCGTTGTCGTTCAGAGTCGACTCGAATCCGACAGCACTGGTCATTCCAGCCGTGACGTCCGACCCAGCAACCTTGCCAGTCTCGATGGCGTCGTTGTACTCGAGACCGCGAGCAACTTCGTCGACATAGTTGATGGAGTCCGTCACGCCTTCACGAGGCACCTCAGCATACTCGAGCTTGCCGCTGTCGAGAATGCGAAGCTGTGGCTGCGTCGGCTTGAAGATCTGCATGTTCACGGGGTTCGTGTTCAGCCATTCCTCCATCTGCTCCACCAACAGTTGAACTGCTTGGGCGAGCTCCGGACTGCTTTCTTCCTCAGCCCGCGACACGAAGAACTGCGTGCACTGGAGCAGCTCGGGCGTGGCACGGTTGCACAGGTACGGCTTGAACCACTCGAGCGGGGGAAGCGCTGACTCATCTGCAATGGTATCCACGTTCTTGTTAATGAAGCGCGTCATCGCCTCGAAGTGGGTGCGCAGACCTTCGTTCACGGCCAGCTTGGGGCTCACAGGCGTGCCCTTGGCAGCAGCCGCGGTGCGGTAGTACAGCTCCATGGCGTCCTGCACGGCCCAGTTCCAGTAGCTGTCGTACTGACGCTCCTTCTTGGCGTCGAACTTGCCAGCAATACCAGCACCGTAGAACTCTCCGTGCTCCGTGACCCACTGCGACACCGATGACTCCAGGTCCTCGCGCATGTCCGCCTCCGTCTCGATCTTGCGGTGCCAGTCCAGCTGGTCGTCGCCCAAGTACGAGTTAAGCGCATCGATCTGGTCCGCGATCATGGTCTTCAAACGCTTCTCGAAGTCGCTGGGCAACGAGCTCGACTGCATTACCTGCTGGCCCATCGCCGGACCAGCCATCATGCCTCCCAGCTTCGACAGATACGGGATGTCAATGCCAGCGTACTTGGCGTAGTCGTCCACAACGCCGTCCAGCCACTGCTTCGCCGTCGCGTCGTCCGTCAGACGCGCCTTCGGGTTCTGCGTGAGACCGTGAAGCAGCACGCTTTCGATCCGGCTGCTCGGCAGACAGCGCTCACTGGACAAGTACTCCTTAATGGCAGACAGACCGAAGCCTCCAGGCATCTTACTCGCCAGCATTTTGGCGATCAGAGCGCTCGTCACCTTGCCGGGCGAAGCGTAGTCCGGAAACTTGCCGGCCAACTCGGCCAGCTTCATCTCCGCCGCATCGTCCGGACCAGAGCCGAACTCCTTCTCCAGATCGCCAACGATCTCGTTCTGCACAGCCGACTTGCCCGCAGACAGCTCCTTGATGGTCGCAGTCTCCGGAATCTCACTGAAAGACTTGCCGAACTTGGCCGCCAGCATCACCAGCAGAGCGTGCTTAGCCTCCACAGGCTTGTCACTCACCGTCGGGATCGACACCGGAGCGGGTTGAAGGACATGCCCACAGCACCGGGCGTAGCGGCCATCGTCGGGCGGTCAAGAGAGACACCAGCGAAGGAGGCGTAGCCGCTCACACTCTCGTCCAGCCACTTGCGCGCGTCCGCGTCGCTCTTGAAACGAGCCTGCGGGGCAAGCAGCAGAGAGTGAGCCAGGACGCTCTCCATGCGTCCAGCGCCCAGACCCTTTTCAGAGCTCAGGTACTCCTTGATACTTGACATCGTGAAGCCACCAGGCATCTTGCTCGCCACCAGCTTGTTGATCAGACCATTCGTCACCTTGCCAAGCGTGTTGTAGCCAGAGAACTTGGACGCCAGCTCCTTCAGCGGAACCTCGCCCGCACCCTCGGGCACACCACCACCGAACTCCTTCTCGAGGTCACCAAGGATCTCGTTCTGCACAGCAGACTTGCCAGCGCACAGCGTCTTGACGTCCGTGTCTTCCTTGATCTCAGCCAGCTCCTTGTTCAGACGCACAGCAAGAAGCACACGGAGGACGTGGAGAGCGGCAACCGGAGCATCCGCAGCCGCAGGAGCAGCAGACGCGACAGGAGCAGGGACTGGAGCAGCTTGCACCTGTTGGCCGGAGGCAGCGACAACCGGGGCCGGGGCCGGAGCGGCCGGGGCCTCCTCAGCCTTTGGAGCAGACTCGGCAGCAGCCTTCGCAGCAGCCGCCGCGGCTTCAGCGGCAGCCTCGGCAGCCAAACCACGAGCGTACTCGGAAGCAGAGATGTTGGACGTCTCCTCCTCGAAGTGCACAACCTCGCGGTCACGCTGGTACCACAGGATCTCACGCGACACGTCCGGGAATTCGCCAACCTGGAGAGTGCGCAGTGCCATGTTCGTCAACGTTGGAGCAGGGCCAATCTCCACAAAGCGGCGAACTCCGCCCTCCGAGAACAGAAGCGCCTGCGTCTTGATCCACTGGACAGGGGACGCGAACTGGTAGGCCAGCAGCTCCACCACAAGCAGGTGCGCAAGCTGAGCCTTCGACGTCAACTTCCACTGCATCGGATCCAGAACTTCCTCGAGGTACGGACTCTTGGTCGCCGCGTAAACCTCCTCAAAGTACGAACGCTTCAGTGAGAATGGAGTCGCCACCAGGTTCGGGATGTAGCGGTTCACCAGAAGCGGCAGCTGGCGCTCCAGCACTTGCGGGTCGAACTTGGTACGCAGCAGCGCACGGAACGACGGCACGCCACCAAGCAACTCACGAGAGTGGAAAGGCACGTCGATGCCGACCAGCGGGATCGTCGCCAGGCCACGCGCCAGCGTAAACGGACGGCCAGTCTGCTCGCACTTCTCCTTGCGAGCACGAGCCTGCACCAACGAGTCAGCAATAACCTTCTCCACGTCCTCAGCAGCAGTCGACTTCAGCGCCTTGAAGGCAGTCAGCGCGAGAGACAGCGTCTCCAAGTTCACGTTCTCACCAGCAACGACGTACTGGCGCTGCTGGATGTTGAAGTTCACCACCTGCAGCAGCTTACCCGAAGCAGCTTCAATACCATCCACGATCTTGTGCATGACCTCTTCCGTGAAGTGCGGACCCACACGGGTGGGGTTTGTGGCCACCATACCGTAGTCGGAACGTCCCTCAGCATCGCGCTTCACAGCCTTCTGCATGATCAAACCACGCAGGAACACCACTTCCACGACGTCCTCAACAGCCAGAGCTCCAGCAAAGGAACTCAAACCGGCGTACTCACCGAGAGAGTGGCCAGCAAAGTGAGCATCGTCCGGAATCAGCTGTGCGGCCTCAATCTCAGAGAACATGGCCTTCTCCAACAGCACCAACGCAGGCTGGCTGAACTGGGTCGCGAACAGCAAACCCTCGGGAGCCGAGAAGCTGAAGCTTTGCGTACGCGCGTTAATCTCCGGCAACAGAGGCGCGATCTCGCCAGTCACGGGGTCCTCGCAAGTCAAGCTCATGTACTTCTCGCGGATCTTGCGGCCCTTCTTGCCGCCAAAGTGCACCGTAATGGACTTGGGGTTCTTGCGCACCATGTCCAGGATCGAGAAGCCAAACGTCTTGCGCAGGTGAGTGTCACCACGGTTCCAAATGTCACGAGCGACTGTGGACTCCTGGTAGCGGTCCATGCCCATGCCAACAGCAGCAGAGCCTTGACCCGTGAAGACGAACGCCATCGGCGCCTGCTTCACGACAGCACGCGCGCTCACCACGCGTTCACCAGAGCCGTTCACAACCTCCACAGACAGCACCTTCTTGCCGTTGTCGAGGCCGATGTGGCGAGCCTGCATGAACAGCTTGTCGCCCGGGTACACCATGCCGTCGAAGTTGACGTCGTAGTCCACCACGTTGCTGTCGAAGCCCAGACCGAAGTTCTGGACCACCAGGTCGCGCACCTTGGTGGCCGTCCACAGACCGTGCATAATGGGCTTGCCCTTGGGCAGGTGGCCCAGGATCGCAGCGTACTTGGAGCGATGGATCGGGTTCAGGTCGCGAGATGCCACGGCGTACGCCAGAGCGTTCGTCGGGACGTTGATTTCCAGCGGCTTCTCCAGCATGTGCGAGCCACCGTTCGAGAACATACCGTTGGCCTTGGCATCCTCAGGCTGCACCTGGCGCAAGAAGGCCACAACGGGACTCTCGTTCGCATCGTTGCTCTTGAACTCGACCGTGCCGAGCTCCACATTCGAGCCCGCTTCCTCACGGAACAGCGTGCCGGTCACCTCCACGGAACTCAATGAACCGATCGACGCGTACTGCTTCTTCGTCGTCAACTCGAACGACAGGTGGTCGCCGATGTTCACTGAGGCTTCAGCCGCAAGCCTCAGCCAGGACTTGGTCTTCAGGATCTCCACGTCCTCCTGGCGGCGGGGCACGAACGCGTCGATCGACTTGTCAATGGAGAACGTTGACACGAAGTCATCGAAGGAGCCACGGATCAGGAACTCGCTGTGGAGCTCCACGAGAGGCTCAAGCACCTCCACCATCTGATCGTCCACCGTCTTGCGGGAGATGATAGCCACGCCGTGCACGATCTTACCGCTGTCGATAATGCGCAGACTGCCCACGTTGGACGTGCTCACGATGTCGTCGCCAGGCAGGAACGTGGCCGAAGCCTTGCGCGACGACAGCAGTTTGTACGAGTGCTTCAGGTGCACCAGGTCCAGCAGGTTGCCCTTGACCTCCTTGGTGAACACGGACTGGATCAGCGGACGCCACGACACGATCGTAGAGAAGTCAGCGGGAGCGCCCTCTTCGTCGTCACTCAGACCCAGAGCAGCACGATAGTCAACAACGTCCTTCTTTGTGATGGAGAACTCAGCAGTGAAAGGAGACATGACGCTCTCCTCGCATGCAGCCTTGCACGACTCCTCTTCCTTGCCCTCAATCGCCACCCAGAAGCGAGCGTAGAAGGCCTTCACCTTGTCGATGAAGCCGCTGCCTTCAGCGTGTATCGAGCACGACAGCTCCGGGTGGTACTGGAAAGTCATCTCCAGCGCCACGGCATCAGCCTTCAGACCAGTCACGGCCGGGCGCACCTCGTTCACAACGACCGAAATGCTCGCGTCCTTGTTCGTGATCTCGATCACGGGGCCCGAAATGTCGATAGAGCTGTCGAACACTCGAATACCAGCAGCATCAATCAGGTACTTCTGACCCGCTTGAGGCACGAGAAGCTGGCGGACCGGGTTCGCGAGCCACTTCTTCTCCTCAACGACGTGCGTCGACGAGACCAGCGCGTTCAGCCAGTCCTTGTCACTCACGGACGCAGCAAGAGAAGCCAACCACTCGTCAGCAGAGGGCATGGCGCTTTCCTCCGCGGAGATCGACACTTCCACGCTGTCCTCGTTCTCCGTGACCTCGACGTTAGCAATATCCACCGTCTGCTTGACAGGTGCAGCCGTAACAGCAGCAACAGCGCCGCTTTCCTTCACGACGTTAGCGAAGCCGGTGGCAATGCCGTTGAGGATATCCGCCACGGGCTCGTCCACCACTGTGCTGTAGCGAACGGCCACGGGACCTTGAAGGACGAACACACGCTGCGCATCGCGTTCCGGAACCGCGTCCAAGTCCTCCGAGTACCACAGCGAATCCTTCTTGAACCACGTCTTGAACTCCGTGTCGATCACAGGCACAAAGTTCACTGGCTTGCCACCGGTGCGGCACAGATCCAGGAAGAAGTCGCAGTCCGGGACCGACAGCAGAGTCGACACCGTCTGGGGATACTTGGCGATGAACGCGCTCACCGTTCCTCTCGGGTTCGTCTTGAGCTCCGACTGGTCGAACAGGTCGCCAGAGCTTTCACGACGGAATCGCTCCTCCGTACGCGTGATGAACTTGCTCACACGCGAGAAGAAGGTGTCGTGCACCCAGCGGTGCGGCTTGCCTTCCACCTCCACATACATCAAGCCGATCATCCGTGTCAACACGTCACCGTACGACATCTCTTCCAGATCAGCAGGGGCGCTCTCGCCAGTCTCCACATTGCGCTTGCAGCCGAAGTACGGCTTCTGGTAGTCGGCGTTCAGACGCGTGATAATGTCCTTCTTGTTCAGACGGAGGGCCAGCTCAACCTGATCGCGTGGGATGGAGAAGTACTTGTCGTCGAACTCCTTCCACAGCAGAGTACAGCGGTTCGCCACCACGTGGATAGGCTCACCCAGCTCCGATGTGACTGTGATCACGCCGCCAATGACGCCCGTGTAGCTCGTTTCCCACTCCAGCTCCGATTCGATACCAGGCGTGTCCACGAGCAGCTTCTTCACCTCCGGCGCAGTCGCAGCTTCCTTCGCGACCATCACGCGAGAGCCCATGAGGATACCGTCGGCAGGCATCTTGAACAGCTGACCGCGAGCCAAGCTCCACTCGCCCGTGAGGTACTGCTTCGAGTCCTCCCAGTTACCGAAACCGGAGCCCACAACCAGCAGCACATTCGACACGCGACGGATGGCGGCGTACGTCTCCTCCATCGGCTGGTGGAAGTCCTCGAAGCTGTGGTGGCCACCAGCGCGACCGCCAGTCCACTGCAGCATCACAGTCATACTCGGCATCGCCTCAGCGATCTCCAGCACAGCGTGGATGCCGTCCACCGAACCAGGCTTGAAGCACACCACCTTGATCCCCACAGCCTCCAGCTGCGACATCATTTCAAGCGCTCGCTCCTTGGTCGGGATACCAGCGCCGATAGTGATGCTCTCGATAGGCACACCACTGCGACGCATACGCAGCACCATCGGGAACTGGAAGCCCCACTGCTTCGCGTTGAGGTATAACATGTTAATGGCGATACCAAGGCCGGGCTTGATCTTGGACACGAGCTGGTTCACCGCGTCCTCGAAGATGTTGGGGCGCGACAGACCACCCGCAGCCAGTTCACCGTGGAAACCAGCGTTCTGGATGGCCGCAACGAGGTCGATGCCCTCCAAACTGGTAGTCGGCGTCATACCGGCCACCATAACCGGCGGCTTGTTTAGTGCGCGCGTGAATCTGTTGACTAGCTTGCCCGACTCGGTCACGTGTGGGCCAAACTGCTTCACCCACGTCGCCTCGACCGACGTGAAGGTTGACGCAGCATCGATGAACTGCTGCAGACCTACAAGAGGAGCGGAAGTGGCGGAGGAGCTCATAACCGGGTGCTTAGCAGTCGCGATCACCACTTCAATGCCCAAACCTTCCGCGACCTTGTCGCTCAGCTTCGCGACACCGAGATCGGGGCCAAACTCCAGAATGTGCGTCGCATTTGAGTGGTGCTGAGCGATCTTCGCCCACGTCGCCGTCCAGTCCACCAGCTCCAGTAGCTGCATGTTAATAAGTTCATCGACGACGTCGTCCACCGTCTGCAGGTTGGTGGCCTCCGCGTTGGTAGCGTACACAGGCACCTGCAACTGGCTGCCCTTGATCTCGCACTTGACGCGCTGCACGTCCTGCACCAGCTTCGGTTTGGCCTCGGTCAGGAGTGGTGTGTGGAAAGGGGCCGAGAGCGGCAAGAACGACAGCGAACCCGTGGGTTTCCGCTGCGAGTGCGGGATACGTGTCTGGTTGACGTCCGCCTTGGCGAACAGACCCTCGAGCGCCTGCTTCAGCAGCGTCAGCGTCGCCGGGAAGCCCGTCACGTTCATCATGTCGGACGCATTGATAAGAGAGAGGTGCAGGTCGGGCGACTTGGTGCGGCGCTTGGCGACCTCGATGGCCTTGAGAACGTGCTCCTTCTTGAGCCCGCGTACGGCCAGCATCGGGCCAGCGTTCTCGATGTTCTTGCCATCCTGCTTGTACTGTGTCAGCAGGAGCTGGTACGTCTCCTGCGCGCGCAGTCCCTGCCAGAACATATAGCGCAGCACGGAGACGCCGATCTCGACGAACTCTTGGGCCGTCTTGGCCGTCGAGAAGATGACGGCGCTCACCACGCCCTGGCTGTGGCCCAGGGCGGTGGCGGAGTTCTTAACCACGCTCTCGTGGCTCACGCCCGCGGTCTCGAGGAAGTTAAGGTAGTTGGCACACTGCGTCAGAGTGAGCAGCGGCATACTGAAGAAGACGCGGTCCAGCGCCAAGCCGGCGGGGGCGTCGCCGACCTCCAGACTCTGCAGCCAGCTGTGCACGTCAATGACCGCCTCAAAGGCGACGGAGGTCTTGGCTTCGTCCGAGCTGGACTCCTCCAGCAGCGCCTGCGCCGCGGTTTCGATGAACGCGCGCATGGTGCTGGTCTCGGACGCGGCGTAGAGCCGCTGCAGCTCGGTCCAGTAGGAGATACCCTGGCCGCCGAACTCCGGGATGAACGAGAACTTGTCCATTGCGTCTGCCAACGCGGACGTCGTTTCCTCGGTCGTAGTGGTGGTTGTGGTGGTTGTCGTCACGACCGTCTCCGTTTGCTCGCCCGCCGTCGTGGTCGTTGTGGTTGTGTGGATTTCCGTAACCTCGCTCATGGTGATGATTGCTTTCGTCTAGAAGAGTGGAGGTGGCGTCCGTGTTGCTGCGTCTGGAGCCCTTTTGCCTTCTTCTTTCTTCGTTTCTTGCGGGCGAGTGAGCTGCAAAAGGGAAATACTCCAGTGTGGAGAGCTGATTCACTGCCGCCAACGCGTCTGGGCCTGTCGATTTCCACTCGCACCGACTATGAAGCCACCCTGCCCTTGGTGATGCTGCCTGTTTTGAGGATATTCTTCCAGGCAGAACTCGAGTTTTTCGTGATCTGCTGACGCGCAACCGATGTGGCGCATCCTTACTGGAAGAAAGTATAGATCCAGAGCCAGGCAGCTCCAATGACGCGCTTCAGCGTAGGTCTCCGCTGGCGTCGACGTCACTGGTTGCCTTTTATATCGGCTTTTGTATCAACCATCGGCTGGTCTCACAGCAGCGGCTGTATCGTTCCTTCAACCGAAAGCACACTTGTAAGGCAAGTGGAATGGCGCCAAGGCCCTATGCCGGGCATCGCCATAATGGCTGTGAGAGCTACCATGGTGGTGCCGAGAATACATTGCTATCTAATTGCCACCCATGCCAGCACAGTGCACTATATCATGGTACACGTAAGTCTGACGCCCACGAAGCTTCGCTGACTACCCGCCGAGGCAACTGAAGCACAGGCGTGGGACATTCCAGATTCGGAAGCGGTATGATGCGATGACGATGACCAGACTTTGGGCACTACCCGTCATTTCCGGACAATTACGGGGTGCGTTGACAGGGTAAAACTTAAGCCAAGGGTGTTGCCAAACGCGTTCTGGGGGTGCTTGGCTCGCGCACCGGCGATTTGCTTGCCAAAAGAGAAACCATCGACACGATGGAGGTCTGCTTGGCAAGCAGTGCTTGCACGCTGCAGAGCCCCATTGCCGTTGCGATTCATACGCTGCTCCAGGTCTACAGACAGGTACGACAACGGATGAGACTCCGCAACGACACCACCCGATGACGCCTGCCCCCATCACTTCGATCGCCATCGTTCATCTTTTGGCTGAGGTGCTGTTCTACTTTTTCCGTTGAGCCCGCATGCACTGGATCA
The DNA here is from genome assembly GCA_016864655.1 of Phytophthora cactorum. Classification (NCBI taxonomy): domain Eukaryota; phylum Oomycota; class Peronosporomycetes; order Peronosporales; family Peronosporaceae; genus Phytophthora; species Phytophthora cactorum. The sequence goes on from NHQK01000003.1 coordinate 242,797, forward strand.
GCAGCTACATATATATGCACCATATCGCCCCGTGGCCTCGCGTGCTTTGCTCGGGGCTGCCGCGCAATAGCCCGCCTGGCGGTACGGCTTTGAATAGTTCTGCTCTGTACATACATGTATACCAATTACTATGCCAGTGAAATTGGTCTTGCCACATACACAACTAGGAGGACCGACTCGGACGGCATTGGTTTCCAGTCGCGTCGATTTATGGAAACGCCTCGTCAATAATCAGACGGGAGCCAGAACCGGCGACGTCACACGATGTTGCGCGGACGCTGTCGACGCTGGCGCATCGATACGAGCGACATTACCATGCCCGGCAATTAATTTTGTAAATACCGGTATTGTGAATTTCCGCGAATTACCGGCGTTAAAGCAACGTTAAAACCTCCATAGTTTTAATAAAAATGTATTTGTAGAGATTTCAGTTGGGATGGATGCCATGGCCTCCGAGTTCTCAACGTTTTGATAGGAGCTGCTCACTAGATAACAAGGCGCCATTTCTACAATATGCAACACCTTTGAGAGCTTAGTACATCGTTGAAATGCTTTCAATGAGGTTTGTTGAGACAATAGGAAATAACGCTGGGGGCACCTATAGGGCCTTCATCGGAGGGCAGGGAAATCTGCGGCCTATCATGTAAATTTTGTAATGCTCTCACCCCCTCCCTGTCATAAACGGGCAAAAGGCAACGTTAAAAGGCCTTAGAGCAACAATAACAGGCACAAACGTTGCGCCAGCTAACGTTCCAGGACACACTTCGCACGCTTTATGTTGACCCGTCCTATGTGGATTTAGTCCAGATTCCTATGTTGAGTTCTAGTCAAAACTGGATTGGCCGGTAGGTTTAGTCTCCCGAGAGCCCAATCGCCCTTGTTGGCTATGGATCCATACTAGGTATGATTCTTGGCTGAAGCCATATGCCATATGTTTTCAAGTGGCGCGACTTGGTTGTGATTTGGTTTTTTATGTTAAGTTCTCGATAGGCTTTACCACCCAGAACATTCAAATTTAGGGCCGTTCCTAACAGGGTCACAATGGGGGCATGATCCGTATTTATGAGATTTGATTGGCTGCTGCAAATACACATGGTTCATCGCTTCTGACCCGGTGATCCCAAGGAGGGCTCACGATTCATTATCGGATCATAGGGTCACCGCGTCGGCAAAGCTACATGAAGATCACTACACTAGTTCTGGTCGTCTCCGGCGTTGTCGCTTCTCAAAGATACAAAAGTCGACGCAGGACGGTAGTTTCTCGGAATGGGCCCCACATCGTGAGCGTCTGCTTCTAGAAGGCCAGTTCAAAAGCTATTATCGCATGAACGCAGACGCATTCGATGGATTGGTGCAGCTCCTAACACCAAGTTTGGAGCCCGTAGCAATCAAGTCAGAGAATAGATCGGGTACCAAGGCAATTGAAGTCGTGAACATGTTGCAAATGACTATCTCGTGGCTTGCTGGCGGATCGTACCACACAATTCGAGCGCTTGCTGGTGTAATGGGCCAACTCTGTGCCCACTACTTCGGCTTACACGTTAGCGCACGTGTACGAGGAAGCGTAGTTTACTTAAACTTAGATTAACTATATTTTCGTCCGAAAGTATAGATTTACTAAAATAAGAAAAGCTAAAGCCGATTTGGGTTAAAATGAGAACTTTTATTTATGATTTATGTCCGGACTGGGCTTCCTCCTGAAACTGATATCCTATATGAAAGGTATTCTGCCATCCGATGGCTGTCAGAACCCTGCTAATCTAATTGGTAGAAAGAAATGCTTATCTACCAATAGGAAGCCTAAATGCATTCAGACCATTGGTCTGCAAAGTGTAACCATTGGTGTGTCTTACACCAACGTTCGAGAACCCTCCATGTAACCAAGTGGCTACGTACAGCCACTTGCGTGTAACCCCGTTACCCCCCCCCCCCCCTTTAAGATAAGACGTGCCAGTCTTAACACGTCAATCAAAGAATTGACGAGACCGTCAACTCTCCGGGAAATTCGAGCTCATTCCGCAATGAGCTCGCTAACGAAGACGCCAGCGCAAGAGTCTGCCTCTGCAGACTCTGCTACGTCCGTGCCTGCATCAGCACGCACCACCACCTCGGTGCCTGTGCAAGCAAGCACCTCCACGACAGCGTTTACTCTCTCTGTCGACGAATACCACGCGCTACAGTACAAGAAGCGCGTGGAGGATAAGACTGCTGCCCCCGAGACGATCCTCGAGGGTTCGTCGGTGTTCCACACCGACGGTAGCATGCCTACCGACTATGGGTCGGACATCAGTGATGTCCCCATGGAGGATGGGGAAGTCCCATCCTCAGCAGCCGACTCCAAGTTGGCCGCAGTCGCGCATGAGCCGGTCACAGGGTCGCGTCGACCCCGTGAAGATGGCCCGAGCGCTTCAAGCTCGAAGAGCTCGCGTAATGATGAAGAAGAGAGGGCACCAACGCCGGTTACCCCTTCTTCTCCGCGTTCTGTCCCTACAGAACGCGCTCCGTGGATGCCAAGTGCATCCGAGATTGCTTCCAGGTTCGGTGCGTCTTCGCCACCGAACCCGATCCCGCTGTACGTGTGCAGCGCTATCGTTGATGACGCTGAGGCTGCAGCGCAGCGCTTTGATCCGATGACGAATCAAAGGCGTGACTATTTCATCGGACTCTTCCATGAGCTCCGATGGCATGCGTCGAAGAGAACTTCGCACAAAGGCAAAGTACCCGGGTGGATGGCACTTTATCGATCTTAGAACGCCTTTGTTGAAAACTTCAACAGATACGCGAAAGCGTACCGCGCCCGCATCACTGCGGCGCAACAACGCTTCGAGTCTGTCTCGAGGCGTCATATGATCGATCGCCTCCATAATGAAGCTATGGAGACGGGTATTCCGTGTGCAGTTCCCTTTGGAACTGCGTGTTCGCACTGTCTCCCTGGGGCAGAGCGTCTCTCCGAGCGAGACCTCACCGGGTACACGACTGTGCGTGTACCTGCTCAGCTGCGTGATCTCCGCGTTCAACTTGAACGTCGTGACACTCCGAGTGCCAGCGGTGATCGCAGCGCTCGTACAGACGTTACGCCTGCACTCCGTTCTGGGCTTCGTACACCCTCACCATTTCCGGAACGTCCACCATCAGCACGTTTCGCGGTTCCCGTGTGTCTTGGTGGGGAGGAAATCATCTCCAGCGAATACGAAGACGAGCCTGATCTTGGTTCGTCTTCGGGGGTTCATAGCCCACGATTCGCTCAACTATCCTGCGAGTCGGGCCTGCTGCGAGGAAGAACACGTCTGTGCAGGGCACAGACAGCGCACAGGCCGGGCCTGCTGCGGGAACGAATGCCGTGCTGAACAAACCATTCAGCACGCAAGCAATGAACTTTGTCCAGCGCCGACAAGCCGTAACACGGTTTGTCCAGGACGCGATAGCAGCTTCAGTGGATAGACAGGACCTGAACGCTGACAACGTTGGCAGGGGTAACACAAAGAATTCAAGAAGGGTTCATTAGTTTTGTTAGCTGCAGAACCTGCCACAGCACAGTAGGTCCGTAATCATAGCGCACCATTGAATCTTGACGTCTGCTAAACCAGCTCCAGAACCTCGATAATCATCCCCCGACACAGGCTAACCCCCTTGAATTTCAGCTTAGTTGCACCATGGCCTCCTTGCGAGTTCTACATCAGTCCTTGCCCCAAGTAGTACAGTACAGTCTCCCAAGAAGGGGCTTGTCCCGAAGGTCGCGGACCAAGGAAGGGAGTTTGCAAACAAGGAGCTGAGTGACTGTTGTGAAGATCATGTGATTGATCAACTGTTTACGAGCGCATACTTGCCGCGAGAGAACGGCATTGTTAAGCGTGCAAATGGGGTTGTGCTGCAAAGAATCAGGGCGATGCTGACTGCCAAACACATGGCCAGCTCTTTGTGGGGAGAGGAATACCTGCATCTGGTGACTACATTGAACTGGATGCCCACTAAACCTTTGGGACTGGTGTCGACGCACCAGAGGCTGTGCCAGTCGGAGTCTCTGCTGGATGACTTGAGGACCTGTGGCGGTCTGGCACACGTGCGTGTTCCCCCAGAGTCGGGACAGACAAAGGAAAAGCTAGAAGCGAGAGCAAGATTGTGTCTATTGTTGGATTACAGCGAATCGACTCTAGGCTTCAAGTTCATTGACTCTGTGACGGCGCAAGTGGTGGCAGCTCGTGGTGGAAACGTGAAGTTTCATGGGGAGTACCAATGATACCTACATGAACCACCTGTTGGAGAATGCATTCTTTGATAGCGATCAGGTTCTACCTGAGACTGTGCCTGTGGCACATATCCAGACCAGCGTGGAGACGTACCTTCCAGGCCGGAGCGATGACATTTAAGTGCGGATAAGCCACTTCAAGCGGTACTACTTGTTGACGACCCAGCCGAGACAATACCTTGTTCGAGTGGGAGATCGTTGATTGCTGACACACCTGTGACTGAAGGCATAATGGGGACGGTTGGTGTTGCTGCACCAGCTTCATTGCAGGAGCCTGTTGGGGACCTAAAGGGAGCTGAAGCGCAAGAGACGCAGTGCAAAGAATAAATCTGCAACGGTGGAGAAGGATACAAGTGGCTTCGAGATTCAGCCCCCATCAGCAGAGCCCTGCCTGAAGCGCCCAAGAAGGAGAAGGCCAACGTTCGACTGTCGGATTTCGTGGTGGGTCTAGTGCAGGGTACTACGGATGTGCAGCTTCCGACGACGTACAAGCAAGCAAGCACGTGCAAGCAAGTACTAGCCCAGTGGAGAGCTGCCATACTGGTGGAACTTCAATCGCTGAAAGGTCGTAAGACCTGGAAGCTTGTACCCCGCAAGGTTGTACCCCGCAAGGCGGCCAAGAAAGCTAAGGTGATTACGTACAGAGGGGACTTCACTGTGAAGCGGGACGCGCGCGGGCGGACCCAAAAGATTTAAGGCACGCCTCGTGATCCACGGATTCAAGTAGCAACTTGGGATCAACTCGGAGACTTGTGCACCTGTGATCCGGGTTGAAACAATATGCACGGCCATTTACTAGGCTGTGCAGCGAGGTAGGGAGGTGTTGGAGTTTGACGTGAAGACGGCTTTCCTGTATATAGACTCGGATGAGCTCATTTTCATGGAGCAGCCTCCTGGCTTCCAGGTGGACGGACCGGGATTCATTTGCAGACTGTTGAAGTGTTTGTGCGGATTGAACCAAGAGCCGAACGTTTGGAATCGTACGCTTCATACAAAGCTTGCTGCGATGGGCTTTACAAGCATGGACTCAGACTATGGCCTATATGTACTGAGGGAAGATGATGAAGTCAAACTGCTATTGACTGTTTACGTAGATCACCTATTACTCATGGGACCGCGTGACATGTGCGCCAAGATCGCTGCTTCGTTGCAAGAGCTCTTTGAGCTCACGACGATGGTCACAGTCAAGTACCTCTTAGTCGTCGAGATCCTGATTGACTGGCCGCGCCGGCATATCGTGTATTGCCAAACTCAGCACGTAATAGAGGTGTTGAAGCGTTTTCACATGGAGAATCATAATGGCTGCGCCATACCAGAAACTACAACACCCTCGAAAGCAGACATGCCTGCTACGAAGGAGTACCTTTCCTACCGAAAATTGGCGAGTGCTCTCCAGTACCTCGATAGTGCGTCGAGACCTGACATAGCTCATGCTACCCGACACCTGGGCAAGTATCTTGCGAGCTACGATCATACGCATTTCACACAAGCCAAGGTGGTACTGCGCTACCTGAAGGCTACGTGCGACTTTGAATTAATGATGGATGTGGAGCTACAGACTGGTGTGCAAGTCAGTGGCTACTCAGATACTGACTACGTTAATGATCCCGTTGATCGACGGAGTATCAGCTGCTACATCACAATACTGGACGCCAATGTCATCTTTTACGCGCCCCGCAAGCAGGAGATAAACGCACTCAGCACTTGCGAAGCTGAGTACGTGGCGATAGCAGAAGGGATTGCCATGACTTACTGCCCTATGTAAAGAACTGAGCTGGAAGCATCCAGTACCGCTACTACTTGGAGACAACCAAGGCGCCGTTGCCTGGACTGCCAAACCAGGCAATCATTCGAAGTCGAAGCACATTGATAATCAGTAGCACATGGTCAGAAGCAGTATGGAGTTGAAGTGTCTGACTACACAACACATTGGCACCGATAAGATGGTAGCCGATATCATGAACAAACCGTGGTGAAACTCACGCACTTTCGTAAGGCGATAAAGTGTTGCCTGTTGTGCCCGAAGCAAGCGATGCATTTGCTACTGTGGCTGCGCCTACGACTACGGCTAAAGCACCAATTACTGCTGTTGATGATGAGGCTGTGCCTCAACGACGATGACGCTGAATGGTGAAGTTACAATGCCTGCCTCATGGCCGAGCTGGCTGCGCCAGTCGCATGCAGCTGCGCTGCAACACAAGTTGTTCACCCCATCTACAGTTACGCGGATGACGATGGCGATCGGGTTGGGAGTGCTGTTAACGCGTGGACTGCTGCTATCTATGGACTTTGAACTATGCTACTACTGGAGCTTGGTTGCAACCAGTTGCGCGTGTGCGATCGCGTCGACTTACCGTGCGTCGCCGAGATCAAGTGTGAGTGTGAGCAGCTAGTGTGAGCTTTTGCCCATTTTTCAAGGGCAGTGCTGTCTGCCAGTGTAGTATTAGTGACTTTCTGAGTCGAACGTCTTCTTCTGACGCTACCGCTACGGCGGCCCCGCTGCAGCGTGCTCAAACCCGAGGCCTCCAACACAAACTGCGTAGCCCCAAAATTCTTCGGCACTGCCTTCTTCTTCGACTTCGACATCCCACACTAGTAGGGCTTGTTTCAATTGTTACATACTTTCCAAGTATGTAACTGAACAAGTTGCTATAAATAAAGTCGTACGGACGTGCTGGGATACATTAGAGCACTTCAATATGCGCGCTCCCCGATTCTCTGCTCTTCCTCAACTTGTCTCCCTGAGTCTCGGAATATCCTGAGGTGCTCTCCTTGCGCATAGCTGTGGCATGCACGTGCCACTTGGTCGACCAGCCATTGACGTTGAAAGTGATGAAAGACGGACAGATTATTTTTGCTAACAAATGTACATGTAGTCACAAAATAGCTCTGATTGTGATTTAGTCAAGCACTCACAAAAGGGTATCATCGACCACGGTGGGGACATCTGAGTGGATATCCACTCAGATAAAGATATTCCTCGTTATACCATATGTATACATGTATAGAGCTACAGTAAATCAGCAACATTTTCCTTTTAACTTGATTAACTATCGAGTAAAATGGAAAGTCGTTATGGGTAGTTTTTAAAAAGGGAAAATACAACATACGTCCATGTAATGGAAATAATGGCAAAACGGGTCTACCCTTTTGGTAGCGTACGCAGTAAAAACGACTTGGTGAGATTTTGAACGTGCATTAATTGATATGACTTGTATACAGAAGTGTTATAATGCTCCCAATGTTCTCCAGTACCTCCCTGACTGCCCACGTAGTTGAAAACCATTGCTGTTGGCTGTTTGTTTTGCTCAGCAGAAAAGTCCAATAAAGCACAGTAATAATAGCGATTGTATGATAAAACATGGACTGTAGTGGTGCTGCTGGCATGTTCTATTAACTTGATTTTGATTTAGGATGAGGAGCTTCCACTCTGCTCGCATAGCTTGCTGCCTTTTCATTTGGGCGTAAAACACGTTCAATAACGGATCCGTTTTGTCATTATTTCAATTGTACGAACGTATTTTTCTTTTCCCCTTTTTTTAAAAAGGGGAAATACATTTAGCAAAAACATACTTTTTGGTTAACTTGGTTGTGGTAGTTTCGTCTGTTTGCAGTTTCGTTTTAGCCAATTGCAGCGCAGATCAGTTTTCTTCGAGAAGAATCCGTTTCGTCTCTCTCCTACTTTTGACTTGCACTCTGTATGGCCGTGAGCCACCCGTCATCCGATCTCGTTCTGCTGCCCTCATATTTGGATGCCAACCCACCCCAGCAAGTGGGCAGGAGTTAAATCTGCTGTGACATACAAAAACCAAGGCAAAACCAACATTCTGACGTGGCTCCCGCCCTTATGGGTTTGAACACACGAGCTTTGTCGTGTGAGCGCGGGAAAACTTCCGCAGCCTCGAAGCGCCAAGCTTTCGAGCAGTCGGCGCCCACACTGGAGCCGAGCGGCGGGGGCCTGGCCACCCCTGCACCCGCAGACGCCACGGTGACGCCGCACGGCGTGAAGCGCGCGCTGGGCGCCGCGCCGACCTGCGCGCCAAGCGACAAGAAGCTAAAGCTCGAGGTGAAGGAGGGCGCGCCCTGTGGCCAGGAGACGGAAGGAGAAAATACCGGAACTGTTGTTATCCGCAAACAGCGGTGCCTCACCGTTCGTAGCAGCAGCCGCAGTGCGGCGTTGTCACCGTTGAACGCCGCGACGGCTGAACAGATCCGACAGCACTTGCGTGATGTGCGGCGAGAGCTGTTTCTGCGACCGATTCTGGCCATCGTGTCCAAGCTCATGTTCCACAAGGGGAACCACGGTTTCTTCAATGTGCGGGTAGACCCGGTGGTGTGGAACATCCCACACTACTTTGAGGTTGTCAAGCACCCCATGGACTTGGCTATCGTCAAAAACAAATGCCTGAACCTCAAGTACGCCACAGCCGACGAATGCGCTGATGAGATCCGCCTCGTGTTTAACAACGCCTGTCTGTTCAACCCGCCAGGACACATCGTACACGAGTCGGCGGCAATGCTGCTCAGGGAATTTGAGGCAGACTACGCTAAGTACAAGACTAAAGCTGAGGCGATGGCCAAGCGCCGCGACGAACACTCGTGCCCGTTCTGTCTCGATAACGTGTGTGGCATCTGCAATGAGAAGTGCATCAACTTCGAGCCGCCGTTCGTCATGTGCTCCGGCGCGTGCCGTCAGCGCATTAAACGCCATGCAGTGTACTACAAGACTCCTGACGGACAGTACCATTGGTGCTCCAAGTGCTTCACCTCGCTGCCCAAGATGCTAAAACTGAAGGTAGCGCCTTCTTTAAATGCAGACCACGAAACCACGACACCAGCGACGGAGTATGCATTGTCAAAGTTTGCTTTGCTGAAGGCAAAATTTATGGACGAGCTCACGGAGCCGTGGGTGCAGTGTGACCAATGCAGCGGCTGGGTGCACCAGATCTGTGCGCTTTTCAATGCTTGCGAGAACGCTGATGAAGAGGAAGAAGTGATGTACACATGTCCACTTTGTCGTCTTGAGGAGCTTGATGCTGAAGAGAAGAATAACGAGCTGGGCATGTCTCCGATGGAAACATCCGTCGAGGATTTCCCTGTGAAAGTGGAAAAGGATTTCTTGAGGTCTCACAGTCCCGCGCTCAAACGTAGACCTTACACTAAAGATTTCACGCGAGCGCTCGGGTTTGATGAGGAGATCGAAGAAAAGGTGTTTGACTATTTGACGCGAGTAGATATAGATGCCGTGGACGCTAGCACCACGTCGAGTTTTGTGAAGAGCCAAGACCTGCAGTCGTGTGATTTGTCGCGGTTTATGCAGAAGTGGGTGGAACAGCACCTGGAGAATCTCGGTGAGCACGAAGCAGCGCAGTCCATTGTTGTGAAAGTGGTGTCCTCAATCAAGAGCTCGTGCCACGTGAGCTCAGTTGTGCGCGAACACTTTCGGTCTGCAACACAAGAGGTAAGCTCTTAGTGGGCGCCTGCGTGTTGGATGATGCGTTCACTGACAAAATTTTGTGTTTGATGTTGCAATGACCAGTACCCACAAACCATCGACTACACCTCCAAGGTCATCTTCGTCTTTCAGATGATCAACGGCGTCGAAGTCTGCATCTTTTCTATGTAAGTGCATTTCTTCGTATGTACCCGTTTGTATGGCCGAAAACTTACTTCGTTGTGTGGTGATTCTCAGGTATGTTCAGGAGTATGATAAGCACTGCCAGTTGCCCGCCAACCGCAACCGGACGTACATTGCGTACCTTGATAGTCTGGTGTACATGCGGCCGCGTCATGTACGTACAAGCTTGTTTCACCAGATCCTCATCTCGTACCTGGCTTCCTGCAAAGCCAACGGGTATGAATACGCGCATATCTGGGCTTGCCCTACCACGCGCGGGGGTGATTTTATTTATTGGTGCCACCCTTCTTTTCAGAAGAATCCTGGCAAAGAGCGCCTTCTCCAGTGGTATCTGAGCATGGCCAAAAAGGCAAAGGAGCTGGGGGTCGTGTTTGCTTGTGACGACTTGTATACTCGCGAGTTCGAGCTTCTGGAAGAGACTCTTGATACGCAGCTTCCCCCACATTTTGACGGCGACTACTGGCCCAGCGAAGCCGAGCGACTTGCGGCGTCACCTCCAAAGAGAGGAAGAAAGGACGCAAACACTGCGAGCGCGTGCAGTGCAAAGTTCCGCAAGCGAGTCAGCGAATCGGTGAAGTCGGCTTGCGAATCGCTGTTTGTCATTGCCTTGCAACCAACGTGCGCCGCCTGTAAGCAGCTGATAGTCAATGCTGCTTATTGGCGAGCAACCAATGTAGACGCATACTACTGCAGCAAGTGCCTGGGTGCAGTAGCAGACGCAATTGTTACTGCTGCTGGACAGGAGGCGGTGCTTACTGAAGTTTCCCCGGCCAACTTTGCTGAAGCCTGCAGCCGTAACAAGATGGAGGAAGCGGAGATGTCTTGCCCGTTTCTTGACTACCGCCCCAACATGCTAAAGAATTGCGAAGAGCACCACTACCAGTTCGACAGCTTCCGACGTGCAAAGTACTCCACTATGATGCTCGTCTACCAGATCTCATCTGCACAGCGCTCTGCTCAATGATTGCACTTCTTTTCTTGACAGCAAGTGCAGATCGCTTGCTGTCGCTATTCTCAAGGCTTTTATTAGTACATGTGAAGTACAAGAAAAAAACACAGAAAATACATAGGAATCAATGTTTGCGTGGAAGACCAGCCCCATCGGTACACTTCATTAAACATGCACGGACAGCCACGACTCGTCTACTGTTATCAGCGCTCTCACTCGAATGAAATCGGAAGTGGCGCAGTGTCGGCCGTAGGGTCATGCTTGAGGTTTTCAGCGTCGAGCCATTTCTCGTATTGCTTGCAGAAGTTGACAGGATCCAGCTTAATAGCGCCGTACATTTTCACCAAGCGTCCGCCGTCGGAGATGAACAAGTCCGAGTCCAGCTCCTTTCGGTCCTCGCAAATCATCGAAGCCCCAGCAGGAAGCGGTTTGACAGCTCCAAATGGAGAATCAAAGTAGTGTTTGTGGTGGTACGCTTGCATCTCTCCAAAAATGATCCTCTCGACGGAATCCTGTGACGCGGGCTTGTTCAAGTCGTCGTCCTCGTAGTGCAACCAGGCATCATCCAGCTCCGGTCGCACGTGAAGATACACTTCTGTGAGAAGGCTGAAGCATGTGTACTTCTTAACCCACTTGTGTACAGCAAAAACAAAACAAAACAAACACGAGTTATTAAACATTCACCTCACACAGCCCACAAGGCTTCATTCATCATATCAGATAAACACTCCAAAAGACAAACCTGGTGGCCTAAATACTTGGCTTGCGACTTCACCAATTTTAGAGCATACAAGCGCGGTAACGGGATCTGCAAAGCTACCACACGCTGTTCACACGGTCCAAACCACACGTACAGTGAGTATGAATACAAGCACAAGCAGAGATTAAAATGTTACGAAAGAAAAAGACACGTACCTTTAGCCAGACAATCGTTTGTCCTCGGCAGAGAGCATTTTTGATGATGTTGGGTTTCCTCTTTGTCAGCTTCTGCAGAATTCTCAAAATGCTCGTGATCGTCCGAGTAGACTGAATGGCGTACTCGTTCATGTCATCCTCAAAGCGGATAGTGCGCTTGTCCAGCTCTTTTTCGAGCGCATAGAACCCAGTCTTAGTTTCATCTGACTCTTGGCGAGATACCTGAAGATACGTGCCAACATCCTTGTTCATGAATTTGGTCAGCGTTGCCAGCACGTTGGCCTCCAAGAAAAACTGCATGAAGTACTCTGCCTTGCACGCATGACTTGCTCGGAAGTGCTTGCAAATCAGCAAGATAATCAAGTTCGACACATCGAGAACAATAGCCTTCTCGCGAAGTATCCACTTCCAGAACTGATTATCGTTGCCGTTCTCGCCGCCAGGAGCAGAGAAGTCGGTCATACCGTATTGATCAGCACCCGAGGGCCGTCGAGAGTAGAAAGTCTTTTTATCACGCGCGTTTAGCGCGCTGCCACAAGACAGAGTCACGAGGTTTCCCAGAAATGTAGTGTAGTCGCGCATGCAAGGCAGGAAAAGCTGGTAAAGTGTTTCCACACGCACTTCCCATTCGTCATCGAGTGCGTCGAGCGGCTTCGTAGCAAGGTCAGCATCACTAGACTGCTGGGACTTGAGCTCGTAGTTGGCTCTGTGCAAGTACTTGTTGTGGATCGCCTCGCGTTTCTTCGCGAACTTCTTCTTCTGAAGGTAGTACGGGTCCTGTGCATCCAGCTGAATCGTGTCGTAGTACGGCTTGAAGGTCTTGCAGTGCAGTACACCTTCAGCATCATCCTTGAGAATAGCAGGGTCAACGTCGCTCCGTTCACGACGCAGTCGCTTCAGTGTATTGAGTTCGTCGAATCCACCCATGACAGCAGAAAACCACTCATAGAAGAGCAGCAGCAATCTCTTGATGGGAAAGCCAGGCAGCACGTTGAGCTGGCTGAGGCAGTCCAGAATTGACACCAGCGAGTACGATGGGCCCATGATACCGATCATCATAAGCTGTCGGTCGAACACGGCATTCTTCTTGTGTGCGTTGAAGACAATCAGAAGATACACGAGTACCATGTCCTGCTGCAGGTCGTTGATGAGCGCGTCCACCTGGTCCAGGTCCAAGTGCTGGAAATTCAGGCCTCGGAACGCATGGATCGAGCGTTGTAGACGCTCCGAGAATACCGTGAGAGCGCCGCACTCCTGCAGCAGCTCGTTGTTCGCCTTAGCAATATCCACTTGGGCCAGGACACCCCCGCGGCCAGACGTGGACACGCCGTTGCTGGCCGCTGTACGTAACGTGCCTTCTGACAGCAGCAGCAGCTCACGCTTGGCACGATAGCTCTTGTCTAGCGTGCGCACGTTGGCTGCGGACGTGTTCTCCATCTGGTTCAGCAGGATGCACACGCGCTCGCGGGACTTGCGGCGCGACGCCATGACCTTCTCCCAGCGCCGCACGGCATCACCGTCCACTTCCGGGTCCACGGCCTCCTCGTGCACATACGAGCAGAAAAAATAGGCAAGTTTCTCCTGGAGCGATAGCCCCTTGAGCAACTCGTCCGTCTCCATCCTCGCTTCGGTTGAACGACAGTTTCTCCCTCAGTAGTCACTATTGTGGATCCGAGGGGATCGCTTCAGTGACATAACAACGCGGGCATAAGGAAATTATATAAAAGGTGGGAGAGCCAAATGTATGGACTCGGTATTAATTTCGGGAACTCAGCTGGAGGCAATTTGACTTCGACATCGAGTGCCAAAAAATCAGAAATCAGGCCCCCCACAACTATTAGGAGAGTGGCTGTCTGCACATTATAGAAGGGGCAGAATATCACAGTAAGAAAAGGGGCGGTATCCCAAATCTCCCACTATCGATCAGACAGGCCATCCATGGCCATCATTCTCGATTCGAGAATTTAGTGGCTCGGAATTCTTCCCTCCCCGTTAAAAAAAAATCTCGCGCCTCAAATTGACGGATCTGAAGGCTCGAGACCCGCGCGCAAATGGCGCGCCACCAACGCCACCGACATCATCGGCGTCACGCACGGAGGAGGTTGTGGAGGGCGCGGAGGCCTCCAGGGCTCGTATAGCCACCACCGGCAGCGATAGCGACGAGTCATCGGGGCCGCGCCAACCACGTAAAAATCGCCTCTTGAAGAAAAGGAAGTCCAAGAGCTATCGAGCGAAGACCAAGACCAAGCGGCGTCGCCACGGCTGAAGAAGACGCTCGTTGCGTGTTACGGGCTCGTCTTCGAGCTCTGCTTCGGTCACGGGCGAGAGCGATGACAGCGAGGTCAAGTCCGACGATCTCTTTGGCTCCAGCGATTCGAGTGGTAATGCAGAGACTAATGCATCCACTATTTGCGACGCAGGAAAGGATGGTGGGGATGTTACGGCCCAATATGACCTAGTGTCCGTCCCAAAACTAGACGTCATGACGTTTGACGACTGGGAGGAGCTGGAGTAGTACATTAAGGCCTACGGGAGACGGACGTTCCAGGTTCGTTATTCATGTGAACTTTGACACCGTTCAAGACTGTGTAAGACGCTAAGACTGTGTACATTTATTGCTATTATGTTTGTGCATGCAGATTTATTCTGTAATGGGCCAACTCTGTGCCCACTACTTCGGCTTACACGTTAGCGCACGTGTACGAGGAAAAAAAAAGTAGTTTGCTTAAACTTAGATTAACTATACTTTCGTCCGAAAGTATAGATTTACTAAAATAAGAAAAGCTAAAAGTCGTTTTGGGTTAAAATGAGAACTTTTATTTATGATTTATGTCCGGACTGGGCTTCCTCCTAAAACTGATATCCTATATGAAAGGTATTCTGCCATCCGATGGCTGTCAGAACCCTGCTAATCTAATTGGTAGAAAGAAATGCTTATCTACCAATAGGAAGCCTAAATGCATACAGACTAGTGGTCTGCAAAGTGTAACCATTGGTGTGACTTACACCAACGTTCGAGAACCCTCCATGTAACCAAGTGGCTACGTGTAGCCACTTGTGTGTAACCCCTTTACATAAGAAATCTTGGCCGGAGTGTTGGCCTCACCGGTTGGACACCATAATAGAGACAACATATCTAAACAGCACCATCAAATCTAAGTAGTGGCTGAGTTACGGGCAAAAACGTAGATGTCCGATCTAACCTGTCGCGGAGTGTAGTAGGACGAAAAGCCTATTAGTAGGCTAAATGGGGATCAACGAATAAAATATCATCCCAACGGATGCAGATGTGATATTGTGTACGGCAGGAATGGCGTTTGAGCATAAGGCAACGTGACACGATGGGATTTGGAGTTTTCCGGAATTGGTTGGTGGAGAGCGCAAGTTCGAGAAGTCAAGAAGATGACCCGTGGATTACTGGTGATGTGGAGCGTCGTGAAGCTTACGTTACCCGCGGATAGGCTTCGACGCCCCGGATGGAGATATCCCGAATTGGAATCCCAACCGGGAATCAAGTACCTGACGACAGCTCAAGGCCCAAAGGGGCGAGCAAGAGTGCAAGATGGAAGAGAACATCGTATGCACCACCTGTCCTGACGTGGAGAACAACGCGGAAAAGCAAGACCAAGCTTCCCAGAAACCGCAAGCAACCCAAAGTGTGACGAAGGCTTTGGACCGGCGGTCTCGTGTTGGATCGGAACCCCGGACGATGAGTCCCGGATGGTACATCCTGGATGTAAATATCAAGTATACAAAGTCCCAGATAAAACCGACCGACCAAGCCGACCGACTAAAGATCTGCGAAGATTCCAACAAAGGGTAAGTACCGGGGTGAACCCGAGGGTAAATCTTCCCTATTTCATATTCTAGTTGCGGTCGCGCTTTCCGTTAAGGGGCCCTGTAATTCATATTAACAATTATCTGTTGGAATAGCCTCAACCCAGGAGAACTGATTTAAGCTCTATTTTGCGATAGACGTATTGATTTGTGTGTATTTCTCTCAGTACTTGAGAGTGGTGCGTGTTTGAGGAAGCCGACCGAGATTGACCAGTATCTCGGGCATTCGACAAGTAGACTGGAGTTAAGACCGGCCCCTCCACGGTCTGAAAGAATATGGAAGGACTGTATATTGCGTATTACTCTGATTGTATAATTGTATTTTGCTGGTTATCTAAGCCGTGAGACTACGTCTGGAAGTTACGTTTAGTCTTACGCTCTTGACCTACATTTGGAAGACAACTCAACCGGTGTGAATACCCAGTTCGGATCTAGTGATAGAACCTCAAGGGGATTGCACACAAGGAACACACGACCAAACTCAACCGGAAAAGTTCAACGGGGTTGTTCCGTTCGAGGTCACGCAGCTCAGAAGGAGTAGCCATCGCTGTAGGCAAAGATACGTTCACCCGCATTGCCTCATACCACCATACAACAGCCTACGAGCACCTTTATGGTACTGCGACTCCATTAATACTGAACAGCACCCTTAATAACGAGAATAAATTACCAACAAATTAGCAGACAGAGGCGAAGTTTCACCAAGCGCTTCTTCAAAAAGACGAGAGAGAGTGTCGGCATGGATCACCAAGGATTGGCGCGCAAACCCCTGCGTTCCAGAGTCCACGAGCTTCAAGAGCTTCAAGAGCTTCAAGCCAAGATACACATGATGACCTGCTGTACGCTCGTGAGGAGCTCGAAGCGATGCTGCTACGCGAGGCTGAGGCCATCAACGAGTTGACTGCAAGCATCGAAGAGGCTCCTAGGCCAAGTGGGTACACTCCATCGTACGGAGTGTTGCTGGGGCAAGTGATCAGGATTCTAACGCGTGAAGCAACAGGCCAGTGATGTGGTAGTGAAAACGTAATATGCTGAATCCCTACAGTAATAATGGTCTGCAGTATTTGTAAATGATGCTGATGAATGATGCAGTTTTTGTTATGTTTATTGGCACGCTCTTGGAAGCCCTACCACATGTAGTCAATTCGATCATTATGGTGTGAGAACTTTGCTAATTTCTTTATCCGTCTTCTGCATTTCTGCCAAGTCCTCTTGACTCGGTTGAGCCCGCTTTGTTGTGTACAGAATCAGCCATGTCAGTCTCAGTCTCATCACACGTATGTATGCGTCACTGATACGATGACGCTTGAATCTGTGCGCGTTGCACACGAACGTGTACACCATTCCCAAAATCATGAGTCCACAGCTTGTGCCATCGGGCTGAGCTGGCTCATTATTCCACTTCTTGATAATCTTTCTGGGAAATCGCTCCATTGCTCCAGTTTCCGTAATTCTCCAAATATGGTAGCAACTTGTCCTTCCAGGCACTTTTAATTTCTTTTCGATAGCACTGCTGGTGCAGAGGCTCGTACAAATTCACTCGCAAAGTTGTCGGGAACGCGACTTTCACGATAATCAGACCCCGTTGAATTCTGCTCAAATGTAGCGGTAGGATCACGAAAGGCGTCTCAGAGAGCCATTGCTTTAGCGGTTTTAGCCATACCATCAGCGACGACAATGCCACACGGTATTTCACGCTCTCAGCAATCATCTGGATCCCCATGTCGATGACAGCGTCGTTCACCATAACAGCAATATCAATAAACTTGACAAATGAAGATCCTGACTTAGGCTTCAATCTAGTCATTAGCGACAGCCCTTGATACGTTTTTAGTACATCCTCTGCCAGAGCTTCATGCATTCTTGCTGTTTCAGAATGCAGCAATCCACTTGTTTTGGTCTTCGAAGAAAACGGTTCGACTGGGTGGGCTTGAACTAGGCGCTACTCCTGCATTAACCACTTGATGTATTTCATGTAGCCCCTCGCTTTGGCCTTGAGTACGTAGTAATTCTTTAAAAAACATTTTTTGTCAACGATATGTACGCTCTTCCCCTTGTTCTTTTGCTCGTAAAACGCCTCCACTAAGATTCTCAATAACCGGTTCGAAAAGAGCTTGGACCCTTTCATATTTGTCAGCATGCGACAGGACTACCATATTTGTTTGTTCCTCTCTCCGTAGACGTACATATTCCACAGGATGGTTGCCTATGGGGGCTGCAACTGGAGAACTTGTTGGTAAGGTTGCGGTAACATGTTTGGGCGCCATTCACAGCTTGGTCGGGCGTTTGCCTTATCTATAACTTGCCGAAGCGGGATCATGCCTTTCTCGAGTGATTCATACATTTTTTTTCTGTGTTTTCATGCTCCATCGACTTGGCACTGTAGCTGTTTATATCGGTGCGCTTTGTGAACCACCATCAAAACATGTTGGCAGGGAAACCGCCGACTCTTATAAATAGGCAGCTGCATGACCACATCAGATCATCGGAACATGATTCATGACCTGACGAACACAGTTTTCATTCCGATTCCGTCGGACCCACGTACACACATTTTGCCTCACTCTTATTCACCATGAGCAAGTCCCACTGCGCCGAAACCATCGTGAGTGCGTCGTTAGACAGCTGCGCTGCAATAACTGCAAAAATGGCGGCACAGAGTCTGTTTTACGAGGCTGGTTGGAAAACGGTCAAAAAGAAGTCAACAAATGATAAACAATATTCATTTGGTTCTGTAGTCCAGCAACCTTTCGGACGTTTCTCGTTTTTCTGTCAAGAAGACGTTTCAGCTGGTTTCAGTTGGTCTCAATCCTGTTCGTGGTAGCATTTCGTATCTCATTATACCATTACCAATTATCTTAGAAATACGGCAAAACCTGCGGCCACGCCTTACGGGAGATATCTGGACACTTTCCTTTGCAAAATTTCTCGAAACCATCGCTCGATCTGTTGACGGCGTCCGGGGTGGTGCCGCTTTATCGAGAACTCCACCTCACCCCTCTGAGTTCCGTCAAGCCTGTACTTGGCCCGCTTTACAACCTTTTTCCAGTTCGACATCGTGTGGAACTGACACAACCGCACGGTCGCCTGAGGAAAGCATTTCTCCAGGGCTCTCCACTCTTTTAAATCCTTATCAATCACAAAAGTCTCGATGTCACGCCACTTGTTATTCTTCCTCTTGAAAAACTCCGAAATTGCCTCCATATGAAACCCTAAAATTTTTGTGCCATAAGTTCAATCCAGGCAAAGTGTCTCGCCCCAACGCTCAAAGCCAAATTTTGTACCGCAGTCAGTATCACAACTCCACTGGTGACGTCATTTTGATCTCTGAGCACAAGAACTTTGTGATCGTCAGCATCCGCGAGCATGTCCAGCGTTCCCGACAGCTGTTTATTGGCTGACGTGCACTTCAACACCTTTCGGACAATGTTGCGTGCTTGCTGGGGGTGTCGCGTGCCTATCGAAGGTGCCTGATAGGAACTCTTGAATCCGATGCAATTCAGTGTTGGCGTCAGCGAGAAAGCCAACTTGTTCAATATCTAAAATATCTTCTGGAATTGATCCTACCCCGAAGTAGCTTGCGTAAAATTGTTGCGTTTGTGTGGTGATTGTGCGTCCAAGTCTACACGACAACAGGTGGTTAGTTGAGCACCAGCATTCTCAATATCTGCATCAATGCTTACCCAGTTCCGCAGAACAATACGTCACTCTTCCTCTTGCCCTTTCTCTGCGATGTTCTTCCCGGTAGCCGTGAAGCGGGCCTTGCATCCAGTGTAACGATTTGGAGTACTGAGCTGACCTTTACTGCGGGATTTCTGCGGACATCCATGGGTGCAGCGGAAGGCCTTGTAGCTGTACTCCATCTTAATAGGGATCTGTAGACCACCCAAGCAATAACAATCACGTCAACCCGTTAGTAAAAAAAATCAAACTAATAATAAAACAAAGAGACTCACGTATTGTGTTTTTTACGGTCCGAGTATCTCGAGCTCTGAATAACAAAAGTTATCGCAGCAATACTTCTCCAAAACGTCACTAAGCTCGTTCCAGGACGAAAATCAAGCATCATCAGCGGGGGTATCTTGTTTATAACGTCCACCCGAGACGTTTCGATCGCCACACGCTCCGGATTAGATTTCGTGCGCCTAACCCGTGGCGTGCGGTCGGTGTTTGGGTCGTGGTCGTACACTTCTGCGTCTTTGTCGTGAACATCGCTACGTTTTTCGTCCGTTGACCGCAGGGACAAAGGCTCCGCGACATTTTCTTCGCCGGCACCGTTAGTCTCCACGCAGGATCCACGTCGCCTACGTTTTTCTGGTCTTCTCACTAGCCGCGGTCGCCTCGTTCTCCGCTTGAACGCTTGGCTTGGATCTACACAATAATTGTTACCAGCAGTTAGCTATTATACGAACGTTCGCTTCGAGTTTTACAAATTGAAGCGCGAATCTTGTCCACTCAGCCGCCCAGGACTTGCATCTGTTCATTACATCATGCAGACCATCGTTATGCTTTGATGAGCAACATGCATACGAAAAAATAAGGCTCTCACCAATCTCCTCCAGAAGGCCCTGCAAAGTCTCGCTCGAACGGCTCCCAAGCTCGAAATCTTCATCTCTGTCGTCTTCCGGGGAACTAAGCTTGAATAGGTCATCGGGTCGTCTACGAAGGAAAAAATACATTTCAGAATACCACAATAAACCTAACAAGCTGCAAAATCTACGCACCGTCAGAAATTATCTCCACACTTTGTTTCCGTGGGTCGGGCCCGCGTTGCGTTCTCCTGGCGACAGTCGCATCAGCGTATCCATCTTCTGGCGGAAAAGCGCGCGGAAACCTCCGCGTGATGGCTTGGGATACGTGGCTCGATTTTCTCAAATCAACTCCTAAACTTCAACGTCCAGAATTTATCGTAATTGGTTGAGGTTGTACTGTATACCTCGGTATTTTTCGGGGATTTAAAATATGACGGTAAGAGTATCTCCAACGGTAGTGCAAAAATACGCAAAAATGCAAGGAATTACGCAAGTACAAAAACGTTGATCTTCAACGTTGTAGTGACAGGGACGCAGAACTAGCACTGAAGTAACATAGAAAAACTGATGGCGTTCTGGGACACGTTTGCAGTGAATAGCGGTCGGTTTTGTACTACAGATTCTCGCAGAACAACGAAACCGCTCAACCAATCGAATAGACGAAACCCCGCAGCATCAAGTTCACGAGCTTTGAAGCATTGCTCCGCAGTTGTGGTGCACTCGCTACGAGCTGCCATGCCAAACGCTGCATCGTGGACCCAAGAAGAGGACGTCGTCCTCTGTCGTGCGTACCTGAACGTATCAGAAGATGGTGCTACGGGAACCGACCAGTCCTCCACGCTTTTCAGGAGACAGATTTTTGAAGCGTTCGTGTTACTTGCTGGCTCCGACGGAAGTGGTCGGAACCCTGGAGCATTACAAAGTCGCTGGTCGAGACTCATCAACCCGGACGTGGCGTCCTACGCATCCTGCCTCGCATCAGTGAGTGTTTTATCATTTTATTGATTTGTCAATGTTTTTATGGCCTTAATGTAGTTAAATCTCATGCATCTGCTGAATTTGTGCTATGTAGTCGAAAGCAGAGAGCCACAGCGGGTAGTCAGACGCTGACTATGCTGCTGAAGCTGGCCATCGTGTTACGGCCAGTGTTACCCGTCCCGGGTACATTGCGCTTTCAACGAGGCACATCAGCCCAGGAAACTACCGGAGCAGTTGCAAACCCCCTAGATATGAAACGGACGCCTTTCTGGACGAACGTCCGTACATGCTAGCTTTTATCACGTAAATGATCATTTTCTATCTCTACTACTAGAGCTCACGCCAATCAGGGAACAAAGAATGCTTTAGCTCCTGAGAGCTATGGACTACGCACCGGGCGACGGTGCCATGGTCCGCCAGTCGGACTACGAGGACTTGGCGCTCCACGAGGGAGAGGATGTCTTGGTGACGCAGGAGACGACGACGACAATGTCTGTCCAGCGCAGCGGCGGAGGCCAAGATGCCAGGCGTCAGATTGATCAACAGGCGCAGACCTCAGCCGCCGCTCGCCACCACACTGTGGAGGAGATTAGCCGCGTGCGAGAGCACCAGGATGTCAAAGCGTCAAAGACATTCGAGTATCTGCAGCAACAGCATAAGAGGCAGCTCGACTTGCAAGAGCAGCAAGAGCACATTCGACGAAAAATGACCGAGACAAGAAAGCAAATCGACGAACATGTACGTCTCTTAAAGGCAGTAGAGTTAGCAATGGGAGAGCAAGGACAGCGGCTGAAAAGGCTGGTCGCAGCAGTGAGTCCGCATGTTGAAGCTCGGTGGGGGCTATTTGCTGGGACTCTAAAGTCTGAGGGCATCGGTGGAGAACAAGAAGGCCGCGGTGAATCGGCGCGAGAACCGATGGTGACGTTCGCAACAGGTGCAAACATGCCCGTTCCACCGTAGTATCGGGGAAGTTCGAAGAAGGAGAAGCGGGACTTTATCGATAGTTACATGGTCTATAAACGACGCGTAGACGCGTTGAACCAGCGCATGCAGACGCAAGTATTTCTGATGCCAATAGGAGCCTGCATCGAACAGAGTGCTCTGGTCCGTATCTGCCGTTTTGAGCTCTTCAAGTAAGAGTTCGCTGTTAGTGAAGACGACTCGAAGAGATATTCTCTGGATACCCGAAATCCCGACTTCACCGCCTACAAGGAGCTAGATGTGGCGATGAAAGGCTTATCGGTGAACGTTCACCTTCAGGCCGCTGAATCCAGAATTTCTCGTTTGCTAGCGTCCCTTCGGGAAGTCGCTCAAGAAGGATGTGTCAAGTTTCCTTCGTTGGTTGCACTCTCAGATGGAGGAGTTCATGAGGTTTGAGACCCACATCCTGGCGGCTCAGCCAAACTACAAAACCACAAACCACCAGCAGCAGCAGCAGCAACAACAACAGGGAAAACATAATCGACGGTCGGTCAGCAAGCACGAAGACCAGCATTCCGGTGGAGGGACAGCCACAGCAGCGGCCCCAGGGACCACTCATGCGAGAACTTCCGCTCCTAGTGCGCGCAACAACAGGCCACCGAGAGGTGGAGGCCCCCGGCCGCAACGTTCGTGTTTCAAATGCCCAGATCTTACTCATTCAGTATTTCAATGTCCACAGATCAAGGATTATGCCGAAGCAAAGGAGCTGTACGAGGCGAAAACCGGGGTAAAAGCGCGTCCGGAAGTTTCTGTTGGTGTGGCCCGGGTCGATGTCGCGGCGGCGGAGCAGGTCAACAAGATAATACTGCCTTGTCGTGTTATGGATTGTGTGGGCACCTATGTTAAACCGGATACTGGTGCTGAAGTGAGTTTGATTTGCGCCTTGTCTCGTGGAGAAAATCCAGGCGAAGCAGGTGTCGAGTGATCGGTGACATTGGAGCCGTTCCGATATCCATCACGGGGGAGACTAACCTGTGTCTGCGTTTTGAGTCCCCCGGAGGAGTGCTGGTGCTACGCAATGTAGTTTGTTTGCTTTCTCCGGATTAGTTTTCTAATGGTGTGGGCGATATTTTACTTTCAGATGCTGTTATGGAACGGCTAGGATATTATCCCTACAAACTTGTGGAATCGGCGCAATTGTTGCAGTCCGAATATGATCTGGGGGATATTGGAGCATCCACGTCATCATCAGGCGTTCTCGCGTTTGATGTCCATAAAAGAGACCTGACACCAGAAGAGCTGGGGCTCAGTGATGTACATGTTTCCAGTGCCTATTGTTGGTCAGACCGCGGTCGATCAGGCCATGCCGGCCCTTGCAGAAGGGATCGAAGCCGCTAAAGCACATGGATCATCAACTTCTTGATGAAGTCCGTGATTTTCTGGATGAGACGTTGAACGTGTTCCGTATGGCACTGGGGGCGACCCACCAGTAGATATGCCGCCAATGCGCATCAAGCTAAAACCTGACGCAACACCGGTACGCTGTCGAGCTCGTCGATATTCTGCATCGCATCGTAATTTTCTGGCCAAACACATTAAAATGCTATTGGACGCAGGGATGTGCTACCGAAATCCTTCCAGCGGATGGTGCTCACC
Organism: Phytophthora cactorum; assembly: GCA_016864655.1. Taxonomy (NCBI): domain Eukaryota; phylum Oomycota; class Peronosporomycetes; order Peronosporales; family Peronosporaceae; genus Phytophthora; species Phytophthora cactorum. Next base: position 266,469 of record NHQK01000003.1, read on the forward strand.
TCCGCATATCGTTCCTAAAGGAGGCGACCATCGCATGACTGTCGATGTTCGCGGCCAAACAAGCGGGTGGTGCCAGTAGTATGGCCAATGCCGATCCTCGAAGTGGAGTTCGATCGCCTACGTGGAATGAAGTTTTACTTTTCGCTAGATTTTTTCAAGGGTTTCTGACAGTGTGCAGTTGCGGTTGACAGTCAAGCAGTTTACTCAATCTTGACGGAAGATGGTGTCATCACTCCGACATGAGGTCTTATGGGCGGAACAAACAGTTTTGCCGATGTACAGTCGGTCGTGCAAACCATGTTTGGAGATCTGTTCAAAAATGGTCCTTCTAGGATACGCGGATTCTAGAGCTTCGCCGGATTTTGCGACGCGTCCTGACCATCTGCGAAGAAAAAGGATTGAAGCTCAACCCGAAGAAATGCAAGTTTTTCATGACGGAGGCGATGTGATGCGGCCGCGTGGTGTGTTCGTCATGACCCCGCCCGACTTGACGCACTACGTCAACTCCCAGCGCCTAAAACCAGACATGATTTGTAACAGTTTATCCGTGCCCTAAATGGGATGCGGTCATCACTGCACGTGTTTCACAAGCTCATAAATCCACTGTCTGTCTTCATGGAGAAAGTGTATGTAGCGGCTGGAGGGCGGAAGAAGTCCCTGGTGCGTCGAATTCTATTGGGACACGTCGGTTGTTCGGGATTTGAAGCGGCTGCGCTACAACACTGTAGGGACGCGCTGGAGCACGCGATCACTCTTGCTAACCCCGACCCAGACAAACACCTGTTCGTTTTTGTCGATGCAAGCGATGAACATTGGGGTTCCGCTATTACCCAAGTTCCACACGTCAATCTTCAACGCGATTTCGTGGATCAGCACCAGGAGCCATTAATGATGCTCAGCGGTACATGTTTACGGGGTGCCAAACGCTGGGCGATTGTCGAGAAGGAAGCCTACGCGATAGTCGAGACATGCAAACGCGCAGATTACTTAGTTCGGCGGCCGGATGGATTTAGTATTTATACCGATCACCGGAACCTGCGATATATTTTTGCACCAAAGACAGTGTCTTCGTCTGTGCCCAAGTACACGGCCGATAAACTTTATCGCTTGTCGTTATTGTTGATACCATTGGATTACGAACTTCATGATATCACAGGCGAAGAAAACGTCTGGGCTGATTTGTTATCTCGGTGGGGGTCTACGTTTACTACAGTAGCTGCAATTCGTTTAGTTTCGCTTCAACCCTCACCACAGCTATTGTACTTGACAAAAATGATGGTACCGAGATTCAGGCTGCCATACGGAGACCATACACAGACAAACCCTATATCGATATTTAGATATATAGGGTAAAATCGCGCGTAGAACCCAAAACCCCCGGTCCGTTTGAGCTAATTCACAGCCATCTGCAAGGTATAGGCACTTTAAAAAAGCGTCTCTAGCTAACCAATATTTTCGCGACAAGGGCTGCATTGTTTTTGCTGAAAAACCAGCCTCCGATTGGGCCAATGCCCATATCATACGATATCATACGATTTGCAAAAGAAAAGCCATTATTTCGCTGATTGTCAGTTGCTTCATCGTAACGAAGCCATCTTAACCATGCAAGAAAAAAATGCACTTATACAGATTGTACCCTAGTTCTGAGCACTGTCTGCACTGCAATCGTCCGCTACGTCCGTGTTGGCTAGTGATTTTGCCTCCTCGTCTTGACGCGCCTTGGCTACAGCCGCATACTTGTCCTCTACACCTTGTACGTGGCGAAAGAGGCTCAGCCACATCCATTCAACATTCTTGAGGCCGGCAATAAGTCTTTGCACAGTCTCCGTGGAATTAGCAGCTGGGGCTCGCCCAATTGGTCCTTTGACTTGAGCCCATTTCAGTTCTATGGGTTGTAGAGCTGGGTGATATGGAGGAGTAAAATACAACAAATGGTCGTACTCAACAGCGATCTTTTGCGTCTGGTATTCGGGCTTTGGTCGGTGCTCATCGATAATTTTGACCAATTTGGTCTTCACCTGAGTAAAGTCGATATCTTTGCTGACTAAAAACAAAATTAGAAACAATTTTGTAAAAACAAAAGGAAGAGAACACACTTACCATGCTTAGCCAGCCAGTTCATAATCTCCGCCCTGTTATTCTTCATTGTTGGAGCCTTGTTGATCTGTCACTTATGGTAGGAAGCTCCATCCATGTGGATGTTGCATCCCCCATATTTCTCCTGTTAAGACCTTGCACAAATTGAGAAACCACTTCTCAAATTTCGCTGCGTCGAAGTTGCCATGGTAATCATCAGCCTCCATATTCTTGGGCTTTAGTGTTGAATTCCACACTTCTATCGATGATGGCACGAAATGTCCTGTTGTCATTGCACCCTTAGTTGAATTATTCCTGCAGCGACAATGCACGCACTAATTAAATTAAACGGACGTGTTAGATTTCATAATAATAAGCCAGCAAAGCAACAATTTGTTTTACAGTACCGGGCACCTTTACCAGATTTTGCATATCTGACTTTGTCAGAAGTGAGCCATATTTTGTTGGTAACATGGTGTACGTTGCAAACGGACTCGTCAAGGTATACCTCAGGCCTCTGGACGCCGTGAAATTCCTTACCACGACGGCCGACGAAAGTAATTCGATCGGGTAGCTTTTTCGCCAGATAAGTTTCCCGAAACACAACATTTCCTGGCGATTCCATGAATATGTGTCGTTTTTCACCAACAACGTAGCTGTAGCCTAGCTCCACAAGCAATCTGGACATTTTCCGCGGCTCAAGTTCAACCGCGTGCTTCTTCTCTACTTCATTGCATATTTGTTGTGTCATAATTGGCGTAGCTTGTTTGTTTTGAGTCTCTACAAACTCTTTAATGGTCGGTGCAATCTCTTCCACAGAGTACGCGCGGGGCCGACCACGTGTACTTGGCTTTTCCTAACAAAATATTAATTTTGACCATTAACTGAAATGTCATTGTTAAATTGAAATTGTCACAACTTACCTGGAAAACCTCCTCCGGATTCTCGTTCTAAGCCTGCATGACACGCTCAACCATCGCCTCCTTCATCCCAATGCATAACACTACGAGTTTCCTCGTGCGGTTTCCCGAAGCAGTCTTCTTACTTGTATTTGTCGAGAAATGTGTAGCATCGGACTACCATTTTCTTCTCGATGGTGGTGGGCTCATGCCGGCGTTCACTTTCTTCCATCGTCGAAACTTCTTGTGTGAGCAAGCAAGCGACCCTACACCTAGACAACATAAATAGCTTCCTTTGGGTGACTTTTAGAGCTTCCGGAGAGCACTAGTTTAGAAGTTATCCCATTTCTAGTGACCGGTTACTATTTCTGGTATCATCATTTTTGTCGAGTACAATAGACGAATCCTTCGCGTGGCCAACGATGGGGCACATTCGAGACGCTCAAGCAACACCGGATGCCCCAGACACATTAGCGTCCGACTCTTACGTGACAGCGATGGCAGGATATGGTTACCAGCTGATGCTACGGAGCTACATTTGCGGATTTGCATCGTTGGGCATTGTGGTGTAGCTGGGCACCGCACAACTTATGTGACCTTAAAGGCTATTGCCGAAACATTCGTCTGTCTGGAATGTGAAAGCATTTGTCGGGTGTTGCCTTCATTGAGCCAGTGCCACCGGTGTCCCACCTTTCCCACGTCCTCTTGGTGAAGCGCTTCATGCTGAGAAGCCAAACGAGGTGCTTCATTGGGACTATCTGTATATGGGGGGCGCTGCCACAGGTGAGACATATGTTTTGGTCATCAGCGATGATGCTTCAAACTATGTGTGGTTCATTCCTACGCTTGCTGCCACCGCCGATTTCACTTTCGAGGTGCTTATTTATTGGTTTTCGGCTTTCGGGGTCTGCCGCGCAAATTAAATTTAAAATTAACCAATCAACTCTTTGCTGCACATGCTATGCAAGCTCTAGGTTTAGAGAGAACCCACAATGCAGCACACACACCACAAACACACACAGAATCCCCTCCTTCCCCCGAAGTATCCAGGTGCACATGGTAGAGGAAAGGTGATGGGAGCTGAATGGCCTCACTGAGTGATTGTGATGCCATGGAGACTACGCCTGAACAGATAATGCTGCAAACTAAAGAGTTCAATGAAATGAGCGCAAAGATCAATGTATTGACGTGTTTAGCAATGGGTTAGCAAGACTACGGTCCCGAATGCGACCTTCCTTCGGCGAAAACTCACCGTTCTGCCACAGGATATGCCATATTTGTGCGCAAGTCATCCCTTTGTTTGCAGGATGCCCCCGAACTTTGTTGCAGAGAGTAACGGCACCCTTCTTGCCCTCCGAACACTTTGGGCAGGAATATTTTAATGTCCCCCACGCCGCTTACCTTCAGGCTTGTAGCAGGTGCAGACTTTACATTGACGCTGCCTCAGCCTCTGAACACCGTTGTTCACACGGGTATCAGCAGTTTGGACTAGCGCGTAGCCGCCATGCACAGGTACACCTTGTTCGGGAACCACAGTTGTAGCAGGAGATGCACCGGTTGTCTGTGTAAAAGCTGTCTCTGTCTGACGGATGAGTTGCTTATGAAGCCTTGCCAGAAATACGTTGTGTGACAGCTTCTTCATACGCTGTTTCTCCCACATATGCGAATGCACAATGTACGCGTTCACCACGGCCATATGCACAAGCCCAATAAATAGACTCTTGTAGTACTTTGGGAACCTGGGTACGGAACAGCATAAATAAGATATCGTATGTTGACAGTGTCAGTATAGCAGTAGTTACCTTGCAGCTAGTTGCATAGAGTACGACTGAAGTCGTAGTTGATCGTGGCGGTCGACACCACCCATGTAGCGCTGGTATTCAGCGGCAATCCCCGGGCATGGAACAGCGCTCTGCTCTCCACTCTTTTCACGTCGTTGCGCAGTCGTCATCTCTGTTCCAACCTTGGATGCTAAGAAATACACCGCTCTGTTGTCAACCCAGGCCAACGGCACTAGACCGGGATTGATTCTAGCAACTGCCATCTTGAAAGAGCCTCTTCTAAAGTCAGCTGGTCGTTTCTTGAACGGATACTCCACTCCCTTGCACCACCCTTTTCGATTCTTTTGTATGGTGCCGACGAAATTGAAGCCCATTGTCCGCAGTTGTTGGGCCAGCGGTACTGACGTATAAAAACGATCTGCAACCACAAGCCTCCTTCCTTGGTAAGTAAGTCCACGAAAGACGCACGCAATGTTTCGTATGACAGCGGCTGGACCACTCTTGGTGTCCATCGATTGAGCACCCCCTTGTCCTTCTTTCGGCCAACGTCTACTGCAAGTCTGTCATGCAAAATAGCTAGTATCACTCAGTCAGCATACCGTCGAAACCATATCGTGACAATGTCCGCATTACCTTTTGCAATAGCCAGATTCGGCGCAACACGGCATCACGCACTTGGTGCCCCACTTGTGGGGCCTGTCTTTCATGTACATACGTGTCGAATTACGACGATTGTGCGAGGGTAACATACCTTCGTCAATTGCGACCCTTGAACCCAAAACATATCCCTCCTTGATTGTCTTCTCCAGCGTTACCAGCACCGGACGGATCTTCCAAGCACTATCTTTAGCTGCTGCGGGATCGTGGTTGTCTGCAACGTGAAGAAATCGTTTGATGCTGCGAAAGCGCTCTCGAGCCATGTCCTTTTAAAAAGCCCCGCAGGAATGACACCATCCTCAGCCGTATTCCAATGCATATCAAAAGTCTTTCGTGGACGCAAGGCATGGGCGAGCATTAGACCAACTCATGGAACAACTTCGTGCAGCAAAATCTTCTCAAATTTGGAAAGGCGCTTTAGCAGCTTTTCTCTACTCTTCTGGGGTCGATCCGTCATCTTTTTTTCTTGCTCAACAGCTTTCTCGAGGCGTACGTCAAACGTCTGCTTCCAATACCGGTTCGACTCGCTTGCAACATGCCGCCACAACGCCTTCGGGAGAAAATAGAAGAAGAGTTCTATCGGTGACTTAGCCGCCACTATAATACCTTGCGATGGCCCACAGTATCCGTCGTACATCTTGTCAACGCCAGCATTATCAGTGACAGCGGCCGTTGTGTCATCTGGAAGGACATCCCAGCCATCATTCGCCATGTCAGCAAGTTGGTTGTTGTCATAAATCTTAGATGACCCTGTCAGCATAAAACCTTTAGGTAAACTGTCCATGTTGCAACAACATTCATAATGAGAACTGACATACCGTGAACACGCAAGTGGAGCTCCTCAGCCTCATTCGGTTTCATCAGGCTGATCATACGGCTGACCGCTTCTGCGATAGACTCGTTCGTGTCTCTAGCCTCGCTGGAAGCGTCATCTACAAAGCCCTTTGCAGTCTCCACCAAATCGTCACTCCCCTCCGCATCGGAATCGAGGAACTCTTCGTCTGTTCCCAGGACTAGGTTTGGATCGCTAGGCTCCATACCTGCGAATCCAATGGCTTGGAACTTAGACACACTGTCGGCAACACGTGGCAGCACCACTCTGCCGTCATCTCGTCTCACCTCGCCTTCATCTTCCGAGTCGGGATCAGCATTGTCGCTACCGTCGAAATGGTACACACTGCCTTCACCACCGCTGCTGCTGGCTTCATCTGAACTACCGTCGCCGTTGATATCCGGGTCTGCTGGGTCGTCCACATCTACATTGGATACATCCACATTCATTCACGTTAGTAAACAAATAAGTCAGCATAAATCAGCGGCACTTTACCTGGTGGGTCAGCTTTAGTTGGTGGTTCCGATTCAGCATTAGGCGTTACTGTACACGCATCGGGTCAGCATCGGATAGTGTCCGCATAAAAACAGTTTTTTCTACCTGTCGTGTCAGCGTTAGCACGCCCTTCCGTGTCAGTATTATCTAGGAATCATGACAACAATGTCAGCTTTACATAATGTCAGCATTTTATCACAAACGCATACCGTTCGTGTCAGCGCTCGTGGCATCAGCATCTTGATTCGTCCGAGGTGGGTCCGCACGAAGTCCATCGTTCGCTTGCGTGTTTTCATCTCCCCACACTCTGCCAAACGACGACAGCTCTCGACGACGTTCGGCTGCTTCTTGCTCTAGCTGCTTCTTCGTCTTCTTTTTTGTTTTTTTCGTGGCGTCCTTTGGCTTTGCGATCTTTGTCTTTGCTGGAGTCTTTTTGGCATGCTTCTTCGTCGACGGTTTGATCGGGCCCGGGGCGGCCCTCTGTTTCCCGTTGCAGTCAGGGCAGGCACCGTCGGAGAAGATGTCGTAAGAAGAGACGACTTGGGGGTGCAGGTGCCGTCGAAGGTACACTTGGCTGCGTAAGAAGCTCGGGCTTTTCTGCGCATATAGTACTTTGGATTATAATAAGCATACACAAAAAAGTAAGTTGAAATAAACAAATTTAAATGAACGGACGCCACTTACTGGATTGAGAAGGTGGGCGAGCCCACACGTTCGCGATATTCAGCCGCGTGCTGAGGTCCGTATCCCTACGGACATACGCTAGCAGTTCGTCCTCGCCGTTGAAGTAGTCTGTACCGCATTTTCCACCCCTAACTTTGCGGCCAGGGTTGAGGTAGTTATGACTGCATGCATGTACAATAATCACATTAGTTCATTAATGTGCAATAATAGACAATGAGATGACACACTGGATCTGGATGCTGGTTGCAGGCTTCCACGTCCAGCCCTCCTTGCGAAGAAGCGGCCAGACCGAATTGAAGTCCATGATGTACGCCATGCTTGCTCTTGACTCGGCGAAAATGAAGAATGAGTGGGTTGGCGCCAAAGCGGCAAACGGGAGCCCGCGCTTTACGCGCGGTACTTCAAGCCAGCTGTTGCACGAGCCAATTATATTGTTGGGTTTGTACACGTGGACCAATAGCATTCGTTCGATTTATGGGAAGGAGCGAGGATTCCCTTTTGCGGATTTAGAGGTATAGTAAAACTAAGTGTTTCTTATGCTGTTCAGAACAGCCTAAGACCATATTGCAACCCTCCGCGTCCAAGGGGTTAATCGAAGGGGGAAGTGTTGCCCATCTCGGGTACGTTGCACTTTCCACGAGGCACATGAGCTTAGGAAACTACCGGAGCAGTTGCAACCCCCTAGATATGAAACGGACGCCTTTTCGGACGAACGTCCCTACATGCTAGCTTTTATCACGTTAATTATCACTCTCTATCCCTACTACTACAGCTCAAGTCATATCGGGAAACAGCCAGCTACATTTGAATGCGTTGGCAGCGTATGAGCAAGGTCTGTCGGATGGAACGACAAAAAAATAAAAGCAAGCCGCGCGTTCAACCAGAGTTGTTCCGGCTCAACCACTGCAACGACCTTCTCAAAGGGGGGGGGGGGGGGGTAAACTCATGCGTGATATCCCGCAGTCCAGAAAGCGACTTCGGCTTTCACTACATATTGTTTTAGAAAGCCAGGATAGTATAATGTGTCTGACGCGAGTTATTAACTCAATTGTACTGTTGTATTCATGATGCAGATCAAGGAGGGCTGATCTTAAAGAGCAGAAGGATTCAGAAGACTTGTTGGACAGAACCAGCGAAGATGTGTTTGAAGTTGACGATGTTTTGCAGTCTCCTGCACCGAGTAGCACAATCGCCTACCCGCAACAGACCGGCTTCAGGAGGCAAAAGCAATGATGCAAATGCAATTTGAGGAGCAGATCAACAAAGCCATGATGCACTCTCAAAGAGAACTGGCGAAGGCAACTTCCGCGCAAGTTGATATAATGCAGCAGCAGCTCGAGGTTGCCCTAAAGAAGGTGGCTATCTTGGAGACACACCAAAATCGCAGTAGGATCAGGCGGAGGTGACATTGATGTGCAGTTCTACGGACGGATTATCCCAATTTGGATAAGATTATCTACTGATCACGCAAAAACAAATACTGGATAGACCGAACCAGCTAGAAGATTAGTATTATTGTTAGTCTGGCGTAGCTACATGTTCAATTACGTATTGCTTAAGTCAAAAATGAACTGTAGAGTCCATGACTCGGCGGTATTGGTATAAAATGATTCTGGAACCGTGTCGGATTGATCCAAATGTTGGCATCGAAAGATGTAACGAGCGTAGCCATGACCAACAGTGTAAACAAAAATCGATCGGGGAGCTCTGCGACCGGTCTGCTTATCGTTCTCGATTATCATGTCGTGGAATAGCACACAGCGTTTAATTGTCCTTTTGATCTTATCCAACGACCACGTCCTTGCTGGGCGAACAACAACAGCAAAGCGAGCCTGTGATACTTCAAAAGCCCGCTCTACATCTTTTCGAACATATTCTTGAACTGAAGAAAACTTTGTTTTTAGCATTATTCAGCGGCGCTGAAATTGGTTTTACGAAGCATCTCCATTCTGGATAAATTCCATCAGCCAAATAGTAGCGAAAGTCATGGCTGTTTAATTTGTACGTAAAACAAGGCGCGTTACTGTCGACATACTGCAATATTAGCGGCGAAGCTTCTAAAATGTCTAAATCATTGTTGCTTCTTGCCATACCTACAAACGCATGCTAGATTCGCAAATCTTCTGTAGCAATAGCCTCCAGGACCACGGTGGCACCTTCAGAAGCCCCTTGAATCGCACCACGCCAAGAGCTAGGACAATTCTTCCAGGACCACTTCATACAATCAATGGATCCAATCATCCCTGGGAATCCGCTTCCAGTGTTTACAGTCAAAATGTTATGCAAGTCATGCTCATTTGGAAGTCGTAGATATTCATTTTCAAAGATCGCAATCGAAGCAAGAGAAGGCCTTCAAGGCGGTTGCGCAGCGTGCGCAGAAGAATCAAGGCCGCAGCGTTGAAGGACGGTAAAGCGGCGCTCGAGTTCAAGATAGGTGTGGAGGTGGTTATGGCCAGCAATGGCGCCACCGGCGGGGCCAACAACATGGCTAGTACCGCAAGAACAAGGGCTTCGATGGACGCTGTTTTGAGTGTGACAAGGTCGGCCACAAGCGTGCCGACTGCACCCAACTGAATGACAAGTCTGGTGGAAATGGGGGTGAATTTGTGTTTTCAGTCGGGAATGTATTGTCGTCATGTTGGCTGTTGGACAGCGGTGCGAGCTTATACATGATCTATGCACGTGAAGAATTTTGGGAATTTCGGGTGTTAGACACGAAGATGGCGGTGACAGTGGCGGACGGACAGCGACTGGAATTATGTGGAGTTGGGTCTGTGCGTCTTTCGATGAGCGACTCGCATCGATGAAACTGACTGAAGCTCTTTGTTCCTCAGCTCGACCGTAAACTTCTCTCAATTGCCGCTCTGGTTGCAAAAGGTGTGGAGGTTTTATTCCGAAGCGGCCACTGTGATATTCGCTTCGGGGGGAGATTGGTCGCGCGTGCATACAAGAAAGGAAAGCTCTTCCCGCTGCTCGCTAAGGGCGTTGCCAGAACTGAGGAGGAAAATGAGATTGCTGCAGTGTCGGTTGGATCGGCAGACGCGCAGCTGTGGCATGCCAGCCTGGGCCACATCTCTGCAGCGAGACTCTTCTTCAGTGTTTCGTACTTGCGTCGTAGCATCTCTTTATCGCCGGGCAGCGTCACCGACCCATATGCCTCGATAATTTGGATCATGGTGTCATATTCCGCAGGCAAACTCCCCAACAGAATAACTAGCTACTCGTCGTCCGTCAATGTCTCGCCCACGGCAGAAAGCCTCCGACAGATTTCTTCAAACCACATTAAGTGGTCCATCAAATTCTCGCCAGCCGCCATCACAACTTCATGCAACTGCTTGCACAGTTGAACGCGATTGTGCAGATTTTTCTGCACGAAGAATGTCTGTAGCGTCTCCCATGCTTCACGCCCCGTTTTGGACTCTCTCACCATCGTCTGGTACTTGAGGCTGAGCAGCTGGACGAGAATTCTCAGTGTCCTCAAGTCAGAGACTTCCCATTCAGCCGTCTGTGGCTCCGTCGCGGACTCTGGCTTGACTAAAACGTAGTCGAGAATGTTCTTGTGCGCCAACGCTATCCGTGCGTTAAATTCCCACAGGAAATAATTGTCGTCTTGAAGAACATCGTTCGGGCCGAGCGTTTTTGGGCTCATAACCTTAAACAATGTATGCCGATCTCAATGTCAACTTGTTGTCGCGATGTTAAAGTGGAAAGTGAGCTACACAATTGCATGCTAGCTAGCTGCCTGCGTCGACCTTTGAGCATCTAGAACCATGGCAAACTTGATCAAAGAAAATCCATGACCACCATTCACTACAACAACAAATTACCTTTGTGTACTCAATCTGCGACGTGATGCTGAAACACAGCAGCTGTGTACACGACACACCGCAGCCTTCGGCTCTCATCAGATAGTCTAGTTAATGTTTTGTTAACAAATGCCAACAATTTCAATCGAAACTTGATATCTCTTAAGAATTACTATCTATTACTACCGTCAATCATTTCCATACTTGCGTTAGAAAAAATATATATCCGAGCGCATTCATTGTGTGCATGCTAGCAGAAGAGTTCGTTCCCCTTTTCGCGTGAGGCTCTCTAATAGTTGGACAGAGGATATCTGCACATTATCCTTATGATAATGTGCACGATAAAGTGATAATGTGCACGCGGTGCACATTATGAAACAGTCTCGTGCAATAGACGCTTCGACAGAGTGGGGTATCGCGCTACCGACAGCCATATGAGGATCAGTTTTCAGTCAGTTTCCGACCAAAAACGTTGCGAACTTCGAGCATAAAGTGAGCAAAACAAGAGTGATTGTTGTTGTTGGCGCCTGCCGAGTTCAATTTTCGCAGTCTTTTGCAGACTTTCGACGTGATCCACTTCGCTGCTTATTACGCTTCATTCGAGCGTTCCGAGCGCCCCTGTCTTCTCGTCAATAATGTGCAGACAAGCGTATACGATGTCCTTAGCTGTACAGCAGTCAGTTCTTTAATCAATGTAAGTTTCTAACTACATTAACACTTGTCATGGGGTGAATTTGAATGTAAATGAATTAAACTGTTATGCAACGCTACGCTACACCTTACAGCTCATTCTTAACAGCTATCACCTTCAATCTCGGGACTGTGGATTGCGAGCAAGTTGTGGCATAGATATCTAAACCGGAAGAACTTCATCGCCTCTTTAACGTTTCCAATTACTCCTGTCGGAACGTTACGTGTAAGACACGCTTCCAGAAACAGTAAACGAAGAGACCGCAGTTGTAGTTGTCCTGTTGACGCACCCGTGTGTGCTGCTGGAACCGATAGCGCATCGGAGACGGCAGTGGCGGCAGCAGTGGAACCAGTTTTGCCTTCAAATACGTCTGAAGCTTTGCATACCGGTCGCTCGTTTCTTGGGGATCATATATCTTTCCATCACCAGTCCCCAGGTTAATCATAACAGCGCACCAGTGATCCAGCTCGAAGCAAACTATTGCAAAGTAGAGAAGGCTCTTGGATTCCAAGTCCGTCGTTTGGTAGGCAACTCGCATCTCCTCCCATCGTCTGCTCTTGAAGCCACACGGGATCAGTGACTGGGAAATGGATGATGTTGGATGGCATGGTAAATAGTATTGCCGTGTCTTGGAGAGTGTCTTGGCACGGCGCTATGATAGTCTTCACCGTTCGATCGAGACACGCACCTTCAAGCCACTTTCTTCCACACAGGAACGTTATCCAAACGTCGTCACTAAGTACGTTCACATCCTTAAGGCGTGTAGCTACAGCCTCTCTGTCCAGCAAGTCCTCCGTCCAAAATGCTTCGCGTGGTTCCCACCCGCATCGTACTTTTCAACCCACGCTAGTGCCGTCTCCACCCCACTGAACAGATCCAACGTCGTGTGCCACTTCCGCATAGCTCGAAGTATTGGAACTTCAAAAACAGTCCTCCACACTATTACCGTGACATCGTTCTCGGGCATTTTCGTTTTGTGATCGCTAAACAGCGATTCCGGTAAATAGCGACTTGCATAGTGGCCGCATCCAGCGTTCGCGTAGGTAACACGGTCATGACGTTTTCCAAACCAGTAGGCTTCTTGCTGGTTTTCTCGCACACAGTAATTTTGGGTCATTTGGTTCTAAGAACCGACACAGCACGTAAACCCACTGCATACTTAGTGTAACTTGGCCCCTTGGCAATACCTGCCACTAGCGTAGCAAGTGATGGTCGGGCACCAGCGGCAATAGCGTCTACACGTTTTACCGTCTCCCGCATTGCTTCGCAATCCACCTTCTTACGAGCAGCCTGGGTGATCTTAGGTTGACCCGACTTCTTAACGCTTGTCGAGATCTTCCACTGTGGTTTCGTGAGGGAAGAGGTCTTCTCACTAGCATCCCGTGTAGTAACTTCGTCCCCACAACCACCTGCACTTGCTTCCTTCTCCCCGTCGTCATCCGTAGCTGCCTCCAGTGTTGTCTCCACATTGTCATCACTACGAACCTCCTCGTTATTCTCCTCAGTGTCGGCGATAGTATCAGGAACGACCGGAGTTTCGCAAACAGTCTGGGGGTGGTGACATAGTGTCATTCCGAGGCTCCGTTTCTGAGTTGTCGCGTGTGCTGGCTTCGGATAATTGCGATGAAGGTAGACCTTCGTCTAACTCATCAATAAATGCCATCACCGCACACCGTCGGGGACGACTGACTTCGACCCTTTCCTGAATCCGCATAATCTGCGATTGTGGCTTCCACTTCGCTGCCGATATCAGAGAATATGCCAGTCTCAGTCTCGGAGTGTGTACCAGTGTCATCTTGCGACTCATTTCTGTGATTTGAGTTGGTGTCTGACTTGTACGGAGTGTTAATACTCTCATCAGCGCCACCGTCAGGCTGACGCACCACGGGACAGCTACCGGTCTTGACAACTCGCACGAACTCCACCAACGTTGAAGTCAAAGCTGCGTGGGCTTTTGTGCTCCATTGGCATCCAATTTTGGCGATCTTCTTCCCAACGCCTTGCAGCTCCTTGAATATTTCGGTCTGGATCTTGACGCGGGTTACATCAGGAGAGTAGATGTCTCGAATCTTGAACGGATCCTCGACATTGGTACTAGATGTCGTGGTGCTCTTTTAATGGCGATAGTTCTTGAGATGCCATCGAGGGTGAAGTACGCTCTCATCCAGAAGCCGTGTGCAGTTCGTCGATTTCCTTAAGTAGGTCACATGCCGACACGGCAACAAGCGTGTTACCCGAAATATACAGAAGCACGTCCACTCCTCAGGGTTCAACATGTACACTTCGGTGATGTCATCGTTTGTGTAACGGGGTTACACGAGATGGTGGTTACACCAAGTGTGTGTGATACACAATGGGTACGCAGTACCCGGAGAGTTAACAGACTCTCAGTACATAGGCTGAAAGCCATTGGATATGTAGTTGACTAGGTTTTACTATCCTAGATAGTTAAACACATACATTTACACCGTAGACGGCTTGGCCGCAATAAAGATAAATAAACACTTCGGATTTAGAAGCAGAAAGAGTTGTTACCTTGGGTTAAGGCTGTGTTTACTCTTGGGTCCCAGTTATCGGACCGTATTAAGACTCCTTATTAAGGAACTTAATAAGAGTGACTCGTGGAGTCGTACGTCTTCCTCTGACGCTAAAGCTACGGCAGCCCCGCTGCACTTGGTAGCACTTGTAGTCAATTCTACACCTAAGGCTTACGACTATACCCTCTGTGAGGATGGAACACCCGGTGTTCACGAATTTGCCCCGGCACAGCAGGACGCGCTTAACAAGCTCATGTCCCTGCTTGGCCCTGAGGGCGCCTCACATCTTGCGTCGCAAGGTCCAGAGGCGGTCAACGCCCGACTGGAATCGTTCTCTCGCTATGAGAACGCGCTCTTGGAGCATGTTCAAGAGAGGATGAGCGCCGCGACGGCGGCGGCGTCGGCGACGCGTGAGGGGTCTACTAGACCGAAACCGCCCCTAGTGAGCGTGAAGCCCTTCGAAGGGATGGATGGAGAGAATCTCTTTCTCTGGACCCGTGAGGTCGAGATGGCCATGGGGTCGGCCCTGCTCCAGAATGAGCAACAGCGCGTGGCGCTTGCAATCTCCAAGCTTGGAGGACGCGCTCGCGAATGGGCACTGACGTGCGGTACGTCAGTTGACGTTGCATTCCCAACTTGGGCTCAGCTGAAACAGCAACAATCGCGCATGTTTGCGCCGCCTAATCAGGCGTACCGTATCCGGTCGCGCTTCCTTGCTACCCGACAGGGGAAGAAGGAATTATTGGACTACGTCCAAGAGTTGAGAACTCTGATCGACGGGACGGCGGCGGACCCTCTCCCGGAAGCGGTCACGTTGACCGTGTTCATGGAGAGGCTCCGCACGAGCACGGCTCGAACGGAAGTATTCCGTGTGCACCCAACTTCGTTTGAGGAAGCGGTGAGCGTGGCATTGAATGCCGAACACAACTTCAGGTCGGCTAGACCTGGTTGGTGCGCGGAGAGCGCAGCCTCATCGAGCGGTCCGGATCCGATGGACCTCAGCTATTCTGAAGAGGAAGAAGCAGAGCTTCTCGCTGCGGAGCAGCGCACCAGCATCCGTCGATGCTTCACGTGCGGGAGTACCCGCCATCTGCGGGCGAGTTGCCCAGTGCGCAACCAGCGCAAGGCTCCGCCGAGCCAAGCCTCTGGCTCGTCGCGGGGAAGCGGCGACTCCCAGTAGGCGCGGGGCGCCCTACTGGGGAAGAACTGAGTTCTGTTGGGCCTCCGGGAGGCAGAGGGCAACAGGCCTGAAGAGAGCTGGGCTCTCTTATGAGAAAATTGTGTGCAAGCCGGGCTTGCTGGTCGTTCAGGCGAACGTGAAGGGCTATGCGAAGCCGTGGAGAGTCTTGATAGACTCGGGAGCCTCGGGCAAATACGCCCGTCGCTCTACCCAGGAAGAGAGTCAGCGGTATGCTGTGGCACTGGAAGTGCAAACGAGAGATACCATCTCAGTCCGTCTAGCGACGGGGTCACTGGTTACTGTGTCGAAGGTCTCTATGGACCTTGGTGTGAAGTTCTTAGACTTCGATAGCGTGGAACGCTGTTTGATCTTTGACCTGGATTCGAGACATGATCTCATCCTTGGTATGGCATGGCTGGAACGCCATGATTCATGGATCGACTGGAGGTCGAAGACCTTAGGTGCCACGCACTTCGCTTCTAGTGGAGCTTTGGTGATTCATGAACCCACCTCTGCTAGGAAGCAGAAGCGCTTTTGGCGCGGGCACGAGGCGGAATCGACCATGGTGCTGGACATTGGAATGTCCGAGTTGGTGAGCAACGAAGTTGCTGTTGTCCATGAGCGAGGCTCCCATGGACGTACGTGGAGCGGCACGTCATCCGCGGAGCGGTGTAAGTCAGGTCAATGACTCACCGCTGCGTGGCCCGAGGGGCACGGTCAACCGCAGGGCAAGGCATCATGGGCGGAACCCGGGAGATGCAAGTGGAGTGGCACCGATACCACTGAGCTAGGGTCATGGACCGCATTGCTCTGAGCTGCGTGTCTCGCGAGACACGGACTTCTCGTTGAGGACTGACGGTGCTGCGGCACCTGGGCGTGGCGACGGTGATGTCACCACGCCGACCTCATCCTGCCAGTCTCGGTCGCGGAGGGAGAAGAGGATAAGACGCAGGGCGTCTGTGACGTCGAGGACGTCGAACGAGGTGTTCAACGTTACGAGCAGTGAGGCTCCACGCGACTGCAGTGAGCAGTTATACACACTCGTCAACGGAGTGACGGGGGGTGTCGATGGCGACATCAGCCTGGACTCCCTCCCCGCTGTGAATGCTCTGTTAGAGCTGGACGAGATGTCCATCGCCGAGTACTTTACCACAAAATTGTTCTTGTTCTGTCCCCCACAATTATCGGCATATATTGACCAAGTCTTGTCCCCGATACAGCCCCCATAATATTTTGGCTGCGTGCAAACCAGTCCATCATTGATATCACTTCGTTGCTGTCCTTTCCTGCTTTACGCTCTGAGAACACCAAATTCCGTTGCTTGTCGTCAGGTTGGTTGTAAATACCAAAGACTGATAAATTAATAGGACTGAGGAAATGCAACATAGATTGAGTTTGTGAGCTGTGCGGCATGGCAATATTCTGCGAGAAGTCGATAGTCGTGGGGATATGAGTAAAAGATGCCGTCTATCTATCCTTCGTGTACTTATGTCTCATACTTCTGGCGTTCTGGTCAAGCCTCGCTAATGCTTCTGTCCTGTCGATGCTGGGATTAGCTCCCATGTTATTTCGATAGAGCGCGCAATCGTCACGCACGTTGTTGTCGCGAGGCGATCTTATTTTAATTATTGGACATTCTTCATTCCACACCCTGCAGAACATCGTTAGCGATGGTTCTTTTCCACTAATTTGCTCATAATGCACTGGCGTAATGTAAAGCTGCCATATCTGCTTCCACGTGAAATGAGACGGCAGCAACAAAAACGCTTGCTTGGTGTAACTCAGATTTACCTGGTCGTTAACAGATGACTGGTGGCGAAAACGAATCGGTACAATTCTTCCAATTTCATTGGCATATCCACGAAACCAGCAAGCAATAGTATCCCGATTGATAGCTTCTGCGAATCCCCCCTAGTTTTTGTGTTCTGGAACGCTAAATTTATTACTTGGAATTATCCCGCGATACGTACAAAGGTTTTTTTAAAGCTAACACACGTTATTATCAACGAACTTGCCAAGACCATAATTCGAGTACTTACTTGGTAAGGGTCCTACTGTTAACACCGCAGGCAGCTTGAAATGCTTTCTTGCATAGTCACCCCTCCATAGGAACGAAGTAGTCGTATCGCTCGCGCTCCAGCGAGACCTTATCGAGCCGATAGGACGAGCCTAAGCCTAAGGCGGTCATCAAGCAGACTCGCTGGCTCTCTTTGGTGAGTGTCATGTAGCCATGGTAGCGAATTAAATAAATCGCATGTTAAATGTTGCTCTAGATTGATAAAATGACGCTTTAAAACACTACTCTGTGATTACACCTGTAATTTAAGGCAGGTTCAATGACTGTTTTCGTGATTTAGAGTACTTTCCCCTCTATTTGTGGACATGCTGAAGACGGACTCGTAATCTACGCAGCGAGGGCAATCAGGCGTGTAAATACAAAAACTAATCTTGTGTATTAAATGGGGTGTTGCCTCATGGAGAACGCAATGTTGGGGCTTCTAGACGCGCTACAGCACCAGAAGATGGCTTAACTGAAGCTGAAACGCCTTTGATCAGCATCCTATATGCCGCTCGAATTTCGAACTAAGACTTATTTTGTTTGGGGCAGTCTCATTTACAGTACACTATATATTTTATGCATTTACTTATTTTTTATATTTGTTAACGGTGTGTAGAATATCCATCGCCGGGGCTGGTACTGTCACTTGTCGCGGCAACATAATGCAAGAGGGGGGGGGGGCAGTAGACGACGACTACCACGGCAACTTTGACGCCACCCTATTTGAAAAAATGGTTTACACACCTTTGTGGGACCTTGTAGCGGTACGGCGACTGGTTGTGGCTCACATAGATGGTGCAAGTTACCATAAATGGCAAGAAGACATTCTCCTACTCGCTCTTAAGGCAGGCATGTAAGCATGACTAATCAGACACCGTAGGTTTTGCGTTAGTTTTACGTACTATTATACCGCCCTTTTATAACTTTAAAGCAAACTAAACGCTCTGTTGCTGTTTTAGGATTTGACATCGAGCCTACTTAGTTTATACCTCAACTACTTGAGCTCATCAACGCTCCCAAGACCAGAACGACCTACGTAGCGTCTCGAATTGCCCAAAGCACAAGCACACATTTTTATACACGCCCCCGCACCTCCCGGAACTCCAACCTCTTAAAATGGCACGGGGCGTGTGAAAACCAAAGTTGCCCAACCTCCCCGCCGACAACTAAGCAGAACTATCCTCCGAACTGACCACTGAGTTAGCCCGCATCAAGCCTAAGCGCTTGTCCAAGTACTACAAGCGCGTGATGAGGTTTGAGGACAAGTATAGGGCGGATATAGAAGAGTGTGAGCTCATCGACGACGAGAAGCGCTGTGAAGTAGGCGATGGCGAAGACGGTGAGTGACCTCTCTTTTTTTCTTTTTTTCTATACACATCCCAATCCATCAATCTGGACCTTTTTTTTCTTGATGCATGTTTCACATCTTTTTAGTTCTTTCCACACTGTTAACCAATATGAATACCTCAAGTTAGCAACTGTTTCCCCGTTAAAATGGTCTCGGAGACACCGTTTTGCGGAGCTTGTAGCGTCAAAACGACGTGAATTAGCCATTTTAACATGAGAAACACACTCAAAATGAGTTGCTTTACTACATATCTAAATGTCGTATCTGGCGTTTTTCAAAATTGAGACCACCATTCCGTCGTGAGTATTAGCCCCCTAATGTATGCCGCTACAATAGGACAAGGTATTTCCTACTAAAAAAAAAGACATTTTGATACTAGGACAAGACATGTTGGTACGACCACAACACATTTTCGTACGTTTTGATACTACAACAAGACATGCCTTATGGCAAGCCAAATGGGTATTGTTTGGTACTAGGACACGACATTTTGGTACGCCGACAAGTACTACGGCAAGACATTCAGCTACGACGACAATTCCTAACTATACTACGACATGACATTCGAATACGATACTATCCAGCTTTAAGCAGCAAACCAGGTCACTTTAGCTCCCTGGTATCGCTTTTTCTTGTCCAGTCATCAGCGATACGATGCGAGTGTATGCTCATTTCAGTTCTTTGCCTGGACACGCGCTGCATCCACGAACATTTCTTTCGTGTGGTAAATGATCTCATAAACAAGTATATCACCGAGTTGGCTCTGCCGGTGGTCAAACACGCCAGCGCAAGCTATCGGAGAAGTGTTTCATTCTGCTGTTTTTGTGCCCACTCGGCCCACAATTTCACCATTTTCAGCGATCAGTGCCAGGGGTAAGCATAATGCGGTACTGATCTTCAACTCGGCGAACACGTGAAGAGTAAACCGAATGCTGTCTCCCGGTATATTTTTGTTGATCTAGCCATTCCTCCCAACAATGTAAAGAACTTGTGTAACGCTGTTCTACGTAACGGAGAGCCCTACTTAATATTGAGGCGTTTGAACGACTCTTTTGGTTGTGTGGTGATCACTTGTTAATTGTAACGGGGTTCAAGCTGCCGCTACTAATTTACACTATAGTTTAGAGGAAGCTAGTAATAGTGAGCTCAAACCTTTAGGCTAGGGAAGAATCAACTTACTAATTTATAAACCCCTGGTTTCATGTGAGCCACTTAAATGCAGATCAACATG
Source organism: Phytophthora cactorum (assembly GCA_016864655.1). NCBI lineage: Eukaryota > Oomycota > Peronosporomycetes > Peronosporales > Peronosporaceae > Phytophthora > Phytophthora cactorum. The sequence continues at coordinate 286,745 of NHQK01000003.1, forward strand.
ATAATAAGTCACCCCACTTTCTAGTCGAAAAAATGATGACACATCCGCACACGCGAGCCGTGCGCTGCTATGCCTACTAATGTAATAACTATAACGTTGTATACCTACTTACGTCATTGGAGAGAGGAAATTACATTGATGCTTCAGCGTAGCTGTGGGAACTTATGTCAGCGACAGAAATACGAGCTCGTCACGATTCCAGGTGCAAAGTGTTCGTGGTAAATCAAGCCAGGGATGGATGTACACGATCTCATCGCCGGCTTGATGTTCTATCGGGGATTATTGAAGGTTATACGTTCGGCTTCATTGCCGTTCGTGGTCCGTCTTTTGATCTCGAATGGAGAAGCCACCTTACCCGAACGACGGTTGTTGGGTCCACGATTCAAGCACGCACCATCCCAGATGATTGTTGCCACGCTTCAGTTGCACCCCGTCAGACGCAGTGTTGCGCCATTGGTGAGAGTGTCGTTAAGATAGTGTAACGGGCTGGCGACGCAGTCGCCGGGCCGCAGTCCCGATGCCAGTTATGCTACTTGGCTTGAAGCTCTTGGAGTTCCCGCGCTCCGCAACGGAGCAGCTGACGCGCCAACACTTGGTTATTCATGCTCTTCTTCTGTATGTCTTGTGAGAGACGAGATCACAGAGTTGACAATAATGACAATAACGCATTAGGTATGGAGAAACGTCGCCTCCAATGCTTCCTCTGCGGTAATATATTCACCTCGTTGAGGGCGCCGAAGTCGCTTATGGGCGCTCCAAGCCTGTAGTGTTCTAGTAGGTAAGGGTAATCTATCGGTTATGGGTACGCCAAGCCTATCGTATTGTTGTAGTTAAGGGTGTTCTAACGCCATTCGCCGGTGAGAAGGGGTCAAGACTCGTGACACTCGAACAAACTTGAGCAAGATTATCAAAGTAAAGGCGAATCCTTAATTTAAAAAAGAATAGATACGTCGAATGTATCCGGGGTCGACATAATTTGTTGCGTACACATAAACTGGGCCACTCGGTCCATACAACAATGAAGATGTCACCAAATTGAATCGATATTTCATACATGATTCTCGTAGTGATCCACTCCCCTTTGAACGATGAAACTTTGCCTGCTGCAAAGGAAGATTCTAGAAATTCCGAAAACGTTTTCATATCCTGATTTGCTTTCGAATTGGCGGATCTGTTAGCGTATACCACAAGGGTAAATGGTCCTCCCTGGGCAGATGGGGGTGCCGCATGAAACGTCGATTCGTGGGACTGGAAAGGTGTTTCGCGTGGATAGGGGAATGGGACACTACGTCTCCCCCCCCCCCCACACACACACACACACACACATAAGCTTGGGGAGTATCGCGCTAGACAGAGTACAGGTTGTAGCAGCTTACAACCTCTTTGTTTAAATGTAGACTCAATAAATATTACTATCGTTCTCGCTGAAATAAATAGACCAGCGCTGTCGAAAGGGGGGGGGGGGTCGACACAGGGGGTCCGCAGCAGCAACCATGCCGCATGCTTGGAAACATTTTGATCGGATTACGCTTACAAAAGGGAAGTAAGTGAAAGTGACACAGTCTGGCCCGGAAGGTGTATACCCTCCACTTACATAAATCAAGTCTAATAGAACGCCAGCCGGCTTCGTGGTCGAGATCTCCACGAACGGCTGTGTGACGCGCCCGTATACGTGCGTCGCCCCCACCGTGAGCTACGATGGCACTACCATTAACGCCAGCAATACGACAATGACGGCGGAACAGAACGTGTCGACCACGAAAATATAGGTTGTGGAAGGGTATTTAAAATAGGATCGTATTACAAGTGGGAGTCGATTCTTTACTTTCGTCGAGTAGAATGGAGATTATCCTGGTAGTGCTACGGTAGTACGGACAGCCCAATCGGGATTAATTCGGTCTCCTTGGTGTACGCTACTTAATTTCTACCCGTACAATCTTCAAATGAATGGCTTTATAAATCATCATTTCGTATCGACGATCCGAGGTAAATTCATCGAGATTGATCAATTCAAACAGGACGGACGTCTACACGTAACGAGGCCACCAACTGACTACTCGCTGTAGTTTCTTATTTGCACGAAGAATGTTATTAAAATTATAACTGTTTTACGTAGGCCTGCGTGCCTGCAACTATTCGCGTTTTGAACAGATAAGTTGGCTCTACTGCAATTCGTGGTGACCGAGGTTCGGTGCCGAAAGGGATAGTTGGGCTGGTTTCCAAGCGCGAGTTGAGTTGATTGCAAAGCAAATTGCGAGACGTCTAACCCCTGAATAAAACTTAAAGCTCCATCCGCGAAAGCCACAGTACGTCTACGGTACGTTGAATTCACTAATTGTGGACGCAGATAACTTGGTCTCCTCGAAGTCGGAAGCGTTTCGTGCATAGAGCTGGTGAGGTCCGTGGTGACCTAGATCCGTGCCAGCTGTGTTGCTGAAAGGGTTGGGCGTGTAGGTCGTCAAGTGCTAATTATCCCGCAAATTGCTAGGTGTTTAATATATATGGTAACGTAGTTGAGGGGGGGAGCGGGTCAAAACAAAAGTGACCGCCCCCGCAGTTCACATGGATGGAAGCTTCTAGAAGCTTCCATAACCATCCTACATCTGCACATCATATTAATATTCCAAACCATTACTGTTGCCTTCTACTGTACTGTAGCTACTTTCAGCTAATTACGATGCAGCCACCCTCCCTCCAAAATGAGGAAACCGCCAAAACCGTACTTATTCGAACCGAACTTAAGATGCCAACAACCGAACTTAAGTCGTCAGTTCCAAAATCGGTCGGACACGTCGCAACAGGGACTGCTCCACAACGGTTCTTGCGGCAATGCGTTGGTCGCTGTGTGGTGGTGTACTCCCCCGCGTGGGGCTGGATGGGTTTGCCAGCGCCACCGGTGGAGAGGCTAGGAGAGGGGCTTGACCGTGTCCACGTCGAGTCCCCTCCGCCTGGGCCTGTGACGACAGCCACGCGCTTCTCAACCAGCTCCCCGACTTGGCTGAGCTCGCACCTCGCGCTGCGCCATACTCACCTCGTGCCCCCCTCCCCCCCCCAGTCTTCGCCTCCTGTGCGCCGCCTTCGTCTCAGGGCGTGCTTTCTTTCCCTCGTAGAGCGCTGTCTTCGCCTCGTGCTTTGCTGGCGTTGGCGTCGGACTTCACGTTGGATCCTAGTCTGCTGAATCCCCACTTGTTGCTGGACGCTGCCGGACTTCCGCTGGGCTCGCTTGGCGCCAGATCGCCGCGACAGTCGTCTCGAAGCGAAGACGATGACGATGATCCAATGCATGCGTTATGGACGCGATCATGTCTGCCCTACCAACGCAAGAGCTGCTGTCCATCCACCTGTCGTGGTTTTTGAAGACGTCTTCCCAAATTTTGACGATGAAAATGAGGAGACGGCACGCGTTTTTCGTCGTTTACGACGTGAGGCTTCGCCGCCTGTTTCTGCTGTTCCGCAAGAAGTTGATGCCGATGTCTGTTTGCTTACCTAAGCGCCGTTAAAGCAGCCTAAAGTGCTGTCCCTGCGGTTGCCACACCTGCTGTCCCTGTGGTTGTCACACGTGTACCCCTGCGGTTGCTGCTGCCCCTTCTGCTCCTGCGCCGGCGATACGACGCGTAGTCCATAATGTTTGGCTTCCACGTCATCCTGAGCGCCACCCGGTTATTTGACACCGTAATCATTTTGATCCAAAAGCGCCTTACGACCACCGGAAAACTATAGTTTCTCATACTACATGGATCGGTGGGGCGATCCACCAAATCGTGCTTACTTGGTAAAGTGGGACAGTCGTAAGTTGAAATTGTGTTGGTGCTGGGAAAAAGACCTCGTCGACTTTTCAGATCTCAAGGAGCAAGTTGATAGTTGGGTCGAAGCTGGGCGACCCGGATCATTTTACCGATACGCCGATGAGCACTTCGGTGGTGCTAACGCTTCCGCCAGTGGGCGCTGCTTCGCGGATGCGATTCACCAGGCGTGTTATCATCATGACAATCTACCGCTCATTACTGACGATCACTGGACACGCTTCAAAAAGATCTACAATGACAACTCTCGCACAGGGTCAAGCGTGAGGCGTGGCCGAGTTCTTTCAGTTCTTGGAGCGTGAGCGTGTACCACCGGACTACAGCGTAGTGTATAAGACGCAACTCTCTGGTGTAAACAAAGCGACATTGAACTTGCATCAGGAGCTGGGCAAGTTCGTTCGCGATTACAAATTGGAGTTTGGTTTTTATCTCGTGTGTGTGGGTCAGCAACGGCTGGATCACTGCTTCGTTCTTATGGAGCGTCTTGGTTGTGGTCGGCTTATGATATATGACGGCTAAAAAGACGATGACGATCCTCCATGTGTGATGGAACTTCTTCTCTGGATTGAAAGCGTCAAGGTCATCTCTCGTATCAAGGAAGGACCGACGCCTAAGCCACCAAGAGGTCGACACCTCACTAAGGCCGAAAAGAAGCGAGCGGCTAAGGCAGCAGTGAAGTCGAAGAAGAACGCAAAGAAGTGAGCTCGTAAGCTGCAGTAGCGATGCTTGTGATTGGGACTACATATGGTCATTGAACTCCCTTTCATTGCTGTCTTGTTCATCTCCGCTTATTCGAGCGCCGCTTGCTTTCAAACTCTGCGATCAAGTCCGGTACTTGCCCTAAGTCTTCCACAGGAACCCAATTAGTCTTCTCTTCACCTACCCACTCCACAAGAAATTGAGTCCGTCGTTTGTGTCTCCGCTTGCCTAACAAGCACTGGACAACTTCCATCTGCGAAGATGACATCGTTTGGCCGCGACAATCGCGTCGATTCCTTGTAGGGTTTCAGCGATTCTGTATTGAAGACTGGATGGAGCTTGTGCCGGTTTGAATATTCAGCTCGTACGCGTGGTTGTGTACCTTGCAAACAACTGTGTACGGGCCTATCCACTTCGGGCGGAACTTGGTCGAATTGGGTAGGCCAGTGTGTTTTGGATCCAAGTGCTGAGTACTCAGGTGTACACGGTCACCAACGTCGAACTGTTGCTCAACTCGGTTTTGATCATAAACGTCACGCATTCGCTCCTGAGCTTGAGCTAAGGCTTCACGGCATCGGAGAAGAATTGCTGCCTGATGCTCGTGGAACTCTATGCCTCGTCAACTCTTGGGCAAGTTTTCGAGTTGTTCAGCTGCAAGCTGAAGTGGTGTCAGTGAAATGTATCCCAGATCAGCTTCGAATGGATCAAGCTTGGTGCTGGTGTTTACTGTCGAGTTGGTTGCAAATTCAGCGTTCGCAAGGTGACGTCCTAATCGTCTTGCAGCGGCCCGACAAAACATCGAAGATACCCCTCCAGCGTACGTTTCATACGGTCCGTTTGGCCGTCGCCTTGAGCTCGATGCGCAGCGGTCATGCTTAGCTTCGTCCCGACGGACTTGAAAACGTGTTGCCATCATTTGAATCCGATTGGAATCCGAAACGATGTTCGTAGGTATACCATGAAGCTTCCAGATGTGGTCAATGAAGAGACAACGCCTTCGGCTGTCACCTTCTTCGTAGTCGGTGAAAAATGGCATCGCTTCGTTAGTCTGTCAAAGACGGCCTAGATAGAGTCTACGTCACGCTTAGCACGTGGCAAGTAGGTAATGAAGTCCATGGATATTGATCGCCACCGTTCGTCGGGGATCTGTAAGGGCTCAAGAAGACCGGTCGGCTTGGTAAGCCAAAGTTTGTTCCGTCGACAGGGCTCACAGTCGGTGATGAAATTCTGTATGGACTTCAACATCTTGGACCAGTACCAGCGTCACGCGAGTGCTAAGTACGTACGTTCGACGCCCGGATGACTGCCGTAGTTTGAACCATGGCCCTCGCTGATGATTGAGTGCCGCAGCTTCACATTGTTGGGCACTACAGCTCGCGGTACATCGTCCGATGGAGATTGATACCAGAGCAAGCCATTGGCTGTGGAATAGCAACGATACTTCTTGAGGTGCTGGGACTTGTCTTTCGGACTCAAGTTTGCGGTTCGTTGCTTGATCGCTGCAAATATTCCTTGCGTGTCGCGGTCTTTCCCATACGTCTTCGTGGTGTTCGTGATCAGCTCGGTGTCCGTGGTCACTTCACTGATCACCAAACTGAACGACGTGTCGTCGGAACTCGTCACGCTCAAGTCGTGAAAGAACTTCGTCTCCGGTTGAAGGTCGGGGCTCCGGCTTAACGCGTCAGCTATGCCAATTTGATCCCGGGAGGTACGAGAACGGTTGCTGATACTCCGCGAGGATATCGTACCAGCGAGCAAGTCGATGGTTAGTCATCTTCTGTGTGAACAGAGCTTCAATACTCTTGTGATCGGTTTCGATAATCGGGGGGTTATCCAAGCAGACGGCCCGGAATAGCACACAGCCGACCGCAAACTTGCTTGCATCCGTACGAAAATACATGGGCTGGCTGAAGTCTGTCAGATTCAACACGGATGGGCTACACAACCGTCTCTTCAACTTCTTAAAGCTCTTCAACTGCTCGCTGCTGAAGTGGATCTTCACGTTGCGCTTGTCCTTCTTTTTCAGAAGAGTGAATATGGTTGCTGTCAGCGTACTCGGAGCAGAAACACTGGACGTCACCGGTTAAACCTAGAAAGCTGTGAAGCTCTTCTTGGGTTCGTGGTACGGCCAGTCCTTGACCGTCTGCACCTTGTCGGGGTCAATACGCACACCGATGCGTCCCACGAAATCACAAAAGCATGGAATCTCCTCCGCACAGAGGACACACTTGGACAACTTAACGAACAGCTTGTTATCGCGCAAGATTTCCAGGGTCTTGCGCAATGCTTCACGGTGGTATTCGATGTTTCGCGACTTCATGGAATTTTAGATGTCGTCGTAAAACGACTTCGTATTCTCCAAGCCTCGGAAGAATTTTGATGTTAATCGATGCATCGCCGCCGGCGCGTTGCAGGCTCTCATGGGTAATTCAAGATACTCCAAAAGTCCGTTCGACGTCTGGAGCGCTGTGAACTTGATGTCTTCCTCGTGCATGCGCACTTGGTAATACGCCGACGTCCGGTCCACCGTGGAGAACCAGTACGCTCCCGATATGGCGTTCGGAATGTATTTCTTTCGGGTCATCGGGATACTCTGGTGCACCGTGTCGGGGTTCAAATATCGGTATTTGAGTACGATTCGTCAACCGACTGGTTTCCGCACGCAGGACGTTGGAGCAGCATGTGGGCTGATACTGGGCCGAATCAGCTTCTCCTTTACCATGTCTTCAATCCAGCGCACGATTTCACGCTGCTGTTCTAGTGACTGTCGCCATTGCTGCCGATATATCGCGAAGTTTGCGTCCTTCACATCGATCCGGAGTTCGATATCGCACTTCTCGGGTAGCCCTTCCGGGAGTTTGGGACGAAAAACATTGTCCTTGTACTCCAGGAGAAGATCGTAGGCCGGATTACTACGTTTCCCAGGTAGCGTTGTGCTTTTGCGGTTCCGACATTGTCTGGTTGATCATGCCGCTGCAGTGAGCGTGCGACCTGGTTGATCGTCTCGTTCGTCTACACAAGCATGAAGTCAGGTTCATCGGCTGACTTGGCTTTGATTATCAGGAACTTCCGAAGTTTCTTGCGCGCGATGTACTTCGTTTGTACACCACTCTCGTCTGCGACACCCATCGTGAACATCTTCTCCCCCCCCCCCCCCCAATCTATCTGCTGCTGTATTTTCTCAAAGAATGGGATTCCGAGGATGCAGTCAAATTTGCCGGGAATCGCGTACACGACAGCAACGCGCTTGTACACTTCGTGTATACGAGACACCGTGATGTCTAGAGGTAAGACCTCCAGTTCCGTCTCGATGATTTGGTTGTCTCTAAGCTTGGCTGGGATGTTCTTGCCGTCGAACTTCGCCGTCTGGAGTTGATGCTTCTCGACCCAACGTTTTGATACGTAAATTTTGGTAGCTCCACTGTCTAACAACATGCTCTGAGTAGCCAAACCTTGGCCGCTCTCGTTGATCTCTCCTGTTACCGAGAGCAACGGGCTTGATTTGTAGGCTAGAGGGTTTTCACACAGAACGTTAAGGCTGATACTCTCAATCTCAGATGTTCTGGTTACGCTCTCGGCCACGTCAGGACCCTCATTCACTGACGTGGTTGCTCGTTTCCGCGCGCCTTGTTGCGTCTCTCAGGCAAAGCAGTTGACCCGGGCTTCTTGCAGAAGTGGCAGAAGCGGTTCTCGGCACACTAGGTGTCCGACTTCGGATTGAAGCGACCTCTTCCTCGGATTAGCTGGGGCACGTTTCTTGTTTTCGCGGGATTGGCGCTCGCGTGCGTCATCCACGAAGTGAGTAACCTCGCACCTGACAGCTAAGTCCATGGCGTCGCTCAAAGTTTCGGGGTTCTCCATCTTAACGTAGCTACGCGTGCGAGGCTTGATGCCGATAGCGCAACAGAGAACCTGGTCAAGCATGCTCATGCCTTCGGCGGAGAAGATGAGAGCTGCGTACTCGCCGTTGTAGGACTCGATGTCCGCTGCCTGCTTGAGTCGCTGAAGCTTCTCAACGCAGAACAGCTCGGTAGTTCGACGCCTCGAAGTGTTGGAGCATATGCTCACGAAAAATCTCCCACGCGTGCTCCTCACTTCGAGTCGTCGACGACCAGTGCAGGAACCGACCCAAGGCCGGCTTCTCCATCACCGATCCGGCGATTCCCGGGAGGCATATGTTTGCGTCCTCAATCGGAAAGTTGTTGACGCGGCAGGCGTTCTCGATCTGAAACAGCCATTCGCGTACGTCCTCTCCCCTTTTGCTGGTGAACTTAGGCAGATTGACCGGCACTCGAGTGCGGTCTGCCATTACTTGGTTCACCCGATCGATCTTGGCTTGGAGCTAGACGCTCGTCGTCTTGGGCTCTCTTGGTCAGGTTGCTGGGACCAACCGGTGCTACCAGTATGTCTGGAAAGGCAGTTGAGGGGAAAAGCGGGTCAACACAAAAGTGACTGCCCCCGCAGTTCAGATGAATGGAAGCTTCCGCAACAATCCTACATCTGCACATTATATTAATATGTCCTAACCAGTACTGTTGCCTTCTACTGTACTGTGGATACATTTAACCCCAATGTTTTTTTCTTCTGTTCTCGTCGACCCCATTTGGCTCGAGCTTCTGTGGTCGTCCTTATAGCACGACGTGTGCTACGGGGGGGGGGGGGGGGGGGGGCTTACATGTAGCTGTTTCTTTAATGCTATCGTAGTACCGGTATCAGTTGGTACCGGAAGTTAGATGCACAATAGGATGCATGATTGTCGCGGTTAGCATGTGTCCAAGCACGCCGCGATGATGAGTCGACAGAGTAAATACTGGAAGCGTTGATGAGTTTCCAGCAGCGTGATTGACGCCATGACAGCTCAGTATATGTGGGTGCCTGCTGCAGCGACCCAGCCCGCCGCTGTGGTTTGCCGTACGAGAGCACACGAGCATCTACGAATACAGCACAACAACAATTAGTGTAGCGATTCAACAAGTCTGACTACCACACATACTTTTAGAGAAGATGCCCCAACGCCTTGTCCTGCGCCGGAGCCTGGCACTTCTCACGGAGTCCACATAGACCTGGTCAGTATGGCTCAAATGCTGCAGATGAAGTACTTGGATCAAATTTGCAAATGAACACCAATCGCAACTACCGGTGCTGTAGTCGCTTCACCGGTACAGCTATTTTCCCACTTTCAAAAACACTACCGTGCTTCCAGTAGTTAGTCTGAATTCAGAAATAGTCTACGTTCATAATTAGTCTGCATCAGACTAATTCATGCACATTGGCAAATTCAGAAATAGTCTAAGCGCAAACGTTCAGAATTAGTCTGCCAAAAATGGGATGAACCAGGCCATAGGAGCAAGTTAACCAGGCCTGTATATGGAGCTTGGTACTCCTGGGGGGGGGGGGGGGGGGGGGAGCAGCGCTTGATTGCAAGCAGTCATTGCATCGCACAAAAGCCAGGCGCTGAGCCAGTCATTTTTTTACAAGTAGGTCGCACATTCATATCTCAACAGGCCAGAGAAATCATCACTCCTCTACTCACTTAGTGGACGCTACGAACACTTGTTGGTACCGTGGCTGCGGTGAAAAAGCTACCGATGTCCCAACTGTGGGTACCTCATTCCTCTTTTCTGTATCCTCCCGTCGGTTCGGTCAGCTGGTAAGATGCTAAGCTGTATTTCTTCTTCACTCAGCTCTCGTAATTCGACAAGCCACCCGAGGTGGAGACAATGAACAATAACGAAGAACAGAAAGATTGTCCCTCGGTAAGCAGTGTGAATGACGATAGTAGCTTCCCTTTCTTGAATATAGTTCCGACTAATTAAGACTTCAAAATGAGTCGATATTCAGAATTAGTCTATCTAAGTTGGCTTCAGACTAAATTGTGTGAGCATTTGAAAAAACCAGCTTACATAAATTAGTCTGAGTCTGACTAATAGGTCAGAACGAAAATCTGAGAAAAATATGATGATTTATTGCGCTTTTCGTTTCGTTTAACTCTTTGAGGACGCAAACTTTCGTCGGCTCTGAGCGCAACGAAACGGAATCAGAAGGATCAAAATTATCAAATAGGCTATTAGTCAGTATAGTGCCTGCAGCACCTGCACGTATGCGGCCTCCCGCGCCAATTTCACGGTCTAGTAGGTCTATGCATGACACTTCGCTGTCTTTCCTATCTATTTAGCGAAGTTTTCTATCTAGGCTGTCTTCATCAGTCTCATTCGCCGCGAATGATTCGAGTAGATAGTTTTCTATGCCATACGTGCCAGTGTTGCGTTAGGCTTACTCTTTTTGGCCTAATTCTCGACCGCGAAGGCATTCTCCAGCTGGTGGGACTGCTCCAGCGCTAAACCACCTTCCTCTGAGAGAAGGTTGCTCCAAGCACCGTCGGGGGATGAATGCGATTTGACGTCCTAATTCGTTTTTCGTTTCGTCACTTTCTGCTTAAGCACCATGTGGCATTTTTTTGGGACGACTCTTTGATTTGTTCCGAAGGTTGTTTAAGTACTGTAGCTTAAGTAGATTGTAAGAACTGTACCCGACCAATTCTCTAGTTAATATCCACTAATAATATTAAAGTAATGCTTAAGTATTCGTTTTTACAAACTCCAAGTATTTGATATTTAATTAAACTAGTAATTTGAAGAAAAATAGTAGTTCTATTATTTGCTATTAGAAGTCGGCGACACCAGATTAGTAATATTTCTAGATTGTTAAAGCAAAATGGATTAATATTTGTAATATTACAAATTGAACACTAATACCAATCCCTGACTTTCGCTAAACTGCGGTTTTTCCTGAAAAAGGACATTGCTGCTGCAAGCAACTTTCGCGTCGCGATGGTGGATGCGGACGTGTACTTCGGCGATGACTTCGGCCAGAAGATTGACCTCACGGTGCGGATCCGCGAGATCCTGCGCAACTATCCCGGTACGCTACTCCTCCTGTTATGGACTACGGAGGCAGCTCATTCCTAAATCCTGATATTTCTCCCGATGGGTTGACACTGGTGTCTATTGTTTTTTGCAGAGGGCACGTCCATCTTTAAGGAGATGGTACAGAACGCAGACGATGCCGGCGCCACGGAGGTGAACCTGTGTCTGGACTATCGCCAGCACGCGGCGACGGGGCTCGCGTATGAGAAACTCGCGTCGTTCCAAGGTTAGTGAAGGCTTTGAGGGGGGGGGGGGGGGTATTTTCACAGTCTAATTGCTAACTCTATTGCTGTCTTGCTTTGGTTGTTGCTGCGCAGGTCCGTCGTTGCTGGTTCATAACAACGCCACGTTCAGTGATGCCGACTTTCAGTCGATTCAGGTAGAGAATGGAAGGATTTATTGCTGTGATGGTAATGGCTAGAGACTGATTGTTATTTGCTGAATATACTTGTAGCGCATTGGAGACTCGCTCAAGAAGGACAACTCGAAAGGGTGGAAGACTGGACGTTTCGGTGTTGGCTTTAACTCCGGTACGATGCGTGTATTGTGTGAGACTGATCTTGGCAGCAGAGAGGCCGATGCTAAAGTGTTACGTTGCTTCTCGTTTGTTATGGCGCAGTATACCACGTGACTGATCTTCCCGCGTTTGTTAGCGGCTCGCAGCTGGTCTTCTTCGACCCTCAGGTTTGTAGAATGCACTGCTTGGACCTGCTGGACAATGCTTGCAACAAATATGGCAAACTGATGCCCATTTCATTATCACTAAAGGCTTGCCATTTACCAAACGTCAACCCAAGTAACCCAGGAAAGATGATCGACTATATCGCACATCCTGATCTGGTGAGCAACTTTCCTGACCAAATCAACCCATTCCGATGCTTTGGATGCAACTTTTCGGAGCCCTTTTTGGTAAGTACGATACTTTCGCTTCCTTACTCACTTCCTTTTATGGCAACTAACGTTTCCTACTCACTAACTCGTTGAAGGGGACAATTTTTCGTCTTGCACTTCGAACGGAAGAGCAAGCGCAGCGGAGCAAGCTCTCGAATCGTGCCCAAACGCCGGCAAAAATGGCAGAAATGCTGAAAGAATTTGCTGACAGCTTGCCGACCGTGTTGCTATTCTTGCGCAATGTGTGCAAGATATCGATATGGGAATGGAGAGCTGGAGAAGACGCCCCTACTGTTCTGCACAAAGCTTCGATCAGCAATATGACGTCGGAGATCAAATCGAAGCGCTCGCTGCAACATACAAGCCTGAGCTCGAATAGTCAACGCGCCACCCAGCAATTCTCAACTGATGGTATTCGATATTGCTGGTACATTTGATCTGTCCACGGAATATCTCTAATTATTTGTTGCATTACAGGAATCGTTTGCGACTATCCGTTGAGTATCGAAGCTCAGCATCGCTCCACAAGTTCGACAGAAAAATACGAGTACTTGATCATGAATCAGCTTGGTGGTGGAGAGTGCACCAAGGTAGCATGCGATCCAGCCAATGCGAGCCAGCGTCTCGTTCCATGGGGTGGTGTAGCTGTGTCAACGACGGCTGATTCCACAAATACTGCTACGTCTGGCTTGGCGTTTTGTTTCTTGCCGCTGCCGACGCATACGTATTTACCTGTGCACGTAAGTATTCACTGCCTGTAAACGTGTAAATGACTGCAACTGCTAACGAATGTTGCTTTTGCTGCTACTATCCTCATCAGGTGAACGGATACTTCGAACTCTCGTCAAATCGTCGAGACATTTGGTTTGGTGAGGGTCTAAGTGGAGATGGGTTGCTTCGTGCACAGTGGAATATTGCCTTGCTTCGTGATGTGATTGCGCCATGCTATGCTCGAGCGATATTACACCTGGCTAACAATCACGTTATGGAGCCTGATCAACACGTCCAGTTGTTACCGCAAGCTCTACCGCCAGCGCCCTGGGACTCCCTCACGTACGCGTTTTTCTCGTTGATTAGCAATAAACCGTGTTTGTACAGCGAAGTAGGAGTCGGGCGGTGGGTCTCTCCTACGGAGAGCATGGTGATTCGCAGCAGTTACTCGAACTCGAAGCATCTAGAGCAACTGCTGATTGATGACGATTTTCCTGTTGTCCGCAACTTGGCTGATGATCTCGAGCGTGTACTGGTAAAAACCGGAACGGTTCCGTCGTACGTTGAACCACAAACCGTACGGAAGGCTTACAAAACCAAGAGTTCTGGTCATGCGGGTAACCAAGATGCTATCAAGTGCTTGCTCAGCTTTATGCTGAGTGACTTGGGGTCTGGCCGCTTAAATGCACTTGTCGGTGTCAAATTTCTCCCGGTGGCGGATGGAACTCTTCGAGTGTTTGAGAATCGCTCCAATTTTGATCCTAATGAACTCGAGTACCTGTGCTCTATGGGATTTACACGACAGCATGCTGTTTTCGCGCTAGCGGTAACGGGGGGCAACGGAGTGGAAACGGCACTTAATTGGTTGCTGCAGAATCCGAATCCATCGATTGTAAATGGAGAAGGAATCAATACCACATTTTACATCCCAAGCCGTGAAGAATTGGAGTTGCTGGAGAAAGCACGAGGTCACTTAGTGAATATTGAAGCTATTGGTGCAAGTGAACTGAAGCTTCTATCCTCGGAAGTGGCGCAAAACCAACTTAACGTACAAAAGTTGGATTACCAAGGTTTTGAAGATATGCTGGCAGTGGTGTTGCCTGCTGCGTGGTTTGGGAAGCTGTTAGTTCCTTGGAGTGGAACAGATGACGGTGATGAATTAAATGAGGAATGGTTTCGGCAGCTCTGGAATTACATTGGTAAGAGCAAGCACCTTTCCTCGTTTAAGGATAAGTGGCCGCTTGTGCCAACATCTTCACACAAATTGGCACAGTTGAGTGCTTCAGCAGGTGTGCTGAGTGCCGAGCTTATTCCTGAGGGTTGCCTCCAGTGCTTGAAAAAGATACAAGTGCGTCTTCTTCTTCCAAACCTGTTTGCATCTTTCCAGCCAAACCCGGAGGTATGGCAGTATATTCACCAGCCAACACCTGCCGGTATGCTGGCGTGCATTGGAGTGGCCTTAGGCGCAGGAGGCTTGACAGTACCAGCTCGAGTGAACACATTATTCGAACGCACCAAGAGGTCCGACAGGGAGCACCTGCTTAAATTTCTGATGTCTGGGAATATCGAAGACATCGGCGCGAACCACAAGCAAATCTGCTGCAAGTTGCCTATTTTTCAAGGTTTTCGAACGATTTCGCAAATCGAAGAGCGCGGCACTCAGTGGGTGAGCAGTGAAGAAGGGATTGATAACTTGGACAGTGGGTTTTCTTCTGTGTTTGTGTCGCTGGCGGAGATCAAGGAACGTCACCACGAAGCTTTGCTATGCATGGGCATTGCTACGAATTTCCTTGACGACAACTTCATTTTTGTGAAGGAAGGCGATGCAACACTGGCGGAATTCCTGGCACTTTTGGGTGTTCGACGGATCTCTAAAGTGGAGTTTTTTGCGAAGCACCTGATTCCGCGTTTCAATCGCATTAAGCCCGAAGCGCGCGTAAAATTTGTGTACCAGTTACTGGTAGAACTAAATTCCTTGCTAGCGCAGGATCATGACGGCATTTTGTCAAGTATCATCGAGACTGCAGCAATTTTCCCGACAATGACGGGAGATCTGAAGTGTATTGACGACTTGTATGACCCAGAGATTGACGAATTTATGGATATCATGGATGAATCGTTTTTCCCAGCACTTGAGCTTCAAGATCCGCAGCCACTTTCGGCGCTGAGGTCTATAGGGCTACAACGTGCGTTATCCAGACGATCCATTTTGTCGCTAGCGGTGTCTATAGAGAATGACCAGATGACGATTGCAGCCGGCAGTGCTGGGCTGAAAGACGACGCTGATCTGGATGAAATGTGCGAGAAGTTGCGCTCCCGTTCCGTTAAGTTCTTTCAGTATGTGGAAACACACATGGGCCAACTGGTAACTCCAACATCACTTCAGCAAAAACCGCAGACTCATGCAAAGAAAAGCAAAAAGAGCAAGGGAATTCGCTTTTTGCGGAGTTTCATAGGTGACGATCGTTTACGCGGACTTGACACACTACATGACAACAGCGTGCCAACCGCAGAAGCATTGGAGGGACAGGCGATGGAGAGAGCTGAGATTGAAGATTTTAAAGCGAAATTAGCGATTATCGTGTGGATCCCAGTGTGTGAGGAAAAACCGCACCCCGCAGCGCCATGGTACAAACAAGGGGAGCGAGTCATCGTCGCATCGTCGCAGCAATCCCGGCCGACAAAGCAATTGTGGCTTTGTTCATCTCAATTCCACATCATTAAGTGCTCGGTGCATTCAGAAGTTTTGCGAGGTGTGCTGAGTTGGGATAAGCATGTGCCAGTTGAGACGATCGCTGCTCAGCTAAAGAAGATTTCTCTGCTATTTGATAGTCGACGAGTGCAAGGTGATGGAGATCAGAAGTCTGGTGCTGCCAATGACACCCACGTGATTTGGTCCGCGGTGTACAACATATACCAGGTATTATCGGTATTTTTTGAGACGGAGCAGGGAGAACGCCGTAACCAGATTCTAACGATTTTGTCCGGAAACGGCAAGTATGTGTGGGTTGGTGACCGCTTTGTGTCGGCAAACCACGTGGCCAATGTTGCTGTTGTGAATGCGGAACCTTATTTGTATACGGTTCCTAATGAGCTACTTCATTTCCGGCCCTTCTTACGAGCGATTGGCGTCCGAGAAAGGTTTGCACTGGCAGATTATGTGCACGTTCTTGGATCAATGTACAAGGAATGCTCAGCCGTGGCGACTTCAGAAGAAGGGAACACAAAGGCTGCCCCCCTCTCGGGCGATAAACTGACGACAGCGATCGGATTGATTCAATTGATTAGCGACACGCTACAACACCACTCCGATTATGAGTTGTTCGCCCCGGACCGAAATGGAGTACTGGAATTCGCGGCAAGTTTGACGTACGATGATGCTCCCTGGCTGGATGAACGCGATTACGATACCTCTTCAGAGTCCATTCGATTTATCCACCCCAAAATCTCCAACGAAGTCGCTGCAAAAATCGGATCTCGTTCCTTGCGCAACCAGTTATTGAATGAAAGCGGCCACGAAGCGATGTCGTTTGGAGATGTCGAGGCATTTGGTCAGACAGAAGCGCTAACAAAGCGAATTGCGCACATTCTGGAGCAGTATCCGGATGGACCAAATATTATTAGTGAGCTCATTCAAAACGCAGATGACGCCGGAGCTACTCGTGTCGCTGTGCTATACAACAGCGGCACGTACGGAACTTCTTCGTTATTGAGCCCAGCAATGGCGAAGTGGCAGGGGCCGGCACTGTATTGCGTACGTTTGTTTCTCTTCTGTCGTATGTGCTGCATTTTCTATCGTTCTGACCATGCTGTATTTGTTATTGTAGTATAACGATGCTGAGTTCAGTGATGGGGATTTTATTAACCTTGCACGCATTGGTCAAGCCAGCAAGCTGCAACGTGCAGCTACAACCGGACGATTTGGACTAGGATTCAACTCCGTGTACCATTTTACAGACCTACCTTCGATAGTTTCAGCCAAGTCGATTGGTACGCCTCTCACTGTTGCTGTGATGGTGATGATTTATGGCGGTTTGGGCGTTTTACTAATTGTGTGTGTGTTTTTGTGCAGTGATGTTTGATCCTCATGCCACCCACTTGCCCGGGATATCCGCTGTGAACCCGGGAATCAAGATTCGTTTCGCGAATGCAAGCATCGTGAAGCAGTTCCCGGACCAATTTGCGCCATTCAAGGGCGTATTTGGATGCGATCTAGAGCACCATTACAAGGGAACATTGTTTCGGTTTCCGCTCCGCGATAGCTCTCTCGCAGAAAGCAGCGAAATCAAGCGTCGAGGCTACTCGCACCGCGAAATTGTGGAATTATTCAAAAGCTTCCAGGCGTCGATTATTGACACATTGTTGTTCCTGCGGAACGTCCGCAAAGTGGAAGTTTATTATCAACCAGAGATCGACCAACCACCCGTGCTTTTGTATGATGCAGAAGTCCCCAAAGAAGATCGTGGCGAATCATGGCGAGAGATCGATCGATTCATGCGACATAATGAGTCCCCAAGTAGCACATCTGGTACGACGGAGTTATCGGCTAAAAGAGAGTTTTATGCCCGCTTGCGCTCCACGCCAAAAGAGGAACTTCCCTCTGTAACCCAGGTGCTCCACATTCGACGACGACAGCAAAAGGAACTTCAAGAATCTTTCGGCCGCTTCGGTATAGCGATGTCCCAACAAGAATCGGAGGTGGAAATGGATGATCTGATGGAGGAGTCTACAGAGAAATACTTGGTATGCAACCAAATTGGCGGCGGAAAGGCGCGTGACATGGCTTGTGCTGCTGAAAATGAGTCTTTAAAGCTGATCCCGTGGGTGGGCATTGCCAGTCGCATAGATGGAGTGCCGACGGAAGGACGCGCATTTTGCTTCTTACCGCTTCCTGTTCGCGTTGGCTTACCAGTCCACGTTAATGGCTACTTTGAATTGTCCTCGAATCGACGTGACATTTGGACTGGAGATGACATGAGTGGTGATGGAAAGTTACGGTCAGAATGGAACGCAAATCTGTTGGTGGATGCAGTTGCCCCTGCCTATTTAGCCTTTCTACTAAAAGCGAAGGCTATGAGCCAAGAGAATTCTTCTCAGTATTTACCGTTTTTCCCGACGAATCTCCCTGCCAGTCCCTGGGACAGCGTTGTGCTCGAACTTTTTCGCATTATGAAGAACCAGCCGATGTTCTTCGCGTCACCGAGCCAGGCGATGAGTAATACACTCGTGGAGGCCCCCAGGAAATCTGTTGCTCCAAGCTCCTGTGTTCTGGTAGACGACAGTCTGAGTGACTGGGAAACACTCGAGGCTGCACTGGACACAGTGTCACTAGTGACAGTGCATTTGCCAGCGGCTCTGCGCAACTTGTTGGTTCAGCTAAATGCTGTTCATGGAGCGATGACACCTGGGTTTTTCCGGCAACTGACGCGAACGGGAGATTTTCTGCCTGTCTTGAATCAGGATGGTCTTAAGCGAGTTGTTCAGTTTTGCATGTCGGATTGCCTAGGCACTTCAAACCTCCATGCGGCTCAAGCTCTGAACCAACTACCGCTGCTGCCTCTAAAGAACGGGAAGTTTGAAAGACTTTGCTTTACTGACAAGAACGATGACGCGGACTCAAGCAGAAAGCAGCAGCTGACCTTCTTTTTTGGAAATGCGATAGAGGAACAACTCTTGGGTGACTTTCAACATCGTGTGGTGCGTGGAGAGTTTAAGGAGTTGTTCGATCAGCTGCCTGCTGTGTACGAGAACTCAAATCTCAGTGTGGTGAATCTCGAAACCATACTGGAGAGTTTTTTGCCTCACGTATTGGGTCGTTGCTGGAGCAAAGTTCAGAATGATGTGTTTGCTCTCGTATTGCCTGTAGGAATGGAGGATACTCAAGCCAAGAAAGACTGGTTGCGCTTACTGTGGACGTATGTGGAGAATCAACTACAGACGATTGAACAACTGCCACAAGTTTTCATGAAGTGGCCGTTGGTTCCCATCGGCGACAAAGAAAATCGATGGGTTTGTCTATCTGCAAACGTCAGTCTAGTTTTTCCTCACTCGGAATCATCTCCCCTGTCGTCAGAATTACTCTGTCAACTACAGCATGTACTGGCGAAGGTTGGCGTTCACATTGTGGATACGTCGTACGTGAGTGGTGAAAGGAGCATACAGTGGCTGTTGGCACGTAAGTATGCTCATAGGCTGAGTTCGAACGGTCTTCTAGCAGCCTTAAGCCGCTATCAATTCCGACACGACAGGCAAAGTTTCGAGGACATTTTTGCTGCAACAACGGCGACGGAGCGGCAAGTACTGTGCGACTTTTTCGCTCAGAATACTTTTGACACCGTATCAAATGACTTGCAGCCAATTCTTTTCGAACTCCCGATTTTTCCTGTGTACACGAAACCTGCTGCAAGTGCCCGAGACGACAACAGTGTGCAGTTCGTCAGTTTAAGGCGAGGAGGCTACGTACCTGATACTAATGCGGATAGCAGAATTCTTGACGACTCCTTTTTCTGTGCTAGGAAGGAGGCGTTGAGGAGATTTTTGCGCGACTGCGGGGTCGATGAGTGGACCGACACGAAGATCCTGCTGGAGTATGTTTTCCCTCGGTTGGAGGAATTAGAGAAACAGGATGGAGATTTGGTCGATTCCGTAATCGTCGGTGCGCTGGAGACGCTCTCTTATCACCAGCGAAACGACCCACGATTTCGCGATGTTATCACAACTCAAGCTATCATCCCATCCAGGAAACGAGTTTTTCGAGAAGTCCACCAGCTTCACGATCCTACTGTGAGTGAGCTGAGTGAACTAGTGGGCGAGAATAGCCTTCCAGCTCCAGCATTCTCAACGCCATCGATGGTTCAAATTCTACGGTCCCTGGGCCTTCGTACGGGCCTATCCTGCCATGCTGTGCTGGAAAGTGCGCGTTCCATTGAGGCGATGTATGGTGAAAACAGTGACGACTCTGCCGAGCGGGCATGCCTCAAGGCTCACAGCTTGCTGTCGATTGTCAACAAACACTTTGATTTGATGATGTCGAAGTCAACTCAAGTGACCTTAACTGATTCCATGACTGATCAGGAAGAAAACAGTGAAAAACGAGATATGGAGGATATTGTGGCGGAATTGAAAGAAGTTAAGTGGTTACCTGTTCGGCTGGAGTCACTCGACCCCGCAATGCCATGGAAAAGGTCAACTGGAAGTGGTGACAGTCGACCCAGTCTTTCAAATGCATTGAAAATGCGTCCACTTAAAGATGCGGTACGTACTGTTGTTTATCGATTTGATATGGGGTCTACCTACCATTCTAATCTCTTTGTATTTGTCTTTCTGTCACATGTTCTAGTGGCTTTGCTCGTCTTCAATGGATATTCTGGATGGTGAGCTTACGTCAGAAGAACTCATCGGTGCTTTCAAGTGGAATGAACAAGTCGACTCGTTTGTGATAGCAAAGCAGCTCGAAGCCATCGGCTTGCAATGGGAGGGACACTGCCGCAAGAAAAATGCTGAAGCGTCTTCTTCAACTTCGACCAGTTGGCGCTTCCCATTATCGGAAGTCCACCTGATGTATGAGGAGCTGGAAAACTATCGGCTATCAGACGAAGAAGGTTGGGAAACATCGCCTGTGTATCGCAAGCTGGCAAATGCTCTTTGGATCTGGACAGGCAAAGGATTTGCCTATCCGTGCCAAATTGCTGTGGAGGCCGACCCTGCCTTGGAGCCTCTGCTGTACTCCTGTCCGAGCGAACATATTATCCCGCGGTCGCTTCTTGCTTCTTTCGGCCTTAAGAATGCTTTTGATACAGTCGATTACTTGGAGGCGATCATGAGACTACCACGAAACGTAGCTTTGAATGAGAAGCAAGTCGCAGCGTGCCTAAAAATTTACGAAACTATCGCGGACGACACACCATCATTGGAGTCGGCGCTGAGCTCGTTCGTATCACAAGAAATGGTGTTGCTGGACCAGTCGAATCGACTTGTTTCTGCCGTACAATTGACCTTTGACGACATGGAATGGAACGAATCACGAGAAGTTCGGCGGGGAGCGACGTTTGTATCTAACAAAATCCCTAAAACTGTAGCGGGGCTGCTGGGTGCTGCTTCGTTGCACTCCACACTTGCACAGACGTCAGTGACCAGTCGGCGTGTTGTGTGTCCTCCAGCTGATGCTTTGAAGAGTGTGTTACCGCTTCGATCAGAATGGCACCACGCACTCCTTTGGGAAACGATTCTTGCAGCCGAGCGATTTGGAGGTACACAAGTGGACTTCTTCCTGGATAGCAGGCATCACTCGTCGCAGCGTGTGATCCAGCCGTCTCTGCAACCTCTTCAGGATGAAGCCTTGTGCATTCACATCCACGACCTGGTGCTGAGCGAGAACGACATAAACAACTTGTTCCAAGGAGAGTCTTCACGCGCGGGGCTTCTTTGTGGCTTTACCGTGTCAGACTGTATGCAAATTCTCAGTGGAGAGGGATTTTATGTTTTGGATCCGACTGGATGTTATCTGTCCTCCTCTACTGGAACAACAGCCTCAACGCCAGCCTCGAGTCGGATGACAAGTGTCGGTCGACGATATGAAGTGCTAAGCCAAGATTTTGTACGGTATCCAGACCAGCTATTGCCATTTACCACTCTTCCTTCTTGTCCGAGCAACGTGTCGCAAGGGACGCAGAGTACGTTGATTCGATTCCCTTGGCGCAAGTCTGCGTCAGCTGTGTCTCCTTTCGTACTGGACGCGAGGGAAGCAGACAAACTGGTTGCATTCTTGAAGTCGCAACTGTATCAGACGCTGATTTTTACGGAGTGCGTGCACCGTATTTCGATTTGGAGTGTGGGGAAGGAATCCGAGTTTGCGTTCCATTGCCATGGCGAGGTATATCTTGATGCACCCGAGCGTACGATGCGAAAACGCAACATTACACGTCAAAACCAAGAGTGGAAGAAGAGGTTTTCACTGCAGAGCTTCTTCAAGACTCCACAGATTCCTGAAAACCAAATGGAGCTCGTGGTGAACCTTGAGTTGGAGAATCGACAGCATCGCGACACTTGGTTGTTTGCAGATAACATCGGATGGGGAAGAAGCCGCGATTTGGCATGCACTCTAGTCCATGAAATGCTTCACTCGTTGCCGTACGTGAGTGTAGCGTGTCATATCTTTCGCGATGGTAACCCAGCTCCTCGACTTCGCGGCCATGTGTACAAGATCGTGGACACACAGCAAAAGGTGGGGCTACCGGTCCACATCAATGGTTGCTTCAAAAAGACTATTAAGGACAAACACCTTGTGTTGACTGCACCTCCAAACCAAGCTGGGCGAGAAGGCAATTTTGGTAGTGCAAACGGCAGCGAGCTACAGGTTGCGGCTAGCTGGAACCGTATTCTATTAGAAGACGGAGCCTCGGACGCGTATGCAAAGCTTCTTCTGGTTGCAAAGCGGCGCTACGAAAGCTCTTTCCCCACGGCACTTTACAATATTTGGCCGACATTACAGAAGGTAAGTCTGAACATTCTAGAACCACTTTTTGCTATTGTACTAACACACATTTTTTCTAGCGCGGAGGAGACAAGGAGCTTGGTTCTCTAGTGCAGACGCATACGTACCATTCGGTTGGCACACGAGAGCTGTTTTTATGCACTGACGGCGTTTTCCGCGGACTGAGCAATGGCTACCAACTTGATTTGGGCGGCATGAATATTCAGGTAAACTGAAGTTACAGAGCTGCTAAATCTACGTGTTACTGAAGTCACTGTGATCATGTGTGCTTGCAGGTGGCCTCATTTGCTCAGCTGCATTTTCCAGCGTTTAACATCCCGGCCAGAATTCTGCAAGATTGCTCTCGACTATTGCCGTCGCGCATTTACGCCGTTACTCCAAGAGTTATGCGTCGCTTTTTGAGAAGTGTGAGCAGCTCGGAGGTCCTCTCAGATGTCTGCTTATCCCTGTTCGAGTATTGCCTGAGTGACCTGCCGTTTCCGTTGCCAAGTGAATCGGATCCTATATGGGCCGAATTTCATGGACTATCGTTACTGCCGCTGGAAGATGGAAGCATTGGCGTCCTTCGAGTGAATCAACGCCGAACAAGCTACATTCTCGCGTTGTTCAACCAGATCGAGCTGCTCCGGCCACTTGGGAATATATTTGTGTCTTTAGCGGCGTACCGAAGACTTCACAAGTATTTCTCGGAGACTCGGTTCATCTCCGTTTTTGGATTGACTTTCTTTTCCATCAAGACCCTGGCGGATAATATTGAGCGAGTGTTACCCCCGTCCTGGAAAAACCAAGCAGTTGTTGACTGGGATCCAAGGTCGCCGGTTGAAATTGACCAGCTGTGGCTTTACCGCTTCTGGCAGGTCGTGAAATATGAGCGCCGATCTTTGGGGTATTTTGCGAACTGGCCGTTAATCCCGGCGAAGGGTTCACGACTGGTTTCTTGCGCTAAGATGGATATGGCTGTGTGCGTTTGGGACGGCTCGGCAGACAGCGAGATATCTGCACAAGTTGCCGAGGCATTTCAAGCCTCTGCTACGGAGCAAGAACGCAAAATGGCTGGCATGGAAGCTGAACGCAAGCGGTTGATGGAACTCAGCTCCGCAAAACTCAAGAAGGACGATGATCTAGCTGATGAAAGTTCGGACGAGGAAGACAGTGGAGAAGTGGATGACGGTGAAGACGTTGCAAACGATAGCGAGAGTGTATCTGCTTCTGATGATGGATCATCTGGTGGCGACGAGATAGAAAATACTTCATCATCATCATCTCAAGGCGGAGAAAGTAATTCGAGCGCAGGAGGGCTGTCAGAAAGCGAAGATGGTAGTGGAGAGATACCTTTATCACCCGGTTCGCTAATAGTGGCACTAGAGAACGTCAGCAACTACGAAGATGATGCTTACGATCTAAATGGAGACATTAGCGAAGGCTTCGCAGTCCCCGTGTATCCAGTCGAGGATGAATCGCCCGAGTTCTGCAGTCGCGAGACGATTCATAACGTTCTCTTGGAACTGAATGTGTCAATGATGGAGCTTGCGTATCTAGGATGTCAGGAGCGTGATATCGTTCCACGTTCTGCTGAAGTGGGTTTGGTAGTTCTTGACGGAATTTTCGCCTCGGTTTGGGAAGAACTTGCTTGGGAAGAGTTAACTGAAACGCATGTAGTCCTCATTGCCGAGTTTTTCGCACATAACGGCGAGACTAATGGAGGCTACAACCGTGTCCAGCTGGAAAAACTGAAACAACTGCCGATTTTCGTGAATATCCGCAACAACCCCTGCGCAATCCACGGTGGACAGGACTTCTTCTTAATCCCGCCGGATCTAAACTTGACTGACATCCCGCTGCCCCCTGATGCCCAAAAATGCTTTCTCAAGAGTAATCCACGCCTAAACGCGTTCTACAAGGACCTCGGTGTGGATGAAATGAGTGACAGCAAGCTCCTGATCTACGTTCTTCCGATGTTTAATGAACTTCTCGAGTCCCAGCGCGATCAAGTGATGCACATTCTTCTGCAGAAGTGGCAGTCACTTCGTGGCAATGCCGAACTGGCGGCTCTACTCAAGACATCGGCCCTATTCCGCGACGATGAAAGCGAAGACGCAAGCTATCGCCCAGCAAGTGCGTATTGTGACCCTCGAAACAAGGTGCTGGCCACAATTTATGCCGGTGTTCGCGGACAATTCCCAGCTCAACGCTATCGAACGCCTGAGTGGCTGGATCTGATGGGTGAGATTGGTCTGCAAACCGAAGTTACCGTCGACATTTTTGTGGAGTGTGCGCAACGCATCGATGGTCAGTTTTCGGGAAAGCAGGCCTTGTCACCCGAAGACGAGCACCTCATCACAACGTTGCACGAGTTTTTCGTCCAGAATTTTGACAAGTTTGATCGATCTCGGTCTTTTTTCGAGAGAATAACGCCACTATCCTTCGTCCCAGCAGTAGTGTATGAAAACGTATTGCAGTCTTCGAACGGTGGTGCTGTCGACTCGAAGCGTGAAGGGCAGTTTACGTCGCGCTCGGTTGTCCGCAAGTACTCGGATTGTGCTACTCCAGATGACCAGGCGCTCGTGTACTCTACAATGCCGATCTTGGCAAACGTAGCGCTACCAACGCGCGTACTTTATAGTCGTCTCGGAATTAAGTCTCCACCTCCTCAGGATCAGGTCGTGAGGCATCTGCTGTCCATTACGAATGGCGATCGTGCTATGTCGTCTCGGTCACTAGACTGGCAATTCTTTTTGCCCATGGTCGAGGTGTTCCAAGCGATTTTCAAGTTTCTGCAGGAAAACTGGGGAGAATTGCGAGCGGAAACCCAGCAACGTCTCGCGAATGCGGCAGTCATTCCAGTTGGCTCTACTCTGGTGAAGGGCTCTCGCTTATTCTTTCATTTGGGCGAGAACCTGGCTCCACTGATGTTTGAAGTACCTCGAGTGTTTGGCGCGTATGACACACTATTCCGGCACATGGGGTCGAAAGAAGCCCCAGAAGTGAGCGATTATATTCGACTGCTGCGCGACCTGAAGGAGGAATGTTGTGATCACCCGCTGAACTTGAATGAACTGATCGCAGCTGCTCGTGCGATCGATCTTTTCGTCGCCGCCATGGTCGAGTCCAATTACCGTCTGTCGCTGGAGGAGAAGAACAGTATCTTCCTTCCGTCGGGTACAGCAGTGATGCAGTCGATGCTGGTGATGGCATTCAACGACTCTGCATCGCTTTGTTCCGGTGTTGATCTCACGGAGCTGCATGTGGTTCACCCTCGTATCAGCACGAGGTGCTGCAAGATGCTGGGGGTGCGAGGGATTACCAGTATTGTGACGGAAGAGTTAGATGGCGGCGAGAATCCGACTGAACTCTTGGCTAGTGACGATATCGCGCACTTCAACAGCGTCTTGGCCTCGCAGCAATTTGCTGACGGCTTGCGTAAAATCATCACGGCGCAACAGCAGAAAGCGTCATCGTACGATGCGTTTGGCTTTATTCCCGACTTTGAAGACCTCAACCAACGGATCATGAATTTGGCGACTTATGAAGTCAAGTGCGTGGCGGAACTGCACTCGCGCTTTATCGCTAAGTTGGAGTTCCCTGCTCGTAGGATTGATGTGACCAAGACCGAGCGCCAGAGCAGTTTGTCTTTCTTGGACCAGACGAGAAGACGCATTTTCATCACAAAGCGGACACTTGAGGCGCACTCTGAGATGGGAATGCGCGCGAGTCATTTGGTCGCTCGATGCATCAACCAGCTCCTAGGAGGCGTGCTGCAGGACTGCTCCGTGCTTGAGTCTATCTTGACGTGCGATGAGATGGAGATCCCTGACGTACTTCAACTGCTGGACATCTACGAAGATCCCGTGCTGATCGTGGAAAAGCTTCGTGGAGTGCTGGAACAACCTTTGTGCGAGGCTGACTGTGCTAATGTGGAGCTGGCTCCATTGCGCTCTTGTCTGCCCGGAGAGCTCATTGCAGTAGAAGATGAAAATGGAACGCTGTGCTACGGCAAGATTCTAAGGGAAGAGCCCAGTAGTGTAGCGGGTGTAAGTCGATACGAAGTGAAGGTGAACAGCTCGTCTACACGATGGATGCTGGCCACGCAATTGTACTTCTTCCGCTCCGCGCGCGTGGGAACCAGTGGCAGCAGTGCTAGCGTACGCACTGGAAGGCAAGCTGAGAATGTTGCAGCCAACCACTTGGAGAATGTTGCGTTGCCCGCATCGGTCGTAGCGATTGCTCCAGAAGCACAAGGCAACGAGATTACGACTGGGTTTCCTAGTGTCAATGCACCCACGGCGGTGGTGCCATTAGCGAACGTCTTGTCGGCTGTGAACGACTTGCTGTCCCGCCTGAACGTGACACTGGATACGAGCGTCGAGGACCTAATGGCCGAGAATCTTCGACTGCAACGCCGTCTGGAGGTGGCCGAAGCTGGTCGCCGTGCGGCTGCGGCGCAGATCGACACCGTGATCCGCGAGAAGAAGGAAGTGCAGGACTCGCTCGTGTGTGCCGTGTGTCTGGAGAACCAGGTGAACCGCGTGCTGATTCCGTGCGGACACATCTACTGCGCGTCCTGCGTGCAGCAACTACCCCGACCCTCGTGCCCAATCTGCCGCCAGAACATCGTCTCCAGCTCCGTGTTCCACGTTCCGTCCTAGTCGTGTGCAAACGCCGATAGAGCTCTTCGTACATGTACTATTTTCCTTGGCCACCACACCTATCGAGGCTTCGTCTAATATAGTATCCTTCGCTGAGTCATCCCGGTCCACGGTGTCGTCCCTTCTCCTGCGACGAGATTCCTAATGCTATTGAACAAATGGCAGTACAAGAGTGCACTTCACAAGCCTAGATACTACATGTAGGTACCCGATAATGTCGTTCATCGTGTGTGTGGTGCAGCGCGACTTTGTACTTTCATGAGTATTTTTGTGAACATTTTGATTCGGACCAAAAATGACTCGGCGGTCAATTGCCAACATCTGGCCGGCGAAGCCAACACTACCGCGCTGACCATGCTACCGTTGTCATAGATCCCTTGGACTCTGCGGAGATCCCGCGCTCAGAAGTTTCTTACAATCGACAATGCGGCGCCATTGCTGGTCAGCAGCACGTAGCGGAGCCCCTCGTCGGGACCTAAGCAATCGCTGCGCCCTGTCTTGTGACCCCACGCTCGGGTGCTCCCGCTTGCGTGTACGCAGTTTTCTCTCACCGCGCGTGTGTACATGTAAATCTCGGGGCCAATGTAATGGATTGACAATACTCGCGTCACTCAGATGATGTCTGCACGCGGAAGACGAGCCTCGGTCGATGACCAAGTTGTCAGGCGCGGTCGTTGAAGCCCAGCGGCGCCAAGGAGACCACAATCCAATCTGCCGCCGGCGCTGCATCGACGGATCTACTCTATCCACAACTCCGCCTTGTCCATCATGTCGAGCATTGCCACGAGTCAAAGTCGACGGACAGTTACCACCACCAAGGCGGGCAGGCGAACACGGAGGGTGGTGACCACCACTACGACCAGAAGCGCCGCCCCAATGACCACAACCAACACACCGTCAGCTGAAATGACAAAGGTGGCGGCCGCTGTGACCGCTGGCAAGTTTACATTCATCCCAGAGTTCGGCGGCCAGGGCTCCGTCTACTGGAAGGAGCTGCAGAAACTTTATACTGCATCCAAGACGAACACCACGCGCGCGTTCATCGATACCGCGGCGCAGGCGCTGCTGGAAGAGTCCAACTCGGACGAAGCCAAGGCTTCCGACGCCTTCGAGACTCCCATTGACCTGCACAGTTGGCTACAGGTTGAAGGCGCTCCTTCGGGCTTGACGATGAGCCGCGTCTTCTTCAGTATGCCACTGCTGGTCCTAACGCAGTGCGCCAACTACCTCAACTTCCTCGATACTACGGGATTGACCCACGAGAGCGTGGTTCAGAACTCCGCCACCGCTGTGGGCCACAGCCAGGGCGTGGTGAGCGCCATCATCTTCTCGACGGCCAAGACGGCCCAAGAGTTCGTCGAGATTGGCGTCTCCGTGCTGCGCTATATGTTCTGGCAGGGACTGCGCGCGCAGGAGACGTACCAGCTCCTGCTGACACAGTACAAGCAGGATGGCAAGAACATCGAGAACGCTGGCCCGATGCTGGCCGTACGCGGGCTCAAGAAGGAGCACGTTCTCAAGGCCATCGAGGTCGCCAAGCGCCGCACCAAGTCGCCCGACCTGCACCTCTCTCTTATCAATGCGTCCGACATGATGAACGTGACGGGCTTCCCGGCGACGCTGACGCTGCTGAAGCAGGCGCTCGAGGGTCTGTTCGCCAAGGCGGACGTCAACCAGACACGTATCCCGCACTCGCAGCGGAAACCCACGGGTTCGCTGTCGTTCTTGCCGCTCTCGGCCCCTTTCCACACACCACTCCTGACCGAGGCCAAACCGAAGCTGGTGCAGGACGTGCAGCGCGTCAAGTGCGAGATCAAGGGCAGCCAGTTGCAGGTGCCTGTGTACGCTACCAACGCGGAGGCCACCAACCTGCAGACGGTGGACGACGTCGTCGATGAACTTATTAACATGCAGCTACTGGAGCTGGTGGACTGGACGGCGACGTGGGCGAAGATCGCTCAGCACCACTCAAATGCGACGCACATTCTGGAGTTTGGCCCCGATCTCGGTGTCGCGAAGCTGAGCGACAAGGTCGCGGAAGGTTTGGGCATTGAAGTGGTGATCGCGACTGCTAAGCACCCGGTTATGAGCTCCTCCGCCACTTCCGCTCCTCTTGTAGGTCTGCAGCAGTTCATCGATGCTGCGTCAACCTTCACGTCGGTCGAGGCGACGTGGGTGAAGCAGTTTGGCCCACGTGACCGAGTCGGGCAAGCTAGTCAACAGATTCACGCGCGCACTAAACAAGCCGCCGGTTATGGTGGCCGGTATGACGCCGACTACCAGTTTGGAGGGCATCGACCTCGTTGCGGCCATCCAGAACGCTGGTTTCCACGGTGAACTGGCTGCGGGTGGTCTGTCGCGCCCCAACATCTTCGAGGACGCGGTGAACCAGCTCGTGTCCAAGATCAAGCCCGGCCTTGGTATCGCCATTAACATGTTATACCTCAACGCGAAGCAGTGGGGCTTCCAGTTCCCGATGGTGCTGCGTATGCGTCGCAGTGGTGTGCCTATCGAGAGCATCACTATCGGCGCTGGTATCCCGACCAAGGAGCGAGCGCTTGAAATGATGTCGCAGCTGGAGGCTGTGGGGATCAAGGTGGTGTGCTTCAAGCCTGGTTCGGTGGACGGCATCCACGCTGTGCTGGAGATCGCTGAGGCGATGCCGAGTATGACTGTGATGCTGCAGTGGACTGGCGGTCGCGCTGGTGGCCACCACAGCTTCGAGGACTTCCACCAGCCGATGGAGGAGACGTACGCCGCCATCCGTCGCGTGTCGAATGTGCTGCTGGTTGTGGGCTCCGGTTTCGGTAACTGGGAGGACTCGAAGCAGTACCTCACGGGCGAGTGGAGCTTGGCTCGCGGTCAGCTGTTCAAGATGCCTGCCGACGGTATCCTCATGGGCTCTCGCGTGATGGTCGCGAAGGAAGCTGCGACTGCGCCGGAGGTGAAGAAGCTGCTCGTGGACACGCCTGGTATCGAATCGGAGCTGGAGTGGGAAACGAGCTACACGGGCGTCATTGGCGGCGTGATCACAGTCACATCGGAGCTGGGTGAGCCTATCCACGTGGTGGCGAACCGCTGTACTCTGCTGTGGAAGGAGTTCGACGACAAGTACTTCTCCATCCCACGCGATCAGGTTGAGCTGGCCCTCCGTCTGAACAAGAAGGACATTATCACGCGTCTGAACGCCGACTACCAGAAGCCGTACTTCGGCTGCAAGCGCAATGTGGAGACTGGCGAGAGCGCCCCTGCTGATCTGGAAGAGATGTCGTACGGTGACGTGTTGACACGGATGATCGGCTTGATGTATGTGGAGGTGGAAGGCAAGCCGCACCGCTGGGTGCACGACACCTTCTTCTCGCGTGTGAGCAAGTTCATCACGCGTACGGAGGAGCGATTCCGTCGTGAAAGCTCTGGCGACCTGTTCGACCAGTCGGAGCTCAAGACGAACCCGAGAGGAACGGTGAGCGCGTTCATCGCCAAGTATCCCCAGACGGTGTCGACTCTGCTGTCGGTCCCGGACTGCGACTTCTTCCTGGATCTGTGCCGCACCGGTGGCAAGCCAGTGAACTTTGTGCCTGTGATCGACACGGAGTTCAAGACGTGGTTCAAGAAGGATTCGCTGTGGTACTCGGAGGACTTGGACGCGGTTCCGGAACGCGATGCGCAGCGTGTGTTCGTCCTTCAAGGTCCCGTGGCCGTTCGCTACAGCACAGTGGTGGACGAGCCCGTGGCGGATATCCTCAACGGCATTGCCACCGGCTTCGCTAACGTCGTGAAGGAAAGCGGCGCTGTTGCTGCTGTTACGGCTGCACCTGTCAAGCAGACGGTGGATATTGCTAACGTCGAGGTCACGGAGAACGAGGACAGCGTGGAAGTGTCGATCTCCGCGGAGGAAAGCGCCATGCCCTCTGCTGACGAGTGGTTGGCTTCTCTTGCTGCGTCCGTGAGTGACAAGGACTGGCTGAACGCGCTGGTCTCGTCGACGCACGTCGTTGAGGAGAAGAAGTGGCTCGCGAACCCGGTCCGCCAGCTTCTCGTGCCTCAAGCGGGTCAGAAGTACCTGATTGATGCTGCTGGTATTCGAGTGTTCGACAGCTCTATCGACATTTCGGGCCCCGTGATCGAGATCACGAACAAGGACGCGAGCATTTCGGTCGTTGTGAACGAGGTGCGCCCGGCCGTGACTGGTCTGAAGGCTGATGCCGTGGCGCTGGAGATGACTTTCCAGTACCACCCGGAGCTGTCGTGCTCGATACACGCTGAAGGCAGCGGCTTCATCGACAAGGTGAAGGCCTTCTACGCTCGCTTCTGGGTGGCGATTGAGGGCAAGGAAGAGGAGTCGTGCAAGGCTGCATGCGAGGAGAGCGTCATGTCTCCTTTCACTGCTGAGTTCTCCATCACAAAGAAGGACGTTGTTGACTATCGTGCTGCTCTGGGTCTGAGTGACGACGAAGAGGGCGCTCCCGCTGACTTCTCTACGATCGTGTCGTGGCGTCCGCTGATCCAGTCCGTGTTCACCAAGGAGGTCAAGGGCAACCTGCTGGACCTGGTGCACCTGAAGCACTCGTACAAACTGCTGTCGTCGCGCAAGGCTTCGGCCACGTTCCTGCCTGGCGACGACATCGTGAGCACGTCCAACGTGGGCAGTCTGCGCATTATCGACAGCGGTAAGATCGTGCACGGCGTGGCTATCATCTCCCGCAAGACGGTGGACGATCAGATGGTGGAGGTGCTTGAGCCTCTCGTGGAGCTCCACAGCGAGTTCCTGATCCGTGGCTCCTTCGATGACTTCGTGTCAACGTTCTCCATTGACAAGTCGATCGACGCGTTCGTGCCCCGCCGCCAGGAGGACGTGGAGATCCTGAAGACCAAGTCCTGGCTGAGGCTTGCGGCTGAAGCCTCAGTGAACATCGGCGACCACCTGTCGTTCGAGTTGACGACGAAGAAGCAGTACGCGTCGATCGGTTCATTGAGTTCCGTGGAGGTGACCGGCACGCTGTTCCGTGAGGAAGCGGGCTCGAATGTGGAGCTCGGCACGGTCGAGTTCAAGAGCAACGATGCGAACGAGAGTCCCGTTGTGGCCTTCTTGCGCCAGGTGCAGCCTGAGGATGCCAAGGCCAACGGTATGTTCTCGAACGGTGGCTCGCACATGCTGGAGAAGCCGCTGGAAATCAACGTCCCGACGAACGCTCTGGCGTACGCCGTGGCATCTCGCGACCTGAACCCGATCCATCGCTCCAAGTACGCTGCGATCCTGGGCCACCTGCCCAAGGGCAAGCCCATTATGCACGGTCTGTGGACGGCCACCAAGGTGCGCGACCTGGTGGTCCAGAACTTCGGTCTGGGCTTCGACAGCAACGTGGTGGACTACGACGTCAACTTCGACGGCATGGTGTACCCGGGCGACAAGCTGTTCATGCAGGCTCGCCACATCGGCCTCGACAACGGCAAGAAGGTGCTGTCTGTGGAGGTTGTGAACGGCTCTGGTGAACGCGTGGTGAGCGCGCGTGCTGTCGTGAAGCAGGCGCCGATGGCGTTCGTCTTCACGGGTCAAGGCTCTGCTGCTGTTGGCATGGGCATGGACCGCTACCAGGAGTCCTCAGTCGCTCGTGACATTTGGAACCGTGGTGATACTCACCTGCGCAAGACCTTTGGCTTCTCGATCCTGGACATGGTGCGGAAGAACCCCAAGTCCATTACGGTGCACTTTGGTGGTAAGAAAGGCCTTGAAATTCGCGAGAACTACATGAGGTTGACCTGCGAGGACCCCGTGACTGGTGAGATTACAGCGCTTCTACCCGAGATCGATGAAGATACCGAGAGTTATGGTTTCTCCGCCTCTGGAGGTTTATTATTCGCTACCCAGTTCAGCCAGCCTGCGTTGGTGCTACTGGAGAATGCCATGTTCTCTGAGATTGAGGCTTCTCAGTTGATTCTGGATGATGCTTACTTCGCTGGCCACTCTCTAGGCGAGTACGCCGGCCTGATCTCTTTTGCGGGGGCTCTAACAGTGGAAGCTCTGATGGATTTAGTATTCCTGCGTGGCATGATCATGCAGAAATCTGTGAAGCGCGATGTTGAGGGACGTTCCAACTACGGTATGGTGGCCACTAACCCCACCCGTGTAGGCCCAGACTTCACGGAAGAGGTCATGTACAAGATCGTGGATGGTATTGAAGCTGCTTCGGGTAAGCTGCTGCAGGTAGTGAACTTCAACATCCAGCAGCGCCAGTACGTCGTTGCTGGTGAGAACGTGAACTTGGAGACGCTGTCTCTCGCGCTGACTGCCTTCAAGGCGCTGAAGTCGACTGCTGCTGAGGACGTGGAGAAGGTAATTGCTGACTCGTTGGTGCAGGCTCGTGCTCGCAAGGAGAAGTGCGAGCAGACTGGCCGTCCGTTTACGCTGGCGCGTGGCCTGGCGACGATCCCGCTGGTCGGCATCGACGTGCCTTTCCACTCTCGTGAGTTGCTTGGTGGCGTGCCGTCGTTCCGTGCGCTGCTGCGTACCAAGTTCGACCCGCAAGTGCTGGAGCGCCAGCTGCCGCTTCTGGTGAACCGCTACATCCCGAACCTGGTGGCGACTCCATTCTCACTGAAGCGTTCGTACTTTGAGGAGGTTTACGCGGCGACCAAGAGTCCGTACCTCGAGGAAGTTCTGGATCCGATGCAGTGGAAGTTGACGTCGAAGGCTCAGCTTGCGCACCTGCTTGTGGTGGAGCTGCTGGCCTACCAGTTCGCGTCCCCTGTCCAGTGGATCAAGACGCAGGCGCTTCTGTTCTCGGAGGGCGGAGTTCGCCGCTTTGTGGAGATTGGCCCTGCTCCAACGTTGACGAACATGGCACTGCGCACTCTCCAGGTTGGCGAATTCCCGGACGTGTCGCGTGAGATCCTGTGGTACCAGCGTGACCGCGAGGTTGTGCACTTCGAGGAGGAGACGTCCAACATCTCTGCTTCCGAGTACGCTCGTGGTTTGGCTGCCGAGGCTGCCGCTGAAGCCGCGGCGGCTGCTGCGAAGGCTGCTGCCGAGTCTGCTCCAAAGGCTGAGGAGGCCCCGGCCGCTCCGGCCCCGGCCCCGGTTGTCGCTGCCTCCGGCCAACAGGTGCAAGCTGCTCCAGTCCCTGCTCCTGTCGCGTCTGCTGCTCCTGCGGATGCTCCGGTTGCCGCTCTCCACGTCCTCCGTGTGCTTCTTGCTGTGCGTCTGAACAAGGAGCTGGCTGAGATCAAGGAAGACACGGACGTCAAGACGCTGTGCGCTGGCAAGTCTTGGCAGTTGAAACGAGAATCCTTGGTGACCTCGAGAAGGAGTTCGGTGGTGGTGTGCCCGAGGGTGCGGGCGAGGTTCCGCTGAAGGAGCTGGCGTCCAAGTTCTCTGGCTACAACACGCTTGGCAAGGTGACGAATGGTCTGATCAACAAGCTGGTGGCGAGCAAGATGCCTGGTGGCTTCACGATGTCAAGTATCAAGGAGTACCTGAGCTCTGAAAAGGGTCTGGGCGCTGGACGCATGGAGAGCGTCCTGGCTCACTCTCTGCTGCTTGCCCCGCAGGCTCGTTTCAAGAGCGACGCGGACGCGCGCAAGTGGCTGGACGAGAGTGTGAGCGGCTACGCCTCCTTCGCTGGTGTCTCTCTTGACCGCCCGACGATGGCCGCTACGCCCGGTGCTGTGGGCATGTCCTTCAACCCCGCTCCGGTGTCGATCCCGACGGTGAGTGACAAGCCTGTGGAGGCTAAGCACGCTCTGCTGGTGATGCTGGCGGCCAAGTTCGGCAAGTCTTTCAGTGAGATTCCGGAGACTGCGACCATCAAGGAGCTGTCTGCGGGCAAGTCGGCTGTGCAGAACGAGATCGTTGGCGATCTGGAGAAGGAGTTCGGCTCTGGTCCGGACGATGCGGCGGAGATGAAGCTGGCCGAGTTGGCCGGCAAGTTTCCGGACTACGCTTCGCCCGGCAAGGTGACGAGCGCTCTGATCGCCAAAATGCTGGCGAGTAAGATGCCTGGAGGCTTCGGTCTGTCTGCCATTAAGGAGTACTTGTCCAGTGAGCGCTGTCTGCCGAGCAGCCGGATCGAAAGCGTGCTGCTTCACGGTCTCACGCAGAACCCGAAGGCGCGTCTGACGGACGACGCGACGGCGAAGCAGTGGCTGGACGGCGTTGTGGACGACTACGCCAAGTACGCTGGCATTGACATCCCGTATCTGTCGAAGCTGGGAGGCATGATGGCTGGTCCGGCGATGGGCCAGCAGGTAATGCAGTCGAGCTCGTTGCCCAGCGACTTCGAGAAGCGTTTGAAGACCATGATCGCGGACCAGATCGATGCGCTTAACTCGTACTTGGGCGACGACCAGCTGGACTGGCACCGCAAGATCGAGACGGAGGCGGACATGCGCGAGGACCTGGAGTCGTCGGTGTCCCAGTGGGTCACGGAGCACGGAGAGTTCTACGGTGCTGGTATTGCTGGCAAGTTCGACGCCAAGAAGGAGCGTCAGTACGACAGCTACTGGAACTGGGCCGTGCAGGACGCGATGGATCTGTACCACCGCACGGCTGCCACCAATGGCCTGCTTGTGAGCGAAGGCTTTATCAAACACCTTCGCAATCGCGCGACGCCGGAGCTTGTACGATGCATTCAATACTATGCATCGCGTGCTGAGGAGGAATATCGTCCTGATCTGGTGCAGTCGCTCAAGGCTCTTGTGGTGAACGTGAAAGAGTGGCAAGTCTCAAAGCCCGTCAGTGTGCAAAGATTTGAACCAACCAAGCCACAGCTTCAGATTCTTGAGAACGGTGAACTTGAGTATGCTGAGGTTGCTCGAGATGGTGTAGTGGACCCCATCAACTACGTTGAGGAGATTGCTCGCGGACTCGAGTACAACGCTGTGACGAAGAGTGGAGAGTTTGGCGTCTCCGATATCAAGAAGAAGGTTGCCAGATTCGAACCAAACCCGACTGACAACGGCAGCACTACAAGTGAAGATCTTGACAGCGATGAGGTCGACAGCGGTGAAGATGAAGAGGCCTCACATGAGGAGTCCACACATACCAACGATGCAGTACCGACTGGAGTTACTCGGATCGAATCACTGGGTGATGCTCTTAGAAGACGCGCGCAGCAGGAGTCCGATTGGCACCCGGTGGCTCTCTCGTCTTCGTCGCACTACCGCATGAACGGGATCCTCAAGAAGATCGTGCTGCCGCACGTGCACGTTCGCAAGCCGTCCGACGTGGACCCGACCATCCGTCTGTACGACGTTGAGTCCACCTGCGTGCTGCTGTCGTGCATGCGCGAGATGGCCTCGACGGGTATCTCGTTTGCTGGCAAGGTGGCGCTGCTCACTGGTTGCGGTAAGAACTCGATTGGTGCTGAGATCGTCAAGGCGCTTCTGGAGGGTGGCGCTACGGTGTTCGTGACGACGAGCAGCTTCAGTATGAAGACGACTGGACTGTTCCGTGAGATCTACGAGCAGCACGGCAGCCGCGGTAGCCGTCTCATCGTGCTCCCGTTCAACCAGGCGTCCAAGGTGGACGTGCAGAGCCTGGTGGCGCACATTTACAACGTGCACAAGCTGGACTTGGACTTCGTGATTCCGTTTGCGGCCCTATCGGAGGTCGGACGCACGATCACCGACATTGACTCGCGTTCGGAGCTGGCGCACCGCATCATGCTGACGAACACGGTGCGTTTGCTGGGTGAGGTTGTGACGGCGAAGAAGGCTCGTGATATCACCACTCGTCCTGCACTTGTGATCTTGCCGATGTCGCCGAACCACGGCAACTTCGGTGGAGACGGGCTGTACGCCGAGTCGAAGCTGGGCGTGGAGAGTCTCATGGGCAAGTGGTACTCGGAGGGCTGGGATGACCAGCTTTCCATCGTCGGTGCCATTATCGGCTGGACGCGTGGCACGGGCCTCATGTCGGGCAACAACGTGGTTGCTGCGGGCGTCGAGAAGATGGGAATGCGCACGTTCAGCACGACGGAAATGGGCTTCAACCTGAGCGTGTTGATGGACCCAAAAATCGCGAAGCGAGCGGCTCAGACTCCAATAATCGCGGACCTCACGGGTGGTATGGCACAGTTGAGCGATCTGAAGGAACAAGTGGACTCTATTCGTGCCGATATCAAACAGCAGTCGAAGCTGCAGGCTTCTATCCATGCTGCTCTGGAGAACGACAAGAAGATGCTGGCTCTGCCTTCCAAGAAGCAGGTGGCGGCTCCCAGCTCGAAGACGTTCGCTCCTCGCGCGAACATGTCGAGCTACTACTGCAACTCGTTCCCCAAGCTGTCGGGTGTGGCTGGTCTGTCCGCCTCGAAGAAACAGGCGATGCTGCGTGGCATGCTGGACCTGCGCCAGGTTGTCGTCATCACCGGTTTCGGTGAGGTGAGCCCGTGGGGTAACTCACGCACGCGTTGGGAGATGGAGTCGTACGGCGAGTTCTCACTGGAAGGTTGCATCGAGCTGGCGTGGCTGACGGGCCGCATCGTGTTCGACAAGGGCAACTGGGTGGATGCCAAGACGAAGGAGATCGTACCGGACAACCAGGTGAAGTCTCGCTTCGAGGAAGACATCCTGAAGCACTCGGGTATCCGTATCGTTGAGCCCGAGCTGTTCGACGGCTACGACCCGAAGAACAAGATGGTGCTGCACCAGGTAGCCATCGACAAGAAGATGTCGCCGATTGAGGTGGCGGACCGCGAGGAGGCTCTGCAGTTCCGCAAGGAACTGGGCAAGGAGAACGTGGACGTGTTCCAGAACCCGTCTGGCGCATGGATGATCCGTCTGCGTAAGGGCTCAGTCCTGAATATCCCCCGTGCTCTCAACTTCGACCGCTTCGTGGCTGGTCAGATCCCGACTGGATGGAGTGCTGAGCTTCTGGGTCTGTCGAAGGACCTGGCCGAGTCGGTGGACCCTACAACGCTATACGCGTTGGCGGCAACAATGGATACGTTCGTCGCTGCCGGTGTGACGGACCCGTACGAGTTCTACCAGTACGTGCACGTCTCGGAGGTCGGCAACACATCGGGTGGAGGCATGGGTGGTATGCGTGCGTTCACGCAGATCTACAAGAACCGCCTTCTGGGCAAGGCTGCCCCGAGTGACGCGCTGCAGGAGTGCTTCATCAACACGCCTCCAGCTTGGGTCAACATGCTGCTGCTGAGTTCGTCCGGTCCGATCAAGACCCCCGTTGGTGCTTGTGCTACAGCTGCTGAGTCGGTGGACATTGGTGCGGAGACGATCAAGAGTGGCAAGGCTCGTGTCTGCATCGTTGGCGGCTACGACGACTTCGGTGAGGAATGTTCTAATGAGTTCGCACAGATGAAGGCTACCAGTGACTCAGTGAAAGAAGCCGGCATGGGCCGTGAGCCGAAGGAAATGTGCCGTCCGTGCTCGACCACACGTGGCGGCTTCATGGAGAGTCATGGCGCGGGTATGCAGCTGTTGATGGACGCTCAGCTCGCTCTGGAAATGGGTCTGCCGATCTATGGTATCGTCGCGCTCACGAACACGGCGACGGACAAGAACGGACGATCTGTGCCGGCTCCTGGCCAGGGTATCCTGACAACAGCGCGTGAGGCTTCGTCGGAGAACTCGAAGCCGTCACCACTGCTGGAGGTGGAGTACCGTCGCCGCCAGTTCGACGATGAGCTTGAGAGTATTGAGAAGTGGTATGCTCGCGAGAAGGCTTTGATCGACGGAGACGAGTCTCGTGTGGCCTTCCTTGAGAGGAGGAAGTTGCGCAAAGTACAGGCTGCGCAGGCCACCTGGGGTAATGATTTCTACCATGGAGAAGCGGATATCGCTCCACTTCGCGGTGCGCTGAGCGTGTGGAACCTGGACATTGACGACGTTGGCGCTGCTAGCTTCCACGGTACGGGCACCACGGCCAACGACAAGAACGAAAGCGAGGTGACGCACAAGCAGATGGCTCACCTGGGCCGTTCTCCCGGCAACCCGCTGCCGGTGATCTGCCAGAAGAACCTGACGGGTCATCCGAAGGGTGCCGCTGCTGCTTGGATGCTCAACGGACTGCTGCAGGTGCTCAACTCGGGCTTGATCCCGGGCAACCGTCAGCTGGACAACACGTGCGAGACGCTGCGCAAGTACGACCACTTGGTGTACCCGAACCGTAGCTTCCAGACCGTGGGCGTCAAGGCCGTGATGATGAAGAGTTTCGGCTTCGGCCAGGCCGGTGGCGAAGTGCTGCTGGTGCACCCGGACTACCTGCTGTCTACCCTGCCTGCTGACGAGTTCCAGCACTACTCGGCTCGCCGCGAACAGCGTCTGATCAAGATGAACACGCACACACAGGGCGTGATCATCGGCAAGCATTCGCACATCCAGGTGAAGAACGAGGCGCCGTACTCGTCGACGCAGGAGAGCAACGTGTACCTGGACCCCACGGCTCGTGCTGAGTACGACGCGACGTCCAAGACGTGGCGTTTTGGCGGCGGGGACTCTCTAACTGCAGAGGAGAACCGTCGTCTGCGTGGTGAGAAGCGCCCGAAGAAGACGAAGGCGGCTGCGGACGCGGCGTCGTCGTCGAACAAGAAGACTTCGGACGCGCACCAGGCTGACTCGTCCTCGACGCTGTTGACTGCCATCAACCAAGCGGCGACGGACCTGGGCCTGGCGTCGAAGAACATGGGCATGGGCGTGGATGTGGAGCCCGTGGCCACGTTCGAGAACCTGAAGGGCCGTGAGGACTTCATCCGCCGTAACTTCACGGACCAGGAGATGGCGTACTGCTACAGCGCGCCTCACCCGGCTGCGAGCTTCGCCGGTCGCTGGGCTGCCAAGGAGGCTGTGATCAAGGCTATCTCAAGCTCAGCACCGACTGAGCCGAACCTGTGGAAGGGTGCTGGCGCTCCGCTGCGTGAGATCGAGATCTTCATGACGGCGTCGGGCGCTCCGTCCGTGCTGCTTTCGGGCTACCCGCTACAGGTGTTCAACCGCTTGGGCCTGTCGAAGCTGAGCGTGTCCATCAGCCACTCGGGCGACTTCGCTGTGTCCCAGGCAGTGGCTAACTTCTAGCAAGAGTAAGTATATCATTGTGTTTCATGTTGTACGTCTGCGTTTTGAACTTTAACGAATGAATTTATGAATCATCAATCATGTGGCTAGCGATGTCGCTTAGCCGCCCGCTAGCATCCATCCCCACCAGCAATGACAAGACATGAGGTGCTATCGAAGATGGCCATAACGTTAACCATTACAGCCCACACGAGCGAGAAGGACAAGTACAATATCGTAAGTCCACCCAGCACCTTGTTCGACCCACCAGTGCGCAAGAGTTCTTGGGTCTCTCGCTTTTGCTTGGGTAGCAAGAGCAGAAAGACCCAGGACACTACCATCGCACCGTATGCAATGATCATCGTGTACGTGATGTCCACGTGAATGGAGTGGTCGTCCTCCTGCACTCGTTCGTTGGTGATGTCAAACGGATTGTTGATGATCACAGTGAGCGACGTCGCGAACGGAGACGCGATGCCCGAGATCGTAGTCATGAGTCCGTACATGGCGCCTTCATTACCTTCGCCGACAAGTTCCACGATCACCAAAGTGCTGACCATGAAGCTGATACCATTGGGAAGCTGCGCGACGATGGGCGGGCCGAGCCAAAACCATTGGCTGCGATACACGTTCCAGACGATGAGGAGGTTGCAGGTACCGTCGATAACGATCAGGATGACGCCCGTAATGACTATCATCACGCGCCAATTCCAGTGTAAGCCCCACCGGGACGTAGCCATCATGCCGAACATGTAGAAGAGGTAGCTCAGCGCGTCTCCCAATGTGCTGTTGATGGGGGTCACGTTCACCATGTACGACTGGATGGGCGAGTAGGCCGTGTACGAGATATTACAGATCAAAGTGTAGAAGAACAAGGCCGCGATGACTTGGAACACTGCTCGCTTGCAGATCTGGTTCCATAGGCTCACCATGTAAGCTTTGAAGTTCGGAGGCACCGCGAGTCGGTCTTCTTTGATGAAGAACCACGTGATTGGGATTGTAGGAGCCGTGAGCACTGTAAGGATCCCCATTAGCTCTGGAAAGCTCAACGAGAAGTCAAAGTCACCACCGTATTCCTCACCATTGAAGCAGAAACCGACGAGCAGGTAGCTGATCACCGTCACGAATGTTTGTACCGTGTAAGTCATGGTCTGGAGCTTACCTCGTCTCGCAAACGACTCCTGCTGAGCCAAACCCGCCATGATAGCGTCGGCGCAAGCATCGGACAGCACGTAACCAACTGCAGTGAAGAACATGAGCATGACATACTTGCCTCCTTCCGACGGAGCGTCGTAGTTGAGTCGAGCTTCGATCTCGGGGGTGTACTCCGATACATCGACGTATCGGTCTGAAGCATCCGTGTAGTATGGCTCACCAATAGGCAAGCAAGCCATCACAAGAAGCATAGCCACTGAGA
Organism: Phytophthora cactorum; assembly: GCA_016864655.1. Lineage (NCBI taxonomy): Eukaryota > Oomycota > Peronosporomycetes > Peronosporales > Peronosporaceae > Phytophthora > Phytophthora cactorum. The sequence goes on from NHQK01000003.1 coordinate 328,339, forward strand.
TAGACCACCCGACGACCATGTATGGACGACGCCGGTTGCCGAAGATGGGGAAGCAGTCCGAGAGGATTCCGAAAAACACCTTGAAACTTGACGGGAGCGACACTAACGTCGTTGCAGTTGCCACTTGAGCTCCGCTGCAATTCAGGTACATCTGAAGGAACGGGTAGATCGTGGACGGTAGCACACCGGAGATGAAGCCCACAACTGCGTACTGGTATAGTAGTCCGATGTTGGCTCTGCTAGTCATCACCGGTTCACCTCCAGGACGGAGAGCACCTTGATCCGAGTACTCACTCTGCTCCGGGGTTTTCGCGCCAACATAGTCGCCTTCTTCAAGGTCTTTTGGTAGCGAACTGGCACTGAGCAACGACAAACGTACTGCAGGCTCAGTATTCTTGGTTGGTCCCGCCATTTTGGACTTGTCACTTGTGGACGACCGGGCAAATTGATCAATGAATGCAACATTTGTGGTGCAGATGCTGCCGATAAATTTGAAGTGAAGGTGAAGACGGGGCCATGTCAGGTGATACATGTACTGATGTCAGTTGAAACTCGATAGGCGCTCACCGTGAGTATCACGTGAGCCAGGCCCATATTTTGATGTAGACGAACGCATTTACTCACGGTATCCGATCCGACATCCACGAGTTCATGATTCGTAGTGCTTGCAGTGGCAGATTATCTACAAGAAAGCCATGCTCATGCCTCCACAGCAACCATGCCTTGGTCCTTCGAGGACCGACTTGGAGCTCGTGGCACTGTCACCGAGACCTGCAAACAGACAGGAGTGGACCAAACGAGCGCGTGGAGAGTGCAACGACTAGCCTATCGACTAAGTGCAGGCGTGTGGATGATCTACCATAGTCAATTACCTTGAAGCAGACGCGTGCACGGAGCCAATGATTACACCACCGACATGGAGCAGCGAAACCGAGATAAGTTGGAGTAGTACTGACTACAGGTGATACCTGTCCACTTCGTGCTGAGACGAGTCGATCACGACGATGACAAGAGAACACTAACACTTTAACGGCATCAATTGGATTGGTTAGTGTCAGAAACATGAAGGTTTCACTCGACACGAAAGAACGGAGAACTCGCAGTTACACTCGAGACCGCAAGTCTCCTTGCTGGCTTCAATACGGGATTGGCAGCTTCACGCATTGCTCGGCACCGGGGTATTCGGGCAGCTCCAGGTTGAATTCTTCCGCCAGCGATCTACAAAAGGAAAAATTAAGTTGCGTGCCCTGTTATATTCCCCATGTTGCACCTGGTCTGCGAATGAGAACTTACTTCGGCACGAAGCGTCCTCCGACGTAGTGAATCTTGTCAGGGCCAGTAAAAAACTTTGCGCAGAGCTTCGGAGCTGTCAGCGAGATCAGCATCTGCGGCTCCAAGCCGATTCCACCTTCATTTCCTGTTACAAAAGTGCATTGGATACCAAGAACCTGTAAGCAGCAGAACTTCTCAAAAAGATACAAGCACAATATAACCCCCCCCCCCCCCAAACGCACCTTTCTCAACGTGCCAACCCGACGGAATGTCGATCGAGATGATCGGTAGGTGGCACTTTTGGAGCGTTCCGACGACGTGATCAAACGGCGGACGGATGCTTCCAGAGAAACTGAACCCGAAAATGCCGTCCAGGATTAAGTCGTATGCGGCATCTACAGCCGAGCTACAGCAGTCCAAGCCACCACAAATTCATCAACACTCTATCTCGTGAACCACCACCGCCTCATCCGTACGCGTCCTGAATCTGCTCTAGAATTGGGATCTTCAACTGCTCGCACTGCGCCATCAGTCCCTACCGAATAGTAACATATTTTAAAGCACTGTATCAGCACCTCACCACTCTCTAATTCAAGATACCAGCTCAAACCTGGAAAAGAGGCTTCGCACTGCGCTTCGGGTACAAAATACTCGGCGAATACCCAAAATGCTGCCACCCAAACCCATCAGTATCTGGGCCAATAACTATACTCACAACGATAAACTCCTTACCACCAAATGGCGCGCTGCCACTAACGCGTCGCCTCTAGGCACAGGACAATCCATCCTCAATCCACCTCCTCGTCCTTAATTCTGACATGTTGCACTCACCCGTTGTTACCAGGACCAGCAACCACCAGCACGCGCTTGAATCCTCTAGTCGCAGCCGTCGGCTCCGTAGTACTGGGGAACTGCTTCCGGACCGCCGCAGCCACGCTGAGCCCCGCCAGCTCCATCAACTGATCGATGCTGAAGCCATGCGTGGCACTCATGAGTTGCTCATCGAAGCGCTGCGCCTCACGCTGCCCCAAATACTAGACGTGCAGTCACAAGGGGGCACAATACCGTCACCTTCAAGTATACTGGTAGACGCAGAAGCAGATCAGTACCTACCCTCGTCATCTTCAGCATTGTAAATTATGGCCAGAGCGAATCTAATACTTCGAAGTACAAAATTCCTTGAAAAGTCATTTCGAAAAGGTCCAAGAGCGGTACAGTACCTCAAAAATGACACTATTCAAAAACATCTGCAAGAAGTTGTTGCCAACAACCACAAGCAACTAGGCATTGTTTGCGCCACATATAGCACTGAGGGTGTCTACGCTGAGGAACACGCATGCATCACCACCACGATCCTGATGAGACCAGCATTATAGAGGCCCCTGCAGACGGCACAGGCCGGCGGGGAATGGGTATTATAGTTCAAATAGAAATGTTCAGTAGCACAATACACCTCAGCAACTACAACAACAAATAATGGGGTCAGCTTAAAGACCAGACATCCTGAAGAATCTTTGTTGCTGTGCTTGATCGACAATTCGTTGGCTCTGAGCGACCTGCACATTGATGCCGACCACTCGAGCTCACTTTGCAATTTTGTAAACATCACAAACTACTAACTTCTCGCTTCCCCGGCCTGTCCGACGCTTCGCTAATGCCTTCTCAGCGCTTGCAGAGCAAGTTCACCCCGAAGCAAATCGCTACATTCTTTTTCAAGACCTACCTAACTGAGGGTGGAGATCCTACCAGCCTCCAGATCTGCGAGGCCTGCAGCAAGAAACGTAAGCCCCCCCCCCAAGACGGGGTACACCAACTTGGTGTCCATGTGCGCATGGACCATCCACGCTATTAGCTGGAGATAGAGGACACCAGTAGCCCGGCAACGGGTACAACCCTTTCGTGGGTTCGCCGGAAGGCGTAAACGAGGTACGCCTGGCTGGAGTCGGTTACCTCACATTCTCATTCGTTGAAATGGAGTCTACACGCAGGTTTGTATTGGTTATAATTGGATCCAGCTTCTATTTTAATCTCTATTCCTGTTTTCAAAAGTTGTGTTAGATACACTAAGTTGCCCCCAGTTTCGACCAATACGCAGCGAGAGAACATCGAGAGTCTCACGAAGGTAGTGCAGGGTCGCGTGGGCATCGAAGTCACCTACAAGTTCGGATTAATGCTGGACGGGTGGACGCACGGGTCCGAGCACTACCTTGCCGTCTTCGGCTGCTATGAGATCAGCGCCCCACCCAGACACCCTCTATTCTGTTTGGCGCCGATCGTCGTTGATGGAAGCGGGCGTCTTGATGCCGAGATCCATATGGCTGCTTTAGAGGCATTTCTGCCGTTTTTTTGGTAAGGATCTATCTAACTACCTATTCCTGGTCGGCGACAACTGCGCTGTCAACATGCGGCTTGCTCGCCTGATAGACGTGCCGCTTGAATCTTGCAGTTCGAACACTACTGGACCCGCACCAAAAAGAGCCCCAACAAGTCCAGCCACTGATGAAACAGCTAAGGGCACTGGCTCAAGCGGCCAACTTGCGGTATGCTCTCCATTATTGCTTTTCAAAATTATTGGCATTATTGATTTCTGCTTATATTTTTACTTTTTTAATCAGGCTGAAGACGACGCTCCGCCTTAAACTGCGCCGGCAAACGCGATGGGGTCGACGTACGCCATACTGGCTTGCTATTTTGAGCTGCATCAGTGCAGACGATGAAGAGCTAGACGATCTAATGCTGTCGCCAGCCGCCAACCGCAGGCTGAAAGCCCTGTTGGCCGAGATGGGCGATATCGAGTCGATCTCGACAAAATTACAATCGGAGGAGCTCAATCTCCTTGGCGCGCGCGATCTGCTAGAGCTGCCTGCTGGAGATCAAGCCAAGTTCACCAACTACCTTGGTAGCTTTGTTTTTTATCAATTTTTTATTGTGCTTGATTAACACTTTTTTGAACATATTTAGCGCCTAGTGTAGACATCGTACACTCTCCCCGAATTTGAGTCTGTTGTGGTCAAGGTTTTTGGTGGACATGAGAAGGACCTAACGCAGGCTGAAAAAGTCGCGCTAAGACCCTTTCAGTGCATGATCAGCAGACGCAACATTCAAGAAGCGGAGCCGACCAATCTTGGGTTCGCGAATCGTATCCTCAAGCGCAGGAAGGTTCAGGCCGAACTAAGTGATTATGTGTTGCTGGCAGCGACCCCTCTTACGCTCTACCATGCGGAAAGACTGTTTAGTATGGCCCGCATGGTCATGCGCTACGATTTTCGCCGCTGAAGCTGGAGATGCTGCTGTTCCTGAAGGCGAACAGCAGCTAGGGGACGTCACCACTGTTGACGCAGTCGTTTAAGTAGCTTGGTGTCTCATATTCTGTCGTGCTGGGACACTTTCAGCATACATACACTGCGCAAGTATCTCCACGACGAACGGGAAGGCGAGTTTAGCAGCCATCACGCAAGCTCTACCGTCTCAGGAACAAAATGCAGACACCGTCGCAGACAATGCGGTTTGTGACGCGGTCGCCAAACTTTTCAATCACTTTCTTAAGATCCCCAATTGCGAGGTCAGCTCCATCTTCAGCCAGTGAAGAGCAATCGTAAGCCACACCGCCGAGCGTATTAAACTCAGCGATGCCAAATAGTGCTTTTTTATCTATTGCCAATCAATGCAAAAAATATATAATTGTTTTTTGACTGCTGGCGGAGCCTCAATAAAATATTGAATATTTTAAACACAGAAAATAGATTATTGGAGTAAAAATATTGGTGCATCATAAGTTAACCAAAACATTATGTACTAGAGAATGTAAGACTTGAATAGATTATTGATGATACTGAGAGAACGCCAATAGATAATTGGTTTCCATCCCGCAAAAGCCCACAATTAATAATTGATTATTATTTATTGCAATAATTGCGCATCAATTTATTTTTCGGCATCCTGCTTAGCATCCTTTCCGTTTTCAAACTTGTCCACAAATGCCAGGGACGGCAAGTAGAAGAGATCCTCCGCGCCTGCATGTGATTCTTCGTCGGTCATTGCTGCGTCAGCTCGGTACCGTCTTCTGCTTCTTCGTGCTCAATAGCTCTAATTCGCAAGTTGTATCTGGCATACTTTTAAAAATCATATTATTATTTTTAAAAGCCTTATTTTAATAACTTTTTTTAAAGAAGTAATTAAATTTAATCTGAGCTTACGTATCGTCCATCACGGTAAGCTCATCCATATTTCCGTCAATCACGGTACTGGCAGATCTTTCCTCCCCCTCACTCTATTGCTAATTACACGAAGACCTTCGGCGAAAGATGTTCCGCAACCAGTATGACACGGACGTGACGGTGTGGAGTCCGCAGGGCCACCTGCACCAGATCGACTATGCTATGGAGGCCGTGAAGCAGGGCAGTGCGTGCCTGGGGCTCACGTCCAACAAGTTCGCGGTGATGTGCGGCATCAAGCGCCAGAGTCTGGAGCTGGCCGAACACCAGAAGAAGGTCTTCAAGATCGACGAGCACATGGGCATCGCTATCTCGGGACTCACCGCCGACGCGCGCACGCTGGCACGATTCATGCGCACAGAGAGCCTCAACCACAAGTTCGTCTACGGCAGCTCCATCACTGTGGGGCGCTTGGTCTCGGACGTGGCGGACAAGAAGCAGGAGTGCACCCAGTCGTACATCCGTCGCCCCTACGGTGTGGGACTGTTGGTGGCTGGTGTTGACGTGCGTACCCTTAATTGTTACGTTCATTAAGGAGAGCAGAGAGCTTATTGTTATTGTTATTATATGTAGAAAAAAGGTGTGCACCTGTACCAGACGTGTCCGTCGGGTAACTACTACGAGTACAAGGGCATCGCCATTGGCGCGCGATCGCAGTCGGCCCGCACGTATCTGGAGAAGCACTTCGAGAGCTTCCCCAACTGTGAGTGGCGGTTTTGGTGCTAGAAGAACGATATAATGCTAATGACTTGACTGTTGACAGTGGGCAAGGACGAGCTCATCCACCACGCGCTGCAGGGCGTGCGTGGCTGCCTCCAGGGAGACCAGGAGCTGACGGCCAATAACGTGACCATCGCCGTGGTGGGAGTGGACCAGCCTTTCAAGATCATCGAGGGCGCCGAGCTGCAGCCATACGTACGAAGACGGTGACGATTATTTTGCTGCTTTTTGATGCCGAGCTAATGCTGCTGGACTGTTGGTTTTGCCTGCAGATTGACGCTGTCGAGGTGTCTGATGTGAAGGAGGACGAGGACGGCGACGCTAAGATGGAAGAATAAACGGAAGACAGCGGCTCAAGGTCATGACGAAGACCGCGGTGGAGTCATCGCCACGCTGTTCGTGATCTGTAGTCAGGCGGGTGATTGCTGTGCCTCAGTAGCTCTTTTAAGAGCTTGCAAGGGAGCAAGCCGCAGTATTTGAAGACAGAATTTCTTGCAGAGAGAACACGCAGCCAGTTTGAAAGTGCACTGCTGCAGCTGCTGAAGATATGTGGCTTATTTTCGTCATTGCACTCATCTGCTGGCACTGTTGCTCTGAGGTGCTACAGGGTGAGACTTAAGTATTTATAGGGGCACAACAGTCTAATTCATCGTAGAGATTGCTCTGGGCAGAGTAGGGATTTCAAGATGGAGGCGAAGGCAAGCACAGACGAACGATTCTACACGCCTCGCAGCTCTGCTCGACGAGGATATTCCAGTGCTGGCTCCGAAGATGAACGCTTCGTGTCACCTCGAGGAAGCGCTCGCTCCGTCTCGTCCGATGATACTGAGTATGTCACACCTCGAGAGATCGTACCTATCATTGACCACGCATCTCGAGCAGGAAATGGGAATCCAGCAGCAATGCCATCCGCCGTAACGTACAAGGATGCTGCTTTCAGAGCTAGCAGTAAACGATTACCGGTAACTGAGCCGGCGTACGACTCGTTCGACTACAAACAGCACCACAGTGAAAGCACATCGGAACTGCGTGGCGCCGCGCCTCCAGCAGACGACTATGATCTCTTCTCAGCTGCACGTCATAACCACTACGACTCTGTCATATACATGCTAGACCAGGGAGTGCCAGTGAACTCGAGGGACGCGTTCGGTAACACTTTGCTGTCCATAGCGTGTCAGAACGGACTCAAGCGTATCACCAAGCTCGCATTGCGCCGAGGCGCCAACATCAACAGCCAGAACGTAAGATTTTTCGTGTAGATGTAATTGATTATTTGCCTCTCATCGCTTGTGCTGCTGCAGAATCGAGGAAATACGGCGCTGCATTTCTGCTTTGCATACGGCTACGGCGACTCACTCGGGGCCTATCTCATCTCCAAGGGCGCTGACACCACCATAGAGAACGACGACGGTATGGTATGTTACTACGGCATCGCGCAGTCTTCCGCCCGCAAGTAAAGAAGTAGTTTAAAAAAATTTGTAACTAAAAGTTGCGTACAAGTTGAAGTTGTTTAACAATCTCTATTACCGCAACATAAGTTTAAAGTTGCTTTAATTAACTTCAGATAACATCGTGGAGAAGGACCTCAGACATGGTGTGCGAGCGGCTTGTAGCCTCCCCTAGAGAGCGCCCAGACGATCCCATGGACGGACGAAGCCGCACAGCAAGCGATGACTCCGACCTCGAGGAAGGTACGCGCCAATTCCCCTTCGTTAGTCCCTAATAATCTCTCATTAGCTGCTCACTTTTTTAAATCCTTTTATTGCATTTTTTTTTTCATTTCGGCCAGAAATGATGCGCGTCAACGTGTTCGATTACGAGTGGAGGCGTCAGATGCACGTGGGGGACCAAGTGGACGCCCAAAACGTCTTCGGCAATTGGTGTCCGGCCAGGGTCCTGCAGATTGCAGACGGGGAAGTTCTGCTGCAGTTCCTCAACATGCACGAGTCATGGCACCAATGGTTGCAGCTGGACTCGGGTCGGCTAGCTCAGCCGGGTACCAAGGTACACTATGGAGAAGAAGGTGATATTTTAATAAGGTTTTCAAAGTGTTAATATTTTTTGTTTGTGACAGGCACGGAATGACAGTGTGCCGATTCGGCAGGCACAACATATCGAAGTGCGTCCTGGTGGAGGCAACAGCAGCTTGTGGAAAGAGGCGCTCGCAGTGAGAGCAGGTGGGGGATCGGTGTTGGTCAGATATGCTGGACGCGACCAGAAGTACGACGAGTGGATTCAGTTCACGCCAGCTAAAGTGGCGCCGGCCGGAGAACACTTGCAACTCCGTGGACGTGGGAGTATGCTCGAACAGAGGAAGATGGCGGTCGATGTGCCGAACATGACACATCGTCGCGTTATTCAAGCGCAGAATCCGAGATTTACCCACTACCGTGACTCGCTGCAGGCCACGTTGGGGCTGAGGATTTACGATATTGAAGGCGATGGCAACTGTCTTTTCCGATCGGTGAGTCATCAGGTGTATGGTGATGACAGTCACCACGCTCTTGTACGTGCGGCGTGCATGGACTATATGGAGAGTGAGAAGGAGTACTTCGAGCCCTATGTAGTGGGCGACATGGCAGCGTTCATGCGGTACTTGAGCTATAAGAGGCGTGATGGTGTGTGGGGAGACGACCCGGAGTTGCAGGCTTTATGCGAGCTGTACGACCGTCCAGCTGAAGTGTTTGCTTATGATCCCCAACAAGGCTTTCGAAAGCTTCGGTGCTTCCACGAGAACAGCGCCCTCTCTCGCACTAGACCTCCCATTCGGTACGTTTCATTCGGAGACTACTGATTGCATTGATGTACTCTTACGCTGTGTTGTTGGTGCAGGTTAAGCTACTACGGAGGGGGTCACTATGACTCTCTGGTGGGGACGGATCATCAATCAAATTTGATTCGTGAGGATCCGGGTCAATGGGAGCAGCGGCATATCGGATACTCCCATCGTATCAACTCGCGCGAAACGCGTAGCGATGTCTCCGGTGTGGAACAAGAAGTGCAGACACAGTCAGACCGCGAGCGCACAGAGGTGGAGCAGCTGGAACAAGTCCTGATGGTACGTTGTAGTCCCTTTATGGATAAAGGTGTTGTAAGCTAACTCAACTATTGCATTAACTTCAACGCTTAGCAATCTCGAAACGAGTTTGACGCCATGGACAGAAGCTTAGAAGATACGTTAAAGTTATCGCTTGCAGAGCATGGAGGTGAAGCTTCGCCAGCACAGGCTCATCGAGAGCGTGAAGAGATCGAAGAAGCTACGCGAGAAAGTGAAATGGCAGCAATCCAAGCTGAGCTGCTGGCCAAGGCAAAAGCTGAGTCAGAAGAAGAGCAGATGAAGTCTGCAATCCAAGCTTCTTTAGGTGGCCATGCTGTCGATTTCGACGCGCAAATGTCTGCAGCAATTCAGGCGTCTCTGGGAGATGCTGGAGCAAGCGTTCCAGCAACAAGTGGAGCCGACGACTATGACGAGCAGTTGCGTCGAGCAATGGAGTTGTCCGCTCAAGAGTATGCACCACCGCCACAGGAGTTCGGTCTATTCAGCGATGAGTTGACCAACACAGATGAAATGGATGAGCTCCAACTTGCGATCCAAGCCTCGCTGGAGCGATCCTGAAAACAGCCAGCAAAATGTGCAGTTTTGAGCATGCACAGAGTACAAAGACTCTAGAGTTGATTCAATACAACGCATCGCACTACTCACTCACCTATTGTCGACACGAGCACCGTGTTTTTCCTAGCAATATCTCAAGAGTTCAGGGATAGTTGCCTTTGCAATCTGCTTTTCATAATCCCCATTACAGATTAGCTTCGACGTATTCCGCGATGCGCTGCTCCATGTAAATCCGGTCTTCTAGGTGGCGAGGCGAGTGACGCTCGCCAGGGAAGAGCAGCAACTCGTAGTGCTTCCGTGCGTTGATCAGCGCCGTGATAAGGCGAGCTGTGTGGCGGAAATGCACATTCTCATCAATCAATCCATGGACCAGCAGAAGCTTCTGCCCGTTCTGCATATTTCCAACGGCCTCCATGACACTGCCTTCACGGTAACCGGCCGGGTTCAGCTGAGGCGTAGACATGTAGCGTTCCGTGTAGCACGTGTCATAGCCGTCCCAGCTCGTCACAGGTGCACCGGCGATAGCAAGCTTGAAAGTCTCGGGGGCCTTCATGAGACTGATCGCCGCCATGTAGCCACCATAACTCCAGCCATAAATTCCTACACGCCCCTCGATCGTAATTCCTTCATCCACAAGTTTGCGGACGCCATCTTCCTGATCTAGAATCTCTACGGTGCCCATGCAGTGCTTGATCGCGCCTTCAAAAGCCGATCCACGACGGAAACTACCACGGTTATCCACCTTGAGCACAGCATAACCCATATCACGGAACCGCTGCGCTCGCATATCCACAGTCATGGCCCACATGTGCGCAACACGCTGGACGTGAGGGCCACCATACACACTCACTATTGTGGGGTACGGTCCATCACCATGAATCTCTCGATCGGGCAAGTATACAGCTCCGTAAAGTGTCTCCTTACCGTCACGCGTCGGGAAAGAAATAATCTTTGGTACGCACAACTTGGCCTGAGCTTGCAGAATCGAGACACGCAGATCTTCTTGCTCCGTTGTAAGGGGATACGCTGAGTCCTGGATCGCTTGGAAAACTGCAGCAAGTTCAGCAGACACTGGGGGCGCTGGTTCTGCTGCTGAGGTCGGATCTGCCGGCTCGACTGGCTTCACCGCTGCAATCTGAGCCTCTGAAGGCACAGTGCACACTAGTGCACGCGGGGGAGTCGTTGTGTTGCTGTACACATCCACGAACATGCGGCAACTGCTATCCATGACGATGCTGTGCATGCCTTGAGCACCAGTTAATCGCGTGGGCGGAAGCGGCGGGCCACAGCTTGGAAACAGCGACGTCACGTACAGATGTCGCTCTAGCGGGGAATCCGCAGTACCGCTGAAGTAGACGCGACCCTGCGCCAAGTCGATACCTTCCACAGATTCCACACTCCACTTGCCGCTCGTCACAGCTCCCAGCAGACGCGCTCCCGGCGCTCCAGCCGTGTATTCGTACAAATACAAGTGCATGAATCCAGTTCGCTCGGACCCCCACAAGAACCGGAACGTGTTCTTGCTCTCCGCTTCAATATTACGGAACAGATAGTTCGCATTCAGCCACACGGGGTTGCTCTCCTGAATCAGCGTCGTAGCACGTCCAGTATGCACGTCAACGTGCAGGAATGTCATCTCCGTCTGCAGTCTATTCAGTCTCTGCACTCCAAGAGAATGATCCGGCAGCCAATTGACCCTGGAAATGTAAAAATCTAGGTCTGGGCTGGCAAAGTCCATCCACACAGGAGTGGGGATCTCACGAGGGTCATGCTGCTCTGCGTGTGGCAGTTTAATAATCCCCAGTCGTCTCTTGGGGTTGGCAGCACCTGCGAAAGGATAGCGATGGTCCTCCTGTGCCGCGTCTCCCGTCGGCTCGGCGCTGCCTGAGTGCATGATCCTGAACTTGGGGATGTGGCTCTCGTCGATCTCCTCGAACGCGATTCTCGAGCTGTCGGGCGACCACCAGAAGCCACGGAAGCGACTGAGCTCCTCTTGGGTCAAAAAGCAGGCGAGTCCATTGGACTTGCCGTCGACGCCTCGGGCTCCTTGCGTCACCTGCACAGCCTGCTGTCCGCCCGTCACGTGGCTGGGGATCACGTAGAGCTCCTTGTCCTGCACAAAGGCGACCCATCTCCCGTCAGGCGAGAACTGCGGGTCGATGGCGCCTCCTGCGGCGCCCGTCGAGGTCTTGTCGAAGAGCAACTTAAGCTCCGCTCCTGGCTGCTCTTGAAGGTAAATATCACCTTGTAGAGGGTACAGTAAGCGTTGAGAGAGTATCGACGGGTTCCACGCGTAGGACGTAATTCCGACCCCCATCTGGCGCTGACGCTCGCGCCGCAGCTTCTCTTCGAGACTGAGATTCCCCTCCGTGTTGCCCTGGTTGGGAGGGGCTGCCAGCAGCGATACACGGCGTGAGGCCACGTCCAGCGCGTACAGTTGGCGACAGAGGCCGCTCTGAGCCCCCGGAGCGTGCAAGAAGGCCACTATGCGACCGTCCGGGCTGAAGCTCACGTTGGCGGGTGTGCTGAGCCCTGGAGCAGGCAGCTTGGCCACGTCCTCGAGCGCGATGAGCTCGTGCGTCGCCATCAGAGAATTGGGATCTGGACCTTGACGCGGGTTGAAGGCGGGTTCGGATATGAAAGGGGAGGGAATCAGAATGAATGACAACCTGCGTTAGCTGATGGAAAACTGCGATAATATATATTTATTGACGATAAAGCTACAGATTGGTTGATTTTAGCTTGATTTGGACTTTAATAATAAATACCCCGAGTTGATGTGATATTTATTGCATTGAACAAGGTAATTAATCAGATTACCAGATCTTCATCTTCAACCTTGAGTTGACACGCACTCGGCTCGCGGTCAACGCCGTCGCCGTCGAACTGCGCCAGGATAGCATCCAGTTCAGTCGTAAAAGCCTACAATGGAATAGCGCGTGGTTAGGAAATTAAGAAATGTCTTCCTCGTTGCAATTCAGTTATGAGACCCATACCTGGACATTCGCAATGTTCGTGTCTGCAATTGACAGCAAGTTAGCAGTGGCTCCAAGGTTGATACACGTAAGAACATTGGTGGTAGCGTACCTAAAGCGCTATCAGCGCCCTGCAGCTCCTGCAGCAAGGCCTCTTGGCGCTGCTTCACGTCGAGCTGGAAGACCTCGTTGCGCAGTCGAGAGAGGGCCAGGCCTCCGGAGTCGGTGTTGTTCTGCAGTGCCTGTTCCACTCGGGTGGCTTCAGAATCGTCGAGTGTTGTTTTGAACAAGCTACACCCGAGTTGATACGCCTCGGCTTCTTGTCGGATTTCAAGTGCCTGTGCCTCGCGATCCCGCTGTTGTTGCTGTATCTTGAGCTTGTGTGACACATAATAAAGGTTAGCTAGCTGTCAGTAGAATTGTCGTATAAGTTGCTCACCTCAAGTTGTACGTTTAGAAGACCATCGCATTCAGTAGCATCTTGTGATGATTTAGCGACGTGTAGTTGAAACTCTTGTTCCGCTTGCTAATATACGCAGATAAGTGGAACTGCCGGTCAAATGCAAAAGTGTATAGTCCACAACACATACCAACTCATTCAAGGCTTTCTGCGTTTCCTGTTTGTGAGTTTCTTTCCACGCTCGCAAGTCTTCGATAGCTTTACTCATCTAGATAAATAATTTAAAAAATGTTAGTAGGCCAATGTTGCATCTGTACGAGGAATGCGCACCTCTTCCAGTGTTTTATCCACAATCGAACTCTCGAGGTCGAACGCCTCAACTGCGCTCTCCAGGTCTCTGTCATCATCGTCGTCTACAAGCGTTCTTCTGCCTGTTGTACCCCAATTATTGTCAACCTCCGCTAGAGAAAAGTCGCTTTCAGGGGTATCTTCTTGGCTTTCGGGTGCCAAATGCCTCGACATCAGACTTTCTTTATATATTGAACAGGAGAGGCCATCATTGATTTGGATTTGACCACTGCTGTGGTCGTCGCCTCTACATATCGAGTTGCGGGTAAGCGACTTCAGATTATTTCCGAGTGGTGGAAGAGGAAGCTTCGCCGATGTACTGATAGGACTGATAAGTGGTGGCACGTGTCGAGGGTGTCGTCGATTATGAGACGGAAACAGCTTCCGCTTCAACGTGGCAAATTTACTTGTAGTTGCAGGTACAGGAGGGGGTTGTTCACTATTAGCTTGAGTGTCGGTAAGCTGCTTCAAAGACGCTATATCTTCAGCCCGGTTGTCTTGCTCCTGGTTCTCGTCAGTGATATTTTTCCCTCCCTCCCCACTCGATCGAAACAGCATCTAGCATAGCATTCCCTCCCATTCTTAAGACTATTTCGACGGCAACAATACAATGACTGTCATGAGCTCACCCGAATCAGCCTCCTTCCTGGTCGTGGGGGTTGCGATTCTGGTGCATGCGCGTCCGGCGGTGCCTGGTTCATTTTGCAATCGATCGCCAGCAACTACAAATACTTAGAAATCATCGCCAACGCATGAACGTGTATTGTTTTCAGCTCAAGCGTTTGTCTAAATATGGTGTCGCTCAACCGTCGAGCGTTCCCAACCGTCCGGATCTGTGCGCATGAGCGGACGCAAAGATCGCGCTCTCACCCGTCGCTGACGTCTCTTCGACGAGGTGCACATTGCAAGATCGCGTAGCTCGGTCAGTGTCCGTTGCATGGCATTTGGCAAACCACAGCGTGGAAGGCAACGAACTATCAGACAAACAAGTGAACTGCAGCGACTGAGCGACTGAGCGACAATGGGAGGAAGGCGCAAGATGCTGCTAGCGTCCGGGTTGGTGCTGGTAATCGTGGCACTGCTGAGTGTTCCGACGTTGGCCGAGTGTCCGAACGCCTGTTCAGGTAACGGAGCGTGTATGGCCAAGGACATGTGCAATTGCTACAAGAACTACGAAGGCAACGACTGTTTCGACCGCACGTGTCAGTTCGGCTATGCCCACGCAGACACGCCCAAGGGTGACATCAATATGGACCAGCTACGAAATACGCCCGGTTGGATTCTCCAAGACTCGCAGGAGTTCCCCGCGGGAACGTACGAGTACTTTAGCCCGGATGCTGTCCAAAATGAAGCCCATTTCTACATGGAGTGCTCCAACAAGGGCCTGTGTGATCGATCTTTGGGGTCGTGCACGTGCTTCGACGGATATGAAGGCGTGGCATGCCAGCGCGCGGCGTGTCCTAACAAGTGCAGTGGTCATGGAACCTGCGAAAGTATTAGTGAACTGGGACTCAAGGCTCCGGGCACACTTTTTGGGAATCCAGATAACGCGAACCCGGTTGCCTACGATCTATGGGACAGCAAAGTCACCTACGGTTGTCGTTGTGATCCATGGTATCACGGTGCTGACTGCTCACTGCGATCGTGCAAAGTTGGTGTGGATCCGATGTTTCTATCGGTAGGCACAGCAACGTACAAGGCTTTTGTACTCCATGTATACACGACGGGTACCTATACGGCCGACACAGCAGGAGTTCCATCAGAAAACTACGTTCGTCTTCGCCTCTTTGATTATCATGGCGAGTCCTACATCACTGAAGCAATTCCAATCGTAAACGACGTGACTAGTACAATAGCAGATTCCAACGCGGCTGCCGTGGCTGCGGCCATTAAGCGGGTCCCAAACCAGACATTCCGTAACGTGCTTTGTGAGCGTATCGGCAAGACGAACGGCGATCTTGATGGCTACGTGATATCTGCTCGAGCGTCGAGTAAAGGTCTGTCGGTTATCTGTCAGTTCACTGAAAACCCTGGTCGACTGCGTAAGCCCGAGGTGGCTGCGTATGGCTTTAAGGGTGTCACTGATCCGCTTACTAAAACTTACCAAGTCATTACGATGGAGGAAGGTTTCGACAGCGAGTGGTTTACAGTGCAATCGGATATTGTCGCGACTGCTTTAGATACCACTACCTTCAAACTTCTCACAGTGACTAATCCTGGGGGCGCTACGACAGAACCAATCACATTGTTCAAGCTTGGATCATTTGTTGTGGTAGGAAAACTCAGTGGTTCGGCGACAGTTATTGGTCTTACGTATCCCATCAAGCACACTCTTCCATCTTCCGTTGCACGTTTTGATACTGCTTCTGGCTCGGGTTTTGCGGTTACTGAGCTCACAATCCCTACGGGTGGTGAACTTGCCGTGGGGGCTACAACAATGACGGTGACAGCGGACCCTGGATTCTTGGCTGGGCAGGTCCTCTTTTTCGAGAACCAGTTCTACAAACCAGTGAGTGTCGTTGCGGGAACTTCCCCTAATTATGTGATTACGCTAGACAGAGCTTTCTCAGGAAACTCTCTGGACGGTGGAGCCAACATAATTCTGTATGCCTACAAAGTGACACCGCCGGATAAGGCGTACCAGTACAACTACGTCTCACAATGCTCCGGCCGTGGCATCTGTGACACTGAGACTGGTGTCTGCGATTGCTTCAAGGGCTACACCAACGACAACTGTGACACACAGAACATCCTGGCGTTGTAGGTGACTGTCTTATACGAGAAGATAGTGGCAAAATGAAAGAAACGAGCTAGCAGGTGTGAGCTCTTGCAAGGTTAGATTCGGGAGACAAGCATGACCACGTAGTTGAGCTAATGCTAACAAAATACAAAAGAACCTTGTAGCTGAAATCGGTTGCTGCCAGCAACTTTCTCACCAGGCCGTTTCGAACTCTCCTACAAATAGCTACGCTCAGTTTTACTACGCTTTCGTGAACCTGATCAATCAACCATGCGCACACCACTACGTGACAAAGCACTAGCGAAATCAAGGCTCCGTCAGACAAACCTCGACTGTCAGCTGTCCAGGACTGAGTTACATGCTGCCACCACCGCCTTCGTTCGAGCTCGAGGACACTTTCATGGGCTCAGTATTGATTGCTTCCGAGACACATTGCTACACGAAGTATTCGTGACTATTCCGGAGTTTTTAGGACAAAGACTTTTCCGTGAGTGGAATGTCAGCGGTAGTGGGGAGATTTCGTGTGCAGAATTCAGTGCAGGTGTTGCCACAGCTATCAAAGGCTCGCGAGAGGACCACTTAGCGCTGGTTTTCAGGATGCTTAGTCCAAGCGGAGATACCAAAAACATCTCTAGATCCGACTTATTCCAGTGTTTTGAATGTGTGGCTACAAATTCTGGCTGTGTAGCAGTTGAACAGGGCAAAATAACTCGATCATGGACTACTGATCAACTCCTGCAAATCCTTATTGGATCATCACAAACGGGGGTCCTTACACTCGAGATGTTTCTAACATTTTTCGGTTCTAGCAGCTCATTTGTCGCTCTTCATTTTATCGATTGGATTCCAAACCTGGCAGGGAAAATACTCAAAGCGAATGCTGCTGTTGCTCCAATGCACACTATCCCTCGCAGTACGACCGACTCACTTCACTTTACGACTCAACGTGGACTCTCTTCCAAGCAAAGAGACGACGTTCGATCTGAATTACGCAGTATTCTATCTGATGTTTCAGCAAATTCATCAACGCTAACACCTGGTTCCGTAATTGATCGGTGTCGCAGTGTACTTGCTGACGACACCCTTGTGAACACAATTGAAAATGCTTGGGGGCGCAACGTGGCTTTTTCAGCTCCAGCAAAGGGGATTGAGGCATTTTTCGTCGATGCTGTTTGCGATGAACTCAAGCTTTTCGTGCTGGGATTATGCTGTGTCGAAGCATCAAGTGTGGATCAGGTTTATCGAATACTTTTTGAACTATTCGACGAGTATAACTGCGGACAGATTGGTGTTGACCAGCTGAGTGTATTTTTACAGATGACAACAGGACGAAGCCCGATCGATAGTGAGCGGGAGGCTGCTATTACTATCAGGAGAAGAGGAAGAGCACCGTCCTCTTTGTCTTCTCCACCTCCATCTCCAGGTGGAAAACCAATAGAAAAGACTGCGGGTCCACAAGTACTGACGTTGACACAGTTTATCAAGGTGGCACAGGAGCAGTCTGGGTTTTCGGCCGCAGAAGTGGAAACAGCACTACTACTTTTCCATCTCAAACGATACAGACTTGATTATCAGGGCAATGCGTTGTTTCTCCACTTTCTCGGCAACTATTCCTTAAATCAAAACACGCAATCAAATGCGTTCTGTCTGATGAACTCGAACGAATGGGAACGGATAACCGAGGAAATGCTAAAGTGGCAGCAGAAATGCTCACATCATACCAACGCACAAATTTTGTGTGAAGAAGCGACTCAGCTACCGTCAGGTCACGTCATAATGCCGTTGTCGATCTGGATATTAGCATCATTTCAGTATGGAATGAACCAGGAGTCATACCGCTATGCAGCCAATTTATCGTCCAACATTCAACTTCATGGTAACCAGCAAAATTTAAATGGGTTCTGGCTCCGTATTTCGGTGACTATCACAAGTCGAGACGGATTTGAGAGAGCTGCGGTTTTCCCGCAAGTGATTGCCTTCAAGCATTGCACCTTTCAAAGTGTGATTGATGCTATTCTTTTCCAGAAGAATTGGTGTGGGTATGGCAATGACACATCTTCCAATGTGATCACAATGTGCCAGTGTCAAGCGCTTATTGCGGAGCGCAACGCCGCAGGTGAGATCAAGACAGTGGCTATGCAGGATGAACCAAAAACGTTGCAACAAGATCAACTAGCGACCTCCTTGGGCTCAATTCTTCCTTTTAACTGCGCGTCGGAAGCTTTGCAATGCACCATTGATCATAGAAAAATCGCATTCGAGCTTCTCTTCTCTGTCGTTGAGGTAGAAGAGTCAACAGAGGGTGGAGGCACACAGTCGAGAAATGAAGAATCGTTGGTACCAGTAGTCGATGTTGGTAAAGTCATTGAACCGCTCGTGTATCAGCAAATGCCTCGCACAATAGCAAAAATCCCGCGAGGTTTGACCAACTTAGGCAACACATGCTTCATGAACGCCGTCCTCCAATCTATGGCTGTCACTCCAATGTTGAACACGCAAATATGTCAAAAGGAAATCCACAGCGAACAATTATCGTCGCCAACACCCCGTGAAAAGCCAATTCAGCCATTTTCCGAGACTCTTGGCGAGTTATTTGCTGAGATGAGTCGAAGTAAGCAGGATACTAACACAACCATTTCTCCAAAGAACTTGCTAAAAGCTTTTTCAGTGCTTTCCCCGGACATGGCTGACGGAAACCAGCAAGACGCCCAGGAGTTCCTCGTTTGCCTATTAGGCCATTTGAGCAATCGACTTACACGGGAATCCAAGACAAGCGATGAATCTTTGATTCTATCACCCCGCAGTCACGCGTGGTTGTCAAATCTCTTCCAGCGCAACGACAATGGGGTACACGGAAAAATTGCGGTGCCGTTCTGTGCTGAAGACAGCAACGGACGGCACGACAGGCTTGTGGCTACCGAGTGGTGGGTCTCCCATCTTGTCAGTGAGCCTTCTTTGGTGAATATTTTGTTCTCTGGACAATTCAAAAGTGTGCTAGTTTGCGATCATTGTGCACACCAGTCAGCAAGATTTGAGCCATTTTCGTCGCTTCAGCTTCCACTTGAAGAAAAAAATACCGCCGAATTGACTACAGAAAATGATCAACAAGACTTGGTGGTGATTGTGCATTTTGCAGAATCGTCGAGAAAATTAACCAGAACACGGGGTCCTCTTCGCGTGGTGGTGCAGGTAGATGAACAATCATCCCTTGCAAATGTTTTAGCACGGCTCCCCGCTGAGTTTAGCTCGCAGCGGTACGTTATCGGGCATCCAGCTGGATTTACAGTCCAGAATTTACTGATCGCCGACCGAGTAGAAGATCAATTCGAGGACAAAACACCGGCAAGTGCGCTACCCAAGCCGATGCATGCATATGAGCTCCTCGATATTACAGGTGGTGGTGACGACACTGTAGCTCCCATCACAGGTAGCTCACAGCTTTATCTTCGATTCGTCCACCGGTACAGCTTTCTTGTACCGTTCTACTGTACGACACCAACACGCCAGGCCGTTTGTGGCTCACCGTTTGTGTGTTCCTCCCCGTTAGGAGCACTCACTGGGGAGACGCTTTATCGAATGGTATTGAAGCAATTTCTGCTTGGGCGTAGGTACTCCGACAAACCTAAATCGAGTTCAAACCGTCATTACGCACCAACATTTGTCCTTCACCGCGTACGTGACGACGGTATCGGTTGTGGTCAGTGCCACTGGAGCACCAGCTGTCAAGGTTGCGAAATTCTCCCCACCACTACCGCCGCCGAATTGCTCGATCTCGAAAATTGCGAAACTATCGCCATCGACTGGGACCTCCAACTTCACCCCCAAGACCAATCCGCTTTCTGGTGGCTACAATCCTATCCAACCCGCGACCACTCCAGCTACATCCATTATCGTCGCACAAGGACCCATTCTCTCCAGCAGAGTCTCATATCTCTATGTAGCACGGAACACCTCGACGCCTCTTGTTCTCACTGCCAGCAAGAATGTTCACCTCACACGAAACAACTTTCGCTCTGGAGTCTTCCCCCGATACTCGTGTTGCAACTCAAACGTTTCGAGCTCTCCATTACCACCGGCAACTACCAATGGAAGAAACTCAGCCACAACGTTGACTTCCCCGTGTACGGTCTCGACCTCCATGATCTCTTGGCCTCAATCGATGGAGCACACAACGACTCGGAGGTTTGCAGCGACCGCTGCTCCGTCGACGCTCTAGACCCGCGTGTGTGTCGTGGAATCGAATATTTGCAGAACGAACTCAACATTCCTCTGACCTCTGCGTCTAGAACGTGTGCGAAATACGATTTATACGCTGTTGTGCATCATTCCGGGCACGGGATCGGATCAGGCCACTACACGGCGCAATTTCGCCGCCCCGACGAAAATTACTGGTGGAATGCCGACGACGCCGTGGTGACGCCATTGAACGAAGACGACATTTCTCCATCCTCCGCCGCCTACTTGCTCTTCTACGTGCGTCAAGACGTCGCTGCTGGTGTTACAGGGCTCAGCGACTTATTCCCACCGCAAATGTAGCCATTCAGCTGTCGAAATGGCTATCTGATTCGCAAACATTTTCCCCAAATACAACCCACGTGAACCCATTTTTTGGTACACGTTTTAGTATTATACCACGCCAGAAGTGTCGCACTACCAATTCCGCAATGGGAACGTCACGATGCGAGGGCCTCGTGCGCATTCGGGAGCGCGTTGTCTTCCGTTTGTCCTCTAGTGTCGACCATCCAGGCGAAAGTTTAGACGCAGCGTCCTATTTGTCGTCCTCCAGTGGTCGCTTGCACTCCGCTGGACGCTTGAGTGACGACGTGTGGTATTTTTGCGTCTCCAAAGCACCTGTTGCGTCGCTCGAGTGGCTCACCGTAGACGCCAGCACCGAGAGCAGCGAAGAAGAGGACGTATTACCGTCTAGAAACTCCAGTGGTGCCGTATTGCTGGCCAGTATAAAAGTCTCGAGCGTCGAGGCCGTGGACGGAGAAAACGTGAAATTACCCGAGAGTGACGGTGAAATCACAGGAGTGTTTGTCAATTTGGCAATGGATGAGCAAGAGCAGAAACGACTCGAAAGCGTCTCGTTCTACGTGGAGGACGAGGATTCAGGTCTCGCGCTGCTAATTGAGACCGAGTCGCAGACCCAGAGAGACCAGTGGGTGACGTTTCTAGGGGAATTACTACCCAAGGAGGCAGAGGAGACCTTCAATGAACAGGAAAGTGACGATAAACAGGAAACTGGAGAGGATGTGGTGGAGGAGCTCGAATCGTTGCACTTGCCAGCGTCGAGGTCGTCGATTTCCATGCGGTCGTTGCTACATCAAGGCAAATCGGAGAATTTAATTGAAGACGGAGATCCATTTGGCCTATTGTCGCTTACAACGTCGGCGTTGAGCTCGATGACGCCGATGGATGAGCAGGAATCAGTGATAAAGACGAGTAATGCTGCTCCTGGGATGTTCGCGATGGATCACTTCGAGTTAGCGGAGGGAAATGGTGAGGGAGATATTGAAGACATGGGTGATGGCGAAACTAGCGTCGCGAACACAGATTCCGACTATGCAGCAGATACCGCAGTTGATCCGTCTTTATTGTCGTCGGGCCGAGGACAACAGACACCATGTCGTGAGCGGTCAAACAGCAACGTCACTGACCCTCTAAGCTCCAGTATGGTCAAAGAACCCACTACAAGTACTCGGAGTCGACGGCATAGTTTGGGTGCCGTGTTCGGCTCATCGCCACAACCAACGAATGGTTGTCTGCGCTGTAACAAGAGATTCGGCAGACTTATCCATACACCCAAGGTCTGTGCGTCCTGTTCGCATCGGTTTTGCCGCGATCACTGCAACCAGTGGACAGCTCTGACAAGTCCTGAATCAATCACTCTGCCAATACGAGACATGGTGGGATCCCAAGTCGGTGCAAGAGATGTTCCAGCCTCTGAGCTGAAACGTGTATGCATGGATTGCCTCGTGAGGCAGCAGTTGCTCACTTCTTTGCAAGAAGCTGGCGTGTACTATGCTTCTGCTGTTGACGAAGCTGGCGGATTATCACGACTTGTCCGCTGGAAATATTTCGATCAGGGTCCGAAGTATGAGATTGAATGCCACATACGCGCTCGAAGCCTTGGTCCATTAAGTCTCCTCTCGGCAATGTTCAAGTATCGACAACAGCCGTTCATGTTCGTGGTGGTACTTGCTCAACTCGTACACAACGTTGAGAATTGTATGGATACAATGGACTTTTACTGGCCGCAGTTCTTGCAGTGGGGTTTTGTAAACCTCCCGGACGCCTCACCTAGTGTCCGTGCTTTCTACCTCTTCTTCCTGGCTGCCACTGCCCGTCGTAGTGTCCATCTCGCAGTCAAGGCAACGTGGGAATGCATCGCTGCTCACTGGGATGCAATGGCTGGAGGATTTTACACGCGCGGTAACGGCATTGTGGTCATGTTATTCTTTGTTACGAACGTCAATTTTGGTGAGCCTCGCAGTGTACTGCCGCAACTGCTGTTCCCTCAATCACCTCTCCATCAACGTGAATCCTTGGAGAAGTTGCTGGAACAGCTATATGAATTTGTGCGGAGGGCTTATGCCGCCTCGCAGCGTGAATCTCCGTTCTTTGAGTGGCTTCTAGCTCGCAGCAAGGAGGAAACTGTGGTCAGTTCTCGAAATGTTCAAAAGCAGCTCCGCGTCGGCGATGGATTTCTGGACCCGTTCCCGTCGGATTACTACGAAGAAGCTCAGCTCATGATACTGGAACGTCGGAGGTCAGGTACCCAGCATCTCGTGGAAGCGAAGCAGCGGATGTGGAACAAACCTGCTCAGCACATATTCAGTGACGAGGTTCGGCTCGTGCGCTTCCTCGTGGACCTTTGTACGTATTTGAAAGAAAACATCTCCGAGCCTTCTCTGCGGAAGAAACAACTTCCGGCATTATTACAGGAGATGCTGCGTGGTAAGCACATCAGGCCTGAGGCTGCATTGCCGCTATCTGGAGCCATGGGTCACCCTCACCGTGTAGTCAACGTACTCACCAACGAAGGAACAGTGTTTTCCACCAAGGCTCGAGCACCTACGTTGGTTTTCTTTGAAATCATCGCTTCATCACTAGGATGCGATGGTGAGTCTCGCGAGCTTGATTCCCGGCCTAATCACGACAGTGAAGTCGATGCGTTGGTGGATGCTGCAGTGAAAATGGATTTATTAGAACCAGAACAGCAGGAAATTCTCAACTACCTCGATGGAGAAACCGTCGGAACCTACGTGGCAGACTTAATCCCCGTCAGTCGAAACGATTCTCAAGCCTCATTACGGTCTTCAATCTCGGAAGACCTAGATAGGCTCAGTACTGTATTACCCGCTGGCTGCACGCCACTTGGTGAGAAGACAGGTTTCTCCGATGAAAGTGATGGGTTCGAAGCGGAAGAAGTAAGCGGTGGAGATGGCACAGACACAAGAGATAGCTTGGATTCTGGAAACTCATCACAAGTTGCGAAGTGCCCGTTCTTCGGAGAACGCTTTGCTGATACACAGAAGCGTATCCACGAGGAAAGCACCTTTTCACGCTTTGACGGATGGGCGTTAGCTCCAGTGATTGCGAAGAGCTTTGATGATATGCGGCAAGAAGTCTTCGTGCTACAAGGGCTCAAGTTGTTTCAGCTCATTTTCCGGAAACATAATCTTAATCTCTGGATGCGCTACTACAGTATTGTGTGTGCAGGCAAGGACTGTGGCTTATTGGAGGTGATCACGGACGCACAATCACTAGATGGTCTCAAGAAGAAGGGCAACAAAATCAGTGGCGTTGGAACGTCACTGCCTATAATCTTCGAGCGGGCTTGCGGTCGAGACCCGATCACAGGTGAGCACGACCCGGTCCGCTTGGAGAGAGCTCGTGCGAACTTCATCTCGAGTATGGC
Source organism: Phytophthora cactorum (assembly GCA_016864655.1). NCBI lineage: Eukaryota > Oomycota > Peronosporomycetes > Peronosporales > Peronosporaceae > Phytophthora > Phytophthora cactorum. The sequence goes on from NHQK01000003.1 coordinate 352,545, forward strand.
CGCCTACAGCCTGTTTTCCTACATCTTCCTGGTGAAGGATCGACACAACGGTAACATTATGTTGGACACCGAAGGTCACGTCGTGCACATTGATTTTGGCTTCGTTCTGGGTATCGCACCTGGCAACACCTTCAGTCTCGAGACAGCACCGTTCAAGCTCACGCCGGAGATGGTGGAGATCATGGGTGGCGAGGGTTTCGATCACTACCGACAGCTCGTAGCTCAAGGTTTACTGGCTCTGCATTTGGAAGCCCAGCAATTGTTGTCACTGGTATATCTTTCGTCCAAGGATTCGTGCTTCCCATGCTTCAAAGATCGCTCTCGTGCGCGCATTGTTCGGCGACTGAGCCGTCGTCTGTGTATTGGCTGGACCGTACAAGACGTGGAACGCACAGCTGCTCGCATCGTCGACAAAAGTAATGGACACCGTGGCACAAGGCAATACGATTGGTTCCAGAAGATTTCCAATGGCATTTTACCCTAGAGAAGGCCTGTGAGCCAAACTGAAGATGCTCGTAACGGTAAATAGGTTCGATGCGCATGATCTGTGATCTCTGAAGAGAAAGTATAAAGTGGCAAAAATGTATAAAGCTAGCTAGGTTAGATTCGATCGATACAGTGACGGCATATTCTACTCAAATAGTGCCATTTTGTCACATTATTCAATGACGCCGCTTCTTCTTCGAGTGCGACTTCTTCGAGTCGTGGCGATGATGACGGTGCTTGCGGTCTTTCTCCTTCCTGTCCTTGTGCCTCTTCTTCGACGAGCTTTTCCGTTTCTTGTCCTTCTTTGATGACGAGCGTTCCTCGCTGTCCGAACGTCGTCGTCGCTTAGTGCTCTCCCACTCAGCGCCAGCACTCGAGCTGCAACTGCGTCGACGTTTCTTGACCTCGTCGCGATCCCCACGGCTACGATTCCGTCCACGACTCGGGCTGCGGCTTCTAGACAGCAGTCTCTCTCGATGGCGTCGTCCGGCACTGCGACTTCGACTCCTCGATCGGTTTCTACGTCGCTCTCGCGCTTCACTCAAACTGCGACTGCGGCTTCTGCTTCGTCCGCGTGAGGACGGACGGCGTGAGGACGATTTTCTGTTCTTTTCATCTTCATTCTCGCTTTCATCTTCATCCTCGTCACTTGAAGAATCCTGCAAAAATGAAGTGCAACAACAATCACATGATTGTTTTGAGCACCTTTTTTTCAACAAACGATGTCAATATCAACATGACGCTTACCGAGGACGAAGACGAGTCCGAGTCCGACGACACCACGCGCTTCTCCTCTCCTCCCAAATGGTTCCGACACTGGAAAGTCAAGTGCCCCACCATACCACACTGCAACACAATGGCAAAAAAATATCACTTACCGTATCTACACAAAATATCGAAAAACGAATTTGTCATCTTCTTACCTTCTTGCAGGCACCGCGAACATCGCTCTAAAAAGTTGACACAACAGCAATAAGAAAATATCCCTTCCCCTAATCTCATCGAAAGTAGACAATTGCAACCCACCGATTTATTGGAGAGCTTGGCAAGCGCCATGAGGCCTTTGGCCTGCTCGTAGGAGGTCTCGCTCGTTTCCCCCTGCTGCTCACCCTCGGCCGCGTATGGGTCATAGCCGATGGTGTTCTTCCATATGCCCGTCATCTTGAGCGTCGCGCTACTGTGCATGCGGTTGTTGTGCGGCATGCGCACGCGCCCCGCAGTTGCCGGCATCTTCGCTTTTTGGTGGTAGATAAACTGAAAATGTTTTAAAATGCGAAAAATTGCACCCACTTTTTCACTTGATATTTGTGAGTTACAAATTTGCACCGAATCTGTACCTTACTTTCTCCAAGTCAAAAGACAGGCGAAAGTATTGTTCGCCACAATGTGACACGAAAATCGCTCGGTGTAGTTCGAGGTCAGAGTTGAATAAGACGCCAAAGCCAGCAATAGCTCGTTGGCGATGGCCCCCACCGCCTCAATTGCTTCTCCAGAGATGACGCAAAGCGAGGATCACCAAGTGACCACCATGCAGCAGCCCGCCACGTCGCCCGCGCCCGTGTCACCTGTGACCATCGTGCCGCGCGAAGAACCCCCGCCGCCACAGCGCCGCCGACCGGTGTCGCTGCCCAGCCAGGTGCAGGAGTGCACCATGCAGCGCATCCTCGTGACGGGCGGAGCAGGTTTCATCGGCATCCACCTGTGCCGCCGCCTATTGGAACAGGGCCATGAAGTCATTTGCCTTGACAATCTCTTCACCAGCCAGCGTGGTAACGTTCTGGAGTTGCAAACCCGTTACCCGAACTTCGAGTTCGTGCGTCACGACGTGACGGAGCCCTACGCCTGTGAGGTGGATCAGATCTACAACCTGGCATGTCCTGCATCGCCCGTGCACTACCAGTACAACCCCATTAAGACCACCAAGGTGTCTTTTATGGGCGCCATCAACGTCCTCGGCTTGGCCAAGCGTGTCAAGGCGCGCGTGTTCCAAGCCTCGACTAGTGAAGTGTACGGTGACCCGGAGGTCTCGCCGCAGGTAGAGTCCTATCTGGGCAATGTCGACTGCACCGGCGTGAGAGCGTGCTATGATGAAGGCAAGCGTGTGGCCGAGACGCTGTTTTTCGAGTACCACCGCACACAAGGAGTAGATATCCGTGTGGCACGCATTTTCAACACGTACGGCCCGGGCATGCATCCGTACGACGGACGTGTAGTGAGCAACTTTATCATGCAGGCACTGCAGGGCGAGGACATTACGATCTACGGCACGGGCAGCCAAACGCGCTCGTTCTGCTTCGTGGACGACCTTGTGGAAGCCATTGTGCGCTTCATGGACTGCAAGACCTGCGTGGGACCTATGAACCTGGGCAACCCGCATGAGATGACTATTCGCGAACTTGCTGAAATGATCATCCGCCTGACAAATTCTTGCAGCCGTTTGGTGTTCCGGGATTTGCCCAACAACGACCCCAAGTTGCGAAAACCTGACATCAGCCTTGCCAAGTACGTTGCTCTTTCACAACAGTGGGTCGTGTCATTGATGTGACTAACTCTTGTGTTGCTCATTTGTGTGTGTTTTTAGTACGCATTTGGATTGGAATCCCCATGTGTGCATCGAAGAAGGACTTATGCGCACCATCGCATATTTTCGGGCCTTGGACTTATCCAAGTACAAGCGACCAACCAACAATACAGCGCATTGCAAGAGTGAGATGGCGAACCAAGCTAAAGCGGCCGCTCGAAACTAGAGTTGCCATCTAGGTCGTTGCCATTCCGCACACTACACGTCTAAGTACGTACATGTACATGAAAGCACTGTTGACATTTGCTATGTACTTTTTTAGTAGTTTGTTTTACCCTAACGACTGTAGCGGAGCTAAGATCTTCCATTCAACCCAGGTGATGCGCCCAACCAGGATTGAGTTGGGATCACAGCTCAATGTACATGTACGCGCGGCAAACACAACTGAAGTGAACTGATTAGCTGTTGCCATTGATCTTGATGGACGAAGGGTGGGAAACATCGAGAGCTAGCTGGTTGTGAAGAAGCCTAGGAACTGATGGACACGCACCCCACATCTCCACTTTACCTTTTGCTTGCGCTGCATAACTACGAGGATTTGGGAGCGGGAAGGGCACCTGCAACTCCATTATCGTCATTGTCGAGTTCATCATTGGTCTCCTGCTCAGCCTTCTCCAAACGAGCACGTTCCTCGCGGATCTTGATCACGCCGCCGCCCGATCCCAGCTTCGCACCAGGGAACTTGACAATCACAACGCTCATATTGTCACGACTGGAATACAGTAAGGAACTGTTAGCCAATCACACAAACACTATAACATTGCTGCAACGACCATACCTTCCAGCACGAAGGCAGTTGTCCAAGATCTCTTCCGCTATTAACTTCAAGTCCGCCTCGCCATTGTTCATAAGCTGACGGATGTAGGCGCAGAGTTCGTCGTTGCTCATGACGTCCCAGATTCCGTCACAGGCGAGCACCAAAAACTCCTCCGTTTGGTCGATCTTTTGCACTTCAATATCTGGCTCCGCAGACACTTGCTGCAGCTCCGGGGATAAATCCGCGCGAGCCTTGTAGGAAAAGTCTCCAAGAGCTCTCGACACCGCCAGATCTCCATTCACTCGGTTGCTGCGCACCATTCCGCCCGCATCCTGGATACGCTTGCGTTCTCCCGCCTGCAGCAACCCCAACAAAGTCAGCAGTCCATTATCTCACCCTGATATGCTCTACTTAGTCGTACATTAATGGGCTTGTGGTCAAAAGACATCTCGACCGTGCGGCCGTTCTTGGCCATGACGCTGCGCGAGTCGCCCGAGTTGGCCACGATGATGTGTGTGGGAGTGACCAGCGCAGCAATGGCCGTGCAGCCGCTTTGGTCCGAGCCGTAGCTCTCATCGAACGTTTTGCGGATATTCTGGTCCAGGTTCATAAAGGCGTCGCGCATGGCTTTGCCGATCTTGGCAGGGTCGGCGTCCTCCGCCTTGCCGTTCGGGAACACGCCGTTCTTCATGACCGCCGACAGCTCCTTCGTAATCCCGTCGGCTGCCAGATCCGCGGCTAAACGCCCACCGTGGCCGTCGAACACCGCGAAGAGTGAGCAGCCCTGGGGCAGCCCTTCAGGGTTCACCTGGGCCACGTGCGCGTCCTCCATACCCGTGCGCCATCCCTGCATAGTGGCCAGGCCGAACGAGAGGCCGTTCCCCTCGCCTCCATCGGTGTCCTTGTCGGTGATCGGCGTGGCGAGGAAGTTGCCCATGTCTGTGGCTCTCGTTGCGCTCGACTTGCTCCCAGAAGTTTGTTCGTTACCACGTCGGCTCGACAAGGTGAAGAAGATTTTCTTGACTTTAGTTGAGTAAGGACGGGTCCGGTATACCGGTAAATTGATGGATGGGTTGCGAATAAAATCCAAGTTACTTATCCGGCTTCAAGTGGACAAATTTATAAGAGGAAAAAAGCGGGGTCGTGTTTGATTACCAGGTCTAGTGAGATCGGATGGTGAAGTAGAGCAGCACAAACACCACCACGACAAACATGATGAGGTACAGCATGTGCTTGCTGCCGCCTTGCTCCATCATCACGCCGAGTCGCTTCATCGTGCCGCCCAGCAGGCCTTCCGTGTTATCAAACTCCTTGCCCTGCAGCGCAGAATACAAACCCAGTCGTAAGCCTAGAACAGCAGCAAACAAAAATGACACTGCTACGCGTACCATGCCGTCCAGGAAGCGGTTTTGGTCGACGACCTCCGCATGAATATTACCTGACAGCTGCAATAAACCAAACAAAATCGCGGTGAGCACAACCAGCAGAACGAAAGTAGTAACCTTAGTGCAGCTCCCAACCTGCTTCAGCTGCGTGATCTGCAGCGACAAGTGACTGATCTGCTCGTCGTTCTGCTCCTCGAGCAGCCGCTTGGCCTGCTCCCCGTTGTCTATATTCCCTCCCACCTGCTGCAATACAAAACACAACGATACCACAACGATACCCGTTAGCTCCCCGTGCCTACTGCGATCCATTCGAAGCTGACAGTCATATGATGCTACCTGCGTTCGCGAGGAGGCTCCCGAGAAGAGGGATTCACGTGCGCTGGCTCGGCCGTTCGCCATTCGATTGTACATGAACTCGTGAGCGTGCGCTGTCCCGCAGAAATCGTGACGTGGAGCGACTTCACCTGCGCTTCCCTTCGTGCTTCGATGCTGACGACGACGTCATAAGAGCGGGGGACTTTGCACAAATGTGTTGGCCAAAAATAGATTTATTTTTCAACCAATCCGAATGCTCCGATAATTTCCAGGTTGCAAAAGTAAAAGTGGCAGGAGGCAACACCGCGAAGCAACTTTGTTTTGCTCAAGCATTTCAACCAGCAAAATCTTGAGTTTGAAAATGGCGAGCTAACTTGTCCGAACTGCTCTAAACAGTAGATAAGGCAATACTCTCAAGACTTGATGAAAACTGTGCATCACTTTCATTTGCTCTGCTTACTTGTTTTGGCCATTCAGTCCAAAATGACACGACTACACTTCAACACGATAGAAACACACTCAAGGCATCGAGTCGTCCGGGCGCTTGATAATCACCGTCTTGTGCTCCAGGTAGTTGCGCAGGCCCAGCTCGCCATTCTCGCGTCCGATACCCGAGTCCTTGAAGCCACCGAACGGAGTGTTGGCGTCGAACACGTCGTAGCAGTTGACGTACACCGTACCCGTACGAATACCGTTGGAGATCTTGATGGCGTTGTCGATGTTTTTCGTCACAACACCAGCGCCCAGGCCGTAGACAGAGTCGTTGGCGCGTGCAATGACCTCGTCGATAGTTTTGAACTTGAGAATGGACATGACGGGGCCAAAGATCTCCTCACGAGCAATAGTCATGTCGTCGGTCACGTCGGCGAACACGGTGGGCTCAATGAACCAACCCTTGTCACCGTGGCGTTTGCCACCCGTCAACAGTCGAGCGCCCTCCTTGACACCCTCGTCAATGTATCCTAAGATCTTCTCGAACTGGGTCTCGTCGATCTGTGCACCCTGCTGCGTGGCGGAGCTGAACGGGTCACCCACTACACGGGCGCTGGCGGCCTCCACAGAGCGGCGCACGAACTCGTCGTAGATTCCTTCCTGCACGTACACACGAGTGCCAGCAATGCAGCATTGACCCTGGTTCAGGAACAAGCCCAGCTGCGACTGCTGAATGGCAAGGTCGATGTCAGCATCGTCCAGAATGATATTGGCAGACTTGCCACCGAGCTCCAGCGTCACGCGCTTGATGTTGCTCACGTGCGATGTGCGCATGATCTGGTAGCCAACCTCAGTGGAGCCCGTGAAGGCGACCTTGTCGACGTTCGGGTGCTGCGCCAAGTGGCGACCAGCAGTGGGGCCCACGCCGGGCACGATGTTGATGACACCCTTGGGGAAGCCAGCCTCTACGATGAGCTCGCCGACACGCAGAGCAGACAGTGGGGTCTGCTCGGCAGGCTTCAGTACGATGGTGTTACCAGCAGCAAGAGCAGGGCCCAGCTTCCACGCCATCATGAGCAGCGGGAAGTTCCACGGGATGATCTGAGCGCAGACACCCACAGGCTCAGCCTTGTTGTAGCAGAGGTAGGGACCGGTGATGGGGATGACGGCACCGTGGATCTTGTCAGGCCAGCCAGCGTAGTAGCGATAGGTCTTCAGCACTAGACCCAGGTCAGCAGCCTTGGCCTCAGCACACGGCTTGCCGTTGTCGAGCGCCTCAAGGGCAGCAAGCTCGTCGATGTTTTCTTCAATTAGGTCTGCGAGTTTGTGGATAAGACGGCCACGTTCTGATGCGGGCATGGTGCGCCACGGGCCTTCAAAGGCAGCGCGAGCAGCAGCCACAGCGGCGTCGATATCGGCGGTTCCAGCCTCGGCGACGTCGGCGATCTTCTCCTCCGTGGCGGGGTTGAAGGTCTCGAAGGTCTTGCCCTTGATGGACGGAACGAACTCGCCGTTGATCAGCAGGTTGGTCTGCTTGACCTGCACGGGCGTCGAGAAGTGACGCGACAGAATCAACGGCGACGCCTTCGCGGCCGTGGCGGCCGATTTCACGGCGAAGGCGCCGGTCTTGACGAGAGGAGCTTGACGCAGGATCTGGCGCTGCATGACGAAGGTTGGAGATCTGACGAGGTGCTGGAGAGCTGGCAAAACGCCGAATGAGCTGCCGATGCAGTCCCAACAGGAGTGCGTCAATACATGCACTGTACAGCTTCAACCACGCCGGCATCAGGACCTTCCACTGTCTTTCATCGGTATTGAAGTGTTGAAGTGCTCGTTCGACAGGCTTAGAAAGCGACTCGAGTGACGTCAACGAGGGATTCGCAATGGCGGAAGACAAGCAACTTCAACCGGAAGACAACTTTGAAGACCGGCTTAGGCGGCTCAGGTGTTCATTTCGTAAGCGCTGCCGTTTACAATTGCGACGGGACAAATCCCTTTTCATGCAGGTGCCGCGGCAGCTTAGGACCGGCTCCTTGCATGTTCATTCCAGTGCGGCCTCCATTTCGTAAGCGCCTCGGTTTACATGTGAACCGCTCAGAAAATGATGGTGCGAGCAACAGGTTGAAGTTCTACATATTTCGCTAGGCTGCCGCCCATCAACGATGTAGAGACCTTATTTTTGCATCGTTGGTACTGTAGCGCCCAATACATGTAATGTCCTGCGTGATGCATATGTATTGGTGAATTGACGTCGCAATTTAATGTTTGTTGCTGGGGCGCGCTTTCGGCGTCTATCGGATTGAGCTCTAATATTTGGTGAAGATTCCTCACCGGAAAATACGTGTATCCGGTTTACATGACCTTTTACACTTCAAGTACCTGTCATTCCTGGTGCAATGCTGACAGATCATCTTTGCAGGGGTGGAGCTATGAATGGATTGGCGGACTGTGTGGACGATGGACTCGATTTTAACCTTCAGCAAGTGCGCTCCAGCTTTCACGAGCTGCACTGTTGAATCAAGTTGATACGCACCAGGTGTTTGCACATTCAAAATGGGCTATGTGACTCGATGTTTTTGGTGGTTCTTTCACATTTTTTTAGCAGCAGATCACACCGATCATTCGCATTGTGCGCCGTCCTTAGGTAGCCGTTCTCTATTTTGCCTCGTTCAACGTAAGTACTCCTCGGTGCATTCGTTAAATGTGCACCGAGTATTATAAATGACATCTCCATTGAGAAATTCTCAATGAGAATACACGCCACTTTGATGGCTACATCTTCCAGCTTTGTTCAACAAACTATTCGCTTACAGCGAGCTTATTATCAGAATTATTCCCACGTAGCTAGCATTGACGAGCTTCATTGTGCCAAGCACCACTTAGATTGACAATTGAACTTCTGAAAAATGGAATACAACGCACGGGACCAGCCCCTCGAGTTGTCCGACCGACAGGCGTCGAAGAGAAAGCAAGACCAAGCAGAACTCGTTTCGGTCACACCCTCCGATGCGCGAAGACTCTCAGTCCTTGTAACGTAGGTTTCACGGGCTCGTAATTGACGGGATTACTACCTAGTACCAATTCCATTCGAGTTTTACGGGTGACGCGGGGCTCGCCATCGTCTTTGGAGTTGGCAGATTATACTACAGGAGTAGTATTTTAATACCTGTACAGCTTGAAAACCAGGTTCGGAAAGGCAACAACACCAACAAAAGAAATTGAACAAGGAAGATATAAAAAGAGGCATCTCCATTAAACGATATAAACCGAGTCAGAAGACCGAAACAAATCTACACTCAGGAGACTGGCCCGCGCCGAAGGCACAGGGCTGCACCGCGCCAGAAGATTTTGCTCGAGCTAGACGCCTTACAGACGGTCGTAGAAACGGTCGAGAGGAGGCACGTCCGGGGACAGACCCTTGCGGACACGCACGCCGTTCACCAGCTTGCCGGCCATGTTGGACACGTCGGTCGGGTCGCCGCCAATAGCCTGGTAGTGGTCGAACACGCACTGCGGGAAGGCCTTGCCACCCGTAGCCTGACGCAGGTCAGCGGTGAAACCGAACGACTCGTTGACAGGCAGATAAGCCTTCAGCTGCATCATCGGGGTACCCGGGCGCTGCTCCTCGGCGAACACGTGACCACGACGACGGGTCAGCACACCGTACACACCACCAACGGCATCCTGGGGCACCTGGATGTCGGCAAGGAAGACCGGCTCCATCAGAGCAGGCTCCGACACCAGCTGGCAAGCGTACACCACACGACGAGTGGTGGGCAGGATCTGGCCCATACCACGGTGAATAGCATCAGCGTGGAGCACCACATCCAGCAGGTTGACGCGCATGCCGCGCACGACCTCCTCGCAAAGCACACCGTCCTTGGTGGCCCAGTTGAAGCCACCAAGCACCGACTCCTTGATTTCGTTCAGGTACGACACACCCTTGGTGGCGTCCACGAACAGGTTGGCACCCGTGCCGTCCGGGCCGTAGCCCCAGATCTTACGGGCGTCAGTCACATCCCAGCCGTGGTTGTCGGCCAGGTAACGAGCACGCAGCTTGAAGTCGTGACGGGGGGTGACCTCATCCTTGTCCTCCTCAATCTCCTGCGTCAGCTCGTCACCCAGAGGTGAGGCCTCGCAAAACAGACGGTTGTGCTTGTTAGGCGACTTAGACAGACACGTCTTGGACGAAGTGCCCGTGATGGTCTCACGGTACGACACAACAGGCTCCGAGATCTTGACCTCCGTGCCCATGAACTCCTCCTGCAGATCCTTCAGACAGATCTCAAGGTGGAGCTCACCAGCACCGGCGATAATGTGCTCTCCCGACTCCTCCGTGTAACACAGGACCATGGGGTCGGACTTGGACAGACGCTTCATGCCTTCCACCAGCTTGGGCAGGTCCGAAGCGGTCTTGGGCTCCACGGCCACACGCACAACGGGCGAAACGGAGAACTTCATGGTACGGATGGTGTGGCCCGTCTCGGACGTAGTGATGGTACCAGACTTGAGCAGGTACTGGTCGACACCCACCAGGGCGCACGTGTTACCGGCCGGAATATCGGGGGTCTGCTCGACGTAGCGGCCCATCATAATGACCGTACGCTGAATGTTCTTGACCCACAGGTCCGTCTTCTTGCCGGGCACGTAGTTGGGGCCGAGCATGCGGACCTTCTGGCCAGTGGCGATCTTACCGGCGAACACACGGCCGAAGGCGTAGAAACGGCCCTTGTCCGAGGTCGGCACCATCTTGGACACGTACATGACCAGAGGACCGTTGACGTCGCACTTGCGGATGGCCTCGGCACACTCATCGTCCTGGGGGCCCTCGTACAGAGTGTCCACACGGTAACGCTGGGCCGTCACGGGGGACGGCAGGTGCACCACAATCATCTCCAGGACGGCGTCGGCAGCCGGCAGCCAGCGCTGCATAACGCGCTTGAGCAGAGGCTTGCCCGTCAGTTCCTTCTCGTCCGACTTGAGCTCCACACCCACAGCCTTCATCATCTTCTCGTACTTGGCCTTCTTGTCGTTCATGATGGCGTCGAACATCTTGATGATGGGGTCCATGATGAACTGGCAGAAAGCACGCTTGAGCGAGCCCTCGGCGTTGTTCTTGCTCGTCCACTTCTTGTTGGCGGCGTCGAAGTACCAGTCGCCCCACAGCTTCTGCATCATCTTGTCCTCGGCAATACCGAACTTCTTGGAGTAGAGACGAGCGAACTTCTTAAGGGTGAAACCCCACTGGTGGAGACCCGAACCGAAGGCGACCGTACCCTTCTCGGGGTACACCTGGACGTCACCCAGCTTCTCGTCGAAGTAGGTGGCAATGACCACGTTCACCGTCTCAATGGCACGCGTGAACGACTGGTAGCAGTCCTCGGGCTCAAGGTGCAGCTCCAGAAGAGCACGGTCCACCTTGTTCACCATAAGCACGGGCTTGACGCGCTCACCGATCGACTGACGCAGCACCGTCTCGGTCTGCACGCAGACACCTTCAATGCAGTCCACCACGACCAGAGCACCGTCCGTCACACGAAGAGCAGCCGTCACTTCGGACGAGAAGTCAACGTGACCAGGCGAGTCGATCAGGTTGATCAGGTACGAGTTCTTGTTGATCACAACCTCCTGGCCGGGAGCGAGCTCCTCGGTGGATTCCTTGGCGATGGCGTCAGCCGTGGCCTGCTCACCAGCGTCCATGTCGTACTCGAAGAACATCGAGATACCCGTCGACTTGATGGTAATGCAACGCTCCTGCTCGTCGGCACGGGTGTCCGTGAAACGGGCCTCACCAGCGTGCTTGGCCGAGATAATACCGGCCTTGGACACTAGCGAGTCGGTCAACGTCGACTTACCGTGATCGACGTGGGCAATCACGGACATGTTACGAATGTTCTTCGTGTAGTCCATGATCTCACGCATCTGGTCGACCGTGAAGTTCACCTGATCGAGTCATAATAAAGGAAAAGATCGTATTAGTCTCCTGTATCTTGCTTATTGCTGTGGTTTTAGCATCTTTATTCGCTGTGGGAAAGCCTGAGTCGAAGGCGTACCATGGTTGCTGCTTGGGTGGGGGATTAGCGGCGGGTTGGTGTCGGGTTCTCTTGGCTTCTCCCTTTCGGACTAGCTGGATCCAAAAGAGGAAATGGCGCTCAAGCTCGGGAACCAACCGCGTAAAGGAAACGCGGAGGGCGTGGAGGCCAAAACAGAGAAAAGGCCCACAAACGGGTGGAGCAGAGAAGCCCGCTCCCCCTCGTAATATATGGCCCCGAGTATGACTCTTACAATCCTGCTGTCAAAGTGAGGTTCAACATTCCCCGAGGTTTTTCCGGTGGAGTAGGAGTGATGGTCTGCTTGATGGGCTCGAGCCCATATTTTGGGCAGTCCTGTGTGTCAAGTACTGTAGCATGCATGCATGCTCCGCCCCCAGTCTCTGCTGTACTTGAGTGCAAGTTTTTGACTTCCTGCTGCCACGATGACTTGCTTAGCTAGTCAGCCCGGTTCAAGTAAGCACTGCGTTCTAGCGGCTCACAGCCGCCGGAAATGATGGTCTGGCTTTTGGAGTTGGCTTGAAATCCGAAAAGGTCGTTTCTGGGCTAATATGTATCCTCTCTATGCGTAGAGCGTGAAAGCGATCATAGTTCACGCAGCGCTACACAAGGCGAGGAGCTGCATACCTAAGTCGCTGAGAATCCTGCAACATTGAACTCCTTTTGGGCACTTCGAAATGGGCATTTGATATGGGCTACAGAACCCCGGAATCAGACCGAATTGGCCAGGAAGGTGCCTTGCGGTTGGATGAGAGCAGACGGAGAATAGCGAGCAAAGGGGCCGTTAACTGCACGCAAGGTGTCGAGAACAATGTGCATGGCGGGAAAGCGTGGAGAAACGGAAGCGGCAGCCGTGGGGCTTCTCCCGGAGAAGTTCTCCGCACCAATGCCGGTAGGCAGCTTCCACAGTGGAGGCTCCACTTCGCGCCTTGATTGCGTAGTGGTGGATAGTTGCGTCATAGAATGATAGCGACGTTGGTTTCTTGTCTTGAATCTCAACTTCCTGGGAGAATAGTGTACATATAGGCTACATGTACACCATTTTCTCAGGAAGTTGTGAATGTAAGGCCGTGGACCGTGGTGACCTCTACAGTATCGCTTTCGGTGCTTCGTGAGCGGCGGATCGTCTCACATCAGGGCCGTCACTTGAGGGCATTGACGAATGTGTGAGGAGGCTTGTGACTCGGCGCACCCGTAGGTGAAACTTGACCACTGCGGACGATCTGAACAAGGAACACAACCCGCCACGTCTCACGATTAAGACCAATATTGACGATGACAATCGACTGATGTGCCTCCAGCAGAGGAACAACGTCAAGCGGGAACAAACATTGCCAGGCGATTGGCGTGTGAGCCTCACAGGAATGGCGGGAGAAAATGGACGATGCCCCCTCACAGTGAGAGGGCATCGTCCATTTACTCCCGCCATTTCCTGACAACCGAGAGATGGAGCGTAATCTGTGCTACAGTTTATGTATTTCCCACAACAGACAACAAACGCAAGGAGATGAAGCGGAATAAGATAACTAATTGCGAACCTATGCATTTTGCACGTGCAGTTCATTTATTTGTCTTGCTGTATAGTGCTCACTCTACCTCGCCGCTGTACATGTAATTCGCACTGGCAAAAAGATTATCACGCATCCTTTCTGTCAACGTCACCAGCACAGGGCTCAATGGCGCAGACAAATAGGACTCGTTGATTCTCTTCTCCGTACGAGTCGCAGTCGCGGGGTGTCAAGCGCGCATCTTCGTCAAAAAAACTCTCACGCAGATAGGCAGATCTACATGAAGGTGTTCTGCTGCTGCAGCTGGCACTGCTTGAACTGGTCTAGGTAGAACTGGCAGGAGCTGATGTCGTTGCTGTTGCTGTTGAGGCACTCGAGGAACGCCTTCTGGTCGGAACCACAGTGGTCCTGCTGTGGCGGCTGCGTGGCCTGGTAGTCCTGCGAAGCCGGGGCTGCCTCCTGCTGCTGCGGGGCGTCAGAGCCGCCCGAGAACGAGCCGGCCACGGCGCCTACAGCACGGTGCGCGATGGCGCTTCCCGTGCCAAAGGCCATGCCCTGGGCCACCGTGCCCATGAGGCCGCTCATCATGCCACCTCCGCTGCTAGAGCTCTGCTGCGCCGGAGGGGGGGCGGCCTGCGTGCGAGCCGGGGCTGGCGCGGGGCGACGCGGCTGGGCTGGGGCCGGAGCGCGGCGAGGGGCCGGGCGAGCGGCAGGACGAGAGGAACGGGAACGGCCCATCTGTGTCTTGGCGCCTTCTTGCTGTGCGTTGGTTTCGATTCCGATTGGATTCTGACGATCCACCGTGCGGACAGGAGAGCTGTTCGGCGTGAGCCACACCAAGCGCACACAAAGAACTATCGAGAATCACAGGGATTCAAACTTTCACTTGACGTTTGAAAGCAGCGAAGAATGATGGTAAGATAGCTACATATCGGGCGGTTACTTGGCATTTGTTCCGCCGTTACGCTCCAGTTGCTCGACGCGCGCCGCCAACTGGTGCAGCTTCTTGTCCACGTCGTCGAAGCGGGCGTTCAACTGCGTTTGCATGGCCGTCATCTTCACGAGGATCAGCTCCAATAGGTCCTTGCTCTCACCGCTATTACCGCTCTCGTCCTCGGAGCTCCTCGACGTCTTGTCCGGTCTTGCTGGTGATTCCTGCCCATTACTAGTTGACTTGAGACTATATGTAGGTCCAACACGGCGAGGCACCTTGAACTTGGACAGGTAGATTGGCTGCGGTTCGTTGTTTGCAGCAGCGTGGAAAAAGGTGGCGCGCTTGCGCTTCTCGGTCGATGCGACTTCGGCGAACGGAGATCTCTCGGCAAGGTAGATTCCTCTGCACAAATGTGTCGGTGGCAGTTCCTGGATAGCGTCGGAGCAACAACAAGCACACTAAGTTGTTATAGCACGACTTCACTAAATATGGAGTCAGTAATTACCAGTTCGCCGGACAGCGAGGCCGTCCACCCCACGCGATCGGAAACATCCAAGTGCGCAACAATTAGATGCGGGGATGAGGTGCTTCCGACGATAACCCGCATGCCCTGCTCAATCACGGGGACGTATTATTATTGGTGAGAATGAATCGCAGGTGAGCATGCTGCTGAATTTCGACGAACCTGGACGACGAGGACGTCGGGTGAGGTCAAGTGAGGCAGATCGAGGATTGAAATTACGCTCCACTGTTGTGCTTTGAATTCGACAAGCAGCACGTGGGAGCGAGGCTTCGCACGTGGGACAATACTGGTATCCTGGACAAGGAAGCGTGTACAATATTAGTCATGAGGCGCTAAGAAAATAATCCAGTCAGCCAGCGTACCTCAGGGCGATTTAGAATTTGCAGTGAACTTTGGGCAGACCTGGTCGAGACGCGTATCGATGTCAAGTCAATGATATCGCTGGGCGAAGACATTACATATTCTTGAGTACTGGTATCTGGACGAGTACAGCTTCCCGGATGCATGATCAAGCTTGATACCGACGATGTTTCGATTGAAATGGTATTCCTGAGCATCGAGTTCAACGCTGGAGCTGCGCGACAGATTTCTTCGAGAACCAATTTGGTATTCGTCGTGAGAATACAGACAGTTGGAGATACATGTGCAACTGCAGCGATAGGACCGACGCCTGCATTCTCAACGTCCAACCGAAGCCCATTGGTGCCTTTTAAAGAACTGCTCGCATCGATTTGCTCATGCCTCGGGGGGGCTGAGAGCAATGACTCGACGTTCCTCCAACCGAAACAATGAAGGACATGATTCTGCGTTCTGCAAAGGCAAAACAAGCGTTAGCTGAGCTAGAAGGAAGCATACCATTTTTCTTAAGCACTTTCCGCACAGTGATACTTGAAGCCCACAAGGACTCCATGAGCATGAGTTCCATGAATGGCTTGTCCTATCTGTGTTAATCACCCGCCACGATAACACTGGCTCCGAGGTGGTGATCAGCAGGATATCCGTCCTGGAGTAAGCCTAAAATGCTCCAGAATACATTAGTTAGTCTCTTTTACCTTAAACAACGAAAGTGGGCATCAGCTTTCGCTCACAAGAAGAACTTCGTTGCGCGGGTTCCAAGCTAACCCTTGCAAGTGATCACAGTCTACGGAGCCCCTTAGCGTTGCAGAAATACCACTGCAAGAGCGACAAAATGCAGCACACTAACGTAAGATGGTGATACTAGCTCTGAACAGTGTTGTGTCGCCACTACCTTTCGGCGGTGACTTCCCAAATCTCCACTTGAGTCGTCGAAGCAATCGCAAGCAAGCTCGTCTCCGTTGATTCGCGAGACCAAGCAACTAGCCGATAGCGATCCTAGAAAGCCGCATGTTAGGCACTAAACACCCTGCGGTAGGATCCCAGTCACGCACACTGTTCGAGCTGCCTTCATGTAGAACCAAAGTATCTGTTGGCTGGTCCAATATGCCTCGTCCAAATCCCGGAGTCGTGTCCGTGTCTGAATAGCGCGTGATGGCTACAGTCGGGCCAAGCGGCATCGCCGACACCTGCAGCCCCGGGTTGTATCCTACGGACGGGACCACCACCGCCAACAACTCGTAAGCAAAGTGGAAATATGGTACAATGAAGATAGAGGGTAATTGCAGGCGGATGTACCATCCTGCAGCAGGTTGCCCTTGACGCCCGCCGCGATCAACGCCTCGCTCCACTCTGCCGGTCCGCTGATAAGCATCCTGAATCAGCGCTTCCAATGATTATTGTGCTTTTTCTATTCGTAGAAAATGCATCAAAAGTCACGTTGAGCGACTCCGTTGGTGTCGTAGCGTGAATTTTACTTCACTGATCTGTCAACTCAGCGCTCTCAGTGCCAACAAGATATACATGTAACACTTCTGATCACCCCACCAGTTCGTTTCGATCCTCACTACACTACTGCTACGGCTGCAGAAGGCGCCACTGGCGTACTTGTTCCGAGTTCTGCAAAGCTTGTCGCGCTTGATTCGGGCTCAGGAGTGACCGGAATAGCCTCTTCAATCTCCCAACATTCGGCGCCACAAACCCGTGACGTTAGTTTCGCGGACAGCACTGCCACGATAGGCACTCCGACGGCTCCAATCAACCAAATCGAGATGATCAAGCCAGGATACGCGATGGGGGTGTTGCCAAACGTGACTTGGCTTCCGAAAACTGATCCACTGAAAAGCACCAGCGTTGGCAGAACCACAGTGAGAACAACCACAGCTGTACTCAACACCCCCGCAGCGACCTTAAGCGAGCCAAAGTAAATGACAGCCAACCACACGCGTCTTGTCATGCGAACGTGCGGCAAGAGGACGCTGGGGTTGGTTGCTGTGGAAAGCTTGAATCGATACGTGCACTCATCTGGCTGAAGAGCACCGGCTTCGTCTGTTGAGACGAATTTCGCGAGTTGAACGTCGAGTTTCACCAGAAGCTTCACTGTTGCGGCTGACAGGAAGAAGAGGCCCACACCGACGGCTCCAGCGGCGAAAAGCGCATAGGGACCGACGGTTATATACCAGTTGATGGACAGGGAAGCAATGTAAAGCGCTGCCAGCACAACATGCCCGACGTACATGAGACTCTTCTGAGGAATTTGCTGAACGACGTGGATCATGAACATGACGAGCGCCACCAGCAGCAATGCTACGACCCAGAGAGGCATGAGAATCATGCTGCCGAGCAGGATTACCACGGAAATGACACCACCTATGGCCATGAGGACATTCAGTAGGTGAAAGATAAGCAGGACCCCTACTCGCTTGAAGACGTTCACAGTGCAGCATCTTGGGCGAAACTTGCAGATAATTCCACCATCCGACGGCGTTGGCGTAAATTTTTGCAGCGGGTCCATTTCGGTTGTCTGGGGCTTTTATGAAGTGTGTGTGGTATGTGGGAGAACTTCTCTCCAAATGTAGCTATCAAAAATATGTATTGAAGTTGCCCTTGTGTACCCAAGTAGTGAATACCGAGCAAATCTCGATAACAATGGAGAATGCCAACATGAAAACAAGTGTTGACCGTCAACGCATCAATGCATTGTTGAATCGAGAATTTTGATTGCTGGTACATGTACTGTACACACTTGCAGGAGCATACCCCCTTAGCCCTAACCGGCAATCAACAGCTAGTCGAACAATTGCACGCTGAAAAATAATGGTTGAAGTGACTGCAGTTGACCGTATGCAGCTAAGCTTTGTCAAGTCAAAAGATGTGATTTCGCTTCGTTTGTTAGTACCCAAAGGCACTGGGAATGCTGTATTAGCTAGTGGGCGCCAGCATAGCACCCAGAAGACCACGAGCGCAGACCACGAGAGAGTAAAAGTACATGAATTAGGGGTTAAACGAAAAAGCCGCCATATCAACAAGAGGAACCACATGCCTTTATATCTCCAAGCTGCGGGCCCCAGTCGACCGAGTACCGTTCAATCTACGAGTTCATGGCGTAGTTGTACAGTCTCGGATTGATATACGCCAGCGGGTACAAAATGGCGGCGGCGATGGTCACCCACGTGGATAGCACGACGAGACCCATGCCAGCCACCACCATGAGCGTCAGAATCAGCGGTACCAGACACATCGACAGGAGGATCGCCCAGCACATGTGCCACTTCTCGGCAGTCGCCGCCTTGGACAGTAGTCGCAGCCCCCGGCGCACTTCTGATCGGAAGCACGTCAACACCTCCATGCTGCGGAAGGAATCCACGTCCTCCTTGGCGCGGAACGTCGAGCACGTCTGGAAGCAGTCAGCAGCCTTCGAATCGCTTTGCACTGTCCAGGGTGGAAGCATGCGACCGTCAGTCTTGATGGGAGTTAACGCATTGGACGTGCCAGTCATTATGCCTGTCATTGGGGACACAGGACGGATATCTTCCAGACTGCTCTGGCGGCGGAGGTCGCTACAGCGACAGTCTTGGCACAGTAGCTTGCCCGTCTTGGCCATGTTCTGGCGCACAGGGAACCCGCACAGACTGCAGCACTGGAGTACATCGAGACGGATCTCTTCCACGGGTGCCATCCTGGTCTTGGCCTTTGTAAGAATCTGGTAGGACGCCACGGGGGCGATGACCGCGCGGGAATCGTGGAACCGACGGAAGTCGTCGTCAAAGAGCCGACCAACCTGCATTTTTGTCTGTGCTCGAGATGCTGGAGAGATAATGGAAGAACGCGATCATAGGCCAAGGCAATCGTTTTTATTGGATAGAGTCGACAGGCGGCTGCCATCGGGGAGCAGATGAAGGCAGACGCTTCAATTAAAATGTATCCAATCCTGACTTCTCTGGCGCAGAAGGTTCGGCGAAGCAGAAATTGACTGGTCGAGCCAAGTGGAACTGCTATGATAGACAAGGAGAAAATAGTGTACCACATCGGATAACGGGAGCTGCATTTGCTTTTAGGTAGCTCAAATTTCTGGGCTATGAGAGCAACGCAACGGTTGCTCAATTCTTGCTTCTAAACCCACATTTGAGACGCCATCAAACGAAATGATGCTTACAAACCATTTGGAGTTTCAAGATAATCGGCCTTAAAGATTAGTGAATTGAAATTGGACTTAAACGAAATTTCTCAAACGGAGCCCTTTCCCATGATGACCCATTTTTGAGTGGTGTATCGACACCGATCCTCAGTCGTAAACGCCATGGATCCCCACCCTCGTTCTCCCCCTCAGCTCAGTACCACCGGTGCCGTCAGCACCGAGCCTCTACCCGGACAGAGGAGGCTGCTAGGCTCTCTCCAACCTGATTTTCACCGCCATAGTGATGAAGCGTCGAGTGACAGTGCGTGGGAGCCATTATCGGCCGGATCGAGTGGCGTTTCAAGTGCTGAAGACAATATGGCTGAGGAGTCGGACTCCGAATCGCTCGAGGAGTATTCAGTGGACGGAAGCATCGTTTTGAGTGACGACCAGCTTCGGGAGGAAGTGACTAGTTTGATTCAGCGCGACAACTGTGAAGAACGATGCCTTCAAGGCAAGGCAGCCGAGCTGGAGAATTTCTCGCGTTCTCTTTCGCACATGTCTTCCCGGGAGAAGAAGCAAAGTGTCATGACCGCGTTAGTGATGCTCATGAAGATGGATACCGCCGTCTGAACTCTAACGCAGCAAAGACCGACATTCGTTGGCTAGTGAATTGGTTTCAATCGTTTGCGAAAAAGCTTGGTGATGTCGTACCAGTGCGAGTTCGAACGAAGAATACAATTGACGGTGAGTTTCGTAAGCACTACTCTGACGAGAACTACACGTTGCTACCGGCCTTCTTCACATGGGGTCAACTCTATACGGAGATGCAAAACTACGTGAAAGAGAACGAGTTGAACGTGCGGGAGCCACGACCGTCGACGTTTCAAAAGCAGCTACAGAGGTATTGCCCCACAATTCGAATCCGATCTCCTCGGAGCAATGTATGCGACCTGTGCTCGATCCTGTACGCACGAATGAAGTCTGGTGTCACAGCAAAGCTCACGGAAGAGCTTGGCGTCCATACTGCCGCTGCTAAACTGATGAGGTATGGATGCAAGAATCATTTTGTTTGACTGGGGATACTAAGATCATTTTTGTTGTTGTTGCGTACATTTTGTGTAGGCTGGAGTATCAACAAGACTTGCAATCAGTATCAGAAGACCATGCCGTGATCGTGATGGACTTTAGTCAAAATTTTACGTTGCCAGGTGTCACCTCAACACCTTCGCAATGGTACTTTCTATCGCTGATGAACGTGTCAGGTTTTGGCATTTACTACGCCAACACTGGAATCCAGTACAACTACGTGTACGACGAGTCAGTCGCTGGGAAGGGCACCGACGAGGTGAACAGTATGCTGTATCATTTTGTACATCAAATTGTGATACCCAACGGACATCGCAAGCTCACTATATATGCTGATAATTGTGGAGGGCAAAACAAAAACAATTTTGTCATCAAGATGTTGCTCGCACTAGCTCAAACGGGCAAGCTGGAGACTGTCGATCTCAAATTTTTCGTCAAAGGGCACACCAAAAATGCGGTTGGCCGTGGATTTGGCCACATAAGAAAGAGATTTACCAAGGAAGATGTGTGGACTACAGATCAGCTTCTTGAAGTGATTAAGGAATCTTCGGTGAGCTCGGCCCTTGCACACATTCCTAAGGACAACCCGGTGATGAAAGTCTTTCGGAACATTGTTAAAGAGGCCCACAAAGATCTCCTGAACGTGCAACGCTACCAGCTCTTCCAAATGAAGAAAGCAAACCCAGGGGTCGTAAGTTGCCGCGCAGGACCGAACGAGGATATAATGAACCAAGATCTACGACGGACGTTTGACGGGATACGCACCGATGCATCGAAGGTGCGCAACCTTCTTGAAGCTCACCTCGAACCATTACAGCCACCAGCACCTAATTTCGAGAAGAAATTGCAGATGCACAGCAAAATCAGGCCGTATGTACCAGCAGAGTACAGATCCGATCCAATTTACGATGCACCTACCGAAGAGGAAGAACGTCTCGCAAATGAAGTCAAGCAAGCCCGCCGAAAGGCTAGTGCCAAGAAGAAAAAAGCCGCCGCTGATACTTCTGGAGCCAAAGCTACCCCCACAGAACACACAGAGGGAGAATCAACTGAAAATGGCACGCAGATGAATGTGTCAGTTGACAGTCCTGCTCAGCCTAAGCGTGGGAAGCGAGCACCGAAGCGTGCCAAGAAAGATAAATAGGCAAGAACTCAATAAGAATCTTGGCAGTAAATCGAAATGATGCTTACGTTCATGACCCAAAATTCAATGAAATAGGTACAACGGACCCAAATTATATAAAAATATACCCCTCCTTCCAAGATTACTTGTCATAAAGACCGCGTTTTGAAACAGAAGGACACCGAATTAGAGGTTGGGAAGAGGCGCAATCGATTCAGCGATGAAAATTGGACAAATAGCTCCAAAAATGTTTTTTTTTTAAATGAGTTTTTCAGGGGGACAACTTTTTCACAAGACCACTGCTCCGCGGATTTTGAACATTTCGAAGGTCTGAAGGCATCAATCGAAAGAGGAGACGCCCCTTGTTCCGTTAATTTGCCTAAATCGCGATTCGTACTTAAGTTCGTAAGCATCTTTTCGTTTGACGGCGTCACATTTGAGACCGCGTCAAACGCAATGGTTGGCCTATCGATTTTCGTACCTAACCGAAACCCAAAATTTGCTCTGTACATTTTACACGTACAAAGCTGAAAAACACTCCTATTCGATTGCTGTTTACAATAGATTTTCAGCAAGGAAGTGAGACTGGGTTATCCGACTACACAAGGTACCGTATCCCTGTCCTAAGTGAGCTTCAATGTTCATTTTACGCGGTAGGGTTTTACCAGCTGCCCCCGAGAAATCTAATAATTATTGGGGCGAAGCCCCCTCTATAATCATGCAACTAGTATTTACTTGTCTTACAAACCTTTTTACAGTATTAGTTTTGAGAATCGGTTATGGCTCAAATCTATCAGGGGGCCGAAACTTACGAATTTTACCTCTGTGTACGAACCAGGATTACGGAAAGAGCTAAAAGCTAAAAGGATAGAGCTAAGAGAAGATAGGTAGATCACCTCCCGCGAATGGGTTAACATACTCTAAAAAGAGGGTTATTTTTATTGCGACCCTTCGGGTGTCTCATAACAGAGAGACCAGGATTTGGGCTAAAACGTTACTTTTTCTGGAAGAAATAGCACGAGATTTTTTGTAGCCATCGGGCGCTGAACCACGATTTGCAGTCAGAGCTACTCATATTTATGGGTGTACCCATAATAAATGAGACGAATTCCTTGCAAGAGTTAATACCGTAAAAAGTCGGCAGGGTTGGAGGGCGGCCGTAAGAAGTGAGACCAAGGTACTGACAGAGTGACTTCCTTTAGGTTAATAACGGCACGTTAAAGTAGTTTGCTCGCAGGGCCCAATGACGGCTGTCTCTTTGACTTGCGACCTGTCTGGCTTAGCTCTCACACGCCGACATTGAGCTCGAGTACTGCGGTACGATGCACGTTATTGAGCACCCAGCGCGACCCAGCCTGGTCGTCAAGCACGATGACAAACCTGTGGCCGTCCCGAACATGCTTCCTGCTGCGGCGCGTATTGCTCTGAGATGAGGTACTTTGTACAGCGCGAAAATGACCACGAGATGCGAAACCTTGTACGCAAGCTCACACCAGCACTCACTGGTGGTGTGCTGATCTACAAGGACAGTAACATCAACATGGTGATGGTGGAAGGCGGCAAGAAGACCATGAAGCAGTGAGCTACGCAGCGTTGTAGGACATGAGTCCGGCCAATCCAACGGCGCCTCGTTGGGAGAAGTAGTGCGCGTAGATCCCATGATCTCGGCTCTCATATCTGATGAGGAAGACTTGCTGGGTACATGACAAACGCATCCTCTTCGCGTACGTGCGCCAAATCTAGACGTCGGGCGCCGTCAAGCCCGAGCAGCTTCGTCGGACGCGACTCTAGCAAATCAAAAGCTGTCGCGTTGGCCGCAGTAGTGCGCGTAGGGCTTGAAGTACTACGGTCTTGGCTCGCATGGGTGCTCCAGATCTAGAAGTCGGTTACCTACGCGATCGATCGGCTCGGAGCTACGCAGCATCGTCGGACGCGAGTCCAGTAAATCAAACACTGGTCAATGATGTTGGTCGGCTTGCGACCTGTCCGGTTAAGCTCTCACTTTCACTTTTGCAGCGTCGAGCACAACCGTCCAGTCCCAGGAACCAACCGGGCACCCCAAGCTTCTGGACACCCCAAGCTTCTCCACGCCACCGACACCGCCGTCATGGAGCTGATCGACAATTTGCGCAATGCTGTCTTGCAGCAACGAGAACACGAGGTGACCAATTTCTTCACCAACGTGAACGAGTTGAGAGAGTTCATCTCTGCGCGCGAGCCAGCTGCAGGAGTTAACATCACCGTTAAGATGTGCTGCTACAACTGCGAGATATTGAGCGCGGACACCGGGTCGCGCATTACGCTCGTCAGCTGGAGTGCTCATGCGATGTTCGAGGAGGTTCGAGAGGCTTTAAACGAGCTGAATTCTGTGAACCGAAAGCCGTTCATTGCCCAAGTAACAGTTTGGGACTCCAAGAAGAAAGTTGGTTCGCCTAAAACTGGGCGCTTGCACTTCCGTGTTGGCGCTGTGTACGAGTTCAAGCAAGTGCACAGCGTCGGCTACTTCTCCGACATTGCCAAGGGCAGTGTGCAGCTCGAAGATGGCGCCTCGGATGTTGATGCAGCTAACACCGAGAGTCTACTCGCCAATGACGTGCCCATTGTCCATATCAATGCACTGCATCATGTCCAACAAAAGCGTCTCCACCAGAAACGTGAGATACCAGAAGGAACAGTATGTGCCCTTACTAGCGAGGCCACAACGGCAAACAATGACAGGGATAGAGTAGTCGCAACAAAACTGATATTGTGTGTTGGAGCCCCTGTCACGTTGACGCTCAACCTTGAACAATCAGCAGGACTTTGTAACGGGACGAATGGAATCATTGATGACCTCATTTTCTTTACAGGCAGCGACCTCCCAATCATTCTCATTAAGGTTACTGATTTGTATCTCGGTCCGTCGTTCTTGAAAGATGTCCCTAATATCGTACCGATAGTGCCCAGGGAAATCACCTGGGGGAAGAAAAATAGTGACCTTCGAGTTGTTCGTCGAGGAATCCCTTTACGACTAGCCTATGCGATGACAATTCACAAGGTACAAGGTGTAATGGGCCAACTCTGTGCCCACTACTTCGCCTTACACGTTAGCGCACGTCTACGAGGAAGCGTAGTTTGCTTAAACTTTAGGTTAACTATACTTTCGTCCCAAAGTATAGATTTACTCAAATAAGAAAAGCTAAAAGCCGTTTTGGGTTAAAATGAGAACTTTTATTTATGATTTATGTCTGGACTGGGTTTCCTCCTAAAACTGATATCCTCTATGAAAGGTATTCTGCCATCCGATGGCTGTCAGAACCCTGCTAATCTAATTGGTAGAAAGAAATGTTTATCTACCAATAGGAAGCCTAAATGCATACAGACCAGTGGTCTGCAAAGTGTAACCATTGGTGTGTCTTACACCAACGTTCGAGAACCCTCCATGTAACCAAGTGGTTACAGACAACGACGGTGAAACTCAACCCCCTACAAAAACTCGACCCCCCTACGGTGTGATTTTGAACTCAAGTAAAAAAAGAAAAGCCATACTTTGCAATTTTAGCCAATAAGCGCGCGTCTTAGTTATTGCTGGACAGCACGCCATGCTGGCGCCGAAAAGAAACTCTCGCGCTATTGTTGCTTTTGCAAAACGATGGAAGCCCCTCTTCGGCAGAACCACTACACCGTCAAGCAGAGGCGGGAAGCGCTCGAGCGGGTTGCAGTGGAGGGATGTAAGCCCACCACTCAGGCACTTAATATTCCATTGGGTACACTAAAAGGGTGGCAGAAAAAGGCAACGCTGTTGTTCGAGTACAAGGGGCCCAGACGAGCAGAACAACAAAGGGCCAGGGCGACAAAGCAAGATCACATTTGGACACGACTTGGTCACCTTCATGAAGGATGGGAAGAGGTAATATAGTTCGTTTTTATTGCTCTTTTTAACAGATTCTAACGTATTTTATAGTATTTGTGTACTGGAGGTATGATAGAGTACATGATGGAGCAGGGAGCTTGGCTAGATATGTATTTAGCGGACCAGCCATCTCCTGAGCGCGCATTAAGCGCGCTGATGCGTCTGGGACAGCGTTTTGCAGCTCGGTAAGCGTTTGTTTATATTTTATTTCGGTTTAATCAATACTTATTGTTAATATTTCAATATTTACTGCTGTAGCCATGGTTTTTCTGTTCAGAAACCACAATATACTAAAACGGACGAAGAGGCACTACAAGAAGTCCATGTAAAATTTGCCATAGAGTTCTGGGAAGAGCATGCTCACGACCCTGAATCTGCAATATATAATGTCGACGAGACCGCAATTTATTTTGACACGCCTCCTCACAAGATTTGGGATCTCAAGGGACGTCGTGGCTCCGGCAAAGTGAAGCACATCCAGATAAACGCTGGTAGACTTACTGCAGTTCTTACCATTAGAGCTGATGGTAAGTTTTTTATTTATGCTTGTATGTTTTTTTTATTTTTCAAAGCTAATTTTATTTATCTTACAGGAAAAAAACTGCCTATTCTGTTCATACTACGAGGGATGCCGGGCGGCACCGTGGAGACGGATGAGCTGCCGACGTATCCTTCTGGCCACGTATACACCGTCCAAGAAAGTGGCTGGATGGACGCCATGGTGTGGCAAACGTACGTTATGAGCTTGCTGAAGTACGAAATTGACGCCCCCCTCCGTCCTCTTGTTGGATAATTTCTACTCCCACGTTTCCGAAGCAGGGCAGAACATCGTGGCGGAGGAGACGTCAGCAATTGTGTTTCCCGTTCCTGCTAACAGCACCTCGGCGAGTCAGCCCCTTGACGTGGGAGTTATGGGGCCACTCAAGAAAAAGTTGAGTGCTGAATGGCTACGAGACAAGGATTCTACGACTAGAACCGCTAAGGAAAAGCGTATTGCGGCGGTCATGCGCACTATTCGAGCGTGGGAGAACATATCTACTGAGTGCGTTATTAAAGTTTCGAGAAAGCGACCCCAAACGAATCTGTAGTGATGGTGTAGAGCCATAAAAAATACATGCGTTTTGTACTTCTCCGGTGGTGTGAGTCGTTTTTTTTTTTTTTACCAATCGCAGCTGAGACCGCAGAAGGGGTCGTTTTTTTTGTCTTGATGACCTTTCTACAAATGTATTGAAAATGCATGTCGCCTGGGGGTCGAGCTTCACCGTCGTTGTCTGTACGTGTAGTCACTTGTGTGTAACCTCGTTACAAGGACCACGTTAATTGATGCTGCGTATTCTATGCCGTCTTGAGTACAATCGTCCGAGAAGTCATCCCACAGGAGAAGGATTTTCTCATCCATGTTGTCTCTGTGTCCAAAATAATACTCCAGGAACTTGAGCGAAATTTCAGCGTTCCACCACGCTGAAAGATTCCCGTAGATTAGGCAATCATGGTCGACTTGAAGTTGGAAAATATCCTTCCACAAACGGATGCCAAAGCCGTGCCTCATGGAGACGTTATCATTTTGAATATGTTGATGACGAGATAAACCAGTCTTGAACACAAGAAATGGGCCTTCTTATTACCGTGCCAATCCGCTAGAAGCATCGCTGTCGCTCGCTCTTTATCTGTACCGCTGCACTTTACCCATACTGTTTTCTCGCCTCGGTCTTGCGCGGGAGGTATTCGAAGAAAATGGCTGCCACAACACATACACTTCGTATTAGACTTGTTACGGCGAATGCCTTAGATGCACATGAACACATACCTGTCTGGTCCGCGTTAAAGACATTGCTGATATTGTGTTCAATGATGGCTGCTCTAACATCGCCGCGGAACTTGGCCTTTGCTGTTGCTGCGTTCGCTGGGGTGGTTTGTCCACGACTGCTATAGCTTTCCAAATGTCCTTTGCCTTCATCGCACACAGCAAAAATGAAGTCTTCCACTTGGATATCTGTTTCTGCTTTCTTTTCCTTTCAGCTTCAGTGATGTTGGGGTAAACTCCTTGATGACCTTGTGTACCTTGGGCTCCTGCACAAGACGCTCGATTATTTCGCGCTTGTGGCTGTATGCGTGTATACGTCTTCTTCTTCCTGCCTGTTCCAGTGGTGCGAGGCCGGGTCATCGCTATGCTGCGTGTCGAACAATGAAGTCAGCATTCTTTCCACACCAACCAACGGCTGGTCTATTTTTAGTTTGCACTTGCTGCAAATTGGCTGAGCAACATGTGATATAAACACGTTGCTACTATTGGCTACAATAAACAATCGCTTAGGACAGGAGCGATACGGTATACCTCGACCATGCATAAAATGGGCTTTGCCGACGGTCTTGGCAACACTTTTAATATCTAATCCCGGACACAGCGCCTTGCCGAGTCGAGAACTTAGAGACCAGGGTGGGGCAGGCCGCG
Source organism: Phytophthora cactorum (assembly GCA_016864655.1). Taxonomy (NCBI): domain Eukaryota; phylum Oomycota; class Peronosporomycetes; order Peronosporales; family Peronosporaceae; genus Phytophthora; species Phytophthora cactorum. Next base: position 380,543 of record NHQK01000003.1, read on the forward strand.
AAGCGGCTCCCCCCGAGCGCAGCGCAGCAAGCGAAAATAGGGGCGGGCCCATGGCTATGGGTCCGCAGACGATAGTTGTAATGGGCCAACTCTGTGCCCACTACTTCGCCTTACACGTTAGCGCACGTCTACGAGGAAGCGTAGTTTGCTTAAACTTAGGTTAACTATACTTTCGTCCCAAAGTATAGATTTACTCAAATAAGAAAAGCTAAAAGCCGTTTTGGGTTAAAATGAGAACTTTTATTTATGATTTATGTCTGGACTGGGTTTCCTCCTAAAACTGATATCCTCTATGAAAGGTATTCTGCCATCCGATGGCTGTCAGAACCCTGCTAATCTAATTGGTAGAAAGAAATGTTTATCTACCAATAGGAAGCCTAAATGCATACAGACCAGTGGTCTGCAAAGTGTAACCATTGGTGTGTCTTACACCAACGTTCGAGAACCCTCCATGTAACCAAGTGGCTACGTGTAGCCACTGGTGTGTAACCCCGTTACAATAGTCGTACAGTGCTGCTACAAACTATAGACGCACCCCCAAATTTAGGTTTATGGCATGCAACACTTAAGCTCAGCGGCTACCGTTTGGCCTGAAGGCCATAGTCACAAAGGGAAATATATACAACCAAAACGTTTCTGGATTGAATTGATATTGCAAACCCAATCGAGAAAATTAGGTTGGGGAAGTGTTCTAAACTATAGACGCACTTTACTTATCATCAGAAAACAATGTTTGTGATATTTGCTTCACAGCCAATTCCGTGACGAAAATTAAACCTACCGAACGCGTTTCAATCGTAAAATCAGTGCTCACAACCCAATAGGGAAACAAATGTAGGCGATTGTAGACTTTATAACGTTTGGCTCGGAATTGCTTTTAGATCGCTGTACCATGTCGGTATAATTGAATACAGCCAAACATATGAGCTCCATGACTCGTCGAATACGTTATTTCAGTAAGACAACCCAAAACGTAAACGGTTTAGGCGAATCTGAAAGTGAAACCACTTTTAAAAAACCCACTTGCGTGATCCCATTCATGCCTTACAAATTACTATATAAACATGATTTGAACTGACCAAAAATCAAAACGAGAAGATTTGTCACTGAATACACTTCAGCTTGCTCAAGTAACCACGCTACATCGCTCTAAACCATTTTATAAGCCTAACCAACCCGCCAGACAACTATAAGATGACATGTCAGCGTTGCGACAGCGTCAGAGAAAGCAATCCGAGCCAATTCCTTGTAAAGTTTGTACGCGGCGTCTCTCACAAAGACAGAAACAGTACATATTTTGTTGTGTTAAGACGTTTTTCAATGCGACAGAAAATCCGTAAGCAGCCGCTGAGTTAAGCTCGCATCTTGTGGATAGCATGAGGTACAATTTTCTAAAGTGCGTTTATAGTTTATAGCACCTCTCAGATGAAATATATCCGGCCCCAGATAACAAGTTTTGATCTGCTGACAGATTGGATAGAGTCTAGGCTACATTTTCATACACCAATAGACACATACTAAACGTCAGTAGACATGAGACGACAACACTATACACAAAGGAGCCAGATGGTACATCAGTATACATATTACTGGCCGTCAACAGACACACGTGCAAGGAGCGGACTTCAATGACGCATGTGCGTCACAACCTCAGCCTTTGCTCCAGCAGTCACTCGTCTTAGACGTCACTAGTCACTGTTTGCTCCAGCAGCCATCCGTTTTTAGACGTCACCAGTCATACGACTCCCGAGACGGGAGTCCCGACCCCCACAACTCCACTACGACGCCTCCGTCCCAAACCTGGTCAAAGTTGAGGGAGTGCCGAACTGAAGATGAATTTGTTAGATACCGCTGGCAAGCTTTCTGTTGCTCAGTCGTGCGCGGCGTGAGGCAGTTTGTCTGCTCAATTTGTCCGGGAGACCATGAAATGATCGAGCGACACCTGCACTGTAACACGTGTAACTTGTGAAGGCACCGTGCCATCTACAATGTACCCGGTTCGCTGGAAAGTTCGTCACTGTCCTTCAGGATCCATTTGGGTCGTTCTCAGCAACGGGACAGCGCATCATCGCGGTGATATTGAGTGTGCAGTTTCACCGCGTTTTAAGGTCACACCTGAAATGAAAGCTTACATTCACCGGGTGGATGAAAAATGCAGTGCCACCTCGCCTAATCTGGAGCAACCTCCTGCGAGCACCTGACGTTCCGAAACCAGTGCTGGGCTACACTTCTTACGCTCAGGTCCAGCGTAGTACATATTCGCTGGCTTCAAGGTTCTAAAAATTCGATTGAACGAGTAAAGGAACTGGTGCGAAACGAGGACATTTGAGGCGGACATTGACCCCGAGTCGGCTTTCGTTTTTGGTAACTAGAAGACGATGATGGTTTTCCATTCGTAGGAAATGGAGAGGACGAGCAGCCATTGATTTTGGGGATTACGAGTTTGAAACTACTGCGAAACATTTTGTCGCTGCAGAACCGTGACCGTTTTTGATCTTTCATTTGGACGCAACATTTGAACTTAGTGATCTCGGATATCCGGTCATCACGTGTAAAATACGTACAAACGCCGCGTTTACCGCCTTGCTGGATTATTTATCGTAAGTCAGCGAACAGAAAGCGAATACTGCGAGGCTATCGGAACATTCGTTAAGGTATTCAAGACACACGTGATGACTTCACTCAGAATAGATGCTGTGATGGGTGACGCTGAAGCCGCCCAGCTCAGTGCTTTGGGAAAGATTGCAGGCTTCAACAGCTGCAAGTACTTGATGTGCTTCTTTCACATATTGTACAACGTCCGAAAACGCATCTGTCACTTGCCTGATTTAGTCCGTGCAGTTGTTTATCGTGGGATTCTGGATATGCACTACACTCGAAGTGAAGATGATTTGATTTCTGTATGCGGTCGAGTGATGAGTGAATGGCAACGTGATTCTCGCTTGTGGGTCTTCGTCAACTATTTCTATAGTCAATGACTGAGTAGCAGGTTTTGGTGCAGGCAGATCAATCACTCCCCAGGTGGGTTCGCAACAACCAACAATCCTTGCGAAGGGTTTAATGCTAGTATTTAACGGTACACGTTGCGAAAGCTGTGGACACGAGACGACTGATCCTAAAGTTTTTCACAATTGCTGAAGACTACTCTATTTGTGCGCCAGCAGCAGCTACTTCTTCAATTCCAGCTCCTCCACAAGAAGATAAAAGACTTGCAAACATTCTAGTTTCAACACAGCGTGTTGCAGTGTTTTGTACAATTGATGAATCAGTTGTTCGAGTTCGTTATCTTGGTGAACGAGAACGCAATGATCAAAACATTCAGAATGTTTCCGGTATTGGCGATTGCCGGGTTTCCGATACAGTGCAAGGAGCAGAATTTGTCAGCTCAACAGAATGCACGACGGACGACGAAAAAAAAGTCAGCATCGTTCAGCCGTAAAATGGTCTGCTAGACGAGCGCATCACGTTGGCATGCCACAAGGTGGGTGGCTAGTTCGCAATGACAAGTTTGAATGTGCATGTGCGTACTATTAACAAGCTCCTATCATGTGCTCATGTGATGTATGGACGTATGGGCTTTGGCTTGAGTGTGCCTGGCGTTACATGAAATTCAAGGATCGACGAATCCGCCGCGCTAGTAGCGCTGGACTAACATCTGCAGTGCGATCAATTGTTTGCGGCGTCGGTGAGACTGACATCCAGTCTGAATTGAGCAATCCATTCATGGCAGAGTCCTGCCAAGATTTCTTTTAATTATCCCCCAGGTTGGAAGGCTTGAACTCGTCGGTTCAGGCATTTCTGGACGACTTCGCGGTAAATAGCATCGGCTTGGAAGAAATTACGCCTGCTCACCAGAACTCTGTCGAAGAAGACTTTTACAGTGACGACTTATGCAACGACCGACTAAATTCGGGCCCCAAATTTCTTTTGGAATGTTAAAGATGGACATAGCTTCGCTCCCCCCCCCCCAGCGACACAGCCATCGGGCATGCCGTTCTTATTTGATCCTGGTCATTATTCATCACTTGAAGAACAAGTTCCAATTCGAAGAGAGATCGGTCGCTCGTCGGAAAGTAATGAGACTGCTCGCGCGACATCCGCCCGAAATGTCCGACCACTCACGGAGTTGATGACTGGCTTCAAACGGATAACCCATCTCCACCGCAGATGGACCCGGTCTTGGGGCGCAGTTCCTACATCGATGATATCTATCATGGAGAAGGAACGTGGGACAAGCTTTGCGAGGACTTGAACGCTTTACTGTTCCGCCCGAGATACTGGAATATCTCTGTGAGTCTTCCGAAGAGTGAGTTTGGAACGCCGTTAATCCCTTACATTTCGCACGAAATCAGCGCTGAAGATATCAGGGCTATCCCGAAGATTGCGAAAGAGGTTCAAGAATCGCCTTTCCCGAGTACTCTGAAAGGAGTTCAGTCATTCTTGGGAAGTTTGGAGTATTATCACAAATCCATCGAAAAAATCCGGTGGTGGCCGCCGTGCTCTACGAGCTTTTGGACGACCAGGTGCGTGCGGGACGATATTTGTCCAGGGCGAAAGAAGCCGTCGCAATACTGAAGAAGAGGATCGTTTCGACGCCTTTGTTGCGACATCCGGATCGGACTAAACCGTTCACCATCATCCCACATTCCTACCAATGGGCTGCGTGTGTGGTTTTTGGCCAAGAGTATGAAGGAGTCATCCAGCCTGTGAGGTATATCGGTCGTCGTCTGATCGACGCAGAACTGAGGTACCACATTGCAGAGAAAGAGGTGATTGCGATCATGCGTGTACTCCAAGTTTTCCAAAGGATCATTGGCCGAAGTTCGCTGATCGTGTACACGAGTACTCTATGGTTAAGTGGGTGATCCAATTCAAGCCGGCTGACGGTCGTTGCGTGCGGTGGGGCCTCATATTGTCACACTGGAATTTGGTGATTCGGAAAGTCCAGAAGGATGAAGATGACCTGGCTGCTATCATGATCGCAGGAATTACTCCGCGCGAGCATCTGGATGAAGTCGCGGAATCATTGATCCCTGCGAAAGGACAAGCCCGGAAGCCGTCGGTAGTTAGCGTTGAAATGCTCGAGGCGGACTATGAAGGAATTGCCCTGAATTACGATGGGGCAGAAAAGACTTCGATCAAGCTGGGAAGCTGTGGATGCATCTTGTGAAGGTTACCCGGCTGGGAGATTCTGAAAGCATAACGATTTTTTCGAGGGATGTTACTGTGAGTGACGCGGAGTACTTCGGATTGCTGAATGGACTGATGATGGCTATTGATCGAGATGTCAAGGATATAGTTGTTGTCGGTGATTTCCGAATCGTTTTTCAGAAAGTGCAAGGGCTGATCAACTGCATTCAGCTTTACTGCAGGAGCATTTGGCATATGTGGAAGCTTTGATGCCAAGATTTTACATCTCTCCGATTAGTACATTTGAAACGTGAGTATAACCAAGCTACCGACTATCTGACGTCGAAAACGGCTTCTGGAAGAGACCTGGGACATCCAAGAGGAAGATAAACTCGCCCATCTGGAGCAGGGTATCCAAGATTTCTGATAAGTTGATGAAGCCTGAACCATTAGTAAACGTTGCGTCTTCCGGAAGAAATCCGCACGAGAAGCTGTTATCGGCAGCAGACTCTGCCCCCCCCCCTTTCCGCGTGCCGCAATGGTCATGGCAGTGTTGACACGTTCAAAGGCACACGAAGATACGGCCAACCCAGGGGCCCGCTGGAGCTCCAGACGGAATGGTGGAGGTGCATCAAGGTACATCAGGAAGGAGATGAATATCTCTCTGAGATCAAATACTTCCTGAGTTGAGATGCCGACAGGTTCTCACCCCGACGAGTTCGCAAGATAGCTAAGGTCGCAGACTTGTTCGCGTCGAATACATGTGTCAACTCGCGAGATCTACTCGAGATCACCCACGAGACATTGTGGATGAGCCGAGGCTGATGGTTTCGGAATCCCTTCGTTCGGGCATCCTTCACTATGCACATTAGGACTACCAGGGTGGACATCAAGCATCACTCGTACTAACGAGAAAGTGCGTCTGGAGCTGTACTGACCAAGGATATACGCTGACGTACAGCGATTCGTGAAATAATGTATCGACTGTGCTAGTGGAAACGGAAGTACTCCAAACGCCGGTCCATCACCTGGGAATATCGAACCAAGACGACCGCTTGATATCGTCTCGATGGACTTTGTGACGCACATGCCCAATTATTCCCGCGGAAATACTTTCCTGCTACTATTTCAATATGCATTCTCCTGATTCGTCATGTCCAAACCGATGAGTTCGACCACTGCCAAGATGTTGCCGAAGCTTATGAAGAATGTGTATTCCGGAGAGTGATTGCTCTTATGGTCAACCAAGTTTATCATGTACCGGTTGTTGAGGCGGTCACTCGGGGGCATCGGACCCTTCAAGTCCGAGCAAATCACGCCACCCAATCTATCGATCGGAAAATGGTCTCCGCTGTCCTTCTTCGACTGTCTGTTTTCGGCTGCTTCCCTTGCGCACAAGTAAGGTGGTTAACTCGGCTTTGATCAGTGAGCTCGATGCCCGAACTCAGATCTCGCGCCAGACTCTCTACTGCATCGTAGCTGAGGGGCCTGAGATGCTTGTGAAACTCGACCAAAGTACCCTTCTGAACAGCACTGGACACGTCGTCCGGCACGTTCGTTTCCTCGTCGAGTACGGCGGTCGTGTCTGTTCCACCTTTCCTCTCACTACAAGCACGTTGCGCCGCAGCCCAACGCCGAACGCTATGCTGCCACCGTCCTTGGCAGTCACCACACGCTGACCATCACGGTAAGTCAACGTGTATCCCTTCTCGTCTAATTTATCGTACGAGATGCGGTTGTGTACCACGCCCGCAGCGTAGTAAAGTCCGTCAACTTCACCGACTTTGGTCCGAGAAATCCACCTTGACATCTTCGGGCCACGCGAAGCCGCACGCCAACTGCGCGATGTTTACTTACCGCTCGAACCTGCGGCCTCGCTCCAAGAACCCTGATCCCAGTCCAACTTACCTTGCCGTCGAACGGTCTGATCGCAAGTTTCTTCTGCTTAGCATCGGGGTAGCGCACTACCGCGTTCTGGTTGGGTGCTGGGAACCTACCAGCTCCAGCTTGCCCTTGCCCACTCTGATGCAGTGGCGCCACTGCAGGTGGCTGGCCACCTTGATCTGCTGCGGCGTACAGTTGCTGCAAATGCGACATCGCCATCCGGTATCCGGCCTGCTGCTGTCCTAAGTTCTGCGGTGGCACGACTGGCCTCCGCGGCGTCGCCGTGTACGGTGTCTCTGGAGATTTCCCCAGGGAATCGATGTGCATCCTGGCTTCTCGCCCGAGACCCGAGGCGAACAAGCTTGAATTCATTCACAGGAACGTTGGCGCGCACGCCACCTCCGTTGCCCCCGACCTCCTTGTGTAGTTTTGACTGCTACTCCTCGAGAGTCTCCCAGCTAGCCTACCCATGGGATTCAGTAGTTCGGATGCGTTGGCCCCTCCATGAGCTCCGCGGTCGTCGGGGTTGTTGCTGTTGCCCCTTTTGCGGTCCACAGCGGTGATCTCGTCTTCGACGTCGCGAGCACCATCCTCGTTGGCGTTGGTCATTGGGCTCAAGACCTGTAGGAAGCTGATTCTCGGACTACGCATGCCGACACTTTATTGCTATGAGGTTTATCACGCAAAAGCGAGAGAAAGATTTGTCTCACTCTTTGCCTATCCTCCTGTATCCACCTCCCTGTCTACCTTGTGCACTCTCAGCCGCATAGTGACCTGGGCCACAATACCAATCCCGGGATCCGTCGCAGCTGCCGACTCCCACGCATCAGCCGCTACCTTGAGGCCTTACATCAACAGAACACACAGCGCAAACACGACAGGGACTGCTCGCGCTACATCATTCGCTCGACGGTGCAGCCGGGGGTTGTCCGTGAAGATGGCCACCTGAGTGGACACGAGCACGAGGCTAATGGCGTCTAGGCGACTAGTTGAAAGGATCAAGGCGGACAGCAGATCGTAGCAGCGGGGTGTTAGCGCAACGCTTCGTCAAGTAATGCATCAGTAAGTTTAGCAACTTGCTGTCTGCGAGTGGCAACCATTCTCCCAGGAGAACCTGTATCAATGAATACACGTTTTATTCAGAAGCACTCACTTTTACAATATTTTACAGACTAGACACCGGATTGTAATATTCTGTTTCATTTGGAGCAATTGCAGTACGCACCATTATGTTGCTTGACTTCATTAAACTTCACGGTACTTGTCCTAAATTTGTATAAGGACAAAAGTACCGTGAAGTTTACTGAAGTCACGTAAAACCGAATTTTGCCCTTAAATTTGTAATTAAATTCAGCCTGTTGATGTTAATAAATCATTCGATGTGAATCAGAGGTCAGGTTTCGGATGACCACGACCAACTGATCAAATCATTCGGTCAACCATGGGTGGCCGAAATTTACAATCGGCTTACCGAGAATTACGTGTATTTTTTAAGAGACTGATTAAAGGTGCCGAGCAAAACCGTACTTAAACGAAACGATAGAGTACACACGCGTAATTTTCACTGATAAAAAACCACCCACTCCGAATTTAGAGTTTCCGGATTTTTGAAAAGTGACACCCCCTCTCCCCCCTTTCACCCATCATGGCTGCTCCCAGCCTATCATTCGAGAATCCCCCTCCTGAGCGTGAATCAGTGCGTGCGCGAACTAGGTCCACCCGCGTGTGTGAGTGAACCAGGAAGCTTGTAAGAAGCCATGAACTACAGCGAGCCCGAGCTGCAGGTCCCACCCGACACCTGGACCCCGCCCCCAATCGACGTCGAATGGCACGAAACCTGGGAGGACGTTTCGGCGTACATTGCGCAGTACCAAAAGCAGACTAATCAGATTTTTCGGCAGCGCACATTGACGTCGGTTGCTAAGCGCAACCGAGAGATATTGGAGCGCGCGGCACGCCGAGCTGGGGGAGCTGTACAAAGTGGACAAGCCGAGAGAGGAGACGATGATGCGACCGAATCGGTTGATGGTTGCGAAGAAGGAGCTGATCGATTGATTCCAGCACAAATTAACAACTTTTGGTCTGTACTCACGGCTGGTCTCGGAAAAGTCGTGGGAAAGGAATAAGGAAGTGTTACTTCGAGAAAACCACGGGGTGCAAGGCGAACATCAAGGCCGCGGTCACGTGGAATGATGCTGTATCCAAAAGCGCCAATAACAGAGGACGCCCTCAGCTCAGAAATAAACAAGGAAAAGCCGAGAAGAGGCAGCGTGTCGCGCGCGGCAAACAAACCGCTACAAGGCTCGTGCAAGGGACAGTGTCACCGGTTCCAAGTGTTCAGAACATTGTTAAGCTGCTGGACAACGACTATAGCTACGAAGAGGCGCATCGGTTGCTGCCTACACTCACTATCCGGGATATCCCAAAGACAAAGAAAGCAATCACCGGTATCTACACAGCCGATGAGTACCACTGATGTTCGGTTCGTCTTTCCTCCACAGTTCGTGCAAAAACGGCAATCTTGGAGTTCCGCAAAGCTCTTGTAGTTGACTACGCAGACGACAGCGTCGGCGTAAGTGTTTCAAGTTTTGGCATATTCATGCTCAAACACATCAACGCGATGAATCGGTGGCATACGCGCATGGAGTATTTATCGCAAACAGAGAATGCGATCAATTGGGCCGTAAACACTAGCATCAAGCGCATCACGATACCCGACCAACTATCGAATGGGGTTAGTAGAAACCCAAAAGAGCGGGAAAATGCAATCAAGAACCTGTCGCTTCGAGGCGGACGCATGACACCGTTTGGTAGTGTACCGTACAGCTCCCTATTGACGTTTTGTGGAGGTTAGTGGCTTGACGACAATTGTATGGGGCACGGGATTGCGCTACTACAACGTGAACACCCTAATGTTGGAGTCGTCAACCTTCTATTCATGCGTTTCGAGCTTTGAGAACAGCAGCTCACGGCTATCAAAGCCGGTAATCCCTTTGTGGAAGAAAACAAGATTGTGGTGATACCGTTGCACGTCGACAACAACCACTGGTGTGGTGCTGTGCTAGATTTCCGGAAAAAGAGTCGGGGAATCACGGTGTTTGACCCTCTACAAGCGTCGAAGTAAAAATACTACGATGTCAGCGAAGCCCGGCTGAAGAGCTTGTTTGGCGAAATGTGCACGCTCCTGACAATCAAGAGAGAGACGCGCTCACGTCAGCCAGACGGATCAAGTTGTGGTGTGGCTGTCCTTATGTTTTTCGAGTGTTTTCTCAGCGGGATTGCGATACCAGATAAGCCAAGTCTACCACTTATGCGTTTTCTCAGACTTCGCTACATGCTGAAGTGTCAGCCCTAGCTAAGCTTAGCTGTAAGTGTAAACTGCTAAATAAACAAGTCATGCTATTTGATGCGTCTAGTCAACGTGCGACCCTTTATTGCACGTCCAGTCGACCGACAAATGCTCCATATCACCACAACTATGACGCCACCTACAAGCCGATGGACACCACTGGCGCCACTGTATCCGTGAAAACTATAATTACTTAAGTAAGTTTTTTGTACTTTCAGGCAACACCCCGGGCCAACGAGTTACATCCACGTAACAGGCAGGATTGGCTCCACGAGAGCCACTCGATCTAATGTCTACAAACGCTGAAAGTTTTGAAATCGACTGCGGATAACTTACCATATATTACCGCTCGTTTTTTTATCGGTACCTATAGGACGTTGCTCGGTGCATGAGTGCCTCGAGGCACTCTTACCATGTGCCCCCAAGTCTCACTTAAGTACGACTGCTCGCTGCCTCTAACATCGCTCTTTTTTATTATTGTTTGTTTTCCTGGAAAACGTCTGCATTGGATCGAATATCGCTCTGAATCGAAGGGCTCTAGGATTGTTCGGTCTTAAATGTTGTACCAGAAGCATCGAAGACTCTTGAAAAAGAACGACTAACGGCGAAAAACTTCAAATAACCTTCCCCCCCTGTTAATTCGGTTGACCGCGATTATTTTGGAGTCGGCTAACCGGTAAACCTTACCCGAACGGGTACCGTTAACAGATTCCGACCTCTGGTTCACAGTGTGAATTAACAAAAAAAATCATGCTTAAATTTTGCTTTTTAAACAACCAACTTCGGTTATCTACCAAACAAAAACAACCTCTACCTATTCAAAGGCAAAGCAACAGAGTTTCAAGCGGTTAGCTCGCTGTATAACCGCTTCCCCTCATTTCAGCCCACTGATTCCGCCACTTTACGAATGTTCTGTAAGCCTTGTAGTTCTGGTGGCCAATCAACTCTATCCTTGACTTCAAGCCTACCAATCCAAGTGTTTTGGCGACGCTCTCGATTGAGTCTCCCGCCATGACCCACTTCAGAAGGCATTCCTTGGTCTTCTTCTCCGTTTGATAACCCGTTCCGAAATACGCATACGGCAGCTTTTTGCCATACGTGCGCTCGAACTTCATCCGCTGGAACTTGTCGAGGGCTCTCCAGTTTTGGTGAAGCATCGCTTTTTCGGCCGGCATGTTGAACACACCCAGTTTCGCAGCAACAGTTGACACACTTTCTCCACTGTTGAGCCAAGATGTCAGCCACTTCTTCGTTTCTGCCTTACCGCGAACAAACCCAGCAAAATTCATAGTTGCTCTCTCTTCGCCGTCATCGTATTCGTCGACAACTGTCGTCTGGACTGCCCTTAAAGACCTTCTGTCATGATCATCGTCCCGGGCGACAATGGTCACGGCGAAATCCTCCTTGGTTGGGGTGAATACCAAAGGACGAGCTTTACTGCATCCGAGTAGACTTATCGAGACCGCAACGAGAAGAAAGCAAAGACGCTTGCTTGTTCTGATCAAGTAAATGGCGAAGTGAGTTGTTCCCTCAGCCAGACTTGCAATGGTTCTGGCTGGACGTTCCAGCGGACTTCATTCTGGCGCCGATCTTAAGGCTGTCACAACCAGATATACGGAGGATGCAAAAAGCAATAAGGGTGTGCCTCAACAACTTGGCACGATTTGAACGTTATATTCTCGCTATTAATAACACGCATACTTCCACGATGGGTTTGTGATTACTAGTATTATTAATAATAGTTGCTACAAAATATTTTACATTTTTTTTAAACAAGAAGTTTAAACATCTTGGACGTAATTTTATAGTACCTTTTGGCGAATTAGCAATTGCTTCAATGGTGTATTGTGATTTTCAGTCAAATTTGCCGAATCAGGCGGATTCTTGAAAACGCCCATCAATCGGCCAGACACTTGCTATTGGTTAATATTCGAAGTGGCGAAGCCTTCTCACAGATATTCTTGCCATAGACCGGCGCAAGAAGACATTACGCGGTGTACTTGCGCGTCGAACGTCTCTAGGATGGATTAAGACGACACAGAGACTCCTGATATAGACCATCTCGACTGGCAGATCTCGATTGATAATGGAGGCAGCAGTAACCAAGCAACACGCCCATCAAAACACAGTTTTTCACTGCCTATATGGCTACTTTTATCTTGGGTACTCGAAGGCAGACCTGGTCGTCATCTACAACAAGAGCGTCAGAACAATAGGAAACTGGATCAGAGTGTACGATGATACAGGAACCTACGAGCGAGCATCTTCTAAAGCAGACAAAAAATTCACAGAAGCTCATCGAAAGTGGTTGTTTGATTTTAATAACCAACGACCTCTCTCGTATCTCGATGAAGCACAAGAAGCGTTCCAGCGTGCTAATCATATCTCCATTTCCATCACATCAGTGTGGAGAATTATTCATGACTATGGATTGACGTGGAAGGTCCTGGAGCGCAGGGCGATGCACATCAAGGAGACGAACGTTTTTCGTTTTGTGGATGAACTCAGTCGCATTGATTGGAACTATCAAAACCTGGTATTTCTCGACGAGGTGTCCTTTGATAACAGGGGTATGCTGCGCAAGCGTGGCTACTCAATCAGAAGCAAGACCGTTGCTATTCGCGGTGACTTTGGCCGAAAACCTCGAGTGTCAGTCCTGGCGTTCATTGGCGTGAGCGGTGTCATTGATTACTTCAATACTGAAGGAACATTTGACCGCATTGAGTTAGTGAAGTGCTGTCGCAGTTTTGCTTTTTCAAAAAGGGGGCGAGTTCGGCAGTACCCGGGACCAAACTCGGTTTGGATACTTGATGGTGCTGCTATACACAGACATCCCGAAATTATTCATTTTTTGAGAGGTATTGGTGTGGTACCAATATTTCTCCCTGCCTACTGTCCATTCTTCAACCCAATCGAGTACTTGTTTGGATATGTGAAGAAACAATTTCAGCGGCAGTATGTTGAAACTAGTGGTCGGGACCTCTTGTCATTTGTAGTTGAAACCTTCGGTTGCTTTGAAGCTTTTGAAATGTCGAATGTGTTTCGACACTGTGGTTGGATGGTTCAGGGATACTTCAATCCTGTTGATCAGCTTGAAAAGGAGAGTCGAGCACATGCGAATGACATGCACGATGGCGAACAAGTGAGCAGCACAAATGATGAAAATTTGGATTTTTTCGTTAGGCAAAATGGATTGTAGCTGGTGCACCTGCTATTATTCTTGATAGATATCAGGAATATTCTCCATTCCTTCTAGTGGATCCTGGACGTCACGTGACGGAAGCACATCCAGCATAAATGCTTCAATGACAGACTTGCGTGTTTCTAGATCTTTTTCGTGGTCTCTCAGTCTTCTTCCAAATGCGTCCCAATCTTGGCGTAGCGTCTTGCAGTCCTCCAGTGATGCAACTACACAATTCAGAGCGAGATTCGACGATCTTGACACGCTCGTTATGTGATCAGCAAGACGGGACTCGGATGCTCGAAGCATCTTTAGGATGTCAGCAGGTGGTCCCCGATTTATGGCAGTCTCCCAAGTTGAGCGATCGAGGTTGGAAGTCACACGATTCGCCCACATTCTCCATACAACAGCGGGGGCGTCGTACTCAGACTCCCACCGCTCTTTAAGACTTTCCACAACTTCGTGAAGACAAATTTCGGCGGTTGCTCCAGCACGATCAGTAGCTAGGGGATTAATGCACGCATCCTTAAAAGTCGCAAGAATATGATTTGTGGTGATGGCAACTCCATACTCGTACACAAGTAGCTTGACAGTTTCTCCCCGAGTAGCATGAAGCCAAGCATTCCACGCTCGATCAGATTTAGCACTGCCCACAATGTGTCGCTTCGCCTTGAACTGCATAACTTTACTCCAGTCCTCCATTGCGGGTGGCTGCAATGACCACTCTTCCTCTGCTTTTACTGTCCTCCCTTTTACTCGCGGGCTAAACCGCTCCCAAAGCTTAGGAAAAATGTCTCGAAATGACGAGCCATTTACGGCAAAATCTTCCAGCGTTTCGCCTGACGAATCTCGCTGACTGATTGTTGTCTTCAAAATCGGTCGAACAACGAGCTGGTAGAGGTGGGATCCCGATTGTTGTGCGTCTTCACCCGTAGACGAACGGCTATCGCTGCGAAGCGATGCCGCCTCCAATAGACGAGGCGACGTACGTACAGGAAGCGTGCAGTCACGACCTGGTGAGTAGGGTCATTGATGGATGCACGGACGCCACTTGTGCTTGCCACAAACCGAGGAGACCTACGAAGGAGTTGGCTACCCTGGGAGCTACCGTCATCTATGCTGTAAACATATTTTCGTGACATGTACCGGTACGCACACCTTTTACCAGGCTGGTTGGCGGTGCGGGAAGAATATTTAGAAAAACCTTATCTATTTCCGAAGATTTTTAACCTAAGTGTAAATCGCTACCAAGCAAGGTGGTTTTGAGCCAATTTCTCGGAGGCAAATTGAAGACCTAAAAGCAAGTTCTGAAAGCATCTAAGGGGTCAATTGTGATCTACGAGCTAAGAGATTTTTTAATGAGTGTGCTTCATTCGCAAAATAGCAACTTTTCGCTCACACACCAGTCTGTAGGAGCGGTGCCAAGGCACCTAAACAGGTAAACCATTTCTGAAATCTCCAACCATTTCAGAAATGGTTAGCTACTTCGATCAGACCATCACTTTGTTTATCTTACGGATTGTATGTCTGTCAATGGGCGGGATACCGTCAGCAGCAGTGCATGGGGTTAGCGAGCGTTCGGGACCTTTTGCATCACCCAGCATCACTCTAAGCATGGCTAGAAGATGTCGCTTGCACTCTGACCCGCGACGGTGTGCGTTGATGCTGCAAGGTGCCATACTGAGCTGCCAAACAGTGCAGAAAGGTAATATGGCGTGCGACGGCATGCTATTGCAGCCACTGGGCCCAAACAAGAGCTAGTAAAATACCGGTACTTCTCCGTTCCACATTTTTACGGAGTAAATAACAAAATGAGGTCATCGTCGAAACTACTCATTAGTTCTAGGCGCTTTCAGTAGCAAAATGAAGCACTCAGTTAGGGCTTTCTCCCCATATTTTTCGTGTGTGGGTAACGGTAGCTGGGTAGAAGATAACATGGCGAGTTTGACACGGATGTCTGAGGCTAGCCGCGTAGTTAGACTGACTGATAAATCGAGCTCAGCCAAATCGACCGTTCTTACTCTGTAAAGATGTGGAACGGAGAAGTACAAGCTTATCAGCATTTCGAGTACTTGATTGGCTAAAACGTTTTCCTTTCCCACCAATCCTATCGTCGTTCAAGCCAGTAGCCATAATTCCGCCAGTATTAATAGCATAGTCCACTCTGGACGATGCTGCCCGCAGCTTCGACCTGTGAGCGTGTCGCACACCTGTCGGATCTGTATGACTCGCTACGCCAGCTGCAGTCCTTCTCCGGTGAGGATGAGCGAATGCGTTGGCGCTGGCGGCTGCATCAGCTGCAGCGGCAGTATAACCTGGAGCAACAGGACGCGCACGTGGCTTCACTGTTGGCAGCTATCGAGAATCAGATTTCGGTGCTGCCAATAGAGAGTGATGGTCGTTTATCGCAAATGCGAGCGTCCTCCACAACTGCAGCGGTTGACGAGCTCCGTCTCACAGTGGAGGACTCAGACGACCAGCGAGATTCTGATTCAGAGACGCCGCATCAACGAGGATCCATCCCGATCATGGAGCACGAGGTGTTGGCCACCATGGACGACACGCGACGAGGCAGCTGGGATCGGATGACCCGATTCGTGCGGGCCGCTTCGGGCCACACTTTGGGGGCGCTCACTCGCTCCAGTGTTCGAGATCGCGGTCGGTCCATGCCGCTGTCCAGGATGAGCATGAGTGAGTTGGACGCAGCCGTTAGAGTTGATAGAGATGAGATGTCGCTGGCTGTAGCAGCTTCCAGCAGAGCACCAGAGTCTGTTAGTGCTGAAGAGGAGAAGGAGAGGGACTTGAGCTGGAGCTTAACAGCGTACAGGAGACAGGAAAGCAACAGCTTGGGCAACTCGGTGCCCAGCTTACTGAGATCGATGGCTAGTTATCTTGGCCTCTCGATGGAGGAGACATTCCTGTGTCAGATCTGCTACGACTACGCGCCTGTGAATACGTCATACGCACTCTCGGAGTGTGGACACACGTTCTGTGAGACGTGCTTGAGGAATTATTTAGAGTTCAAGATCAAAGAGGGACAGGTGTACCCGAAGTGCTTCTTTGAGAAGTCGGAGGATAAAGTGGCGTGCAAGGCGGAAATCTCAGTGGATGACGTTCAATCGCTCGTTTCGGATGAGGTCTGGCAGAAATACAACAAGTTTAAGTTCAACAAGGAGCACGAGCTCGCGCGACAGTGTCCATACTGCGACCACTCGCAGATTTGTGCTGGCAGCGACCACCCGGAATGTGTATGCGAGACATGCAGTCGTGAGTTCTGCTTTGTGCACAGCAGTGCTCATCAAGGACGGACGTGCGCTGAGTACGACAAGAAGATGATCGCTGTGGAGAAGCTCAATAACGCGTTGATCAGCAAAATCTCCAAACCGTGCCCTGGTTGCCAGAACAATGTGGAGAAGACTGGCGGCTGTAACCAGATGAAATGCGTCGTTTGCAATACCAGTTTTTGCTGGATCTGTCTCAAGGTCATCGACGATACTGTATTCCCAGAGCACTTCCAGGTACCGCAACTAGGATGGTGTGTGAGGCGAATATGGCCATGGGATCTGATTTTGTCATTGTTGCAGTGGTGGAACGTTCGTGGCTGCGCAGGCAACCAAATGGCGGACATCGAGGGGCAAGGCTCGACTCAAAAGGGCATTGGTATGGTGATGCGGATACTCTTCTTTGTAGTCTTCGGTCCGCCGGCATTCGTGATGGCTGTGGTGTTCAGCATAATGTGCTGCTTCTTTCTTCCTTGTACAGCTAACGCCCGCCTCACGTTCCGACAAGCTTTTACGACGTGCTTCTGTGTCTCCGGATACATTCTGCTCGCTCCAATTGTGTTGGTGTTGGGACTGGCAGCTTTGGGCGTTGTCATCGGTGGCTCTGCTGCGGGAGCTGCAGTTCTAGTGTGCATTTCGCCTATCGTCGGTATGATGCTGCTCTTCCGACGGGAAACCCGGCGCTCGGCATCCAGTCATCAACGATCTAGCTCACGTCGCTCCGGACACGATGAAACGGCCACCGCACGGGACATCGAAGACACGAATGATCAATCGCCTAGCGACCAAACGGTTTTTCGCGTTTCAACCTAAACTTTGAAGGTGGACCCGTTATTTAACCGATACTTATTTAATTACGCAACAATATATTGCCATAATGGCTACACAATAGTTGTGGTTGTAATTTGTCAAGCATGCCTTTCCGGAGTCTACGACCTGAGGAGCGGGGCAACGCGTTGGCAACGCCATTGTCGGCTGCCGCGCGTGATTTCTACAGCGAGAAGCAGTCCAATGTCTACACAACAGCTGCAAACGCCAGCATCCAAAAGGACCTGACGCGACACGCTCTGGAGCTGGTCTGGTTGGAATTGACACACGACGACCATGTCTTCTTCCTCTTAGACTTGGGCGCTGGCTCCGGGTTGAGCACACAGGCAGCTCAGGACTGGTTCAAAGAGAGAAACATGGTGGCGTTTACTGTGGCGTTCGACATCAGCGCATCGATGTTGTCCCTGGCATCGAAGGAGCGAGAGCAGGAGAGTCAGGTGTGCATTGACTTTTACTGTGGGAACGCAGCACAGAAGCTTCCGATTCGAGATGGAATACTGGATGCTGCTATCGGGATCTCAATGCTGCAGTGGTTGCAGCCCAAGGGGCTGGAGCTCTGTTTCTTGTCATTGTTGACAAATCTTTCCAGCGATCGGGACTCACGCGCGATTTTTCAGGTCTACCCGTCGGGTTTGGCATACGTGGACATGATGGAGAAGACTGCGCTGCGAGTGGGTTTTAACCGTGCAGAGACGTTCGTTTCGTTCCCACACACGACGACGGCGAAGAAATGGTTCTTCTGTGTGGAAAAGCTCAAGAATGCAGATGTGGATACCCACGAGAAAACCGAAGAGGAGCAAGCGTTGTGTCTGTTTGCTAGACGGTATGAGAGACGCTGTGTGCTGCAGTGGCTTGGAAAGGGGAACGACTGTGCGAAGGAGATTCGGGAGCGAGTGGAGAAAGAACACGTGAAGACGGCGTGGCACATCTGGCGGAAGTATCGACGGTCTATTGTGGACGTTGAGAGTGAAGCAACACCAGCCAAAAAGCCGAAGGTGATGCACGCTAAAGCGCGGCAATCGTTGGAACTTTACCCAAGTGACAAAATCATCGGACGGGCACTGCAAGTGCAGTTTGAAGAAAAAGCCGGAAAAATCTCGCTTGCCTTTTTGCTGGAGCATGCAGCAGAAGTTGTCGATACGCTGCACACTGCTTACACAGAGGCCAGAAAGATAGAGCTTGCTACAAAATAACTAAACACGCTTCTTGGTTTTGGATAAATTCCTTGATTATCGGTACTTTTAAGTATATACTGAGTAGAAAAAGCTCTGGCATCTCATGCTTGTGGCTATCTAGGCGATGTTGTAGATCTTTGACGCAACGGAGCGTTGCCATGAAGAAATCCAACTTCACCGAAGAGTACGGAGGCAACGTGCAAGATCTGTTTCCTGTTGGCAGACTCGTCCAAACCGAAAAGCTCGCGCAAGTCTCGTTGGAATTCCTGCTCTGCACGTATGTTGTCTACAAGACGCTGTGAATAATATGCGTGAGATCATTTCTTCCGCTGTAGTTTACTGTACTTGTACAAGCAGTCAACTTACATACCCGAATAATTGGTGTCAGTTGATCAACGCGAGCAACCTGAAGTAGCTTCATGCTTGCCAGTAAAACTTCGTGGGCTTTAGAACCTGGTGGCTTCATTTGTTCACGGCGTGCATCCAGCTCCACGAGTACATCATTCACATGAGAAACTATCTGCAACCAGATCACATTGTAAGAAATACATGTACCCTCATGTCAAGATACGCGTTACCATTTGTAAAGCTTCGCGACAGGACGTATCTGCGGTAAACTCTGCCCGTGTAGAAAAGAAGACATCCTGCAAACAAATTCATCATTAAACAAGCGCTTGGATTGCTTGGGCACATTTAACTCACTTACCTTACCAAACCGCTTGAGAAGTTTTTCGATTCGCTCGACGAAATCCTGGTAGGTTGTTGAAACTTGTGAGAGCTGACGTGCCCTCTCCACACAGTTCGGTAGCTCGCCAACTTCCTCGACTTCGAGAACGTAGCAGCATGAGGCGACAATATCCGAGCAGATCCGGCCAATACGCTCTAATATTCCAGCCTCTGTTAACTCCCGCTGCTTTGCCAAACTGGCCGTGTCCAGCGAGAGATAGCAGTGCAGTTTCTCCTTCAAATATTTGTGGTGAGTTGCCGAGTTCTTCGTATTTACACGTAACATTTGCAGCAGCCTTTCTTCTGTTATCCGCTCAGAAAGTGACGATTCCTTCGCTCCACCAGCACCGCCTTCGCCTGGTTGAAGCTCTTGCGGCACTTTGCTAGGTTCGTGACGAGCAGGATTTTTCGCTTTTGCACGCAGCTTTTGTACATGCCTCTGCAGCCGCTCAACCTCAAGCTGCGAAGTCTGTCAGCACTCCCCACATCAGTTACCTTCACCAACTTCGGTACAATAAATCAGCCAACTCACCACCAACTCTCGGCGCGTCGGTCGAGCACGCAGCATATCACGCAGCTTGGCATTCTCTCTTCCAATCTCCCCAATTAAACGCTTCTGCTGATTCAGAAACGGCTCCAAGCTCTGTATCACGTTCTCCACACTTTCTCCCACCTGGTTGTCTCGTGTCGCGTCTTTCTCCTTGGCTGCCACAGCTTCGCCTCGTTTTTCATCCAACATTTTCGCCACTTGATCGATCTTGCGACTCCACGCGCCGTGCTCCGTCCTGGATTTCTCTACTTTCTTGTCCCATGCAAAAGATTCTGCAGGCTCGATGTATTTTCCATTTAAATGGGGGAAGCCGGCGTCCTCCTCCTTGCCAAGTTCTACAATCTTCTGCTTCTCCCGAGTCAGTTCCTGCTGCAAGCGCAGCGCGTAGCTGGCGTATCGTTTCACGTCATTGCGTGCCGCCTGATGTAGCGCAATAAACGTAGTGTCAGTGTCTGTAGTTTTGCTGAGAGTATAGATATCGGATACCTTGAGCTCTAGACGCAGCTCACGCAGCTCTTCCTCCATGTTCAATATATTACTTTGAAGTACTATATTTTGCAGTATGAAAACTTACGTTTCACCGGATAATTTATCCGGAACTAGATATTAAAAGCAAGTTGAAGTTCACCATTTGAACCAATCAACAGGCAGCGTGAAGATGCCGTCTTGACCCAGTCCGTACGTGCGGCTGATGCAAATGCTGCGGCCTTGTGTGTACGTGTCGAGGAAGCGCACCATTTCATGTGGAAGGGAACCTCTGGAACTCTGCGGAGTCATCCCGACCACAGCTTTCAGCAGCTCTTCGCAAGCCACGATGGCGTCTGCCACTGGAATCCCCTCGTCACGCGTGATACTCGTTACGTGCATGGTATCCGCGCAGCGGGAGGATATATACGCGAAGGCCTCTAAGTTGGCGTTGTGCGCCTCTTGCTGACGACGAATCTGTGAGCGATTTCTACTGAGAAACGTGACTGCTTCTCCATACGAACTGGTGAACGGCGCTCGCACTTCTCCGGTCTCCAGAACTCTCCAGTCGTACGATTCATCTTCAATTACCAGTGTGAATTTCTCCAGTAAACCTGACTCATTGTCGTACGCAGCGTCGCGTTGCTCCATGCTTTGCAGAAATGTCCGGTACCCGAGAGCCGAGCATGTGTGACCCCTCGAGATGTTCGCTTCTCCAAGAGCAGCGGTTGCATCAGTCTGCAAGGAGATCAAACTTTCTCGCGCTGCCTTCATGAATAATACCATGTTCGCATCAATGGTCTCGAGGACTTGTACCCACTGCACGGGGACATCGGCTGGGTTCAGCTCGATCCGATATTCGTTGCTGAAGTCTATCCCAGACGGGTTGGCACTGCTTACGAAGGAACGATCACATTAAAAACCTCAAAGCGGAGTACCCTCATGGCTGTACACCCTCTTACCTGATATCAATCGTCGCGCCCCGCAGGAAGTCCTTGGGACTAAAGATACCTTGCTTGTTAGCTCGCGCGTACTTGCGTAGAGTTTGAAGAAGGATCATTGCCGTCGTATTCAGATGCATCGTAGACCATCCGCACGAATATAACATGTCCTCAAGGCCGAGCTCACGTTTCAGCGTGCCTCTGACCGATTGAATTGATTGCCAGGCAATCCGACGCCTCTGCTGTGTGTCTATCGTATCATCCTCCTTCATATACTCCAGCAACCCTGTCAAAGTCTGAATAGGTTTCTTTCTACGTCTGGAGGCAGATGCTGCTGCTGCTCGATTCGCCTTGGCATACATGTCGCCCATGGTAAACCCGCCGAAGTCCATCCCACTTGGACGTTTCCATCCTCCCTCTTGGTCTCGTCGCCAGTCGTCAGGTCTCCTTTCTCCTCTCTTCTGGGCACGACGTTGCTGGGATGCTGCACCAGACGCCGCCAGCGCTTCTTCCACACTCTGCTCCACAGAGACGCCGCACTCTCTCAGCACTGAGATCATCTTGGCCTCAATGTTGGCAGCCAGCTCCAGCGGAAATCGTTTCAGCTTCTTGGACTCCTCATCCCTCGCGTTGGCGCTAAGCGACGGCACCATCACGCTGAAGTAAACCTGCGTCAGTCCATCAAAGCAAAAAATCTGTCAGCAGATATCTCCTGGTGTTAAAATCATACAAATTCTACCTTCTCTTTCGGAGTTCCCAACCGCCTCCAATTCGTGGATCCAGCACCGCTTTGAGACGCATAATGCTCGTCCATAAACTGGTTCAGAAGCTTCACGGAATGCAAGTTCTCATCGTGCACCTGTAGGACAGAGCAATACTGAGAATTCTGCGGCGATTTACCCACCACAAACAGCGCAACCCCCACCAAGGGACTAGGAGACCCACCTTGGGGATGTTGCGGAAGTGGTCGGGGTGTACGCGCAGCAGGAACTGCTTGAGCGTCGAGGAGCGCTTGGCCATGCTGGCGACACGATGCGCAAGCTTGCTTGTCTCGAACTGAGTATGGCGCAACTTCAAGTGTCGCCAAATGACAGCTGCAATGTGGAGTGGCGCGGTGTGACAGGGTGTGGACCTCCGGAATGCTTGCCTTCCAAAATGCATATGTATTCAATTACTTAATAAATCAAATCTTACAGGATAAAATTCCACAAAATTGTAGGTATAACTGCTGCATTCACTTAAGTACGCTTCAGAAATCATTTTATCAAGGTGCGAGTTAAACGTACGATCCGCAATTGCTCTCAGAGCCGTCAGTCTCCAATTCCAACGGTGGTGTTCAGAACCAGAAAGATGCTAGCGGTTGTGCGTTCCATCCAGAAGCCCGTGGTGAACACGGGGCTGCGCGCCTTCAGCGTGCCGGCCTACAACCCGGACCTCAAGTCCCAGGCGGCCAAGCCCAAGGTGCGTAGGGGGGAGCATCCACGTCACAAGGCGTCGCCCCATAGTTTTTGGTGGTGTAGGTCCATCAAGAGACTTACGTGTGCTGCTGTTGCTGTTGGAGTAGAACATCAAGTACTTTAAGATCTACCGTTGGGACCCCGAGTCCAAGGAGAAGCCCTACCAGTGCACGTACCCCGTGGATCTGGACGAGTACGTAGGAGAGCATCTTGGCTAGGAAGGAAGACTGACTGACGCCTTGTGTACTTCTCTGTAGCTGCGGTCCCATGGTGCTGGATGCTCTGATTAAGATCAAGAACGAGCAGGACCCGACGCTCACGTTCCGTCGGTGCGACAATCGATCGTGCGGCCGAGGGATAGTGATTAAGTGACTGACGTTGTGACTGTGTATTTGTGTGCAGCTCGTGCCGTGAGGGCATTTGCGGCTCGTGCGCCATGAACATTGACGGTGGCAACACGCTGGCATGTCTGAGCCCCATCAAGAAGAACAAGGACGTGAGTAGCATCCACCCGCTGCCCCACATGTTCGTCATCCGCGACCTAGTGCCGGACATGAACAACTTCTACGACCAGTACACTTCCATCAAGCCGTGGCTGCACTCGGACAAGCCGCGTGATGTCAACCACGAGCACTTACAGTCCATCGAGGACCGCAAGAAGCTTGATGGCATGTACGAGTGCATCCTCTGCGCCTGCTGCAGCACTTCGTGCCCCAGCTACTGGTGGAACCCCGACAAGTACCTTGGCCCCGCTGGTACGTTGCGATTTGTCTACACTGTTCTATTGTCATGTACTGTCTCAGTTCTGACGCTTTGTATTGCTGCTGTCCTCAGTGCTGATGCAGGCGTTCCGCTGGATTGAGGACTCGCGTGACGACAAGACGGAGGAGCGTCTGCGCGCGCTGGACGACTCGTTCAAGCTGTACAAGTGCCACACCATCATGAACTGCACGCGCACATGTCCGAAGGGCCTGAAC
The DNA here is from genome assembly GCA_016864655.1 of Phytophthora cactorum. Classification (NCBI taxonomy): domain Eukaryota; phylum Oomycota; class Peronosporomycetes; order Peronosporales; family Peronosporaceae; genus Phytophthora; species Phytophthora cactorum. The sequence goes on from NHQK01000003.1 coordinate 404,487, forward strand.
CCGGCCCAGGCTATTGGTAAGATCAAGACCCAGCTCGCCAGCCTGCACTAAGCTTGCGTACAGGTGGTTTTAGGAGGCGTCTCGCACAAGGCAACGACCAGTGTGATAAACAGTAGCCACAGGAACACACAAAGCACGAGACAGAAGCTGTAGTGTGGGGCGTCTTTGAGGAATCACCACCGTGGCCTACCGATCGCAGTGTTGGCCGAGGTGGCACTTGAAAGGCAAGAATTGAACAAAAAAATACAAACTCCTACTCACTCAAAGATGTTCGTGAGACCGAGGTCATGATCGTTCTTTTGGGCTTAACACTGAAACGCAAACACCAGCACGTGGCCGAATGTGTGACGCGCCGATGCTGTACAGCGCTTTTCACGACTCGAGCGGCTATGTTCATCAGCTGGCGGGACGAACACGGCCCTGTCGGTTTAGCCGTGACGCAGACAAGTTGCATGATATGGTAAGGACTCGAGCTAGGAAAAGCGTGTTCATGTTTGTTCATTGTCGTGCCAGCGCCGCTCGCTCCACATTAACGCTGCAAGCCAAAATCATGTCTAATTGTCCTCTCCAACACTGAGCACTTCACTGACACTGAGAGGTAAAAAAAACTAAAAAGGAAATAAAAAGCAATGTAGCGGAAAGCGGCAGCCTCGGTCGCCACCGCGTCCCGTTTTGTCCTGGCGAGAGCTGCCGGTGCCAGCTCGTCGTCCTCTCGGAATTGATCGTACATTACTGCTACAGTCATACTGTCGCACTCACGCGCTGGTTGACGAACCCTGGGCCGTGTCGGATCTTCATTAGAGTCGTCTTCGTGCACGTCTTGAGGAAATTGACAGTCTTCTTCACCCCCATGGTTGATGTATTGCGTCCATTGATCTCGATGATCACGTCGCCCACGCAAATATGCCGCAGCAGCTCGCAGCATGGCTCCTGACACACGTCCGTCACTAGCGGGTAGGTGCCCTTGGCGAAGCGCACCTCCTTGAGCTGCAAACCGATACTGCGGTTCTCTTTCCACTTGATTAGATACGTTGTACTGTCAGGAGTGTCCGCCATCGTGAGCTTGGGCTTCGGTCGGCCACGTACTTGGACAGTCGTGTTCACAGCATTAGGCGCGACTAGCGGAACCGTTAGTGCCTCCTCTTCAGTGAGTGCCGGCAGCTTGATGACGCCACGAGATGTCTTGCCCTTCTTCTTATACTTCGCCAAATTGGCGTTCAGAGACGACTTGCTTGGCTTCGGCGGGTTCACGTCCACTTTGTCCTTTGGAGCTTCCTGCATCATGATGTCGCCGTCCACGATATCAATGTCACTGGACATATCTGGGTCGCTCGAGAACTCATCCGAAGACTCAGGTGCATCGGTAAAGTCGACCTTGGAGGTTTCTACAATTGAAGAGCTTTCAGTGGTAGAAGACGAAGCCTTGCTGTCATGATGGTGAGTCTTCGATTCCGGCTCGAGATCCCATGGGTTCTGGTCACTCTCTGATGTACTGCTCTCCACAACTTCAGAATCGGTCTCCTCGACAGCAATCCCCACCTCCACATCAGCAAGCATGCCGACCTCTACATCGTCCTCTGATAAGTTAACCACAGGGTGTGATGGTAATGCAGGCTCTGCTTCTTCGACTTCTTCAGCAAGCTCAGCCTCTTCAGCCATTTCTGCCAACTCTGCTTCGTCAACAAGCTCGGCTTCTTCGATCAGCTCTGCTTCCTCAGCAATCTCGGCCTCATCCAGTTCCACTTCTTCAGCTAGCTCAGCTTCTTCAGCCATAACAGCATGATCCAAATGGGAATCTGCGGTAGGTGAAACAGGGACACCAACGTCAACGTCGTCGTCTTCATCTACCTCAAATGGTTCCGCCTTAATCGTCGGCGACGGGATGTGCTCAGGCAAATCCCATGGCTCAGTAGGCGACAGATGCGTTGTCTTGCTGACTGGGGACAGCACTGGTTCCTCGTCGTGCACAGGGATCGCTGCCGGCTGGTGCGGCCGTTGCTCCTCGCTGCTGTTTCGACTCCGTCTACCGTGAGATCTTTCAAAAAAGTTGCGACTCTCCTTTGATGATGAAACACCCTGTTCTTCCTCCACTAAATAGTGGTCAGTAGGTGTATCGTCTTCGTCTTGGACAACGGGTAATGAAGCTGCGTTGCTGGCTTCATTGGCGATTTCGGTTGCAACAAATGGGGAGACTGGAGAAGCCAACGGTGAGCTGCTCACCTTCGGCGAGCTGCCAATGTGTGGTGAGGCACTGGGCGAATTGTCGAACTTGTCAACTCTGGGCGAGCTCTGTACCATTGGGGACATACTGGCCTTCGGAGAAACTTCATAATTGGTACTTTCTGCCGTCTTACGTGGTATTACCGGGGAGATCGGAGGAGGCGTCCGCATGTGAGATCTGTCTGCATGGCGGTGGTCACGAAGGTTGTCAGCAGATTCCAGCCGAACTTGAGGAGACGGCGGACGCGGAGGTGGAGTGGATGCACGCTTCACGGTTGGACTAGGCGTTCGATTGCGGTGAGGCGTCCTGCTCTCAGCCGATGGTGACGGGGACGTGTCCACCGAGACAGACGGCGTCCGGTTTCGTGACGCTGCTTCCTGCTGGCGCCGCTGCTCCTCGCGTTGTTGCTGTTCTCGTTCTTGTTGCTCACGAAGTTGCTGCTCACGTTGCTGTTGCTCACGAAGCTCTTTCTCACGTTGTTGCTGCTCACGTTGTTGCTGCTCACATTGTTGCTGCTCACGAAGTTGTTGATCACGAAGTTGTTGATCATGCAGCTGTTGTTCGCGAAGCTGCTGCTCTCGTTCTTGCTGTTCACGAAGTTGTTGTTCTCGTTGTTGCTGCTCTCGTTGTTGCTGCTCCCGTTGCTGCTGCTCCCGTTGCTGCTGCTCCTGTTGCTGTTGCTCCCGTTGCTGTTGCTCACGAATCTTGTGTAGTTCGCGCTTCTGCTCCTGTTCACGCATTTCCTGCTGCTCGCGCATTTCCTGCTGACGTTGTTGGAGCTGCTGCTGCAATTGTTGCTGTTGTTGTCTCTGCTGCTGTTGCTGCTCTCCTTGTTTTACAATAACGACTTGTTCATGAGGTTGCCTTCGCCTGAACACTAGCCGCACAGGCTTGTTCATCTGTTGAAGACGACCAAAGAACGCCTCGAACGTGTAGTCAGCTGACTTGATGCCATTGGCCGACACGAGCGTGTCATTGACAGCAACAGCGCGTCGCACCACCGGATTTGCGCTCGGAGTCGACCGAGTCACGACAGGCAAGTTTGTGGCTCGGTCCTCGCCAAAGAACAGACCCAGCGAGCCTGTTTCCCAGTATACCTGATACTCATGAGGACCCAGAGGCGAGTGGGAAGCGTGTTCCCTCGTCCCGTTGGCAGCCACTGCGTCTCGTGGCGACACCTGGTGGTCTCTATTGCTCGGAGCGCGTCGATGACCTTGTGACGCGGCCATGCGGTCATTTCCCCCGTTCATTCCGCTCGGTCCAACAGATTGCGCAGGGTTTCCCGGCCCAACCGAGTCCTTGGCCGACGGCGCGCGCCAGAACGCTCCTCGTGTGGCCTTGGGCGGTTTCTGGTCCTTCTGCGGCACGGAATTGGCTCTCTGGAACTTGCCCGTGGGGTCCCCCTCGTCCGGGTTGGGTACGTTCTGTCTGGCATAATGACTGGCGCTGTTCACCGCGTTCGTGGAGCTGGAGCGATGCACGCCAAAGAGCTGCGAGGCCTCGTCCTCATCTGACGACGGGGTACTGGCTGAAATGCGCTCGAAACGCAGCAGTACGGGCTTCTTCATCGTGGCTAGAATCTTGAAAAAGTCCGAGAACGAGTGGTCCTTTGAGCGCACGACGTTCACGTATTTCAGGATATCTCCCTGGCTCACAGCGGGGGAGATACATGACTCAGTGGCCTTGGACACGTACGGGATGCCGTCCTTCTCCGACTCGAGGAAGATCACGCCCAGTACGCCACGTTCCCATAGCACTTCGTACTCGTTCTCGCCCAGAGGCGGCAGTTTGTCTCTGATCTTGTCGGCCCACGTGGCGCGGCGCATGATACCGCTGGCCCCCGCGTTCATGCTGGGGGACGAGCTGCTGGGGCCGTGTGACGCCGCAGAACTGCTCGACTTACTGGAGAACAGCGGACCCCCGCGAAAGTTTTTACGGGACATCTTCTTCATGGCCGACGTCGCGAGCGCCTTCGTCGTCACTCTGTCGTCGTCGGTCCGCCTACGCCCGCTAAGCCCTCCTCGCGCAGTGCCCGGTCAGGCTCGGGGTCCCTCACGCTCCTCGTACGCGGCGCGTTCTTGCTCTGACTGTCTTGGCGACGACCCGACGGCGCACTAAGTACGATCTCTCAACACGGGAGAAGAACAACTCGACGGCCTGTCTGCGGCCGAGGACAGCTCTAAAGTTATGCGATTAGGGCGCGGCCAGCGGACCAGCAGACCAGAGTGTTTGGAGGAGGAAGAGGCCTGCCTGGAGAGAAGCGAGTGCGGAGCTCAGTTCCCTAACTGGTTGTCTTGCCGCGCACGCTGTTGCTGAGGAAGAGGGTGATGAGAATTTTAGTCTTGGGTTTTGTAAGGAACATCAGGCACCAATCAAAAACTGGCTTTGCAACCGACGCACTGGTCGATATATGCATGCTGCCAGTGTACTCGACATGGGGCATGCGCCTCGACTAATGCGACTTAGGCAGAGAGCTTTGGACTACAGATATACGTGTAGAGCACGTATATCGCCGAGAAGGCATCATAGCGACGCCCTTAAACGGAGAGAATAAGCATTTCGGTCGCTTTGTCGCTGCGCCCCTTCATGGCGCACAGTACCACCGACCACTTCAATTTGCTGCTTGGACGATCGCTGCTGTCTGAACGATGGAAGATCTGCTGTACTGCTTTGTGGAGTGTGCCAAATATTTTTCTACTGCGCTGGACACCCAGTCTGGACATTGGGAGCTGAAACCGCAACGTTGTGCACCCCGAAGTGACGGAACCGCCGCTCCACCCATGGGCTCAACGCTAACGAGGTGCCAGTTACTAAAACGCTGGAGGCCGTGAAACCTGTGGACGCCCGGAAACTATGGCGAGGCGTCGGGCACCGTTGTCGCGGCTGCTGCTACTGGTGGTGCTCCTCGTTCGTGTGTCGCTTGCGGAGAACTTCGCCGACTTGACGATCTCGGCTCGAATGAAGCAGCTCATCAACACAGGCATTGAAGCCCCAAAGCTGAAGCTCAATACGACGCTGCCCCTCGCGGTGCAGTATCTGCTGAACCAGAACGACCTGGCGTGGCGAGACTTGGGTGGAACAATGCAGCGGTTAGTGCTCTGGGATCAAGGCTACGTCGTCACAAGCAGCAACAAGACGCGCGAGATCCTGGTGCGCTGCGATCTCGGAATGGACGACGTGGTGGTATCGCGCGAAGAGTTCGAGAGTCTGCGCAATTGTCCGTCGACTTTGTGCACTGATCCCGCGAGTTCCGAGATTGTGTTGCGTGGAACGATTTGTGCTGACAGTGAGATCGAAAAGGTAGCCAAATGTGCTGTGTTAGTGTCGGAAAGCGAGGCCACCGCGGCATCAGTGGACGTGGAAACGAATTTGATCTGGGCTGAAGAAGTAACCAACACGGACGTCCCTATGCCGACTGTGTATCGCCACTCTTTAAAGACTTTCGCCATTACAATGCAAACGCCAAGCATTGGTGGGAGCTGCCCACACCAGCTTGCTCTCGTCATCCCATGTGCGACTGTACAGTCCTCGGATAATAGCAGTGAATGGTGCACACCACGCACATCCGGAGTGGTGGCAGGTTTGCTTCAGGATCTTGTTGACCTTCAGCAGTCACAATCGAGTGACACGGGGACTTCGGGTGTGATGATCGCGATCTGGGTGGTGACAGGTGTGCTCACTATGGTACTTTGCGTAATTGGAATCATTTACATTAGCCATTTACTTCAAAAGCGAAAGCAGTCGAGCGGTACTCGAGAGCTCGTTGAGAAGTCGACTTTGGATCATTACGCGCTCACCCCTGGAGGCGGCTTCTTCGTGGGCACCAATGACAGCAACGATGCAACAGACTCGATATCGTCTGAACTGTCCGGTTTTGAGATTGAGCGGGACACGGAAGTCTGCAAAAGATACTCGAATATGTCGGGAAGGTCAGAGGTTGACTATTCTGACGCACTCGGTGTGTCAGAGGTGCTGTTACTGTTTCAGAATGACCCTATTGTGCATGCATTGCGCGTTCCTATCCTTGATGTGAATGGTGACAAGATGATTTCACGTGGCAGGGATGGATCTCCAAATGAAGTTCTAGTTGGAACTCTTGGACCCCGCGAAGTCATTCTCAAGCGATTGCGGGCTTCCAAACGTAACGATACGCGTGCAGTTGAACGTTTGGCTCGTGAAATTCGTATGGCGGCAATGTTAGAGCATCCCAACATCGTGAACATCGTGGGCATTGCCTGGAACTCGTTCCAGAATCTCATGGCAATTTGGGAGTATCACCGCAGCGGCGACTTGCGGCGTGCACTACACAGTGGGAGAAAGTCTCAACACTGGACGTGGACCCGGCAAAAATTGCAGATTGCTATGGGTGTGTTGCGCGGCTTGTCGTTTCTCCACGCACACTCGCCACCGATTATTCATGGCGCTATCGAACCACGTCACATCCTGTTGAACCCCGCCACAGGAGAGCCGGCGCTTTGCGGGCTTGGCCATTGTGCTGGCCAATTTTTATACGATACTAGATCGAGGAATGCTGAGGATGGCAGCATTTGGAGCAGCCCGGAAGTGCATACAGAACGCATTTTCTCGGAGAAGTCGGATATCTATTCGTTCGGTGTGGTGCTGGTGGCACTGGATACCGGGAAACTGCTGATAGATGTCCCCAGGGACGATCTGCTCGAGTTGTTGACCCCTGTGTGCCCTGAATTTATCCGCAAAATCGCACACAGCTGCCTTCAGAGTGACCCAGCCGCACGTCCTACATCTCGAGAGCTACTGCAACATCTAGAAGACATTTCTGGAACGAGCAGTCCCTGGCCTTCGTGCGAATACCCCAAGCATGCGAAAAGCAGGCTAGAATATGATGACCAACAGAATGCCCGGCCACTTTTCTGCCTGTAGAGTGCAATAAAGTCGACGAACCCACCGAAGCCCCAGATATACTAGCAAGCTTATCGTTATCGAGTTCATCATACAGAACGGTATCAAGACATTTTTGACAAGTTTTCATGAAAAAAAAAAAAAATCGACGCTTTGAGGCTCGCCACAGAATTGCGGATCAGTATATTGCGAAGGCGGTACTTCTAAGTAAAATGTACCGTAACAGAGTGCTGGGTGTGGTTGCTACATGTACACGTACAAAGATATAAGCAATCTATAGGCAAAGAAAAATGCCTTGCAAAATATGGTATGGTTGGTCTCAATGAATTTCTCCTTCAGTGGGATTCTCTACAAGTCCGAAAAGAACTGCTCATTCGCCGTGGGGAACGCCCGGCGACCACCAGAGGCGTCTCTCATGCCCGACACATCGCTGTCGCTGTCGCTGTCGCTATCTGCGTCCTGCATCTCAGTGTCCATTGACAATCCAGCCGGGGCCTTCTCTTCATTTTCGTCCGCTTCGTCCTCTCCGTCATCCTCCTCGAAAAGGTATCCCACATCCCAGAAGTGCACCTTGTTGGTGTGCGAAACGCTACCGATAATCTTCTTGTCGTGAGAGAACTTGAGGTTTTCCACAGGAAAATCTTCGTGGTCACCGATCAGTCCAAGCAACTTGTTCGGGTGTAGCTGTACCACACTAGGGACCGCAAAAGAGTGATGTCAGCGATTATAATTCCCTACTCGTAAGTGCAACCACCAACAAACGTACCGAACAATGCCGTCACTTGATCCCGTCAGAACAGTGTCCTCGTCGACCTTGAGCAGGGCCTCAACAGAGTCCGGGTGGCCAGGGAAGCGGTCCGACATATCTCCCCACGTCCCCCAGCTGAAAATTACCAGCACACCATCCTGCGAGCCACATACAATTTTCCGGCCGTTCTTGATCACCGCGACGGAGAGCAGTTCATCATCCAGCTCGTCACTCTTGCCGGCCAGTGCGTTCTTACGCAGGTCGTAGGCCGACAAGCGACCATCGCCGCTCGTCGCTAGCAAATGGTCCTGCGCCGGGTTCGTCGCAAAGCCAGAAATGTAGTCCTGCAAGCAATAATTCCTCCGTCATTAATTCATGCCACTTGATCCAACGACAACCATTAACTAGCAGCAACGCACGGTGTGCTCCTTGAACTCGGCTAGACAGCGGTGTTGCCGTGTGTCCCATATCTTGACGCATCCCTGGTCATCACCGCTCGCGAACACGTTTGCCGACAGCTCGTGCAGGCGGTTCACCGCGTTGCTATTGGTAGCAACACAAAAACAGCGTCAGACTTTCCACTCGAACAACCGCTTCTCCAGCCACTTTTGCCTTACTCGTGCGCTCGCATCTCGGCCCACGTGGGGTTTCCGAGCGTGTCGAAGGCGCGAATCGATTTGTCAGCCGACGCTGTGTAGAGAGCTGTAGACAGACACAAGCACCACGTCAGCATCACCATCAACCCAATCAGCCTAAACGTCCGGCTAGCGTATGCGTACTCTGTCCATCAGGGGAGAAGAGCAGTGCACGCACAGCTTCTTGGTGATTCTTGAGCTCTAGGACTTTCGTATTCGCCTCCTCCGAGTATTTGTACCTACGCACGCAGCGCCAAAACGTCAGCATCTCCACTCTACAGATATTTAAACGGCACTATGTCTGCTGCTGCTCTTACACTTGGACAATGCCGTCAATGCAGCCAACGGCCACGATGTCCGTCTGCGGGTGGAAGTCAATGTCGAACACTTGACTGTCGCAGTAGATCTCGTCGGGCGTGTGGTCGTCAAGGTCACCCATGGTGCTCAGTCTTCGAAGCCTCTCCAAACGCTTTTGACTGGCTCAAACGTTTTAGAATATTTTGCGAAATTTGTGATTAGAAATGGACCAATCGATAAAGAAGAAAGAAATGAGTGGAGCGCAAAAATTGCGTTAAATATGAAAAAAGGGAGCTGCTTGCTGGCTGTGTGCTGCTAAGCGTCTAGATTGCTACGTCTCGGTCGAAATAGCAACTCGCGGAATGAAAATTCCAGCAGGTCTTTTATAGGTAGTCGGAGAACACCAGGTGCTCATCGAGGTGCGACACCACTGGGTTTCTCTGGTTGGCAGCCAACTCGCGCGAAATGGACTCGAACTTAGCCTTGATGCGCTGCTTGGGCACATCGAAGCGCTTCCGGTTGCGAGCGATCTTAGCACGATTCACTTCGACGATGGTGCTCTGCGGCAAGCTTGGTAGGGCAGTAGAAGCTGGCGATGGCATAGCGGCTGCATCTCCAAGCTTACCCTCTGTAATCACCATGCTACCAGAGCGTCCGTTGCGCACCAACCAGTCCATTTCGGGCGCAGGGATCTTGTGCAGGGCCTTGCGACCCGAGGCCTTCTCCTTCAACGTGTCCATGAGAACAGTCACGTTCACGCGGAACTCACGCAGAAGCAACTCGGGTGCAGGCACGTACTTGGAGCGGTTATCGCGCTTCAGATTCGAATGTCCGCCCTTGCCGATCACCTTCACCAACTTGTCCAACTGCTCCATGCCAGCATCACCAAGATCAACACGGTTGCGGTGGTGCCGACGTTGCTGACGTTCCTTGGCGCTAATCTTCACAGCCTCGACGAAATCCTCACTGAAAAAGTCGAACAAGACGTTCGCTGTCTGGTTGGGATTGCCCACCGCAAACGACTCGACAACAGCAGCCGATTGCTTTGTGCAGGGGCGCAAATACTTCTCTAGCTCTGCTCGCAGTTCTCGCTCGAAGTGAAGCTGACCTGGTGTGATGGCTGCGGTCGCACGGCGCTTCAAGACCGCCGACACGGGGCCAGCGTTTCCAACGACACTCGCAACAACGCTGAACCTGCCAGACGCAACTTTCCTGTCCCGCACGGTTGTGCTACGCACGCTCTCCAAAACGATCTTCCCACCAAAAAGACTGGCAAGCGAGGTCTCCCAGAGTAAACGCTGCAGCCTGGTAACGTTATAGCTATCCAGGATCGTCCTTGCGTGGAAAAACCAGTAATCCCGTGAAGGCGAGCCGACGTTCCTTGCCTCCTCCAACGCGCTGGGCGACCGGCTGCTGTCATTCTTCTCGTCCTGCGCTTTCCGCCAGGCGTAGAAGCTGCGCCACTTCTCGGACGAGAAATCGAAGCTCTGCGCGAACTTGGAGACCGTGCGGAAGGCGTAACCGCTGATAGCCACACGTCCGGCGTAGAAGAGCTTAGCCATGTCGGAGCTGGTGGCTTTACCCGAGTAGATCCAGAGGAAATCGTCCATGGAGATAGTCACCTCGCACGTGGGGCGCACATCGCGAGCACTCGCATTCTTGCGCGTGGCCACCTGCCGCGTGTCGTCGATCTCCACAGCGTACGTGGTCTTGGGCTCAGCGTCGGACGCATCCTTGAACTTGAACAGGATCGTGCCACCGAAGCTCGTGCTAGACTTGACGCTGAACTTGAGAAACTCCATCACCTCATCGATCTCGCGCTCCTTCTGAGGCTCCAGCGCCACGGGAGCTGTGGGGACTGCAGCGCACACTGCCGCATCCACGACACAGTCCTGATCGTTGATTGCCGTCGCCATGCTGGATCGCGCAACCTGCGTATCGAAACGAATGCAGGAGACCTCTACTGTGGCCAACGAGGGCTAAGCAACAATAGGCGTCGCTCCCCACCCAACATTTTACCTCGTCCTAGGGCTGGGGGAAGTGATTCGATTGGCTAAAAGAGAGAAGCGATTGGATTGGGTAACGAAAAAGGTTATAACGTCCAGATACGAGTATCCGGATGCAGAATATTGGGTATGATAGTACTACATAGTGAAGACGATTATGGCAGCTATTACTACCTAGTATTCATTTCAAATTTGAGATACTATAATACTAATACTTATATCAACTCGTAGTACTATTAATATTTACTACATCGGCAAAATCCAATTTGATGCAGCCAACCAATGACTGTATTTCTTGTTCTAATGACCCTCTGGGTGCCCTACCTTGGTGCACCTGCCAGACGATCATCGTGGCCAGGAGATTCGGTGGCCCCCCAGGTAGAACTAACGGCCAAACGTTTGAAGAATGTGTCGTCGAATGGGAAATCTCCTGAGCATTTTTTTTTAAATGCGCTTGCCTACCAACGCTATAGTGTAGTGATATATCCGCTAGGTGCTAACAGTATACTACATCGATATTGTACGTATGTAAACATAACTACTCAGTTTCTTTTCATGGTTCCATGGTAGCGAGCTTAAGAACCAGAGAAGGATTGGATAAGCTAGAGCAGCGTTCTATTGACGCGGTTATATGAAATGTACATGTAGTAGTGGCTTTTTGTGTGGTTGACGATGCCCCCCCCCCCCCCCACACACACTAGGTTTGCATTAGCCAAGCTAATAAACGCTTGTACAAGGTTCAGGTGGTTCAGAGGTCCTCTATTTGTGTTAAAATAAGTTCTATTCGTGCTAAATTAAATTTAGATATCTCGCTCGTTTTGCACCACGGACTGTACCATAGTAAAATGGTGTCAGCATGCTCTTCGAAATTGTGCTTGGCCGTTTTGCTTTCCTTGCCCCCACCATTAAACTCAACTTTAGTGAGAGGGGGGGGGGGGGCAATAGGTCGCATTGATATTATTCTGGAGATACTATCGATCTCTAACCACCACTGGTGGCCCACCAGCCTGCTCACTTCAACTCCCAACCCGTATTCCATTTTTTGTTCCGGCGTGCCCAGCAGTACTTGACGTCGCCGCGTGGGACTCGTTGTATATCAACTAATACATGGCTTCCTCGATGTTTGCCGTCCGCACTGCGGCGACAGTTCACAATTTGAAGCGTGCCGCCAACATCCATTTATGATTGTGAAGCGTCCAGTCCCGGATGTGATCTGCCACCACTACCCTTTCGAGGATTGCGACCCGGCCGACAAGCCCGTTTCCGTCGCCATCACCGTGAACGGCACTGACACGGATGACGAGATAATCTTCTGGCACAGCTATTCTCTGCCACTGGCGCCTTCTCCCCCAGGACGGTCGTTCTGCTCACGACTTGGTCGGCTGCTCGTGTTCCACACGTTCAACCAGGGCTCAGCAAATTTCGTATCATATTGTACGGCCTGCTTTCAGCCCCCATGATAAGGTATTCCATATCCACACGAACAATATCTAATCATTCGTCAACTACTAGATGTATTGACAGTCTTACGTCCCTCACCGTTTTAAAAGACGCAGCAACAGGCTCACATTTGCTGGTACACGCCATGCACCGTAGTCACATCCCCGTAACCTCTGTTAGCACGTATAAACATCAGCATTTCAAGTTTACCGGCAACAGCGAAGCTCTCTGCCGCGTCAGACCAAGCTTTGCCAAAGAGAAGAGCCTTCACAGCGGTTGCTGGAAGGAGGAAGCTAGATCAGGAGCTTGGCGTACGAGGACGTTATCTGCCGGGCCCCGCTCGCCTACTTTGGTCTCAGCACAGATGTCGTGAAGCACTCGTTCTCCTCCCCCTCGCCCCGCCGTTTGCGCGTCGAGCCTGAGCTTGACGGCCTTGCGCTCACTGGCCGTTAGACGTCTTACCTCTCCGTTAATGACCTATTTAGCAAAATATAGCATAGCATCATCATTAGTGATATCAAATAATAGTAAAATGTGAGTAGTACCTTCACCGCTGCGGCCTCAAAAGTAGAAGAATGGACGATAGAAGCTGCCGCGTTCAACTTCGTTTTCATCGATGGAAAGCGGTACGCCACGCGCGATCGTCAGCAAACGCCAGATCCTCCAACTTTAACTTAAGGGTTACGCTTTGAACACGCGGAGGTCCACCAGTAGTGCCTCGATCCGCCGATGCATCGCCCCCTTGGGGGTGAGGTCGAAGATGGCGTCCACCTGCTTGATCTCGTTCCGGAAACGGACGTAGAGAGCCAGCATCTCGAAGGTGGAGCTCCATCGAGTCACGTTCGGCCTCAAAGGTGACAGTGGCGTGTACTCGCACAGAGCGGCACTGTTGTTGATCGTGCTCAGCGCCGCCATCAGCGTGTTTACCGAGCCCCCCCCCCCCCCCCCGTCTTGTAGTTGCTCAACCACGAATTCACGGTCAGATTGAAGCGGTGCGAGGCACATCCAACCAGGTGCTGGTAAACGGTGACCCTGTTGCTTCATTTCAAGAAATAGAGAAAGAATACAACGTTGGCAGTGCAGCCAAGAACGACATTTTGACCAAGGGCGGAATGTTTGCACGCATGCTGACGGTGAGCGTGTCGACAACTATATTGACGCTGGACGAAGCTACAAGAGGATCTAGTTGCACTCGGTTCCGCTCGAAGACTCTGAGCTTGCTCGTCGATTGCTAGCCAATGCGCTGGAAGTTTTTCCTGATCTCAGCAACGAACAGGTGGCCGCTCGTCTGAAACACCCTTTACTTGAAGTGGGTCAGGTTCGTGGACGACTCTTGCCAAGAGAGCAAGAAGAAAGTATGCGTGGCACCCCAGGGTCGCAGAATCCCACGACCCTTCAGCCTGGCGACCACTCACTATCAGCTCAAGGCGATGGCCGAAACCTTCAGCTAATTGGTGACCACTCTCCAAGTCTCCAGCACGAAGAACGCGGTGCCGGAACGACAGGATGGAGCTTCTCGGGTCCACCAGGTCATCGCCTGTAACGGGGTTACACACAAGTGGCTACACGTAGCTACTTGGATACATGGAGGGTTCTCGAACGTTGGTGTAAGATACACCAATGGTTACACTTTGCAGACTGGTCTGTATGAATTTAGGCTTCCTATTGGTAGATAAGTATTCTTTTCTACCAATTACAATAGCAGGGTTCTGACAGAATATCTGTTTTAGGAGGAAACATAGTCCAGACATAAATCATAAATAGCAGTTCTCATTTTCTCATTTTAACCCAAATCGTCCTAAGCTTTTCTTATTTTAGTAAATCTGTACTTTCGGACGAAAGCATAGTTAATCTAAGTTTAAGTAAACTACGCTTCCTCGTACACGTGCGCTAACGTGTAAGCCGAAGTAGTGGGCACAGTGTTGGCCCATTACAGTTTCAAGTCACGTTCGGTAGTGATCGAGCGACGTGCGCTCGAGGTGACCTGCTAATTTCATTTTACCAGTTGGTTGTTCATACGGATATTCATTTCATATCAACTATTTGGTTTTAGGGGTTAATAGTGGTCACCCTTGATACTCGATTGATCGACTACTTAGTGAATTGACTGTATTTGGTTTGTATTCTGTATTGTTCTTCCTGAGGATTTCTTGCATCCTTTTGGGGTGGTGTGCGAATAGCCTATTGAGAAAAAGGAACCGGCAAAGTTGATCAGTGCATCATCCGAAGTCGGAAAGTGAGACTGCTGTTTGGTCCCACTTGTTCAGGTCTTTTCCGGGATAATACTCCAGTTTTAGCCACCTACTACGTACTTCGAAGTAGTATTTCTCTATCGATTGGCCGTGAACGGATTTTCCTTTTTCATTGATCAGGATACAAAGTTGACTATTAAGCACTAACTCCTTTTTAAAGTATTCAGTTTTTAAAAACAATATCAATAGACTTAGCCTCCAGGATGATCAGTGTAGTACATAGGCAGAACATGTGTTGAACTACACACTTACGAATATTAAGTGATGCTTGTAAGTGCTAGTCTGCCCTAATTCTTAAAGCAAACGCTTCCTTGTTTTGGTCGTCACTACTTTCTGACCTTGCAGCCAGGACTGTGCACTACTGTTAGAATTGTGCAATGCGTGCGACGGACGGACAGGAACTTGTTAGCGTTGATGTTTAGGATTCCGAGGAAACTCTATCCGTAATCTATTCTCAGCTTATGCAACTAACACTGCGAAGTGGATGTCGGTGCTCCGCACTCTATATTCAGTTCGGCTTTCAGACAGCTCACGTCGGTGCAATCCGGACTTCCGAAGACAAACGGCCCAATAGGGATTACACAAGGTCACACGCCACCTCTGGAAGGAGACTTCGCCAATTTTCATACGAAATACTCTGGAAGGAGGTCTGACCCCCTCAGGGAACCGGTTCGGCTTCTGGATTAACACTGCAACTGCACACTACTTCTCTCCGGGGACCACCTAGACGGCAAAGGCGTTCACCCGCCTCGCCTCAATTTGCACCGGAGTTCCTCCACTTCTCTACAATGTGACCATAGCCAACAAGAACCCCCACAACCAGCTTAATCGTGGTGAAGTTTAGAATCCCTAGCACCATCTTGGGCGAAGGGAGGAATGGACGCTGGCAGCAATTAGACCAGCCGTTGTTAGTAGGTAGCCCAATTTGGATTCCCGGTTTTGTTCGGCTTGGGCTCTCGCTTTGACACCATGTTCGCGAGGCGGGTGTCAATACTCGTCAGCACCCGTTCGACTCCAGTGGGCAGCTGAAAGAGTACAAGGCACACGCCGAACCGCAGGATCAGACCCATGCTTAACGAGACATGCACCAGCTCGAGAACGGAGTCCTCGTAAGGCATTGAACGCGTGCACGATTTTTTTATTCAGTATCAATAGTACTTCAATTTATTAGAGGTCGCCAACTTTGGCAGCAGCAATAACTTTTGTTTCTGCTGACGACAGCAAGTTTTGACATTTACCCAATAGCATTCTAGCAGAATTGACAACCTCATTTAGAAAAGGCAGCAACAACATTTGTTTTTCTACTAGAAGCGCACGAAATTCATATCTTATCAAGCAACGCGGGTGCCGAATGCCCCGCACCAGCATGCGGAAGCGCCTCTTCCGGCAGCTTCGAAGGGATCAACGCGAGACGTCTTACCACCACTTGTCGCTACCTCCTCGATGAACACGATGATTTTGCATGACATCGACGAGCAGCTAGAGCTCCGCTATGAAGCTGTCCAGCTATCACACTATGCTGGGAACGTTGTCGCCGGAGGTGATCAGCATTGCGGAGTGTACACGAAGATTTGGAGGCAAATCAGAGCGAGAAGTTGTATTTAATCGGTCGACAACTTAGTTAAAACTCTTGTAAATTCCTCCCGGTGGGAGCTACCCTTCTCGATACCGACTTATCCTAAACTCCGAGGTCTTAACTGACTTGTAAGACTGGAAAATAAGTCCAACCGCTGGAGATGCTCTTAGGAACGAATGATAAGGATAATTCATCGCTCAAGCTGGGTGGTTTTTTCGGGCTTGCAAAGGGTGTCATCAGACACTACGTTGACCGCGTTTCGCGAGCTTTTCTCTACTTATGGGACTAAATACGATGTTTTTGTTGTCAATAATGATCTCGATACGTCGATAAGATATGTTATGGTGAAGGATAGCCAGCTTATATGTATTGTGCTAAAACGCTACGGGCCATACTTGGAAGAGTGCATCCATATTTTGAATCGTATGCAGTAGTAATGCACTTAGTGGCTGATGAACGATTCCCGCACCATAGAGAACTTCAGTTGTTGGAATAGTGCAAGCTTGAAACAACGGCAATCTGGATAAAATATGAATAAATGAGGGATAGATGACAGGTGAATGTTGCAATACTTAGTCGTTGTCCACTGGAGTCCACTAGATTTCAAAGTTGAACCTAAGGAATTAGATCCCTTTTGTGACAATTCTTGTTCCAAAACCTTGCGTTTTTCCACTAAAGTTCTTCATTTTTAAAGGGGAAAGGCCAAAATACGTTTTTATAATAGAAAAATATCAAAAACGGATCCGTGCCCCCTCAGCAAAACGTAATGTATTTCACATGAATTCTATGTTGTAACCAATAGCTATGCCGTAATGTGCACCTTTTTGATAGCCGGTAGCTGTACGATTACGTATATATTTGACGTAGCGACTAGTTGTGAGGTAGCCATTGACGTCATGCGTCGAGTGGCCTTTCTGCACCACATCGTTTAGGATGACAGGCCCCTGAGCGCCTCTACCTCTCCGCACTATACGAGTTTCCTCATCTCCAAGAACAATGAGGAAAGGTGACACATTCGACAGCAAGCAGGCGTTCAAGTTGGCGATCATGGAAGTTTTTAGTGGTGGATTACTGCGAAGTTGTCTTTCCCCAGAACAACAAGCAACGCATGAAGGCCGCATGTAAGAGCCAGCCGTACCAGTACTTCGTCACAGCGCATCAATCCAGCTGGCCATGTTCGAGTGACATCGTACGACGACAATCATTCGTATGTGCCTCGCTGTGTGGAGACTACAAAGGCTAAGACCGCACATGGTCTTCGAGTCGCGTACCAGCAAGCACATGGCGCCCTCGGGGTAATTCGAAACAAGCAGTTGGACTCGAGTCGAGATAGTTACGGCTTGATTACTCCATGACTACACGCTACTTCTCGAAGCAACCCCGGAACGGTTTGCAACGTAGTCAAGTCTCAAAATCGTCTGCAGGCGGTGTACGTTGCTATACCAGCACGGACACAAGCAGCAGAGTGCTGCTTGCCTGTGGTGTCTACAGACGCGTGCTATCTATCTGAAGAAAGCGGAGGTACTCTCGTTTTAGCGTCCATGCTCAATGGGAACCATGATATCATGCTTATCGCAGCTGGAATTGCTCCAGTTGAAGACGGTGAGTGGTGGACGTGGTTCATTCGCAATCTGAAGGCAAGTACGACAATATTTCTCCACCCCGATATTTCCGTAATGAGTGACAGAAAGAAGGGCATCTCTAGCGCGGTTACGTTAGTGTTGCCAGGTGTACCTCACAGCAAAGGCGCTTTCCACATCAAAAAAAAATGAGAAGCTGGGTTTCGAACGGATCTGGACGGAAACGTTCACAAGCTTGCGACCTGTCTTGACGCCATGTATGTCGATCAAATACGTGCGGAGTGCGAAGAGATTGACAGCTCAGCCGCCGAGTATCTATCCGGTAACCTATTAATTTTCTGTTATGTTTAACTTGTTAGTCTCCAGTGGAAGTTTTGCTGCTGTGTAACGCGTGAGGGTTTTATACCCAATAGCCATCGACCGCAAGACTTGGGTTGCTCATGCTTTCCCCTGATACTGCTTTGGCCAAATAAAACATTTCAGAGAGCTCCAACAGTTGGTAGAAAGACGAGCGCAGTCAGATTGGTTTCAGTGCCTCTCTAGTTTGGTCCGGAAAGTGGAAGTCCACTCGCACGGCTTGCGGTACACGTATGCACAAATGGAGGGTACCAGCGTTCCGTGGGTGGTCACTCGAGTGAAAACGTTTACGGCGGCAGCTCGGAAGGGCTTCGTGTCACCCAGTTCCGAGTATGTCGTTGAAGTGATGCGGTCTTTTGATGTTTCGTATACTGTTGAGAGAGTACCTGTTCATGTTGAAAGTGGCAGGAGATGCAATTTCCCTGAATTCACGCGTGCACCGCGATTCTATTTCGACGCGAAGATCCGCTGAACTATGTCTCCTCATGATACTCCGTTGCCAAGCTTCAAGCCGCTTTTGAGGGTATTACAATACCCGTAGACTTAAACACAATCACTAACGACACCACCCAGCCTACAGAGCAACGACCTCGACGTGGACGCCCCAACGTTGTCCTGTTGCGTAATCGCACAAAGAACCTTTCAGGAGATTCACCTGTTAACTGCAAAAAGTGCGGTAAGGCCAGTCACATCATCCACACGGCTGACTGCCTCATTAAGGCTAGCAAGAATGGCGCCAATCCCACTCACCGAAGTAGATATCTATGTAACAGCGTATGGCCATTCCACAATCTGTAACTGATTTGTGCCGATTATGCGATTGGTAAGCTGAAGCTGAATTGTAATGTACAGCCAGTATATAATCCGTATATATACAATTATGTGCAGCCACACAGTAACGTACAGTGAAACACAAACGTGTAGCAAATGTATAGCTGTGTAAAGTATGAATATATGTATACTTATTTATGTAAGTGAGACACGCGTTAATTCAAGCCCCACAAATCGATCTGGAAAGCGACAGGCATGGACAGTCAGGAAGAACGGCGTCTGCTCAACAAGTCGAACAGCCTCTTCCCAGGGTGCCCACGGACGACAACACTGACGAACGTAGCGGTTCGAGGACCACTTCAAAGCGAAGCACCTCAAAGAGGGAGAGACGTACACCACTCGCCACCGAGATGAGTACGAATGGGCGTGCAGGGAACCAGCTCGGGTAGAGACGCCGGAAGGCGCAAGGCTCAATCTATTTGAGCTGCTGGGAGCGGTAGACAATAAGCCGACGAGGATTGACGACCGACTCCACCGCATTGAAGGAAGGCAATATAGTTTCACGGCCACCATCACCCAGGCTGAGATCGCCCAAGCAGCTATCAACAACGAGATTGTCCAAGAGATCGATCTCTCTGATGCCGATGCTGAGAGGATTCAAGACCCACCGGTGCGATCCCCCGAACCATCAGCAGCACAAGCGCCTCAGAGCAGGTGACTCCAACTCCACCGCTCCGCAAAAAGTGCAAGCGTCGGAATAACAAATGATCAAGCCGTAAACATGGTCAAAATATCATTTGCCGCTTCCTGAAAATGTGATTGGAGACCCGAGTGGTGTACCCGGGGAGGTTCGCAGTTCGAAGGTCAATAACAAAGTCACCAACAGCAACTAGAAAATAAAACATAATATGCCAAGCACGTTTCGAC
This sequence comes from Phytophthora cactorum, assembly GCA_016864655.1. Lineage (NCBI taxonomy): Eukaryota > Oomycota > Peronosporomycetes > Peronosporales > Peronosporaceae > Phytophthora > Phytophthora cactorum. The sequence continues at coordinate 424,175 of NHQK01000003.1, forward strand.
TGCCTGGCATCTTTTATGACCCACAGATGAGCAGTTGACCGTGGGATGTCTTTCTTCTTAGCTATTATTGTAATCAAAAATTGCGGTGCAATTTAGTAGGTTGGATTAATAGTACTATTGTTGATAACTAGTACAACAGACGATCATCCGAACACGTCGCTCTTGTCTTCGTCGGACAAACCACCTTGTGGTTCTTCTTCACCAGCACTTGCCCCTTCTCACGCTAGTTGCCATTCTTCACTCGAAGACTGCTCAGTCCAAACCGCCAGTTGCATTTTTTTGCAGCGCGTAGATGGCACTCGTCCTGGATAAAAATATGCCAATGCTGCAATAGAATGGAAATGCATCTATCCAGCAGACGACGTCACTGCGTCTAGCGGAGTAAAGTACTCCTTTGCTATCGTGCAGACCAGCCCGGTACAACGCAAGAGCTTCTTGTGTAATGATCTGTCACCAACGCGGCCCTCCATTCGCGAAAAATGGCTCCTTCAAACCAAATAATAGCAGCGACCCATTAGGGGAACTCTAGCACACAATTCAGGATACCGGTATGTGCGTTGTTCAACAGGGAGACCCGACCAAATTTTCTTCCTGTAATCAAATAATACAGTTATAGTACAGGTGGCTCTAGTTCTGAGCTACCAGTCATTTTGTGGAGCAGTTTGCACATTCAGCAGAGTTGCTAACGTTACTTGTAATAAAGCCTCGATTGTACTGATTTTGTTTATACTACTCAAATATTATTACTGTAAACAACTACTATTTATAAGTAAGATATTACTACTGAACAGATATACTATCACTCCTTGGACGTCTTCAACGACATCTCCTCCTGGTTTAAATATGGCTTTTAGCGTGCGTGGAGGCCGCCGCCTCATCGTTATCAATGCTATCACTTGATGTGGTAGACTGATAGCCAAAATGTACCCCGGGTCGGAAGCGCGATCCAATATCGCTTTTGTGATGTGCCGTTTTGCGTTAATAAGATTATTGTATTTGTCCACCGTTTCTACCACAGGTATTCAAGTTTTATTTACCTCCAGCTAACGTTAAAGATCCGTCATCAGTGACCATTCGTTAGTCCTTGACGGACTACTGGCTGTTCAGGATTTACTGGGACTGCAACGTCCGGTCCTCTTCGCAGTCACCGGTGCTTAGGCGTTAGCAGTCTATCCATAATACATGTATGGATACAGGGATCGGACAATAAACATTGTATATGGATTGTCCAATATTTAGCAATAGAGCGATCTTATTGTATATGTTACCTGATTGAGTCGTCCTCAGAGTCTTGGGGGAGACAAGAATATCCCCCGCAAAGTGGGAGAGGCATTCATTATGATCTTTGGAAACGTTTATCAACCTCGCGCCTCATATTTCAATTCGCTCAAGCAAGTTCACACTCTAGTCATCTCTGTTTCTGCGACAGCAATGCCAATTGCATCATTCTTTTTCGCGCCAGGCCCAAAACCGAAGTCGAAGTCGGTTGTCGAGATGATGTTTTTAGAGCCAAACGCTGACGGACGAATATGCAACTCTTGTGTAAACAGTTGAAGAAGGCTGGGCATACAACCTGCTTAGCCATCTCACGTAGGCACAAAAACATTCTCTACAATAGTGAGCAATAAGTGAACGGTATTGTAAGAATACAGGCCGTTTGTGAAACCTGGTCTGAAACTCCTTTTTGATTGGTTAATAATCACTTTTCATTTACGGCGTTGAAGCTGTTTTTGAACGGGTACACGACGCACACGGACACATACTACGTCCCAAAAGATCCTCCGCCGCGAATGCGCGCATTTGTTTGCACCCCTCTCAGTAGCTGTAAACGCCTTCGCAGCATTTAAGCCACCGCATCCGTTTTGGTACTCGTGCCAAAGCTCGTACAAATCTTTAGGCCGCATTGACAGTCTAGCAACCGACACACGAGAGGGTCATGCAGCGACTACAGGGTTCTGTGAAGTGACGTTGTGACCAGTTCCAATGTGCAAAGCGGGCTGTATTGCAAACCTTCTCAGAATTGCTTGGAGCTTTTGCTGTTCGCGCTGATGTTCATTTCACAATGATACTTGCCTGTCTGGGTACGTAGGCCTTAAACTGTTCACCTGATTGCTTAATGCTTTCCTTTTGAATTTCAATATACATCTTGGTCCAGTTTTTTTATTTTGGAAAGCACATCAACAGTAGCTAGCCTGACATCAACAAATCATTTTCATGACATTGAAAGCGTCGTGCAACAGCACGGCCAACATGACGCCCTTCTCGGCGTCGCTCACGATGGCCGATTTGTCCGGCTCGTCACGAGGGTACGCACTTGCAGTGAGACTCCCGGGAGGCATTGCCGTAGACGTAATGTACGCACTGCCATCGCTCTAACTGTCAACGTATATTAATAGCTGCTACGAGAGGTGAAGGCACGGTGAACATAAAGCCCTTCTCGTGGATGTTAATAATACTTCAAGTAGTCTCTATGCAAGCTTTTACTGAGATAGCAACTACCGTAGGTAGACTGCTAGGCAGGCGGCATCGGTTTAAGTCGTATGTCATGTAACCCCATCTTAGGTTTAGTTGGATTGGTTGCCGCCATTCATTTGATCTCGATAGATACTTAACTGAATTAAGTTATGAGAATGTCACATGCAATATCAGCTGGCCCACTATTTAAATAGTGGTAGTGTCAAACAGAAGCTCCAGTAGCGGGCGTGAAAATGTTGGTGCGACCCGAAGGACTCCGACTAAGAAGGCTGCTGGTGCTCTCCGATTCGGTGCTAAAGTTTACACTCGTGTATGAATTGCTGCGCAACAGCTCGCCCACAACCTCCGTACGTTCGTGATGATCAATAGTATACGATGAATACGAGGATGATCTGAGAACCCCTGTACTGAACCCGCAGATCGCGGCCATGTCAAACTCGACCAACTGCGACTTTGTAGTGCATTCGTGTTTCCATCTTAGCCTCTTACTCATGGGGAGACGTTCCGGACCAAAGCGGGAAAAACACCAATAATGGAAGGTGATATTCCAAATGCAGGAAATACATTATGCGATTGATAATATGGAGGACACTGCATTCTTTTCTAAGCAACCCTGCGTGCCACACTACCTAAAACTAAAACAAAACATTGCGTGCTATCTCAGCCCCCGCGAAGCTCTAGTTATACTCTGTGCGAATGTTGTTCGATTAAGGAAGGCCGCTATTGCATGTTTCGCGAATGTCGTAAGATAACATTCAAAAACCTTCTCTAACGATAGTTCTTCGAGCCACGAATTTTCATATGTGCTCAATTTTCTATGTTGCCTCTATTTATGCTTACCTCACAGCTATTGGTTACAAAAGATAAAAAGAAAAAAGTAATACGCTACAATGAGGCTACACCGCATTGCATTTTGACTGCATTGCCGTCCTCTATGTTCTGTTGCTCGCTTGAAAAAATGGATCCGTTTTTTTTTTTTTCAATTATACGGACGTATTTTGTCTTTTCCCCTTGAAATAATAATGACAAAACGGATCCGTTATTTAACGCTATTTACGGTCCAATGAAACGACAGCAGGCTATGCAAGCAGAGTGGAAGCTCTCCATCGTAAATCAATATGAACATGCCAGCGGCATCACTACAGGCCAAGGTTTAGCATACAATCGCTTCAATTACTCTCCTTTATTCAACCTTCGGTTTGTCCCGAGCGAGAACGGTGCAACCGTCTCGGGCACGGTCGACGCCGTTTCGTCGCTGGAGTTGCCAAAGAGCCGTTAGTTGGAGATCCAGTCGGTGGGGATGAGCTGTCACCGCGTCGCTCGAATCCGGTCTGAGGCTCGGAAGGATTCCGGGCCTGACATCGATGACTGGCCCCGTCGGTCTGGTGAGAACTGCGGACAGCGACAGTGCCACAGTCGCGTACGCTGCCGAAAGGGTCATCGAATCTAAGGCTACACTGGTTGACGCTGCGATGTGCACAGCACCGGGGACGGGAGACACGAAGGACAGTTCTGCGGTGAAGTGAGCCAAGGCCAGTGGAGACAAGGATGGAGCGTCATGCGCGCGAGTGTACCCAAGAACGTGAAGGCGTGCGGATACAGTGAGAAGGAGGTGCTGTTGAGCCGACCGACGAAGTGTGGTAAGTCTGCTCAGTCGTGGATTTACCTGGAAACCAGCAAGTGAACAATACATATAGTGTTTATATTTCATAATTGCTATTTTGTTTGCTTGTTTCCTACTACCTTATCGCACACTACAGAGTTCACTACCTCGACAAGCAGCGCAAGCGTTCCATTTCAAGACGACTCGCGACAGGTTGAGCAAAAAGGAACAGCTCAAATCGATGGCTTTCAACTATGTGGGCAGTCAGGGAGCCACTGGAGGACATATATAGCGTTTCAACTCTTCTGAATGCACGCCATATCCATTAATACGCGCTCAAAATCTCATCAGGTCGCATCTGAGAGGAATACTAGATCCGTTTTGTCGTTATTTCAATTAAACGTACGTACGTAGTATTTTCCCCTTTTTCCATATTTGACTGCATCATGAAGGAGTGTCAAGCGCAAACACAATATTACTTGACATAGTACCGGCGTGCTGCAGCGTGCGAGCACGCCACGTCTACACTGCTGTCGTCGGCGCAGGGCCCGGCTGAAGTGAATACACTCTCTGTATTCACTAGCAAGACCGGACAGGCGCTCTGTAGTGAATATACCTTTTGCAAAAGAAGGGAGAGTGGTTTCGCCCCACTCTCTCGTGTCAGTCGCCTCGTGCTCTCTCTTGCGCGCTTCCAGTATAAAATCCAGGTTGATATCTAGACTGAAGTCCGGGTTATAGTCCAGGTTGCAGTCCAGGTTGACACCCGGGTTGACGTCTAGGCTGATATCCAGGTTGAAAAACAGGGTGACATCCAGGTTAAAAAACAGGTTGAAAAAAGGTTGATATTTAGCTTGAAAAATAGGTAGGAAATTAACGTTGTTTGATTGATGCGGCTATTTTATTGAACTTTTTGTCAAACTAAAAAGCAATCTGGCCGGACATCGAACAACATGACGGACAACCTGTAAGGCAACCTGGCAAACAACCTGTCTGACAACATGAAAGCCAACCTGGCAGATAATCTGTAAGCCAACTTGGTAGATAACGTGTTACACAACCTGGCAGACAATCTGTTAGACAACCTGCCACTTAACCGGGTGATCAACCTGTCAGACAATATGGGGTCCATGTGGCGAGCATACCGCTAAGTTTGTTGCCTCCGTTCACGCACGCCCGTGTTTGCTGGATCCAGCCACCTCTGCGATGCATCTTCGCCTGCGATCCCTGGTGTCATCTGCACGAAACTAGTTAGTTAAATATCAACCTTACACATCGTCCCGTGCTCATATTACCTGCCCGCTAGCGTTCCTTCCGCGCTCGCACTTCGCTAAGCTGAGTGGGTATTTTAATTGCACAGGTCCTGTAGCCCCAAACCCACCATAAGGCTTGCAGTCCTAATGTACCACAAAAGTAGTTTTTAGTAGATGCACATATACATCATGCTCGCTCTCTCATGGCTCGGAGGGTCCAGGCCATCCTACGATTGCGTGGCGTTTGTAGTCGCCTTCGTCATCTTCACGAAAGGCGCCAGATGTATTCCGAACCAGTGGAGGACACTATCACGTCTCTGCCAAGGTGCCGTGGCCGGATTAAGTACTCAAAATTGATGAGTGGATCAAACCGAAGGGCATTCGGTTCAAGGACATCGGTGAATACGATCGGTGCCAGTGTTTCGGGGATTGCTTTATGGACACATGCGGCATTGTCGGAACTTCTACCTACTGCACTCCAGAAACCTGCAGCCTGGATGCTGTATGCAGCAACGCACCTACCACTCGGGCCACACTAAAGCTTTTCGATACAAGGTGCGTCGGTCTCGGCGTGTTCACCACGAACGACTTGGATGTTGGCGATGTGGTGGGGGAGTACGCTGGTGTACTGGTTGAGTACGAAGGCCTACGCAAAGGACAGCCCCAGCAAGCTCCCAAACGCAACAGCAGGTATACAATTATATACAACACTCCGTCGGGCAAGAGCCAGTATGTGTAAGTCCAGGCTGTGAGCAAAGGCAGCATAACGCGATTTATAAGCCACGTGTGCGAGCCCAACGCAGTCTTCGTTGAGCTCCAATATCACGCGGAGGTGAAAGGCCTTGTTCAAATGATTGAGGACGTCAAGGCGGGAGCCCAAATAACTGTGCATTATGGGTGAGGAAACGTGGCTCAAGTGCGCATGTGATAAGTTCTGGGAGGGATCAGCAAACGACCAGAATGAATGAATGCACCAGAAAGGAGAGAAACCGTAACGTGTAGCATTACAATGAGCATAATGTACGTATGTTTCAATGACAGTTATACGTTTTACTCTCTTTGTTTGAGCTTCTGGGTCGTGCAGACAACAATTCATTATTTGTTCTCCAGCACTTCCAAAAGCCAATGACCTTTCGCGTCTTGGATAGCACTGTGTGTTAAAGCAATGATCTAGTATCGCCCAAGCGCGGAAAATGTCCTGTTCCCATTACAATCCATAACGAACTGAACAACATGCAGAACAATTTGTGAAATCGGTTCCAGAACTCGATCGTTGGGGCTACCATAATTGGGGACCACTAAATATGACTCACGGATCTAAATATACTAGTCCCTACGTGCGGAAAGTGAGTGTCGTTGCTGAAAACAACACACGTTGCCCAGATTGAATAATGACGTTCAGCACTAACACGCAGTACAATTTCTAAAAATGAACTCGCATTTTGTGTAACGGGATTACACGAGCTGGAGGCTACGCCAGGGGTGTGTGTGACACAAAATGGATACGCAGTACCCGGAGAGCTAACAGACCCTCAATGCATAACTCGGAGAGTTAACCAGACTCTCAGTACATAGGCTAAAAGCCATTCGATATGTAGTTGACTAGGTTTAATTATGCTAGATAGTCAAACACATACATTTACACTGTAGGCGGCTTGGCCGAAATAAAGATAAATAAAACACTTATGGTTTTTGAAGCGAAGAATTCTTACGGTTATTAATAACTCTTGAGCCCTCGTTTCTGGGTTGTTTAAGAATCCTTGTTAAGGAACTTAGAATTAGTGACTCTTTGAGTCGTACTTCCTCTGACGCTAAAGCTACAGCAGCCCCGCTCCATTTTGGATAGTTAGGTATATTAGGCTAACTATCAGTGCGAGGATAAGGACTTTACTTTCCGTGGTGATTTATTATCAAAAGACCTTGAAGAAGTTGAAAGCGAATGCAGAATTGAGTATAGCAACTTACTCACGACTTGTGATGCTCAAATAAGGCTAGTTCTAAGTCTCAATGTCAAGCAAGATCCTTTTAGTAGACGTTGGGTGAGTACAAAGTCAACGCAGGTCCAATCAGACGAGGTCTTCCAACTGGCGGGAGCTCTTGCGCTTCCTGTCGCTTCGTCTTACTACGGTCGAAAAGAACATTTCTTCCGCGACTATCTACGTGCTCTGTCCTACGAAATGCGTACACCACATAGGTATTTACTCTAAAATCATAGCAATAGCCACAAGGACACTAAGCGAGCGTCCAGATCGACCGACATCCACTGAAAGGCTGTCCTTGGACCTCCATGCGCGCGTAATCGCTGCCCATTTGGGCCGAACTGTGATTCCTTCTTATGTTCTTTTGTGCGGAGCGACTTGAATGAGGCTTGCCAATATTGATACCACGTAGAGTATGTTACCGCGTCCAGCATATGCTGGTGGTGCCGCAGCACCAGTGCACACACCAATAAGAGCCTTCTTGGCTATTTAACGCACCCTATGTGTGAGGGTTAGCTGCACAGCACCTCAAAGCTGAAATGCCGCGTGGGGGAAGACATGTCGGGGCAACAGGCTGATAGTTCGCGTAATAGAGTCCCCATCTTGAGACGACGTCTTAGGGTGGGGAGGATGTAACGGGATTACATGGAAGAGTGCCTGTCACTCTTCAGGGGATCCGTGGTGTGGACACACCATGGCTACACGCCCTCAAAGCCAACCAATAGGATAACATCTATGATACTCTATAGGTGACTTGCATTTAGTATGTAGATGGATTTAGAAACACCTATAAATACACTCAGTCTTAAATCTACCTAGTCTTGGTCAGTTGTCCCTTTAGGCCAGGGACTAGTGGACTGCCGTTCACTGAGAGTTTGTATACTCTCGGAAGCTCTCACTTCCTCTGTGCAAGGTACTGTGTGACCCGTCACACACAGCTTTCACAAGTACCTCGGCGACGCCGTTTAACACGAATGCACGATTGAGGGTCCTATTATCAGCGACGGATCTACGGACCAGACAGATCCAGCTCCAAAGACAGACAAAGACAATGTCAGTGGCGCTCAAGAACAGCGACAACTACCACTGAACGATATTTTTTTGATGTCTCAATAACGCGCAAGTGCAAGTGATGCTACTAAACGAGAACACGGAGTGTATTGATTTGTATAACGGCAAACATAAAAAAAAATGCTAATAGAAAAAGTGAAAGTGTCCATCGTGTTCGAAGTGGCCGGCGCATCCTCATTGGCGTTTTGGCTGCTTCGAAGCCTTGCTTTTGGTCGTACCGTGTAATGGCGTTCCATCAGTATTGCCGAAAGCGCCCTCATGAACAACATCGCCGCTCGGTGCCTTGCGCTTCTCCATTAGCTTAGGCAACGTACCTTCACAGGTAAGTCCCTCGGTTTCGATGTTGTTTGTCTTGTCTGGTGATGGCACACCTTGAATATTGCCGCCAACACACTTAGTAGCAGTGTTGTCAATGTCCAACACCTTGTTCTTCTCTTTTGGTTCAGACACAGTGCCTTCACTGTCCGTTTCCTCAGTTCCCTGACTGTTCAGAGCAACGGGGACTCCAGTATCGTCGTCAACGTCATCAACTTTTGTCACAATCTCAACGCGGTTTGCGTTGCCTTCAGCAAGTTTTGATGAGTGTTGGGATGCCACGAACAGTTTTAGCCCCGTAACGCGTTCAACGAAGATCTATTGTCCGTCTGGGATGTCGATGATGTCGGCTGCGTCTGAAGGCCGCTTGTTCTTTGTCCATAGTGACAAGCGAAACAAGTGCTTTGCATTTTCGTCGAAAGGCAAGTTTGGCGACCCAGCCTTTTGCTCAGGTGTCAGCTTGGTGACATCTTCACCTCCGAGCCATAGCATCCAGCCACCGTGGAAAGGCTCTCAATACGCGATGAACATGTCGAGCGATATGGAGGTTGGTCGGTTTTGAACATTACCGCAAAGAAAGTTGACGATGTCTTGAGCCCTTTCAAATGCTCGGAGGCGAACCGGTGAGTTGGGTTTTGTCTTGTCGAGGTCACGTTGCAGTGCTTCGGTGAGCGTCATCTCGTTTTCTCCAGGCAAAAATGAAAGTGAGGAACGAGTTCATAAGAGTTCAAAAAACTATCCGATGGAGTCGGTATTGTGCTTGCAGTGGCCATCTCTATTCAATCTAGACGTATTAATCGAACAGTCTTTGCTTCGAATACTGGTGTCGCACTTCGAAATAACTCGATTAACGTTGTGTTCCTGCCGTTTGTTAATTCGATTTCGAACGCTGCGTCGTTCTTCGACAATTCATTCGGCCTCCACAGTAAATGACGGTGCATTGTAGTAAGCAGAAGCGCTCCAATCCATTCGTTTCGATTCTATCGGAAGGCTTACTAACTTCAATCCATTCGTTTCGATTGTATCGGTAGGCTTGCGTGCTCACTTCAATATTCTTTTCGGTTTTTGTGTCCTTCTGCTTAGCGAAATGTTGAGAAGAATCATGTTTCCATTCTGAATCAGTGCCGCGGATACGACGAGTTTGACTACAGCAGAAACGTTAAATCGTGAGGCTGGAACTTCGACGTATTTCAATAAGATAAGACTGTGCTCATCGACGCGAGCGTCTTCGGAATTATCCCAGCTTCTGAAACAAAATTGCTGACACAACTGGTTGTACTGTATTCCACTCTTGTGCAAGGTGTAGCATCCGTATATTATAGCATCGTCGTTGGAATTCAATCCGATTTCAGCTCAACCTCATACTACAGTTTATATCTTCAGATTGCTGACAGTCGTAAATGGCCCTGGCAGGTTCTAGTTCGTGCAAATGCGCAGAAGAGCAACTCAGTCAGCATCTATTGACGCACAAACCGAAAAAGTGTGCAGCGTGCGCATTCATAGCTGTGAACAGTGTCCGTGGACGTCAACGAACAACGAAACGTGCAGCGCGATCATCGATGAGAAAATCTGAGCGGTTGAATGAACTGAACATGTCAAAACGACGGCGCTCTTCAAGACAATCTAGTCTCGACGAAGAAGCCGTATCAGCTGTAATAAGCTGCTGAGCGTTCGAGAAAGTATTGAAGAGCGTGTGTACAGTCTTGGTCAAAAGAAACTTTCAACTGACGCTATGAAAGAATTGGTGTGCTGCGTCTGTGACTGTTTCCATCCAGTATCCAAGATAAAGTCCGAGCCTCTCATTCATCGAAGTAATTTAATGAGGGCTTTCAGTTCGCGCCTGAAATGTCCGCCGAACCTCCGTCCTTCGCTCCAAAAGTGCTACGATGTATCGGACATTGACCAGTTGTTTCAAGGGCTTCTGCTTTCGAGAACTAGAATTCAGTGGATGAAGGCTCGGTGATTATCCAGATATGCATATCGTGCCGAACGTCATTGCTCGACAAGAAACGCGTTAATCCGCCGAAGTTTGCTATTGCAAATGGACTGTATACCGGGCGGATACCCAGTGGATTCGAAGACAGTACGTTCATCGAAAATACTATGCTCAATCTATCGCAGCCGATGCACTTCATATCGGTTGTGCGTGGAGGGAAGCATGCCTCTCTTCGGTCACACGCCTACTTTTTTCGAGCTGATCCAGCTCCACCTGCGCAGACTTACCGCGCAAAGTCATTTCTGAATGGGTTATTGGGGTGACAATAGTAGGTGCAACGACCCCAGCAGAGAAAGCAGCGACTTTGAAATCGTACGATATTCGGGTTCCGCGGCTACGACAGCAATCGGAATGGTATCGCGGTAATAATAACCTGTATGCGAACATTCGTGACTCCGCAAATTGGGAGGCAGAGGTGTCGACTTTGCGCACACGTGTCGTTGTTGATCGTTGCAAGGGCCAGCAAGACAATGGGTTCGTCGGAGACAAAGAAGCAGTGGAAAAATCAACTCCAAACGGTCACACTGAAACTGGTGCTTTGGATGAATTGGTGAATGAATAGGAAATGCGACCAAATGACCACCGACCAGACGATGAAGAAATTAATCTCCAATACCCTGGGATGCAGATTCGTCCGGATGAACTTGGAGCAACAAATGAGGTCAAACATAGCGATGGGATTTGTGGAATTAGCGGGACAGTAGATGATGGGAGTTTCTTTCATTCACGAATTGGAGATGGTTATGATGAACTCGATCGGGCTACGTGGAGACATAACGTCCCTACCCCAGCTCATCAGAATGTCAGAGCTGAAGATGAAGTGTGCGAACAAGCTGCTGATGGATTGATTAGCAATTTCACTCATGTCGATGCCTCTCTGGGATTTCAGCTTGCCTTGACCAATAACAAAACATGCATTATTGTGCAGCGATCAACGAGCATTCTGTCTGAATTCGATCCGGCGTTTTGGATACACGCATTTGGCGAGATTTTTCCTTACGGTCGGGGTGGTCTTGATGAGACTCGACCAATCAAGATAAGTCGATTTGAGTTCGTCCAATATTGCTTACGTCTGTCGACACGCCGCCACGCACAACACCGGTCCTTTGCTTTGGTGGCATTTGATGTTCTGACCAGGCATAATGCAATGCAAGCAATTTATATCAAAGCTAGAATTTCACCGCACACAATGGAGCTATCTGCAAGCGTTCCCCGGGAATCGTTGCAGGGGTATGTTTAGCATCAACAAGATCGACTTCAAGCAATTTCCGAGCAGCGTCATCTTCCAGAGGCACCAAAGGTTGATAGTCGAGTCCGGGAGCTATATTCTAATATTTCTACGGGGATGAGAGCTTTTTGGGGGTCAAATGAGGAGCGATCAGGAGCTCGCACTAACCTATTTTCGATGCAATTGGAACTAGGACAGCCCACAATTTTCTTCATCCTCTCACCAGACAGTTCTAGCACGTATCGCATAGCCAATCTCGCTGGCGAAATTGCCGATGACGTGCTTTTGGAAGTTGAAGCCGGTATCTACAACGCGTTGGCTTATTCAAGAGCCAAACTGGGTCAGATTGTCTCGTCAAACCCATATATTTGTGCACGGTACTTTGATCGTATCATGGCTGTCTTCATCGAAGTGGTCCCAAATTGGGATATGGATAACAATTGCTCACGCAGAGGACCTGGATTATTTGGTTGCACGAAGGCGTTTTATGCTGCAACCGAGTCGCAGAACTCAACAGGATATCTTCACACGCACATGCTGATTTGGATAGAAGGAATACCGTCAACGGTTGACGAGTATTACCAAATGTGCTCCTTGGATTGCTTCCGCTCTGCAATGATAAAATACGTGGACGCTGTTGCGACTCTCTGGACACTAAATATTGTCCACTGTGCTCGACGGGTACTATCGCATCACTAGAATTTCATCGCGAGGCATTTCGTAAACCACGTTCTGGATCTGTGAGACCGTCGACGACGATGTGTCAGCAGTGTGGGCAGACTTTTGGGGGAGTGAGCTAATCGTGAAACATGCTCAACGAATAGAGAAAATTTTGCAGGTATCCAGCTGTGGTAGTGAAGATGGTATTCGCCCCATTGCTAGCTCGCAACCATTGCTAAGAGTATCGAGTTTATCTTCGGCCGAAGCTGTTGCTGCTACTCGAGCTCTGGTGTTCTATCAACACCACCATTGGTTTCATGCTCGGTCTTGTTTCAAAAAGACAAAGCGGACACCAGGAGGATATATTTGCCGGATGTTCATGCCCAAAGAAACATGCCCAGAGACTAGGTGGACAAATGACAACAGACTTGAGATGATGCGAAGCTCAGGAAACGAGTACATCAATATGTACGTTCCGGTGATCAGCTCAATATTCAAGTGCAATCATGATATAAAATTCCTCAGCGCTGGAGAAGTTAGGTGCTGCAAATTCGGAGCTCGAAGGTTATTGTATTCACTCTGTCATACTTACGGCCATATATTCTTGTTTTGTGGATTCAGGTCCAGAAAAATCTTATTATACCATTAAATACTCTACCAACCCCCAACAACATATCGAGAATCCGTGGGCACTCCATCTCCACGCGTTCGATAAGGCTAGTGTATGGCTGCTCCAGGACCCCAATGATCCTATCGCACTTGGACGCCGACGAGTTCAGTCAATGTGCTGCACTCTGACTAACCCACACGAAATCTCGGCTCCTATGGCGTGTCTCTATTTACTCAAAGAATCAGCAATGTATTCGTCGCATTCGTTCGTCAAGTTACACCTGATCAATGTACTTCGGGCGTTATTTCAGCAACACGAGCCGCTGGATGTTACGCTTGAGAAGAATGTCAATGGAAAGGATTTAGAGCCATCCAGTATTTGGCTCGACTACATCTATCGTCCAGCTACTCTGGAAAGCCTCGACTTGATGAGTTTTGTCGCTCTGTGGGAGCGAAAAAGGAGTAAGCTGGAAAACGTTTCTTGGAAGGCCACACTGTTTGAATCACACTCATTTTTCTGGATGCCAGTGAAGAAAATTGTTACCGTTTGCCACCAGCGCCTTCCCGATATCCGCCGAGCTGATTTGCCAGTTGAGGAGCATCTTCGTTATCAACAATCAATAATGGCCTTGTTTCGGCCCTTTCGAAGCGCTATAGACTCTGAACGAGAAGACAGTAGCTTCGATGACTTTTTGAGAGGTGGTTTGAAAATGAGGCACCTTTTTCTGCGCGTCCCTTCGTGAAGCATAACGCAGACTATTATGCTTCCAGAGAGCTACTGAAAACACAACGAGACCCTGAAGTTGATCGATATTCTCGGTGAAGAAGATGGGATAGGTGATGACTGCGCTGACGATATGGTAGACAGTGATGCGAATAGTCACGGTGATGAGTGTGAAATGATGACTATGACCTGGATGATGAATTCGTCATTGCACCGATACAACCAGCAAAGAATATTGACATGATGGAGAAGTCAAATCTTTGCTCAAGTCTTGCTGCAAGATCTACACTAAACTCCACCGTTCCCGCCGGAAAATTTACATTGAGTATTGCCGATGTTGAACAATGTATGCGCGGTGAGACTAAATCGGGCGATCTTTTAAATTCAAGAGCAAGCATCTCGGCATTGTTAGATATCTTCCCAGACTTACCTACGCGTGTGCAATTACTTCAGCGAGCTGTTCAAAATGCTAAGCAACCATCTCAGATCGATCAATCGGAACCTACAACGCACCATTCGAGCTCCGAATTATTGCAAATGTTTCCATCACTACAGCAAGTGTCGCGGCATTCCAACTGAATCACAAGCAGCACAAACTGTTTGCTAATATTGGGACTGATTTGTTAACATCTTGCCTTGTTGGTCATCGCCCCGAAAATCAGAGAATTGCATTTCTCGGCGGACTTCCTGATGCTGGTAAAAGTCGCGTTATTGGTGCTGTTCAGGTTCTTGCACAGAAGTGGAAGTCACCAGAAACGGTGGCAACTGGTGCATATCATGGTGTTGCTGCTCAAGCAGCAAACGGACAAATGATTCACAAGCTGTTTGGGTGGTACGCCAATAATCGCAAGCAATGGACACCGACGGCAGAGCAGAAAGAGCGATTCGCATAGCTGAAGTTGCTCATTTTAGACGAAATCTCAACCTGTGACGTCGGCATCCTTGGTAAGATTGATGCCTCATTGCGCAGATTGCTAGACTGCCCGGACAAATTATTTGGTGGGATCCATATTCTAACGGTAGGAGATTGGTTGCAGCAGCTACCAGTTGCAGGCCAACCTGCATTTATGTCTCCTGATCATATTTTATCATCCAGTGGACGTTCCAATAAGAACCCTCCAGAATATTTGGATCGTGTTCGCGGGATTAACGCGTACCAAGCTTTGAATTGGGTTGTTATTTTGACAGAGAATATGCGTCACAAAAATGACTCCATTTGGCGTTCCATACTGGATAAATGGCGAGTTGGCAACTATGACCAAAGCGATATCGATCTAGTTAATAAGGTGGCGCATGAAGATAACTGGGAGTCACAAGATGCTGCACTACAAGGTTATTGTCCGATTATTGTGACCTCAAACACACTTCGCGTCGAATTCAATGTGTCAGCAGTTCGGGCGTTCTGCCGGGAAACTCAAGTTCCTTTGCATCGGTTTCCAGCCACTGTGATCAGGGCTCGATACCCGTTGACTCAGACCCAGCTGAAGTCACTCGAGTGTATTCGGGACGATAAAACCAGCGGGATGCCTGTGGTATTGGAAATCGCAATTGGATCGGTTGTACAATGCACTAAAAATGTTTCTTCCATCTTGAAGCTGGCAAATGGATCCATTGGTACGGTTGTCGCCTTCACAACATCAGCTGGCGATGTTGTGCGAACCAGCATGGTAAATGGAGTAGAGGAACACTATCACTCACTTCCTCCTGAAATTGTATACGTTCATCTGAAGGACTACGCGTCGTATCCGTTCGTTCCGACGTTGCCGCTCGGAGTGGTTCCGATTTCTAAGAGAAAGGAAACGGGTATCAGTGTCAAGATGGAGCACCGATCATTCTCTCTAACAATTTCGCAAGATCCAATTGTGCCTGCCTATTCGCTAACGACGGAGAAGTGCCAGGGGCTAACCGTTGACAAGATGACCTTCGCACCTCTCAGACATCTGACACGTCGAATACCCCAACACTCATCATTTTATGTGGCTGTCACGAGAGTTACGACGTTAAAGCAGCTATACTTGATGGCTCCGCTGACGAAGCAATTCTTAGAGTACTTTATTCCGAGAGAAAATGCACTACGAGAGAGTAGCAGACTGCGTAGCATTAAAGAAGCTCAATTGTTTTAGAAGTAACAGCGAATATGTCACTGGACTGGATGGTGTGATATTCTCTGGGTTTGAAACAGCATTCCTGCTTCAACCGAGTCTGCCCCCAGGTTATCATTGCTGCTCACAAATGTACCAAATATCCAGAGCTTCCCGGGCACAGCACGGTATTAATTTATGATAACAAAGTACTATTTTGTTCGCACAATTTATGATAAGCTATTATTCATACAAACGATATTATGCGGAACAGATATAACAGATATGACACCTCTGTGTGGAGAATTAGATAGACAGCTACTGTTCTTACAGATGGCAGTATGCGGAATATGAACTCTCTCTGAGCCAGCTATCCACCCAGCCCATACTTTTGCACACAACCTCTTCACTTTACATCTTTGCAGCTCTCGAACCCGCTCCAACCATGCTTTCTGCCCCTCGACCCCGCCCAACCTTCTCGAACGAGCAGGTCTTGCCGTACTTTTTCACGCCGTGTCGTGATTAGCATGACGAACCTATCCCCGAGTACTTTCGCTGCCGCTGTAGCAAAGTGCGCAAGTAGACGAGGCGCCACGGGTTTACTAACCTGATGCAACACGTTCGTAGCGAGCATCCTTCCTTCCAAGAAGAGATGCAAGCAGCAGCAGCTGCCACGACAGGGTCAGTGTTGCACTATGCTCGCCGCACCGCGATGAACCGTTATGGCTGGCTGGAGTGGACAGTGAAGGCTAACCTACCTCTCATGTTCTGCGAGAACACACTGGCTCGTCGTATGTATTACTTGAGTATTATATCATAAATTAGTACATACATTACTAATACTATTTTGTTTGACAAACTACTAATATGGAGCCAATCTCGGTGGAAACTCTTCGCGCTACAATGGAGGGTGTCACGCGCTTGGTGGAGGCGGCCATTGGGGACGAGCTACTCGATGAGTTTGGCCTCATGCTGGATGGGTGGAGCGATGCGTCGGAGCACTACGTGGCGGTGTTCGCGTGGTATGAGCCGGATGGGGTTGCCAAAACAGGGCTTCTTAGCATGGCACCTATCATCAATGAGCCAGAAGAAGACCTCTCTGCACGCACTCACCGCGACGTTTTGGCAGGGATGCTGGAACACGACTTCCGGAAACAGGTGAGCTGCTGTAAATACTTGGTCGGAGACAACTGTTCTGTGAACAGGCGTCTCGCGACCATGATGCAAGTTCCATTGGTCGGTTGCGCAAGCCATCGTCTTAAGCGAGCCGTTCAGTACCAGCTCGTGCAAATGAAGAGGACTTGGCAGTTGTACAAGCGTTGATGTCGAAGTTGCGGACGCTGAAACAATCAGCGAAACGTCGGTAAGTAATATTGTTATTACTATTTATTACTATCTGCATTGATACATTTATTAATATGTTTGTATTACTTCAAAAGTAATATTACACCAGATTCAAAACGCCACTTCGACCAATAATTCGCCAGGACACTCGATGGGGGTCCACCTTCGCGATGGTTTATCGCTACTTTGCCTTGCTCGAGTTCCTTGACGCGGAGGACGAAGACATCATGGACCTGCTACCCTCTCCAGCCTGTATTCGCCAGTTGAAGAAGCTGCACGCCGAGCTAAAGGACATTGAGTCGGTGTCCAAGGCTCTACAAGCCGAGGATGTCAACTTACTAGACGTTCGAGTCTGGTTCGACGAGCTAATTGCGGCTCATCCAGCATTTGTCGCCTACATCGGTAAGTTTGTGATGCTATTGCTACTGTATTCTTTCAGATTTACTAATAATATTTATATATATATATATATTACAGGATCACGTGCAAACATTGTCCACTGCCCCGACTTTGAGTCGGGCTGTGTTCGTGTTCTAAAAGAAAGTGGCGTCCGCCCTACTGCCGCAGAGACCCGTGCTCTCCGCCCTTTCATCCGCCCAGTTCAAGCCACGGAAGTGGAGGGGGAGCCGTGTCGACGGAATACTTCGTCCAGCGAATCGAGAAACGTCGCCGGATCGAAGCACGAGAGACTCGGTACAGTCTGATCAGCAGCATCCCCGCCACCTCCAACAAGGTGGAGCGCTATTTTAGCGTTGCGAGAACTACACTTGGTCAAGAACGCAATGGCATGCAGCCGATTACGCTGGAGATGATCCTCTTCCTGCGTGAAAACGCTCGTTTTTGGGACGTTTCTGCGGTTGATCAGCTTGTCTAAGAAGTTCATCCTGATAACCTCTAATACATTTTGGTTTGGCAGTTCACATTATTTATTTGTTGCTTTCAGCGTTGTCCATTATTTATGATGGGGTTTGACGCACTCGGATCACATTATTTATTTGCAACAACTGCCTTACACTGATATAAATATCATAATCGGCCGCCTGCTGACGAGGCAATCAGAGGAGGATCATGCAACCTAGCACGGTGAATGAACAAATTCGTATTGGTACTTGCGGTTAGCTCTGTTGTGATCTTCGTCAAAGAGACGTAGTCGTAGCAGCAGGTGATGCAACACTCAACGCTACGAAGCCAGCTTTCAGAGAAACGGTATCCTGAATAGCGGCTTCGTCCTGGCAATCATCCTCTGATTGAGCTTGCTTTACCGTCCACGCCCCCAAAACGCGCGAGGTCAACTTCCCGGAAAGTGCTGCCACCAAAACCATTCCGACAACCGATTGCCCAGAGCGAGACGATAGGGTCGCGGTGAAATGTCAATGACGTGGCTAGGAACGGGGCATCGCCATCGCCAAATGGCAGGCTGAATCACGACAAAGAAAATGGTTGCCGCACTGAATGCTCCAACAACAACCTTGAGTGTGGCGAAGTAGAAAACAATTACCCACGGCATGTCATCATACTGATCGGCATAAGCCAGATTTCCGCGCTTTTGTCGAGGTCGAGTCGTTTCGAAGAGTTTGCGGCTTCGAGAAGAGCTTCTGTGGTCGAGCAGAAGGAAACGGTTGATCCGACGAAATTGGTGAGTCGAGTCTCAGTCTTCACAAAGAACCGAAACATGAAGAACGAGAGATAGAAGAGCAGCGAGCCAGAACCGCCAGCAACCGCGAGAGCGTACGGCGCAAACAACGAATAGACGTTGAACCACGAGTACACGTACAGTCCCAGGTAGCCAACCATCGGAACCCCATAGACCAATGTAACAAGCCAACAAAAACGACCAGGAAGCAGCGACAGTAGCAAAAAGGGGTCTGCTCCCAGTGCTACCGCCAGTGCAATCCCAACTCAACCGAAAGTTAGTGCTAGGCCTGCAAGCGTGAGCACGGCTGCGATGGCTCCGGTGAAGGCCACAACAACGTTCAGGAGGTGAAATGCCAACAGCACGCCCAATCGCTTCAACTGCCGCTTTGACACTGCAGTGTTTTAGTCTTAGTTTGCTGCGACCACTTTCTTGATTGTCAGGAAAAATTAACTGGAGTTTCGTCCGCAAATTTCCATCAGCAACGACGTAGGTCGAATGATGAGCCTGATCATCTGACATGGTCGATTCAATTCAGTAAGAAGTGTTCGGAATTGTTGCTTGCTTGGAATTTTGAGCTTGAGACTGTATGGGCTCCAAAGTATAGCTATCAAAACTGGCGCAAAGTCTCACTTTTGTGGATCCGTTGTGCAATTGTACGGTGTACCGGTATTGGGTAAAACTATATATCAAATACTCTGATTGGCCATAAAATGTTGTTTGGAGGAATCTTATATTATATAAGATACGAGCGAGCTCGCGGCGCCGCAAAGCGAAGCAGTAACTCCGCTACTTGTCTCAGACATAGTGAAATAAGTTATGTTTGTCACCCAATCAGAAGCCCGGAAATGGGGGACATGACAGATAGATAGACAGACAGTCGGACATCCACGTTATTGTTTAGGAATTGCCGAGCGCCGTCCGCGTTGCGGGCGGTGGCGCAACTTGAGTTGTAACCCGTTCTTTCGCTGTTTCAGCTCGCTTCACTACCTGAGCGCTCCCGCCTTCGCTGCGCTCGGCAGGTGCCAAGCCTTGAGTGCACGCCTCGCTTCACTCGGCGGAAGGTTGCAGAGATAAGCAACGTGAAAAATCATAACATGTACTTTGTAAATGTAGTTATGCAGAGCAGCGCTCCTTAATCCCCACTCGAAAATCTGCCTGTACACTATGTTGTCTGTGTACACTCCGTCCTTCTCCTCTAGCTGCGGGTACTCGATCAGCGCCTTGAACTTGGACTGAGACGTCACTCTCAACAGTGCGACGTACAGCTGACTATGCGAGAAACAGGGTATACAGTCCGAGGTTTTGCACGGTTTGCCCTTGCGCCTTGTTGATAGTCATCGTGAAGGCATGTTGAACCGGAAACTGTTTGCGCCGCAGACGGATGGGAAATTCGCGCGCCTCCCGTCACTGATAAAGACAATCCTCAGAATGAACACATGCTGACCTTGGTGCTCACCAGTCGCGGCTGTTTCAGCAGTATTGCGTGGATCAGCGAGCTAAGTGCGAGCAGGAACAACTACGATGAGTGGCGGTGCATCAGTCGGAGATCCGCGCGGACCTGTAAAGCGGGTTGAACGATTCACTTATGAGTGAAAGTACGACTGTACTGGGTGCAGGAGAAGCACTGCTTTCGGAGTACAATCGCTCTGCCCATACCTTGCAGCATCCTGACCAGCCGAGACAACGAAACAACCATTTCCTGAACCAAATGGGCAAGCGAGTGATATTGCCGTCTTCGCATTCGGGGGGGGGGGGGGGGGGGGGGGGCACGTTCTATGTACAAGTCGTACCAAGGCTCGATGACTATTGTCCGTGAGTACGGAAAACCAGGCGCATTTGTCACCATGACGTGCAGTCCCATCTGGGAAGAAATAATGGAAAACATACCGGATGGACAGACCGCTCAGTATCGTCCCGACATTGTCGCGCGGGTGTGGCAGCTAAAACTTGGAGCCGAACTGAAAGACTTGGACGAAGGCGTTCTTGGGCGCGTTCACGCGCGGATCTACGTGGTGGAATTCTAAAAGCGGGGTCTACCGCACGCCCATATTTTGGTCATCCTGGCGGAGGAGGATAAGCCGCGTACGAGACAGATCATTGACAAGATGGTGTCAGCCGAGCTCCCAAATAAGGAGAAGAATCCCCAGTTGTACAAAACGGTTACTACGTGCATGATTCATGGACCATGTGGGGCTGCACATCCCAACGCGGTCTGTATGAAAGACGGGGAGTGCACAAAGAGATTCCCAAAGCCCCTATCGGAGGTGACAAAAGGCAATGTCGCTGGGTACCGAGTGTACAGACGAAGACATCGAGCGGCCGGCGTGGTTTAATTAACGGGAAAAAATACGACAGCGAGACAATCAACCAGTGGGTGGTTCCGTACAGCCCGTACCTCTCACAGAAGTTCAACTGCCATATCAATGTGGAGGTCTGTACGGCGATCACGGCGGTCAAATACCTGTACAAGTACGTTTACAAGGGCTCGGACAAGGCTATAATCACCGTGGAAGCTGTAAGTGGAGAGGGGAACCAGACGCAGATAGAGCCCAGCGAGATCTTACGGTTCTTGAACGCGAGGTATATATCTCCGGTTGAAGCTTGCATGCGGCTATTGGACTACTCCGTTCAAGGCAAAACGCATGCCATTACACAGCTTACGATTCATTTGGAGACCGAACAGATGGTCACGTTTCGTTCCAGCGACGACCCGACTGTCACGCGCGGCAAACACACAATGTTGAATCGCTTCTTTGAGTTGTGTGCAAGCGAGGCCCCTGAACACCAAGTCGCAAAAAGCACGTTGTATCAGGATATCCCCAAACTATTCCGGTGGGACACGAAAGCCAAGCGGTGGGTACGTCGAAAACGGTACCAAGCAGCCCTCGGCCGGATGATTCACGTGTCTCCACGGGATATGCAGAGGTTCTACATGCGCGTGTTGCTGTGCCACCGAAAAGGACCGACGTCCTTTGAAAATCTACGAACGGTAGATGGTGTCACGTGCGATTCGTATCGCGAAGCTGCGCTCCACGCGGGATATCTTGAGGATGACTCTGAATGGGTAGCCTGCATGACTGAGGCTTCTCAGTTCCGGATGCCGTACCAGCTCCGACAGCTTTTCGCAACAATCATCGTGTACTATCAGGTCGTAGAGGTTGGCGCTCTGTGGGAACGGTTTTACGACGACCTCTCTCTAGACTTCGGCTACAAGTATCGCAGCTTGGAAGGAAACGCCAAGGAAGAAATGGTGAAGTTCCACACGCTCAAGAGCCTGAATGACTTGCTGCTTGCCAACGGAAGCGCTGTAGCCCACTTCGAAGACCTTCCCCAGCTGTGTGAGTATCCGCACTTGGTGCTGGAGTTGCTGCTGTAGATCAATCTCATTCACCGCGAAATGGAAGGGTACAACCATGATGTCCTCCAAGAAACGGTTGGTCACGGACATATGCTCAATGATGAACAGCGATCTGTCTACTGTACAGCACGATCATTAATGCTGTAGATAATCCGACACCGGGTTACACCCTGTTCTTCATTGATGGACCGGGCGGTACGGGTAAATCGATGTTACTGAAGCATATCTTGGCAAAGGTGCGGCTGTCGGGGAAGATCGCGCTTGCGGTGGCGTCGAGTGGCATTGCCTCTCTGCTGCTCATGGTTGAGCGCACTGCCCACTCAACTTTTAAGATCCCATTGAAGCTGAACGACACATCGACATGCTCCATCTTCAAGCAGTCTCACTTGAAGGGCTTAATTCAGAAGGCTAGTTTGGTCATCTGGGACGAGGCACCGATGACCACCGGCACGCTTTTGAGGCTGTCGACCGGTCCTTACGTGCCTAATGGATAACGACGACGAGCCGTTTGGAGAGAATGTGTTTGTGCTATCCGGGGACTTCCGCCAGATTCTTCCGGTGGTCATGAGAGGTACACCAGCAAAAACGATCGATGCCTGCCTCAAGTCGTCCACGCTGTGGCCAAAGTTCCAGCAACTCCATCTGAGGGAAACATGCGGGGGATGTCTGCTCAAAATGAGAGTACCGCCACAGAGCTTGCAGAGTTTTCGGAGTTTCTTCTTCAAGTGGGAGAGGGGAGACACGAGATCAATTCGGCCCTTGGACCGGATTGTATCAAGATACCGAAGAACATGCTGATCGAGAACCCGGTGGGGGAGTTGTCCGACGGTGATGAAGATGAAGAATTACGTCCTGGGGCCATCCTGAAAGGTCTTACGCGGATGGTTGATGAGATGTACGCGGATATCAACAATCCTGAAATCGCGAACGACGAGTACTTCGCCAACCCGACAATCTTGACTACTACAAAAGCGGTTGTGCAGCGCATTAACTAGGCCGTGACGCAACGGCTGGAAAGGATATCTCAAGAATACCTGTCGATTGACTCTGTGAAAGAAGACGAACAGGTCAATTTCATCGAGCAGGAGGTGCTGCACGCTGTCAGCATCAATGGTATTCCACCACACAAGCTGACGTTGAAGAAGGCCCATCATGATGATGCGGAATTTAAATCCACGTGATCCATGCAACGATCAACCGCCCTGATGCAGTACGGACTGGTCGTCGCATTTATGGTACAGTCGATACGCTACGTGTTCGCGAAGAGACATCTCGTGCTTGTTCCTCCGCACGATATCACCGTCGTATGTATCAGTGTACGTCCAACCCAGTTCTCGGTATGGAAGCAGTAGCGGGTACTGAAGCGGATCATACGTTGCGTGTGTGTCGTACAGCCGGAACAACCTGTTGTCTTTTGCGTAGAGTATAATATCGCGCGGCTGGTCGAGGTTACCGTCTTCAATCATGGTAGTACCGACTTCGGAGACAGTGGGTAAGTTGTAAGTGCCAGGCCGCGAGCGATTCTCATGTGAGCTAAACCTGACATCGACAATGTCGCCACCACCACTCGCTCGAAGCTCGCGTAGCCTCTCCCCGAATGTCAGGAATTACTGCGCGAGTGGATTGTGCTCCGCCATCATCGCCTCGATATCACCCAATGCCTCAGGACATAAGTCACTGAAAATGCCTCTGCGACGCGACGCGTCGCCCGCTGCTGTATGTCGGGGTCCGATGTATATCTGCGCGAACTTCGGCGTAACTGGTTGGTTCGTGATTTGATACGTGTAAGGAAGTAGTTAACCTAGATAATGACCCATGGCTCCCTGAATACGATACGTATATACCCGTGTTGCCCAGCTACGCTTTTGTCTTGATTCACAGACTGAAAAGTACTCCGGTTATTGCAAGACGCCCCAATAGATGTAAAGGCAAACGCCTGATTGTACGCACGAATGTGTTTGCGAACCTCAGGTCCGTGCCTGTGACGATAGTGCTTCAGTTCCGGGAGCTGCTGCATCGAATATGCAAGAGACTCCAGCTACAAGAAGTAGCTGGGAAGTCGGCGTGTCAGCTCCGGAAGTTGACACGGCCGTGATTGGTTCAAAAATCACGGAAGGCCCCGCCGCAAGACGTCGAGGTGACAAAGAAGTGTCGACTCCGGGAGTCGACACAAACTCCGCCGAAAGGCGTTGCAGTGTCAATAGCGCATCAACTCCGGGAGTGGATGACGGCAAGCAGTGTTGTCGGTTGCAAACGCCCAACACCGGGAAAGCTTGCGTGCTCGCGTGCAGCCGGGCTGCACGAAGAAGCGACATGCAATCAAGCCGGACTTGATTGTGTGCGTCCGCGGAAAGAATCCGCCGACGGTTACGACAACGGAAACCTGTACAAGGCCGGGCATGGACGAGGAACAAGTGGAGCCGGGCTCCACA
The DNA here is from genome assembly GCA_016864655.1 of Phytophthora cactorum. Taxonomy (NCBI): domain Eukaryota; phylum Oomycota; class Peronosporomycetes; order Peronosporales; family Peronosporaceae; genus Phytophthora; species Phytophthora cactorum. The sequence goes on from NHQK01000003.1 coordinate 448,936, forward strand.
GAAAGAAACGACAGCGCAAGCAACACAAGCTGCGCAAGTTTCGGTCCGGGACCAAGACGCTACAAGAGATGTCTGCCGGGCAGACATCGGACGCGACGTCGAGTGTCGAGATGTTGAACGTCTTGACACGGACCCGTACTGGTCTCCAGTACCGGTCGATGGAAATGGAGAATCCTCCGACGAGTGCGTCGGAGTTGACGTCTCTTCCAGCCATGAGCTGGATGCGCTTCGCGAAGGACCTGTACGATGGACGCATCGAACAGATATGCATCCTTTCGGATCTCGAAAGGATGAAGAGCGAAGCGGAGGAGTTGAGGCAACTCCACGCTGCGAGTACCACTGAGTGAGGACACTCTCAGTGCGAAGACGAAGAAGGACCGCTTCGACGGACAGAGCTGGGACTCGCCTGCAGCGAGTCCCTTCTACGATGTTCTGCGAGAGCACAAGGATGTGCTCCCGGACGAGATTCCTGCGGAGCTTCCGCAGGACAAGGGAATACAGCACGAGATTGACCTCGTGCCAGGCACGAAGTACTGTGTGACGCGGCAGTGGCCACTGCCGCGAGATCAAGTGAAGGCGATCGACGGCTTCTTCGAGAGTCGTCGTCAGGCAGATCACGTGCGGGAATCGAAGTCCCCGCACAGTGCACCAACGTTCTATGGCAAGAAGCCACAGGGCGGATGGTGCATCGTTCATGCTTACAACAAGCTGAACGATGCGACGATACCGGCGCAGACGCCGATACCACGAAACGTTGTGATCATCGATTCGATGACCAGAAGCATCATCTACAGTGCTCTTGATCTGCGCGACGGGTTCTACCAGATCCTAATGCATGAGAGCGATATCCATCTCACGGGGGTGATCACCCCAAGCGGTCTGCTTTGGGAGTAGCTCGTAATGCCACAGGGACTGAAGAACGCCCCTGCTACCTTCAATAGATGCATGACGCATCTATTGCGCTCGGTGCGAAATCGCGCACCGAGCGACTTCGACGACGTGTTCGTCCACAGCCGGGCTGTGAACGGGGAGACTGACGTTGAGGTGCACAAGGAGCACCTCCGTAAGCTGCTAGGGCTCATGTGTAAGCATAAGCTCTATGCGAACCTGAAAAAGTGTATCTTCGGGGTGAGCGAGATACCCATTCTCGGGTGTCTCGTCGGGAAGAACGGCGTACGCCCTGACCCAGAGAAGGTCAGAGTGATAAATGAATGACTTACGCTATCCAATGTCAAGGAACTGAGGCAGTTCCTTGGGCTTGCAACGTACCTGTGCAAGTACGTTGAGAACTATTTGGGCAAGATTCGCCCGCTGTCGCAGCTTCTAAGAAGGAAGCTGAGTGGAAGTGGACTGCTGAGTGTCAGCAGGCCTTCGATGCAGTCAAGCAGGGCTTGACCGAAGCGCCGATCTTGGCAGTGGCTGACCAAAATCGTCCATTCCACGTCGTGTGTGACGCATCCGACTTTGCGATCGGATGCGCGTTGATGCAACACGATCACGAGGGTCGTGACCGTGTGGTCTACTGCCGGTCACATCAGCTGACGCCAGCTGACGTAGCTATCCCGTACATGACAAGGAGCTCATTGCTCCTTGTCATGAAGTATGCACTCGCAAAATTCCGAGTGCACATACTTGGGAGTGGGCCGTTCGTGGTCTACACCGACCACGCTTCACTGCGAACTGCAGTGAAGTCGCCGCACATCTCGCAACGGATGGCGATATGGTTGTCGTTCTTCGCAGAGTACGACTTCCAGGTTGAATACAAAGCCGGAAGGTTGAACGTCGTGGCCGACGCATTGTCACGTCGGCCAGATTATGCTGTGAAGACAGCTGACGCCAATCGGATTGGCGTCGAGAGTGTGAGTGCTCCGTCGTCGTCGTTGATCGATGACGTTAAGGCCGCGTGTGCGAGTGACGCAGACGCGAAGCAGTTGCTGAACTACGCCTCAGCACCTTCCGACGAGGCGCGTCGGAAGTTGGCACCACACCTTCGAGCTCGTGCACATCGTTATCGTGTGCACGAAGGATTGCTGCTATACAGCGCAGTGGGCGACGATGTGATTCTCATCGTCGTGCCGAACGACTATGATCTGCGGCTGCGGATCATGTACGAGTATCACGATGCCCCTACGGCAGGGCATCCTGGTCGTGAGAAGACATACTTCTCACGCGTGACTTCTACTGGAATCACCAGTACAAGTGGGTGCGCAAGTACGTACGTGCTTGCGAGGTGTGTCAACGCGTGAAGCCTACTGAACGCAGGCTCTGCTTCAATCACTTCCGACACCGTCGGAGTGTTGGCAGTCCATCTCTGTGGACTTTGTCTTTGGTCTTCCACCTGACAGTAAGCTGAGGACTGGTGTCGTGGTCTTTGTAGACCGATTCAGCAAGATGGTGCATCTTGCTGCAGTGCCGGCTGAAGTGACAGCCGTACAGACAGCACGACTGTTTGTAGACATGGTGTTCAAACACCATGGCATGCCGCTCGATATTGTGCCAGACCGTGACCCACGCTTCACAGCGCGGTTCTGGCAAGAAGTGTTTGCACTTCTTCGTACACAATTGTCGATGTCGACTGCGGACCATCCGCAGACGGACGGTCAGACCGAGCGCGTGAATCGCGTGCTCGGCGACCTGTTGAAGAGTTACGCACACTCGTTCCAGCAATGGAGCGACTGTCTGTCGATGGCAGAGTTTGCCATCAACAACTTGGTGCATGCCTCGACGGGGCATACACCGTTCTACGTGAATGCAATGCGGCATCCACGCCTTCCGAGCATGCTCGGAATGGTGGCTTCCTCCTTAAGTGGGGGAGGATCTACGGTTGCATCCGAACAACCGCAGAAGAGCGCTGATACCGACACAGTATCAGCGATGACGACGCGAAGACAATCTGCGTCTCGTTCTGGGAACGAGACGACGAACAAGAACTACGGGTCTGTGCAGGGCACAGACACCGCGACCAAGGACAACACGTCTGTGCAGGGCACAGACAGCGCGCAGGCCGGGCCTGCTGCGGGGAAGAATGCCGTGCTGAACAAACCATTCAGCACGCAAGCAATGGACTTTGTCCAGCGCCGACAAGCCGTAATACGGTTTGTCCAGGACGCGATAGCAGCTTCTGTGGATAGACAGTGAGCTGAACGCTGATAATGTTGGCAAGGGCAACACACATGAATTCGAAAAGGGTTCATTAGTTCTGTTAGCTAATCCGAACCTGTCTAGACATGTGATTTCGAAATTTCGGAGCAAGTAAGCTTGCTTCGCGCTTCATCGGTCCGTTCACTGTGCTTGAACGGCATGGCAACGCGTACACGTTGAACATACCGACCAGCATGCGGCTCCATCCGACATTCTACGTCGGGCGGTTGAAGCCGTACACGCAACACAAGCCACCTAACCTTGATGGCTCGCAGAAGACGACGAAGCGGCGTAAGCCAGCTTCTCGAGAGCAGCAACACGGTTGTGGAGCCTCACGACCTGCGTTCCAAGTTCCACTTGGATATTCGATGCGGCCTGAGCGGCCTGTGCGACCTGCGCCTTCTGGTAACGCAGCTCCTGCTGCAGCTGGGCGAACTCCACGCTCTGGAACTGTTTCAGAGCGGCTACACGGTCGTGTAGAGCACGGGAGTCACGGTCAACCTGGGGTTGACCGAACGAGGGGTATCTTTCCGCCCCCGCCGCCACCACTGCGCGATGCGCGCGGCTAGACTCGGTGGATAGTCGAGCGAATCGTGGGCTATGAACCCCCGAAGACGAACCGAGATCAGGCTCGTCTTCGTATTCGTTGGAGAGGATTTCCTCCCCATCGAGATATTGGGAACCGCAGAACGTCCTGATGGAAGACGTTCCGGAAATAGTGAGGACGTACGAAGCCCAGAACGGAGTGCAGGCGTAACGCCTGCACGAGCGCTGAGATCACCGCTAACACTCGGAGTGTCACGAAGTTCATCACGACATTCAAGCTGAACGCGGAGATCACGTAGCTGAGCAGGTACACGCACAGTCGTGTACCCGGTGAGGTCTCGCTCAGAGAGACGCTCAGCCCCGGGGAGACAGTGCGAACACGCAGTTCCAAAGGGAACTGCGCACGGACTACCCGCCTCCATAGCTTCATTATGGAGGCGATCGATCAAGTGACGCCTCGAGAAAGTCTCGAACCGCTGTTGCGCCGCAGTGATGCGGGCGCGGTATGCTTTCGCGTCTTTGTTGAAGTTTTCAATAAAGGAGTTCCAAGACTGACAAAGTGCCATCCACTCGGGCTTTTGCTTTTGCGCGAAGTCCTCTTCGACGCATGCCATCGGAGCTCATGGAAGAGTCCGATGAAGTAGTCGCGCCTTTGATTCGTCATCGGATCAAAGTGCTGCGCTGCAGCCTCAGCGTCATCAATGATGGCGCTGCAAACGTACAGCGGGATCTGCTTCGGTGGCGAAGTCGCACCGAACCTGGAAGCAATCTCGGATGCGCTTGGCATCCACGGAGCGCGTTCTGTTGGGACAGAACGTGGAGAAGAAGGAGTAACCGGCGTTGGTGCCTTCTCTCCTTCTTCGTTATGCGAGCGCTTCGAACCGGAAGCGCTCGGATCGTCTTCACGGGGTCGACGCAACCCTGTGGGCGGATCATGCGCGACTGTGGCCGACTGGGAGTCGGCTGCTGAGGACGGGACTTTCCCGTCCTCCATGCGGACATCACCGATGTCAGACCCATAATCGGTAGGCATGCTACCGCCGGTGTTCAACATCGACGAGCCCTCGAGGATCGTCTCCGGGGCAGCAGCCTTATCCTCCACGCGCTTCTTGTACTGTAGCGCGTGGTATTCGTCGACAGAGAGTGTAGACTCTGTCGTGGAGGTGCTTGCTTGCGCAGGCACCGAGGTGGTGGTGCCTGCTGACGCAGGCACAGACGTAGCAGCGTCTACAGAAGCAGACTCTTGCGCAGGTGGTTTCGTTAGCGAGGTCATCGCGAAATGAGCTCGAATTTCCCGGAGAGTTGACGGTCTCGTCAATCCTTTGATTGATGTGTTAAGACTAGCACGTCTTATCTTAACGGGGGGATGGGGTGACGGGGTTACACACAAGTGGCCACTTGGATAGATGGAGGGTTCTCGAACGTTGGTGTAAGACACACCAATGGTTACACTTTGCAGACCACTGGTCTGTATGCATTTAGGCTTCTCATTGATAGATAAGCATTTCTTTCTACCAATTAGATTAGCAGGGTTCAGACAGCCATCGGATGGCAGAATACCTTTCATATAGGATATCAGTTTTAGGAGGAAACCCAGTCCAGACATAAATCATAAATAACAGTTCTCATTTTAACCCAAAACGGCTTTTAGCTTTTCTTATTTTAGTAAATATATACTTTCAGACGAAAGTATAGTTAATCTAAGTTTAAGCAGACTATGCTTTCTCGTACATGTGCGCTAACGTGTAAGCCGAAGTTGTGGGCACAGAGTTGGCCCATTACAGTCGCTCCAATACTTGGCCTTTCTTGAGCAGGCTCTTGTCAACTGGCACGGGATGCTGGGGAAATTGGTCGAGCAACCAGTTCTTGCCTGCCGAAAGTATTGCATGACGGACTGCCGGGCTAGAATCTGGCCTTTGCGGCCTTCCTTGAGCGCGAGGTACATGCCGAACTTGTCCACCACTCCTTCCAGAACCAGCGGGGCCCTTTCGCGGACGACCGACCCCTTCAGGTACTCTTTTCTTACGTCTTCGTCCTTGAGAAACTTCGTAAACTAGTGTGCTGCACTGTCGCGATCTCGCTTCGTGTTGGCGGGTGTGAGGTCGCTCAGGCTCATCTTGAGTCGGAGAAGTCGGAGCTTGTGGGGTATTTGACAGATATGCGAATGACTTCCAATTTGTAAAGGGATATCAATAGCTCCACGGCTCCCTCCGACCAGATATGTCGGAGGTGAGGCTGTGCACTTCTCACGGACCTACAACCCCGCTGATTGGCCAAAAAATTAAAATTGATCGGGTTGGATTCGCTACAAACGATCATAATTTGATTACCTGGAGTGATACAATGCCAAATTGGCACAGCATCCTGCGGTTCGCAACATTTGATGACCAGCTACATTATCCTGGATAACAGCGGTTCGCAATATTTGATGACCTGGAGGAATACAATTCACTACGCATTATTGCTGGTAGATGCCATAAATACATTCCCTCCAAAAAGCCACCGTGATGACATCGATGCCTTTGCGCGACTTGAAGACTCACTATACAAAACGGTGAGAAGGATGTTTACTGTACTTAAATGAATAAAAACGAACTACCGGTACACGTGTTCGGCAACGCAAGTGGTTGTAAACATCATGAATGTAAGATTACAGACCCTGTGATTTCGACCATCTGCTCTGATCAGTTGCAGTTTGTAGATCCCTTGGATGGGAATTATTGTTCCTTGCAGATATTTTGGTCAGGGCCTATTTACGATCTCGGTTAAAAGCTTAATTTTTATGGGCCAGCTCCTTTTACGACTTAGCTCTGATTTATAAAACACCTTTGTGTAGCTTGGCGATCTGAGCTATTTAACTTGTAATTTCAGCATAAACGCATAGTTGTGAGTTTGAAGCGCTGAATTCCCGTCCAGAAGGGCAAAAACGATAAAATCGTTGCCAAACCAACTCTACTTTCGATATGATTCTGTTGTAGCGGTCTCGCATATCTCATGACAACTCTAAAATAATTTAGAGACACTCCAAGTCGGTCTAAAATAGAGGGCACAGTATCTGCAAAAATGTCATGGCGTCCACCTATTGGTCAATAATATTTTTAGTTAATTCAAGTATGGTCGGAAATTGAACGATATTCATCCATAGCGCTCCAAATGCAAAAGTTGCAGTTTGTAAATGGGCAGGAATCGAGGTGTCAGACTTAGCCAATCATTTTTCAACTTATCGTTTAAGTCATTTTTGCAAGATTTTTGAGTGAAAAATGTGATGTCTACTGAGTACTAGTATTAATAACGCCGAACCGATCTTGGAACAAAATTGGCCTAGCCCAGATCACTTCGGATTGAAAAAAATTCTACTTTAATTTTGAATTTGAGCAAGCAAATTTTAGAAATGTTTAGCAAAATGCTACTAGACCATCAAAAACGATTTAGTAGCATTTTTGATTTACATCTACATGGCTTCCGAATCGAAAGCCTACGCAAGCCAATCGTTGGGGGGAGTCACTTTCTTTCATATCCAAGACTGACAAGATGGTTCTGGTACGGTTCCGCCGCCGCAGACCCCACACCTTCCTAATGCATGCTAACCCGTTCTCGTCTGTTGTTACTCTCGCCAAGTAGAAGCTCTACACGTACCCCGGCAACTACCGCGTCTTCAAGGCGCTCATCGCCGCCGAGTTCAACAGCATCGACATTGAGCTGCCGGAGTTCGACTTCGCCAAGGACATCAAGTCCAAGGAGTTTAAGGCCAAGACCCCAGCCGGCAAGGTGCCTCTTCTGGAGACGGACGAGGGATGCATCTTCGAGAGCGGTGCCATCGCCAAGTACGTGGCTCGCCTCCGTGCCGACACTGGTCTGTACGGCAAGACGTTCTTCGAGTCTGGCCAGGTGGACGCTTGGATCGACTTCTCCGCTTACGAGCTGGAGGTGCCCCTTGAGGCCTGGTTGTCCCCGATTCTGGGCTGGAGCAAGTTCAATGCCGCTGCCCTCACCAAGGCCAAGGCTGATGTGAAGAAGGCTCTGCAGACCCTCGAGAACCACCTGCACCTGCGCACCTACCTGGTCGGCGAGCAGATCACCCTTGCCGACATCTTCATTGCCTCGGCTCTGGTGTACCCCTTCAAGTTCGTGCTGGACAAGGAGTTCCGCAAGCCGTACTCGGCCGTGAACCGTTGGTTCTCGACGCTGGTGAACCAGCCGGAGTTCCAGGCTGTTGTCGGTGACGTGCCGCTCATCGACGTGGCTTTGACCGCCGAGGGCGACAACTCTGGCAAGAAGGCTGCCAAGAAGGACGCTCCCAAGAAGGAGAAGGCCGCCCCGCAGGAGGAGGCCCCCAAGCCCAAGAAGGTGGAGCACCCGCTTGCCGTGCTGAACCGTGAGAAGCCGTCGTCGCTGAACCTGGACGCGTGGAAGGTGCAGTACTCGAACACGAAGAACCTGGCGGACGCCATGACGTGGTTCTGGGAGCACCTGGACACGGAGGGCTACTCTCTGTGGTTCTGCGACTACAACTACAACAGCGAGAACACCAAGATGTTCATGACGTGCAACGCCGTCGGTGGTTTCCTGCAGCGCTCGGAGGCCATGCGCAAGTACGCGTTCGGTGTGATGGACGTGTGCGGCGTCGAGGGATCGGAGATCATCATCACGGGCTGCTGGCTGTTCCGTGGCGACTCGGAGAAGCACATGATCGAGGCCAACCCGGACGCCGAGTACTACACGTGGAAGAAGGCGGAGCTGAACGACGAGACGAAGGCTCGCGTGGCCGCCTACTGGTGCAACGAGGACGAGCTGGAGGGCAAGCCCATCGCCGACTCCAAGGTGTTCAAGTAAGCGGCATCTCGCTGTCGTGCGTCAAGTGCCGATGAGCTTTCTGCCATGCCATTGTCGTCATTAACTTGGAATAATGAAAGAAAACAAAATCAATAGATAGATAATGACTGGGTCGAAGTGAAAAGTAAAGTGGTGTCAGGGCAGGGCATGGAGGCTAGGTCTGAAAAACCTCGGGGGTGTTATCCGCCCGAGGTTTTTTGTCGGTGGGCGGGCAGGGTTCCCCGCGGCTCACTTGCGAAGTTGCGTCCCAGCCCGCAAAGGGAGGAGACAGAAGCACGTGACGGGCATCGCCTTAAGTGCCTCGTAGCGACGCATAGAGGCGAGTGAGCATCGCGCCGCTGAACCCAATCGACGGAGCAGCGTTTCCGTCCCATCCCCACGCTCGCTTGACGGACTTAACAGCGCCGCGTCCCGCCCAAAACGCTGCCAAAGTTGTCCAATCGAGTGCTATTTCCGCTAGATCTGGGGCAAAATAGCAGCAGGCACGTCCATCAGGTCATAGAGAACCATGGGCGACTTCCCGCCGCCCGAACGCACCAGCGTCAAGGCGTCCGAACTCGTACATCGCGCCGTGGACAAGAGCTACGAGGACTTCCGCACGCTCATGCACCAGCTACCCACGATGCGCGAGGAGGAGCGCCGCGAGCCGCTGCTGGCACATCTACAGAGCTCCCGCAAACGCTTTGCGCAGATCCTTGCCGTACTCAAGTGGTCCGTGCAGTCGCCACTGCTGCAGGAGTGCGACACGCTGCTACAACAGACCGAGACGTACCGCAACAACGTGAACGAGACCAATGACCGACTATTCTTTATGCACGCGGATCTTAACCGCGCCAAGGAGCGGCGGTACGACCTCAGTACAGCCGTGGACGTGCTCTATGGAAGCAGCTATCTGCGGCTTCCTACTATCATAAAGAACGCCATGTTCCCGCGTGAATTACCCGAGGTGGATACAGAGCAGGCAGCGGCGGAGGTCGCGGACATCATCCGCTTTCGCCTCATCGAGGCGGAGATCCCAGAGCAGTTCTCCAACATTAAGTTGGAGGGAGGCTTCGTCACGTGCCAGGCGGAAGGCGAGTTCGAGATCGTACTGACCATTCAGGGCAAGGAGAAGGACGCTAAGTGGAGAGTTATCAGTGTGAACACGGCGCTTACGGACGCACAGGCTTTTGAGGGTCACTCGCAGGCGGCGTCCACGAGTGCGCTGCGCATTATTCGAACGAATGCACCGAACGCAGCGCACTACAACCACTTGAAGAATCTCGTGCAGCGTGCTATGAACAAGTCGGAGAAACCTTTCGTGGATGCTTTCATGGTGATGCGAGAGTTTTGTTCGTCGTTGGCACTGCAGATCTTGGCATCGCAGGGAAAATTGCTGATGGAGGGCCGCTGGAAGAACCGCATCATGATTAAGCACGTCCGAGACCAGAATATTTTGGACATTTGCTACTGGCCCAAGGCTTGTGTGCGGAAGGAGGCACAGGCGCTAACGGAGCAGCAGCGCTTGATTCAACAGCTAAGCGATCCGGTAGCAACAGCTCGAAGGGGATCCGCGCTGCCGTATCCCGAGTCGAGCTTGTGTGTTCGACTGGGTTTCGACCCCAACAAGAAGAAGCTTCTCTCTGTTAGTCTTAGTCCGTCGCTCCCACCGAATCTTCCAGGGTACGCATCATTGCTGAGCGCGCTGGAGGTGCCATCCAACATGTTCCTGCTGAGTGCCGAGAACTTGCTGATTGCGGCAATGCGAGCTCATGTTTCAGCTGCTTTGTTCTCCATAGGCAGGCTGCTTGTAGTTGATTCTCCAGATGAAAAGGCTTCCACGCAACTGGTTTCTGGCGAAGATGTCGCTATGGTCTGCTCGGACACGAGCTTACGGATTTCGCGGGCAGATATTGGCGGACTGCAGCAGTTTATGGAGGTGACATTTGACATTCGCGAGGGTAGCTTTATTGTGAGCTCAGTCGCTGCGGCGAAGCATTCTGCGCTTTACATCACGGTGAAGCAACTGGAACGGATACTGAACACGCAATGCAAAATTGAGCTCGGGGGAAATGTTGACAAGTCGTTCCCGAATGAGTTTGCGCTGGTTTCTGGTGATGGGAAGGGCGACAAGTCGAACGAGTTGATTCACACTAGCGTTCGGAAGGCTTTGTGCGAGATCGTGGCTGACGAGGTGGCTCAAATCGGCTCTTCCTTTAAGGGGATTGAAGTTCTGCGTAGTGTTAACTTGAACTGGGAGCGGTATCTCGCTTTCCGACAGCAGCACGGCGGACAGACTGAAGATTTGTCGATCTCGAACACAGCGCTGTATTTCCAGCTGACATCCTCCAAAGAATCGACCTGCTATCTGGTCATTGAGATCGACAAGTATGGCGAGGTGGACGGCATGAACGGAAATGTGCATGAAGCTGCGGAAGCGGAGGAATACGTACGATTGCCATGCTTCTCGCTGCTTCAGACAAGTGCAGGCCTACCTGGGCAGCCATCAGGTGTGCAGTTTATCCAGCGGTTTGGTGCTTTCAAGAAGGAAGACCTGCATCCGTCCGTCACGCGACACAACGAGATTATTGTAAATGGTCTTCGTGGCAGTAGTCGAAAGCGTCCTTACAGTTCGAATGGCAATTCATTGGTTGGAAGAAACGTGAGGTCCACGAAAAAGGCGCTGTTAGACGGTGGGCGAGTACAAGAAAGCACTGGCTACTGGCTGGATGACGCCGAGCACCAATCGGTCTCTCGCAATTTTGTTCCGCACATTGCGTCGGTATTGCTGCATGCGATCAACATGTGCAGCGAGAGGATCCAGCTCCAGCACTTCGTGAACTTTGCTCGACGGCGCAAATCGAGGATTCGATACTCAGGCGAAGCTGGTACGGCAAACAGAGAGGGCACGGGCGGTCAGGTGGTCACACTTTCTTTCCCGGAAAAGGTCAACACAGATCCATTGAAGATCGTTGCTATTCAAGGCCACCTGAAGCATGGTGGAGGGTTCGAGTTGTGCCTTCAGTTGGCTTCGCCCCCATTCAAGTTCATTCTTCCGAAGAAGCCGAAAGAGCACTTGCTATCGGACCGCTCGCACTATGTCAACGAACGAGGCCAGTTGATCTTTAGATACCCTACGACGATGGTTACGAGCGAACTTTTCAGTGAAAACCCGCTGGAAATGTTCATGGTCGAGCTGATCTGCGTCGTGAGACCACTATGTGAACTCGCAGTGAAACTGGAAAAGATGCTGACTGCTGTCGGGCGCTACACTAATGACATCAAGGACGACGGCCATTTCTTCGTGGAGAGCGCCGACCCGTTTGCGATTGTCTTGGCCTGCCGAGCGCCCAACCCGAGGCACTGCATTGCTGCTGGATCATCGCCGGATGGATTGACGACGTACCGTGTGACGGTGCAGTTCAAACAGAAAATGGGTTTCGTGGTTAACTACAGCCACAAAGCCGAACATCCCTTGATGCACTTTATCCAGTCAGCGCTAAATGGGCACGGTGACCCGGCACAATTTGTTGAAGCTTTGGAGCGCACGTGCGTCCCCATGGGCATATTGGCTAGCGTTGTGGAGTCCCAGTTGCTTTGCGCCAAATACTACCGCCAAGATCCTCCGCCCAACGCAAAAGATAGTGCAGCAAATGGAGGCCCCAAGGCCTTTGGTCGAGGTAAGATGGGTGGAAAGGGAATGAAGCTGGGTTACAAGTTTAAGCTTCCAGGCGAAGAGAAGGGCTACTATGCTGAAAAGTCAATCGGTGGAGATGACAAATCCTTCGTGCCTGCTGAACTGGTGATGATCCCGCGGTCGCAAACACAAGTTCGCCTGTCGTATGGAGACCGCTGCGCCGTAGATATTTATTTCCTGGAGGTACGGGGCAATGCTTCATGTTGTCTCCTATGGTTTTTATCAGTCACTAACTCGTCTGCTTTATTTTGCGTTCTACAGAATCACTCGGTGAAGATGCAGAGCTCATCAGGAGGCGTTCGTGTCCCCAGCTGTCCGTCCGAGAAGGGCATCGTCATGGACTGCCAGAATTTTGCTGAAAAGTTGCGCAGCACATTGTCGGAGATGGCATCGGCCTAGATGGACGTATAACTCTTTAGCGCATTGTGGAACGTCGAGCTGCCAGGTGAGAGTGCTACGTATTTAGTTGCAGCACACTCTGGATAGATGGAATGGAAAAGCGAGGAGGAAGATGCAGCAGTCAGACAGTCAAATCTGGCTGGCAGAATTGGTGATAGGCAATAGGACGTGCAGCAAAGCAGGAGAAAAGCTGCCGCGGAGAAGAGAACATGCCGTTGCAAGCAGCGAAAGCCATCGCGCTCACACGGAATAGATCTGAGCATAATAATAAGACAGGGACTAGAAACTCGGATCGTAGGCTACACCGTGTAGCCATGTTGCCTCGTACTTAGCGCAATTTTCAACGCCACGTGTCACTCCACCGTTCCCTTAGTGAAACTCAGTCAAAGTGTTTAAAACGTCACTTTGGGCTTCAATAAGATCCACGCACTTCATTCGCGCTTTGGACGACTAGGGACGAAGAGAGCGACAGTAATAATGGGTATGTGGAAGCTCGCAGTTTCGCTCGCGGCTATGGCGCTAGGTGTCGTGACGGCCGGTGATGTGAAGGTGCTGACGCCCGACAACTTCGATGAGGTCGTGGACGGCTCCAAGCACGTGCTCATCAAGTTCTACGCGCCGTGGTGCGGCCACTGCAAGAGTATGGCCCCCACGTACGAGACGGTGGCCACGGCCTTTAAGAAGGCGGACAACGTGGTGGTGGCCGAGGTGGACGCCGACAACCACAAGGAACTGGGCTCCAAGTTCGGCGTCACTGGTTTCCCCACGCTTAAGTACTTTCCCGAAGGCTCCACGGAGCCTGAGGACTACAAGGGTGGCCGCAGCGAGGACGATTTCGTCAACTTTTTGAACGGCAAAGCCGGCACGAACGTGCGTGTGGCCAAGGCCCCGAGCCACGTGGCTGCGCTGACCGAGGCGGACTTCGACGCTGAGGTTATCCACTCCAAGAAGCACGCTATCGTCGAGTTCTACGCCCCGTGGTGCGGCCACTGCAAGCAGCTGGCCCCGACCTACGAGGAGGTGGGCGCTATCTTCGAGGGTGAGGACAACGTGCTCATCGCCAAGGTGGACGCTACTGCTAACTCGGAGCTGGCCAGTCGCTACAACGTCAAGGGTTACCCGACGCTCTTCTACTTCTCCCCTGGCTCGGACGAGCCTGAGGACTACTCGAACGGCCGTGACAAGGCCTCGTTCGTTGAGTTCATCAACGAGCACGCTGGCACGCACCGCACGGAGGACGGCGGACTCACTGCTGAGGCCGGCCGCGTTGAGGAGATTGACGTGATCATCTCGGAGAGTGGTGACATCACGACTGACGTGCAGAAGAAGGTGCAGACTGTTGTCGACGGCCTCGAGGGCAGCGACGCTAAGTACGGCTCGCTGTATGTCAAGGCCATCAAGAAGATCGTTGCCAAGGGCCCTTCGTACGTGGACGCGGAGACCAAGCGTCTCGCGGGTCTGCTGGAGAACGACAACGTGTCGCCCCAGAAGAAGACGCTCTTTGCGCTCCGCAAGAACATCCTTCAGTTTTTCCAGGAGAAGCAGAACGAGAAGACGGAGCTGTAAGCAAAGTCGAGTCGACAGTCGCACCTGTAGGATGGCTTATATCCATAGGGTGTGCTAGAATGTCAACGCAGTTCCTTGTTTTTCTGTCACCCTTGCTTGTTTTTCGGTTAGCCATGTTCGCATTGCAGCTTATGAAAGTCAAGCAAGAGAAGGAGGAAAACAAAAAGCTGGTTATAAAATTTAATCCACGTAGCGTGTGGCATGGTGGACACCAAGCTCCTCGGGAGATACGTCAGATCCGTTTTGGTCTTCCTCGACTACGTTCATCTCTTCGTTCTGCACAGTGTAAAAGATTATCAGTATCCAGGCAAAGAAAACCTGTATCAGAAAGTGCCAACCAGGACGTACCGCGCGTACGAGCGTCTCCTTGCGCACGTCGTTCTCCAGGTACTGCACGATCTCCTCGAAGGTGGGGCGCACCGACTGGTCGTCGGCTGTGCAGCGCTTGTACAAGTCGCGTACGCTGTCCATGCAGGTCTTGCTCAGCGACGGACGCAGGTTCTCGTATGCCACCATGTGCATCAGCGTGCTACCCGACACCTTCTTGTTGCGGGCTCCCTTGGCCTTAATGTCATGGTACGGAATCTTGCGAGTGTCCAGCTCCGCCAGCACTGTTCATTGTAAGCAGGATACCAGTCAGTGAAGCTGCAACAAGAACAGTAGTAGCGCCCAGATCAACACATACCAATGCCGAAGCTGTACACGTCCGCCTTCTCCGTGTAACGCTCTCCGCGGATCATCTCGGGCGGCAGCCACAGCGGCGTGCCGGTCACGCTCATAGTCTCGTCCACGGACTTTTCACGGCTTAGGCCGAAGTCGCTCACCTTGGCGCCCCACGTCGAGCTAAAACACACAACCACACCCATGTCAGAACGGGACACTCTTTGGCAGAAAGAGCCAACTGTGTCGGTTGTTACCTAACGAGAATGTTCATGCTCTTAAGGTCGCGGTGGATGATGGGAGGTTTCATACTGTGCAGGTAGGCCATGCCGCGCGAGGTGTCAATGGTCATACGCAGAATGGGCTTAGCCCAGGTCATCTTGTTCTCTGGGTTTCGTAGCACGGCGAACATATCTCCTCGTTCCAGAAACTCCGTCACAAAGCAGCTAACAAAAAGAAGAAGAAAATAAACAATAACAAGTGAGTTACCAGCAAAATACCAACAAGCACAGCCGTCTCGTTGCACGTACATGTTAGAGTACGAGTTCCAACTGGCACCGATGAACTGCACGATGTTGGGGTGACGAAGGTTCATCATGAGCTGGATCTCGTCCCCGAACATGCGCAGATTGTCCTCTGTGATCTTGTTACGCAGCATACGCTTGACCACGACCGGTGTGCCGCAGTACGTGCCTTTGATGACCTCCCCGAACGCGCCGGCGCCGATGATCTTCTGCAGCTTGAGGTCGTTGAAATTGATCTCGGCCATACGCAAGCCTTTGTTGCTTTCGAGCATGGTCTCCACCACATTCTTCTCTTTGTCCTTGAACTCCTGGAAGTCCACCGTGTTGTTGTTGGGCCGCCGGTTCGACCGCTCGGGCGTTGGCTCGGCAGTTGATCGTCCTCCACGCCTCGAGCTTCCAGCCTCCCCGTGCTGGTTGCTGCTGCGGACGTTGGGCACGGGCCCGGGCTGGTTGTCATGCGCGACGTAGTCCTTGGGGTCCTTGGAGGAACACCCGCCCATTGTCGATGGTTTGGCCTTATTGACGACGGCTCTGTATTGAGGCGGGAAAGCCGCGACTTGGGAAATGCCTCGACTGCCTCTTACCAAGGTGCGGATCATATGGTGCGATTGTATGGACTTTTGTATGCCGCGGACGTTATTGGGCCTCGTCTGAACTCTTAGGTACAATTGGTGTGGCACAATTGTGACCGGGGTCTGATAACGCGTCGATGGCTACACAAAATCCGCAATTGAATCCGGCATAAAACGCAGTGTATGTCGTTACGAGCACAGCTAGACACGCTACGGCGCTAGAGGCCCAGCAGCCAGCGCGGCACTGAGCTTGCGCACGTCCAGCCCTTCGGCACGTGCTTGCTCTAGCAGCGCCACCACGTCCGTCTTCATACTGACTGCACGCGCCTTCTCCTGCTCCGCCTGTACGCGTGTTTTGAGTACGTAAGACCTTCTACATGCAGAGCAGCAACAAAACAACTGAATACCCACCGCAAAGCGTGTTCGCTCCTCGTCCAGACTCGACACCGCCAGCTACAGTAGCGTCAATGACAGCAACAACAAAAACCCAGTGAGCTACGACGAGTAGTATCATTGAAATTGCAGGAACGCACCATCTCGACCAGCAGTTGGCACTTGAACTTCTCCATGTTGGACTCCTCGGTCATACGCGTGCATTTATCCTTCAGCTCCGCGTTCTCCGCTTCTAGCGCGGCGTTGCGTTCCTCCAGCACTCGCACACGCTCTTTCGTTTGCTGCAGCGCGGTGTGATCTGCAGCAGCAACAATAGCAATGCGACAGATCAGCACCAGAGTTTTCACCATCCGCAACAGCTCACAAAGCGTACCCAGCTCCCATTGTCCCGAAGCACCGAGCGACAGCGCCGCTGCACCCAGCGTCAGTCGGATCGGAATCTCTCGATCCACTGCCTTCATCTCCTCCTCCGACGGCTGCGGGGTCCGGGTCCCCGTTCCCGTTGCCGCCGTCGGGCTCGCCATGTTCACTGTGACCTTCCACAATCTAATGATGTGCTGCCCTCTAAAACAGTACACTACCAAATAGCATAATGATCCAACGTATGCTATCCTGTAGTTCATCGCCCCCAACGCGTGCCACCCATACAAAAGCGACGCTAAAGCTGCAACTCACGAGGATGCCGCCGCCCGGAGACGCTGACGTGGACATGACGGGCGCCGCGCCCGTGCCCAATGGCCACAGCAATGGCAACGGCCTGCACGTGTCCCCGTCCCCGGCCTTCCTGACGTCCGAAGAGAAGCAAAAGATGCTGGAGGAGCGCAGCCGCCGCTGGAACAAGATGAACGCCAAGCGCTACGGTGAGAAGCGCAAGTTCGGCTTCGTGGAGAGCGTAAAGGACGACATGCCGCCTGAACACGTGCGCAAAATCGTCAAGGACCATGGGGACATGAGCAGCAAGAAGTTCCGCCACGACAAGCGTGTGTACTTGGGAGCACTGAAATACGTGCCGCACGCCATTTTTAAGTTGCTGGAGAACATGCCTATGCCCTGGGAGCAGGTCAAAGACGTCAAAGTACTGTACCACATCACGGGCGCCATCACCTTCGTGAACGAGATCCCGTGGGTCATTGAGCCCGTCTACATCGCCCAGTGGGGCACCATGTGGATCATGATGCGGCGCGAGAAGCGCGACCGTCGCCACTTCAAGCGCATGCGCTTCCCTCCTTTCGACGACGAGGAACCCCCACTAGACTATGGAGACAATATCCTGGACATTGAGCCTGCGGAGAGCATCACCATGGAGCTGGACGAGGAGGACGATGAAGCTGTGATTGAGTGGCTGTACGACTCCAAGCCTCTGGTGGACTCCAAGTTCGTCAATGGACCAAGCTACCGCAAGTGGCGTCTACCCGTGCCTATCATGGCAAACCTGCATCGTCTTGCAGGGCAACTGATGAGCGACTTGATTGACCCGAATTACGAGTATCTGTTCGATAAAAAGTCGTTCTTTACGGCCAAGGCGCTGAATGTGGCGATCCCCGGTGGTCCCAAATTTGAACCGCTGTATCGTGATCTGGACGAGGACGACGAGGACTGGAACGAGTTCAACGACATTAACAAGATCATCATCCGCCACCAGATTCGCACTGAATATAAGGTGGCCTTCCCGTTCCTGTACAATAGTCGACCGCGTTCGGTGCACATCCAGCCGTACCACACGCCCGTACTGTGCTACATTAAGGCGGAGGATCCGGACCTCCCGGCGTTCTACTTCGACCCCATTGTGAATCCGATCTCGCACTTCCGAGTGAACCGCTCTGGCAAGGAGAAGAATATCGAACAAGAGGAAGAAGTCGACGAAGACGACGAGTTCCAGCTGCCTATGGGGTTCGACCCGATTCTGACGGACGAACCGTTGTATACCCCGGAGACAGCTAACGGTATCGCTCTGTACTGGGCCCCGCGACCGTTTAACCTGCGAACAGGCCGTACCCGTCGTGCTATCGATGTGCCGCTGGTGAACAAATGGTTCCAGGAGCACTGTCCGCAGGGCCAGCCAGTGAAGGTTCGTGTTAGCTACCAGAAATTGCTCAAGTGCTGGGTGTTAAACTCTCTGCATCACCGCCCGCCAAAGGCGCTGAACAAGAGGTACCTGTTCAAGTCACTGAAGTCTACAAAATTCTTCCAGAGCACCGAGTTGGACTGGGTCGAAGCTGGCCTGCAAGTGTGTCGTCAAGGATACAACATGCTGAACCTGCTGATTCACCGCAAGAACCTAAACTATCTCCACTTGGATTACAATTTCAATCTCAAGCCCATCAAGACGCTGACGACCAAGGAGCGTAAGAAGTCGCGTTTCGGTAATGCCTTCCACTTGACTCGAGAGATTCTGCGTCTGACGAAGCTGATCGTGGATGCACACGTCCAGTATCGGTTAGGCAACGTTGACGCGTTCCAGCTTGCCGATGGACTGCAGTACATTTTCGCCCACGTTGGTCAGCTGACGGGTATGTACAGATACAAGTACCGCCTCATGCGTCAGGTGCGCATGTGCAAGGACTTGAAGCACTTGATCTACTATCGCTTCAACACCGGACCGGTTGGTAAGGGCCCTGGATGTGGCTTTTGGGCTCCTGGTTGGCGCGTGTGGTTGTTCTTCTTGCGAGGTATTGTACCACTGCTTGAGCGATGGCTCGGAAACTTGTTAGCGCGTCAGTTTGAGGGTCGCCACTCGAAGGGCATCGCAAAGACTGTGACGAAGCAGCGTGTGGAAAGTCACTTCGATCTGGAGCTGCGTGCAGCCGTGATGCACGATATCCTGGATATGATGCCTGAAGGCGTTAAGGTGAACAAGTCGCGGACGATCATGGCGCATCTCAGTGAAGCTTGGCGCTGGTAAGTGTTCGTTTTGCTGCATGTTCACGTGTAATTGTGATTTTCTAATGGTTTGCTGTTATTTTGTGGAATAGTTGGAAGGCGAACATCCCGTGGAAGGTGCCAGGTCTGCCTGCTCCTATTGAAAACATGATTTTGCGGTATGTGAAGTCCAAGGCGGACTGGTGGACCAATGTGGCCCACTACAACCGTGAGCGTATCAAACGCGGTGCTACTGTCGACAAGACTGTCTGCAAGAAGAACTTGGGTCGTCTGACGCGATTGTGGTTGAAGGCCGAACAGGAGCGTCAGCACAACTACCTCAAGGATGGTCCCTACGTGTCGGCCGAGGAAGCCGTCGCGGTGTACACGACCACTGTGCATTGGCTGGAAAGTCGAAAGTTTGCTCCCATTCCGTTCCCACCGCTGTCATACAAGCACGATACCAAGCTTCTTATTCTCGCTCTAGAACGGCTGAAGGAGATGTACTCTGTCAACAACCGGTTGAACCAGACACAGCGTGAA
Organism: Phytophthora cactorum; assembly: GCA_016864655.1. Taxonomy (NCBI): domain Eukaryota; phylum Oomycota; class Peronosporomycetes; order Peronosporales; family Peronosporaceae; genus Phytophthora; species Phytophthora cactorum. The sequence continues at coordinate 468,648 of NHQK01000003.1, forward strand.
GAGCTTGGTCTGATTGAGCAAGCTTACGACAACCCTCACGAGGCGTTGTCGCGTATCAAGCGACACTTGCTCACCCAGCGCGCGTTCAAGGAACTGCAAATCGAGTTCATGGATCTGTACAGCCACTTGGTCCCCGTGTACCACATTGAACCGTTGGAGAAGATCACAGACGCTTACCTTGACCAGTATTTGTGGTATGAAGCTGATAAGCGTCACCTCTTCCCGAGCTGGATTAAGCCAAGCGACTCTGAGCCCCCTCCGCTGCTTGTTTACAAGTGGTGCCAGGGAGTTAACAACCTGCACAAGGTTTGGGATACGTCTGAAGAGGAGTGCGTGGTGATGCTGGAGTCGAAGCTCGAGAAAGTCTACGAGAAGATCGACCTGACGTTGCTGAACAGACTCCTGCGGTTGATCTTGGACCACAACATCGCCGACTACATGACCGCGAAGAACAACATTGTGATCGCGTACAAGGACATGATGCACACGAACTCGTACGGTCTCATTCGTGGACTGCAGTTCGGTTCTTTTATCTTCCAGTACTACGGCCTGATTTTGGATCTGCTGTTGCTGGGCCTGACGCGAGCGACAGAAATCGCCGGTCCGCCTGAGCTCCCGAACGAGTACCTGTCGTTCAAGGACACTGCGTCGGAGACTCGACATCCGATTCGCTTGTACACGCGCTACGTCGACAAGATCTATGTGCTCTTCCGGTTCGATGCTGAAGATTCTCGCGATTTAATCCAGCGATATTTGACAGAGCACCCGGACCCGAACAACGAGAACGTCGTCGGTTATAACAACAAGAAGTGCTGGCCGCGTGACGCTCGCATGAGGTTGATGAAACACGACGTGAACCTCGGAAGGGCCACGTTCTGGGATATGAAGAACCGTCTGCCGCGATCGATGACAACATTCGACTGGGACAACAGCTTTGTGTCCGTGTACTCAAAGGATAACCCGAATTTGCTGTTCAACATGTGCGGGTTTGAGGTGCGTATTCTGCCGAAGATGCGTGCAATTGACGCCGAGTTTACGCACAAAGATGGCGTATGGATTCTGCAAAATGAGACCACCAAGGAGCGTACTGCGCAGGCATACCTCCGCGTCGACGAAGAGGCTGTGCACACGTTCGAGAACCGAATTCGACAGATTTTGATGTCCTCTGGCAGTACGACGTTCACGAAGGTTGCAAACAAGTGGAACTCTGCACTCATCGGCCTGATGACGTACTATCGCGAATCTGTCGTTCAGACGCAGGAGCTGCTAGATCTCCTGGTGAAATGCGAGAACAAGATTCAGACTCGTATCAAGATCGGTTTGAACTCGAAGATGCCATCCCGATTCCCGCCTGTGGTGTTTTACACACCCAAGGAGCTGGGCGGTCTGGGTATGCTGTCGATGGGTCACGTTCTGATCCCTCAGTCAGACCTTCGCTACTCGAAGCAAACGGACGGTGGTGGTGTGACGCATTTCCGTTCGGGTATGTCCCATGAGGAGGACCAGCTGATCCCGAACTTGTTCCGGTACCTGCAGCCATGGGAGTCCGAGTTTATTGACTCGCAGCGTGTGTGGGCTGAGTACGCCTTGAAGCGACAGGAAGCCAACGCTCAGAATCGTCGTTTGACTTTGGAGGACCTTGAAGACTCGTGGGATCGTGGTATCCCGCGCATCAACACGCTATTCCAGAAAGATCGCCACACGCTGGCTTACGACAAGGGTTGGCGTGTACGCACGGGCTTCCATCGCTACCAGGTGCCGCGCCACAATCCGTTCTGGTGGACCCACCAGCGTCACGACGGCAAGCTGTGGAACTTGAACAACTACCGAACGGATATGATTCAAGCTCTGGGTGGTGTTGAAGGTATTCTCGAGCACACTCTTTTCAAGGGTACCTACTTCCCCACGTGGGAAGGATTGTTCTGGGAGAAGGCTTCTGGCTTCGAAGAGAGTATGAAGTACAAGAAGCTGACGAACGCGCAGCGATCCGGTCTGAACCAGATTCCCAACCGTCGATTCACGCTGTGGTGGTCTCCTACGATCAACCGCGCGAATGTGTATGTTGGTTTCCAAGTGCAGCTGGATTTGACGGGTATCTTCATGCACGGTAAAATCCCGACGCTCAAGATCTCCCTAATCCAGATTTTCCGCGCTCACTTGTGGCAGAAGATTCACGAATCCCTGGTTATGGATTTAGGTACGTTATTGTGATGCTTATGTGCTTTCTTATTGTGATTCAGGACACTAATATTGTATCTGTTATGTTTTTTGTTGTTGTACAGTTCAAGGTGCGTTGCGGATACGGTAACCATTACCTTCCACCAATTCACAATACTAACATCTCTTTTGCTGTATGTGTTATGTGTCCACAGTGTTCGATCAGGAGTTGGACGCGCTGGAGATTGAAAATGTGCAGAAGGAGACGATCCACCCGCGTAAATCGTACAAGATGAACTCATCATGCGCGGATGTTCTTCTTTTCGCTGCGTACAAGTGGCAGATGGGACGACCGACGCTTCTGCACGACACGAAGGACAGCTACGATGGCTCGACGAGCACGAAGTACTGGATTGATGTGCAGCTTCGCTGGGGTGACTTCGACTCCCACGATATCGAGCGATATGCGCGTGCCAAATTCTTGGATTACACAACGGACAACATGACGATCTACCCGTCGCCAACGGGTGTACTGCTTGCAGTGGATCTCGCGTACAACTTGTACAGTGGCTACGGAAACTGGTTCCCAGGCTGCAAGCCGCTGATGCAGCAGGCGATGGCCAAAATTATGAAGGCGAATCCTGCTCTGTATGTGCTGCGTGAGCGTATCCGTAAGGGCTTGCAGCTCTACTCTTCCGAGCCGACAGAGCCGTATCTGTCGAGTCAGAACTACGGCGAACTGTTCTCCAACCAGATTATATGGTTCGTTGACGACACGAATGTGTACCGAGTGACGATTCACAAGACCTTCGAGGGAAACCTGACGACGAAGCCCATCAACGGTGCCATCTTCATCTTCAACCCACGCACTGGTCAGTTGTTCCTCAAGATTATTCACACCTCAGTGTGGGCAGGCCAGAAGCGTTTGGGCCAATTGGCCAAATGGAAGACTGCCGAAGAAGTAGCCGCTCTAATTCGATCGCTGCCCGTGGAAGAGCAGCCGAAGCAGATCATTGTGACGCGCAAGGGTATGCTGGATCCACTGGAAGTGCATCTGTTGGACTTCCCGAACATTGTCATTAAGGGCAGTGAGCTCCAGCTGCCGTTCCAGGCGTGCTTGAAGGTCGAGAAGTTCGGCGATCTGATCCTAAAGGCAACGGAGCCACAGATGGTTTTATTCAACATCTACGACGACTGGCTGAACACGATCACGTCGTACACGGCGTTCTCTCGATTGATCCTGATCTTGCGCGCGCTGCACGTGAGCAACGATCGTACCAAGATCATCTTGCGGCCTGATGGAGAGACAACGACGCAGCCGCACCACATCTGGCCGTCGTTGACGGATGAACAGTGGCTCAAGGTCGAAGTGCAGCTGAAGGACTTGATCCTGGGCGACTACGGCAAGAAGAACAATGTGAACGTTGCCTCGCTGACGCAATCTGAAATCCGTGACATTATCCTGGGTATGGAAATTTCGGCGCCGTCGCTGCAGCGTCAGCAGGTCGCGGAGATCGAGCAACAGGCGCGTGAGCAGAGCCAGCTGACGTCCGTGACGACCAAGACGGTGAATAAACATGGTGATGAGATGGTAGTCACCACTACCAGCCAGTACGAGCAGCACTCGTTCGCCTCCAAGACGGACTGGCGCGTGCGTGCCATATCAGCGACGAATCTGCACCTGCGTACGAACCACATTTACGTGTCGTCAGACGATATCAAGGAGACTGGATTCACGTATGTGCTGCCGAAAAACGTGCTCAACAAGTTCATCACCGTCTCGGACCTGCGTACACAGATCTGCGGTCTTATGTACGGTGTTAGTCCGCCGGACAACCCGCAAGTGAAGGAGATCCGCTGTATTGTGATGCCGCCGCAGCTTGGTACGCACCAGAATGTGACGATCCCGCTGCATATGCCCGAGCACGAGTATCTGGATGGCATGGAGGCGCTTGGCTGGCTTCACACGCAGCCCAACGAGTTGCCGAGTCTACCGCCTCAGGACGTGACGTTCCACTCGAAGATCATGTCCGAGAACACGTCGTGGGATGGCGAGAAGGCCATCATCATCACGTGCAGCTTCACCCCTGGTTCGTGCTCATTAACGGCGTACAAACTGACACCTGCGGGCTACGAATGGGGGCGTCAGAACAAGGATAGCGGTGCCAACCCAGCGGGTTTCGCCCCAACACACTATGAGAAGGTGCAGATGCTGTTGTCTGATCGATTCATGGGCTTCTACATGGTGCCAGAGGAGGACGTGTGGAACTACAACTTTATGGGAGTCAAGCACAATACCGGCATGAAGTACGACCTGAAGCTGGGCAACCCCAAGGAATTCTACCATGAAATCCATCGCAAGACGCACTTCATGAACTTCAGCGCGCTCGAGGCCACGGATGAGGATGCCAATGTGGACGAGGAGCAACAAAACGTGTTCGCATAAGTCACACAAGGTGCCAATACGACAAACACCTTTCATCAGTAATAATGCAAAACCCAATTCTTTGTCAGAATATGTTACTGAGGCATTTTACATCATTCAATACTGATTGGGTAAAAGCATGCTAAGTGCGATTTCACCTCCACCCCCCACTACACCACTCGGAAATCCAATAAGAAAAAAAGCTTCGAGTGCGTATTCGACAGCCCCCTTGCTTCCGTCGCCGCTGTGCAATCTTGTACAACCAGCACGCAGCAGCAGCAAAAAGAGGTGCGTCTTGTCTCTTTAATCGGCCTTCGGCGAACTTCAACGCAGCTCTGTGGATGCCGCAATTAACACCACATCATTTCAGGAACCGAGCCAAAATCGTTATAACAAGAGCAAGACAAGTGTATCTCATTAACTGCAACAACTAGACGCATGTCGGGGGACGCGCGCGCCAAGGACAACAAGTCCTCGCTAAGCCATCGGGCCCAACAGAAGTTCAAGTGGGTTTTTACTGCAATAATAACTCCTTATCAGCCGTAATACTGACATATTATACTCCCTATTGCAGCGCTGGCAAGTACGAGGAGGCCGTAGATGCGCTGGAGAAGCTCGTAGAGGAGATCGACCCTCGCCAGGACTTCAAGGTGCGTCACAATGTGGCACTGGCTCGCTTCGTCGCTTGTCTGGACACGCCCGACAAGCTGCAACAGGCGTTACGGCAGAACCTTCGAACGCAGCTGCAGGAACACGACAAGAACAGCAAACCATCTTCATCTGCAGTTGATGGAGAGTTCGAGGAGACGGAGGACAGCGGCTCCTTCTCTATTGAGAGAGAGACGGCCTACCTCCGCTACAACTATGCCGCGTCATTGTTCCTGACCAAGCAATACGCACAGGCCAGCTCGATTCTGGAAGCTGTGATGCGCAATGTGGACCCCATTGATGAAAATGTAGCCATGCACGCCAGTTTCCTGTACCTGGACGTCATCTTGCATAGCAGTAGGGGCTGTGTGAGCACAGAGCGGGAACGTGCCGCGACTATCAAGAAGGCGCAGAATATTTTGGCGTTTTTGGAGAAGCCCCATCGGTTTAATACCGTGCAGGAAGTGGCTGATCATCTGGTACAACGGGATGCCAATGGAAATGTCGTGGAGACGGAGGCGCAGAAGAAGAATCGATGGGATGTGACGGAGTTCCGCTTCCGACTGCATTTGTACCGCGCCAAGTTCATGTTGTTGCAGAGCAATCTTAAGACGGCGAAGAAGGAGGTCAAGTCGGCGCTGGAGATCTTCCAGAAGGAGATCAAGACGTACGACCGAGGAGAGGCCGCCACGTCGTCGTCTTCGCTTGCAATGGAGTCGGAGAAGACGAGCTCGGCGATTGGACATCCGTGCCTGGTGGTGCAGAACTCGACGGCGCTGTTTTTGAAGGCAAACCTGGAATATTTAAAGAAGAACTACAAGAAATGTATCAAGCTTCTTGCATCGTGTACACAGGAGGCAGTGAGCGAGGTACGTCTGCTTTAACTGCGAGGTTCTGGTTAAATTGCTGACTTGTGCTTTGGTTGCAGAGTATTTTGTTGAATAATATGGGCTGCATCCACTATCAGATGGGGCAGCGAAAGGCGGCACAGTCATACTTTGCCAGAGCACTTCAAGCGACCACGAAGACCACCAAGATGGACGCAGTCGTCATTGCCAGTTCTTCTCACCATGAAATCATGTACAATAATGGTCTGCACCTGCTGCTTCAGGGTGAGTACGCGCTGGCATTCCGGTGCTTCCACGAGTCGTCGAGACTGTTCTTTAACCGTCCCAAGCTGTGGCTACGTCTCGGTGAGTGCTGTACCGCGGCATTTGCCAAGGAGCAGAAACTGGCAGTGGTGGCAGGAAACAAAAGCGGTCTGATCCAGGGCATCGTGGGCTCTGGTTCCCACCGTCGCGTGCTGCTTCCTACGAGCGTGCCGTCTGCGGCGTCACAGGACATCAAACTTCCGGACAAGAACGCCAATGGGAATGGAGCTCGTGCTGCGTCTACAGATGCCAACGACGCGGATGGTTCACCGACGATGAGTCTGCCGTTCGGTGCGAAATGCTTCAAGAACGTCGTTTTGCTTTGCAACCAGCTTCTGGACTCTGGACACGTGAATGGAAACGCCGACACTACTGCTGCTGGTGGAGAAGGCGCAGAAAGTGAACCTCTCGACACGGAGGCACTCGATGTGCTGCGTCAGAAGGCGCTGGTGAACCTGTCGTACGTCTACTTGTCAATGTACGAGCCTCAACTGGCAATCACAAGTGCGAAGGAGTTGCTAGCGTTATCCACTTGCTCCAAGGCCAACAGTTTTTTGGCGCGGTCCTACACTGCGGAGGCGCTTTGCATGCTGTCAAGGGCTTCAGAAGCGACGGAGACGTTGCAGTCCGAGCGGAACTTGATTGCTATGGCTGAAGAGTACGCGAGAGAAGCCAACATCCAGGTAAAGAACCAGTGTGCTGGAAATTTTTCCCCCTTATTCAGTAGATCTAACGCTGTTTGACTGTTTGAATGCTACAGTTGTCGCGAGCTCGAGCTGGTGTCCATGTGAACAACGCCACTTCGCTTCTGCTGCAGGGACGCAACTCGGAAGCCGAAGAGAGTGTAACGCGAGCCGTGAGGGAAAACCCCAACTGCCGCGAGTCACTGGAGCTGTTAGTCTACGTGCTGCTGAAGAAGGGCGACACGAAGAAGGCGCTTCGCGTGCTCAAAGAAGCGCAGGTGGTGCAGTAAGCTGCTCAACTGCTCAACCTAGCAACCAGGGAGTAGCGTTCGACAGGCATAGTATCAAGATGTACACGGGTGACCAGACAATCTGCACAAAGCGTTGACTGACGTAAAGCAAACAACATGGATCGCATAGATTCTTGAACAAGTGCCACGTGGCCGATCACGTCAAGACCGAAATTACGTTCCGGTGCCAAAGTTCACAGCGGAAATTGGTGTCATTTCTGTTTTGCCAAGCCCCCTCTGCTTGCTGTTCTACCCTATCGAGCCGAATGGAGATTGCCTGGGTCCGCATTCTCGCAACCTGTTCCCCCTCTGCTCCTTTGTGTCTGTCTGTCTGCCTACCTAGTGCGTTTTGCTTGCCAGGTTACAAGCAAACCAGCGATCGTAGCAGGTAATTGACGTGGCGAGTTCTCCCTTGTGTGTGTCCTCATCACAGCTCCTTCACCGCTGGTGTTCTGCACATAATATACCGCTTACTCCACCCGGTTGAGCGACGTGGCGTCCACCTTGCCACCACGGCGGTTGCCAGTCTTCTCGCGACGCGGAGCTTCACGCCGCTCGCCCTTGTTGGAGGAAGGAGCTTCATCACCGTTCCGCTCCTTCCGCTCGCCACGACCGGCCTTGGGGCCATGGCCACGCCCACGACCACGCGCGTCGTTGCCACGGAAGCTGCCGCGCTGTCCTTCCTTGCGCTCGGCACGCTCGTCCACCTGCAGAACCTTGTCGAACACCTTGAACTCCTTAGTCTCCGCAAGAGCCGAGCGCATGCTCTCCTGCTCGTAGTAGTCCACGAACGCGAAGCCACGCTGAGCCACAACACTCACACCAGCGATGGAGCCGTAGCCCTTGAACAGCTCACGCAGATCGTTCTCACGGGTCTGCGCCGGCACGTCCCGAATGAAGAGACTGTAGAGCCGCTTGTGCTCCTTCTCCTTGCCGTTGCCAGCCTTGTTCTTGGGCGATTTCTCCGGGGCCGGAGCATTCGTAGCCGGAGTAATCGACGCAGGCGCGGGGGCAGGAGCAGCCTTGGGGGTCGATGGCTTCACAGGAGCCGAAATAGGCGCAGAAGGTGTGATACTCGCAGTCTTGGGGCCAGAGAACAGCGCAGCCCACGTCTTGGGCTTCTCCGGCTCAGCCGGGGCCGCCACTACTGGATCCGCCGGAGCTGGAGCGGGCGACGCAGCAGGAGTCGGAGTCTTATCCTGCTTCTTAGGCGACTTCTCCGGCGACTTAACCGGTGACTTAACCGGCGACGGCGTCTTAACAGCAGGAGCCTCAACCTCCTTCGTAGTCGTAGTCGTAGTGGTCGTAGTAGTGGTCTTCTTGACCGGAGACGAGGCAACCGTGGCTGTGGCCTTAACGGGCGACACAGGAGCGGCTTCTTTCACCACCTTAGTGGTCGTGGTCTTCACCGTCTTAACGGGCGATGCTGCCTTCTTGGGGGAAGCAGGCACGGGCGTCTCCTCCTTAACAGGCGACATGGGAGTCTCCGGCTTGCCGTTCTCCTTGTCCTTGACCTCGGGCGCCACCTCGATGGGCGACGCGCCGGGCAGCTCGAGGAAGCGCAGACAATCATTCAGCACAAAGTAGCCCTTGGGCTGCACAGCCAAGAAGAAGGTCTGCACGAAGGGCTTGGGCGTGGGATCGCCACGCAGCGTCATGACGCCCGTGACCAGCACCAGCACGCCGCCGCCCTGCGAGTTCTGGCAGTCGATGGAGCCCGCATCCAGGTCCACACGCGCGCCCGCGTATCCGCGCTTAAGGATCTGGTCGTTGATGGAGCGTTGGCCCGCGATGGGCTCCTCCATGTGCGAGCCGACGCCGTGGCACCAACGACTCTCGGCCTTGTAGAAGCGGTGCAGACTCTGCGGCTCCTTGACCAGGAAGTGGTAGTACTGACGCATGAACGTGTTGCCCACGGTGGACGGTGACGGCGCCGTCTCGTCCTCGTGGACAGCGGGGGCGGACGTCTCGGGCATTGGGGGCGAAAACTATGGGGAGCTACTCTGGAGATTTCAGATTGGATCTCTCGCTGGCGGCAAATCTAACGGTCGGGCAGTAGGTCGGGACCTTACAAATGGAAAGTATACATGTATCGAAATGATAGATGTTTTATGATGTTTTGAGTTGTGTGTAAGGAGGGTGTGCTGTGTAGATGTAATGACGGATAAATGTGGTGGCTCTATAATGCAGTGGTTTGTAGCCAATAAAGACAAGTTGAAGTTGCCTATTTTGTGGTCACTTGAGCGCGAAGACGAGAGGGATGATGATGGCGGCGAGGATCAGCGTGAACAGACAGAGATACCAGAGGTACTTTTGCCGAGCTTCACGCTGTAGTTGACGCGCGTGCTGCAGCTCGTCGACACCCTTGCCGATTTCGACTCGAACCGCTTCCACTTTGGTGGCGATCTGGTCCACACCGTGGCCTTGTTCGCTGACTAGAGTCCCTACTTGGCGGAAGAGTGCGTTGACGGCTGCTGCTTCTTGAGCGATCTCGCCAGCTTCGAGCACTTCTTCTTTCGCGGTCTGGATCTCCTGCGCCGATATCGCTACAGACCCGTTACCAGCCAGGAAGTCGGCGTCGCACAGTGCCTCCCGACGTGCGGCGGCTTGCCGTTGAGCGCTCTGTAGGTCCTGCATGACGTTGACGAAGGCTCGCTGCACATCACGGAAGCCGCCGGTTTCAGCTTTGCCGCGCTTGTGTTCGCGCAGGAAAGTGGCGAGGGCTTGGTACGTCCCGGTCGCCTCATCAAGCTGCGGCACCACACCCGTGATGTAGTCTTGCTCAGTCTTGAGCGTCGGACTCAACGCTGCTTCGCTGATGTTGGAGGTGAGTGCGCGTAGTTTGTCCAGCAAAGCGCTGGCATCTTCAAGCGTCGAGATGTCTTGCAGTGGAGTGTGGTCTGCCATCATGGCTCGTGGAGCGCTTAGCTATGGGGTGATAACAGAGCAATGGGTTTTGCTGCTGTCACCATATTTCTAGGAATCGAGAACTGCGTGTTCTTATCTAGGAAATTTCCTACGAATAGCAAAGTATTGATTGTTGAAGAGCATTTACCAGAAATACCTCTCGGCGACGAATTTAATAATGGGAGCTTGAACGCGATGCAGAGACATACTGACCAAAATAGTAAAGTAATCTATTTTTCAGCGGCACCAAGTCTATTATATTCGTGAATTGGATCCGTTTCGCTCCAACGCTGCTTATTTTGGACGAAGAAAGCCTAGAACGACTTGCCGCAGTGGCACTTGCTCACCATTTGTGCTCATTTTTAGCGACCAACAACCAACACCAAGACTGCTATTGCACTACGCAAACCAAGCTGGAAACAATGCCTGGACCGGCACTTATGACTCCAAGTAACATTGATAACAATTCCAAGACAGCAAGTGAAGATGCGGGTGCTGTCCAAACACGGAAGGTAGGTATACTCGGCAGGATCAAGAGCAAGTTGGTGAAGAACTTAGGTCTTCGGAAGCAGACCACTGTGGCTTCACCTACACCAAAGGATTTGATTAAAACCGAGCCTGAAGTCCCGGAAATTGTACCAGATCAGCAGCAAATTGAGCTGGAACAGAACAATGAGGAATGCGACGACAAGGAGGGCTCAAGTCCGGAGCGACATGAATCTCAAAACGATAAGGCGGAGGCCGAAAGCCTTTCAGAAAACCATCAATTGAACTCGGTGCTACAATTCGACGCGTCGGTGACTACCCTAGAGACCGTGGCCAATGAACTCCACAGAGATAAAACCATCAGTGTGAAGGAAAGTCTCGAGGAGTACAAGCAGACGTGCATTGAAACACTAGAACAGCTTGGAAAAGACGATATCGATGAAGAAGATCAACAGGAGGACGGAGAAATGATCGCTTCTTATAACAAGAAGGAGAAAGCATCGACATGTACCAGCAATCCCGAACAGGCTGAGCGTAACCCAGAAGAACCGACACAGGAGATACCTGAGGAAGACGAAGACGACACGCCAGTAGTGTTCGATAGTGGTGAGGGAAATCAGCAGTTAGATGCATCTTCTTGTGTGCCTGAAGACGATGAAGACGAAAATTGCGATGACGAAGCGGATGATAGATTTCCGATTGAGCCTTCCGGAATAATGCAGAATGTCGATCTAATGATCATCGGAGTCACTCCAAAGGCACTGCGAAATCATACTCCGTGTGGCAATGTGTGTGAGGAAGAGGAAGAACGTCTGGATTGTGAACCGGATGCAGTGGCAACACCACGCGTCAATGCACCACTATCGTCCCCTTTGAATCGTGTGCGTCCTGGACCAGGAGTTGAAATGATAGAGACATCCTCCCATGGTAACAACATGCCTCACCCTCCTCTTCAGGAGATCCGTGAAGAAGAAGATAATGGGAATCAACCTCCATCACTACGGAGTTTTGGAGGCCGACGCCATCTTCTTATCGAAACACCAATCTTGTCTTCAGCTACAGCTCCGTACTCCCCACAAGTTGACGAGCCTAACGCAAATACGTTTGAAGAGGAGCCTCGAGCCGAAGAACAAGCCAATGAAGACGTCGACACAGATGCCAAGACAGTTGATACAGGCGCTTTGATCACCCGTGTATTCGGTGAACGAATCGTGAACTTGCTGGCTGCCGATCCGTGGGGCGATCGACAAGATGGTTTCGATGCTATTAAACTCGCGGTGAAGAGGGCCAGCGTATCGACGATCGATGCAGTGACACGACAACGCTTACTATGCGCTTCACTTGCAGCTGTACAGTGCGGCGTTGAGGATCGAGTTGCTCCTGTCATGTATTGTGCTTTAGAATGCTTTCGTGCAGTTCTTAAGGAGTTTGCTCGTGTCCTCCCCGATGAGCGCGCGCCTGCTGACACCGACGCAAAAAGCGCCGCAGTTCTCAACACGCAATTGTCAAGTTTGGTGGGTGCTCTAGTCAAGAAGTTAGGAGACTCCAACAAGCGAACACAGCGTGAAGCTACACAGGCGTTGGTTCGAATCGCCCGTCTTCGATCCTTGCGAGCGCTCCCACACTTGCTACTGCATTTAAGTGGACGTGAAGTGCCGCCTCGTCGGAAGCTTGAAACACTACGTCGTTTATTGCAGGAGTTCGGTCTTACTACTTCAACGGAATCCTCATCGCAACAAAAATTGACAGTCGAGAGCGTGCTCGAGTTCGTGGCACCAAGTCTCAAGATCGCAGAGGAGAAGACCCGCAAAGTCGCGGTTGAGATTCTTGCAGACCTTCAGACACGTACTAGTAACTCTACCGCTTGGCAGACTCAGCTCGCTCGCGCCGGAGCAGTCAAACCTGAAATGCTCCGTGTGATTACTCGTCGTGTTGAAGAATTGTTGGCTAAGCGTGAGCAGCAACAAGCAGCGATCGCGGCGGCAGCTGTAGCAGGCAGTGCAGCTATAAACCAAGCAGAAGAGCACGTCGATGATGAAGCCGCTTTCCCTCCAGCCGAACTGGTTGATGTTCCTCAGGAAGACGCTCAGTCGAGTATCAAACTGCTCGAGACTTCTTTGTTAAATGCACAGAATATCGTAGGCCCGGTGTGCTGGCGAAAACTTTCGAGCAAGACGTGGAGTGACAGAAAGGAGGCACTACTAGAGGTCGAGAAGGCCATGACAGAAGCCAAGTCGGACTTGCGCGACACTCGACCGACATTTGGTAGCTCTACCCAGAGTACATATGTGGCGTACAGCGCGCTGTTGCACCGTGCACTGGGAGACAGCATTGCGCCTGTGGTGAACACTGCGTTGGACACTTTCGTGACGCTCATAAAGGTTTATGGTCCGCGAATTGAATGGCGCGGGGCGGATGTGCGTGATGTGACGCTGCTGACTCTGCTGCGGTTGCTGACAGCGATGCAGAAGCCAAACACTCGAACGACGCGTGCTGCATGTCGTGGAGTTCTCAAGTTGGCGCGGCTTCCCAATGCCCGCCACCCGCTTCGATACGTTCTCTCGTGTGTGTTTGGCGGTGAGGGCAGCAGCGCCTGCGACCCGCAGGTTCAAATGCATTTGCTCCGTCTTCTAGTACCAGAGTTTGGCTTCCAAGCTGACGGATTGGGAGCATCGCGCGTGCTTGATGTGGTTAGAAAGGGCTTGACGCACAGCAGTGCTCGTGTTCGCCGCTCTGCTGCTGATGTTGCACTGAGTGCTCAACGCCTGCTAGGTCGGGACTTCGTGCTAGCTCGTCTTCAAGGTGTCAAGCCCGTGACTCTAAAGGAACTCGAAAAGAGTTTCGTGGATGGTGTTGGATCCGGAGGTGGTGAGCGTCCGCAAACTGTGCACGCTACTGCTGTGGAAGCCTCGGCACCTGGAGCAAATGGGGGCCCTGATCTACCTCCCGTGACATTCGGTGGACCAGGAGACTTTTCATCGAGGCGGTTGCTTCACAGTGCACCAGTGGGTATTGGGCGTCTGCAATACACACCGCTTAACGATGAGGTATCTGCGTCACAAACGCGAGCTTCAGTTCTTAGCAACGAGGAGGAAAACCTGATGGACTCGATTCTTGGAGGAGATCATTTCTAGGAGACAGTAAAAAAGAGATATGTGATGCATAAATTAATAGCTTAGTCATTTTAACGAACCTGCGGATGCGATTCTATCGTTGTTGCTACCTTGTTAGTGAAGAAAGGCGCACCGACTGCCCCCTGAAGACGTATCATAGCTGTTGCTCGCGATAAAAAATTGAATCGGATGTTCGAACTTTTCATTCTCGAAAACTGCTGCTTCAAACGACAATTCCATTGAGACCAAGCTAGCCTTATCATAGAGGCTGCGTGAGAAGGTTTTTACCGCAGGCAAACACTATTCTTTGCAAAGAGTATTTACTGCCCCTGAGTCTGGTTACTTCGATTTATAAAACAAATACTTTTTGCGAGATGGATACAGCAGTTTTTGAAATGGGTACGTTTACTATTTTGATTATTCCTAGGCAAAAAAAAACATTGCTGAGCAGTAATGCGTGACAGTGCCATTGGGCCACGGATGCTGTGCCAAATTGGCACAGTATCCTGCGGTTCGCAACATTTGATGACCTGGAGGAATACAATGCCAAATTGGCACAGCATCTTGCGGTTCGCAACATTTGATGACCTGGAGGAATACAATGCCGAATTGGCACAGCATCCTGCGGTTCGCAACATTTGATGACCAGCTACATTATCCTGGATAACAGCGGTTCGCAATATTTGATGACTTGGAGGAATACAATTCACTACGCATTATTGCTGATAGATGCCATAAATACGTCCCCTCCAAAAAGCCACCGTGATGACATCGATGCCTTTGCGAGACTTGAAGACTCACTATACAAAATGAGATGGAAGTTTACTGTACTTACATGTATTAACATAATAATGAACTACCTATTTATGATCTCGGTTAAAAGCTTAATTTTTATGGGCCAGCTCCTTTTTCGACTTAGCTCTGATTTATAAAAACCTTTGTGTAGCTTGGTGATCTGAGTTATTTAACTTGTAATTTCAGCATAAACGCTTAGTTGTGAGTTCGAAACGCAGAATTCCCCGTCCAGAAGGGCAAACACGATGTAATCGCTGCCAACCAACTGTGCTTTTGATATGATTCAATTGTAGCGATCTCGCACATCTCATGACAACTCTAAATTTATTTTAGAGACGCTCCAAGTCGGTCTAAAATAGAGGGCACAGTACCCGCTTTTCCGATTCTATCAAATAATTAGGTGTACAATGACGTGATAGGAACCATCAGTATGTTCAAACAGTGCTAAGTTGCCCAGCCACACTCTCGCATTCTCCGTATATCTGGTTCGGACAGTCTTGGAATTGCACCAGTGAATGAAAATTTGCTGGGCAGTCCTTCCCTGACGTTACCCAGCAAGTCTGCTTGAGAAATCCATTCATTTTGCAATTTACTCGGGTTCACGGATTTAGATAGGCATGCGTCTTTGCTTCCTTCTCTGTGTTACTGCAGTGAGCCTACTCGGATGCAGCAGAGCTTTTCCTTTGGCATCGTCCCCAGTTAATGCAGATTTCGATAATATTGGTGCCGACCAGGGCAACGATCACGAGAGAAGAATCTTAAGGGCAGCCAAGACGGCGGTTTACGATACATCCGATGACGAGGAGGAAGAGAGGGCAACAATGAGATTTGATGGTTTTGTTCGCGATAAAGTAGAAACGAAAAGTGGCTGACATCTTTACTCAACAGTGGAGAAAGCGTGTCGGCCGTTGCTGCAAAACTGGGCCTGGCCACCATGTCGACCGAAAAAGCGATGCTTCACCAACTGGAGAGCCCTGGTCAAGTTCCAGCGGATGAAGTTCGAGCGCGCGTATGGCAAAAAGCTGCCGTACGCGTATTTTGGAACGGGGTATCAAACGGAGGAGAAGACAAAAGAAAGCCTTCTGCAGTGGGTCATGGCGGGAGACTCTGTCAAGAGCGTCGCCAAGACACTTGGATTGGTAGGCTTGACGTCAAAGATGGAGTTGATTGGCCACCAGAACTACAAGGCTTACAGAACATTCCTAAAGTGGCGGAAGCAGTGGGCTGAAATGAGGGGAAACGGTTTTACAGCGAGCTAACCGCTTGAAACTCTGTTGCTTTGCCTTTGAATAGGTAGAGGTTGTTTTTGTTTGGTAGATAACCGAAGTTGGTTGTTTAAAAAACAAATATAAGCATGAACTTTTTTCTAAGTCATGTTAATTTCCGCTCAATGAGTACACGTAGAGAACATCCAGGTCCTTTACTTCCCATATCGGAAAGTGTGCCAAAAAAATATTTTCTTAAAAGAACATTATTCGAAACGCACTGATTTTTGCTCACATGTTTCTGTTGATTCGCGGACGGTACAGCACTAATATTAATCTCGATTTGCCAGATAATTTATGGCAAGTTGAGATTAATATTGGTGCTGTACCGTTGTAACGTGAGCACGCTCTCCAGATTCTCGATAATGGATAAAATACATCCTTGAGAATCACTTCATGGCAGGCTTAGTCAAATTTAACAGCTTAAAAAACAAGATGTGTGTTACCTTGATGATGAGATCCCAAGTAATACTTCACAATATAATTAGTTTTCTTATTCACACGAACAGTTCGCTACTGGTAAAATTGAGGCACATGTAAGTGAGCTGTGCCAAATTAATAACTTTCAGGTTACGTCATCAGACTAGTGCAGATTTCAGCGAAGAGACATGCATGAATAGCACTTAAACGCGAAAGCACCGCATTTTTTTTAACTTAGACCCTAGTCGTTTTTGCTAAACTGTAGCAGTGAACCTGAAGCTGATAAAGTAATGGGGAAGGGCGCGTCACCGTCCGACGGTGGTGTTCTATAGCTGATAACGTATTAATACTGTACATGCAATAGCGGGAACCTCTATCCTCGTTAGACATTGGAATAAAATCCTGCGAAACAAGGACGTTTTCATCGATAGTCAATAATCACTTGGATACGGTAGTACTTTGATATCGACCCAAGGTACATGCACGAATCTCCTACCACATTACTACATGTAAGTACTAGTCTTTGAGCGCATTCACATTAGGTGCTATTTGGGTACTTTAAACAATAGTACCGTGTATACTGTTGCTGATAAAAGAAGTGTACTTGAATCTTTTGGATTCGATGAGGCATCCATGGATAGAAAAAAGCTATTTCTCTTCCCAGTATTTTGCCGGCTTTGTCTATGTCGCCGATATCACCCCGTCAGTCGTATCTAATTCCAAACTACGTACATGTACATGCACTAGAGTATACTACGTATTGCATTCACCTTCACGCAACTTGAGCTACTTCTTAACACATAGAAGTCGTCTGTTGCTGCTGATGGGTAGCGCTTTTGCACGCTTCACCGCTGTTGTTAGCTTAGTCTTTTTCCCTTTTCGCTCCGACTTCTCATGTCCCACCCTTGTGGACAGCTTGGGCCTCTTGGGTTTCTCTTCTATTTCTTCCTCTTCCCCACTCGAAGCGGTATTCTCCTCTTGTTCCACCGCTGTAGGCAGCTTCGTTCTCTTGGGATTCAATGTCATCTTTTCTTCCTCCACCGCTGGCATCGCTTTTCTCGCACTTGCCTTCGTTTCCTGCTTCTTCGGGGCTGTTGTCTGCTTCTCCTTTTTTGACTTTGCGGCCTTTGGCTTTGCCGTCTTCTGCTCTGGCATTGCTGCGGTTGTTTCCAGCTGCAGTGCCACATTCACCGAATTAATACTAGCTGCATCATCTCCATCGCCGTCGAGTGTACTATACTGGTGCGTCAGTTGGTGAAGCTCTTGATTCTTCGCAAACCTTGCAAACCATTCGGCATTTCCCATTTCTTTCCGCTTTGTCTCCACAGATTCCGCCGGCGCCCCCTTATACTTCATGGGCAGAGAACCCCTGGGGACAAACTTTGGCAGGGCATCGTCGGCGCCAGACTGCAGCACAAAGCCGTAGGCTTGTTCAAACTGATTTCCATTGGAGCCCTGTCGTCTCTCGTCGTGCTTCTCGCCAAAAGGTTTGACGTGGCCCTTCAGCAGCCAGCAGCGCGCTCTTCTGGCAAAGCTGCTGCTGTCCATGAAGTCCACCTGCAGGCGGTTCTCCTTGTTTAAGTTCCTCAGCCCCACCTCGGTGCCAGGGGAGCGAATAGTGACCACACCGGGCCACATGGGCCAGTTTAGGTGCCTGATCCAGCACTTGACGGACCATGTGAACGTTTGATAAGGCGCCACGCGGCTGCTGTCCACTTCCACGACCTCGTCGTAGTCGGAGGGCCACCCGTCGTATGTGATCTCCAGCTCCTCGGGCGACTGGACGCTTAGCACGCGAGCCACGCTCCAGATGCCGTCATGGTCCATAACATCTAAGAGGGAAGCAAGAGTTAGAGAAGTGCAGAGAGGCAATTGAGCGGTGAAGCTACTACATACCTAGCCAGTCGCCCTCGTGTAGATCGGCGAGTGGGGGCGGCGAGGACACTGGACGGGGCATGGAGGTGAGTTTTTTTCTCGCGATGCTAAACGTTTTGTATTGTTTAAATAATTTTTATTTTAAAAAATAGCAATGTTTAGCGGTAAAAAATAATTTGAAATGTGAATTTTGGAGTGGCTTGCTCAACAGTGTGTGTGGAGAAAGCGTGTCAGCCGTTGCTGCAAAACTGGGCCTGGCCACCATGTCGACCGAAAAAGCGATGCTTCACCAACTGGAGAGCCCTGGTCAAGTTCCAGCGGATGAAGTTCGAGCGCGCGTATGGCAAAAAGCTGCCGTACGCGTATTTTGGAACGGGGTATCAAACGGAGGAGAAGACAAAGGAAAGCCTTCTGCAGTGGGTCATGGCGGGAGACTCTGTCAAGAGCGTCGCCAAGACACTTGGATTGGTAGGCTTGACGTCAAAGATGGAGTTGATTGGCCACCAGAACTACAAGGCTTACAGAACATTCCTAAAGTGGCGGAAGCAGTGGGCTGAAATGAGGGGAAACGGATGCGTTGACGCACAGCTTTTCGGGAAAGCACTAAATTTGCAGCGCCAGCTACGAAAAATTGACATCCAACACAAGCTTAGCGGCGATATTGACTGCACCGACATCACGACGTGAGTGCGTGTGCCAGCTTGAAACTGTTAGCTTTACTAGACTATATTAAAGTGTATTTCACATTTACGTGTTATGATCGTTGTAAGTTACTTGAAGTAACTGGGAAATAGTGTAACCTCGCCAAGTCACGGAGCCCCAGTTATGAGCAAGACCACAGAATCAATTCTGCACCAGAGTGCAAATTTACCGGATTAGAAGTTGCTGCGTACGAAATCTGTAAAGCGGCGAGAAGACGGCACTGATACCGATCAGAGCTGTCCGCTGGTGTTGATAGTGCCGATATTCACCTTTCGAGCAGATGAATGTTTGTACATGTATTAATATGTGTTGCTTCTTAGATTCAAACCTAACTTTCTAAATCGGAAGTCTTTTTGGAACAATCTTCATGCTGCAACCTACGAGGGCTTTACGTGTTAGATGTGAACAGTTTAACCCATGTTAGTTTTTACAGTGGTGTGCTTCAACATGATGGCTATCTCCAGGGCTGGATAAATTTGGATGATATCCCCCATTAATGGACAAGAAGTCGATGTACTTTAAGGCACTGCTTTGCTTTGGAGTTTTTTTCTTCTTTTCATATCAACCGCAAAGTTTAAGGATGTTTGGGCGTTGTTCGCGGGGTTTTGATCTGTTCCTAGGACTGTTTCGTGCAGTTTCATGAAACTGCACGAAACTGCACGAAACAGTCCTAGACAAGCCTTGCCAGTTGTCGCCGCGCTTCGAACTTCAAGGCGTGGTTTTGGTGTCGAACGATGCCAAGAGCAGCTTTTGCTGCAACTTGGGTTGTTTTGAAAGCGACCCGTTGGGTCTTCAAAATGACGGCATGGATAACCCAAGGGGATAAGCGAGAAGTATCATTTAGCCCACGAAAAACACGCAAAATAAATAACCAGCAAAATTACTTGCAGTCGCATGTTGCACGAAGATGGGACAGGATCAAAAAGTGCGACCACAAAAGGTGCAACCGTAACGTTGTAGTTTATGGCGTGACTGGTATAAAAGAATGTCATGTAAAATGATCATCTGCGTTTGTCTCTAGGAGACTTGCGTGAGTTTCTTCCACTACACGTACTTTAGGTGACGTAAAGTTGTTCATGTCTGTATGTTTATCCATACCAATGAATCCTAACCGATCGCTTCCATTTCATTCAATCAGTTGCTGTTTACCGGGAACTCTGGCAGCGTTGCGCTAGCGAAACGGTCACGGTCGTGCTTCACGCTATAATCGGTGTTCGGCCCAGCCGGAACAATGCCGAACGTGTTGATAGATATGTGAGAACCATAATAATGGTCTCGGATGTGGCGGAAATGAGTTTTCCTGTCCATCGATTTGACCACGGGCGGGAACCGGAAGATCTCGCGCGTATACTGACAAAGAAATCACACCAAACATTCAAACATTCACAGCATTAGTCGATAAGAACAGCAAACGCATCGACTACCACTCACGTTCAGCAGGTTTGGGTACTTCTTGATCATCTTCTTGTTCGCTTTGAAGTGGACATAGAAGACTTCGTCGAACCGAATGAGCATCGAATACAGACGCACATCCGCCTCAGTGAACACGTCTCCCATGAGGAAACGCTGCTAGGACAGGATTTCCTCCACGCGGTCTAGGCTTTGAAACAACTTGTTCACGGACTGATCGTACTCGTCTTGAGTGGTTGATAAGCCGCACTTGTAGACACCGTTATTGATGTCGTTGTAGATCCACTCGTTGATCTCGTTAATGTCCTCGCGGAACTTGGTTGGGTACAGGTCAATCTTGGACGGAACGCTGGCGTCAAACGATGAGTTGAACATGCGGATGATGTCAGCGGACTCGTTCGAGACGATAGTGTTCTTGACTTTGTCCCATAGTACTGACACTGTGTAGTGCGCAGCACATTTCGTACAGATCACGTACGAATTGCGCATTGTTCACGGTATCTAGGGTGGCGCCTTCGGACGAATACTGGCCGAGCCCCGATAGACCGGGCAGCCATGGGTTTCCCTTGGGGTTGTAGTGTATCCCGGGGTTTGGAAACCAAAACTTGAACACGCGACGATGCGCGGACTGACCCGCACGGAAAGTAGTCGAATGTATTGATGTAACTTGCAACCACTTGAGTGATTGAAAGCAGAATATGAAGTGAGGTCGAGTTGGGAGCCACCAACTCTCACTCAATGCAGAGGGCATCCCTTAGCTCAACACGGCCAAGCTGAGAGGCAGACAATCTGGCGTCACCAGATTGAGAGACGGACTGAAATGGCCAGCTTCTCCAAAGCTGTTCTGACCCACAACAATCAAGCCCAAAGGAAACATGTAAGCTCGACCAACCCAATCCTCATACAAACTGGCCCAAGCACTGACAGCTTAGCCAGCAGATATAACAGCAACTTCAACGTCCTCCAGCTGGCAGCCGTCGGATACTCCTGGTCATCTGTGATCCCTTCTCTGGCTTGTGCGTACGCACCACTGGCGGTGGAGCCAAGGTGAAACGCTTTCATCCGCTACAGGGGTCTACGAAGGTTCAGCCAACCTGATCGTCCTCTGGGTCGCTGGGGCGTGTGCGCTGGAACAAGGGGTGTACAACCGACACGCCAATAATGTCCTGCAGGCCTTTCATATAGAGTGTGATCAATGTCCTGCAGGCCCATCGACATGCTAGTGAAACGTATAAATGGTATCGGTTCACCTCCGCGGGGAACTCGGTGCCGGGGTCGGGTTCGATCCAGTTGCGGAATTTGGTCGTTTCGCAAACAAACTTGGTCTTCTCAGAGACCCACGGGATCTTGGTTGCCATAGCTTCTGGTGGTCAAGGTGTATGCTAAAGTGAGTGGACCGGAATCATAAGCACTTGTTGGCAGTTCGTTGTATTGCGAACATTTTTCAGCAGTAATAATCCGTGTTTTGTAAACACAGATTATTACGGCTGAAAAATGTAAACAGTTTACTCCACGTACACGTGCATAAAACCAGGCATTAAAAGGAAATACGCAGGATTGGCTACATACAGAGCTACATACAGATGGACCCTTCCGTAGTCATAGCGCGCGGGAACCTTGTCACGGGGTGGCACAACCAGTTGTTCCAACAAAATTACAGCTTATGGGTGCTCGTGATCACCATGAAGCCTTCTGCGGGATAGAAGTGGAAGACTGTCCGGCAAGCGACAACCCGATGGATGCATTCGAGGAGACTGGGGCGAAGCAGAGGACGACGAGGTGGGGCTTGATACTAGAGAACTGTAGTTTCTGGAGTTGGAGTAAGGAATATCTGAACAAAATCCGGATAAGCTAGAAATAATTTTCTGTGGATATTTTGGGATGCTCCAATAACTCCAAGGAGTTATCAGGGCGGCCGATAACTCCAAGGAGTCTATTTTTGGAGCAACGCTTCGTAACCCTCGATTAGCTCCATAACCCTCGAATACCTCCAGAAACTACAGTTCTCTACTGAAGATATTAAGGAACATCTCAACCATGCTTATTCGAGATTCAACGGGTGTGGCAGATAGATATGTGCAGAGGCTTAGGACAATGTAGCGAGAGGAATTAGGCGAGATGGAATATATGTTGCGGATTGGGCTGCCGAATCGCACATCTTTGTCACGAGGTAGGTCTAAACGTTTCTGGACGTTGATTGGCTACTCGGCATTCTTTAATAATGGCCTGCAAAAGCTACGTGAGAACCCTTCTTGTAAGAAAATAATTAGACTTCTTACACTTTACAAGAAAATATTTATTAATTGTTCTACTCGATTATTTTTTTGCTGTAATAAAATGTGGAGCACATAGTGGTAGGCGATCTTTTATATATTTACGCTACATGCAGATCGCTTCCGCTTTGAAGCGCATATGCCCTCCGGTTTAGCTTTTCGCCATCGAAGTATAGTGAGGACCCCAACATTTTTTGTCCTTAAAAAACGACCAAACCTCGTTTAAGTACGACGGAGTTTGTCCTGAGTTAAGGAACAAAATGACTTCCGTTTGTAAGGGACTCAGACCAATTAGGGGGAGTCGAACATCTGAAATGAGCACCAAATTATAAGCATCAGCAAGCACAAACATAAGCATAAATGCAACCAAAACGTAAGCCGGGGGACTCAGTTTTGCGAGTCCTACTTTATGTTTTTCGTACTTAGTAAAGATGAGTTGACCAAACATTCCGTGCCGCTCCGATCACACTTCACAAGTGAACACTCGGCGATGCCGAAGCAAAGTGAGCGTCAGCTCTTGCTACGAGAGATCGTTGATATCACGGCAGTCGCGGAGTTGGAGGAGGAAGACGAGTACTGCAAGTGTGCTGGGCGCGGAAAATTGTCAAATGCCAGTACCGTATAACCTTAGTTAAGAGATACTCTTTGTTAAGGGATACACCAGTCTGGCGTGGTTGAAGTTGAGACGAAATGAGTGCTTGTCTCTCAAACAAGCCACCTCCGGAGGTGGCTTGTTTGAGAAATAGGATCAGCAGAATTTGAACCAAAACGTAAGCATCAACAAGCTCGAAATATGAGGACGATTTTCGAGATATTCGACTGCCCCTGTTGCGGTGTCATACTTCTCTGTCCCACCTCAAAATGACGATTGGTTTTTCAAAGATCGTACATAAACGAATAACCTAGTTCTATTGGATAAAATAAAAATGTGATTACGCTTGTCGCAGTACACTAATATGATGACTGGTGCATGCTAACTCACCCGATTCAGCTGCTCCTGTGTCAAGTATAGCTCACTATGAATGAGCATACGAGCCCAACATGGCTCTAAGACCCGCGTATAGTTGACATAACTACGCTAGATTACCTTCGCTTAACTACTCGAGAATATCTATCGTGGCTTCCCTGGCAACCAAGTACCATTTCACGACAACTCAACTAGGTCACTTAGTTGATCGGTCAGTTTTTTTTAACGAAAACTAATAAAGTTTAAAAATATTTAAAAACGGTCTTTTATCGAGCTATTTGTTTTGAAACCATTGGACATTTTCGAGTTGAGGCCGACGGAATGAAGCCCTACTGACAATTGACACTCTCGAGGTCGATACTGGGTGGTGAATATATTGCGCTCAAAGAACATGCCTTACTACTACCATGCGCAGACCAAGAAGGTATTCTGGATGGACGGCGTGCTACTTAAGTACTGCGTAGCTTGCTCGAACATGACACATCAACGACAAGAAGATGCCGGAATTAAGCCACCTTCACTAGATCGCATAGTTAAACTACTTGCATTCAAGCCATCCAGTATATTGTTGGCTACATAGTAATAATTGTTTTGCATCGCAGTTTGGAGGCATCGAGGGTAAGATGAAACTAATCAGACCATGACATCTATTCATAACAAAACAAATGGTTTGAAATTCAATTTTTTGATAAAAGACCATTCCATAACTAAGTGTGCTGCCATTATGACTTCAACTTGGCTGTTTGCTCTATGGGAATGATTGTTTTTTATGGAACACGGTTGTCACTTAGCTACCCTCCTAACGGCTATCCGTCCACCCTGTAGAACCCAACGCTCCTCCTGCACTTCCATCCCACGGGGTCTGCGACCCCTCCTCTGCATAGTTATTAGCCGTCTCGTTCACGAAAGCACAATCCCATCTTCCACAACGCTGCCAATAGGTCCGTGGCGCAGCCCACGTGATTGCGGGCGCGCGTGACCAGGGCTGTCATACCCTGAGCGCAAATCTGCATGGCTTGCACACGGCGTGCCGCCCAGAAGGGGGCCGGCCTGGTGCTGTATTGTACCAATAATACTTATATTAACTTTTACTATATTCTATGACAACCCCTATTAGGGGTTGTCAGATTTGCTCTCAGGTAGGTTTTCAGATGGCGATTAGGGCCTATCACATGTTTGAGAATTTCAAATCTTTTCAGATCGCTATCTAAACGATAAAGCTAAGAAACACCTACTGTCCAGGTTGGCTTTGCATGAGACGGGGTATTAAATGTCGAGAACGCAGCATTTTCACAATACAATGCATACGGACACCTTACGGCTGTTGCTGCACCTCAAACGTGGGGCAGCACCTCACGTTCCGGTAGCAGCAAAACAAGATGCGGACGCTATGAAATTCGGTCCGGTTTATGGATGTACACGAAGAAGATGGACCAGGATAGAATACAGCCAATGAGGGCGCAGTATGAGACCATGTTCCAGAGACAGAATTGTATATTCTCAAATAATGTTTCTATTTGTGTGCTCACAAATACCAATCACAAATGTAGTTGTGTGGTCCACAGCGCAGCGCCGAACATGCTCATGCGTATTCTCTGGACCGAGAGGACCATCGCTGCAAACAAGGCCAAGACGTACCTCGAGGGCCTGAAGTCCTTCGATGTGACCAAGAGCCACACCATGGTATGCACGGTTTATCCAGACGCCGATCACCACAAGTTGCGCTACAGACTGCTTCAGTTTCGAAACCTGTGGTGAGGCCTCCGACGTACACTGCGTCTGGCGGGGGGAGCTACTTACCTGCCTTGTTTCCAACCGCGTGTCTATCTACGAGTTCAGTAAGCACACAACAGCGCTGTCTTCCCCTAAGAAGAAGAAGCTGACCCCTTCGCAGAAGGATTTTTGCCGAGAGATGGCAGAGCATCATCTTCGGGCTTTACGAATCCGCCATGCTATGCCTCGCAAGTTTGCGACCCCCCCCCCCCTCCTCGACAACTTGCCACATTTGAGCGTCGTCGTGAACAATTATCCTCGTACCCATCTCGACAACCACGACCTAGTAGACGACCTAAGGGACTGGATACATCCGAGGAGTTTGACTGGTCTTGAGGCAAAAGACAAGCGTTCACTTTCGAATGGGATGTGGAAAATCAAGGCAAGCCTGTCGTAGGCAACGGATTCGATGAAAACCCATACATAATTGGACTTACTACGAAAGGGTTAATGATGCAGATGCTTCTACCACCGGACACGTTTATCTTGCATGTCGACGCCATGTATAAGATGAACCAGCGCGGCTATCCTGTGATAGTAGTTGGAGTTTCTGACCGCGCCAGGGTCTTCCATCTTGTGACGCTGCTCATTGTCTCCCAAGAGACTCAGCCAGTATTTGAAGCTGCATTTTGGTCTCTGTGGCGTTTGTTTTACTACATAACGAACAGGGACCTGATCGCTCGGAACGCGCCAACCAGGCCCCGTACAACACTCTCTCCGCGGTATCGAACGCCGGGGTTCCAATTCTTGATGTGTTTTTTTCCACGTTGTGAAAAACATTTAAAGGCGATTAAAGGATTTCCCTCGCTCATAGCGGCGGGGCTGTTGCAAGACGTGTACGATCTGCACTTCGTTCGTACGAATTAAGACTGTAACCGAGTGCAGGATGTGATTTTGTCCGACTGGCCGAAGAAGTCATACTTGTCTGGCTTTGCAGGCTATATGAGCGAGCAATTGTTGTACGGTAGATTCTGGAAGTGGAATGGTGCTGGACTTCGACCTTTGCTGCAACGAACAACCCGGCCAAAACATTCAATGCAAGGCTGAAACGAGACTACCACTTATGTTCGGTTTACCGACCAATCAGGGCGAGCGAAGAAAGTCTCACACTTTTCACTCGCCAAGTCGAAAGCCATCGACTAGCTGCGGTGCCACACCGCGGCGGCTCATTCCCGTTTGATCCCCGAGCAGCACACGCGCTCTTATTCACGGTCTCCACGTTGACCTCAGCATGCCCCATGTCGGGGCATCTCGCGGCGCGAAAGCGCACGCCAAGTCTGCTGCTACCAAGCAGCAGACCAAAGAGCTCTAAGCCTCGCGGCAAAGGCTCTGCACTACAGGAGGCTACTGAGGTAGCCCCCAAGGCCGTCACCTCGTCTGGTGACGCACCAGCGGATACGGGCGCGAGCTCACGCCGCAGTCGATCGCCTTCGTTGCCGAAGGACGATGGCCCGAACCCGCGCTTCGCCGTGCGGGAGCACAGTCCTGGCACCGTGGCTGAAGCCAGGGCCAAACACGATGGCAGCCACTCCGAGGATGCTGCCGGCGAGCGCCTAGTGAGGGTGGACGCGAGTCCGTGCACTCACTCGGAAGTGACCATGGTGGCCACAGCCCGATGAGTCCGGCCGACGAGGCCATGGACTCATCCAATACCCGGGCTGACGAGGACCATAAACCTCGTCGTGTCCTCAGGAACCTTTCGTTCCCTGAGGGTCGTGAGCGAGCTCAGGCTGCCAAGGCGGCAGCCGAACAGAGCAAGCACACCAAGAAGCGGAATGCTTCTAGGTCACCATGCCGTGAGGCGCTGGAGATCGGGGTTGGCCCCTACAAGAACCTCTTCGCCTCAGACTCTGATGAGGAAGAGGGTGCTGTCAACGACCCCCAGGAGATCTCGAACGATCTCGACCGGCAGCAGGAGGAATTTCAAGCTGCCCAGCGAGTGTGGGGGCGTCCTACGACGGGGTCGCACTCGCCAGGTCACGACGGCTCGCCTGCTCGCAAAGGAGGAGCGCCACACCCGCGAGGGTATTGGCCTTCAGAGCCTAGCTCCGGTGCTGAGCTCTACTTGGAGCAGCTCGTTGCTTCTCGTGGGCTCATTGGAGGGCACACTTCCAAGGGTGCGTACGAGCGCACCTTGGTGCAGCGGAACCCACTGTTCACGGAGAACGTCGAGGCTGCCAGGTGCGTGCTTCTAGCACCGCACCGAATTCCTCTCAAGGAATTCACGACTCGGCGCAAGAAGCCCGAGAATCGGGGTGGCCTCCATCCCGTTTGGGGTTACCCCTGGATCTGCCTCAAGAACTGCCAGTCGTGGGGCGCCGCCGACTTGCTGTTCTGGAAGTGGGTAGCTTCTCATAGCTACTAACAGGAGAAGCTCTGAGAGCTCCAACAAGATCTATTGCTGTCCTATATCCTGGACCAGCGCGATCTTCGGATTGAATTTGTCCATTTGGTTAGCAAGCGACTGCTACCAAAGGACTTTCAGAAGCTGATTCTCGTTTCGAGAAGTTGGGTCCTCCTCCTCGCGGGACGCCTGCGGCGTCTGGGGAGCGGCAGATCCCTGCGGATCATGATACCGCTTCAGACGGCCCACATAAAATGTCGGGTGCGTCTTCATCGACTTAGGCAGATCGTTGATGTACGAAGCACCATGTCTGGCCAGGACCGCGAACGGCCCAATGAAGCTATGCTTCAGCTTGTTGCTCCCTACCGAGCTGACAGTGTCTAGTGGTAGGTTTCTAGTGTCGAGTAGGACTAAGTCGCCCACCTTAAACACGATAACGTTTCCTCTTCCATGTTTGTCAGAGTACTCTTTTTGTCTGTCCTGAGCTATTGCCACAGCATCACGGACTCGGTTGATCACATTCAACCTGGTGTCGATAAAGGATTCCACCTGTTTCCGCAAGGAAACAGGTCTCAAGTCCGAGACCTGGGAGGAAAGGGCTTTCCGAGCCTCTCCCCCACTTAAGATCGAAGACTCAGTGCCCCCACGCAGAGTGAGGGGCACTCGCGGGTGACGCATCCCGTTCAGGTAGAACGGGGTGAACCCGGTCGACGCGTGGACCGCGTTGTTGAGTGCAAACTCAACCACGGGGAGTCGCTCTGACCAAGCTGTCGCACAGACACTGCGCAGAGTGTCTTCGAGCACCCGGTTGACACGCTCTGTCTGGTCATCCGTCTGGGGATGGCCAGCAGTAGACATATGCAGCCTCGTTCCAAGCAATTGGAACAGCGTTTGCCAGAACGCAGCGGTAAACCGCGGGACACGGTCCGAGACGAAGGTCTCCGGAAGACCGTGATGGCGGAAGACGCCATCCACAAACAGCCTAGCGGCCTGTTCGCCAGTGACCGTGTCTGGCACCGGAGCAAGATGCACCAGCTTGCTCAGCCGACACACGAACACCAAGATGCCGGTGTTGCCGTGGTCGTCGGCGGGAAGTCCGAAGACGAAGTCAAGACTCATTGACTTCCAGCAGTCTGCCGGGACAGGCTGACTCTGCAAAGGGGCCGAGGCGTGCCCCTCGGGTTTCACCCGCTGACATGTTTCACATGTCTTCACGTACCGGGCCACCCACTTGTACATGTGGGTTCAGCAGAAGACCTGTGAGACAGACAAGAAGGTCTTCTCGCGACCCAAGTGGCCGCTGGAGGGCGCATCGTGCGCCTCCTGGAGGATATCAAACTTCAGATCCTCGTCGTTGGGAACAACGACCCGCGGAGGCTCATGGGGCTCCACCCGATAATAGAGGAGGCCATCCTGCCAGTCATATCGGTGGAGACGGGACCGCTGTCGTGGCGAGAGCCATTCAGACTTGGCCTCCTTGACTGCGGTCAGGAATCGCACGAGAGACGCGAGTGACTCGTCGTTCCGATACGCCATGCGTATCCGATCGTAAAGATCTGTCGTGACACGGGTGATGTGGGCCAGCTCATAGTCTGGCCTGCGAGACAACGCATCAGCAAGCACGTTAAGCTTGCCTGGCTTGTACTCGACGCGGAAGTTGTACTCCGCGAAGAAGGACAGCCACCTCGTCATCCGTTGGGATAGGCGTGGCGAGTTGGTCGCCGTCCGCAAGGACGCGTGGTCTGTATAGATCACAAAGGGACGAGAGCCCAGAAGATGCACCCGGAACTTAACGAGGGCATACTTCATGGCAAGCAGCTCATTGTCATGAACGGGATAGTTCCGTTCGGCAGCCTTGAGCTGCCTGGACTGGAGCGACATGACTCGTTCGTGTCCGCCTGCATCGTTGTGCAGCAACGCACAACCGATTGCGTAGTCGGAGGCATCGCAGACGACGCTGAACGACTTCGTCTCGTCCGGCAGCGCCAAGACCGGCGCCTGCTGAAGGCTAGCCTTGATGCTTTCAAAGACATCCTGGTGCTGACGCTCCCAGCGCCAGTCGGAATCCTTTTTGTGAAATTCCGACAACGGTCAAGCCAGACCCGCGTATCCCGCGCTGTACTTGTGGAGGTAGTTGGCCAAGCTCAACCACTTCCGAAGATTCTTCTGGGATCGAGGCGTGGGCCAAGCTGCAATGGCTTTGACCTTCTCCGGGTCGGCCCGAGCGCCGACGTTGCTGACGAAGCAACCGAGAACCTTGATCTCTGGCGAGGCAAAGACGCACTTGTCGATGTTGGCATAGATCTTGTGGGCTCTCATGACTTTCAACACCCGACGGAGGTGACCCAAGTGCACCTCCATAGCCGTCTTGCCATCCTCGGCACGGCTATGGACGAATATATCGTCGAAGTACGTCTGGGCGTACGCACGCAGCGGCCTGAAAAGCTGCGTGACCAAGCGATTAAACGTCGCTGGGGCATTATACAGGCCCTGCGGCATGACAAGCCACTCCCAGAGCATGCCGTTCGGAGTGCTTACCGCTGTAAGCGGGATGTCGCTTTCGCGCATCAGGATCTGGTAGTATCCGTCCACCAGATCTAGCGCGCTGTACAGCTCGCAGCCGGCCATGTTGTTTAACAACACATCCTTTCGTGGGATTGGTGTCTGAGCCGGCACCGTCGCGTTGTTCAGCTTGCTGTAAGCGTGAGCCAGACGCCACTTCCCGTTCGGCTTCCGAACGCAGAAAGTTGGCGTCGAGTGTGGGGATTTCGATTCCCGCGCCATGCTTGCCTTTGCCTTCGCGGCAAGGAAGGCATCGATGACCTCGCACTGCTCTCGAGGCAGAGACCATTGCCGGGTGACACAATACTTTGTGCCAGGCACGAGATCGATCTCGTGCCGAACTCCTCGATCTGGTGGGAGTTGCAACGGTGGATCCTTGGATACCACGTCCGCAAACTCCTTCACCAAAGGATACACCGGGTCCTTGGGGCTCCTGAGAACTTCAGAACCCAAGCGCACCTCGCGTCGCTTCTTCATCTCTTCCAGGACGTCTTCGTCCAGGACAGAGGAGGAGTTTAACTCTTCTGGAGCGGTTTCCGGCTTCAGGAGCATCACCTCCGCGATCTCCCCAGCCTTGAGATTGACCAGGAAATCGTTCACCGCCATTTCCTCGAGGTTCAGGAGTTCTGACACCTCAGGCAGCGGCTCCAAATGGATGCCTGCTGCCTTGACGGGACGACCGGTCATGCCGTCGAAGATATGATAACACTCTTCGACCGGCCGAGTCAGAGGAGCCCGGGCTCGGACTCCGAGTCGCTAGGAGCGACTCCAGTCTGAATATTATTCAGACTCGACTTGCGGCGGCGACGGTGTCGTCGACGGCGACCGCGACGTGGTTCTTCGTTACCCACGTCGTGTGATGTCGCAATGACGACACCGGGAGCACTCACAGCTCTGTGTGGAACACTGTTACCCACACAGGAAGCGTGTTCCACGCCTTCCTCTTCAGTTAAGGTCTGGGCGACCGTTTGTGGACCTTGGTTACCCACCTGGCAGGCGCTGCCTGGCGCCACCGCCTTCGAAGCTTCATCCACTGGTCTTGACTCCGGTGGGGATCGAGGGCTACCCGCACAGGGCTGCCGCGCTCGATCAGGTGCAGCTCCTGCTGCCACCACTTCCGTGGAGTCGTCCAATACGTCGACGACTCCCAAATATTCTATGGATGCTACGGCATCCTGGCGGCCCTTGCGGGCAGCCCAGTTCCGAACAGAGGTGGGAACATGACTCATCAATGCTCTGTCGGATACTGCAGGGCGGCTTGCATCAATTGCTTTGCCGCGCCAGTCAATCCATGGCTCATGCTTCTCGAGCCATGACATGCCCAGGATCAGGTCATACTTGTCCATCTCAAGAACAGTGAACTGTTCCGAGCTGTCGAAGTCCTCGAACTTGACAGCTAGATTCATGTGGATCCGGGGAACGGTGATCACCTTCCCATCAGCCAGTTGCACTGACACTGTTCCTTTGCCTTTGCTCTCTCTCAAGGCATCGCCTCTTCGAGGGTGCTGGCCTGCATCCGGAACAATTGCGTGCGTGCAGGGCCCGCCCGGAGGCCATCCATGAACACCGTCACCTTGATGTGTTCATGGAGTGGGTTTCCCACAAGGGATGCAGTGAGCTCCCGCATCTCTTGGATGTATTCGTGCAGCTCACGCTTTCCTTGTTTACACGAGAGGAAGCGTGAGCGCTGGCGATATTCATAGTTCGCCGGAAGGAAGGCGACTCGAAGCTGTTCACACAGCTGAGCCCAGGATGCAAAGCATCCCGGCGTAGTTGCTTCACGCGTGTACGCCCAACTGTTAGCACGACCGCTAAGGTTGGAGAGGGCGAAAGCAACACGGAGTTGCTCGGTCGAGATCAGAGCTGCGTTCATGGCGAGCTCTACTTCTCGAACCCAGAAGTGAAGGTTTTCACCTTCCTTCCCTTCGTACGAGTTCACCTTCAGCCGCAACGGCTTCTGGTGAGATGGCTTTACTTCTGCCATCGGGGGTTGCATGCTTCCCCGCACGTGAGCGATAAGCCCACGTTCATAAGTGTCGAACGCATTGACGCGTTCGACCTGCTCGGCTGGCGTTGCCGCCACCAAGCTCTGCAAGGCCTCCATACCGAAGATCCCTGCCATCTTTCGAACGGACTCGTACTGAGAGTCGTTCAGATGAGGGAACTCATTCCGGTCCATGTTGACCAGAACTCAGAGGTTCAGGTAGTCTACCAGCGTTGACGTGGATTGACTACACGTGCTACCAAATGTGACGGGTCACACAGTACCTTGCACAGAGGAAGTGAGAGCTTCCGAGAGTATACAAACTCTCAGTGAACGGCGGTTCACTAGTCCCTGGCCTAAAGGGACAACTGACCAAGACTAGGTAGATTTAAGACTGAGTGTATTTATAGGTGTTTCTAAATCCATCTACATACTAAATGCAAGTCACCTATAGAGTATCCTAGATGTTATCCTATTGGTTGGCTTTGAGGGCGTGTAGCCTGGTGTGTCCACACCACGGAGCCCCTGAAGAGTGACAGGCACTCTTCCATGTAATCCCGTTACACTGTAACTCAATTAGCAAAGGTGAAGGTGAATAATAACTTAAAGAAAGTATTTTGTCAACGAGGACGAAACGCCTGGCAGCATTCACTTTTGTATCTGTAAGTTTAGTCGGCTCTGCAAAGTTTTATTGAGAGTTTGATGGCACTCTATATCTCACGAGCCACACAGATATAACCCTTTCGTGAGGCAAAGTTCAATCAATGCTGTCTGAGTGCGCGAGTGCATCCAGGGGATCCGTGCTATGCTACAGGTGCCGCACTGCCAACTGCAGAGTTGACGTGGTTGCAATATTCGGTGGACGCTCATCGAGATTGCTTGAATGTTGAACAAGGTAGACTGGGGCAACATTCGCGTGAGGTCGCTTGAATGTTGTTCTAGGCCGACTGGGTCAACATTCACAAATTTTGATATACATCTTCACAGTATATATGTTTCTGCGTCACTTGTTGATTTAATTTGTCAATACGAAACCAGTATCGTCATAGTTTGCCATAATTACTTATATGTCCTTATTATGGGTTTTAACAGGATAAACGACAGTTCTCGGATCGCCCTTAAGACTCTGGATACCGGTATAAATATCCAGAGAATTATGGTGTCCGGCAAAACACGATTCATAAATGATGGGATAATATTTATGGCCATTACGTAAACTACCATTTATTTTTCGGCTGCCCTGCTCGTCAGTACTAGCCGGTATTACAACCGTGCTCCCTGTGCATGACACCAGCAAACTGTTGTATATAATTATTCGTCCTCCTGGTCAGCTACTTTTTTTCCTAACTGCCTGCCGAAGTAAACACGACACGGCAGAAACTAACAAGACGCGCGAACAGCCTTCGACACTTGATGCACGATAGCGAGATGCCGCTTACTTGAACACCTTGGAGTCGGCGATGGGCTTGCCCTCCAGCTCGTCCTCGTTGCACCAGTAGGCGGCCACGCGAGCCTTCGTCTCGTCGTTCAGCTCCGCCTTCTTCCACGTGTAATACTCGGCGTCCGGGTTGGCCTCGACCATGTGCTTCTCCGAGTCGCCACGGAACAGCCAGCAGCCCGTGATGATGATCTCCGATCCCTCGACGCCGCACACGTCCATCACACCGAACGCGTACTTGCGCATGGCCTCCGAGCGCTGCAGGAAACCACCGACGGCGTTGCACGTCATGAACATCTTGGTGTTCTCGCTGTTGTAGTTGTAGTCGCAGAACCACAGAGAGTAGCCCTCCGTGTCCAGGTGCTCCCAGAACCACGTCATGGCGTCCGCCAGGTTCTTCGTGTTCGAGTACTGCACCTTCCACGCGTCCAGGTTCAGCGACGACGGCTTCTCACGGTTCAGCACGGCAAGCGGGTGCTCCACCTTCTTGGGCTTGGGGGCCTCCTCCTGCGGGGCGGCCTTCTCCTTCTTGGGAGCGTCCTTCTTGGCAGCCTTCTTGCCAGAGTTGTCGCCCTCGGCGGTCAAAGCCACGTCGATGAGCGGCACGTCACCGACAACAGCCTGGAACTCCGGCTGGTTCACCAGCGTCGAGAACCAACGGTTCACGGCCGAGTACGGCTTGCGGAACTCCTTGTCCAGCACGAACTTGAAGGGGTACACCAGAGCCGAGGCGACGACGATGTCAGCCAGCGTCACCTGCTCACCCACAAGGTAGGTGCGCAGGTGCAGGTGATTCTCGAGGGTCTGCAAAGCCTTCTTCACATCAGCCTTGGCCTTGGAGAGGGCAGCGGTGTTGAACTTGCCGACACCCAGGATGGGGTGCACCCACACCTCAAGGGGCACCTCCAGCTCGTAAGCGGAGAAGTCGATCCAGGAGTCCACCTGGCCAGACTCGAAGAACGTCTTGCCATACAGACCCGTGTCGGGGCGCAGGCGGGCGACGTAGCGGGCGATTGCGCCACTCTCGAAGATGGTGCCCTCCTCGGTCTCGAGGATCGGGACCTTGCCCACGGGGGTCTTGGCCTTAAACTCCTTGGACTTGATGTCCTTGGCGAAGTTGAACTCCGGCAGCTCAATGTCAATGCCGTTGAACTCGGCGGCAATGAGCACCTTGAAGGCGCGGTAGTTTCCTGGGTACGTGTAGAGCTTCTGCTCACAGACAAAGCATAAATGTGGTGAGCTCCATAAGCTAGGCTGGAAACAGCAGCAGCAGCATCAACTTCGTACCATCTTGGGAAGAGGAGGATGAAAAAAAAAAAACGACTGGAGCCAACGATGGGAAAATTGTAAATAATGGTTTTTATTTTTTTTAATGCAATATTTAATGTTAACCGTAGGCTAAAATACTTAGTGTGGGCCACAAATCAGCGCTAGCCCTAACTGATAAGGTTAAAACAATGCAAGAAGTTTGCTGACTATTTTTTTCTAACCTACGCCATTTCAGAGTGGGATATCGATCGGCCATCAGGCGATTATTAATAACGCGGCGTGCTGCTCTAAGTTAGAGCCTCTTACGTTATGCAGCAGTCATGCTCTATATGTAGTTGAACTGGAGCTGGCAGCCCCGGGAGACCATCGTTGAGCCATCCTTGGCGACATCAAACCGAGAGAAAATTCTCTGCCGATTGTGTCAGAATTCCTGACATTTGATGGTACTAAATAGTGGCTTCCGCTTAGATGGCACTCCGACAAACGAGACCATATCCATAGCATCTCGTGCAGCAATACTAGGTAATGACAAACTTTGACAAGCAGTGCTTTGGAACTGCAGAGCTCAGACAAAGAGTTACATGTAAAAAAAACTGCTTTCAAAGTTCCAATGTTTGACAGCGCCGGATAAAGTGTCGCACGTTTATGGCATGCCGTCGATCATTTCACGCGACCTTCGCGTAACCTCTCACAATAACCGGCGCTGGCTTTTTGGCCGCCCAGCACTTGACGAAAGAGACGAGCAGAAGGAAGCCCCGATCGACGCCGTAGCTCGACGGGAAAAGGCTGGAACAGGGAGCCAGAAGCGCCGCGTCCGTCGCAATCGCCCCCGCTACACACTTCTGCAGGCCCCAGCGACGCCTACACCCAAGCGGAGCGACACTGACCGCCCCGTAACAGCGCATGGCCAGCAGAGATAATCGAGACAGTGGTGGCCTCCGTGTGACCGAGCGCCAGCCAATCTACAGCGGTTCCAACAGTTCGGCACCATCCAGCCGCAAACCCAAGTCACGCCGCCCTCACGCGCCGCCACCACCGCCTCCACAGCGACCGCAGCAGCAGTTCGATCCGAACGAAATAGAGTACGGCATGGCCGAGTCCGAGCGGCAGATGCCCGGCAGTGATATGCCCTATTACCGCACAGACAGTGCCCCGAACGCCCAGGGATTCCCTAACGGCATGCTAGAAGCAGGGTGCGTCGCCGTTATTATGTTGTTACGTCGAGACTGGTGTTAACGTTCTTTTGTTGTGTTATCGGTAGTAATGGCTACTCGCCCATGAAAACTCCAATTGAGCTCAAGAAGCCGCTCAGCTCTAAACAAATGCGTTCTGTAGATGAGAGCTCCGAGGACAGTTTCGATAACGGCAGCTACGTGACCGACAAGATTCAGGGCGGCCCCAATGAAGGCATCGGCTGGTTCCACGCCAAGATCAAGGTCGAGAACTCCATCCACTGGGCCAACAACTACAAAATCCAGTGCTGCATGTTTTTCATTTTCATCTGCGGAGCTGCGATGACTGTCGCCTTCGCGGACAATGACGCTAATGCGTCAGTAGGACTCGTGGCAGGCAGTCTCATCACGCTCTTCTGTTGCTGCGCTGTGGTGTACACGTTTCTGACGCGCCCTACCTGGCGGAAACACCCGAACCCCATCATCTTCTTTCGCAGTATCTGCGATATCTGTCTGGTGGCGGTGCTGCTCATCACGGAGCTGTACAAGTGCGGTAATGGCGACTGCTCCAACACACTCACTGGGGCTTCCTGTACAGCCACAGCAGCGCTGACGCAGTTTTTCCTCTGGACGTCTGAGAGTTGGTTCTTCGTGATGGCCATTGACATGCTGTCGTCACTGCAGAGTCCGTTCACAGACTACAAGAGCAACGTTCGCCGCTACCACGGTTTTGTATGGGCCACGGGTATGCCAGATTGCTCTCTTTGTTTACAGTTGGCACTTCTTTGCTAATCTGTGAAATGTTGTAACTATAGGACTTTTGACGTGTATTTTGCTCGTGTCCATCCCCGACTTCGCTGGTGAATCTGAATTTGGGTATTGCTGGACTGCAAGCAAGAGCAAATTGCGCCATGACAACAGCGATGGCTCTGATAGTAGCGAGACAGGCAACCTTTGGAACCTCAACTTTCAGTACGTTCACTTGGCAACCTCTTTGTGATGAAAGAGATCGTAACTAACGCTGTTGTTTTGTGTACGATCAGGTCGTGGCTGCTCTTCTACATTTGGCTCATTTTGTACTGGGTTTACGCCATTACGTACGTACTTGAAGCTGCCTTATCTTCTTGGTTGGACCCAATATTGACCGGAAGCACATTTTGATTCTTTCCTACAGTGTTATCTTCTGGGCGTACAGACGTCTTAACTCCGGTCTATCGGAGACACTGCGCATGCGTCTTCGCGTGCTGCACTCGGTCACGATGTAAGTATTTTGTTTGCTTCAACAATATTGTGAGAGGACATTTCCTGATAATGTTCTTCTGTCATCTTCAGCTATGTGATTGCCATTATCATCTACTGGGGACTTTCTTTCTGTATCTACGTGCCGTTTTTGGTGCAGGGCAACGAACGTTCCAGCTGGGTGGAACAAATGATGAACTTCATGATCACGTGCAAGGGTTACTTCGACTTCGTCGTCTGGTTCCAGATGAACGATTTCCACGAGGTGTCGAAGAAGGGCAAAGGAAAGAAGGCGGACGTCGATGTGGATGTTGATCTGAGTCCGCAAGTGAATCTCGCTCTGCGTTGCGAGGTGCTGTACTACACGACGACAGGTATCATCCAGGCGGTGCGTGATACGCAGCACCTTCCTCCTGGAGCCAACCAGCAGGAGTTGTATCTGCAGCCTCAAGGCACGGAGGACAACCGCGGGTCACTTGGTGTAGACGAGTACATGATTCGAACTCGACCGAAAGCAGCACTTGGCAAGGGCACGTTATTTATTGACTACTGTCCCCACACTTTCCAGACTATTCGCGAGCACTTTGGCATTGACACGAATCGATACATCGAGAGTCTCAGCCGAACCACCAAGGAGCGTCTGAGCGAAGGTGCCAGTGGCGCCTTTATGTTCTTCTCGCACGACCAGCAGTTGATTGTGAAGAGTATGAGCGACGAGGAGTCGGTCTTCCTGCGCTCGATCGCTGCCGAGTACGCGTCTTTCTTGCTTACGAACCCGGACAGCTTGCTCACACGGTTCTACGGTTGCCACGCCATTCGGCTGTACGGAAACACGTTCAATTTCGTCGTGATGGCTAATTTGTTCAGTACGGAGAAGGTGATTCACCGCCGCTACGATATCAAGGGCTC
This sequence comes from Phytophthora cactorum, assembly GCA_016864655.1. Taxonomy (NCBI): domain Eukaryota; phylum Oomycota; class Peronosporomycetes; order Peronosporales; family Peronosporaceae; genus Phytophthora; species Phytophthora cactorum. The sequence continues at coordinate 506,905 of NHQK01000003.1, forward strand.
CTGGGTGAACCGCAGTGCCAAACACCCTTCGAAGGGCAAGCGGGTCACGTGTCGTCACTGTAACGCCAAGTACGTGTTCGGCTCGACTGATGCTGAGAACTGCCGGGCACGAGTTGGTCGTCACGAGCCGAATGTGATTCTCAAGGACAACGATTTGACGGCCAAGGTTCGCTTGGACGCGAAGGTCGCCGGAGAGCTGTACGACCAGGTTGTGAAGGACGCCAACTTCCTTTCGCGCTTGGGCATTATGGACTACTCGCTTTTGCTGGGTATCCACAACGTGGAGTACATGGTGAACCCGGATCTGGAGGAAGAGCCTGTCATTCCACCGAAGGATGCGGTCGGACCGAGACGCCGTACCATCAACAATTCCACGATGAACGGTGCGCCTCTGAGGGAATCCAAGCCTCGTCAGCACCTCCCACGTGTTGCGACGGGTACGCGTCGGGCGAACACCGTCGTGGGTCCATCGATTTACTACTTCGGTCTCATTGACATTCTTCAGACATGGAACATGGACAAGAAGTTGGAGCGCTTTGCCAAGACCAAGATGCTGGCAAAGGACGCTGATGGATTATCGGCCATTCCTCCTGCTGCGTACTGCGAGCGCTTCAAACGTAAGATGGGCGAGATCCTGTCCGTGACGACCCGGGACGAGTACGCGGAGTGCTTCGTGGGTGAGCGGAGAGGCAGCAACAGCGGCACCGTCAACGGAGACGCAGACCCCAACCGGCGTTTTTTTTAAACCGTGAGGCCTTGGTGGGAAACGAAGGCAATGGTGACGCCCCCCACCGAGGGCCCGCCCTCACGGAAAAAAGAAAGATCCATCCCCTGCTCGGAGGGTTTTTATGTTGACGACGTGCTGCTGCAAAGTCAGCGGGTGTACTTTTAGATGAACAACACAAGCAGCCAAAAGCACCAGTCCAAGCGAACAAGTGACTGCAGTTAATCAACCAACCGATAATGAATCGAGCCATGCAGTTTTGATATCACCACTTTTTCACAAGTGCGAACCGTTTCAACACCACACTTAGCAACGTCCGTTTTTGGCGGGAAGTGGCTAAATATCTTGATTTCACTATACCCTCTTAGCTGAAACCTACTGGCAAAAACGGTCAAATCCACATTTTCAACGAAAACCCGGACCTTCCGACGTCAATGGCAACAGCTCATGACAATCGCTGCCGTCCAGTTCGCAACTCGCTGCTCAAGTGGCAGCTGCAACAGGATCAGAAGCGTATCGCGGCTACACAGCGTCGTCTGATGCGCATGGCAGCGCCGTCTCTAGGGCTAGACAGCTTCGACAGACGAACCGTTCGGAGGACTCGACTGCATCACGACCCAGAAGAAGACGCACTTATGACGCTGCTTATGGAGCGAGAAGAGCGAGAAGCGGCCACATCCAATCAACACATGGAACGATCAAAGCCGTCCAAGATACTGTATCCGTCAAAGTTGCCACCGTTGCGCCGTCCCGACGGATCCAAGCCAAAAAGTAATAATTCCATCAAGAATGTCACTTTACGCTCCACAGGACAGAAACTCAATGCTGCCGGAGATTTCTACTCTCCAGTACGACCAAGTGAATCTTCGCTCAACAGTTCGAGCTCGGGATTCCGACAAAATTTAGCTTTTTCGAGGATTAAAGCTCCGACACCGAAACGGATGGCGGGGGCGACAGCAGCGCCGTCACCAAAGAATCCGCGGACGTACGACCAGATGAAGACTCCGGACAGGTGGCGCACCACTGCAATGCGGTCGAATCAGGAAGAGTTCAACGAGTCGGCGGTGAAGCGGTGGGAGGAAGAAGATGCTCTACAAGCAGACAGGTTGTTGGAGAAAGCCGCGAGGGATGGAGACAATGAAGCGCTCTGGAATGATTTATTTTACGGCACCAAAGCTGCTCATGCCAAGACGAATCATTTGCCGGAACAGCCAGTGGTATACTCGACAAGCAGTTTCCCAGAGGTATTCTCACGCAGCAGATCGAATTCGCGTGGCAGTTCGTGTTATGAAGATGATCGACCCAAGTCACCTCAGAAGACTGATATTTCTGACGGTGGGATGCTACCCAGTGAGTTATGTACGATGCCTACAAGTAAGCAGACAATGATATCCACTATGCAACATAGCGATGGTGGGTCCCGTGCTGCCGACTCGAACGCTCCCACTTCAACGCAGACTATTTCAGAGATGCTGGCGTCGATGGAAAAATCTACAGGAGTTGATCCTGTCGATGGAGATCTTGTAGCTGGTGATGATAAGAACAATGATGAGTCCAGTGGTGACAGGGATAAATTTTTTCGTGGTGACGTGTCAGATGGTCGCCTTGGCGTACAAATTGGAGTCTCTCCTGACATGGAAATCCCACGATGGAGTGTGGTCGTGGTGGTCTGCTCTTTGGTGGTCGGGACCAGTGGGTTTTTCATGGAAGAGTTAATGACTCTGGTGGGATTGTTCTCGAGACGAACTCTATTTACGCTTTCTAGAGGTGAACAAGAGCGCATGCGCAACCGAGTAAGCGCTCTTCAGCAGGAGCTTCAGGGTTTTCTACTCTCGACCTCGGAGATCGAGGTGAAGTCGCAGACTGCTTTAACTGAATTGCGCCAACACATGGATAGGATGCGGGTAGATCGCGAGAAGCATCAAGACATGCTCGCGAATGAAATGCAAGAGCTACGTCGACACGTTCTCCATGCAACGCATGAGCTGGTGGGGAAGGAACGGGAATCTATTCAAACGCAACTGGAAGAAATGGTGAAGATTCGAGTGATCAATAAAGAGAATGCAGACGATCGTAAGGAAATTGCTGGAGCCGACGTCGACAGCGACAAGAAACTGGAAGAAACTACACCTGAAGCACTGATCACAGTCCAATCAGATTTATCAGACAAGGCTGTGTTTGAATCTGTGGCGGAGTCCTCTGTTGATATTGAGCATGATCTCAAGATCGACGACGAACAAGTCCACGTCGAGTCCACCAGTGCTGATCAGACCCACAAGGAGATTGTCGCTCCTGACGAACAGAAAAACGAGGTCCGTATTTCCTCCGAACAAGCATCAAATGAGCTCGACAATGTGCAAGGTCATGCTGAAAAGACGATTTCGTTGCCGAAACAGAAGGTACTTGTTGCTCCGCCACAGTCGCAAGTACTCGTGGATGTCCAGGATACTAAATTCGAGTCTGCACCTCAAGTTCTCGTCGAAGAGATTGAGGTCGAGCACGTACAGGAAGCCGTAGCGACTTCAGCTCCAGTTCCTCCACAATCAGTCACGCCAGCATCTAAGGTGAAGGTCATCGCAAAACCCCGTCGGATTGCGACTGGAATGTCGTTGGACGGAATTCTCCTGCTAGTGGGCATCATGTTCCTCGCAGCTTGCGTCGTGCTTCGCGTTTACAACCTCAATCGTCGCAAGAAGTGGTTCGAGGAGCGTCGAAAGAGGAGAAACCAGCGAGCATTGCGACTAGCTCAGCTGCGAGCGCGGGCTATGACAGAAGACCGGGATGGCAGCGATGAATGGGATGACGAGATGGATGGAGTCGAGGAAGTTTCTCTCATGACACCAATACGCGACAACGAGGACGAAGAAGCAAGACCGGAGCTGGAGCATCAGTCGTCAGACATTGATACCGACTTCGAGGATAGCAACCAGAATGAACACACTTCGTATGCTCCAGCCGAAACCTATCGCGTGGCAACGACCGAGGTGAGCTCTGCGTCAACTTGATCGGAACGAAAAAATCGACTAATTTTTTTTTTCTGTTGTAATTTTCACAGCAGCGAGCTAGCACAAGTATACGCAAGAGCAGTCATAGTCGAGGATCACCACTACAGCGCAGTCAACGCAATCCTCTACAGCGTCGGCAAATACTAGCTAAATACACAATAGGATAGGCGACATCTAGTACTGTATACTGAGGAGGGAAGACCCACCCAAAAGATATCATCAATTCACAACACCCAATCTCAAAATTTGTGTATCCATCTTCGATTCGGACAATGCTGGCGCGAGTAGCACGTCGCGCGCAGCGCTCAGCGCCCCGCTGCGCCTTCAGCTCCGCTGCAGGAGGCACCACCATCGACGAAGACCGTACCGACTCGCTCTACTTCACTACACGTAGGTCGTTTTCAGAGTCAAAGGAAAAGTCTGCCAAAAAACAATAATTTCATTGTTTTTGAAACATTCTATGCCGCAGGCGATCACATTAAGGGGCGAGAAGTGCTGGAGGAGTTCGGGATGGTGTCGGCCGTGGCGGTGCGCTCCAAGTCCGTCATAAGTGACATGTATGTGGCTCTAGCTGGACTCGTGGGCGGCGAGGCGTCGTCGTACACTTCGTTGATGAACGAGACGATGGCCGAGGCGGTGCATCGAGTGCAGTACGCGGCTAGAGCTCAGGGGGCTACAGCACTCATCAACGTACGGTTCGACTCCAATACAACGATGAACCGACTGGTGTTCGGTATGCATTGCTCGGTGATCTGCTACGGAACTGCAGTGAAGTGCCGTCCTCTTCCTCCAGCGATGAAGAACACGCTGTGATGATAAATAGACCGTGAGAGATGTTGGATAAGGCTTTATTCGTTATTTGGAGAAGATTTATGAAGACTTGTTAGGCTGTTGACGACCTGCACTTGCTTCACGACGACGGAGTGCTGGTTTGTTCGCTTGAGCGAGTGGAAGAATGGAGGCAGACTGTGCACCCAGAACACTCTCGAGGAGCTCAGGCTTAGCGAGTTGATTGCTCGAGTTGCTGATTGACCTTGGCTTGGGTTTCTTGTCTTTCGTTTTGGAGATGAAGCCCCCACCCAGGAACAATCCGTTAGCAGCGTTGCTAGCAAATACCTCTCGTTGTCGATCGCCCAAACGTTTTCCAACTTGTTCACAATCGTCATCTACATCCGAATAACCTTCTTCGTTGTTTGTGGAGACAGAAGGAGGGGTTCCATCAGGACTAGCCATACTTTTGAGTTGAGACAACGCTCGTGCATCGAAGTTCAGCGTTGCTAAAGCGGGTCGTCCTTGATGTTCCTGCTCCTCAGGCAGATGGTGTTCATAGTACGCTTCTGGAAGCTGCAGCGGGGGCATGGTCTTCCGTCCAGTTATTTCGCTCCAACCGTTGCCATTTTCACACTTCTTGACGCTGTCGAGAGATAACAGGCTTGTTGAAACAACGCCTGGGTGCTTCTGTCGCTGAAGCGCTTTTGCAAATTGCTGATGTTGACGCAGCGCGGTTTGTGTGTGTTTTTGCTGCTCCCGTAGGATTTCGAGCAGTTCTTGCGTTCTCTCGTCTTTTAACTGCTTTGTCGCTTTGAGATCTCGAAGCTGTCGAGTGGTTGTCTGTGGGTTGTGAGCAGCAGCCCCCGTGATACCCAAGAAAGGCCGGTTGTTGTCTTGCTCATATCTGTGGAAGCTAGTGACCCGCTGGTTTTGTCGCCTTAAATCATCGTCACGAAGTTGTTGCAGCGTTTTGATCCGAGCAGGACTAAGGCTGGCATTGCCAAACCTCAGCTGAAAATTGGCTTCGTCATAAAGGACTTCTTGGCCAGCATGTGATGTCGTTGTCGCGTGAGTAAGAGCTTTCAATAGCGATGGCTTGTCAGACTCTGCTGGAAAATCAACCTCCGATTCGGACGGGCCATCGATTCTACGTGGATCATCCTGATCCAAGACGCGTTGCAACAATTGCCGAGCCTGCTCCTCTCGTCTTCGTGGGTGAATCGATTGTGCGAAAATGCGCTTTGTCTGGAGAATGAAACAGTGTTAGCTGTGCGCGACATTGCTGGAGCTCTTTTACGGGCTGGCATTGAAGAAAACAGCGATTGGTGCATCCATACTTGGGGTACTTTGCTGCTACATGCCTGATGTTTGTCTTTCGAGATGTCTGGGTAGTAATGTTTCACGCGTGCGCCGAGCAAAAACTCAAGCGGCACATGGTCATTCGAATCCGTCTCCGGTGACATCGGGTTTTCATTCGAATGCCTATGCTCTGCAAGTAGCTAGCTATTTCCACTTCGGGCAGTTTCTCCCGACACGAGCCCATTGCAGTAATATTGACGGCAGTTAGCTCAAGAAAAATAGAGACTAGCATGGCTCCACCTGAGAGGAGTACTTCTGCCAGAACCGAAAGAGACTCACAACATGGTCGGGTGTTGTCCAAGCCCCGAAGTCATTTCTGAAAAAGAAGAAGCTGCTGATCCAAGAAACGGACTCGTACCCCGAAGCCAGCGAAAGTAGGATCAGAAACTTGTTGTTTGCAATGCGTACAGTGTTTAAGGCTAAACAGCACTCCTTGCCTCTGTTGCCAGGTGTCGAGATGGGCTTTGCTGCCTTTTGTTTATAGTTTACTGGATCGGCATGGTAACGCTGGTACCCCATCCTAGAACCCCGAGCTTTGTTATCACTCACTTGCGTATTGTGCTTTATCTTTTCAGATTATGGTAGCCATCGTTGCCTTACAGACAGGTGAACCTTTGAGGTAACTACGTTGACAAAAGCCATATCCATAGTAGTGGATTTACAGAATTCTTTTGCGTATCACGCAGCCTTATCTACGGAAAAGACTACAATGGTAACGTGTGCGGAGACGGCGACTACTCCAATGCGCGGTTCACGACGTACCCCCGGCTCAACGAAGATCTCCTAGTTGCTGCAGCAAGTGGTGTATCTCCGGCTAACGCGAAATTCTTCGGTGTCTGTGTGGAAAAATGCCCAACCGCGGGCTCTAAAACCTGTACGTACGGTGGCGAAACGTGTTGGGTTGTTGCTCAAGACACCGAGCTAGCCTTCTTCCGCTGCTTACCAGTAGCTTCCACCAACGAGACTGTTCTTGAAGAAGTTTGTATCGACCCTGAAGGTGCAGACCCAAGTTGCACTGTGGATCGATATGAGGCTGGCAAGTGCGATACCGTTTGCAACACCAAACGTGCTCACAAGGAGGTATGGGAAGTGGAAGCTACTGGGGGCACCAGCCCTTTGTTGAGCCAGTTGCAGGGGAATTTGCAAGTTCTTGGGCGCTTCTTGAACGACATGTATGCTGCTCGCTCGGTGGTTCTACTGATCGGAGGCCTTGGTGCTTTGATCCTTGGTATGATGTGGCTGATCGTACTGCAATTCTTCGCCGGTTGCGTCGTGTGGCTTACCTGTTCGCTCGTATTCATTGGGCTGGTGCTACTGAGTCTATTTTGCTCTGTACGCTCGGAATTGATCTCCTCGGAACAGGTAGGAGCTCTATCCTTCTTGAATGCCACCACCATCAACACAACCGCCTTGGCTGTGACGAGTGACGAGAACACGAAGCTACAGTTCAAGGCTGCTGCGTATGTGTCGTGGGTGGTCACCGGAATTGTCTTTTTGCTCATTATTGCGATGCGTAAACGCTTGAAAATTGCCATCGCGATCATCCGCGAGAGCTCCAAGGCGATTCAAAAACTACCGATGATTTTGCTATGGCCAGTCGTTCCGACTGCATTCTTCGTGGGGCTCGTTATCTACTGCGTCGCTATAGCTGCCTACCTTTTGAGTTCGGACGATTTGACGTCTGCTGTGAAGCAATCAGCTGCGACGTTCAATGTCACGAGCGAGTTAAGCGCCGCAGAAGAGCTGCCGGCCAAAAGGTTGCAACAAGTACTGCTCGCCTTCCACATCTTTGGCTTTTTGTGGACAAACCAACTTTTGCAGGCTATCTCAATTTGTGTCATTGCTGGTAGCATCGCCCAGTTCTATTGGACGCCGCCTTCAGATAATGGAGAACGCCATCTTGAGGCAAGATTTCCAATCGCCCGAGCACTCGGATACACACTACGCTTCAGTATCAGTTCTCTCTGTTTCGGGTCCTTCATTATCGCCTTCGTGCAGTTCCTACGGATCATGCTCGAGTATCTCGATCGAAAGTAAGTCAACCTGTACATGTAGCTGAATTTGTATCAAACGATACTTACTCTCTTCTTTGACTTCGGTTTTCCTGCACAGTACGAAGCAGATCCAGCAGACGAATCGAGTTGTTCGTGTAGCTCTTCTCGCAGTCAAATGCTGCCTTTGGTGCTTCGAGAAGTGCATCAAGTTTTTGTCCAAGAATGCGTACATCCTGATCGCGATGAAAGGTAGTTCCTTCTGTGCGGCGTCAGCACGGTCGTTCAAGCTTATCTTCAAGAATATGGCACGCGTGGCAGTGGTGAATTCTATCAGCTTCTTCCTGCTTCTCCTCGTCAAGATGACTATCACCCTCGCCGTCGGACTTGTGGTCTTCGGGTTGCTATCCAAGTCGTCGTCACTCTCCTTTGCAGCAGACCAACTTTCACTCTTGGGAGGTGCGACTGTGACTTCTCCATTAGCGCCGGTGGTTGTAGCCTGCGTGCTCGCTTGGCTGGTGGCATCTGCCTTTGTAAACGTCTACGATACAGCTATTGACACCATTTTGCTCTGTTTCTGCGAGGACACGGAACTGCATGGCGACACAGCGAGTGAATTCATGAGTAAGGAGCTGCAGCGTATCATGGGTGGAAGTGTCCCGCATCACGAAGCTACAGACGGCAAACACCAGCTGGTCCACGTATCGTCTAAAGGCGAGGGAAAGAATACTAGCCCTACGGGACGCCAAAACCCTCCTGACGAAGAGACTGTCGTCGAGAGAATAGAGGAAACAGATATCTAGCTAGGGAGATTGATTAATTAGATGGATGAATTCATGAATGTTCCGATAAACTAAGCATTTCTTGCATGTAAACTACAGTGTTTTAGCTGTAAACAGCTAGGGTGGAGTAGGCACAAACTGCCACTTTCTTTCGCCAAGTGATCTTGTGTTTCTCGCGTTGCTGCTTTTCGAGTCTGTCAAGCTCGTCACGGCGTTGAGTTCGTCTGACCCGGTCTTCTAGACGCACACGAGCTAGCCAGGCGTTGTAGGCCTGCTGATTCTCAGATTTGGAGTGCTCGCGATGCAAGTACGACGTACTGTTGGCTTTAGTTATTGATGCATGCTCCGCCTTGCGAGTGGATCCCTTCTTAGTCTTGAGGTTGACATGCAAAGATGGAGGCTTGCACCACGGCTTACACTGGGCGGCAAAACACGGTTAGAAAGCAGCTGCAGCGCAACTAAGCTATGAACTGCAGTGCACACCTGCAAGTTAGGTTTAGTATCGACTGCGTTCTTCTGCTTCTTGCTGGTCTGCTTTTGACGGAGCCAGTCTCGAAAGGCGGCGTCGATCTCAGCTTGTCTGCCCTGGTTATCGTCGTCATAACCGGGTTCTTGCACGTGAGACTGCTTACTATTAGCTCGACTCTTTTCCTTCAGCCAGAGGTTGTACGACTTGGACTTGCGGATCTACAGCAGCAATTAGAATCTGTGACGTGTGGGAACAACTTCAACAACTTCGGCCAAAGACCTTGAGGATCTGCCGTCGACACGCGTCCTCCACGTTCACAGGCTCGAATCGCTCCTGCCAGTGCCACACCGCTATTGGCGACATATTGGTGGTCTTGGAACGCTTAGCTAAATGCAGCGGGCATGTCCATCGAAGTTCTCCAACCTCGACCGAATGTTGCTGTCATTTTGGCATGTCTAAGAATACAGTGCGATGGTAAAACCTCGTTTTGATTGACATTTGCCCATCATCTCATACTGAATGCAAGTCAGAATTCAAACCGTTCCCGCCATACCCTGAGGTTTTTCAGCGCTCTCCCCCCGTTCCGCCACTGGCAGAGCTTCTTTTCCAATCGACCAATACCGAAGCGGAAGGTAGGTTCATGCCCAATGAGAGCGAAGCGTCTTTTTCCGCCTATGACAAGCTCCGTTCACTCACGTACGTATGTGGACATGTTCACCATGCTCTTGATGCGCAGCATCCCCAGACTTTAGCCATGTCAAGCGACGGAGACGCCAACGGCAGCAACGCCAACCTGCAGATGCAGCTCCAGCTCCAGAACCAGCGCGCGCAGATGCAACAGCAACAGCTCGCTCTCCACGCTTTCTGGCAGCACCAGATCCAGGACATTTCGCAGATCGACCCGAATGCTTTCGACTTTAAGACGCACCAACTGCCGCTCGCGCGCATCAAGAAGATCATGAAGACGGACGAGGACGTGCGTATGATCAGCGCCGAGGCGCCTGTGCTCTTCGCCAAGGCCTGCGAAATGTTCATCCTCGAGCTCAGTCTTCGGGCCTGGATCCACACGGAGGAGAACAAGCGCCGCACTCTGCAGCGCAACGATATCGCCATGGCCATTACCAAGACCGACGTGTTCGATTTCCTTATCGACATCGTCCCGCGTGACGATATCAAGCCTGCCAAGAAGGTACCGGTCCTACTAGTGGATAAAGCAGAGTTTTTCTGAGTCTAAAGATGTTTTTTGCTACTTTTTAGGGTCCAGTGGACGCGCAGACTGTGTACCAGCAGCAGCTCCAGCAGCAACAAGCGGCCATGCTACAACAGCTTCTGCAGACGCAACAGAGCGGCGGTGCGGCCGGAAACGTGACCTGGCCCAACCAGCAATTGCAACAGCAAATGATCCAGCAGTACCAGCGCATGCAGCAGAACGCGACGGCGGCGACCGGTGGCGCCTCCACGCCGTCGAACGGCGCGCTGCCCAATCTGTCGCCCTCGGGCAGCGATGTGGCAGGCCAGACGTCGGCCAATACCACGCCGGGAGGAACTGTGAACAACTCGTCCACGGACCAGCTCTCGCTGAACCAGCGCAGCGTGGATGTATAATTGCTTTAGCGCGGTACAGTACTAAAGGGCTGGCAACCTTGACGTGTTTTTAATGAATGAAAAAGTTTACTTTTGGACACGCTGCGTGTGGTCGGCCGGTCGGTGGACGTTTCTCGCCTTACTGTTTACTGCCCTGTCGTGTTGTTTGCTTGCAACCGTGTTCATTCTTCTCTGACTTTTATCATTGTACGCCAGCATTCTTTGTCTGGCGTTATTTGTTGTTCACTCCTGTCGTTTTCCACTGCTTCGTTCTCCCTGAACTGTAATCTATATCGTCTACTCGTAGTATATGTAAGGCAACGAAAACACACAAGAGCGTCTTACTCGGACGTTTTGACCGTAAGTGGCAATGGCAGCATTTTGGACTGCTTTTCGGAGATCTTGAGCAGCTGGTAGGCAGCCACTCCACCAATCTGTAGAAAACACAGCAATAGACAAAAGTTATCAGCACAAATATAACACACATTCATGTGAAAAGATAGGGACGTACCGCAAGTCCCATGCCCAGAATCGACTGGAAAGTGACGGGGTTGCCGAAATACAAGACGGCGCTGAGAATGACGACCACGCGCTTCATCGTACTCATAATGGAGAACGTAAGCTCCGAGACCTCTCCCAGCACCCACGACGAGCAGAAGCTGCCAACGAAGTGCATCATACTGCACATCAAGACCTTGGCGAACGGGAAACTGGCGACGAAGTTGTCCTGGTGAGCACGAGCAGCCATGAGCACGAAAGGCGCGTTGATGGCAAAAGACACGAACGCGCTGTAAAAGTGAAGCTGATAAAAAAAAACCCGAACAGGTTAGTACTACAAAAACAGCCCCTCAAGATTTCATCGACAGCACTTACATTGACCGTGTCAACCACGATACGACGTCGCAACAGGAACTTAGCATACATGCTCTGCATGACACCCAGCAGCGCCGACATCACGGCAAATATTACCCCTGAGAAAGCCAGATCCTGCACAACATAAACATCCCTGTCAGCTATGACGTTGCTCTTGTATAGATACAAGCTACTCCACGTACGTTCATGCCCATTTCGGACACGGAAGCCATGACGACGCCAAAGACGATGGGGACGAGACTCGAGTACGTGGCGACGGAGAACCGCGAGCGATAGGCCACGTAGGCCAGCACCACATTGAAGAAGGGCTGCGACGCCTTGCACGTCTGCGTGATGGACACGGGTACGGCGTTGTAGCTCCAGTACGTGAGCGTCTTGGCGAGGACCGAGAAGAGACTGAGCGGTACGATCCACATGATGCTGCGCATGCGCACACGCTGCATGCGCCAGGCCCCAGAATTCGTCGACGAGCTCGGGAACGTCAGCACCACAACTGCCATAATACACACAAGTCAGTTACTACTTTCCACCGCGATGCTAAGCCTTAAAAGACGTTCGTACAGTCGAGGATGATGCTGATGAAGAGATGACACATCGTGAGCATCTCGGCCGACACGTGGTGCTCCTTGATCAGCACCTTATTGGTGAAGGTGGCGGACGTGGAGAAGAAGTACCACACGCACAGACACACGCCAATCTGCACTCACAGCTACGCGTTAGAAGGGGTCCAAGGGAGTGTGTCCATGTGTCAATTGAGTTGGATCTCACCCGCAGCGCCTTATTGTCTCGCAGACGGCTGATGGCATGGCCCTTGGTGGCTTTGTACTCCTTGGCGGGAGCGCCCATGCCGCCCTCCAGGTCGTACATGGGGTACGGGGCCTTCATGCGTATCTGCATCATGTCCGCCACTGGAGCCGTCGACTGCTACTTCGCGAGTGGGTAGGCAATTTTAGCAGGTTTTTTTGAGCGGTCTGGCTTTGGACTGGCTGCTTCTGCTTGGAGACCGGCTGCTCTATGGATTGATGGTGTACGCCACACAAATAGCGTTGAAACGACACAAGCAGACGGCAAAAAGATGCAAAAGATGCCAGTGATCAGCACGGAGGACGCAAATATGGGCAAAGCGCCTTGGGTCTGCATGAAAGAAACAGAAATGCGTGTGGGAGAATGCATGTACACGACGCAACGAGAAGATGAACTGTACAATATGCTAAGGTGTAGTGCTGATGGCTACATTGCTTCAACTACCTTAGTTTTCTTTCTGGAAATTATTCTACGACCAGCGGGAAGGTCGTTCAGGAAATTATGGGGACAGACACATCAACGTCAGTGGGTGCCCTTTGGGCTATCCTGACTATTATTATCGACGAAGTGGAGGTGTTATGATGGAGAATGATGCCTCAGGCGACGAGTATGACGACGGCTTGGAGGTGGGGAAGGAGGTGGAGCAAATCGCGGTACGAAGTTATCAGAACCAGGAAATACTTGAGGGTTGTTCATGAGACAATTAATTGTAGGAACACGAGGTATCAGAAGCGGTTTGCAACCCAGTGGAAGTCGAAGTTGACGAAGTTGCCGACCGCGAGGAAAAAGGCCATGCTACTGAGGAAGTCGCGGATACTTTGACGGGTGGAAAAGAAGGTGTGGGTGAGATCTCCGCCGTCGAACTGCTTAGTGAATCAGCTATGGATACTGAAGCTGGACAAGCTTTGCCCCGTAAAGAGGAACAAAGGCAGCAAAAACAGCGACGAGGTTCGAAGAACCACTCTGGTCAGGACGAAGGCAAGGACATGGAGATCGCAGCACTGACGAAGAAGCTGAACCAGGCTAAGAAAATCAATGCTGAGCTGCATAGCCAACTCCAGAGATTCTACACAAATGATGTTGTCATTCAGGTGAGGTTTCTTTGTCGACTCTACAAAAGTAAAAATGCTACTGGTTTTGGTTCTAAACACATTTCCATGGCAGCTAGATAATCGCGTGAAAGAGAAACAAAAGCGAATCGAGGAGCTGCTACGGGAAAACAGAACACTGAGAAATACGGAACGCTTGCTGTCGAAGAAAATCGAAGACATTCAAAACTCAAAGGTTCATTTCACAAGCAAATGATTTTTTTAAGTGACTAACTTACATTATTCGTAGGATGATTTCCCTTCCAAGAAGCGTGCTCTTCAAGAAGAATTGCGAGTCTGTAAGGAGAGAATCAAGCAGCTCAAGGAGCAGTATCGAGTAGCTGATGAGAAAAGCTTCAAGCTGCATCAGCAGAGTTTTGATCTGTCTGTCAAAAATAAGGGACTCAGTGAAAAAGTTCGGCTGCTCGAGGGCGCGACTGCATCGGTATGCATGCTGTCACCAGGTCCCTCCAGTGCTCGTATCGAAACGGGAGCTCCGATTGAAGGAGCCTCGTCCGAGGAGGTACAGACCATTCTCGCCAGCCAAGAAGAAGAGATCACTCGGCTGCAGCAGCGAGTTGCGTTGATGAAGAAACGACACAAGGCCGAGCAAGCCAAGTACGAGCGCTTGCTGAAAACTAGTCAAGACGAAATCGATCACACACGCGTTGAGATGGAGCAGTTTTACCAGCAACTTTTTGCAAAAGAGCGTGCAGCTCGCGTGCAGTTCTTGCACATGAAGAAGCTCAAACACGCGTTGCATGAGCTAGCGAATACGCAACAGACAAACCAGCGCTTCCAACCGTTCCTAGCAAATCGTGAAATGCGAATTATGAACCGGAGCAACAACACCATTCGTCAACATCAAGCAGGTCCTCGATCTCTGCAAAAGGGACCAGCGTTAAATGCAGGTCGATGGATTACTGAGGCACTACATCATCTTGGGTTTGTGATGCCTCCGACATCACAGATTGACGACTCAATTATGTCGTCGACTGAAAATATTCCCGAAGAGCAAGTCGACATTCCCGAGAATTGCATCCAAGGCAGATTGGTTCCGGTTCCGCCTTCTTCAACGAGGTTTGCTGGAGGCACAAGCACTACTCGCTCCCAGTTATTTGGATACAACAGCTCGACTGACACCACGAAAAATAACGGCAATATGAGTGACGTGAGCGAGGAATCCAACGGCGAGAACAGCGAAGAGGAGGGCCAAACCACGACAGTAACACCCGCGAGAACAAACGCTACGGCACCGCATGCGCCAGAAAACCTCGAGTGAAGGACTATCCTGACAGGTTGGCGACGATAAGGCTAGACTTTTGGCCTCAAAGACCAACATTCTCTTTCTACGGCATCTCACGAATGAAACTGCTCCGCGTCTTCTCGAGTTTTGCGAATGACCTGCAAGCGTCTCCACCGGTACATGTACTTTTATTAGAGAAACGGACGGGTGACGGTTGGATTCTCAAACGGCACCTGGTTTGCTCTCCTGGATTGCTATCTTGGTCGTCATCGGCAAAGCAAAAACAAAACCGCTCGAACGCTACATATCGGCATTTCCGATTTAGCTTCGGCAGTCCCACCTCAAGCAGCAAACAAGCATTCGGCAAGAAACGATGACTCTCAGTCGCCACGTCGACGTTGATGCCGCCCGCTTCCGCAAGGAGCTGCTCTTCGTCTGCTGCAAGAGTGACAATCCCAGCATCGACCGCGTACGACAGCTGCACGAGTACGTTGCTGTCAACTACCTGAACACTGTTCCGCTGCCACTTTCTAACTGATTTCCTCTGCCTGAACAGAGTTCCCCCCAGCCCGACAGACAAGGTGCTGTCTCCTGTCAGCCGAGCTCTACGAGCACGATCTTTCCAGGGACCCAATCGAATGTCCGTTGCGTGAGCGTTCCTCTCAACTAGAAATGGACACCAACTCACTCACCCAAACGCTGCGGCCAAAAGCCTGCGGAGGCGCCCAACATGCCACGTGGCCATCGCGTTCCTATCACCACGTCAGCTTCAGTTTTGCCTCCACCTGAAAGCTGTGGTCATAGATCTCAGCAGCTCATCGTAGCATAATAAAATATTAAAATATTAGCCCTCTCCAGTCAAACTTCAACTTTTTAAAACTTACTTCGAAGTAGTTGAAGATTAAAACATTTAATCTGTTTAATGAACATACCATTCTTTTTTCCACCAATCACAGAACGAAGAAAACTACTTGAAGCGAATCCATAATTCGACATGAGCTCCACACTCGACGTGAAGCTCAACCGCATCGACCGCATCTTCCATCCCCATGTACGACGCCTGCCCTATATACAATACCTTCCTGTAAAGTGTATAACCCATGCATACCCCTCCAAACAGGAGATCGTGCAGGGCCAGGTGATCATCTCGTCGCCCAAAGGTTTCTCCCACCAGGGTTTAGCCATGAAGGTGGAAGGTGGCGCCCGTATGCAGCTATCTACCAAGAGCGCGGGGCTCTTCGACTCCTTTTACAATAACGTGGCTCCTCTGGAGCTTTTGTACTTCCACCTTCCCGTGGCTCCGGCGGGCAAAGTCCCTCCAGGCATCACCAAGTTCCCCTTTGAGTTCGAATTACAGGGCAACGACGGCCAGGAGCTGCTTGAGACATACCACGGGGTGTACGTTTCAGTTAAGTACGAGATCGTGTGCGACTGCATTCGAGGTATCATGAAGAACAAATTGCACAAGACACTGGAGTTCGTGGTAGAAGTGCCGGTGGGTTACAGAGGATATTGGTTGGGAAAAAGCGTGAATTTTGACATTGAGATCGTTGTAAAAAATTTAGCTGAAAGAGCCACTTCCAGACTCACCCGAAGAGTTTCATATCACACCGGAGTCACTGGAGAACGTGCGACCGGTGAGTGTTTGGATAGGGGAAATAGTGTTGTCGTTCCAGGATCTAATCGCTGACATTATTTTTTTTAATGTTTGGTAGCAAAGTTTGTCAGCGATGCCATACTTTCATATCACGGGCAAGGTCCATCGCACAAACTGTCCGGTGAACTTGCCGTTCACAGGCGAGGTATAAGGGCTTTGTAGTTTTAGACAAGTTCTCGCTGCGTTGGGGCTTATGTTGGTTCGGTTTGTTTGTGGTAGATAATTATTGAGGAAGCCAAGAGTCCAATCAAGTCGGTGGAATTGCAGCTGATTCGAGTGGAAAGCGTGGCTCACGCTGAAGGAGTTGCGAGGGATGGTAGGACTCAAGATGAAGTTGATTGCCGCGTGCCTTGTAGATCGACTGATGAGGTTGTATGTGCTGGGTCGTGTCAAAGCAACGGAAATTCAAAATGTCCAGATTGGATGGGGCGACGTGTGCCGACAAATGGCGATCCCCATCTACATGATCTTCCCTCGTTTGTTCACGTGCCCCACAATGCTGACCCCCGGTGCGTTTTAAACCGTAACACGCGGACCAGTTGGATGAATTAACGTTGTTCGTCTGATGCCACTAGCTTTCAAGGTCGAATTTGAAACCAACGTCGTTGTTCTGTTTGAAAACGGGAACATGATTACGGAGAACTTCCCCATCACTTTGTATCGGTAGGCACCGCCAGAATGTTTTTGCGAGGAACTTCAGAACGCAACAATCCGCTAGCCAAGGAGATGCAGTGCTAGTAAGTGCAAGTTGAATGTCTTATTTGGTTTTTCTGATGCTGCTACTGCGTTAGCAAAACAGTCTCGTACTGCACAATTACCAAGTAGGTTGTTGGTGCCAAAGATTTCGAGTTCGACTCCTCCATCAGTGTTAGGTGAACGTTAGTACTGAAGTACTTGTATGACTGTACCTAGTCTGCTTCTGGTAGCCCTTGTCGGCGCAACGATTACTTGCTTTGACCCACGAAATGATTTTACTCTAGTTGAGACTCTTGTCGTGGTTGCACAGACACCTATTGGATTGGCTCAACATACTTTTCTTACTTTTGGAGTGACAAGCTGTCTGTTAGTGGGCGCTTACTTGTTGCGCTTGAAGATCTTGCTCACAAGCAAGACGAACACCTCCGACGGCATGATCGTCACCTGCGCGATCTCGTCAGAAAGCGTCTTGTACGTCTCGTCCTCGTAGCGGTGGTAAACAGACTCCAGATCAAGCTCATTGTAGAGCTTCTTGACGACTGCAATAGCATCGGGGTCATTGCGGCCGTAGTTCTTCATCAGCGTCTCCCTCTGCTCAGGCGTCGCGCGGTCAAGCGCCTGGACGACCAGCCAGCTGCACTTGTTGTCCTGAATGTCCGTCCCCACTTTGCCGATCACCTTCTCGTCGCCGTAGCAGTCAAGGTAATCGTCCTGGATCTGGAAGTACTCGCCAATCTGCACGCAGATCTTCTTCGCGAGGTTGTGCGAAGCCTCGTCGACGACTCCATTTAGGAACATGCCGCATGCAGCCGAGAGATAAAACGTGTAGTAAGCCGTCTTGTTGATCACGATCTGGCGGTAGCTGCACGAGTAAAGTCATAAAAGCATCAGCACTTGCAAAAAGCTCAAAACCCTGATAATATCCTACCGCTGAACAGTGAAGCGGTCCAGGTCCACCTCGCCGTCCAGAGGCTGCGACGTCAGATCCAGCAACTGGCCGATCTCCGTGTGGAAGACCACCTGGAAGCAACATAAATGATCATTTGTCGTGTCATCTTCACCAAGAACAACAGCGATCTTTTTTACTTACGTCGTGGAAGGTTTCTACCAAATCCAGGTAGTACGGTTCCGAGCGGAAGTGCTTCTTAAGGATCTGGAACACGAACGCCTCGAGCAGGAACGCGTCGTTGATGGCGATCATCTTCACATTGGGCTTGCGGTACCAGCATGGTTGTCCACGGCGCGTGATGGACTCGTCCATGATATCGTCCGCAACCAGGAAGAACGCTTGTAGCTGAGCAACACAAACAACGCCCAATAAGCCCCTATAATAAGCAATTGAAGCCTTCTCCACTTACCCACTCAATGCACCATCCCAGAACACAGGCCTTCTCCTTGAGCTCAGGGGTGAGGATCTTGCCCGGCGCCATCGCCTGCGTGCTGCAGTTCAATAGAATTAGCAACCTGCCAATCAATGCGATAAACGGGCCGTCACCCACCAGTGCACGACACTGATGCCGCGGTTGAGTTTACCACCGATGCAGTTGTACTCGACAACCTCATCCACCCAGTCGAGAGCCTCCTGGGGCAGCTGGTGCTTGGTGTGCAGCAGCTCCAGCACCTCCAGCTTGAGCTTCCCGCACACAGCAATGAATTCTGCCCACATAATGCACAGTAAGTTAAACGGGGGAATATTGTTTGCATGGAGGTACTGGAGGAGTCCTTCTCAATTGATACCTTCGCGCTCCTGAGCCATGACGGTGACGATGACGATCGGCAAATGGCCCCACGTTTTGGACCTCCTCGATGCAACGTTCGATGATGATTTCCATTAAGTACGATATTTCGTCTAAGTACGAAAACGCGAAACGACGTAGACGTATGTAGCCATGTTCATCCCGATAATGGCGAGCAAGAAGCGGCTAGGAGAGTCTGAGAGACGGCAGCTCGATAATGGTGGCTCCAGTCGACTATCATCAGTAAATGACAAGCATGTAGTGCGTGAGACTCAGCAGCGACCTGTGAGGGCGCAGCCCATGCGAGGACTCAGTGCGATTCCGGGTACTGCAGGACAAGTTGGCTGGAAGGACTCGGCGGATCAAAGCACCGGTATCAGGTCTCAAGCAGATCAACACGCGAAAATGAAGGAGAATATCTGCACTCAGTTGCTTATTGACGGGTACGTGCAATCGTACGTGGATCTCTTCTACCTCACGCATCGCAACGACTCCACACCTCAGCACAGAGGAGACGAGTTTCCGCAGGCTGCGATGGCGAAGACTGGAGCCTTTAGTGTAGTGGAGCTACCAGAGATGGAGTTCCTGCGCGACCAACTGGTGGCGGCTGAGCACTGCAAACGACGCGGAGAGATCCCGGATGTGATGGCAGCTTACGACAGTCTAGCCACGTACTGCGCTGAGAAGCAGGACAACAAGACCATGATCTTCTTTTACGAGAAATGTCTCGAGATCGTAAGACTAGTCAAAGACCAGATCAGCGAAATGCGCGTATTGAGCCAGATCGGCAGTGGATACCATGCTACAGGCGAATTGGAGCAAGCTCGCCAGTATCTCGAGCTCTGTGTAGCCATTGCCAAGGTTGTGTACGAGCACGACGACGATGAAGAGCTCCGTGGTGAGGCGTATGAACAGCTCGGCAACGTGTACGTGGACCTAGCGTTGCGTCACGAGCAGGCGAAGCAGTTTGTTGAAGCCATCGATCTGTATAAGCTCCGTCTAGACTGCGCGGTCAAGTCTCACAACCCTGAGGCACAAGCCCACTCGCAATTCAAGATCGGCACCTGCTACAACGCTCTCAATGAGCCCGCCAATGGACTTTCCTTCCTGGAGACCAATGTGCGTTGCAGTTAGGATACTACATCGAACTGGTTACTTATACATATCGTTCTGTGTGTCTGTAGCTTGCAGTGGCACGTCAAATTGGAGACGCAGAGGGCGAGGGAAATGCTTGTGCGGCATTGGCAACAGCGCACGAGAAGCTCGGCAACCAGCAGCTGTCGATCGAGTTCCTGAATCAATACGTGGCTATTGCTACGAGAGCTGAGAACATAGTCAACCAGGCCGACGCCTGTGCGCGGCTTGGTCAGATCTACACAGCTTCCCAGAATTTCCAGCGCGCTCGTGAGATGCACGACAAGAACTACGAGCTCGTCCAAGCTGTAGCAGCTCGATCCGGTGACCGATTGCAGCAAAATATCTCCCGAGTGAGTGTTGGCGCCGCTCGGGCAAACGACATATTGGCGATGCTGCTCACTCTAGTAAAGGACGATTTCCACGGTCTCTTGGCCTGGAAGAACACGCGGGCAGTGTCCACAACCGAGTAAAACAACTTCAGCGCAATAACAATACAAAACTCTACGCCGGCAATTCCCCCCAAAATTTTGTTGGTTAATTGGCAGCCGGATCGTCCTCCATAGGCGGGTCCACGATGCTCACACGCAGCAGGCGGCCGTCCAGTTCCTGGCCGTTCATCTCGCTCGTCGCCTCTAACGCCTCGTCGAACGTCGAGTACACCAGAGACGCCCACAAATGCATGGACGAGTTTTCGGGCGTCACCAGATCGGCCTCCTCCAATGTTCCGTAGTTCGCAAACACTTCGCGCAGCCGGGTCTCGTCCGTCTTCCAGTGCAAACCTGCGGTTGGCAGCGTCAGCATCAATTGCAACATGGATACACTAGGTTTTACGCAACGAATCTAGGTCGTACCGATCACGGAGACGTGTGTCGACAACATTCGACGGCTAGCAGCAGACAAAGACGGCGTCTGGCTGCTCTGGCGCAGTGTCCGCAGCGCCAATACTCCCCTCCGCATTGCCAATTTACACTTTCGCATTGAAAAGCGGCGAATCGCCTGTTCTAATATAGAGACAACCCTCTACAAAAACACATCTTGTAATAGCTCAGAACAAATCGCCACGCGACAGGAAGAAGCTCGCTTCGAGCCTCTCGCCTGCACTCCACAGGGCGCCCCAACACTCCTTACTGCTGTATATCTCTTCTGTCGATCAGTATCTACATTTGCACCAGTATTTTCCTGTCGGAAAACCGCTAGAATCGCTCCTAGATGGCTCAAGTAGCTGGCGATAAGGTCATGACGGAGTTGTCGACTGCGACTCCCCCAGGCAGCAGCGGGGGCGATACCCGCCCGCGGCATCGCTCGTCCACCAGTCGCCAGAGTGTCTTACCGGTGCTGCAGTTCTGGAAGGCCTTCGATCTCGACAGCAAGCGTGTTTTATTGGACTCACAGGGCAGCACTATGAAGAGCGAGAAAGATGCGAGCGTCCGCTCCCGTAAGAAGTTGGCGGAGACCACCAAGCAGTTCCGACGACTGGCCACTGATGCCGACAAGGCAGCGGGTGCGGGTCCGCTGCTCAAGGCCTACCAGGAGGAGATTGACAACTTGACACGTCGAGCCAAGTTCTCAGAGAATGCCTTCTTCCAGCTGTACAAGGGCCTGTATGCTGCTCCTGATCCTGCACCAGCTTTAGCAATGGTAACGTCAAGCTCAGGGACCGACGAATTAGCAGAGGAGAACAAGAAATTGAAACGGGAGCTCAAGCAGTACGAGGCCGAGTTCGCCTCGCTGAAGAACCAGGACATCACTATTCGGAAATTAGAGGAGCAGGTCGCTGCTGCTGCGAGGGAACGGGAAGATGCACTGCATCAGCAAGTGGAGAAACGTACGAGAGAGCTAGAAAATCAGCTGGAAAATGCTCGACTGGAGTGGGCGCAGCAGCGTCGCGACTACGAACGTCAGCTGGAAGCTTCTCGTGTCGAGCTGCGCGAGGCATTCGCCAAGATGGATGCGATGCAGTCGGATCTATTTGCACACAAGCAGCGCTCTGGACTGGCTCGCAATGCACTTGACGCCGAGATGGAGGCCATCTCACAAGATTCGCTTCTGTCACAGACGCTGCAGTTGGAGAATGCTCAGCTCAAGAAGCAGCTCGAAGAATTACTTAGTGCTTCAACATCCTCGGAGATTTTTGATGCACGGTCGTCAGCTATTCCGAGCGATGACACAGGAAGCGAAAGCCTGCAGTCCGCGAGGGAAATACAGGCGGAACAAGATGCAGTCGTCGCTGCACTGCGTCAAGAGGTATTCCGTCTGAAAGAGGCCCACGCGACGGCGAGTGCAGCTGCGACAGAGGAAGCGAAGCGACTGAAAAGCGCACTAGAAAGTGCCCAGCAAGCTCAGAAGGATCTCGAAACGCAGTTAGCGGCGCGTCCAACAGTCGAGAAATTTAATGAGGTGACACGGAAGCTGCGGGTTATGCAGCAATTGGAGTACAATATTGTCGACGAGGACGAGGAAAGGAGCAACACGTCTTCAGCAGACGCAGCAGAGAACACCGAAGCTGTAGATGGTCTGGAGGCAGCTACAGTTGAGGTGGAGCTAATCCTCGTGTCTCGTGTACGTCGTCTAGAACACTCGCTTCAAGAATGCGAGCGGACACTTCAATCTCGGACAACACAACTGCAAAAAGTCCAAGGCGAACTTCACGACCGCGACGCTAAAATTCGAGAACAAGCAACTCTCATTCGCAACCTTGAGGATAATGTAGCGGCATTGGAAAGGGCTCGACGGAACCGCACGTCGGGCGTGATCGGTGGCGATATCGGCTCGGAGATCCTCATGGATGCCATGGAGGACCAATTTACTGTAACGTCGGGTTCTTCACGCGGTAACGGGGTAGCAGTAGCAGCAGACACTACGTCCTCCAACGCGGCCACTTCGTCCGACAGCAAGATGCTGGAGATCGTTCGTGGCCAGCGTGATCGCTTCCGCGAGCGTATGAAAGAGTTGCAGAGCGAGAAGAACCGAGTAGAAGAGCTCGCGCAGTCGTACAAGAGCACGGTTGCGCGTCTCGAGACGGACAACATGCAGCTGTACCACAAGATCCGTTATCTGCAGAGTTACGGTGGTGACAGCAAGTCTGGCGGTGCTCGCGTCAAGCCGAACTTTTCTGCGTTGGAAGATGGCAGTGCGGGTGCATACGACGTCGAAGCGCGTTACCGTGGCATGTACGAAGAGAAAATGAACCCGTTCGTGCAATTTAACAAGATGGAGAACCAGCAGCGTTTCACGAATCTCAACCCTGTGGATAAGATCCTACTAACGAGCGCCAAGCTGCTACTGGGCCACCGCATCACGCGCAACATGGCGTTCGGCTACATCCTGTTGCTGCACTTCCTCGTGGTGGCCACGCTCTATTCGTTCATGCACGTCTGCGGGGTCACGAACGACTCGTAGACAAAAATTATGGTCTTCCAAAGGAAACTAAACAAACTTCGTAATTTGCATCCGAAAATGGGGCTAAAATTGCATGTTGAAGTGCCAAAGTAACAATTACTTACAATCTTTAGCTAAACCTGAGTGAATTCAGTGAATTATTTATTCACTGGAGCAAACACTCAATTGTGATGGGCGTGTGGCAGACCGCGGCTAAGGTGGCGCTGTGGCTGCCCGTGGGCGTGTCGGTGAACGCGCTGGGCGTGAGTCTGGCGAGTGTCAAAGGTCGCTCCATGCAGCCGGCGCTCAACGACGGGCTGACGCAGGACGCAGTGCGCGACCGTGTGCTGCTGGACAAGTTCTCGGTGCAAGTTCGGTATCGATATCGACGCGGCGACGTGGTGGTGCTCGAGTCACCCGAGGCGGCGGGCCAGTATCTAATCAAGAGGCTCGTGGCGCTGGAAGGAGATCTCGTGACGGACCGCAGCGGCGACTACTGTAGGGTGCCCGTTGGCAAGTGCTGGGTGGAGGGCGACAACCCCACCTTCAGTGACGATAGCAACTCGTTCGGCCCCGTCCCACTCGCGCTCATCGACTCGCGCGTCATGGCCGTGGTGTGGCCGCCCAGCGAGATGAAGATAGTCCAGTCCAAGCTGTCGGACCACGTTAACAAAGAGGAGGAAGCAGGCCAGTGAAGAAGCAGGGGGGGGGGGGTTGTTAAGAAGGTAGTGGGTTAATGCAGTGGACTGACACCGCTGCAATACTTGCGTTCCGTTTGAATTGATGTTTGCCAAGGTGTGGCATAGACGTTTGTTGCGGGTGAGTGGCCATGGAGTTCAGGTACACTGGAATTTGCCTCTAAGGATTCCTTTGTAATGAAGGAGGTGCTGCTCATTTTACCTTATGAATTGGTGGTCGCTATGCAACGTCGGACACGGATGAAACGCTCAGCAGTTGACAAATTCCTGCCGCCAGTGGGCCAGTGAGTGGCGGCGCTGCCTGGGTTCGTGCTCTCTTGCAGCTCTTGTTCAACAGTATCCTACAGTACTTGAAATGTCATCGTTGGGAAGCAGGATAATCGAAATGCTAGAGGAGAAATGCGTTGATGGAAGATATCTTATCGTGCGGTGCAATTGTACCGACACCTTAGCTACATGAATTCTTTGTAAATACACATTGGACAGTCTATAATACAGGACGGACGTCGCCACCAGGGGCGCCGATAGATAAAGGGAGAGCTAGTCACGGGACTGCCGACTGCTGGCTTAATTGCAGAAGCGGCGGATGCGAGCCGAGTCCGACTGGCTGATGAGCGCGTTGGTCTTGCAGTCAATGGAGCAAAAGCCGTCGGCAGGCGCGAGCGCTTTCTGGAACGACTGCGTGCAGTTGCGGCACTTGCTCGTCTCCGAGTGGATGGCCGTGTCGTAGTGAGAAGAGCGGTTATCGATGGCCACCTCTTCACTTAGGATGTAGAAGGCGCTGCGACCCGAGCCATTCCATGGCTTGAGCGTCACGTAGCCATAGTCCACGAGGCGCATGAAGAGCGCGGCGCAGCCCGTGCGGTTGGACATGATGCCAGCGTCCATGAGCCAGCTCACAGCCTCTGACTGGACGAAGTACTGGTACTGGACCTTGGAGCGCTTGTCACGTGAGGTCTGGGCCAGCACGTCAACGGCACGGAAGATCAGCTCCTCCTCGACGTCACCCAGCTGCTCATTGTCCGAGGACTCGCTGGACGCAGCAGCAGACTCGAGGCCGGACAGCGAGTCCGTGGAGTCGGACGAAGCCAGCGTGGACTCGGCCAGGGCGTGGCAGTGCGTGCACACGCGCACGCGGCCTTTGTAGCCGAGTTCCGGAAGCCGCACGGAAAAGGGCGAGCACTCGCCGCACACGAGCTCTCCGCAGGCGCGGCAGTGGTGGCGACGGCGCGTCCAGATGGAGAAATCGTTACCGCAGCACAGGCACGAGTCGCTGGCGGTGTCGGGGCGCCACTGCGGTGGGCTGCCGCTCTCCTTGCTGGGCAGCGGGCTGCTGACGTCGGCCAGCGCTAGGGGCGAGTCGCATGCGGTCATTGATACACCCATATTCGTTGATATTGAAGTGCTTCCCGCTCGTTCTCTGCTCGACGTTCGCAACACACGGAGAATCCGAAAGTGAACCGCACACCACGAGCGGAACCCGAAGTTTGGACGAGCAACGACAGACGGTACGACGACAGGTGGCCCGGCCCTGGCCGCAGGTAGTCCCCGTCCCTTTCACGCACAGTCGCCCTCCCCATCACAGCAGATAAGTACTGTATTTAATTAACGCGTATCAGTGTATTACTTCACTTTTGCACAAGTTTTAAAGATTAGCCTTGATTTCTGCTCGTCGCCGGATGCTGAACGACTCGGTCAATTGCACGCCGGCTGCTGAACAGCTCGTTGTCCATGCCGTCAGAATCCGATGTGAAAGAGCGGCTTTCAATCTGCTGCTATCGCTGCCTATTAATACATGTATGTACTGCCCGGCGATGGTCTCGGTGAGCTTTGTCGAGTTTCTGAAGGAAGTGGAGGGCTGCGGTTCATTTCGCAGGCATCTTTATGGATTTGCCGCTTTCTCCTCCGTCTTGATTGAAGAGAGAGGGGCTTGAGTTGGAGCCAACCAACTTTTGCAGCGACCCACTTGTCGGCGACTATCGCGATCAGCGCCGAAGTGCCGCCGTTGCGACCGCGAAGCATCAAAGTGTGCGTTGCACGCCTTGGGTCTTAACTGGCCGTGTGTGCCGGCTCAGTTCTACCGTGAGCTTCACGGAGTTGCTGGATGAAGGAAATTCTCGCTCAAACTGATTCCTTCTCGCACGACAAACTAGCCGGACGAGAAGAGAACAACGTGTTCTCCAGCCGGTTTAAAATCAGAGATCTCGCTGCGTGAATGCTGGTCGTCCAGCTCGCCTTCTTCTCGGCCATTTCGGGCTCTGTTGTTTGGTGTCGCAGCGTGGTTGAAGCGAGCTGGGTTTCTCCGATGTGTCTACAGGCGGTCCACAATCGGAAATGCCATGACGAAGCAGTGGTATTGACTCAATACCACTGCAGGCATCGCGCCTGGATTGATTGAGGAACCGCCGTTTCTGCAGTCAAACGACCAAGCAGCTTCAGTTGGCAAATGCCGCGCAGCGCCAGCGCCGCTGGGACACTGCCTTGAAGGAGGAGGGCTTCACATCGGAGTAGAATTGTTCCGAGGCAATGTCCCCGGCAACTTGACTATCCATCGAAGTTTCACATCGCGTGTTGCTGCTTCAAGCATCGCCTGCTGAAAAAGACTGCCATCTGCACAACGGCACTACATGTACACCGTCTCTCTTCGTGTCACGCAGCGCTTTAGGCTCAGCAACATACTGAAGTGTACCCGCGAGCACGAAACTATTGCCATACAGTGGGGTGCTGGCAGACGGAAGTTGGTTGTATGGTACATTGCACGTCGGGCTCATTTAACCCCTAGAGTAACTATAGGAGTTGGCGTCGACCACCACATGTACGCGGGGAAGCGCGGAAATCGGCGGATGTGCCCAAAAAGCTGAGCGGGTCCGTTCGGCTTGTCTGCAGCAGCTCCTGCTCCTGCTCCTGTTGAACAGCGCACGAGTGCTCCACCGACATAGAGCACAAGAGACGGCGGGCGGCGCGAATTTTGTATCGTCGGCTTGCTCGTCGGTACAGTTCGAGACTTCAGCGATTCAAAGCCTGCACACGAGCCCGAGATATTGTAACAAGCACTCGAAATCGCGTTGAGCTTTGCATCAAAAACTAACGTGTAAAACGGCGAGCGAAGCTCATTCGGTATTATTTTAATTCAAGAAGTTCTTGAAGAGAACGAAGCGTCAAAGCGAATCCTCAAAGTTTTGAAAACATGCCGAGGATCCGCTTGGAGCGATTGGACGCCAAAGCTGGCCACGGAGACAGGACCGCTGTATTGTCAAACGAGAAAAGACTTGTTTTGCCGCACCAACAGAAACTAGGCCATGGAATGGAGCTCACGTGTTCGCCTACATGATCACAGTCATCGCCAAACTACATGTATTATAATACCCTTCTGCACCGATGCTTTCAGCACTGCGCCACTCCGACCTGAAATTGGTATTACTGAATGCGATCTCGTTCTGCAGTATCTTAGGTCCATGACGAGCGCATTTTCGGGCTTGCCGACGCAAGGCGTTGAAGCGCAACTGATGAGTGCCAAGTGAGTGCAACCGCTGCTGACAGAGCGAGTGGGACGACAGGCAGGCATGCCCGATTGTCGCAGCTCGTCATCGTTGCGCTCGCAGTGCCAGTGATTGCCAAGCGAAATGAATGGAGCTGCTGAAGCCACACAGTCGCGAAAGATCACGCGGTCTCCGCTCAGCCATCCCGGCCGATTTGAAGTCGCCCACGCAAGGAATGGCGGAAAGGTGTGTCGATTAAAGGTGTCGAGTCGACAGTCGACAGTGTCGACACCTTGACTCGCTCCACCCAACACCACAGTGGCGTGCGCTGACTCATGCGGCCCTGTCGAGACATGGATGGAGCAATGGGGCCCAGCGTTGGTGCTGCCACCTCCACCGTCTGCCATCCATCGGCGTCCGCTTCAACGTGCAACAGAGCCAAACTCAGATGTATCCCCGCTTTTGCGCAAATGGCTACGATTTTCGTCCATCACTTTCCCGAGCCACCGCCACCACTCAATCTCGCTTTTGTAGCCACTTCCTGATTCCCTTGAAGGACATGTCGCGTTGAAGCTGCTTCGACCGGGATGCAGCCATCTCTAGCGTTCTATTAATAATAGTTGAAGTGATCACAGAGTGATGGTCAATTGGCCGGGGCTTACAAGCAGTAGAGCCGAGTCCCGCACAGCACGCGCTTCATGAGCGTCTTGCGCAGCGAGACCACGGGGGCACAGCCTCGGTCTTGCCCCGAGTAATATTCCAGCTCGAGAAAGCCTGCGCGGTTCACGCCGCCTTCCTTGTTGTCGTCCTTTTCCCACCGACTGGGCAGCTTCCATCCGGGGATACCTGGCTCGCCCTGCACGAGCGTGAAGCTCTGGTTCAGCCAATTCTCACCCGGCTCCCCGATAGCCAAGTCCACGAGCACCTTGGTCATTTCACGCTCGTCGTAGACCGACAAGTTGAGCGCGTAGAACCGCTCCGGCGCCATGGGGTTCATGATGTTAAGCCAGCCCAATATGTGCGAACATACCTGTTGCTCCGCTCTGGACATGGCGTCGAAGATGCCGTAGAAATTGTGAATGTCAATGAGTCTCGAGAACAGGATACGGGCCGTCTCGGGTCGAGCGTGGAATGATGCTGGCATGCACGCGATGATCTTGGAGGCCTGTTCGCACGAGAGCCACCGATCGCAGATTGCCGACTCAATCTGCACCAGTTTAAGCCCCACATTCTCCTTCGTGGCACCCGTGAGTCGAAACGTGTACGCGTGGTCTACGACGAAGCCCCAGCCGCGTTTGAGGATGGAGGCGCGGGTCTTGTGCCAGAACTCGGATTGCTCCTGTGACGCTGTTCGCTTCAGCTTGATCTTCGATAGTCCAGCCAGTTCTGCTATTTCTGCGCTGTCTTCGTCTTCAGCATTGGACTCTCTTCCTGTTCGCTTCGGTTGTCGCTGTCCTCGAGCTCGTTGCGCTCGAGTAGGACCAAGAGAACCGAGCGCGTCCGGCAGCACGACGTCCATCTGAAGCAAGTCAATAAGCTGGTCAAACCGTCGATCGCTGATCTGCGTCGTGCCTCGCTTGGGACGCGTCGTGCTCACGTAGTCGAAGCACAATTTACCACGACGAGGCAGTGAGTGGAAGAAAGTATTGGTAAGCACGATACTATGGCCGTCCAGCTCTTCGTTGCGAAAATTCTCCCAATTGCCATGCTGGGACGTGTCAGCGCGACCTGATCGAAGCTTGGAGAAGAGTTTCTCACTCTGAGCGACTTCCGCCAGTTTATTCAGTGCTATCCGGTCTTTGTGCTTGGCTAAGTCGAACGAATAGTGTGCTGTCGGATTCCCGAGAACGACAGAGTACGCACTGCCCATTCGAGCTTTCAGACGACATCGCTGCATCAGTGTCAAGGTTCGAGCAACGAGGATCTGCGCTTCCTTTGCTGTTAGCATCTGTGGTAGCAGTAATGCGATCGTCTCGATCTTCTTACTTTCAGGCTTCAAGTAGTGACAAGCTTCAAGAATCTGGTACGCTTGAGCTGCAGTTAGTCGGATTTCCGAGTCGTACATGGCTACATGAAAGAGATCATCTTGTTCAGCTTTGGAGGTGGCTACCTCCGTGATGTTTCGGATCAAGAGCTCGAGACCAACTCGCGAGATTTTGCCTTGGCGTAAAGCCTCGTCGTTTGTGGCGAATGCTTCACGATCGTAGACGAAATCGATCTCTAACTGACCGTCTTCGGGGATTACCCACGGCTTCTGAGTCGATGCATCCAGCAGCGAGACGAGACTTTCCTGGTCTGTGTCTTCTTCACCTTCGTCTCGTCCGAGCAATTT
Organism: Phytophthora cactorum; assembly: GCA_016864655.1. Classification (NCBI taxonomy): domain Eukaryota; phylum Oomycota; class Peronosporomycetes; order Peronosporales; family Peronosporaceae; genus Phytophthora; species Phytophthora cactorum. The sequence continues at coordinate 536,714 of NHQK01000003.1, forward strand.
GCTCTTAATTCGGTCCAGCAGTTGGTTTTTCATGAACTCGACGAACTCGTATTCCTCCATTTCGCCGTCTCCACTGATATCGTACGTGGTGATAGCGTTTTCAATTTCTTTCTCGTCGTAATTGTGGATTCCCAACATCTTGAACGCTTCCTCGACCTCGTCCGCGTCGATTTTGCCTGACTGATCCTCATCAATCATCTGAAACACCGCGTGGAAGAAGAATGCACTGAACTCGCCTTCCTCGAGAAAACCTGATCGGTTGTAGTCAAATTTCTGGAGCATGGAAGATAAATTCTCCATTTCAGGAAAGAGTCCGATTTGATTCAGAACGGCCATGAGTTCGTCTATATCCACAGTCCCGGACTTGTCTCGATCCACATTGGAGAAAAGAGCATCCAACCCTCTGGTTTCGAGGGTAGTTTCCTCTCCATCGCTGCGGTGAGCACCGGCACCTTTGTGTTGCTCAACCACAAGATTCTCCTTTTTGATCAGGGTAATTGCTCTTTTTGCAGCAGTCGGCGACTTGTACTCAATTCGCAGAAAGCGACATCCTTTCCGTGTTGTTGCTAGTCGAACGAGCTCCATCGCGATCATTTTGTCGTAGGCGTCGCGTAAGTTGAGCGAGTATCTACCAGCGGGCTCTCTTGGACTGAATATCCGCGTAGACTTCGCATTGAATACTGGCAAGGATAAAACGTTAAATTCTGCGCCATTTCCACGAGGATCAACTGAAGCTGCTGATGAAGGTCTTTGACTCAAACTTTGAGGCACAACTGCTGGAGCTGACGCACCTATCGGCATGATATTAGCGCCCAGGTTACATGCGTGCAGCTCAATAGTGCATCCAACCTCGGTTCGGTTAGCACAAAGTGCAGCCATGAACAACTGCCCGCCTTCTCTGCCGATGTTGTTGCCATTGAGCTGAAGTGTACGTAAAGTTCGGTTTGAACGGATGGCATTTGCCAACACCATTGCACCTTTGACGCCAATGCTGTTGTACGACAAGTCCAGAATCTGTAAGCTCTTGTTGAAGCGCAAAGCTTCGCCAAACATCATGGCGCCGGCATCTGAACAAGCGTTGTAAGCGAGTTTGAGCTCCACCAGTGTACCGTTATCACGGATCGAATTCGCGAGTGCAATGCTGCTTTCTAGTCGGAGATAGTTCCACGATAAATCGAGATGTATGAGCACCGGGTTCACGTGCAGCATCTTGGCAATAGCTTCGCCACCTGTGGTAAAATTTGGCTGGACGACATTGAGATTTTCAGCTTTGCCGATGCAATTTCTGCTCATCCAGAGGCGTTTGATCGACTGGTTCTTCTCAAATGCTGTCATGAAGGCTGCACATTCGTGGTCGTCGATGTCAGCGTTGTCTACGTGGAGCATTTCCAAGGTGCAACTCGGAGAGACGAGATAAGACTCGAGTGTTTGTGCACTTTTTGGTCCGATTTGGTTCTGGGAAATGTCCAGTCGACGCAGATTCATCGTCAAACTGCCTGCACTCACAGCTTGAAGCAACTCATTTAGTCCGTCGTCACTCAGTCGGTTATCTCGCACACTGATCTCTTCTACGTGGGGCAGATCATGCACGAGGCACTTCGCAAAAGCTGAGATTGAAGCATCTCCGAGTGATTGGAACGAGAAATCAAACACTTTTGTGTTTCTGTTGCGGATGAGAAAAGGGACAACAACTTGGTTCTTCGCTGCACAGGAAGCTAAAAAGTGTGCTCGTGGGGATAGTTTATCGCGTAGTGGCAGCTCTGGGTGGTTCTCAATAGGCATAAGCGATGACGAGGCTCTGGATATGAGTCGCGCCGGGTTTAGCTCTTCGTTCACCCTTTTCATTTCCAGCGAAGATGGGTACACCGGGACGAATGTGCTCTCAGTGTCATCTAAATCTTCCCGTGGGGGCCCAGTCTCTGATGGCAGTGTTGATTCAATGACAGAGGCAACACCGACGGCAGCTTTACTATCCATGAACAGATATGGTCGGGAATAAAGCTGTTTGTACTGCGCGTAGAATTTCTCCTTTGCTGTCTTGCCGAAGTAGTCGCGGTTGTTTTGGGTGTCAAACGTTCCTCTTTGGGAAATTCGACGTAGACGCAGAGCCCTCGCAGTCGCGTTTTCTCCATTTTGATCGGCATTTTGGTTGCGCAGCGCTTCAAAGTCAGTCTCAGGAGTCTGTAAAGGCACACGACCACAAAATCAAAAAATAATCTGCACAAAACTAAGTACTGTGAGAACTTTACCAGACGTGTTGAGGAACTAATCCTGTCACTGGAAGATAGTGCTGGATCTACCGAAATGGCGAGTTCCTCGTCATTCATTGGCGGCACTTGTTGGCTGTCTGTGTCGACATTTTCTTGTGGTATTGTCTTCTCCTCCATGAAGTGGTTCGAGTTCCTCCTGGGCATCAAGTCTTTATACGATTCAGACCTCACCAGTTTCCGTTCTGGCTTGCTTGTTAGCAGCCGCTTGGAGGACATTGAGTTTTGGTGGCGCAGTAATGGAATTGGACGGGAAACTAATGCTTCTGTACACTCAAGTTCTCGATCCTCCTCATCCGCTACAAGAGGATCTGCGAGAAGCTGCATCGTACGCAAATAACGACGTCTACTCCTTAGCGGTCGAATGTCCGCCGGGATGACTATCGGCGGGTCCATAGCCAGCGGTTCAGGAGGCATCTCCGAAAGAGGAACCGTGTCTCCGAAAGTGTTACTAGCCCATACAGCAAGAAGTACGTAAATAGTCTATGGTAGAAAACTCGATAGGACTTACCGATACCACGGCACTTTGCTCTGTGTCTTGCCATGACGATCATTCTGTCCGTTGGACGCATTAACTCCTTCACCGAGAGCTGCGAGGGAACTAAGCCGGCGGAGTATTGGAGCTGTTGACACTTCATTATGCTGCATGTCCAAAGATGGCTACACTTGCATTCGCGTCGGTTCGTTAGTTGAAGTTGTGTGGTGTACACAAGAGCTCTCGATCTTGAAGCGTCGTGAGCTCGGGACAGGAGCTATCGGCTATGGCTACCCCCGGCTCATTAACGCTGACAACGGACGTGGTTATGAACCGAGCGGGGGTCTATGACCTATTGGCGCTGAAGGAGGTGACGACTTTTTTATCGGTTAGAGTCATGGCTGAATCTTATCTGTGTTTTTTATACAACTCTAGTTGATTTTACGGGATGAAGACTTGGCACAAGTGGATGAGACTTGTGCTCAAAATTTGGCGTCGCTGGAGATTCTGTCGTTATCGCACAACCGCTTAACATCCCTCGAGCACTTTCAGTATTTGGTCAACCTGATTGAGGTCTGATAGCAAAAAAGGTGTAAAAGTGTTGGCATTCTGTGTGAAGAGCTAACATGATAAGTTGTATTTGTGAACAGCTCAACGTGAATTTTAACCAGATCGAGACGCTCGACAGTTTACAGGTTGAGAACGATGTGATTGAGTTGAAGTTTGTAGTGCAGTGAGTCTCACTCTTGAGCTGCTCATTGTGGTACTAGTGCAGTGGGTTGGAGAAATTATTCATGGCTAACAACCAGGTTTGAATTAGCCTTTTAACTACAAGCGCACTGATCGTAGACTAACGGGCTTTTCTCTTCCTGCTTCTCAAGATCGTGGATATATCTCCTTTGCGTAAACTTCTCAAGCTTAACACGCTCTCCGTATATGGAAATCGGATCACCGATCTTGACTCAGCGCTGCACACCTGCCGTAGTCTACCGAAGGTACAACAAATTGATTTAAACAAAATTACTTCCACTGGACTAACAATTCTGCTGGATTTGGAAGCTGCGATCACTGGATTTGGGTGGGAACCCGTGTTCGCGTGATGTAGAAGGATATAAATTTCGGGTTGTGAGAGTACTTTCCCGTCTCAAGATGCTCGATGGCGACCACATTACTCAGCTCGACAAAGACTTGACCGAGGAGTTCTTTGCCTCCGTGCACAAGAGCTCTAGACAGAGCTCTAATGGGTTTATCGGAGCCCGGCCATTTACCGCACCTGCTGCCGGAGTACGAGGAAGTTTGATACCCTCACTTCCGGAGTTTACTGGTATGGTTGCCAATAAGTGCACTGATGGCTACCTCGAAAACAGATCTGACGCTGCTTATTGGCTTGTATCCAGGCACTGATCCCTTCGCGAGTAGCCTCATGCCTCGTGGCAATGTTCGCCTGTTCCGCGATGACTTTCTCAACAATAATCCGATTCTACTAGAGTATTTGTCCCAGGATGCTGGAAGAGCACCAGCAGGTACAGAGAACTCCACGCTTTTAAATGACGAAGACATCGATGGTAACGCTCCTCCAACCACATCGGGCTTCGTTGATAAAATGCGTACTGCCAACCCTCTACGAAGGAGCGACACGGAAATTACTGAAGCTGATGTAGCGGACTCAACAATCACGAGCGGCCAAAAGAAACTGATTTTGTCTCCAAATGTGTCAACGTCGCATTTGGGTGTCGATCCATCGGATCCTAACACTACGATCCGGAAATTGCTGAAGCATATCGAAGTGCTGATGGTAAGAACGCATAAAGGTTTGGTCGATTTCTTCTAGCTGAACGCCTGGAATTTGGTAGGAAACCCTGGACCAGTACAAGAATCATCAACTTGACGCAGTCAGCGAGTCGTTGTTGGAGGAGAACAAGCAGCTACAAACCGAGAACAACAACATTCCGATCCTTCAAGAGCAGATTCAAGACTTGAAGAAGCAATTAACCAGAGTGGAATGCGACCCTGGCGGAGCAAGAATGCTCGAAACAAAGCGCATCAAGTCACTAGAGGTACAACGTGTAATTTTGAACATCTACACGCGGCAATTCTAATCTTCGCTCTAATCCGTAGCAACAAAATGCAAGTTTACAACGGGAAAATGCGCGGCTAAGCGAAATGCTTCTTCGCCAAACAAAAGCGACGGAAGAACCCCTCGACGCTCTAAAATCTCCACGAGCACCTTCAGACGAAGACGAAACAGCAACGAAAAATCAAGACGATGTGATGCTAAATCCTCGGCGTTTATCTCACTCGGAAGTAAGTACAAAACCTTCGTGTAAAGACTACCGACAAGGAATACTTATTCATACTTTCGTATCTGGCACAGCTGCTTGATGAATCTTCGTTAATTGACGTGGAGCTGACCGAGCTCATCCTACAGAATGAAGTCTCACTGGAGCTCATTCGAAATGTACGTTACTGCTGGCACTGTGTGGGGTTTGCACCATTGAAAAGACTCACAAGTCATGCCAAATAGGACATCAAAAACACGAAAAAGGAGTGGGAACACCAGTTCCAGCAAGTAAAAGCGGCGGAAAACGCTCGAGTTCGTCCTCAGACATCGATGGGGTTCACCACTTCCAATAAGAGCTTGGACAGTTTGTTCACTGTGGCTCAAAATGGAGGTACGCACTGCTGTTTAGACTATGTGTAGGAATACTTGCTGACATTCACTTGTTGCAGCAACGCGAGATCGACGGCTTCACACATCGGCAGGGTTTCGTAACGGACCCGAGGCGCATCTGCTTCGACAAATGCCAGTACATCCTCTCACCAGCATTCGCGAGTCTAGCAGCAGTGACGGCAGTTCTACAACAAACATCCTTACCTTATGAGATGGGGGGCAATTGGTAATGGCGCCATGGTTGCGCCTACAAATGCAAGCAAAATACACCCACAGCCGCCCACAAAAGATACAAGCAAAATACATTTCGTTTCACCCTCAGTCAACTTGATTGCTGTCTCCTTGGGGCCTTTCATGTTTTGCTCGGAGTACAAGCGTTTAGGACGTCCCGTGAGCTGCCGCATCAGGCCACGTGCCGTCCTCTAAGACCGGCCAGTTGGTTGCGTTTCGCTCATGAGCCGGTACTAAAATCTCGCGCGTACTAACATCCACTTGCGAGAGTTCTGCATCATTACACCAAACACAACACAGGACAAGTTACTCAACGAGCCATAAACCCAGATCAATCGCTTTTCTCTACATACCTTGCAAGGTGAAATTGAACAGCGCAGGCGCCGGTACGTCGTTTGGCAGCTTCAGATCTTCCTGTCGTAGCTCGTCGAAGAAAGGATGCGCCGCGGCCTCCAGCGGTTTCACACGTCTATAAACCATAGCAGCTCCATCAGCAACCGCCACCAGGAATATAGTAAAATAAAAAACCAAATAAAACCCACCGCTTCGGGTCGTAGACCAGCATCTTGGACAGCAAGTTAATAGCCTCAGGCGGGGTTCGTGAGCGGAAGATCTTGCTCCAGGAATGGGCTTTAATCTGCGGGAACTGGAACTCCGTGTAATTCGGGTTCATGGCTTCGATCTCCTCGCGCTGCGGTGTGCCCAAAACCTTGATAATTTCAACCAATTGATCCACACCGCTCTCGCCAGGGAACAAGGGCTGCCCCAGTAGCAGCTCAGCGCACACACAGCCTAGTGACCAAATGTCTACCCAAACATGGCAAATTAAAACAAAAATCGGTCAGTTTAAGAAAGAAAAAATACCTCACAGGATATCCATAAAAATACCTACCGATCGCTGTGGTGTAGTCGGTAGCGCCGAAGATCAGTTCCGGGGCGCGATAGTAGCGCGAGCAGATGTACGACACGTTGGGCTCATTCTTCTGCAGCACCTTGGCACTTCCGAAATCGCAGAGCTTTACCACGTGGGATCTGGGGTCAAGTAGCAAGTTCTGCGGCTTTATATCGCGGTGACAGATGCCCGTCGAGTGGATATAGGCCAGCGAGCGGCAGATCTGGTAGATGTAGAGCTTCACCAGCACAATTGGCATGTACTGCTTGGCCTTCTGCAGCTGCCTAGCGACGCCATAGACCGTGTCAGGGATGTACTCGAGCACGAGGTTCAGATACAACTCGTCGGGCTTCTCTCCGTTGCAATAGAAGCAGTGCTTAAGTTGCACAATGTTCACGTGGTGCAGTTGTCGCATGATCTGTAGCTCTCGGTTCTGTATGGCAATTTTTTTTATCTCAAAATAAGAAGAAACAATAAATAAATAAGAAATAACCTCACCTTGAAGCGCTTGTCCTGCAGCACCTTCTTGATCGCCACGATCTCGCCTGATTCCTCCACTGTGGCCTGGAACACGACGCCGAATGAGCCGTTGCCGATGATCCTCTCGGCCGAGTAATGGATCGTTTTGCCCTGTTGGTGGTAAAATACGATGGTAAAATAAATAAAATACCAGCACTTCAAGATTTTGGCGGTCGTACATCCGACAGTGTGTGGGCCGAGTCGCCCACGGAGATGCCTGTGCTCTCATTGCGCAGATCCTCCTTCTTCTTTGTGGTGGACGCCGTGGTCTGGACGGTCGCGATCTCGTCGTCCACGCTGAGCTGGAGCGTCGGATCTTTAGACGGCGGCGGCTTGGAGTCGCTCATGGCGGCGGAAGGAGAGCGAGCAGAGGCAAGCGAAATCCCCTTGGGCTCGGGAGGCTTTTATCTCTACAGACGGGGGTTTTGTAAGGAAAGTGGAAGAGTATACTGAAGCCAAGTCAAGTGCGTTTTTATTCCGAGCGGGAAGAACGGACAGGGATTGGACCAAAATCAGACCAATCCGAAGTGGAGAACAGATGGAAAAAACTTCAACTTGTGGATTGCAACTTTCGTTTTGACTTGTCAGTCGGTCCATTGCAATGGCAAAACGTGACATGGAAAGAAGTTTGGCAAGGTGGTGGTGCTGCTACGTGTATACATATTGGCTGTGGGCGGCGGTATAGCACGCTCTCGTTATGTGGAGAGGATGCTCGCGGTGATTTGCGCGGTACACGTATGTTTACTACACACAGATTTTCAGCATTCTTGAGGTTGATGACACATAGATTGGAGAAAATGCGAATGTTTGCAACCAATATGCCCAAGCGAGTCACCGTGGCTACCTCCATGCTCATCTGAAACTTGCTGCACCAAATTTAGTTCACCAGTACTTACAGAAAGTGGCTGCTTGCGATGTGAAAGAATCCGTTGGTGTTTAACTCGAATGAGCGAAGGTGTTTGGTGATAGAACGTTCCCACTAAATGAGGAAGCTGCGAAGACAGTGTGGTGTTCATACCTGCCCTCATCGCATTTGTGCCTGAGAACCTAAAAGTGCAAAACGAAACTCCGAATTCTTGAACTCTTGGTGGAGCAAAAGCGTTTAAGCTGGTTGACTTCCGTCTGATAGATAATTTTGGAGGTCTAGATGTGAAACCTGTTGGCGAGGCATGAAGTACCAAGCGTTTTTCACACTATTTGAAGACATTCTTGGTTTCCAGGCTTGGTGTAGTACGCGATGATGCACATTCGAGATAGTAGAGCAGCATGTTGCTCAGCACCTTTATCATGAAGACATCTCTCAGTTCTCATCTCATCTCGCGATGAGCATCCACCAGACTTCGCCTTCAACCTCCCGTCGTCCCTGGCTGCTGTTAGCAGGATTGTGTTCCCAGCTTCTCTATAGAGGAGATACAATTGTCAGCGCGCAGAAAGACTCCTGGGATCCCAATGGCAAGTTCCCGTCGCCAACTCTGCTCGTCAATGCAACCACCGAGCAGTCGAATTTCTGCAAACCGCGTCATCTAGACACGCTACGAAGTAAACCGGTGCCCACGAACGCTTGGTGGGGTAACCTCGTCACGTGCGATAGCACTACGAATGCCACTGGACCCATCTGGCCGAACCCGTTTGCAGTCAGTGTCGAGGACTCGGGCGCGTACGGCTTCTCACTCAGCTATCCATACCGAAACCGGTTCTTCGGTGGAGTCACGGACGGTGTTGCCAAGTACTACGCGCATCCGAAACGCAATGAAATCCAACTAACCGCTTTCGAGTTCGCGACGTCGATCCCGGACATGCAGGTTACCAACTGGACGGACTTGGGCGTCACCGTTCAGCTTCAAGCACCGTTGTCAACGGGTACCATGAAATCCAGCATGGTGAGCGGCATGGCGTACTTCACTGCCACGTACCAGGGTCTCACCCCCGAGATACTCTTCGAAGCTCCCATTGCAACAATCAACGGAGCCTCGGTCAATATTGGGACCCGCTACTCTGGCACCAAATTCAACGTCCTCGCGGTGAGTGGCCAGCAGTGGTGGATCCACGTCTACCCGTCAACCTCGCAGTCTAACGGCATCCAACTCAACCTTGCGACTAGTATGATCCTGCAGGGTTTGTCCTCGTTTAACGGAGTGATCCGAATCTCCACCATTATTGATTCCGCGCAGTCTACAGCACAGGACACGTACAGTAGCTGTATTGTCACTGGAGGAGATGTAGAGGTCACTAGTGACTCCAAGTACTCGTTCAAGTGGAAGACTGACGGAGATTGCTCCAAAGGACTGTTCCACTACGCGTTAGACCACCATACCAAGACTTTGACTGCAGCTAGCGTTACTGAAGTGATCAATGTCGCCATGTACTCGGCCACAAGAGGTCTTATGAAGGGGTTTGTCACTGTGGCATCTCCGCCTGCGTGGAGCTTCTACGAGTCTCGAAACATTCCCGTGACGCATTATCCACGATCTCGATTGACGAAAGCGGCAGCTCTACAGCAGGATCTGTTCACGAAATTGCGTGCAGATATTCAGAACATTTGGACCGTGGCAACTGACGGCAGCTACTACTTCACGGGCAAAATGGTGCAACAATACGCTTCACTGTGTCTGATGGCCAACGATCCGGTGATTGTTGGTACGGACGTGTCGCTTTTGCGTCGTTGCGTGACCAAATTGGAGAATGCTGTCACTCCATACCTCGACAATAGTTGGAAATACAAACTCAAATACGATGCCATCATGGGTGGCGTTGTGAGCTCCGAGGGGTTCGTGACGGGGGATATGAACGCTGACTTCGGCAACACCGTATACAACGACCACCACTACCACTACGGCTACTGGGTATACATGGCCTCGGTGATAAATTATTTGCATCCGACCTGGACGCGTCTCGGAGACCTGAACAACATGACGAGGTTACTGCTACGTGACGTTGCCAATCCGTCACGCGAGGACCCGTACTTCCCCAAATTCCGCGGCTTCGACTGGTTCCGAGGACACTCGTACTCGCACGGTATGACTACACTTGGAGATGGCAAGGATGAAGAGTCCACATCGGAGGATATCAACCTCGCGTACAGCATGGCGCTATTCGGCCAGACTACGAACCACAAACGCATGAAGGACATTGGCCGTCTCATGACCAAGATCAGTGTGCGCTCCATTCAGACGTATTTCCTGTTTGACAGCACGAACACCATCCACCCCGCCGCTTATCGAGCCCACATGGTGCCTGGTATCCTGTTCGACAATAAGGCTGACTACGCGACGTGGTTCTCCGCAGATGAGTACATGATCCACGGCATTCAGATGCTACCCGTGACCCCAGTCACGGAATACGTGCGGACGTCGACTTTCGTCCAGGAGGAATGGGACAACATCTTGTCCAAGCTGGACATTGTGAAGAACGATGAGCTGTCCAACTCGTGGTTATCGCTCTTGTATCTCAGCTACGCACGCGTGAACAAGGCACAGGCGCTGGTCAAGCTCAACCAGTGCACCACCATGATGAACGGCCTCTCGCGCTCCTGGGCGCTCTACATGGCTGCGCAATACTAAGTACTTACTGCACTAGCTCGAAGGCGGTGCATATCTACCTGTCAGTGGATCGCTACTCGAAGTCATTTTATGCTTCAGCTTAGATATATTTTCTTTTCCGTAAAGCAAAATCGTTCACTCCACTTCACTACTGGTTGAAACAGTGTCGACAAGTTCAACTGCGCTTGCAAAAACGAAAGCCGACCGTTGATCACACTCAAATTGAATTGTTTAATCTCTTCTGCTGTCGCACCGTGCGGTTTCTCGGCAGTGCTTTGTTTTTTTTAATGACTGCCAAGCAAACGAGATTCCAAACACGTATGGTGCATCGCCATTTTTACAGATCAATTTCTGGTACTATTCTTCAAATGGAACCTTCAACTCGCCACTAGGCCCTCTTCGCACTTGTTTTCCATGTAGTAGCACATATCCGGACGATATACGCCACTGGAAGCCTTTCCATGCTGTAGTATCCACCAACGACTTCCACCAGCATGTTTCCAATGTTGAGAATCCTGAATGAGATAAAACATATTTTCGGTCATAGCATCGCGCGTGCCAAATGTCCTATTGCATCTGCCAGCACACGTTCTGTGGTTTATCAGCTCGTTCATCCAGATACCTGGTACTTTTTCCACTTCGCTTCTCTTCGTTAAAATCACCAGTCATAAAATGAATCCGAGTAACAGTATAATCTCTATTTGACTCGTGACCATGTCCATTGTCGTTCTAATCGCGTTTCTTGCCCGCGCATAGCTGACCCGAGAGCTGTTTGTTGGGATCACGCTCCTCATATTCAGCCAGGAAGAGCACGCGCAACGCGTCCACAAGTTCCTCTCGCTCGCTCTTCCGTGCATTGGACTCAGATTTACCACCACGCGCGTATGGTGGCGTCTCAAGGCTGGCGTTAATAACTTCGAGAATTGCAATGCGCATTTCTAGTAGCAACGCCGCTGAGCGGAACGAACTGTGGAAAACTACCCAGTCGTTCACTCGCAGTCCAATCGTCTCATTGCCTTCATTGTCCTTGCGTCGCAGCTGTGGCAATGGCTCCAGTGTGTGGCTAAACAGACACACAGCCAAGGGTAACACGAGACTGGAGGCTGGAAGATACACCTGCGAAGTATGGAGCTTCACTGCGTACGTGAGGAAGTTGCTCGCACGGAAGCTAGCCACCTTGTAGTTGATCGAGCCTGGATGCATCACGACAATACCATGATCACGTTCGCGGAGTACTGCGCGCTTGGGACCGTACGCCATCGGCGGCTCCGCATGCACCAAGTTCGGGGCCAAACCAGCATAGAGGATCGCAGATATCGTCGCCAACTGCTGGCGCGTCATACGTTCGTCTCCTGCAGACTCAGACAGCGGCAAGAAGCCGAGCTGCGCCACAAGTTGTCGGAACTGACGCTTAAGCTTACTTAGCTCACGCAGCCCCCGATGACTCAAGAAGTTTGTCTGGCAGAAACTCTTCTCATTAACTCCACTGCTCTTGCCGTGCTGCACAACATAACGCCAGGCCTCGAAAGCGTTCACATCGGTCAGCAAGTCGCTAGCACCAACCGTAAAAGTCTGGCGAGCCTGCTTCATGTCACTCTGACGACCAAACGGTGCCACAAACGGCGACTTGGTTTCCAGCACGGCCGCACAAGTACTCGCAGCGTCGAAGACACCGAAGAGCGCTCCCAGCAAGAGCAGCTTGCCAACCTTCACGTCCACAGGCAGTCGAGCCAAGTGTGCGCCCAGTTTCGTAAGAGCTTCATCCTCGCGGTCCAGAGCGCCAATCTCGAACAGTTCCTCTAGTGCATCCTGGATACTAACTTCGTCAGGAGGGTCCAAACACGCACGCAGGAACTCGCCACAACCGTCCTTCTGCTCACCTCCCACACCGAAGGTCTTGATCTGCAAGCACAGAGACGTCAAGGGTGCGCGACGGATCTCAGGCACAGGTTGCTCGAGCATGACGGAACGGAAGACAGACTGCGGGAAGAGCCGGAAACACGAGCCTCCACTCGTACGACCTGCACGTCCAGCACGCTGCTTGGCGTTGGCACGCGCGACCCAAATCTCGTCCAGAACATTCGTGCGACGCTGGGCATCGTGGCTCATTTGCTTGACGCGTCCCGTATCGATCACAACCTTAACATCGTCAATTGTCAGGGAAGTCTCGGCGATATTTGTCGCGGCGATTACGCGAATAACACCGAGGCGTTGACGAAAGATACGCTGCTGTTCCTGTGCTGAGAGCGACGAGTGTAAAGGTAGCAGCTCGAATTCACGGCCGTGTGGATCATGGCGCAGTAGACGGCTGCCTCCAAGTATGTCCAGTAGCGTCGTGATCTCTTGAAGACCAGGAAGGAAGACAAGAACGGACGCGCTCTTCTTCTCACTCTTCGATAGAGAAAGCAGATCCGTTTCCGTCGTGATATACTCCAACAGCGCTTGGATAAGCTCGTAGTTGACGACAGACGGGTCTATCCGCTCTAACGCAAGCAGCGTGGAGTCACTGTAGTTTTCAACTAGCATTTGCTGCGCCTCGCTCGCTGTAGTCTTGGAGGAGCTCGAAGATGAAGTCCAGGATACCTGTTGGGTGTAGGAAGTGCCTCCGCGACCAGAGATCGTAACTTGAGTCGAATTTCTGTCCGAGCCGCTTTCATCCACAGGAACGTAGGCGGGAGATTCCTCGTCCACGACAAATTGAGTCTTTTCAAGCACATCTTCGAGGTAGAACTGCTCCACTGGGAACGTACGACCTGGGACTTCAATCATAGGACAGACCGCGGCACCACCAAAGTACCGCTGGAAACTTGCAGCGTTGAGCGTAGCACTCATGAGAATCACCTTTAGAGGAGGTAACGTACCACCAAACTTCCGGCGTCTAGCTGCGTTACCTTCAGCGAGAAATTGGCGCAGCATGGCCAGCAACACATCGCTCTGAAGATCGCGTTCGTGCACCTCATCCACAATCACGTGGCTCACTTCTTCGCCTAATGTGCGTGGGTCCTGCAACTTCCGAAGCAAGATACCAGTTGTGCAGAAGAGCAGACGTGTACGTCGGGTCATGCGCGTCTCGAGACGGATTTGAAAGCCTGTGAGCGAGTCACCCGTGCCCATACTTGCTTCACCCAGCTCTTCAGAGACGCGTTCAGCCAGACTAATAGCAGCTAGGCGGCGAGGCTGAGTGCAAACAATTTGTCCACGTGCACCTCCAGGCTCCGAAAGCAACAGGTCTTCTAGTAAAAACTGCGGCACCTGGGTACTCTTGCCACATCCAGTCTCACCGGAGATCAGGATAACGTCGTGGTTCGATAACATCTCCACGACTTGCTTCTTGAACGACGCTATTGGTAGAGACTCGCGCTGTTGAAGCTTCGATCGGTACGCACTTGAACGCATACGCTTTTGGAGCTGCTCACGTAGCTGTTGAGACAACTGCAACGCAGCTTTGCGGTCACTTTCGCTTTCTTCTTCGATCTCCAACTCGTCCACCGATGTCGTGATATCACTTGTAGAGGGGTCCTTGACTGTCGTATCCTCGTCAGATAGATCGGCATCCCAGTCGTCAACACTCCAATCCTCCAGCGCATTTTCAGTGTCTTCCACCTCCTTCTTTACCACTGGAGTTGAAGGCTTTGATGTCGCTGCTGGTTCCTCAATGACAGCTCGCTTCTCAGCAATCTCTGCGGGTAAAGTATTGAAAATCTCAGTCAATAGCTCGTCTTGTTCGTCGCGATCAGCAGCTGCTGCTGCCGCGTCATTGTCCTGCTGCTCCTTAGTCCATTTCTGCCACATATCACGGTACACTGGCGGCAGCACTCGATAAAGTGGCAGGTCCGGTGCTAGCTCGAACAATGCGCTAGTGGCTACAGCATCCTTGGCATCGGAAATGGACTCAAACCCTTGGGCTACGTCACTGGAATCTCTCACCGTGACTTCTTGTTTGCCACGGGTTTTGCTACTCAGCACAACGGAGTATAAGTGTCCTCCTCCTGGCGGTCGAGCCAGCTTCTTGTACTGTGGCTTCTGCAATCCATTCTTGCGGCAATGCTGTTCTAGGTGGTCACGCGGCGACTTTCCTGTCCAGGGCGCTGCCGCAGCAGATTGTGCCTGAGCAGCTTGAGCTGCAGCCGCTTGAACCTTGAGCAGATTGCGACCTTTCTTGTTCTTTCCTCCTTTGCCCTTCTTGCCCTTTGACGCTGCGAGGTCTGCTGCGGCTTGGGCAGCAATGAGAGCAGCCGTGTCAACAGCTGCGCTCTTTTTGATCTCCTCAGCGCTCACTACAGTAGTCTCGGCCTCTTCCAACAGCCCGAACATGCCGCCGTCGTCCTCGTCAGCTTTGATCTTAGTAGTCGAGGTGGATTCTTCAGCCTCCTGCTTGACGTTTGTCTCTTTCTTGTCAGCCTGATCGTGCTCCTCCTGCTCTTCATCTGGCATTCCAAGAGCTAAAGACAGCAACTCGTCGTCTGCGTCTTCTATCGCGTGATTAGACAAAGCGGACACATCTTTCTTCTCGGGAACAGAGGCAGCCTTATTCTCCTTCTCCTTCTCGACGCTTCTTTCTTTCTTGGGGTCCTTCTTCGACTTTTGCTGCATGGGATCTCTCCAGCCTCGGGCGAGCAGTTGACGTCGTGCATCCTGCACCTGCTCATTCAGCTCTCGAGTCTTCTGCTTGTCGCCGCTCTTGTTTTTCTTCTTGTTCTTGCGCTCCTTGAGGCGATTCAACGCCGCTACCAGGTCATTGTAGCGCTTTTCCAGCTCCTCCAGCTCGCGAGCTTCTGGCGTCACTTCGGCCTCTCGTCGAGCCATTTCCTCCTCTCTTGCTGCCATGTTGAGCACATACTGCTGAGTCCACGAGAGCGCCTCCGTCTGCTTGGCGCTAACTTTATTTTTCTCCTGGTTTTTCTCCTGGTCCATTTGTTGTTCCTGGTCCAGTCTGATCTTCACCTGTTCTACATTTTCCTGCTCCTTGCTGCGCGCTACCCGCTCTACCTCCTTCTCCCTCACGGGGACGTTCACCTCAGCCAGCAGCTCACCGCTCTCGTCTGTGTCCTTAGCACTCAGTAGCTCCGTAGGGAGAGCTCGAAGTGTGGGCGGTAGCTCGTCACTCGGGTACTGCAGCGCCAGGAAGCACAGCGCATCCTCCAGCGAATTCGTGTAGGCTAACGCCTCTTTACTTAGGGCTAGCGACGCGCCGTAGTCATCCCGCAACGAGCGCAGCGCTCGTGCCAGTTTCTTCTTGGCGCGCTCCTGCAGCCGCACGTCCGCGGGTTCTGACGAGGCCAAAACGCCAGGGCGGAAGATTGCACGCTGAGCCTGGCGACGGGAATGCAGGACGCCATCGTGCACGAGCTGCTCCAGGTCCCGACGGAACTCGAAGCCCCGCTCTGGTGGCGCAGCAGCCATTAACGATGCGTTTTTGACAAACACACACAATCCTCTCAGTAGGCATAGTGAAAATAGATTATATTTGCAAAATATTATTTTGCACGCGGAAAAGTACGACCACCGAATATCGACCACCGAAGGTATTATCAGATCCGATCATTAAGATAAAAGCTGAGAATTCTCAGACTCAGACCAGATCTGATCCCTTTTGCGACAACCGAAGGTATTATCAGATTCGGTCTGAGTCTGAGAATGCTCAGCTTTTATCTTAAAGATCGGCTTTTTCTCAGACTCAGACCGAATTATATCTTCGGTCATCGAAATGTGTGTGTCAGTACCTTGAGGCTATTTCAGCGCTTTCTAGAAGTTATTGCTCCTTGCAGATATTTTGGCCCAGGCATCGGTTACAAGCTCAACTTTATTAATGAACGAGCCAGCTCGTATTTACGACTTAACTCTGATTTTTAAATCACCATCGTGTAGCTTGGTCATCGTCGCCAAACCAGACCGCTACAACAGAGTCAAATCAAAGTAGAGTTCGCAAATCTCATGAAAACTCTGATTTAGAGACAGTCCAAGTCTATTTTAGAGGGCAAAGTATCTGCAATAGGCAATAATACTTTTCAAGTTAATTTTTTGGTCCGAATCGTCTCACGAATGTACTGTGATAAGTGATTTGTTATAGCCAATCAAAAGTCCGGAAAAGCGTAACAACATGACAGACAGAATTCCACTTTATTGTTTAGGGCTGTTCCTAACAGGATCATGCCAGATCATGATCCTGGCCAGCTTGCAGGTGTTTTGAAACATCTGTGTGATCTAGATTGATTGGTTCCTATCAAGATCATGATCTAAACGGATCATTATGAAGGGTCGGCAAAACCACTGAAGCACAAGTACAACAAGCATGGAGGGTGTAACGGGGTTACACGCAAGTGGCTACACATAAAGCCACTTGGTTACATGGAGGGTTCTCGAACGTTGGTGTAAGACACACCAATGGTTACACTTTGCAGACCACTAGTCTGTATGCATTTAGGCTTCCTATTGGTAGATAAGCACTCCTTTCTACCAATTAGATTAGCAGGGTTCTGAAAGCCATCGGATGGCAGAATACCTTTCATATAGGATATCAGTTTTAGGAGGAAACCCAGTCCAGACATAAATCATAAATAACAGTTCTCATTTCAACCCAAAACGGCTTTTAGCTTCTCTTATTTTAGTAAATCTATACTTTCGGACGAAAATATAGTTAACCTAAGTTTAAGCAAACTACGCTTCCTCGTACACGTGCGCTAACGTGTAAGCCGAAGTAATGGGCACAGAGTTGGCCCATTACACGGAGGGGGAGGAAGCCGCAGCCAGTAGCAAGTGGTCGGCCAAGCAAAATCCTGACAGTAAACGATATATCACTCCACCAACCACTGATGGCTACACCAAGTGAACAGTTGGCCAACTCAAGCTCGAGTATACGGCCCGTCAGCTTTCGGTAGCAAAACCCACTAAGAAAGCGGATAGAATTGCCATTTTGTCTGCTTACGACGATTCAAAAGAGGGTATTGTGCTGCTGTTGGAGAACCAGCGAGCCGGTAAGCGTGGGACCAGGACGACGGACGACACAGGAACTCAGCTAACGCCCCACTACGCGTTTCGTTTACTGAATGTCCTGTTCTCCAACGACTTCTTCGCACAGTTTATTTCTTCTGAAGATCAACTCACACGGAAGGAACTCGATGAAGGAGACAGGAAGTTTTGGGATTCAGTAGCTGAAGCTTTTAACACCAACAATGTCAACTACGATGGTCTCCTATCCGACGACTGGCTATTCGATGGGATGAAATTTCAGTACATTCGACAGCCAAGTTAAAAATTATTTGGATGGACGTAAGTGGTCGATTTGCGAAAGCTGAAGCTAAATGTAAGTTATCCGGAAACCACGAAGGTTTTGGGCGTTCTGCAATGGAGACAAGGATGCAGTGTATTTGCGTTTGTGGTGTGAAGCGCGCGGATCAGGGCGGGAGTTTTGTGCAGGGCGGGAGTTTTGTGCCGGGCAGGTAAACGAGCAAGACTGAGACGACGAATCCAAAGAATGCGATCAAGGGCTATCAGGGGAAAAGGCGAAAAGTATGGACTTGTTGACGGGTTTAACAGACATGGTGCAAAAGTTAGTAGAGTGTGAGACCGACGGAAAAGCGGAGCTCATTGCAGAGAAAACGGCTTTAGCTCGGATGCAGCGAGTAAAAATGCAGTAAGAAGCTCTAGCTGATAAGCTTGCCACTATTTATGGCATGATCGCTCGTCAGCGCCACTGTCTGTCATTAACATGCAGATCCATGACTGCAAGGAAAAGGGGATGCTGACGGAGGAATTAGAAGAGGAAAGACTCCAATCCTCCTAGGCGGTTCGAGTATTCGAGCAACGTGTCGTAGGGCATGACCCATTCTTCATCGCGGGAACCCGGTTTGAATTCTCGAGCCGCGGGCTTCTCAGTCTTCTGTTTCTTCGTAGCTGAAACCCTTTTGGTCGGGTTCGACCGATTCCCGGCCAACGAAGATGCTGTTCTAATCGGCTTACTCAGTCCTACGGAACGAGCCGATTGGGTTTCCGGATGTGGCATCCGCGTTGTCGACCCGGCCGGAGTCGAGAATGCATCCAAACCATCTCCGTCCAACGCCATCAAGAGAAGTTCTTGGAAGCTGCCTCCACCCGGACAGCCTGCTGAGACGGCGAACGCTTCTCCATCACCGCCTCGGGTAGAGGGCAAAGTGCCGTGACGGCGACTCTCCGTGGTGGAAGTGCTGAGACTGAAGGAATGTCCACCATGCCCCCCCCTCCCCCCCCCTCCCCTCCAATTGATAGATTTTGTTTTGCGGAGAAGTGGCAGGTCCGATGCTCGTCCGAAAGAGGTACCAGAGCAGGCACAAGAGGGCTGCACCTTGATAGTCGGTGGCTGTAACTGCACTTGAATTCAATACTCGGTCATCTGCTTAAGCGTATTCTTGGTGCATGCCGGGGCCTTGATAACCAATGTCCTGGACGCACATTTCATGCAGTGTCGTTCCAAAACATGTCCTTTCTTGAGCAGGCTCTTGTCAACTGCCGTGCGATGCTGGGGAAATCGGTTAAGCAACCAGCTCATGGCCTGCCAAAGGTATTGCATACTGGGCTCGAATCTGACCCTTGCGGCCCCCATTGTGCGCGAGATACATGCCGAACTTGTCCACCACTGCTTCCAGAACCAGTGCGGCGCTTTTGCAGCAAATCGACCCCTTCAGATACTCCCAGCTTACGTCACCGTCCTTGAGGAACTTCATGAACGAGTGTGCTACACTGTCGCGAGCACGCTTCGTGGCGGGTGCGATGTCGCTCAGGCTCATCTCGACTCGGAGTTGTCGGAGCTCAATTTGTAAAGGAATATCAATAACTCCACTGCTCCCCCCGACCAGATATGTCAGAGATGAGGCTTTGCGCTTCTCACAAAGCCACAACCTCTCTGATTGGCTAAAAATGAATATTGATCTGAATGGATTCGCTAAAAACGATGACAATGTCATGGCGTCTACCCTAATGACCAATAATATAAATAGTTAATTCAAGTATGGTCGCTGCTTTAACGATATTCACTCATAACTTCTCGAGTATTAGACATCCCCTTAAATTGCGATTCGTACTTAGGTTTGTAAGCATCGTTTTGTTTGACGCGGTCTCACCCAAATTTTGGGCACGCTTTGAGATTGTCAAAATTGCATTGCGCGCATATTTTTTACGTTCTCGTTCTAGAATCTCGTCGAAGGCGCTATTGTTCCTTTTATAAAATGTGTACTGCCCAGCTTCTTCACTTGGTTTTCAGCCAACTGAATGACCAGCTAAAGTCCGCTCCTGTCCAAGTCAATACAGTGAAAATGAGCAGAAAAGTTCATCGCTGGTGATGAATCAATTATCCGCCACGCATTTACCGTTGTGCTCAAGTGAGTTTTGGACAGTGTAGAAGATCCACAGGAAGAGATTCGCTTGGACCATTCTCCAACTCCGATCGAGCACAAACGAAATCAGTCGCAGCATGGAAACACCGATCTTGCGCTAGATAATAAATCCGAACACCACCAGTGACAGCAACTCAATCATACCAAACTTAACGACTGTCCCAAGATTGCTGCCTAGACCTCCTTCGTCTAGTTCTGCAACTTGAGAGTAGTAGGCACGATTAGGCAGCTGATACATCGCGAGTGTGCACATGCCTGCATCAGCATAAGAAGGTGAGAACTGTACGGTGACAATAACGACTGAGCACCTACAGATGATGAAAGGCACGATAACTTCTGTGTACTCGACGAGGATCACGAACTCCGTTGTAAAGAGAACTTGTGCAGTCCTCTGTACGAATAGTCGCCGTTCTCTTGGAGAGAAAACATCTTTCATGATACTACGCCGTCGAGAGGCTTCATCTTGGTGAAGAGGTGTAAAGGTTTCCGCTGCAGCAACAAGGAGTGGCGCGCCTGCTGTTGCTACTGGTAGCACCCTTCTAGTTTGCATCGAATTCTCATCAGTTGAAGCACCAACCGAACTAACACTATCAACACTCCGTTGATTCTGGAACTTCTAAATTGTAAGCGCGGAACTGTAGTGATGCAGTGAAAGGTGAGCTTTCGCTTGCGAGTCCTCCTTAATAATCTGCTGAGTAATCTCAATGAAACTCGCAGATTCCAACGGATGTCCAGCAGGTATTCTGCGTTGAAGCTGACGAATAAACTTCATGAGATGTCCGATGGCTGATATCGAGACCCAAGCCTGGACAACGTCTAGCCCAATCATCGACAACATCGTGCTAATGGAGCTGGAATTCTGCATCGAGCTGGATACGTAGAGCGCGTTGAAGACATCCACGTTGAAGATCATAATCTGTGGCTTCAGATCGTATTTGTTGCCTAGAAAGTGGCTGATCCAATTTTTAGCAATGATCTTGATGATAGGCAGCAACACAAGATAAAACTTCTGGTTTGATGGCTGCACTTGGATGAACCCGTACAGATACGCAGGATACACGAATGTGAGCAGTACTTGGCATATGAGAACAATGACGCTGCTTTTCAGCTCCTTAAAAAATTGCTGGTTCTCGTCTCAAGGCTCGTCCAAAGCAACATACAAAGCATACGAGAACCACCGCGAACCAAACTGGAATTCCAACCACAAGAGTGAAAGGTAGTGGGAAGCCAATCGTGCTTGACATAGCGATCAAGAATAATACAGCGCCAACACCTGCGATCATCGGTAACGCAATGAATTGAATTGCGTTGATGTGCAGATCTGGAATGCTAACGCGGAACTGCTCAAAGATGGCTACAGTCATGAGCGCAATCGAAAGACAGTCCCTAGCCCAAATCATGTAATTAGCTCTGGAACCGTCATCAGGTGGGGCCATCGGAGCGTAGTCGATTGCAGTGACAACAAGCAAGCACGGAAAAGGGGACACGACACAAATGATGAAGGCCCAAAGCGCAGAAGTCCTGCGGCAGTACTCATCGAAGTTGCCGATTCGATCTGCAGAGTAATGTCCACGTAATTCCACCTGAAAACTCTCGCAAAATTTGATCACTCGACGCCAGAGGCGATGGAAGCTCACCATCTCGATAATAATGACCCGCGAATAGATTGTAACTAAATTTATATTAGCACCAAATATGGCATGACCCTCCCTCAAGCCCTTGTCTGGAACGAATATTGTTTTTAAGTCATCTCATATCTCGACAAAAAAACTGCTGAACTGGTCCCGTTGAACTTTTGAATCCCTTGGTTGCACCGCAACATCTCCACATAAGCACGAATCACGGCTGACGTGGTGGCGTTGTTCCTCAAATCCAGTTTCTGCAGAGCTTTATGATTTTGAATGGCGTGTGCGAGTCTGCAGAGCCCCTTTTCCTGTAGCTTCGGCTTCACTTGAGACCCCTCGATCACCGAGTGCAGCGATAATATCACCAACGTGTAGTTTTCTGCTAGTGCGTCGGCCAACTAAAAGGCGCCCTCATCTCCAATGTCGTTAAAGCTTAAATCAAGTTCTTCGAGGCGTGGATAAGCTCTCAGTAAAGTTGCAACAGCGTGCGCTCCTTCGTCGCCGATTCCGTTTCTCGAGAGATCGAGATAGCGGCATTTTGAACTCGGTGTTTCTCTGAGCTCCTCGACAATAGCAGCCACACCATATTGGCGTAATGATCTCCCACTCAGGTCAAGTTTTTCTTGATCAGCAAACTCTTTAATGAAGCGCTTCCGGAGATCATGTGCCTGTGAAATTGCTGCCAGCATGTTCTTGCTCTCGGATGTAAGCGGATTCCCAACGCTAAGGCGAATTCGACGTTGCTGGTTTGCCTTAAAAGCCTTTAAGTAAAGCTGTTTGGCACCGTCGTCAGTGATCTGATTGTGGTCGAGAAGTAATTCGTGGAACTTCGCATTCGGCTCTAGTCCTTCTGCTAGACCTACGATCGATTTATCTGCAATCTTGCACATTAGCTTTTCTCGTAGCAATCAAATCACACCGATCTCTTAACTGTTACCTGTGATGAAGTTGTTGGACAAGTTGAGCACTTTAAGTGGCGGCTGTAGCGCTAAGAACAACCCAACGTTATAAGCCCCTTTCTCGCCAATCTCGTTCCCACTTAAATCTAGCTGTTCCAGATGCTGCCAGTTGGGCGATGTTCGAAGTGTTTGCGTCACGAAATGGACATACCGGTCGGTTAGACAGCATTCCAGCAAGATATCGCGCTTGATCTTGGTTCCATTAAAGTTGAGAGTTGATGCACTCGGAATACCAGCCGTAAGTTGAGTTTCAATGATTTTCTCGTGCAGCTTCGTGTGAATTTCCTTGAGTACAGTATCAGATGTGTACAAGTTTCTTCCAAGGTGGACATAGCGCAGCGAGAATGGAGCTTCCATCCCGTTAATCGCGTGGAAGAATGAAGTGATTCCAGCTTGATTGATCTGTTACAGTATTGTATTAAGTACATAATTTAAAACTTCAATGGTTTGTACTCAATCGTACCTGATTGGCTTCGATGTCCAGTGTCTGTAGTGCTGGTGTCTGATCCAACACAAACGCTAAACTGGCGGCACCACAGTCTCCGATGGTATTACCTGCTAACGAAAGAACCTCCAGCTTCATCCTCGGTAACGCATTTCCTAACGTATTGGCTGCTTCGTCAGTTAAGGCATTTGAGCGGAGGTATAACTTGGTAATGTACTGTATGAAATCGGCTTGACTAGCTGCGAAATGGTCGAATCTGTGGAACCGGTGCAAGAAATGTCAAGCACTTGTAGGTGCTCGCGGTTTTTGTCCTCGAGGGTTCGTATGAGTGGATGAATCCAGTCAGACGGTGAATTCTGGTCACGCACAGTATTGAGCGATAAATCGAGCTCTGTGAGACTGGGACACCGCGAAATAAAGGTGGCAATAGCATCAAGTCCTCGCACTGAGAATCTAAGCAGAAAAATAGTAGATCAGTCATCTTTAAACGTAGTTCATCGCTTTTTAAACGTACTGATTGTTGGCCAGATTCAACGTTGTCAAAGCTGGCCACGCTGTTTCTCGTAAGTCAGGCGTCCAATGCGCCCAGAAGATATCATCCAGTTCGTTGAATGAGAGATCGAGCACAGTCAACGACGTTGATACGACTGGAGACGAGATAAAAAGGAAAAATCTCCAGTCCAAAGCCTCTTGTTAGGTGTTGCTCGGCCAGTATGATCATTTTTGTTACTTGGATACCAGGCACCTCTGGCACCCGACGACTGGTCCGAGGCTGCATCAACAATCTTGCAGCATCTTGAACCTCGCTGACGCTTGAGAGTTGCGCTCCAGCGGAAACGACTGACATGGATTCAGCTCAAAAGTATATGAAGCGTCACTGGGATCTAGTAAGACCAGATTAGCCGGACCTTAGTGGTTATGTTTAACGAAACCAAGAAAATGAAAAGCTGAAATCTGTGCCTGGCAAAGGAGGTCAATGTCCATGTACGAACCATATGTAGAGTACTTTACTCCACGTGCCATTGTGTTCAACCGAGTTTTGGATCGTGTAGAATATTCACAAGTACAAGTTCGACTGCACCATTCGTCAGCTACGGTGAAAAGAAGATGCAGCATACAGATCCGAAGCATCTGTTGAATGATAAACACGATCACCAATAGCGAGGACAACTCAACGACGCCAAACGCGACGATGCTCCGAGGTTGTTTGCCAGACCACTTCACTAAAATTTAGTGAAGCTGGTGTCATTTAATGACTGAATTTGTGGCTAATAATATTGGTTGAGCAGATAATAGGTAGGTGATATCCTGTCCAAAAATAAAACCCGATTTAGAAGTGTAAAGCGTTATTTTATTGAGATGCCAAGTAAAAATTCAACAACACGGACCGCGCGTTAGCGCTTTAAACCAACTAAGGTGAGCGGGGGCGAACGCGCGTAGCCGCAGCAAACCCGCGCGGGGTAGCAGGGCCGCGCGGTATTTGCGGTGGCGGGTCCAGCGCCGAGCTCCACAGTGAGCCGCGCACCGCACTCTCCAGGACATCCTATCGTTATATCGCGAGCGAAGTGAACCGCGGGGGCGATGAAGGGGCAACCAGCCAAGCGAAGCGATTGATTTGCATGATTTGGGTAGGCTCGGCGGGATGTTTACCGCTAGAATCCACAACGAAGCACTCTAAACTCCACAACGATGAAGAATGGCCAAAACATGCGAAGAGCGTAGGGTACCTAAAGCTAGCGCAGCGAGCAAGCTTGTGGTTTGGCAGACCATGTGTGGAGCACGCGGATGCAAACCCAGGACCCACCATGGACATCGCTATCAAGCGGAGGCCCGCGTGCGGGTCGTATTAAAACGCAATGCCTGTAAGAGCCCGCAGGGTCTTTACGGGGGGCCAAATGAAGGAGATACGGTATCGCCATGAAATTTGGTACACAAGTTGATACCTGAAAGACAACAAGACGTATACAGTTTGAGGTTAACACCAACTGTAGATCTCCAGTAACTGACGATACAGATGAACCCTTTCGTAGTCATAGCGCTGGGAACCTAATTTTATTTCTATCTAAGGGTATTCTTGTCACAGGGTGGCACAACCAGCTGTACCATCAAATGGTACACTTATGGGTGCCCGTGATCGGTGCCCAACGATGAAGCCTTCTACGGACTCGAAGTCGACGACTGTCCGGCAAGCGATAACCCGATGGATGCGTTCGAGGAGTCTGGGGCGAAGCAGAGGACGACGAGGTGGGGCTTGACACTACTGAAGATATTAAGGAGCATCTCAATTGAATGCTTATTCGAGGAGATTCAACGGGTGTTGCAGATCGATATGTGCAGGGGCTTAGGACGACGTAGAGAAAGCTGTGAGAGGATTAGGCGAGATGGAAGGGCGCAAGCAGCGAAGTCCTTGCTTGACTACTTCAGACGTGCTACAAAGTGATGACTTTCCCATAGATAAGCACCTCAGAATAGTAATTTTAGGTGATTTTGTATTCCATATTACAAGTGAAGGGTGAGAAGGAATATTTAGTTAGGCTTGTATACTGCTGGCTTCGGGATCCACTTTCATATTCCTGTCAGAGGTTATTCCAATGCTAGGGATTACTACGAAGGGGTTCATCTGTTGCTTTGAAATGTCTCGTTTATCTAAATCTAAATTGTACACTGCGTGATACAGCTGGACTTGTGGCACTTTCAATTTGGAGCTCAGTGACAGGAGTTGCATCACTATCCTACTCTATCACCCTCCAGCGCTGCCTGCAATGCTTCACATGCCGGAGGCGTCATTTTCAGCGAGGAATTGTGTTCTACCATGAATGCATATGAACTCGGGGTTAGCCCTGATTGTTTCATATTGCATCGAGCTTTCTGATTATGTATAATTATACATGCGTTCATAAAGACCGGATCCATTAAATTTTGGATTGCCGCAGAAATCTGATAAAAACGGCGGGTACTTACAGGCACTGCGAGTTAATAGCGGGCTTAATTAAGATCGAGTCTAGGGTTTATGGTTTAGGTACAGGGTGATATTTAATTGCGTTGTTTTAACTCAAAGATTAGAATGGAAATATAAATATGATATGTGTAAATTACGGTTATATACTGTATCCAAATCTGGACAGCGTTTGTACAGTTCTGGTATTAATAACAATACTACAGTAGTACGAAGCAAATCATAAAACCAAATATTACGTATTGTGATCGGCATCCCGAATGTCTAATCGGTTTGTAAATCGGCTGGGATTGTGGCTTATTTCGACTTCAAATCCTTATTTAGCCTATCTGGTATCCTATTTAGATTCCCAAACTCTATTTTAGACTCAGGTATCTTCTGATGATTAGCAAATAGAACCGTATGCTTAATCAGACTCGGAGACGATTTGTAAGTAAATAAGCCGAAATGTCATTTTCAAACTCTACATTACGAGCTTATTCGGCTATGTAAATCTTGCGAACTAGCCGTGCATCTAAGCCTCCAGCATGACTAGGTGAATTGTAACTGACCGCCAAGAACTATGAGGCATCTAGTAATAATGAGAAGCCCGATAGAAGGCATCGAAGACATACAAGTCCGCAAATTGTGCCTATTTCGCTTGGTAGACGGCATGAGTCAGCATTAGCCTCGGTATCTAATTTAGGCGAGGTGGCTTATTCTAGCACGATTGGCCACTCCCATCAATGAACAGAAATTGCGCCATAGTCGCCTCTAATCCCCGTTTTTTGCGGATATGCAAATCCGATTAAGATAAATCGATAAGGTAATAGAGAGTGGATACTCTAGCCGCATTTCACAATAGTAGTAATTTTTTTTAATATGGTAGCCGAGCGGAAACGACTTGGCATACCAATCATAAACGCCTCCACTCGAGAAATCGGCTATTAAAGTTTTTTTTAACATAATTCATGATTTAATCATTGAAACGAGTTGATCTGCATACCCGAAAATTCTCCAAGATAACGCGCGACTAGTTCGTTTGTTAAGACATCTTGAACCCCAAACAAACAAGAATGCTCTTAAACAGTCATCAGGTGGAGTCATTGGAGAACAGTTGATCACCGTGAGATGCAGTACCAGGGCCTCCGAATATGGCATTTATATTTATGACGAACAAGCATGGTCAATAAATTATCCGACGAAGGTCTTGGGGATGTCGAAATAAATAATGCCATATTGGAAAACATGTTGTTTATTAAAAACAAGCAAGTAGAGGACCTGGATCCTACTGCAAACTATCTACAGTGCTTGCGTCCCAGTATTCGCAGTTCTCGCGCAGGAAAAGAATAGCCTCGAGGGTGCGCGGCAAAAGACCATGCCGCTGATGCCCGAACTTCACACGAGCAACACTGAGGAAGCGTTCCACGACATTGGGCATCGGTGGAATGCTCTTCCGCTGCTCGTACTCGACACTCTCTTCACCAAGACGACGCCGATTGCGCAGGCTCTCGACGAACGACTCTTGCCCGTCTGTCATGTTTTCGCGTGCGTTGTCCGGCGTGGCGGCAGCAAACGGCTGCAGAGCCGCTTTTTCGGACCGCGTGAGACGGTCCACTTTGCCTCGAAGAACGCGAACACACCCAGACTCAAAGTCTGGGCTGTATACGATATTCGTGCGAGGTCCTGCATTAGTAAAGTATCAAACGTTTAGCACAAGTTCTATAATAATAATAATAATAATAAACGTACCGATGAAGCGTGCGTATTGTGGTTTGACTTTGATCAGCTCGTCAAACCACGTCGCGACCTTGCAATGCCTTTGACACTGATTGTATGTCACGCAATTCTTGGTACAGAATGCGCAATCGCTTGTTTACTGCCGGCGCGGGAAGAAGCTCCATGATGTCATCGTCTTCGACGTCGATAAACTCCGACAACTCGACGTAGCGCTTGATCATCGAAAGGTCGAACTCCACCTCGTCTCCTGGCGAATAACTGGTCGGAGATCGGTTTTTAGCCTTACGTAAATTGTCACAGGAGGAGAAAAAAATGGTTAGTAAATAAAATTTGGCAAATGGTGCCACACATCATTTACACAATTGTGCTTACCGAAGTTCGCCGATTGGGTTAGCGTTCGTAGCTTGATCATCAACGCCTGGATGGCTGCCAAATCTCCTTCATGTGATGCCATGTGGTCTTGCACAGCCAGGTTCAGCCGATGGCTCGCGCAGCCCACTTGAGGCACCTCCATAAGAGTTGCCATCCGGCGGTTTACGGAACAGTTGTCGCCTACAATGAAGCGACACTGTTCCAGCTGTACTCCAAAATCGCGAGGCAGCATTGTAGCGAGGAAGTCAAGGTGGCTTTCAGCCGGCAGGTTGTCGTTGACCTCGTTGAGAAGCGGAGCCATACTCAACAGAGGGGTTTCAGGCTGCCGTTGACCTCGTAGCAGGCGAACACGGCGATGTAGTGCTCGAAGGCGTTCGTCCAGCCGTCGAGCATAATCCCGAAACGAGAGGGAAGCTCAGATGCGATTGAACGCTCGACTGCCACAACCACCCCGTCCATGCCTGCCCGTAATCTCCCCTCTGAGATGGGATCTAGGTTGGAGTAGCTGACAAACATCCAAACACACATCAAATATTAGATATTTCAGAGAGAATTTCAACAGTAAAACCAAAATAATTGCAACCAAACAGAACATTACCGTCTTGCCTAGCGGCTCTCACAAAAGGAAAGTGGTAGGTTGCACTGGACAATCCAGACCATCCAGCCGAAGAGGTTCTGGGAGGAATGACGGATGAAATTGAGGATTGAGCCGGTTTGCGCTGCCGTTGCCTCGAACACAACCACGCCGTAGTCGGGGTGTTCACGTAGCACATGCTACATGAGGTTAGAGTACCCATTCCGATGAGTCTGCTTCCGCACCGTGCCGCAACGACAGCGAAAATACTCAAGAATCACCTCATCGTCCTGGTCGCGGCACGGGCGGAAGTAAAAGCTCGCGACTTGAGCGTTGGTGTAGGTTAGGTTGGGAGGGCGAGTGACACGAAGCATGGTGCAGTAGGGTATCGGTGTTTTTGCTTGTCTTGAGGTGTGGAATTGAGGAGTGAGAGGGTGGTTGGAGATAGTAAAGTTCCTCAACAAACCTAGCTCTTCAAATGGCTGGCTGTCGTAGAATATATATATGTATATATATGTATGTATATATTAGCGTACCTTAAATAAATAATGTAAGGAACCTTTGCTAGAAAATAAATTATCGCATCAGCGGTCTTTTGCGGCTGAAATAAATAATTTACTGTTCTTTTTGTAAATAATGCTATTGACAATGCTATTTTCGGAGGCCCTGTGCAGTAGATGAAATACTGGCAATAAAGAAATTGAGATGGAACACTACAAGACAGTATTGGGACGTATTGTGATGAGGAGGACCCGTCTAATCAAAATAGAACGCCGCCTAGTACCTTAGAATAGATGAGTACCCACCTGAAACTTCTTGTTGAAAAATAGCTCGGTGTTTGACAAGTGAAACCCTCAATATTGTCGTTGACGAAGAGAGACAATGCGAGGTGTGCGGCGCTTGTGCAGCAGCATCTATGGCGTGTGGATAAATCTTCAAGTGGAGCTTCATGGCAGCTACTCGGTGTCTCGTATGAATTTCCTGTCAGAATACTCAAATTGCACCTCCGTTTTCCGCGCCAGCATGTTCGTGGCCATGGCTCCATTCCCGTGCCTCATTGTCCTCACACTGATAGATTGCGTTCCTCTAGCTCCAACGCAGGTCGGATCACGAGCAAACTATTTGTTCTGGGGAAGAAACTACCTGACGATCTCGCTCATGACTCGTGCAATTCTCGAGCAGCTCCACCTCACTGTGCCAGGTTTGGATTTTACCTTCTTACGAACAGTCTGTATTTCCGCTCTCCCGAGTGCTGGGGCTGTTGCTTTCATGTTGGCGATGACAAGTTTGATCGGGTTTCCATTACCATTCACGCTCGTAGTTGGCATTCCAGTCTGGTTTGTTGGTCTCATGATCTGTTTTGGCATCTTTTTCGGGGCGAAACTGAGGAGGGAACCAGTGGTGCGCCAGGAGTTACTGAACTACATTGTGGTGATTGCCTGTCAAGTGGTGTTAACTTTCATCTACCCCGCGTATCTCTACGGTTTTCGATCGGTGAGCTCGACTACCCAGACCTTTTACGTTCTACTTCTTCCTATTGTCAAAATTGCGACGAAAAACTGGATCAGCTTTTTCCTGGGTACAAAAGACGACTTAAAGCCACAAGTTGTCATTCTTAACATTGAGGTTTTCAACGCACTGTACGTGGCTAGTTCAATGCAGAACGCAACCTCGATAAGCACGACGATGGCGCTGACGTTCGTCGATTTTTTGCTTGCGTGGATATCGATTAAAGATGTGAATTACTTCTTAACTGACATCACTTTGCTGTTGGAGAAAATCCCATCAGATCACCCGCTGAAGAGAGCGAACTTCATGGAGGTAGCTCTGAAGATGTTAGAAGAGGATGCCCAATTGAGAGCAGACTCATCTCTGCGTTTGTTCTCGGTTTGCTCACATCATCCGCCAGGTACTGGTAGCAAGCCCTCAAGAGTTCGAAGTCTTGATCCGGAGGTAGAGACGAACTTTAATCTCGGTCATCACATATTCCCTACTGCGTCGATACTACCGAATGTCCCATCCATTCCCTTTCTAACTGGTGCAACCGTAGCCCCCACCAAGTCGGAAACCTACAAGCCCTTTCGAACACTCTTCAGCACAAAGGAACGGATGGAGTATGTGCAAAGATCCGCACAGGTTTTGTTCACGACTGAGTTCATTATCCTTATTGAGTTCACGGAAGTTATCATCCCGTTCATTTACAGTGAGCTGCTTCGAAGTACTTGTCTTCGTCTACGAAACTAACATTACTGTCAACTTGTCCTTAGGCACTTATACAATAGCAATGTTCCAGCTTCCGAACCGAGTCTTCTACCCGCAAATACGTCAGCTGGATCGCAACACACTCGCGCAAATGATTGGCAACATCGCCATTTACGGGCTTATGGAACTCGTATCTTTCGTCGCAATGAGTGTTTTACTCAAAAGGAAGCTTGGCATTTCGACTCTACACCAACTGGCTTTCGTGCTCGACCGCGAGCGGCGAATGGTACAGTCCAATTTGTTTCTCTGGATCTGCTACACGATCCAGAATTCACTCGACCACAACGGTACCAGGTTTTTAATTTTTTTTACTTTGCTGTGCCCATCTTACTAAGTGTACTGTATATGATTATGCCTTGAAGGTGCGGATTTTAGCTGGCAATTTAGCTGGTTGCAGAACAAACGCAGCTGAAAACAAAAGGTTTCATAATCCACAATTTTGAAGAAAAAATAGCTATCGTATATTATTGAGCCGCAACATCTATAATAGGTTTGGTTTGTTCATATATCTGCTTGGGATTCAGCGAACTTCTCGGGTCTATGAAGTGAGGATGCCGATGACATCAAGTCTTGTGCGCGAGGAGACATGAACCGTGGGCCTGCTGGAGATGAATGTGGTCTTACCGGTCGTTGCTGCACAAAACTCGCCAGTGAAGCTGCGTTACCTTCGGACTCTTGGGTACTCCTAACGTGAGCGGGGTCAGGGAATGGGATGGATCCTCGAAGTGCGCAAATTGATGAGTGAACTAAGTTGAATGGCCGTGGTCCCGCAGATTTGGTGAGTCGATGCTAACAGCGATCGTACACGGAGTCGTAAGCCACATATTTAAGGACAACATCATTAATCAGGACTTACCGGAAGTTGATACCCTTCGTCGGGAAATGAACTTTGAGGAGACGTTCCACCGGTGCTCTCCGAACGATTGCGTCGCTCTTTATCCTTTGAAGGGCTTACCAAAGCTGGAAAAGTTGACGTCGGGATCTGTTGAGTTTGCGGTATATGGCTCATGTGAACTTTCGCGTACGGATACAGGGGGCGATTGCTAGTTGGGCTTCTCCGAGGAGAGCCACCCTGGATCGGGTACAGCAGCTCGTTAAGCTCAACTCTTGGCTTTCCTTTTCGACTCAAGTTCTCGAGAAGCATGGACACGCCGTGGATCAACTACAGTGTACAGTATCAAGCAATAGTCTCGTAAGTTCCGAAGTTAAGAATTTGCACCTGATGGGGCAACGTTTGAGTCGTACATGAGCTTGAGTCTTCTTAAGTTCTTTTCGTGAAGTGTCTTGAGCGGATATGGCACCATCCAGATCACGCCTGTGCAGTTGAACGATCCTTTTCATGGCATCGCACATCGTATTGATCTTGTAGTTGGTAGATCGGAGAGTTCCATCGGGCTGGGTCTTCGCTCGTCTATCAGCTCTGCGTTTTAGCTGGAGATAGACAAACGCTTAGCACAGTATTACACCGTTAGCAATATAAGGCACATACCTGATCGAGTCGCTGCTCACTGGACAGACAAATCACTTGGAATACCAAAACTTGCCAGTTTCTAATAGCCAAGTGTTCCTTTGCTGCAGAGCTTTGGCTGATCAACACTCGAAGCTGTTGAATCACCTCCGGATCGCGCTCGATATCGGTCGCCCCGTTCATTAGTGATGGTTCTTCCGCACTCAGAGTCAAAAGTTCAGCATCGTCAGACGCTGAATCGTCATGACAATCGTGTTCCATTCGAGTGAATGAAGTCTCGTTGGAAGTGTGTGAGCCAGGATAGTCCGTGCTCATATCAGCATTATTATCGGTCCCGGATTCAACATTTTCTTCCAGTACAGTGTCGACTTGAGGCGTGAGAACGAGACCTCGTTTTGTCGGTAGAAGTTCACCACCTTCAAAAACCTCGTGTACCAGCTTCTTCCTATGATTCATAGGAGACGCACTCTCAAGTGCAGTCTCGCTTCCATTGCTGGCAACAGCTTCAGTGTTTGCTTGAGCTGCGGGCTCTTGAATTACTCGCGTCGGGTTTGGACTCACCTTTGACTTGCTATCAACACCACCTCCCGTTGTTTTCAACTGGCGACTAGGCTTGGAGCCTTTTGTACTGGTAAAGCTTTTCCTTGGAGAGTTTGGTGTACTTCGGGTCAACATCGGCGAACTTCCTTCTTTTCCTACAGTTTGATTGCTCGGTTTTGCGTCCTTCGATCCCGATCTCGAGTTGGCTATCGTTGTACGTCTGGGGCTT
This sequence comes from Phytophthora cactorum, assembly GCA_016864655.1. Classification (NCBI taxonomy): domain Eukaryota; phylum Oomycota; class Peronosporomycetes; order Peronosporales; family Peronosporaceae; genus Phytophthora; species Phytophthora cactorum. The sequence continues at coordinate 569,825 of NHQK01000003.1, forward strand.
GAGCTAAGCACTTTACCGAGATGCGTAGCTACCAATTCGCGAGCTAATTGTTGCTTTGCAGCGGTCATCCCGGTGAGAATATTCTCTAAATCTAGCAGCGCATTGCCGACATGTTTTCGTTCTGATTCTGTCAGAGTTGACGGAGCAGGCACCTCAACCTCTGGGTCAGTCTGGGAAACCTGTGCTTGGTTCAGAAGTTCATTTGATATCTGCATCAGTCTCTTCTTGTGTTTTTCACAGATTGAGCAGACCCCAGACGTGTCTACAGATTCCTTTTGGTTGCGTGCTTCTTGTAGTTGATTCTGGTAGATTTGCTGCTCCGCTTCTAGCGCTTTGTTGGTATTCTGGAGCTTTTCACATTCCAGTTTCCAGAATTCTACCTCGGCTAGATTTCGTTTCCGCAGCGTGCAAAGCTCTTCCGACATGTGGCCTAAGTGCGTTGTCAACGTCAGCAATCGATCAGTCTGAAGCGCTGACGAACGTTGCGAGGCTCTACGCTGCTTTAAAATGTCTGCTTGTGCGGTTGAAAGGGCCTTAAACAAGTCGCGAGGATGCGACGCCAAGCTGACGACAAGACTGCCTTGAGAAATACTGTTGGTTCGGCTTCGCTTTTCGTCTTCCTCCGCGATCTCTCCCTCAGCCTTTTTCAACAACTCTTGCTGAGTCTCATGCTCCTTCCGCACACGGATAATATCCTTTGCGTAGCGCTCTACCAGTGTTTCCATCCTCTTGACCTCATTTTGATCAACATCTTGCTCGCTGGAACTCGTCTCAGCCTTAGTGTCCAGGTCGTCGTTATCATCTTCTCTGTCATCTTCTTCGTGTGTGATCTCTTCCGTTGGAGGAAGAAGGTTAATTTCCTTCACAGGTGATGATTTAATGGCAAATTTCTTCATCAGGAGCTTCACCGCTGCTTGTCTCTCCTCAATTTTTGTATTGCGAGTTTTCAATGAAAACGCCAAGGAGGTTTTCAACATCGCCAACTCTTGAGCGTGTGCATCTTTTCCCTTCTGAAGTGCACGTTGCAAAGTCACCGTCCTTTCCTGAGCTACTTCCAGCGCTTTTCGGTTTTCAGCCAAACCTTCATCTTTGACCGCGAGGGTGCTCTTTAACTCGACAATCAAGTTATCGTATTGTATGTTTCGTCGATTTTGACGCGACGGTATGCGGTATATATCGGTCACAGGATTGTCCTGACCGTAAGCTGAGCGCATGATCTCATCAACGTCAATACCCTCCTCTTCGTCCAAGTCTGTTTGAAGACAGCTATCCACTGCACTTGACTTGACTAGCTCTGCTTGGTGAATCTTCTCCTGCAACTCTGCAGCGTGCATGGTCGACAGCTGAAGCTGTCCCTCAAGCGCCAGAGTGTGGGTATTAACTTTCTCCAATTGAGTCTTCAGCTCCAGAACCTGCTCGAGTGTCTTACGCAAGTACGAGTCTGCATCATTTGCGCCGTCATCTCGATCCGCGTGGATATACCCGACTCCGTTGCATGCTCTACAAGGAATTAAGCGGCCAAGCTCTGATGACCGTCTTCTGCCAAGTTGATGAATAGCTGGGTCCTCGTCTTTCTCCGATGTATTCTCTTGCTCGCTGGAAGCAGTCTGCGTCCGGTTATCAAGCTGCGTCAGCATCGCCTCAAGGCCTTTTGCACTACGACGTTTGCCACCACGACGAGCACTTTGCTCCACTGCCGCCCATAGAATATCGTGGTTCAGAAGTTCCACGAGTGAGTCTCCGATCTCTTCCCAATTGCCTTGATACGAACGCATGGTGTCTGCAATTCGTTGTCGCTCTGCGATGGCATTCTCGGGTTTGAGGAACCAGGGCATGGATTCACTAGCTCGATACCTCAAGTTGTCCTTTGTCAAGGTAGCAACTTTATCTCGAAGCTGTTGACACTCGAGCGCAGCTTCGCGCGCACGTTGCGCCCATTTCTCCTTCTCTCGATGCAACACCTGCGTGTTCGTATTGGCTGACCAACCACGTCCAGAGTTCTTGGAATGATCCTGCTCGTTATTGCTCTGCGTGGTCTCCGATGATGACGTCTGCTTTCCCGCTAATACTGTAGCAATAGCCTCGTTCAGCGCTGATACAGCCCCAGGTTCTGTCCTCATGATATCCCGTAGCATAAGTAGCTGTCTGTACTGTTCCTTGCGTAGTGCGTTGTTTTCGGCCACACGACGATCAACTTTACCTTTAAGATGGACAACCTGCTTCTCCCATTCCTCGATCTGTTGTGTGAGTTGGGTTATGCGTTGCTGCTGGTTTTGAATGACTAGTTGCTGAGTTTGCATTTCCTGCTGGACGCACTCATGGATGGTGTTGACAAGTGTCGTCTCGCGCTCTTGTATTAACGGAGCCAGCACAGTATCGAAGAATACACGCTGTTCGTTATCGATTGCCTCTGACGCCTCGTCTTCTCGAATCTTGCGCTCAAGTTCATCTCGATGCCTTTCAGGGTCATGACCAAAAACTACCAGTAAAGACGACTTCCACGCTGGTGATCGAATGAGCTGGCGAAGATCGGCAAACGCTTTAACGAAAGGCGTGTCGCTACTCTCTTCATTGCCCAGGACGAGTCGAGGCGTCACAAAGAGCGTCTTCCCGGCTGAAACCAGACCCAATTCCGTTTGCGTCTGCTTCTCCACTTTTGGCGAAAGCTCGTCGGGGTCAAGGCTCATGTAGGCACGACGCCCACTAGCTCGGAATCTCACGTGGGGATGTTGAAGTTGGCCTTTGACTTGCATGATACCGGGGGCAACGAGGTCGCAAAATTTGAGATTGAGGTTCTCAATTAGCCTAGTCCATCAGACAAAAATAAAATAAAGAAAATGCTAGGTGTCGAAGTTTGCAAAAGCAACGGACTATGTATGCCGATTTTAACATGGCCATAATAATAATGCTCATAACATTTCGTACATAATGAATGTGAGCAAGCCTATCACATGTCATAATGTGTGTTGGTAACCTTCAAAATGTCATAATGTATCCATCAGGTTTTTGTCGTCTCCTGACCAACCGTTAATATTTGACAAACGCCCAGCAAACCTTGGCGTCTGTAGCTCCCATTCTCCATTTACACCCCACTCACACCTCCTCCGCCTAACCAGCACCTCCGCCATGGCCTTCGTTCCGCGCCCCGCCCGCCCAACCTTCACCTCTGCCCAAGTGACTGGATTCTATTTCCAACCGTGCCGCGACGACAACGATGAGGTTATCCTCGAATACTTCCGGTGTCGTTGCGGCACGGTTCGAAAGCAAACCCGTCGCAACGGGCTGACCAACCTCATGCAGCACGTGAGACGTGAGCACCCCAACTTCGAGGCGGAAATGCTCGAGGCTACAACAGCCGAGACCGGGTCCCTGCTGAAATACGTTCGCAGGACCTCGCACACGCTGTACGGGTGGCTGCTTTGGACTATTATGAGAAACCTGCCCCTCTCGTTCTGCGAGAATCGCACAACGAGACGGTACGCTAATCACTCGTTTTTATATCTCTATTTTAGAGGTAGTGACTAAAAGTGTGCTTTTATTGTTGTAGTTAGCTACACGACGCTGGACCCAATCTGCGTGGAGACCTTGCGGGCCACGATGGAAGGGGTCGTGCTAGCAGTGGAGAGGTCTATTGCCTCTGAGATGCCGGACATCTTTGGTCTCATCCTTGATGGATGGACCCATTTGTCCGAGCACTACCTAGCTGTCTTCGCTTGCTACGAAGTGAACGGCAAGGTAAAGACCCCGCTGTTATGCATGGCCTCTCTCCTAAACGAGCCCGACGACGACCTTTCTGCCGTCGCTCACATGGAGTTCCTAGCTAACATGCTGCCGCGTGACTTTGGCAAGCAGCTGCAGCAGTGTGTCTTTATCGTAGGGGACAATTGCAGCGTCAACCGACGTCTTGCTACGCTAGTTAATGGCCCGCTCGTGGGGTGTGCTTCACACCGACTGAACCTCGCGGTGCAACAGCAACTAGAAGATCACGAGGATAACCTTGCTGAAGTACAGGCACTAATGATCAAGCTACGGACGCTGACTCAATCGGCTAAGCTGCGGTACGCTTTTCTCTATTTTGCAGCGCTTTATGCTATTTTTTAATATTTGGGTCGTTTACCCGCTAATTATTGATTAATTGTTAATTTTAGGCTTAAAACGGCCCTTCGCCCCGTAATTCGTCAAGAAACCCGGTGGAGTTCTACGTTCATGATGCTGCAACGATACTTTCAGCTGCTCGAGCACCTGGACAAGGAGGATGACGATATTGCAGATTTGCTTACCTCTCCGGCCTGCAACCGGCGCCTGCGCGCTCTCCACCAAGAGTTGAAGGATGTGGAGTCAGTTTCGAAGGCTCTTCAAGGAACCGATGTCGACCTGCTGGACGCTCGCGAATGGTTCGACGGACTAAGCATCAGTACTCATTATATCTTGGTAAGTTAAGTGTGTAAGAAACGAGTATTAGAAGGGCATACTGACGATTGTATTGAATGTTTTAGGGCCGCGAGCTGACATCATCCACAGCCCAGACTTTGAGTCTGGCTGTGTTCGTGTGCTGCGAGGCAAGACCGCTCGTTTGACGCGGGCCGAGAAGGCAGCCCTGCGCCCGTTTGCTAACGGAGCTCCACCGGGTCCTCCAGCGGATGGCGAAGACGAGGGGTTCTTCGTGGAGCGCCTGGAGAAACGGCGCAAGCTTGCCGTCGAGGAGCAACAGTATGCTCTGCTCCGCAGTATTTCACCCACCTCGAACATGGTGGAGAGGTTCTTAAGCCTGGCCCGAGTCACGTTTGGCCACGAGCGCAACAGCCTGCACCCAGTGACGCTCGAGCAGATCCTTTGCCTGCGCCAGAACTCAAGCTATTGGGATGTGCGCACCGTCAATAGCGTCAGACGCTAATCAAATTTAGCTTGATCATCGTTTGTGATTATGCCATTATGTATGTGTTGCTGGTCGTACATCTCATTATTAATGTGCGGGTCGCTGTTCTTGCATGACATTATTTATCGTTAAGCATTTAACAACATCAATAAACATGCCATAATCGGCAGCCCTGTATGTAGGTAATAGAGTCCATGAACCACCTACAGTACACATGTACTACTGTTTCGCTCCCTGCGTTCTATAACGATGCTAACATGTAAATTAGACAATTCAAGCATGGTGTAGTACACCGTGTACAGTATACTAACGTTACTACTTTCCGAATATGGCATTTATATTTATGACGAACAAGCATGGTCAATAAATTATCCGACGAAGGTCTTGGGGATGTCGAAATAAATAATGCCATATTGGAAAACATGTTGTTTATTAAAAACAAGCAAGTAGAGGACCTGGATCCTACTGCAAACTATCTACAGTGCTTGCGTCCCAGTATTCGCAGTTCTCGCGCAGGAAAAGAATAGCCTCGAGGGTGCGCGGCAAAAGACCATGCCGCTGATGCCCGAACTTCACACGAGCAACACTGAGGAAGCGTTCCACGACATTGGGCATCGGTGGAATGCTCTTCCGCTGCTCGTACTCGACACTCTCTTCACCAAGACGACGCCGATTGCGCAGGCTCTCGACGAACGACTCTTGCCCGTCTGTCATGTTTTCGCGTGCGTTGTCCGGCGTGGCGGCAGCAAACGGCTGCAGAGCCGCTTTTTCGGACCGCGTGAGACGGTCCACTTTGCCTCGAAGAACGCGAACACACCCAGACTCAAAGTCTGGGCTGTATACGATATTCGTGCGAGGTCCTGCATTAGTAAAGTATCAAACGTTTAGCACAAGTTCTATAATAATAATAATAATAATAAACGTACCGATGAAGCGTGCGTATTGTGGTTTGACTTTGATCAGCTCGTCAAACCACGTCGCGACCTTGCAATGCCTTTGACACTGATTGTATGTCACGCAATTCTTGGTACAGAATGCGCAATCGCTTGTTTACTGCCGGCGCGGGAAGAAGCTCCATGATGTCATCGTCTTCGACGTCGATAAACTCCGACAACTCGACGTAGCGCTTGATCATCGAAAGGTCGAACTCCACCTCGTCTCCTGGCGAATAACTGGTCGGAGATCGGTTTTTAGCCTTACGTAAATTGTCACAGGAGGAGAAAAAAATGGTTAGTAAATAAAATTTGGCAAATGGTGCCACACATCATTTACACAATTGTGCTTACCGAAGTTCGCCGATTGGGTTAGCGTTCGTAGCTTGATCATCAACGCCTGGATGGCTGCCAAATCTCCTTCATGTGATGCCATGTGGTCTTGCACAGCCAGGTTCAGCCGATGGCTCGCGCAGCCCACTTGAGGCACCTCCATAAGAGTTGCCATCCGGCGGTTTACGGAACAGTTGTCGCCTACAATGAAGCGACACTGTTCCAGCTGTACTCCAAAATCGCGAGGCAGCATTGTAGCGAGGAAGTCAAGGTGGCTTTCAGCCGGCAGGTTGTCGTTGACCTCGTTGAGAAGCGGAGCCATACTCAACAGAGGGGTTTCAGGCTGCCGTTGACCTCGTAGCAGGCGAACACGGCGATGTAGTGCTCGAAGGCGTTCGTCCAGCCGTCGAGCATAATCCCGAAACGAGAGGGAAGCTCAGATGCGATTGAACGCTCGACTGCCACAACCACCCCGTCCATGCCTGCCCGTAATCTCCCCTCTGAGATGGGATCTAGGTTGGAGTAGCTGACAAACATCCAAACACACATCAAATATTAGATATTTCAGAGAGAATTTCAACAGTAAAACCAAAATAATTGCAACCAAACAGAACATTACCGTCTTGCCTAGCGGCTCTCACAAAAGGAAAGTGGTAGGTTGCACTGGACAATCCAGACCATCCAGCCGAAGAGGTTCTGGGAGGAATGACGGATGAAATTGAGGATTGAGCCGGTTTGCGCTGCCGTTGCCTCGAACACAACCACGCCGTAGTCGGGGTGTTCACGTAGCACATGCTACATGAGGTTAGAGTACCCATTCCGATGAGTCTGCTTCCGCACCGTGCCGCAACGACAGCGAAAATACTCAAGAATCACCTCATCGTCCTGGTCGCGGCACGGGCGGAAGTAAAAGCTCGCGACTTGAGCGTTGGTGTAGGTTAGGTTGGGAGGGCGAGTGACACGAAGCATGGTGCAGTAGGGTATCGGTGTTTTTGCTTGTCTTGAGGTGTGGAATTGAGGAGTGAGAGGGTGGTTGGAGATAGTAAAGTTCCTCAACAAACCTAGCTCTTCAAATGGCTGGCTGTCGTAGAATATATATATGTATATATATGTATGTATATATTAGCGTACCTTAAATAAATAATGTAAGGAACCTTTGCTAGAAAATAAATTATCGCATCAGCGGTCTTTTGCGGCTGAAATAAATAATTTACTGTTCTTTTTGTAAATAATGCTATTGATAATGCTACTTAGTGCATGTATTGAGCTGCTGACCAAGTACGAAACCACTATAATAAATTTTAGAGATCGGACGGTGAATACAAACGCGACCGTGCCAGATAAAATCCGCACAGATTGTAGGCGTTGGCCTGGCCAGGCTAGGCTGCCCTCCCTTGCTGTTGCTTTTAAATTGCGCCTGGCGCAGAAGACCAGGACCCAGCTGGCACCAGGGTCCGATATGGATGGTGGCCGCAAGATATATATATATTAGGGGTCCTCAATTTTGGCAGCAGCAAAAATAAGTGAATCCAGATTTATCCAATAGAATCGCTTCAAAATTGAGACCCCCATCTCTGGAGGCAGCAGCAAGAGGGCAATGCCGCGGGAATCCAAGCGGTCGAGGCTCCTGCGCGAGTATGCTGTGCTCCTTGATCGATGGCTGCAAGTCCGGAAGGTACGGCTAGCTCTCGGAGTCAAAGACCAGTGCGACGACGAGTTGGACGATTTCTTACTGGCGCGCGTCCAAGCGGTCGTGCGAGCGCGCTATCTTTCCCCGCGCGTTTATCTCAAGCGTGTACCGCGTTTCTCCTGGGTCATGACGGAATGCAGCGATCGCGAGTTTCTTCGGTCATTTCGAATGGAACGTGGCTCGTTTGCGAAACTGGTGAACCTCATAAAAGAGAGTCCCGCCTTCACAATCACGCTCGGAAAGCGGAGAATGGCAGCGGCAGCTTGCCAGCTCATGGTCTTTCTGAAATTCATTGGAACACATGGTTCTGATGCCTGCGTCGAGAACCTGAGTGCCATCTTCAACGTGGCTAGTGGGGCGTGCTTTGACTACATCGAGCGCGTTACGAGTGCGCTGTTGGAGCTCTATGACGACGTCGTCGGCTGGCCAACTGCAGACGAGAGAAAGAAAATTGCGAAGCGAGTCTGCGCAGGGTACGACTTTCCTCATTGCGTAGGCGTCATGGACGGAACGTTGATCCCCCTTGCTTTCCAACCTGTTCTTAATGGCGAGGACTACTACACTCGGAAGGGGTCGTACGCCCTAAACGCTCTCATCTGCTGCGATTATCGTGCGAAGGTCACGTATGCTCTTACTGGCTGGCCAGGATCCACGCACGACAACAGAGTATGGTCCAATTCTAGGATATGCTGCTCTCCGGAGTCGTTCTTTTCCCAGGGCGAGTACCTCTTGACCGATTCGGCCTTTCGAGCGTCGCGCTACGTGGTGCCGCCCTTCAAGAATCTCCCTGGGGCAGCCATCGCTCTTGACCAAGATTTTTTTAACACAAAGCTAGCAAATATTCGTATCCGCACGGAGCACTGCATCGGTTTATTCAAGGGCCGGTTGCAGCATTTCAAGGGCGTCTGCGTTTTGATTCGCAGCCGCGGCGACCTAGTGAGGATTATCAGACTATTTTGTAGCTCTCTTGTCATTCACAATCTGCTTATTCATGATCCAATTCCGGCTGAGCTCGACGAAGACAGCAGTGCTGAGGTGGAGAAGGAAATATCGCACAACGATGGAGACACGTCAGGCGAGGATAGCACGTGGGAAGGCACCCCAGATCGCCGCGATCAGCTCTTTCATTTTCTTGTTGAAAATGATGGTCGTTTCTAGCTAGAACGTAAAGGTAGCAGCTCCTCAAATTCACACTCTGGGATACCTTCATTTCCCAGTCGCTTGCGATTTCTTGCGAGCTCTACTTTCATCAGCATCTCCTCACGCTGGGCCTCTGACTGCTCCTTTTTTGCCTGTGCCTGTACCAAGAGCACTCGGCTTTGTTTCCTTCTCTGCGTAGGCGACACGCCACTCTTCTAGCCTCGAGGTCTGCTCAAATTGCTGTCGCTTTAGCACGAGATTCTCGTCATGCATTTTGCGCTGGCTTTCGTGCTCCTGCGCCTTTGAGCGTGACAGCGCTGCGTTGAGGTAACTCCAGTCAGATATCGTGCTTGAGACACTAGGGCTCCGAGCGCGAATTGAATTAGACCGCCTGGCAGCTCCGTTGCTGAGTTTCCTCTTTTTGGCTCCCCCTTCTTGCGAAAGCGTCGATTCCGCGGGTTGATCATTGCATTCCTCGTGAAAGTCCAGCTCTAGCTCCGCACCATCCAGGAGAGCCAAGTCATCGCTTGTGACAAGCGGTCGCGTAGAAGGCCGATCGCCGAGGACGTCTTTTAGGATGCTGTAGTGCGGGCACCTTTTCTCGATCGCTTGTTGCAGCGAGGACTCGTTCGTGATGCCAGCACCGGTATCATTCAGGAAGTCTACCGCATCCCTGAAGCTCTGCTCGAGTTGACTGATCTTGGTAATGATGTCCTTCGGCTTACGGAAGTGTGTGATTCCCTTCTCGTGGATAAGCGTCGAGATCTGTGCTGCTAGTACCGCCTTGGTTTCCCCGGATTGTTTGTCACCGCCACGCCACTTGTTGTAGTTGCCTTCTGCTGTCAGCCAGTCAAGCAAAACGCTAAGAGAACTAACGGATTCGTCCGGGCCGTCGTTGTGCCAGCGCGCCCGCCGAGATCGAGGCATTTTTGATTTCGACGGGATACCATCGCCAGCACTATCACGACGATAGTTCCCTTGCTCCGTTGCTTCGATTGTTTCCATCGTGTTTCTTACTGCCGGGGGCATGCTAACTGCCTTAAAATCGCGGCAGAAAACAAGCAGTCGGCAGCAAATAGAGCCATCTATTTTTGGCCAATCAAAAGCATGAATGCGCAAGTGCCACGCCCGACCTTACTTGCTGCTGCCAAAATTGCGGACCCCTATTGTTGATTGTTATTTACGTCTACTGTACCTAGACTGACACAGGCAGCACGCACATGCGTTGGTTGGCTATTTGGCTTAGCCGTTGTTCAAGAATTGTTTCCCGGGCAGCGTGCTGGTGCCTGCGGTGCGCGTTCGTCGCGAGGTTATTGAATCCGGCTCGATTACATCAAGGATGGCGATGGCACGGCAATGACCTAACGCCTTGCGAGATGTCAAACAGATGAGTACAAGAAGTATTTACAGAATTGAGCGTATTGTTCGTCTATCTACAAAGGTCGACTTCATTCGCGCGCTGCTGGTCGCGGTTGAATTCGTTACCTTCCTCCAATCTCGATCGGCGCTGCTGTTACCTTAGCTACAGGAGCATAACGCGGTCGATCTACCTGCAGTATTTCCTTGGCGGACGCTCTAGATACCTGTGTATCCCTTTTGTTCTGGATGCTGGAGGACAACTCATCCTCGCCAGGGTGGCTCTCTTCAGGTTCCTGCTCCGGTGTCGGTTGAGGCTCGCCAGCAGTAGACTGCTGCCCTTGCCACCACTCCGAGGTTTCGTCCAGCAGTGGGAAGAAGTATGGTACATGGATCTTCTTGACGGGCACTTCAGTAGATTTCCTCTTCTTACGAAGAGGCAGCGGCATTGTCAATGACATGGAGCGCGATCCCTTCCGAGCTAAGCGCGTCATCTTGGGCTGCTCCTTCTGTTCAGTGGTCACGCTGTGCCATGGCGAACGCAGCAGGCCAGCGAACTTGGGCAGCAGCGAGTCCTGCTCGTCATGATCGGCCACGACGTTGACGCTGAGCGGTCCAGACGTTTCGTCGTCGCTGCTGTCGGTCTCGGTGACGGTGCGAGACCGCCAGCGGGCTTGAACGATTAACCCGACGATGACAGCGAATACGATGCCGAGTGTGGCGACGACGAGTGTTTCCATCTTTCTGCCCCGGCCAGGCGGATCCTTAGAGCCAGCAGGGGGCTCTGCCACACCCTTATGCAGTCTCTAGCGGATAATAATGGCTGACATTGATTCTGATTGGTAAAAACAAAAACTACAAGTATTGTGACCCTCGGTTGGTTGTCGGCATGCACGCTTTCCCGCTGACTCACATACAGCTCGCTGCGACCGACGGTGTGACCACGACGGCACGAGGGTCACAGGATGCCCAATGGTGCGGTCATGACTCCCCGATTTGGTCGTGCTTCCGGATCCCGCTCTCTGAATGGCCTCCTGTGGCTGAGCGGGCTTGAGCACAAAGGTGGTAAACAGGATCGGTTCATGCGGCTTGATAGATCGCGCCGATCGCGGGATGGCTCCCGAATTCACCCGGATCGTCTCGGTTCCTTGACGAGGGAGTAATCCACCGTGGATTCCACGCGCTCTAGCCTGGAGTCCAGGTCCCGGGCCAGTCAGGTGTCCGAGGCCGACTTGAAGTTGGACGGCGTACGTCAGTGGACCATTGCGCAAACTCGGCCAAAACGAGGCTGGTCGGCTAGGCTCTTGCCGCGTTCAAATCTTTCGGACGCTCGCCGTCTATGCTGCGATTCGCAGCATAGACGGCGAGCGTCCTGTGATACCGACGTCGCTGATTGCAGAGTTCGAGTCGCTTCCTCTAGCCGCCGCCTAGCCCGCGACAAGCGCTGGAGCATGATCTAATTGATGCAGATTACGAGCGCATTCAGCTGATTATGGCGGCGTCCGGCAGCGAATGTCGCCGGGCGTCGCAGATCCTGCATGGGGATCTCCAGCGACGAAAGAGGGCCAGGATCGCTGGAGCTGGTTTGGCGCGGGTTGGGTATGCCGGTGTCTGTTCCAGCACCGGTAAATTGCTGCTTGTCTGTTAAGTTAATGCAGGAGGGATGCGCTGCCGGTATTGGCAAGGCCTTGTGGGAGCTCGACTTGAGCGGCTCAAGTTGAGCCACACGGCAATAGCGTGAACGAAAGTTGGAAGCTGGGTGGTGGTACAGTAACGTGTATGGCATTCATTCTGCTTATTACTTCTACTTGTACTTGCACAGGACTTCTCTTTTTTTATAGTAGATGAGCGCTACATATCATAATAAAACTATCGGGGGGAGCCTAGAGCTCGAGGTCGAACATGAGATCACTGATCGCAGAGGCATCTGTAGCCTCAGCGGTGGGTTCAGCGATGGTGACGACCGGGGAGGTGGCTGACCGGCGCTCGATGCTCTGGTGATTGCAGCAAGGGCACTGGTCGCAGTCGTCTTCCTCATCGTCTTCGTCCCAGAGCCACCTCTTGGTGGATGTGGCGACGTACTTGTGGGTCTGGGCGGGGATCAGCAGGGGCGTGGTGCGCGTGGTGGCGGGACGCGCCACCACCTGGTGGTAGACATGCTTGTGCGCACGTTTTTCTTTCTGCAGGCGGATGAAGCTGGCCATGAGCTGCTGGTCTTCGCGGCTGAGGGTGTCGCTGCCGCGCTCCGAGTCGCAGTCGGTTTCCTCGCCCGACAGGTACAACGGGTCCTCGTCGTCGAAAGCGAGGGCACCAGGCTTGGTCAAACTGGGCAGCGCCTGGATGGAAGCCCACACGGGTAAGCTCTGGGTTTGAGAGGGGGCCATGCTTGGCTTGGATCGCTTGATGCTAGTCAATGAAATGCGGGGGCTTGTACTGGCCGTAACTTTGACAATTGCAGACTGAAGGCGCCCCCGCATCGGTGCAATTGTCGCTGGAGAGTGTGGGTCGGTTGCAGTCGAGGCTGTCGCGAGGTGACAGCACCAGGCGTCGAAAGCGGGGTCGGCCAGCTGGCGCTCGATAGATGCACGCGCCATCAACGGGCTCGGCAATTGGCTTAAAGATCGTGGCAGCCGCAGTCTCTACTCCACGATTGGCCGAAAATGGGAATCTCGGCGTGATTGGCTGAATCCCCACTGCGTGCACGGCCGAGACGAGAATCTGCGTTGGTGGTGACGAGGGCGTCGATCTCGGTAAAAAGAATCCGTGCGAGGCCCAACGGCGTGCCAAGCACGGGCCGGGGTCGGTGACGGCGGCCGATGATGGCCGATCGGGCGTTCATGCGATTGCGCCCCGGTTTGCCAGCGATGCCTTTGTCAAACGAATCTCCTTCCAGAACGCGAGATTCGGCTGCGGTACCACAAACTGGGAGCACGGTACACTGTACCGTGCGAAAAGGCGATACCTGTTTTACCGTACAGGTATCGCCTTTTGCGGGATGCAACTGCAACTACGGTACATGTGTGCTCCACAATGGCTCCGACGACGAGGCTCCGACGACGAGGCTGCTCTTTAGTACGAGTCTTGCATGTGGATCCGTCGGATCGCTTGCTAGGGTGGTGGCGGGCAACTTGCCCGGGGCATCGTCGGCTCGCGGGTGGCGCGTGCCTGCTGTGCAAAGTGCGATGACGGCGCTGCGCCACTACAACGAGACAAAGATAAGATCAACGACGGCAAGTTGACGTTTGGGTAATAATGTTCCTTGGTGGATAAATTACATGCTCGCATTCTGCATTGCTGCTGCGTATGGAATGTCGGCAAAATAAATAGACTGTTCCTACTCCTGGCTACTACTGGGCGGCGGCGGACGAAGCTTACAGCTCCATGGCAAAAATTTCTTCGTCGTCACGGTCGTCCACACCCGTAGGGGATGGCGGTGCTGCGGCGGCCGTGGAGGACTTGAACGGGTGTGCGGTACGCTTGACCATGCGGGTCTGCGAGGCGCCGTACTGTGAGCGGAAGAAGGCAAGGTTGCCGTAGAAGGCCGGGTCGTCCTCGTCCAGCTCGTCTTGATTGTCCTCCTCATGCAAATAGCGGCTGGCGCGCAGCAGGCGCATGTCAGCGTGGTAGGAAAGGTCCGGGCTCTCAACGACGCTCTTGCACAGGTGCGGGTGCGGCTGCTGGCGTCCGTTGGATGGGATGCTGATCGGTGCAGTGCGCACCCAGACACGCTCAGCGTCCTTTGTCACGAACTTGCGCTTGACCTCAAGGCGGCACTGGCAGTCGTCGCAGCAGGCGTTGTCCGAGTCGCTGTCCGACACATCGGTGTCGGCATACGAGGACGCGGGGCTGTGGTGTTGCTGCATCACGGTCATCCACTCGGAGAAGTGTTGCATGGTCCAGTTATCGCTACCAGCCAGTAACTGTTGGCACGAGCACTAAACCTTGTTCGGTAGATGGTAGATTCGATTGTGAGCGTCTACAGCCCTGTGTGCCGGAGGCGGCCATCATCGCGCCCGTCTATCCACCAGTGCAAACTTGCAGCGGCCAGCAGTATTTTCGGCTGCAAGGCACGCGCTCGTGCCACGATTGGTTGATAAGTGTCTGACACGAGCCAATCCGATGCGCGGGTACCGTCGAAGTGGTACCGGGGCGAGACGTGGCGACGACTGTACCAAGCAGCGTCAAAGATATTGGAACACGTGGTTTGGTTGGACGAAAACCGGCGGTAGCCGCCGCGCAAAAAGACACGATACTTGATGGCCACCGCCATAGGTCACAGTCGACGGCGCTGCAGCATGAGACGAACACGTCACCCAGCATTGCTGGGCCAGCAATTTGACCGTTTGACTCAAATGTTGAGGTTGTCAGGATACATGTAATACAGCCGCCTTTGTTGCTGGTTATACATGAAGTAACACAAAACAGCTAATGGCGTGGTGAGCGCGCTGCCTGGAACATGTATTACAATGCATCCCATTCTCGATCGCCGTTGCTGCAGATCTAATAAGCCCGCCGCGAACGCGCATCGCAGGCACCAGCACGCTGCTCGGGCAACAAGTCGTTGCCGGCAGCAACTTTCCGACGACCCTTACGCCAGCTAGAAGAGCCAACCAACGCACGTGCTTGTCTGTGACAGTCTACAAAGTAGCAGCAATGCCGCGTGAATCTTGCGGTCGTCGTCAAATGGCAAGCTGGTTACCTGGGCAAGTTGCAAAAAGTATCTGGACTTCCGCTCTGGGTGAGGCCTGTCAGATGTACGTCGATAACAGTAGATAGCAGGTCAGCCCTATGCTCGCGACGTGAGCGAATCTTTTGCATCGCACCGTCGGCGAATCTTACATGTAATGATACGGTCGGTCGTGGTCGGTCGGGACATGAAAAAACGCGCATCATCAAAGTTCAATCGCCCGGCTATATCCTCAAGAAAAAGTGACGCGACAGGGCTGGGGCATGTGTACCAACATTTCGGTACAGTCCGTGGATTGAAGTTCATTAAACGGTACTGTAGGATGAAGCAATAACTTCACGGTGAAGTTCACGGTCTCAAACGCAGGCCGGCGTTTGATAATGGACGCGCCGCTCGTGACTGAAGAGCTGCTTGCGGATCGGCCACGGCCTGCCTATTTGCAGCGTACGTAGGTCACAAGAAAAGCGTGAGTCGGGGGGTCCTCGAGGCCCGAACCTGCTCACACGGTATAGCCCATAGTCTAGATGTAATAAGCTTGCATGCACGTGCCGCGTCACTACGCAACACGTGCATGCGAACTAGGTAATCTCCACGTGATCAAAACGTCAGGGCGACACTGCCCGAGACAATAATTGTCCAGCAGCATATCACGACTCGCGGGACAGCCTTTACTTAAGTATCTAACCTTCACAGCCCAGTCTCCACATAGACTATGGACGAGCTTTTGCTACAAGAGGAGAAGCAGACGCAAATGGAACTGGGTGACGGTTTATGGCGCCCAGGGCAATGAAGAGAATAAGTACACCCTTTCGATAAAAAAGACTTGTCGATCTTTACCAGCTCATTTGAATCAGCTACTGTTTTTTTTTTCTTTTATATGACCCGGGAAGGTATCTTTTTCAGGAAAGTAATGCGAGAATACCGCTTGAATGCATGTCTCCTGCCTTTACTTTTTTTTTGTTGGGGTAGGCCAATCTATTCTGGTAAGACATGAACACAAACTTGTACTTCGAGGAATGGGAAGTGAAAGCGGTGACGAAGAGGATTTTAACGACACTTTGGAATGTAAACGACGACCGCTGTATACAACTCGGCAGCCACCATTGATTCAGCCCTTGCGGCTGTCTGCGTTCACTCAGAAGACGTGCTCTCAATTCGGAATTCCTCTACAGGATCTCGCGCATGAATGGGTTGTGCTGTTTCGAGCGATCAGTGGGGGAAAGGTGCTACTTCAGATTCCTGATACAGTTCTGCTCAGCCCAAGCGGGTACTTCAGTATATCATCAGCTATCTAGCTTTGTATACAAAATAAGGTGTGATCAAACACTGATGTAGTGTTCAAACTTTTACCTGAACGTAGTCAACCAAGCGTCTGGTACACAACATCATCGGCCGGCCGTGTCAAAGCGATGGATCTCACGGTTAAAATGATGTACACTTCAGTCACGCTGCAAACATGAGAAAAACTGACATATTCGTGATTTCATAGCGAGTCTCCCCTAAAGCGATTCTCGAAGCGTTTGAAACACCACTGCCTTCTGGACGCTCATGCAAGGATGATATCATTGCTGTGCGTCGTCTCGGTTTTAAGGTGGAAAATCTCTCTCGACGAAAGCTTAAGGTGAGAAGTCGGCACAAATGTGGAGACCAATGTGTTTTTTTCTGAAATAACAGTGCCATGCAAGGTGTTTTGCAGGGATATGGAATATCCTATCATCACGGAACTTTCGTCTACAGGAGCTTCGAGCCACAAGTCTGTGCGGTCGGAGCTGATCAAAGGGGTATTCTGCTTGCAGCGGCACATTCCGTGTCAAAACAACGCCAGTTTCTTGATTGTGTGGAGACATTCACTCAACAGTGAACAAGCAGCCAGAACGACTCACTCACGAACCAGTGACAGTACAATTAAGAACCCCACGCCGCGTGCTCGTTCTGATGTGTTTCTGTGGGCACAACCTAAACTGGATAGTGAGCAAGCTGTCGACAACATTGAAGATAATGCTGCCGTGAACGAAAACCAGAGTATGCTGCAAAGCGATCACCAACTTTCACTTCTCGACATCGTTCGCCCTGACGGTTGTACCAGCAAAATTCTTCGTCGGGGTGGTTTCGATCCTGATGTAATGACTCCGCTGCTGTTTTACATGAAGCGGGTTACTTCGGAGCTGGCGAACTACATCAACCTTGGACACAACACGAAGCAGGCTTGTGGTACGCTAAAGCAAACGATGGTAGCGTTTGTACGTGCTACGAGCGAATTACATTTGTATTTTTTTTGATCAGGTCTAGCGTGTGAGTTTTTCGTCGGCGAGCACAACCAAAGTGTGTATTTCTCTGCGCTGCGTGGCATTCAGTGGGTTGCAAGTGCTCCATCCTGGGAACTTTTGCGTGACGTTGATCCTCTCTCACATTCCCTGTGTGAATTCTACGACGCTAATTTGTCCATTCCCCGTCTTAGCGGAAGTAGTGCTAGAAGGCGAGATCTCTGCTCACCTGGAAGGTCTCGTTCTCCACTAGCTACTGATAGAGCGGTGTATTACGAGCAAAATCCTCGTTTCCCGTCCATCCACACTCCGTTTTCCGGTGAGAAGCAGTGGCTCCACCGCTCTCAATTGCTAGCGCCCAGCATTTCACCTCGTTACGTCGGTGCATCCGTCCCGAAGATTTATCGGGACGGCGTGTTTCAGTCGC
Organism: Phytophthora cactorum; assembly: GCA_016864655.1. Lineage (NCBI taxonomy): Eukaryota > Oomycota > Peronosporomycetes > Peronosporales > Peronosporaceae > Phytophthora > Phytophthora cactorum. Next base: position 587,530 of record NHQK01000003.1, read on the forward strand.
TATTGGCAGCACATCAGGCTGACTCGGTCGTTCGTCTCAATCTCTCTCCGCAAGCGCCGGCGACATTAGCAGAAATTCGTCGTGAACAGCCACATTTATCTCCTCGAAGTACTTCGCTCCAGCGCAAGGCCGGCAAAGAGTAAATCTCCTGTTTCCGGCGGTGGTGAGAGTTTATCCTAGGCGGTAACAAGACGTGGAGACATGTAGAAGGTAAACAACAACAACACATTCACATCAGTACAATGCTCCATTTACACAGTTTGGAGAATGGTCCGCATCCTCCACACTTGCTTCTCTTCACTTCCTCTGCAGTCTGCTCTTGAAGCCCTCCGTAATCCACCCCAGGATGTTCCACGGCTGGTTGTCCACTTCGTAACGAGACCCACCGGACCAGTCCTGATAGAAGTCGGGGTCTTGTTCGCGTGCTGGTCCCTCGGTCTTCGACAACTTCGCAGCGCTAACACGTTCCGACAACTTGGCAGGAGGATCCTTTCGTCGACTACCGCCTCCCGCGCCCTCAAGATTGGCAGGGCGGTTGGCTTTAACGGCCGGAGCAACGGGCTCGCACTGCTCCATTGCTTGGACTTCACTCAACATAGCAATGTCCTGCAAGCTAGCAGGTTCCTTCGCCACGTTTGGTGAAGGCGGCGCCTCAACTTCCGTGTGGTTGGCCACGACGCTGCGGTTGCTGCTGTCCCGGGCGATGCTTGAAGATCTGGAGCTCGTGTCGCGGGCGCATGGGGGGGGTGAAAAGGAAGAACCAACCATGGAAGAGCTTGTATCGGTCAGTACCTCAATTACTGATTAAAAAACGAGCCAAACCACACATACACAGTCAACACTATGCACGCATGGGAGGCAGAGAGCTACGCACAGGGCACGAATGCACGCACCCATCCACCCGTACTACAAACTGCCCGTACAGACGGAAGGAAGCAACGTCAAGTTAACCTTTAACGCGTCGGGGTCGGGTGCTGCGGCGGGCGTTTGGGGCTGGGGCTGCAGCGCGTTTGTTGCGACGGTTTGTCCGTCGTCCAGAGGCAGACGCCTCCTCTCCTTCGTCACCGCTCTCTTCGGGTTCGTCAGCTTCCGGTTCTTCCTCCTTCTCCTCGCTTTCATCTTCATCTAAAAAATCACAACATAAAAAATAAAAAAAACGTAGACAGACCGTCATCATCACTCTTCCTGTCACAGTATAAAAGCTCTTATCCACGCACCTTCCGACTGTTCCTGCTTCACAACCTTCTTCGGGCGACCAGGAGCGCGCTTGCCCGACTTGAGTCCAGGAGACGAGGACGATTTCGACCCTTCCGGGGCCGTAGAGTATCCGTACAGGTCCTGATAGCGGTTGCTGAAGTCCCTGTAGAGATGGAACCACTGCTCTGTGGTGCACTCCTTCTTCTTCTCCTCCAGAGGCTCAGCCATCTTGCTCGAGTACTCGATTGGGAGTGTACCCGGTCCTGAGAACAGTAGCGGCGACGTGCCGGCCTTGGCACGCTGTGTGCCTTCCACAAACTTGGGAAAGTTCTTGCCAATGTTCTTGGACGCGCGCTCCTCGAAGCTGTCGCGGAACGACGCCACATTCTTCTTCTGCATCCAGCAGCGCGAGCGTTTCTCCTCATTGAACGAGTCGTAGAACTCCACGTACAGCTTCGTCTCCTCCTCGAGGCCGTGGGCCGCCAGCGCCGTCGTGGGTGCGCGTAGTACTACCTGTATGCAAAATAAAATAACACTATTTAGTATTAGTACTATAAATAGCTTATAGTAATACTACCACGTACGAAGGCGGGCCACCACGGCCACTTGGTGAGCTTGGCCCAGCACTTCTTGACGATCGTGTACGTGTGCAGCGGGGCCAGACGCTGCGTGGCCACGTCGATCCACTGGTTGTACTCATCTCCCCATCCGTCGTACTTGACTTCGACCTTGTCCTCGTCCTCGTCGGCCTCCTTGCCCACATCCACGATCACGCCCGTGTTCCAGATGCCCTCGTCGTCCAGTACGTCTGCTCATTATAAAGAGCGGCAGAGTCAGTCTGATGGATGCGATACGTAGGAAGGGAGGGCACGCACCCACGCGCAGCCCGATATCGAGCGGCATTTCCTTCACCATGGCTGGTTCACTTGGTTCGAGCTTTTCCCCCTCGTTTTTCCCGCGCGATGAATTGATTGATGGTCTCACGTACGGGTGGTCCGAAATTAGTGTAGTGGTCCAGAAAAGTGGTTAGAATAGTAACTTCAACATGACGAACGAGTTGCCAATCCAGATAAAGCCCCACTCCAGTCATCCTCTGTTTAGTTACACGTTTGGGGCAAAGGCTTGTACAGGTCGCGCTACTTCGCATCTTTAAGCAACCATACGAGCTAGTGAATTAAAGAGGAGAGTTCGCGGCAAAGCAATGGCACAATGTTGTACTAAAAGCAATTTGGATTCTTTGTGTACCTTGATATCCTGCCCGTATGGTCATACTCGCTCAGCTTGGCTGAAAGGAAAAGTCTGTATGCTGCAACTATACAAGAAATGAGGCTCAACAATTGGCATCGTAGAAGGCGCTCAGCTCCATCGAGAGCGGTTGTGAATGGTGACGAGTATATTCACGCGACCAAAGCATCCAGATTCATCTACGCAAAACGCGGTCGCAGGCAAGCAGAACTGTTGATTCTCAACGTCATACTTAAGTACTATTCTGTTGGAAAGAATGGTTACGCCTGTGGCATTGGGAGGGGGGGGGGGGGGCACGCTGAGCAATGAATCATGACCGAGTAAAACTCTTGACCGCATCTGAGCAACCTTAATTAAGCGTAAAATCTACTTCGACAGAAAGAGTCGCAAGCTGTTAATCGAATGAGCTGGCAAAGATCGGCAAACGCCTGTACTCTTCATTACCCAGGACGACGTGTTACCAATTCCTCTTCTGTCTTCTTTAGTAAAAAGCTCGTCGGGCTCCCAGTCATTCATTTCTTCCTTTAGAAAAACGCAAGCTCTCCGATGCATGATTTATGAACTACACACACTATGTCACATACGCCACTACGCTAAATCACTGGCACTGTGCTCGTGGGCACGTCAAGTCTTGCTACTTCTGCCATTGATAGTCTTGACCCATTTCTCCATCGAAAATCCTTTGCTGGAGCTAAAAATTGCCGTTGGCGAAGAAGGCGAGCCTGCCGTCGAACTTGTAAAATCATATGCTGCTCCCTTGGTGACTCCATCAAACTTTCTCGGCACGCTGATCACTGTCTTCTTGGCATTTCTTGGTTTCGCGTTTTCGTCATCCTCAACGTCCAGTGTGCCTGCCACAGCAAAACATGTTAAGTTTACCTTCCTTTGTTTCTGCGCAATAACAGCTTACCTTCCAGGCCCGCTTGCATCACACAAAAACGTCGAGGCACCTCTTGAGCCTTTTCCTCGCCATCGTCATCGTCTATTGACGTGTCCTCATCCCGCTGGTTCACACTTGCAACGATTTCCACCTCTGGTAGGGACTTGGCCTCGGCTTTAGTTACACCCATAGCCTCTTTGGGGTCGCTTTGGAAGTCAAGCGCCATGTCTTCATCGAATAGTGTTGGCGACTCTTCTTGGCAATCCGAATTGTCCGCTTTTTGATCAACTGATAAAAACGAGTGGTCTAGTTGGTTTGAGGGGAAATCAAGATTCAGCGAAGTCTCCGTTAATCTTCCTGCTCACATGCAGCACAATACACGCGAGAACTGTTATGCTTTGCCCACAATATTTGCATACATTCAATGGTATCATGCCAGTTCATCACTTTCATACCTGGACGATCGCGTGCCATCCTTGAAACAATGGGCGACCCGTTTTCTTTGTCATCGACCCGGAGAAACGATACATCCAAGCTCTCGGGTTGGTACGAGCGTGAAGGTTTTACTTTAGACACACTTGCCTGAGACCCATTGTGGGCTGTAAGTATCGTTAGATGACAGAGCATCAAGCAGCTTCGAGCATAGAATAGTACTTACAGCCAGATAACGATGAGGAACTGGATCGCTTTTGCCGTTTCTTCGGCGCAATGTCTTTGGATACTTCATTTTTCTTCTTGTCCAGATTTTGTAGTTCCTCTTTGGCAAACGCAATGCGTTGCTCGATCAGAGGTAACGGGGTTTTGGGGCGCATTGATGGCTTGTTCTGGCTTGTCTTCTGTGGATCAGTGACACCGCTGGATCCGGAGTCTTGCTTACTCTCCCCAGACTGCTTCGACTGGCGCCTTATCACCGACGTTTTGGGGGTCTTTTCATGTAGCTCGACTTCCTTCGTTTCGTCTCTCAGAACTCCCTTTTCTTCATCTTCCCAGTCGTCTTCATCTGAGAGTGAACGCGGCGAACGAATCGAAGATCTGCGCTTTGGACTAGCAGTAAGGCTAAGATCTTCTTGAAGCGGAGGAACGCTTCGTCTAGCCGCCATTTTGATTTGACCTGTTCCCATCATAATATCCCATTTGTTAGTCGAGGTTTTCCTAAGCTAATGCGAATTCACTGCATGGAACATACCTTTGCTTTTTGCCTTGGTGGAGCGAGGAGTTACTACAGCATCGCTTGGTGTCGCTCTGTTACCAACTTTTCCTTTGGAACGGTCTGCAGACTTAGGTTTGATACCCGGCAGTGATGTCGTAATGTTGTCTAGAGGATTGAAGTGGGAATCACACGGACTTGCAGCTTTGTCTTCTGAGGTGGTGTCCGGGTCAAATCCATCGAAATACATGTCGTCGTCGCTGTCTTGACCACTTAGTGACAGGAAAGAGCCTACATATCAACAACACAATTGCATTGTCAGCTGAATAGATGGTACTTACTCAAATGTTCAAAGCCAGAGTGAACCTTTTCGGTTGCTGCGTTCGGTGGCCGGCTCTGCAGGTTCACTGTAATTGCCGTTCCATGTCTTCCGATGAGTTGCCGGTTTTTCTGTTTTTCTTCGCTGGACTCGTTGACGAACAGGACTAGTCGTCTTGGCCTTTGACCTGAATTTTCGAGAGGATTCAGCGGCATCCGTAGCCTCTGTCAACAAATCATCCGTGCCGACGCTGTCTTCCTTAACATGCGTCGAAGTCTTCCCTGCAGCCGGTTTTCTCGGCGATCTACCAGTATTTCTCGCCACTTTCCTACGGCCGACTTCATCATCTCCACTATCTTCATCGTCGTCAACGATAATCTCATCCATCATTACCGTAACATGCCGCGGCATACTTGATGCTGCATTAGTATCTCCAGGAGAGCTCAGACGTTTTCCTTTCTTCGATGGCATCTCCTTGCGTGCCACGGGAGACACTGTCGATCGTCTTTTAGCTCGTAGCCTTCGCTTCTTCGTAAGCGCAGCGTTTCGTTCACCCTCGCTCTTCTGATCATCACTGCTATCCATATCTCCAAGTCCAATCCGAGCCAGCGGCTCCTGTTCAACTTTCACCACTGCTGGTTGTTCTTTTGCAGGAAATGGACGCTTCTTCTTCTTCTGAGGACTCGGGTCTTGCTCTTCATGTGCTGGTGATGTCTTTGGTCTTCGAACTTTCAGTTTTGGCACAGATTCATCACTGGACGATTCTTCATCCTCATCTCCTATCGTCTCGTATTTATGCGTCTTCATGTGGCGCTCTTTGTTATTATCGAAATTCCGATACCACAGTCGGTTGCCCATAATTTTTCGCATCCTTTCGACTGACTCGGTCGTTGAATTTTCATACTGCAGTGGTAGCGTGCCTCTGGCGAAAGTTGGCATTTTCGTCGTCGCATCCGACTGGAGAACACTCCCCAAGGCTAGTTCAAACTGCGCGCCATTCGTCTGCTTCCGATTCTTGTCAAAATTACTGTCAAGTATCTTCACCTGGCGCTTTTTCTGCCAGCAACTATTATACATCATCACCACAACTGTGAGCAATTCGCTGAAATAATTAAATACACAGCCTTCAAGTTGCACTCACCGGTCTCGATTGGCAAAAGTCGGGTCTTCCAGAAAATCCACGTACAGGCGATTCTCCAGTGAGAGATTCTTGATACCGTCCAATGTCCCAGGCGTTCGAATTGTAATCTGCACTCAGATAACAGCAAATAATTCAGCAAGCAACACAAACCAACACAAACCTAGCCAATAACAACAATGTAAACGTACAACTGACGGCCACAAGGGCCAGTTAAGGTACTTGACCCAGCATTTGACAGCCCATGTGAATGTGTGGTACGGGGCCACGCGGTCGCTGTCCACGCGAACAACCTCGTCGTATTCCTCGGGCCAACCGTCGTACATGACTTCAACCTAAAGTGGCAGTTGACCTCGACATTTAGGAATAAAGTGGCAACAAGGACTGACATATTGCCAAACCTCTTCGGGTGACGGCACACTCAGCACTCGAGCGACGTTCCACACTCCATCTTGATCCATAACGTCTGTACGCGATCATAAATTAAAAAAAAAGCAGTTAGGTTAGGCGCGTTCGCTACCTTGCAGAGCAGAGAGACGAGAGAAGCACACCGAGCCAGTCGCCCTTGGTGAGCACGACGCTCCGGCGCCGAGATGCGCGCTTCGTCCTGGACGTGACCGCCATGGCCGGCGGAGCTTTGATGGAACACTTCCGGATATTCGAATTGTGAAAATGAGTGTAGGATTGGAGGTTTGGAGCAAGAAAAAAGAAATTTGTCAAACACAAGTCAAATCCCCAAAACATAAAACCGGCCACTATTCAAAGAACTGAATTTCCATCGGCAATCATTTATTCGGATTTTATCTTACCAGAGCTAAATTCTCTAACCAGGAGCAGACCAAATTTTCTAGTCCTAGACAGGTTCACCACTCATGAAATCTGCCATCAATTTGCGCTTGAACCACGACTCGAGTGAAAATCCTTTGCTGGAGCTGAATACTGCTGTGGACGGAGCCGCCAAAGCAGCACCAGTCCGAGTACTTGAAGTCGGCAAGTTCAGCCGAGGTGGCGGAGCAATTCGAGGCATCGTGCTCTTGTACCACGCGGGTTCCTGTGGTGGTGCTACGTCAAATTTCCTTGATACACTGATGACTGTCTTTTTGGAAAACTTCAATTTGTCGGTACCTGGTGCCTCTGTCCCACAAGTTAGTATACGATTCAAACAGCACAACTTCAGAAGAAGACATTACCTTCTTTGTCCGGTTGCATCTCACAAAACTGCTGACATGGCTGAGACCCGTCGTCCTTGTCATCACCGTTTGTGCTCGAATCCTGATGAACAGGATGCGTTTGCTGATCAGAGACGACCGCCACTTCGGAGTCCTTAGCATCAGAAATTTCCATGATCACTACTCCGGAGTCCTTTGGTATTTTCATGCTTTCCTCTTCCTCAATATCGTCCTGTGTTTCTTTCAGTGTTGGTGGTTCAGAGTCATCGCTTGACGCGTCATCTTCTTCGTCCTTAGCGTCAGGTATTTCCATGCTTTCCTCTTCCTCACTATCGTCCCCAGTTTTTATCACTGTTGGAGGTGCAAAGTCATCGCTTAATGCGTCGTCTTCTTCATCTCCCAGTGTTTCGTAGACATGATTCTGCTTGTGATGCATTTGATTATGCGCGAACCGTTGGAACCATTCCTCGTCGCCCATATTCCTTCGAACTGCTTCGACAGATTCCGTCGGGCTGAATTTGTACTCCAGAGGGAGTGCACCGAAAGCAAACTTGGGCATCTTGGTAGATGCAACGGATTGTAGCACCAGCTTCAGTGCTTGTTCAAACTCTTGGCCAGTGGATCCCGTGCGCTTTTTATCGAAGTTGTCTTCAAAGGTCCGCACTTGTCGTCTCTTTTGCCAGCACCTAGCAGCATGAATTTGTATGAGCATGGAGTAAGCTCACAAAATGCATTATCACTTTTGTGGTCTTTTCAGAAAGATGCATGCAAACCTGTCGCGTTTAGCAAAGTTAGGGCTGTCGAAGAAGTCAACGTAGACGCGATGTTCAGCTGCAAGGTTCCGAATGCCTTCTGGTGTCCCCGGTGTGCGAATCGTGATCTACAGCAACTAAACATCAGACTAGAGAATCTCCAATTAAATGAAAAGCAACGCACCAGGGAGGGCCATAATGGCCAGTTGAGATATTTGACCCAACACTTGACTGCCCATGTGAACGTATGATACGGAGCTACACGGTGGCTGTCGACCCGTACGATCTCGTCATACTCCTCTGTCCAGCCATCGTACGTGATCTCCACCTGCAGTAGAATAGTGTAAGCAACACTCGACTCTAGCACCGCTGGGCGACACAGTAGAGCACCTCCTCGGGTGACGGAACGCTTAACACTCGAGCAACGTTCCACACACCGTCGCCATCCATTACGTCTGCAGAACAGAACCACATTTCGTCGGAGCATCAGCCAAGTGAGCAGCAATGATGTAGAGAAGAGCGAGAAATACCCACCGAGCCAGTCGCCTTCCTTGAGAACGACCCTCGGCTTTACCGCCGAACCATTGCGGGCCGCGAGCTTGGTCCGCTTCCTCCTCGCAGTCATAGTCAGTGCCACTTGAAAAGTGAAAAATTATGATGTTTGAAATTAAAAATTTGCTAACGCAAAAAATGAGTTTTGGGACCTGCATTTTTCAACAACAGGTGTATTCCTTTTTTCTTGCAGTGAATGCTGCACGCAATAGACGTTAGTTTCAGAAAGAATGCTATGAGCCTCGAAGACGACATCTCGTAGAGCCACCGCGTTGCAAATTCTCATTATAATACTTTGCACCAATAGTGGCAGCAGAACCGTTCAAAGGAAGAACAATGAGACTTGCGGAATGTACAACCGACTGTGTAGCGAAGAAACTCTTGCTCTGCTTACTTCTTGTTCTCCTTACGACTTTGGCTGAGTTAAGCGTACAAAACGGTGGCGAATCGCCACTGATGAATATATAAAAACTGAGCGGCATGATAGCGGACTTGGTCTTAAATCACGCAGCAACAGCCTTCAGTTGTTGCCGTGGCAGCAACGCAAATCCCTCACTGCAACACACAGCTGCCTCGAATGAAATCGACGATGTCGGTCTGTGCGCAGCGCTGGCAGCGGTACCAGCCGTTGGTCTCGGGGCGGACCTTGGCAGGATCACGGTAGAACATCTGTCCACATTCCCTACACGGCGCGTAGTTGCGCGAGTCCGTCCCATCCGCAGGCATGAAGGCCGTCGCCACGGGCACCGCGCGCGGAGGCAGTTGAGCTGACGGGTAGACGGCCCCTCGACCATCGTGCACGACCGTGGCGGCCATGGGAGGGAACAGCACCTGCATGCGGCACACGGGGCAGTAGATCTCCGTGCGAAGGTGGTTGTCAATACAATGTCCGTGGAACAGGTGTCCGCATTGCGGCTGCTTGACGATATCCCTCTCAAAGAGCCCGTTGTGGCAACGCGCGCACTGGGCGTTGGTTGAGTCCATGCCCGTCTTGGGGTCCTTAAGCGGCACGTACGAGCGCTGCGGGATATCAGCCGCAGTCTGCGGCAGTGGCTGTGCAGCAGGAACTGATGCAGGAATCATTTCTTCTTGTTGTTGTTACTCCTTCACCGCTTAATCGAGAATGTGGCAAGTTGCAGGTTGGTCACTGTGCTGGATTCTCGGCTGATTGCGGACGAACCACTGTGACAAGGATGAACGCAAAATATGGATACATTAGGTACACCACATCAGAAACGGTACCAGGTACCGCTTCGCAGGTGCACGTGGCCAGTTTAGCTCAGACGTCGCCACGCACGTGTCGGCCGCTGCACTCTGTCCTCAGGTGAGTAGGTGGCAGTTCCTCCTCCTCTTCTGCACCTCTTTTCTCTGTGTGGATCAGTTGCAGATCACCACTACCAACCACTCTGTAATTCCCAAGAGAGAAACATGTTCGGCTATTTCGCAGAGAAGCTCAATGTGAAGAACCTGGGTGAGCTGCTGGCGCCTACACTCACACCCGAGCAGGAGTTCCACGCCGCCATCGAGCAGGGGCTGCACGAAAAGTTTGTTCAGATGCTGGACGAGCAGAATATCGACCCTAACGCCAAGAACGATGCCGGCAACCTCCCCATCCACACGGCGGCGTACTACGGTCGCGTGGAGTTCCTCGAGATTCTGCTGACGCACAACGTGGACGTGAACGCCTTGTGTCCGCGCCAGAACTCCCCGCTTCATTATGCGGCTGCTCAGAGCCGCGACGAAGCGGTCAAGTATCTAGTGAACCATGGTGCCAATCCAGCGTTACGCAACCGCAGCGGCCGTACGCCTTACGACGTAGCTAAGGGGGACAACATCCGCCAGTACCTGCTCCCTCTACAGTTCCGACATGAAGATCCAAGCCAAGCCGCAACGATGCTGCCGCCGGGAATCACCCCGTCCGTGGACCCGATGGCGCCCCGACCAGTCATTGCGCCTCCCCCGCTCAGCGGAGACTACTCGGCGGTTCAGGGTCCTCCCATGGGCATTCCTCAACAGCAGACACCGCAGAACAATCTGTATGCTGCTGCTACGCACAGTGCGATCCCACGGGGTGGCCCGTCGCGATTCGCTCGTCCGAAGGACTACCGCCCCATCCAGGCGGACGGCTTCGGCTCGAGTGTCGGCAACGAGGAGTTGACTGCTAAGTTCGGTAATAAGCGTGAGATTAAGGTGACAGCGCCACCCCCGTCCATGATGGTGCCACCGGCACCCGCTTCTGCTGACAGCGGAGTACCAGAAGCTGCTGCTGCTGCTCCTCCTGCTCCGGGCGGGAACCCGTATGCTTCCGCGTACGCTAACAAGCCGCGTACCTCGTCAACTGGGGGGTACCCTGGATACGCGCCTCCTAACGCCGGCGTTGCAGCTCGCGGCCCGCCTCAGTTCAAGATCTTCAACCCCAAGTTAGCCACCGGAGCTGATGCTAACGCTGCTCCCGCTGCGCCAGCACCTGCTCCCGTGGCACACCAGCCTCCGGCCTTCGGCGGGGCGGCTGCTCCTCAATACACGCCGCAGCCTCATTACGACGCGCCTGCACAGGACGAAGAAGTGAATTTATCCGCTAACGCCAGTGTGCTTCAGTAGCTGTTGCTGTAGTAGTGGTAGCAAGTTGATATTGTGAGCAACACCAACAGAGGGTTAAAGCTGAAGTTGCCTCGCGTCACGTTTGTAGCCATCCGGTTATTTGATCGTAACGTGGTCCACATAAATCCTCCGGATAACTTCAGTACGAGTGACGCACAGGAGAGATCATGAGCCTGGAGCAGGAGACGACCAAGGCACTGGAGTTGCTCTCGTTCGAGGAGCTATCGCTGCTCAATGAGCGCAAAGAAGCGTTGAAGAAGGACCACGCTGTCTACGTGGAGGCGCACCCGGAGATCAAGACGCTTCTGAGTGGCTTCATGTCGGCGCTGCTGCTCGAGAAGCCCCAGGACGTCGTGGCCTTCGCGGCCGAGCACTTCTCGGCCTTCAAGCCGCCGCACGCGAACTTGGAGCCTATCGTGATCGCCGGGCCGTCTGGAGTGGGCAAGGGGACGCTCATCAACCTTTTGCTGGAGAAATTCCCCAACACTTTCGGGTTTTCTGTGAGCCACACGACCCGCGGGCCGCGTGAGGGCGAGGTGGACGGTGTGGCGTACCATTTCACGGACAAGGACAAGGTTCTTAAGGAGATCGAGGCTGGTCTCTTCCTGGAACACGCCGAGGTACACGGAAACGTGTACGGTACCAGCAAGCGCGCCGTGCAGGACGTGCAGGAGAAGGGCAAGATCTGCATCCTGGACATCGACATCCAGGGCGTGCAGCAGGTCAAGAAGTCGGGTATCCGCGCCAAGTACCTCTTCATCGCCCCGCCCTCCATGGAGGAGCTAGAGAAGCGTCTGCGTGGACGCGCCACCGAGACGGAGGACAAGATCCAGCTGCGTGTCAAGAACGCCGCGGGCGAACTGGCCTATGGCCAGGAGCCGGGAGTGTTCGATTCCATCCTCGTCAACAAGGTGGTGGACGACAGCTTCCGGGAGCTGGTCGCCACGCTCAAGCAGTGGTACCCGACTGTGGAGCTCAAGTAGATACATCGGAGCGATAACGCGCAGACTCAACATTCAATGAGATACGATTGATGATTCGTTGTTTTTTCATTCAACTGATGCGATATTCTACTTGGAGAGCGTCTTCAGGCTTTGGCTTGGGCACGACAATGGACGAGCGTTTGCGGTCTTTGATCGTCGGCTTACGGCGGCCTTTGAATGCGTCGATGACCACTGCTGCTAGTGCCGATGGGTCGGTAGGTGGAGTTGCAGCGATTGCTGGTCGGGGTGAATGTACTTTGATCGAGACTGAGCCGAGTACAGCCGCCTGGTTGAGCTCTGTCATCCACTTTTGCTTGTCAATTGCACTGGAAGCAGTGAAGAGGAACTGTGTCGAGTCGTCGATTTTCAGCAGAAAGCTGTGACGTAGCAATGCCTCGGCTTCTCCAGGAGTAACAGGAACGTCGTTTACTGTGCAGGATTGATGAGGGTTGCACAGATTGTATCGACGAAGACATGGAGTTTGAGCGAGGTTATTGAGAGAAAGAGTATCAGCATATTCACGCAGCTCACTGTCAACTAGAGCGTAGAAGAATCGACGCCCTTGATGGATTCGAGGGAGAATGGTGGCTAGTAAATCGTCGGTAGATCTAACGCGTAGTGATGTCAGGAACCCTTGCTTTCGTGTCAATTCTTGGCGAGGAATAGTGTCTGAAGGCCCAATATCTTGCAGCAACTTCGGATTAGAGCGAGGAGGCCGTGCTGGTTTGCTTTTGGGCGGATTCAACTGATATCTGGGCGATTCTTGTAACTGGACGTGCTGTCTCTGGTTCGATTCACCGAGCTTGGCGAATGGGGACGGACAATCAGCAAAGTATTTTCCCAAACTGTTCACTTGGGTGCGGGACGGCTCGAGTCGCATCGCTCGCATTGGCGATCCGACCATGCACATCAGCGCATGAACTCGTGCCCGTACGTCCACTTCGTAAACCATTAATCCGTCTTGGAGAAAAGCCATCACATCGTCAACATTCACAGACAAACTTGATATTCTGCGACCTCTTCTCGCGGTCGGCTTTGTGACAGAGAACTTCGTCGCGTTGCCGGAACTACTAGGCTTGTTCTTGACAGGATTCTTGACATCCAAGCATATCTGACCGGTCACTGATCCCCCAGTGCGTTCTGTAGTGCTGTTTTCATCCTGCTTTGGAGCCAAGAATTGGTCTTCACTGGTGTCCAAAAACGACCCTACCAAGTAGGGCACTACGAGCTCGTTAGGGATATCGTAGCGCTCAATCTGGTGTTGCGAATTGTACTCAGCATTAGCTCTTCTGGTATAGTCATGAGCTATTGATTCACTACCCGAACTGTGAGAAATACGAGGAGGAATGAATGGCAGTCGTTTAGTCGGCTCCTGTTTCTGGTTCTGCAATGCCAGCTTCTCATTCATCACTGTCGCGGTGGCTCTCTTAGCCAGCTCAAACTGCTGCACGTATAGTTCCCTTAGCTGATGACTTAAATCCTCGAGGCTGGACAACATACCTCGAGGCACAATCGCTTTTAACTTGTCGATAGAAATACTAGCAATCGTCGCGGACGCAGACGTTGAAACCACAGTAATCGGAAAGTGATCGGCATCCATCCAGAAAATGTGCCCACCACTCACGTCAGCTACAGTTGCCAAGACTTTGATGGTCTTAACGTGAGGAGTTTGACGGTCATCAGCACACGGATCATAACCAAAACCTGCGCCTGAACGGCCAACCAAAGTGACAGATTGGCGAATACAGCATGCTCCCTCTTTGATCAAGTAAACCTCACTGGCTGGACCAGAAGCTCGATTGCCGTCATGGTGGTGAAATATGTCTGAGGGCACCACGGAGCAAACGAGAATGAAAAAAGCTAATAAACGACAAAAACTACTAAAAGAAACTTACTAGTTCCTCGAACATGTGACTGGAATGAAAAGCTGTGGTACAGGTACGCGATTCGCTCCAGATCCAGTGACGTGAAGGATGGAATTCGTGTGCGTAGATACTCAATATTTCCTCGAGCTTCGTTCTTACACGGCCAGTGTTTCATAAACATCTCCGCTGGAATGGACAAAAGCTTTGTAGGCTCTGCTGCAATTGCAGCAACATAGTTTGGTGCCTCTGGTATCAAAATCTCAAACTCACCGAATCCTTCGCCCGCAACAACCTCACGCAGATTAAAGTTGGGAGTAGACGAATTTGTACTCTGGGGTACTACGGTATTACTACTGGGACCACTAGCAACGAGATTGATGCGGCCACTTAACAACAGGAAGAATCGGTGACCCGTTCCACTGCCATCCCCATTGCCCTTATACGCATCCGTGTAGCGATCCAAAGCCTCGAACCGGGCATTCAAGCACAGCTCGCGCCGAGCATCGTCTGTCAAGTCCCTCAGTAGTGGAAAGTGAGCGATAGTCCCCATCGTAAGAAAGCGTCGTTGGTTCAGAATATTCTTGAAGAAGTCGAACAGTTTTGGTGGCTTCTTTATTTTGATGAACTCTCCAGGCTCTTCAATCGATGAGTGGGAGGCTCTCTTGAAAAGTTTTTTACTCGCGATTTGCCACTTGGCTTTAGCGTTTGATGAAAGCTCGTTCGCTGCGTCTTCTTCTGTTCTGGCAAGAATTGAATGCAGCACATGTCGATCCAGGCAAAGTACTTGTGTCCCAGCTAGGGATACTTGTGAGCGATGAAAACTGGTTTCTTTTGCATCGGAACCACTAGAAATGGTAGTATCTGCATAGATGTCGTGCGCACTCCGAAAAATGCCGATGGGGGACGAGATTTCTTCACCATAGATATCCCCTGGCGCCAAGAAAAACATGAAAAGCGCTTTGGTCGTTTCCTTCGCTGCTCCTGAGGTATTGTTGATACTCTGATCTTCAGTCTTACGCTTGATCTTTACTTTGTTGACCATGGAGTGAAGGGATCTCCGAATGCCTGGAGGACTTTTTGGGGCGTGAGGTATTTGCTGGGAATCGTCTTTGTTTCCAGATTTTTGGAATTGTGCTTCCCTTGCTGCGTGCAAAACGAAATCAGTGAATCGTGAGTTGGCGCTAGTATCATTTGGCTTGGAGTTCTCGTCTGAGGTTTCAGTTTCTGCGATTCGAGCAATTTTACGTTGAAGAGCTCTTCGGTTCAAGGTCCCGACACCAGATCGATCTTGATACAGCTGCTGGGACGTAGTGGAGTAGTTGCTTGCAACACTTCGCTCCAGTGCGGCACTTTGTACAGAACGCTGACTCGCGTTCAACACGGAGATGACCTCCTGGCTTTCGCGCACATAGACCGCAAGTTTCCCTTTGACAACAAGTACCACTTGTTGGATGTTTTCGCTACACTGTATCAGCCGTTGACCAGGTGTAAGATGCACGTGATGCATCGAGCGCAGCAGGAGTTTCTTTTTTGCGTCGGAAGGTGGTAGCCACGGGATTTGAGATGCCTCCAGATATGACAATAATGCAGGTGGGATGGTTCCCGGACGGTGTTCTGTAGTTGGTTTGGGAATTGTTTGAGACGCAAGATGCTTTGGATCCTTTGAATCGAATGCTGGCGTTGTCTCGGATGGAGCAGAGGCCCCGTTGTAGTCGCTCATATCTACTGCCGGTAGGTGCTCTTCCAGTAACCGGGCATACACGTTCTCATCGAATTGTAGATATTCACAATTGGTTTGTGCTAGAACAGTTGCGGGGCATACGGTTCCTTCCTGAAGCACCCCCGTCCGAAAAGCGTTCCGAGATGGGAGCGTCTGGATGTGAACTCCATGCATCGCTGCACGATGTTTCGATGCTGCGGAAGGCGCAAGATCTGCATTTTCCTCAGCTCCTTTGTCGACCACAAAGTCTTCCGGGTTGATAGTGCTACCAGAAAACGTCGAGTACATACAAAACGGGTGTTTCTGAAACATGTCGACTACCGCTGACATGTTCTCGAGACTGTAGAACGACACGAATCCGGATAACACAACCACAAGCGCTCGCTGGGTGTCTCCTTCACGGAACAACTCTTCTCCTGCAGTCTTGCTCACCAGCGTAGCATGGGTTAACATCTGAGCGAGTAGAAAGCGTGGAACAGTTTGGAAGAGTCCAAACCGCTTCAGTAACATTGCTGCGTCATCAAAACGCCGTTCTTTACTTCTATCTGATCCCACAACACCAGATAAAAACACCGATGGACCCGACTGGCGTCTATTCACCTTTGTCGACAACGCATAATTGTTAGCATACGAGCGTCGTGGACTTGCTGGAGGCGAGGAAGTACTCCATACGAAAGTCTGCAAGATACTACCAGCTTTCACAATGATGTTGTGGCGCAATGGAAGAACCCACCGTTCAAAGGCTGACCGCGTAATAGAGAGTAGCATAGTTCCGGCATCCACAAACACAGGAGCCTCGCAAGTTAGACACCGCTTCATCAGCTCACGTACGCCAAACGCATCGCCCGGTATAAATTGCACAGCTTGACCGAGCGATATCTGTCTTGCAGTCCCCTGGTGATGAAGTGTCTTCTTCGTTGCAATTTCGCTTTCTTTCGCGCGATAATAGTGAGTGTGCAGAGCTCCCACTACAACAACATACACACGGTCGATGGATCCACCAGGTTCCTTCAGTATCCCGTTCGACTCGTAGTGATGATTTTCCATGCGGTGACAAAGACGTTCAAGCACAAGAGGGGGAAACTGAAAGAAAAACTTTGACAGCGTCGCATCAGTAAGCAATTGTCGGGTGATCTGGAAGATATCCCGGCTCTTAATTGCCGAAATCAGAGTGGCTGTTGATGATGAAGTGTATGTCATACCGAGAATTGGATTGTACGATAATCGAAGCTGATCTTCATGGACGAGCTGCTGGTACTGATCTCGGCTTATCCAGAGGATCTCAGTGGACGAGTCTCCTGCAATGACCTTAAACCGTACGTTTGTCTGGCGGCGACGACGCGGGTTTGAGACCCAAATATGTGAGTGGCCTAGTGCAACCATTTGGTCACCAAACGTTTGGCCCCGGGTGAGCGACACAAGAGGCCTTTTGGGCATCGCCACACTTGGAGTCTTGTTTAGAGGATTTGTGTTGCTTTCCTGGGCCTCACCACACTCGACGCAATAGATATCTAGACGGCCGTTGCGAACAATAGTGAACGCTGTCATGCTGGTGTCCTTGTCTGCATCTGCGGTGAATAAAACTTCTCCGGCCTCGAGCTGTCGAGTTGACGCGGTTTGAAGTAAATTTTTTCTTGCCGTATCTGACAGCAGTGAGAAGATCACTAAATGTGAAACATCCGTGCGTGTGGATTCCTAGAATGACAAATATGAGTTAGTTTAGTAAAAGTACATCGGTGTAAATTCTCATGACCTTCGATGAGGTGAGGACACCCTTCTCATATACGAGGCCGAATAGCTCTGATACACGATCCAATGTGTCCTATGAATACAAAAACAAAAGCTGTCAAGATACGTTGGCCAGTGCATGCACGCGGTTAGTCAGATAGCACCTTTGCTAAAAGAATGACGGTTGTAGACTCTTGACTGTGCTGTATGATGAGGATTACAAAGAGTAAGCGATATAACTCACTTAAAACAGCACGAGGGTAACGAACTTACCACGCTTCTGTGACGACAGAGAGGTTTTTTTTCCTGTCGGCCTCGCGATGGTGGAGGCGAATAGAAGTCGTCGATTCCACAAATGGCTGCAACCAAGAGTTTGTGAGTATTATAATGAACTTTGTCAACATGAAGAAACTGAGAATGATTCAAGTACCGCCTTTGCCGTAGGTGACCTGGAGATCGCCAAAGTCGATAGTCACGCCTTTCGCATTGCTCTTTTTGCTGTTCCAGGACCGAAAGTCTTCTCCTCTATTATGCCTTTGGCTATAAGCTTTGTTGAAGAGACCGCAGAGGGAGCCTTCGAGCTATGTACATCAGAGTATCGTGCATCATTGTGAGTGATCTGCTGGATGCAACGCTAAAGCAAACTGTTGTTTGCCCATACACGTACAATTATGTACGCGTGGGAGTGGTCGTCAACTGCATCTTCCTGTAGAAATGGTAAGTTGTGAGCATAGCACAACACGAGACGAAATCTAGGTGTCCACATACCTGGTAGAATATGACTTCTCCATCAGGAATGCGCTACATGTACGAAGTGAAAGCAGATAGTGGAGTCAGTCGGTTGATTAAGACACAGCACAGGGTTTGGCACCGACGTTAATTGTGCACTCAGTCGCCAAGTCTAGTAATGATCAACAAAAGAAAGCATCAAGAGATATGTAAGACCAACTGGAAGCACACAAATTGCTATTACGTACATTGCAAAATCTGCGGTGAAACAGAAGAAAACACTCCAAGACTTGCGAGATGTTGCTGAATTATGACGACGTCGATATCACTGCGGAAGCGAGGCCTGTGAACAATGAAATGACCAAGGAAATATTTTGACTTTTAATAACTGAGATGTGAACGACACAGTAGCTTCTGATGTGCGTACGGAGTTTCAAGAGCTACTACCAACAGCGTCCGCTTCAAAGTGGCCAACGCTTCCGCATCTCCTTGACCTGAAGCACGACGGGCATTGTCAGGATTCGGCAAAGAGACTTGAGCGGGGCTCATAATTGTTTTTCTGCAAGGTAATTCGCCAAGTAGCGCAGTGTTTGCTATTTGTAGCGTACAGTACATGGCTACACAATGTCACATCCCAAGAGATACAATGACGATGGCAACCTCCTCGCCGATCGAAACCGCCAAGCTCAATCGCGGCGTGGTAAGCTACTGATACTTGACTGCGTGTCCACTCTGCTGCCATCGATGACTGGTTGCTGAGCAGGTCTTCCATGTGTCGCTGCTGTACAATCTGGTGCTGCGGCACGAACAGCGGCGTCCGTGGTGGAGCCACATCGAGCAGAGATTGATCCTCGGCGCGCTGCCGCTGCAAAATAAAAACCATTTGGACCTGGTGGGCTGGGTGTACTACCGGATAATTCCTCACCTGGACTTACAGTGGATGAATGCAGTTGGTACAGGGTGAGGGAGTGAAAGCCATTGTGACTATGAACCAGCCAGTCGAATTGCTGCCAAACTTATTGTCAACTCCAGTGGCTCCAGGTGCAAACAGTAAAAGGAATATCCCTTGCATAGGATTACACGTAGGGTGACGACTTATCGTGAATGCTTGTTGTACAGCGGAGTGGGAAAATGCCCAGATCGCCCAGTGCTTTGGCTCGACGGGAGATTTTACCCCACCGACATTGGACACAATCGAGAGGTTGGTTTGAGAGGAATTTATCAAGCTGGGCTGGTACTCATTGTGCGCAGGTGTGTGAGCTTTGTACATGAGCAGGTTGATGTGCAGCAGAACACGACGTACGTGCACTGCAAAGCTGGACGTGGTCGAAGCACCGTCGTGGTGGTGGCTTTCCTCGTTCAGTATCGCGATATGAAATTGGAAGAGGCCTTCGAGTTTGTGAAAAGCAAGCGACCGCACGTGAGTCTACATCCGAAGCAGCGTCATATCCTGCACAAGTTTAGCGAGAAATATTCATCTGCTGCCGGAGCATCGCCTACAAGCACAAGCACATAGAGCCACCGAAATGTAGAGTTTCTTGGATGCTCGGTAGCTCATTTGTCTACATGACGCCGCCTAGATGTCCATTTCAGCTGCGTCAAACGCAGACAAGTTTATACTAATCTAAAGGTATAGATTCCTTCATCGTTGGTGGGTTCTTCCCACTCGAAACCAAAGCTCTTGGCGGTGTCCAGAACGTAATCAATGGAGACGTTGCGCTTCGTGTACGCCAGTAAGAACTCCGACGCGGCCTTGCCTCCGTCCTCTACACTACGACGGCCTGGCTTAAGTAAGTACTTTGCTGTCTCGAAGAGTGAAACCACATGCTCCTGCTCGTAAATGATGTCTGCACCCAGGACAACATCGAACTTGTCCTCGATCTGATCGAGGTCAACACCCCACAACAGCTTTCGGCACTGTACACGATCCTCCACATCATTGAGCTTGCAGTTGGCGACCAGAAGCTCTATGGTGTTGTCGTCACCGTCGGTGATCACCACCTTCTTGTCCGTGAGGTACGAGGCTAAAATACCGATGAGGCCGAGACCGCTTCCCAACTCGATGATGGACTTGCCAGCGAACCGGCCGCGGTCCTGATACATGTACTCACTCAAGAAGTCACCGGCGCGCCAGAGCGTAAGTCCCGTAGACTGCAGCGTCTGTCCGATATCGCGGCGCAGTCCATTGAGGCGGATGGTGATCTCAGCGTCCTCCTCATCTCCATTCTTGCCGAACTTGAACTCGAACGAGTCCTCCTTGGGCTCAATGTCCAGCGCCTTCTGGATGTCTAGACGCATGTCCGACGAGTCATCTTCCACGGCGATACCACGCTCGATCGCGAACTCCTGCAAAGCTGCCAGTGCGGCGCCGGACAGTACCAACTGCTCGTCTTCACTCTCGCTGTCGCTGTTCATGACCGCCAGTCAAAAAAATTAAAGTTTGCATCGTATCAAATCATTGCCCAAAGTTTTTTTTTAGCAAGAAAGTTTAATTTTTGAAAAATTTAAATATCAATTAATTATTATCTAATTGCCATTTAAAATATTAGTTATTAATTAAAATTCATTTTAATTACACTTGCTTTTTGTGAAAAATCAATATTATTATTCTAAGGTCCGAATGAAGATTTTATTCCACACATGAATTCGCTTATCGCGTCGAAAATAAATGCATCAGGCAACAAGAATGATGTAGTTTATTAATTATAAAAAAATATTGATCAATTGAATGACTTGTTATGCTTTTCTCATAAAGAAATGTTTCAAATGGCATTTTTCCCAAAAAAAGAAGAAAACCACATTTTGAAGTGAGTGAAGGTCAAATAATTTAGCGAGTAGTTTCCATCACTTTTGATTTGTATCAATCATGTCGCTCGAGTCATCTGCGGTGCTGAGCCACTTGAGCTCGTGGCTCACCTGTTTCGAGCTGTGCTGTATGCGTGCACTCAATCGCAGCTTCTACACTGGTATCCCACGACACACATGGGAGCTCACGGCCAGTAACATCAGCAGCTCTAAGTCGATGGATCAACTGTCCAAAGTGTTCCCTCACGTGTGGTGTCTGCGAGTGCAGGATGCAATTCTAGAGGAGACGCCGACGATGAAGTCGCTCATGCCGTGGCTGAACAGGAGTGAGGAGTTGCGAAAGCTGGTGCTGACCAGGGTGAACTGCACCAGCGGATTTTACGTGCACCTCCTGGCTGAGAAGCTCACGAACGTCACTATTCGCCAATGCTACCAGGTGCAAGAACCAGCAATCATCGCGCCGAATCTCGAGGCTTTGGTCATCGAGCACTGTCCCGTGACGAGATTTCATGCGGACACGAAATTGCCGCAGCTCAAGAAGTTGTCGCTGTCCTCCCGAAGCTTCACTGCGCTTCATGCACAGTGCCTCATCAAGGACATGCTGCCAAAGTCTCCTATGTTAGAAGACCTGAGTCTTGCTAGCTGTTCGCATCTTGAACAGGTGCTGGTGAACCCGGGAGACCTCCCCGCTCTGCGTCGACTCGACCTCAGTGGTTGCCCGAAGCTCGATCGTGTGCACGTGACGTCGAAGCTGCTGGAAACCCTCGACCTCTCGCGCAACGACAGTTTGCAGTATGTGTTGCTGGACCTCGAGCGCGTGGTAGACCTGGACTTGTCGTTCCTCAAGAACCTCACGCATCTATATATCCGCTCGCCATCTCTGCGACGACTAAATCTCCGAGGGTGCGACCAATTGATGCGAAACGCTACGAGTGTTACCTGCCCGAACCTGCAGTTTGTGGTTTTGCAGGGTACGACGCTAAAGGTCGACGACTTCAACAGGGACGAAGTCAACGACGAGGTGTTCGCATTGCCAGATAGCAACAACCACTAGCCATGGATACTTTTTTTTACAAACATTCCGTCTGTACTTCAAGTACTTTTTGTAAATCTTTAAAAATATCCGGAATATCATATTTCACAGTAAGAAACTTGATTCTGTTCTATTCGCGAGAAGGAACCAACAAGTCCAGACCATGGGCAACGCTACGAGCTGGCTGACGCAGTCTCTGTGCCCAGAGGAGCAGGCGCTGTGGGTGGTGGCCAAGAGCGGTGACCTGGCGGTGCTGCGCGAGGGGCTAGCGCGTCTGACTCCCGAGACGCGCTTCTATTCCGAGTGGCGGGACCCCGTGTACGGTTACTCGCCACTGGCCAATGCGTGCTCGCAGGGCCACCTACACTGTGTACAGGCACTGCTCGCGTACGGCGTGGACAGCAACGCGCGGGACTCGCAGGGCAACACACCGCTACACATCGCCACGGCCTGCGGGAAGAGCGAGGTGGTGCGGCTTCTGCTGGAGACACCGGCGGTGGACTACTTCGCCAAAACATCCACCAAGGCACAGACGGCGCTAGACATTGCGCGCCAGGCGTACAGGACGTCGGAAGGACGTGGAATCACGTACATTCAGTGTGTGGAGCACATCGAGAAGGTGACTGGTCTTGCCTGGATGGAATGGATTTGACGTTGCCAAAATCTGATTTCACTATGTGTCGATAGAAACTCTGTCTCTACTCGGGTTGGCTGTATGAAAGAGCCGACAATTTTTTCTCACTTGCTTCTGGCATTTCTGGTCTGGACTCGTGGAAGAAAAGGTATGATAGAGATTGCTGTGGCCTTAAAGCGGCGTAGGTTTCTAACCCGTTGTTTGTTATCCAGGTATGCAATGGTGCTGCGGACTGCTGCGCCGGACGTCGTTGAGATTGATTTATTCCCAATGAAACCTGGAGAGCGACGCCCGCCGGTCCCGAGGTTCGATTTCGTTGTGAAAACAGTGATATTGAGTGCCAAACTTACTTATTCTTATTATCTTGCCCAGCTCTGAGCTTTTGTACAGAACGAGCGATGGCATTCAGCAGAGTGATGACGTTACGTGGCTCAATCGGAAGGATTTTCGATTATCACTGAAGGTATCTAGGAAGCTGGATACCAGTCGTACCTCTGCAGTCCAGTCGGTGGATTTCGCTACCACGAATCAAGGCGAACTCGTCGCGTGGAAGACATTCTTAACGACTTTACGGGTAAGTTATTTGTTGTAAGCTTGACAAGTGACCATAATTTGGTTCTAACTAGGCTATATTGTGCAGGTCAATCGCCCAGTGAGCCCCATTACAACTGCGTTTGCAGTCGCTCAATCGCCTCAACCAGCACAACCTGCTACAAACCCTGCTCAGAATATCCGTCCTGATCAAGCTGCCCTGCGACAGGAGCAACGCGATTTAGAGCGCGCTCTTCAACTGTCCCTCGAGGAATCGCGTCGTCACTCCAGAACTCAGTCGACGCCGTCGGCCCCGCCTCCTTCCGACACAATGCTGGAAACGCTGGGCTACTCTGAAACGGTGGTGGGCCCTGATGGAGTGGAGATTGTGCAACTTCTTCGCGACGATGATTCAGCGGCTGGTCATGGCCCACGTCCTGCTGCATTGAGCTCCCCGGTGAAGAGAATTTCGGAAGCCCAACGCACGGACGAATGTGTGATCTGCTTTGATGGACCTCAAGAAGCGGTTTGCGTTCCCTGCGGTCACAACGCCGTCTGCATGGACTGCGCGCAAGAACTTCTAGATACCACTCGGCTCTGCCCTGTGTGCCGACAGCAAGTGAGGGAGGTCATTCGACTCTACCGTGTTTAAAGTGCGCTCACCAGCAAGAGAAGTTTGAAATACATTAATTATTGTTTTGACAAGATGTTGCTACAGTGTGATGAGGTGCTTGCGTTCGGTTCAAACACGGTAAAGCTTGATTAGTTCGCGGATGTGTGTTCGGCACACGGGACATTCCGCGGTGGTAGTGAGTATCTCCTCAGCACACTTCATGCAAACAGCATTGTGGCCACAGGGTACACAGACAGCAGACTGCGGGCCGTCGAAGCAGATCACGCACTCGCCAATAGCCGAGTGTGCTGTTGTAACTCCATAGTTGACCGCTGGTGGTTTATGTTCGGAGGCTAATGACTCCGACGCACTATTTTGTTCACTTGTTTCCGCAGCAGCCACACGAGAAACCTCCTTTCCACTTGACTCACCTTCTTCCCAATCATCCCAGTCAGGGGCTGATACTGGCAATGGCGGTGAGAGTGTTGCGTCAGTTGCGTGGCCAGTGTGGGCGGCCGTTTGGAGAGAAAGTTCAATGGCTCTACGAATGTCTTCGTCTTCATTTGGGCCAATACCTGGGGTTACAGTTGACAGAGTTGCAACGGGCACCTCGGACTGAGAATGAGGATTCCAGCCACCAACGTTACTGTGACTGGCCTCGGGGAATCTCCATTGATCACGAAGATCGATACTCGGGTGTGGTCGTCCAGCTAATTGCTGTTGCTGGTGAGTAAAGAAGTCTTTCCACGCATCAAAACTGGCCTGATTGATTGCAGCAAAGTGCACCGGGTTCTGAAGAGCCGAGCTTGCTCTGTAATGGCACTTATTCAACTGATCGCCACGCAAAATAAATGTAAAGTCTTTGCGGCTGAACCATCTCGGGTCGCTAGTGGTCTCCATTCCAGCGGCAACATTGTACAGCATGACTGACGTTGGGCACACAGGACGCACTCCGCCACCTCCTTTCATGCTGAAGAGTGCAAGCTCCAGCACACTTGGTTCCCCACGCTCCAACACGATGCACAAGCGTCGCGTCCACGAATTAAGAGACGAAATACCTGACACCAGTGACAACACATTGTCGGTCTTCACGTACAACCAGCCACTGTACACGCAGAATTTCTGCGTCATTCCAAGACACAATTAGGATATATCATCCACAAAAAATAAGGACAAATCTCGAGGTTCGAACCTTTTCCAGCACTTCGATGCACTTGGCGTACGGTTGTGCGTCCTTTTCTTCCTCCTCCTCTGAGAATCTGCTCCTGGCCAAGTCCAGCGGTGTCTTCATGTACAGATTGATCTCGAACGGGTTCACCGCCGGCACTTCCACCAGGAACTTGACCATCTCGGGCTGTGCTCGTTTGCATGCCAGATGCAGTGGCGTGTTCATCTTGAGGTCCTTGGCATTGCAGTTGGCACCTGCCTCGATCAGCAGGCGAGCGCACTCGCGATGGCCTTTGGCTGCGGCCTCTAGTAGCGCAGTGCGGCCTGTGTAGGGCTCTTGCCACTCAAGATACTTGCGCGTCTCGGGCGTTAGGCGCGACGTGGCCGAGCGAATGATGCGCGCGTCGCCATAGCGCGCTGCAGCCCAGAACAACTGGTCCTCCGGGTAAAAGCACTGCGCCAGCCACCTCACCGCGTTGCCCATGCTGCCACACTAGCTGGATCGGAAGCGGATTCAGTTGTGCCAGGACTGGCAAGGCGATGAGAAATTGGAATATCGGAATGATGGTTTTAGCAGTATTTATGTATTGCTTTCTGGTTGAGTTGGCGCAATGAAAATCAAATTTCCATCACGTCTTCAGGCATGGGGGAAAATGTGGTTCATTGAGGTTACGGGCCAATGTCATGAGGCTCCTTGCTTGAGGAGCAAGGTGCCGAATGGCAGCCCCTAAGGGATGGTGGGCAGGTTAAAATCTAGGCTGAGCCGCCAGTGTAGCTGTGTAGCATGTCGACTGCTGTACTTGCTAGCTTGGAGGGGACGAGCGTGAGGCGCGACGTCCTGGACTTCGTCGGACCGGAGAGCACGCTGTAGTCGCGTCACCAGAACCACAGTGGACTACTACCGCAGCAGCACTCTGGGCAGTGACCGTTTGCTGCTCGAAATAGCCGACCGAATTTTTGGACACGGAATCTTGTTGGCTGTAGCGGTGATGTTGACGAGGGCGGCTTCCGCACTGATCTGTGGACGAGCCTTCCAACTCCCGGAAATAAAACTATCCCTTCGCTAGGATAATACACCAAAGTTGCCTGCACTGCAGACCAAAGTGGATATCTGTTGTTGCCGTGCTTCCAGTACATGTATCGACATTGTTCGCGGTGTATGTACCTGCTGTTAGTAGAGTTGTAGGGGCAACGAGTGTTGCACATGGGCCTGTATTGTCGCCCTGAGTGAAGCAATGGATTAGGCAAGTTCACCTTGCCGTGGGGACAGGCGGCTGCAATAGGCTACCGAAGCGGAGGTTTGGGGGCTTTCAGTGAGTGCTCAGCATTGGCAACTCCCAGGAAACCCAACCAGTTTCACACAGCTGAACACTTTCAGCTGTTCGACGCGTTGGCGGCGAGCAAGCGCCTTGCAGTTAGCAAACGCTTGCCTCGAGCTCACTTGACGACCAGTCTGAGACGATGCGCTTCTTCCGCAGCTCCAAGCGGCGAATGCACGGCTTCAACGCTAAGCTGCCACCCCCACCAGCCTCTCTGCAGAGTTTTACCGGCCCGAAGGAGACGACAATCGTATATACTGGAGGCGCGTTGTGTGTGACGCTACAGCGCTCCAAGTCAAGATTTCTAGAAAAGGAGGGGCCTACGCGACTCGTTTGGACCAAAGACCAGCGACTAGGACTCACGTTTATCGAGATACCTCAAGGTGGCGTGGCTGTCAAGGACGTGCCCGGCATGCGCTGCGACGTGTCGCCGGGTCAGGAGCTCATACGAGTGAACAAGGTGTCCGTTATTGGGAAGAGTTTCCAGGAAGTGATGCAACTGCTGCAAAGTGCTCAGTCTCCCTGCGTGCTCGACTTTTCTCCACCCCCGTCACCAATCGTAGTGTCCGAAGTTCTTGGGCCAGCTAGATTGCTCGGTGTACGGAAGGGCATGGTTCTGAGGTCCGTGGACGGCTCAAGTATGATCGGAGCTAACCTTCCTGACGTCGGCATTGCGCTTCACGGTGCCAGTGAGTCTTCTCCAGTGCGACTTACGTTCACATCTTACGAAAATGTAGTCCACCTCCGCAATCGGTCTTCCAGTCTTGCAGAATCACCACAGAATTCCCGTGCAACATTTCGGAATACGCTCGGTATTGGTGCAGTGATCGCAGTTTTATCTCTCTGAGATTAGCATGAATCCTGCTCTGGAAGTAAAGTGGGAGTGACGACATGGGTATCGTCGCAGTGTTAGTTATGTAAGGCAGGTTGCTTCTTTACCTTCACGGAGGTATCAATCTCAATGCACTTTAATCCGTCGTCTCCGGCGTTAGCATGCAGCCATGGCAGTATCAACCCAATAGTAAAATTGCGCTGGCGTAAACCTCTAGTTGATGATGATAACACACGCAGTCTTGCAGTCAAGCAACGCCTCAATCAAATACTTCGTCTTGCTTTGAGCACCACATCATGCTGAAGTAACGTTGTCCCATGAGTTAGGCTCGTACAAGCCGATCATTACTCCGTCGGGAGAGCGCAGCGCTGCCACCTGCAGCAGCAACCATCAACACAAATACCACCACTCCATCGTCAGTAATGCATACCTCAATCACAACTAGCCAGACTGCTCACCTTCCCATGTGCCGGGTACTTGATGGGGCCGTCCATGATCGCGCCCAGCATCAGCAACCGAGGTACGGCATCGCTCAGATCCGGAATGTCGAAGTTCAGGAACGGCGAGTACCCGCTACTGCACGCAGCCTCACTGTATCAAACAGCAATTGCAACAATGAGCATAAGGTGCACAAACACATTCCTTCCCAGCTCCATCCACCAACCTCTGCGCCAACTTGATGCAGAGCGGCACGCCCGCATTGGTGTCGAACTCCGCGTACGTGTCCGACGAGCGCAGCAGCTTCAAGCCCAGCCCTTCCTGGTAGAACTGCTTGGAGCGCGCCAGGTCGCGGCTCAGCACCATCAGCTGCCGTAACCGACTCATGGTCGCCAAGGTCAAATATGCAGGTGCAGAATATTGGCCAATCCGCGGTGGATAAAAATAGCTTCAATGCGTTTGTCTCGTCACTTTAGAAATCAGCCTAACCATCAAGCGGCAATGCTCGGGACGGGACTCAAGGTGGCGGTGTTGGTGGCGGCCGTGGCGTGCTACGTACACCCACAGCTACTGCTGCAACCTATGATTGGGACGGATCTGGATGGCGCGGATGCCGACGCGTCGGTGCGTGTGCTGCGCGGTCTTCTAACGCTGCTGAGCTACGGGCTGGCCAGCATCCGGCCCTCCTGGTTCTGGGTGCTTGTGGCTGTGGCGGCGCTGCAGCTCACTCTGTGGGGGCTGCAACTAGCCAATGACTCATTGCTGGGGTTGAGCGTGGAGGCGGAGAAGAAGCTATTCCTGGTGGGCGCTGTGGCCTGCTTCGGAGCCATCGTGAGCATCATTCTGTTCGGAGGCAAAGGCGACGCCAAAGCTCGTTTCCGGTGAGTAGTTGAGAGATTCGTGGGGTGTGGGGTTTGTATCTGATATGACGGTGATGTTTGCAGGATGCGACTGGTAGCGTTTTACACAAAGCACAACCCGGAGAAACTCCGCGAGGTGGACGAATTGGTGGACAAGTACGAGTTCAACGAGGAGCTATTGTTCCAGCGACTGCACCGGAAGTACAATGCACTGGCTGCTGGAGCGGATAACCACTCGGTCATGAAGAATATTGACGAGAGCGAGTTCCTATATGAAGAGGCAGAAGAGGAGAGAGTGGAGTCGGACGAAGAGCCTGCAGCTCTGTTGGAGGAAGAAAAGGAGGCAGCTCTAATCGCAGCGGAAGTTGAAGACGAAGACGAAGATGTACTGGCGCGCTCATTTACTGCACAGCAGAGTTCAGGCAGCAATGCGAGTGATGAAAACTACGAGGTGGTCCAAAAGAAGACTGTACCTGCTAGTGTGCCGACGATTCGTCCGCTGGAAATTGAGGACTATGACGAGCTTGACGGAACGCCTCCCGTATCGCCCCGCACGGCCGAAAACCTAGCCCACACGAACCGCCAGTCGTCCACTCTGATCAAGGACGCAATTGCACAAGCGCGCCGTGCTCAGCAGGATCGCATCGAGCGTCGCATTGCTAACATCTCGTCGAGAAGCGGAGATGGCTATGCCGGCCACTAATTAATGGGCCAACAAATTACAGATCAGCAGCAAAGGTGCATTTTTGGTAGGATGGTAAAGCAGCAGACAAAGCAAGAAGCATAAGTATACCCGAGGAAGTAGTTATCCCTGCCTTAGTTATCCTTGACCATCGAGTTCATCGAAGGACGCACCTCGTTGAGGGAAGGACGCAAGCCCACGTAGCTGTCATCGCCCGCACTGTTGATACTGGGCAGGTGATACTGCAGCAGTTCGGCCCAGCCGTTGCGACTTGCAGCGTGTTGCTGGCCGTACACGAAGTACGAAAGAACGCCCACCAGCACCCAGGCGACACCCAGGATTAAGCCCAGATTGGGGATCTGAGCAACCAGATAGAAGTCGGCGAGGATGCAGATCATCGGAATGAACGGCACAAGCGGGGCCGAAAAGTAAAGCGGGTCGTTGCCAGACTGCGGACACTTGATGGCCAGCACGATCGTCATGGCCACAGTCGCGACCAGACAAACAATAGCGATCACCAGGCAAACCGTCGAGTCGTGGGTGACGTAGCCCTGCTGGTAGAAGAACGCCGTCATCAGCGCTAAGGCTACCGCAGAGCCAATGTACTTAGGCGCAGTGCTTGGCGACTGCTGCGACATGCGGATCATCATGAGAGACGAGTTGGACATGACGAACGAGATCAAAATACCGAAGTTGACGATGTCCCACAGCGTCACGAACGGCACGACGAAAGCCACGAGCGTGAAGAAGATACCCGTGATAAGAGTGTTCACGAACAGGTTACCCTTGGCGTCCACCTTGGCGAAGATCTCGGGCATCAGACCGTCGCATGCAAGCGCGTAGTTTAGACGCGGCTGGGCCAGGAAGGCAATAAGCACCACTACGGGCATGGTAATGGTCTCACCAGCACGCACAATCTGAGAAGCCCAGTCCCAGCCGACACCGGAAAACCCATCGGGGAAGCTCGTAGCCTGAGAGTACGGCACCATGCCGGACAGCACGAGCGAACACAACACGCTCAGAACAGCGGTGCCCGTCACAACACTCAGCACGGCAACCGGCATGACCTTCTTGGGGTTCTTGGCCTCAGCAGCCAGACAGCAGACTTCATCGAACCCAATGTAGCCGAAGAAAGCCTGGGTGGCACCGGTAATGATACCTTGAGTGCCGTAGGCCATGTCGCCCGAACTGTTCTCCGCGCGCGCAGGGATGAACGGACTGAGGTTATCCGCGTCGATAGCGCAGAAGCCAGCAATAATGATGAAGATAACGACGAACAACTTGAGGATTGTGAACCCGTTGACGAACATCTTACCGAAGCGGAGACCGGCAAGCAGAACGACCACACACAATCCCTGGATCACGGCCGATAGAATGTTGGAGTACTCTAGGTTGAGCCAGTGGACACTAGCGTCCGGGTGTTCCAGAATGACCCAGTCCTCTACCTTTTGGGCCCAACTACGGGCCACACCGGCACCAGACACGGCGTATTCCAGCGTCAGCAGCCAGCCAGCAACCACAGCGGGCATCTCACCGATGGCGTGGTAGGCGTACGCATACGTACTACCCGATGAGGGAATACGCGTGGTGAGCTCCATGTAGGCGAGAGCATTCATGCAACAAACCACGCCACCAATGAGCCAGCTGATCACAGCTGACGGACCGGCAGTGTCGCTCACGATCGAGGCAGCCGTCGAAAAGATACCGCTGCCGACCGTGCCGCCAATTCCGATACAAATCAAATCGAATAAACTGAGTGATCTGGGCAAGTCCTGTGAGTTCTCTTCGGCCTGCAAAAATGTATAGGATGAGGACGTGCTGCAAGACTGGTGCTCGGTGTTGCATGTGTCGTACCTGGATGACTTGCATGGGCTTGCGGCGCATCATGCGCTCCAGCAGCGGCGCCCACGAGAAGGTTGGTTCGCTCTTCTCCATAGTGTATCGTTGCTTGGGACGAGGTCTGCTGAGCAGGTTCACCAAGCTGGCAGCTAGCAAAATGTGGAATGGCTCTGCTGCGTCTGAAGCGACTTGCGTGACCGAGTCGTGGAGGGAACTGTAACGCGCAGATAGGGAGAGGCCACGGGTTCACATACTCAAGCGAGGTCAACTGACCGGCGCTGGATGACAGGCGCGTGCAGATGCAACGGGATCCCTGTCATGTGTTCCAGCCGCTGCGTTCGCAGACCTCGGCTTCCAATCCCCTTGATGAGAGGCTAGCGGCACCGCGTTTCAACTGTAAAAACGCCAAACGAATTGGTTAGAGACCTGCAGCAAGCGACGAGCAGCCGATCCTTGCATAGTGAAATCAAGTGCCGTACGGGAGGCTTATCAGTCAGCGAGGCTGCCCAAAATGTACGTTTTGAGCCGCGAACACGCGGACGCCGCGCTTAACAGAGCTTCAAGTGAAGCACCGGTCGTGCATTTAGGAGGACTTAGCTTCGGCCGCCGCGTCACATTCGAGATGGGAGTTCGTCTACATGTATTAATACGATGCGGTCATTTATAAGCGCGCACCAAAGGACCGGAATCCTTGCCAAGTGCGACTACCGGTATTGGTCTCAATGATCTCATCTACCCATACTAAAACCAGCATCAAGCTCCCATCTCCACCTGAATTCCGGCTTGATGTGGACGAAAAGAGACGGAAAAATGACAGGGCGTGCATAGGACGATAATCCGATTCTGTCACGATAGTAAAGTATCTAATGGTTCGCGTGTTGCCGTTGGCAACTTGCCAACGCCATTGCATGGCATGTTGCCTTGTGCAGATTGGACGTTGCGAATATTTTTTATTTAACAGTGCATAAATGAATTGTAGCTGATCAACCCGTTGCTCCCACCTTTTCTTCACATCAGTCGGAACGTCTGACGTTGAGGTTGAAGCTGCTCAATACATGTACATGTACTACATGATGTAGGGCCAATATTTCCGGCGAGTGTGGATACATTCAAGTACATGTCAGCACACAGCGCTGCTGACTCAGCAGCGCCAAGTAACTTGGCCCAAGTTCCCATCCAACTTGCAGCTCTAACAAATTGATCGATGTATCAGCAATAATGTCGTCACCCTCAAAGCCTATCAATTCGAAAGACAGCACTGCCGTCACGTTACGTATATACCGCCTTCAAGGCATTTCCTTGCAAAGATCCCCGCTCATCCGCCGCCCAACTGCAACATGAGCCGAGGCCGGCCTAAAAAAAGCATCAGTGGTTAAGCCACAAATTGCTGCTGGTCGAGCCGTGCTTGGAGACTCCTTCACCACACGTTACCATACCGCTGACTTCCGTGAAACTTTCAATTGCGTGCTCAACAAGACGCTCGTCAATCAGTTGTTTTATGACCCAATAATGGTGGCACACTACTGCACAGCTCTTGCTCCATGTACTCGCGGTGAAAGTTTAGCGCTTCAAGACGTAGTCGCAGGTTCCTCTCTTCCTCTTCCATTTGTGCAACCAAATTCAGTGCTTCGTGCTGTCGTTGCTTTTCGGTCATCAGGCGCTCGTAGTGCTGCTTCGTTGCTGCCTCGCGAAGTTGGCGCTACAGACAGAGTCATTAGCAGTCCGAATCACAATGAATCCTCCCTGCCAAAAACGCACCTGTTTTTCAACCCTAAGTTCTATCGCCTGCTGCTCTTCAGCCCGTATGCGTTCGTTCCGACACCGTCGCTTATACTCCTGATCCGCTTCCTTCGCTTTTTGGCCCGCTAAAGCTAACTTCAAATCCAAAGACAGAAGGATTATGGTAAAAAAAAAAACTTCAACAACAAACTAGTTCACAAAAAAGCATACCAACCTTTAGTCGCTCTTTTTGCTGCCGAGCGACCTCCAGCTTGCGCAGTTCGAGCGCTCGCTTTTGTTTCTGCCGATGCAAGAACGATAGAGCACAACTATTTCATTAGTCGATCATGCATTTTCCAACGGCGGATGTTCGAAGGTGTGTACTCACCGCGAGAAACTCCCGCTGCTCGCGGCTACGCTGTACTTTCGGTTTTCGCTTGTAACCTGGAGACGTTGGCCCTCCTTTTTGTTTGGCACTACCTTGGGGAACACTTTGATGAAGTGACGTTAAGTTCTGGCCTTGGAAATGCATTGAACGGGAAGTTTGGCGGACTTGGGCTGGGGCTTTAACGGAAAAGTGTGATCCTTCTCGATTCTTTTTGAGGTTCGTCTCCAGACATGTTCTCATATTCTGCATTTCACGAACCACTCGTTCTTCCTGGGCGCGGAAATGTGAAATCCGTCGCGCTAGCTGCTGTGCTGTGTCTTCTGCATCCTTCCGGGCAACAATCACGTGGTAAATACCCCCGTCTACCACGGATGAACCTTCTGGACCAAGAGTGGCTCCCTGCCACAAGCAAGTGTCCACGTTATCAACTTCGCGGACGGTTTTAGGTAGAGTTGGAATTGAAATCGGCGCGAAACAGCGCCTCGATCCGACAGCACTTGAAGGTCTCCTCGTGGAAGTGCTAACAGGGCGAATAGGTTGCGGTGGAATAGTTCCAGCTAGCGAGATCGAGGGCGTCAGTGGAGCTGGTTTCCTTGCACTTGTATGTAAGGTTGGTGCCAGAGAGCTGAGAGGCTGTGGACAATTGCGAACGGACCCAGCCGACTTCGGTCTCACGAACAGAATCTTTGGCGGTTTAATGCTCTGGTTCATAGCGGAGAGCTCCACTGGCGAACCACTTTAAGAGCCACGTGGGTCGTCAAGGCTTACCGTGCAATGCTTGGTGATAGCTAGCGACAGCAAGAACCTACCAACCATGGCTAATTTTACACTCGAAGCAAAACAAAATCCAAGAACCGCAGCAGTCTCGGCAGCCATTTGGTAAGCCCAAAAGTCTCGAAAGATGTCGAAGCGTGCCAGTGTTCTGGCTGCGGGCTCTCAAGTTCCACAGCCCTCAAATCCGACTGGAAGCAAGGGTGTCGAGTTGCCCCGTTCGATCAGACCATCTCATTTGTTGAAAGCTTCTTTGACGCAATCATCGAGCTCGCACCGCAACTCCAAAGCAATTTCCAAACCTAAATCGATCCGAAGTGACGATGACAACAACAGCACTCCGAATAGGTGAGCTCAGTAGCAAGATGCATATGATCTGCAACCAGCTTAACTTCTTATTGTAGTCCGCACACTTCAGCCCGAGATAGTGAACCAGCCACGGACGACGAAACGCACCTAGGTGTCAGTCTCACCGCAAGTGAATTAGATGATCACGGGAACAATTTCCAAGTGAATGCTGCAGAACGTCAGGCTGTCGCGATGCTGAACAAGATTACCAAAAGGAGCGAAAGAAATCACCAAAAGTGCGTAACCTCAACAGAAGACCAACCCGTTTAATTGCCTGGACCGTTCTCTAACGATGGTTTATTCTGACTAGGTATGACGCCTTTCGTTGCAACATTTCCGGGAAGGATAAACGCATTGATGAGCTCCACGCATCGTACGTTCCATCCATTAGGCATATACAGCACTGCTGTATCTTTCACATGCTTCCCCTGTTTCTTTCGATTTAGATTCGAAAACTTGGCTTGTCAAACGGCGGACTTAGAAGTGCTTTGCAACAGCGACGTGGATACCGATACGCTGGACAAGCTCTTCATGGCCATCCCCATCCAACAGCGCCAACTCTACCTCGGCGAATAGTCCACGAAACGCTCTCAATTTAAGACAGCTTTGTATACTGAGACTAGAACATCACACGTCCACGACAGCATCTTCTCGGTCGTGAGGGAGTCGGGACGGTAATGCTTCCTTGAAAATCTGATCCAGTGTTAGGTCCTGTGTGAAAGAGTCAAGAACCCGTGAAGTTTGTAGCAGGTTGCTGGTGTCAATCTCTTTCTCCCAGTGTGTTTTCCATGCTTTTGCCAATGCCTCCCATTGTTTCTTGTTCCATATTCGATCGAGTGTGAAGGGTTTATCATCAAAATCCCCCATTTTCGGCCTTCCAGCTGAGCTACAGTTCGGAAGGAACGGTGAACTTCCTTCTTCAGCTTCTGACATCGACTCAGAGTGATCCAAGTGCGTATAGCCACTGGTCATGTTCGCCGTATCGCCCTTCGGCTTGTTGCTGTGAACAAATCCGAGCAGGTCCTTCGACGGTCGCAATGCTGTGTGAGCAAACAACTTCATTCGCAACAGCGGCAACAATGTCTGCTGCGGACACGTCGTCGAAGGTACAGACGGGATGAAACACTTTCCAGGGAGCACATCGCCTAGTGGTGGTGTACTAGTCACAAAGCTGAACAGCCTAGATCCAAACATGTGCATCAAGGGATGTGAGTCGGATACGAGCATATAGAAAAACTTTGGGTTGTCAAAATCGCACATCGACTCCGAATCAAAGGGATACTTTCGTTCCTTGAAAGCCAGAATATCCTCCGTGAACTGGGCAGCAGCTTCATCACTCAAGACCAGCAAGCGCGATGGGTTCCGTGTTGACGACGCTGCACAAAACCAACCCCGAAAGTATTGTTTCGCGTACTTCCCAATTGAAAGCCACTGGAGCGAAGACTGATGGCGGGCAAGAAACTGGAGCTGAAGAGTATAGTTGAACGTGTATCCCAACACCATCAGCGGTTGGTCATACAACTTCCACATGTCATTAACCTTCCGTAGCACAAAGCGGACTTGTTCGACAGATCGCCCTCCACCAGCGGTGTCTTCACAGTCAGACAAGATAATTCCATATTGCTGGTGCATTCTCCCGAATTGGTAGAAAATGTCAGACAACGAAAACGATGACGCAAAAGTACTGCTCATCATCTTGTAGGCTTCCTTGATTGGCGACATCAACTCGCTCAGTGCCACGACATTTTCCCAGAACACTGCGTTCTGGATCGTTCGTATAACAGCAGTTGAGAGTCCGCACTCCGCTAGCTCATCCACTGTGTTTCCTGCACTATCTTTGCGTGAATTAGCAGTCCCTGGTCTGTTCAAAGCCCTCCCTGCCGAATCTGATGAAGCCCGAACAACCTTGGAAGCTATAATTTTGATCATGTCTTCATACTGCCGAACGGAATCAACAGCTTCAATGAAGGAATGCCAATTATGCCTTGTAGGTGCATGCAACACTGCATCTGGGTCACCACACTCGCGTCGCAGCACCTTTAGCACGCGATGATTCGAGAACATTTGCACAAGCTCGATCACTTCGCCAATAGTTTCCATCGGGTGGCCGGCCCCTGTCAACACAGCACCTAGCAACATTTGTAGTACATGTGAATAGCACGGCAGCACCGGAATGGCCAGACTTGTCCATTCGCTCGAACTGACGGCAAGCCGAGAAGCTGCGTATGTTAGTGTTGTGGCGGCAACAATATTGATCACATGTATACCCCTTTTCCGCAAATTCGCCAAGTTGTCCTTGATTTTTTCGGCAAGAGTATCAGGCGTGCTGTCGCCAATTCCCATGTCGATTAGTTCCCAGGAAGTCGCTTCACCAAGGGCGTTTACAAGAGAAAGCAGAACAAAGTTCGACCTCGGATATTTAGTCGCCCACCAATTCACGGCCAGTGTAACACCGACTTGCTCGTCTTTCATCTTCATAATCTGTTTCTCATGAGAAGCGGTCCCCAGCGTTGACAGCAGCTCAGCATTCGGCGGCTCAACCTTCGAATTCTGATCTCCAAACACTAGAGACGATTGCTCTGTCCACATCCAATCCCAAGGCATGCCCATGGAGAGCGTTGACGACACCACCAGCTTGCTTAAATTGTCTGCGTCAGACTCGCTGTTTGTACGTTGATTCACATGAAGCTCGTTTGGCCGATGTGATTGAGGAGCGCGAGGTTTCCCGTGTTTCATCTCAGTTCGAGGCTTGGTGGGTACATCGGATTTCTGTGGGGTAGAGAGGCTCACCTCATAACTCAGCGATTTGGATGATGATAAGGTTGTCGTGAGCCCGCCATTCATCTCGGAAGACAGTAACGGTAGCTGAAGAGGCATGAAATCCTCCACTCCAGTCGTATCCTGCGCAATACTGGCCTTAGCAGCAAGTGTTTCCGGTCCTCGCAGAGGTGTGTTCCGCAGGGGTAAAGTATTTGCCTCCCCTTCATCTTCATTTCGCCGCGATTTCTTCTTCGGAGCAGGCGATGTCTCCTGCAGAAACACGTCGACGCTACGATTCTGTGACTGGTGTCTCTTGTTAAAACTTGCAGCATCTTTCTGCGCACACAGCAGCTTCAACTGCGTCACCACCTCAGCAGGGCAGTAAATGCACTTTTGCAGGTGTCGGATCATGTTGCCCGACACTCCGCGCACAGCCACAGGCTCCTCTCCGTTCTCGTTACAGAATCTGCAGTACGCATTATGGTGGAAGCGGTTGCGCTTCTCTCCTCGGATAAAGTATTGCCAGGCCGGGTGGCTGGGTCTACCCATTTTCTTCTCCTCCCCATACGAGCTCTTGTCCATGAGCTCATGCGCATCCTGCTCAAACATCCCATGAGACGCATCCGCCGCAGCGCCCGCCGATGGCCCTTCGACTCCTGTGGCGCCGTCTCCCATAGGAATAAGCGGCGCTCCACCCGTGTAACTCGACAAATCGAACAGTGCCGCGCCCGTTGTCACGTCAGCCGCCTCCACCTGCTCGGCAGTCGAGACAACAGCGGCCATTTTGGCGGCGTCCACCACGCTCTGAGCCTGGGCGACGGCCTTCTCCTCCGCTTCCATCCACGTACGGCTGGACTCCGGCATCCTGGTCTGCGCGGCATCGTAGCAAGGTTAGTAAGATCCCGAGGAGTGAATGTCACTTCAACACGCACCTGACCAAGGACGCGTAAATACTGCCGCGAAATGAAGCTCTTGTCGTAAAAACTAGTGGTGATGGGAAATGGTACAGTGTACCAAACTTGCGTTGCAGTATCTGGGACAGTTGCCAATCGTCATGGCAGGAGACCGCGAGGTTGTGCGCGTGTCGGCGCCCGGGAAGCTGCTGCTGCTCGGCGAGCACGCCGTGGTCTACGGCTGTCCCGTGGTGGCGGCAGCGCTGTCGGATCTGCGCATCAAGGCGGAGATTGTACGTGTCAAAGTGCAAAAAAACACTTTTGTCTGTCGAACTTGAAGAGATCCTGATCCGATAAACTCATTTTGTGCTTCTCTGTAGACCCGCATCCACGTGCCTGCAGGCGTTGAGACCTCGATCGAGTTTTCGTGCAAGGACATCAAGTCCACGCGCGACAAGCAGCCGCTGCGACGGACGTACGCGACTTCCGAGCTGAAGAATGTAGTGGATGGACTCGAGGACGAGGTGCACTACGTGCCGGCCCCGTCGCAGGAGGTGATGACGCGCATCGAGGGCGTGCTGGATGGCGAAACGCCTGAAGACGCCAAGGCGATGCGAGCCCCACTGTTCCTGTGCTGCGCGCTGCTCCGTTCGTCTGGATATCTGAGCGGGTAGGACAGTCGTTCGTGTACTTTACGAGGTGTATGTGTTCTCTGTAGGCTAACTCTTGCGCTTTGCCTACATCTGTATGTGCAGTTCTAAGGGAGGACTATATGTGGAGGTAGAGACATGCGGCTTACCTATCGGTGCGGGTCTGGGTTCTTCTGCAGCGATGTCTGTGGCTCTTTCCGGAGCCTTCGCGGAGCTGTCGGGCAGCCCTCGGAAAGATGAGCTGGACTTCATCAACGAATATGCCTTTGGAGCTGAAGTGATTCTGCATGGCTCGCCTTCAGGTGCAGACAATACGGTGTCGTGTTTTGGTGGGACACTGCTCTTCCAGAAACACCCGGAGCCTTCTTTCGATCGCATTCAGTGTCCACTGAACAAGTTCCGCTTTCTCTTGGTTAATACGTGCGTCCCACGTTCCACAAGAGAACAAGTTGCAAACGTCCGAAAGCGTTACGAAGCAGATCGCGAAAAGGTACTGAAGCAATTTGACACTATCCAGCAGCTTGTGGAAAAGTTCGTGACACTCAGTGAGCGGAAAGTGCTTTCTGAGGAAGTGCTCGGCCAGGAAATCGAGCACAACCAACAAATTCTTTGCGATCTGGGCGTGGGCCACCCACAAATCGACGAGGTGGCGCGTATCTGCAAGCAGTTCAACGGAGCTACAAAGCTGACTGGCGCGGGTGGAGGCGGCTGCACGATCTCTCTATTGCCACGCGGCTTGAGTAACGAAGACTTGGCGAAGCTAATTACCCGGCTGGAAGCGAAGGGTTACCAATGTTTCGCCAGCTCAATCGGTGGCCCAGGCTTGATCCGCGCTTGAAAGCCACCGAAGTTAGATGAAGTGACGGCGAGAAATTGAAGTAACTAAATCAAGGTTTACTATGGATATGGAATTATCTCTCTCTAACTGCACGACGACACCGTGTGTCAATCATCCTCTAAGCGGTCTGAGTTGCAGGTGCAGGTGCCGTTGATTCCGCCACGGGGACGGCTTTTACTGAGGGTTCTGATGAAGCTGGCGAGCTCTTCGTGGAGGCTGAGGAGTCGCGAGTGCTAGCGGCGCTGGAAGCACGGCGCTTCTTCTCCAATTTGTTTGCTGCATTCACCTCACGCACTCCGCTCGCAACATTTGACGCAGCGCCAGCGAAACCACCAACCACGTATCCACCTGCCGCAACACCACTGGCAAGCAGCACGCCACCTCCAGTCACAATCGCCTGTTCATTATCGTTAAAAATTAACAAATTAGTCACCGATGCATTCAAGGCAAACATAAAGACACACGAGATCAAGCATACCGCAACAGGAGCGGCAACAGCACCAATAGTCGCCTTCTTCAGTCCCCCCATGAAAGTAGGAGTAGGCTTGTGGTTGGCGACCTCGAGCGTCACCTTCTGCCCACCGCCAGCTGCAGTGTCTGTGGGCCCGTCTACCACCGTAGCGACAGGAACTTCCGTTTCACTGTCGCTTGCCTGCTTGCTGTCCTTGCGCTTGCGCGCCGCGTTGACACCGGCCTCGCCCATTTCTTTAATGCCCGAGGCAACGTTGACAACCATGGCACCAGCCCCAGCCACGACAGCCGCCGAACCCATAAAGACTCCTCCCACAATAGACTTGCCACCGTAGAGAAGACCCTTTGCAGGCGCGTACACTGCACCACCCGCCGCGCGCTTAAGACCCTTGGAGCGGTCGGGGGCGTCAGGGTCCATCGCCTCACCAAAGCGGAAGAACTCCTCGAAAATCTCCATGGCACGTTCCTTGGTCATCGGCTGTGCGCCGTCTTCCAGTCCTTCCTTGCCGTAGATATCATCTGCAAAGAAAATATAGCAGCAAAACAATCAGTCAGTAAGATGCATTGGAATAGATGGCCGCGCCGCACGCACAGATCTTCCGCGTGTCATCGTTCGAGAGCACGTTGTAGGCCTCGCCCACGATTTTAAAGTTAGCCTCAGCCGTGAGCTTGTCCGCGGGATTCTTGTCCGGATGGTACTTGATGGCCAGCTTGCGGTACCTGCAGTACAAAAGTGCTAGTTACTTGGTGTGAGTTCAACCGCGGCTCAAGCAGTCTAGCAACGTACGCCGTCTTGATCTCCTGTGCCGTAGCGGTGCGTGC
Source organism: Phytophthora cactorum (assembly GCA_016864655.1). Lineage (NCBI taxonomy): Eukaryota > Oomycota > Peronosporomycetes > Peronosporales > Peronosporaceae > Phytophthora > Phytophthora cactorum. The sequence continues at coordinate 627,968 of NHQK01000003.1, forward strand.
CACTCCCAGGTTCTCGTAGTAGTCGTCGGAGGTGAGGCTGGCCATAGCTGTCTGTTGGGTGCGTCGCCTGTGGACGGATGAGAGATGACTCCAATTGGGCGGAAGAGTGGGTGCCCTGCGATGCGATTGGTGGAAACTTCCAAAAACTGATTTCCGACTGCTGATGACAGATTACTCCTGTCCCGCAATGCTTTCTCCATGGGTTACATAATAAATGTTGCTTGTGATGGATGCAGTACTAGTACATGTATGTGTCAGCTATTTTTCTCTACGGTACAGAGAAAAAAATGAAACGAAATTTATTATTATTAAATAACTATTTTTTCAAATTTACATATTAAGTATGTTTACACAAGTTTAGAATAATGAAGTATTGATCCTACCTGTATTCATTTAATTTCGACTCAAATCGGCAAAACTCAAAGATGAAGGATTCAAGATACGGCAGTGTTTGCCGCTACACCAATTTATCTCCACGGAAATCATAGAGCCCATCCTTCCGAACCAGACACGTTGGAGACAAAGCCGTCCATTCATTACCGCGCGTGCGCAGGCACGCCAGTGGACAACAACGTCCAGACCTGTGCTGGCTGACATAATTAATCGAGTCTGGCTCAAGCAAACTCAGCGCCCAAGCGCCAGCATTTAACAAGTGCATCGGAGCCGCCAAGGAAAAGAGCAAAATCGCTCAGCCGATCCATGAGCGATACGCCCACCATGTAGATTGGCTTCTCTTTTAATGGCGTAACACGCTCCATCAACTTGGTTTTCGTTTCCTTCAAGCTGAAATTTACATCTTCGCAAGAAAAAAATAATGTCAAAATAAAATACTTATTATTATCACAACATTACCGTACGTCGATCTGCCAGCCACGTCCGCATAGCGTCGCGTGTCCACTTCATCGTTGGGCTTCGATTTGTTTGATTCTTATGATATGAAGCTCCGTCCATATGAATCACACAAACTCCATGTTGTTGCTGTAGCGTTTCGCACAAATTTTTAAACCACCGCTCGAATTTTTTCGTGTCGAAGTTACCATGATAGTCGTCATCTTCAAACGATTTTCTTTTAAGGGTAGAGTTCCAGCACGTTATCGAGTCCTCCACAAAGCCAGCCTCAACGCGCCTTCCTTAGACGAGATAAAACCTGCGGCTATAATGCATGCACTGACATTTCACATTACGTTTTGTTTAAAAAACGTTTTTGAGATTTTGCAAAAACAAACTTTCCGAGGTCCTTTTCCGCTTTTATTGTAGCGAATTTTATCGTCAAGAAGCCATGTCTTCCCTGCAAGATGATTGACGTTGCATAAAGACTCGTCCAAAAACACATCTGTCATCCGTGGATTTGGCTTACCTCGTCGCGTTGGATGTCGATTGGAGAGTTTGTATTCGATGTAAGTACCACGAAGTGACACAACTGCTGCCATATCGGCCAGAATGTGCCGTTTCTTACCAACGACATAGTGAAAGTCGAGTTCATTTAGCAATCGCTGCATTGTCCGAAGCTGCAAAAAAACAGTATCAGTCTTTTCGGCGACATCTAACATTTTTTTTTTTTTGCGCTGTGACGGGCTGGCCCAGTTTGTTTTGAGCGTCGATGAACGAATGAATCACCGGTTTGAGCTCCTCGGGATTGTACTCACCCTTTTTTCCTCGTTGGGAAGACTTTGGCTACATATATAAGTTTTGAGAGGTTAACGATATATAGCTGATAGGGAACTCGCACCGCCAAAATGCTGCATCGCACCTCGAACTTGGCTTCTTTGTCGGCTCTGTAGGCGTTCATCAGCGTCGAAGCAGTGCCACGGGCTATCTGCAGACACGCAGCGACAAGATCCCGGGTCCGCTGCCCTCTGAAGATTCCATCTTCCTTAGCTTTTGACATGAACCCGTAGCACCGTACTACGTAATCCTTCTGACCTGGGGTCAGCTCTTGCTGCGTGATGCTTGTGTCGGACATGCTGGTAGGAACGCAGATAGTTATTTAGATGCACTAGACGCTAAGGAACATTTACGTGGGCTCCTCGTTCTATTCTGGTAAGAACTCGAGGAGTTTCGCTATCAGAAGTGGCATGTTAAAATAGTCTGGTCCAACGTTCAATAACGAGTACAATAGTTCCTGCTTCCAATGTGTGTAGTACGGGACAGATCCCATCACTTAAAGTAAGCCATATGGAGTTTGAACAATTAGCTTCTTTCCTTCGCTCAGTGCGTATGCTATCACGCTTCCGATCTTAGAACCCGAAACTTTGAAGAGGTCAGTCGATGGCTGGATCATTTGCGATCCCTGCTCGCAACTGCGCTCTAATCGTCCCCGGAGACCAGTTCAACGGCCCAGAAACGACGTACGCTGACTAATTCCACAAATCATGTGGTTGAAACTAGGTTGGCATCCAAGTTCCAGTGACTCTTGTCCCCGACACCCAAATGGCTGGGGCGGGAAAAACGAGCTAACATACTTACAAGGCAATTGACGAGTGATAGACACACCTTTCCCACTTATCGGATACTAAGCAAAATGGTGACATGGCTCTTTCCGCAAGCAGTTATGCAGTGGAGGTACCCTACTGTGGTTATCCACACGCTGCACAGATTCCTGTGCCGTGTGTACCGGTTCCCAAACGTGTTGTCAAGACTTCTGCAATTCAATCTACGCTTCCAGATTACTAGTGGACGCAACGGCGACATGAAGGACTATAGTGTCAAGAGCAACATGAGGGTTACATGGCAGTGTTCAGCGGATCCGAGCACGTGTGGACTGCTGCAATTTTGGATCGCTTGGTCTCGTCGGGGCAATGCCCCAAATGCAAATCGCGTCTCTCAAGAGCTACACTGAACAGCACAAACCGGTCCTACTTACAGGATGGAACTTCGAGAGAATTGGGGATCCTTCGAGCTACCCGTATGTCAGTCAGAAGAATGTGGCTTGTATCTACGACATCATAAGCATACTGCAAGAATTTACAACCGCACAAGGCCATGTAGCCCCAATGGGTGCCCGACATACACTAGCAAGAGGTGTGTCCTGTCGACTCCTACACTTTGCTTGCTACGGTACCACCTCCACCCAGCTGGATCCAGGAATTGCATGAAGTCACTTCTTCGACGACGGCTGTTGGGACCGGTTGTAGCTCGATGTTGAAGTGGATATGCAAAGATGACCACGTGTGGCGGGCTCGGCTTGCAAAGCGCTCTCGCGGAGGCTCTAGCTGTGGGCGGTGCCTGTGCAGGTCTAAAACTGCGCTCACGGCATTTTCGAGGAGCTGTTTCCAGACAAGATATTTAAGAAGACGCGGCCTTCCTTTCTTGAAGGTTTGGAGCTGGATGGATAGTGCCAAGAGCTATCGATGGCATTCAAATATGATGGCGAACAGGATGAGATATCTCTCACTTTCACCACACCACGACTGATTTCTTTGAGCAGCTTGAGCGCGACGCTCTCAAGAATCTCCGATGTGAGGGGTTCGGTATGAAGCTGATATGTATCCCGTCAAGATATCCCTTGAAGAACCCAGCCAGTTATCCGTCGAATAAGTAGGAGTAGGCAAGCACCACAGCACCGTAAAAATGGCATGTAGACAACCCTAATCGGTATTATTATTATCATTTTCTTCAATTCATACATTATTAATATTATTTCTTTTAATTAAGTTAAAGTATTTGTGGGAATTAAAAGGTCAATTATATTTCTAAACATAATCGTTTCATTTACGCATTTTTTAATTGAATTAAGTAAGATTCATGATACGATCAACTTTAATTTTTAATGTTTTTAACTGTCGGTTGTACTTCAAACCGCCGTTTAACTTTGGTGGGCACCATAAAAATGACCGGTTGGTCCTCTTGGTAATGGGCGGGTTGCACGTTATCGCCGTGTATCTCCTCATCAGTGGACTGTCGATAGCTGTCGTGGCCGCGGAGGATGGCGCTTGCGAGTGTCTGCAGGATCCACCCAAGAAGGCAAGTACAGATTACAGCTCTATCAAGCGTTGATTGAATTCTAACGGAAGGTGGTCTGTGCTGTAAACCTACAGAACGTTCAGCCTCTTGTCTTCTGCAACTGGTACAATACCAAGAGCTGCTGTCTGCCGGCGCACGACGCGGATATCAACGGCAAGTTCCTCGCGCTGATTGAAGCTGGACCGGCGTGCGAGAAGTTCCAGAACGCCGCCAAACGCTTCCTCTCCTTTGCCTTCTGCTATGCGTGCGACCCCGATGAGCCCACACACTTCACAACGCCATTGGACACGCATTTCTTCAATGCGAGCACCAAGACGGTGAAGATTTGCACCAGCGTTGCGCTGAACATGGCACCGAAGCTCTTCTCGGACTGCGGTTTACTTCTACCTGACAGTCGCGAAACGATCTGCTCCCCGAATTCTCCCGTAGTTCCACACAAAGTGTGGACTGGCTGTAATGATCAACAGCACATTTGCCAGGACAACACGACGTCCGACTGGTATTGCTCCGATTCGGAATGCGGCGCTGCACACACGCCACTAGGATTCAACGACGTGCCTTGCAACACTTCACGGTATACATGTGACGGCGTACTCATGTTTCTCAACGACAATCGAGCCGCCAAGCCGCCCAATTACGAAGACTACCCTGTCGAAATTGTAGACGAACAGCTGTGCAGGAAGGAGTACGGCGAAGAGGAGGCAGCTGTCAGGTGTAAATGCCTGCATGACCCTTCTGCCGCCACACGGCCACTGTCGATGTTAGTAGTTGTTCTAGCGCTCAGCATTTGGTTGGCGCTACATGCTGCAGCAGACACAAGATAAAACAAGTACAAAGCAATAGAGAAAAAATACTGCAACCTGTTCACAAATGTCAAGTTATGCCCGCATGTGGCTGCCATTTGCACGATCCTTCTCGCTTTCTGTCCGTACTTCCATTGTTTCAAAATCCTTTTGGTCGTCCTCCTCCTTCTTATATCTGCCGGCCTTGATACCAAACCGTGTGAAGTACGTTCCTTCCACTAGAGCCACGAACTCAGGCCACAATTTGAGGTGGCTGAGCATAATTTTGGCTGCGGCGGTGAGCGGCACGGACAACATCATGCCCACAACGCCCCACAGAAGACCCCACGCCGAAAGCGACAGGATCACGATCACCGGGTCGATCTCGAGTTTTCGACCAAAAACCTTGGGCTCCACGAAGTTGCCCACGAACATGTGAAAGCACATCGGAAGAAACATGGCCAAGAACTTTTCCATGGGGTTCATCAAGTCGGACGGAGTGATGGCGATAATGCAGATGGGCGCGACGGACGCGATCATAGCTCCGACGTTGGGGATCCAATTCAAGATGAACGTTAGTATGCCCCATACAACGGCCAGCCCAACGTTCAGCGAGACGTATACGATCGTCACCAGCAGAGCCACGAATAGTGAGAGGAAGCACTTCAATGTCACAAATCGCTGGATATCGTGGTCAATCTTGGACCAGACGCCTCCGGCATCACTTGCACGAGTGCGTGTGCATAGGAAATATGTGAGATAGATCAGCGTCACAAACATCACGGACAACAGATCCATCGTTTCCGTTACCACTATGCGTGCCAGCTTGTCAACGTTGTCATGCAGCGTTGTCGTGATGTTTACCGGGAGTCCAATCTGCTCGAGGATATGCTCCACGCCTGAAACCAGGTGATTGTAACCAGTTTGATAAGCGGTAGCATCCAGCGCGTGGACCGAAAGCACAGTGATGTAGCCCAGCAGTCCAAAGAAAACACACACCAAGCTGACCGCCACCAGCGACGCAAACGCACGTGAGCAACCTCGAGACTTTCGCCGAGCGTGACGCCCCCGCGATGTGCACACGCAGAGGAAATACTTGGGCGACACATCGATCACCTCTACTAACGGATCCACAAGGTACCTGCAATCAGAATAAAATAAATTCAAACATGTCAGACCGATATTCGAGAGAAAGCTGGGGTATTTCAACCCAGACTCACATTAGAAAAATGGCGAGGAAAAACGGTATCAGCACCGCCTGGAACCAAGCTAGCAAGTAAAACATTGCTGCCAATCTGTAATAATGAAGCGAACAAACGGATATCATGCCCGGCATGTTAGTACACTAGCCTCTCAAAGTCGTTAAGCTTCAGTTTTCCGCTCACCCCGTTGCTAGCAACGCGCCTTTGGTCTCGAACGCCAGTTGCCGCACAGGTCCGTCTAGCGCCGCGAGGATATCGCTGGCTACGTTATTGTAGAAGGGTCGATCGCCATCGTCGCCGCGGCTGAAGACGTTACCGCGCTCCGAGCTGATGGAGATGGTAGAGGCAGACGAAGGGGACAGCTGCACGTTGGAAAGGTTGCTGCTGCGACGCGCTACGTGTGGCGAGTCCATGTCCAGCGACGCGTAGGCCTGCTCCTTCTTGCCCACCAGCTTCATGTCCTCGGTCTGATTTCTCTCTCGGTTGGCTGCGAGTCTTCCTAAGCTGACGCTGGGCGAAGAGAAATACCAGGGAGTATTCAAAGCTGGTCCGCAGTGGATAATGATGGTGTCACGCGTGGGCTAAGAAAAGGCCCAGCAAAGCACAGCAATAAATGTGGTACAGTGTACCATCCATGGTAATGTCGCTTGTATCTGTTGATACTATTTTGGTCAATGTGGATGTCGCTTGAAGGTCGCTCCTTCGCAGCCTCACAATTGCCGGTTTGGGGGCGACCTAGCGTGATACTGGGAACGAGACTCAACATGTCGGCGCTCTCTCCTGTGGCAAAGGCGGCTCTGCGCCACCCCGTCGGGCGCGTGCGTGGCAATGGCATCACGGCCACGGTCTTCGGCTCCACGGGTTTCCTGGGACGCTACGTGTGCGCGCATCTGGGTGCGTCTCTGTGCTCTTCGTGCCGTCCCGGCGGTCCATCCACATGATAATTATTTATTTGACTTGCTGTGACTAAACCAGGCATTAACGGAAACGGATACGTGTTGCCGTACCGCGGAGACGACGCCGAAGTGTCGCACCTGCGCGTGTCGGCCGACCTGGGCAACGTGGCTCAGCAGCCGTTCCACCCGCGTGACCGCGACTCAATCTTTGAGGCTGTGGAGGGCTCCGACATCGTCATTAACCTTATCGGCAAGCACTACCAGACCAAGCACATTCTTCCTTGGTGGATCAACTACACGTACGATGACGTGCACGTGGACGTAGCTCGCACCATCGCCGAGGTGGCTAAGGAAGCCGGCGTGCCCCGTATGGTTCACGTTTCGTCGCTGCTGGCCCAGCCCAACTCGCCCTCTGAGTGGGCCGCCTCCAAGTTCCGTGGCGAGGTTGCCGTCCGCAAGGCCTTCCCGGAAGCTAATATCGTGCGACCGTCCAACATGTTCGGCCCCGAGGACCGTCTGCTCGTCTGGATGGGTAACCGCCTCAGCTACGGCGGCGTTCCCCTGGTGGACAATGGCGACGCTGTTATCCAGCCCGTGTTCGTGAACGACGTGGCGAAGGCCATCTACCACATCACGCAGGACGAGGCCATTCAGGGCAAGACGTTCGAGTTCGTTGGAGACGAAGAGTTCACGTACAAGGAGCTGGCCGACTACGTCTTCGACATCACCAAGCAGAACTCGAGACTGGTTAACCTCCCGCTGCCCGTGGCCCAGTCCATCGGCTACTTCTGCGAGCAGTTCCCGGACCCCAAATTCACGCGCGACTGGGCCACGCGTCTCAGTCTGAACGAAGTCAAGACGTCGGACCTGCCTGGTCTGCGTGAGCTGGACGTGGAGCCTACTAAGCTGGAGAAGGAGGCGCCTAACTTCATGATCAAGTTCAACCCCGGCGGTCACTTCCAGGAGGTGTCTGGCTACCATTAAGCGACGAGGTGTGCGGGAGGTATGTAGGCTGGTCTGAAACTTAACTCAGGCAAGACGCGAGGGAACGCCCAGCCTGCTACTTGCGTCGGATGCCGCTACTTTTACCAGGGCAGCCGAAGCGGTGGCTCCGCTCGCTTGACACAGGGACAGACAATACCTTATGAGTGACAGACAATGAAGAACAATGAACAAAAATGAGAGACTTACTACATCCGCAGAGCCATGGCCTAGACAATAGTGTCCTCGTGGACCAAATTCTTGTGGTCCCAATATCGTTTGCGCAAGCTTATACATCCAATCAGCCAATTGGATACTTGTACTGGTTAAAGCTCAGAACGCAACATGCTCGCTCGTGCTGGAGTCGCTGTTGCCTCCGTCCCGCGGGCGCAGGCGCTCACAGTACGCGCACAACACTTCCAGGGTCTCATCACTGTATCGCAGACGCATGGGACACATGGTGCAGTGAATTCCTCGCTCAACAGCAGCAGGTCAACGCGTCAAGGGCAGCCGATGGCTTGTTCGGCGCTTCAAGTTGCTACTGCTGGCCGTCGCTGCTTCGCCACCGATACTAGCGACACGCTGCTGTACTTTGACACGCACAACGTCGTCAAGAGTCTGCAGGGCAAAGGTGCGAGCAGTGCTGGCCTCGCTGGTGACTCTGTACGTCTGTACTTACGCTCTGTTGCCAGGTTTCTCAACAGATCAGTCGGAGGCCATTCTGCAGGTGATGAAAGACGCCATGGCCGACTCATTGGAGGCACAAGCGCGCATCGTAAGTGCTTCATTGAATCTGTGACTTAGATCCCTAATTGTGTGCTAATTGTCGCTTGTTTTGGTTGCAAGCTGGCCACGAAATCCGAGCATGTGGAACTCAAGGCCGAACTATCCGAGCGAGTTTTCAACTCCACTCTCAAATTCGGTACGTTGCAGTTTTTTTTCCGGGATTCATTGAGGTGCTATTATAACGCTTGTGGTGCTCTACAGATATTGCACAGCGCCACTCGCGAGAGCTGCTGGAGCGCGACTTCAACACGCTGAAGCAGGATATCCGCATGCTTGAAAAAATCGACTTCGACAAGATCCGCATGGAAATCGCAGAGCTTGAAAAAAAGTTTTTGCTGCAGAAGCAAGCGGAGGACGAAACTTTGAACGAGCTCCGACTATCAATGGAGAAGGTAGAGAAGCGCATGCTCCAGTACGCGGTGGGTTTTGCCGGTACCATCATGGCTGTGGGCGCCGCGTTGATGCGTCTGGTCCTGTAAAGCTTCAAAACGAAGACCATTTTTTCTGAAGTAAACTGACAACTTGTCGGAATCAACGCAGAAGACAGGCATGATAGGATAATGTACTCACTTGTATTGCTACCTCCGCTGGGGCGTTACGAAAACTCGTAGCTACGCGGATTGGCTTTGTCGTTCACGCGCGAAGTGGAGCTTGCAAGCTTTTTAGCACTGCCTAGGATGTTGTGCAGCACGTTGGTGCTCCTACCGGTATGAGGCTTGGCGTTGCTGTCGTGGTTTCTGCTTAAACTCGGTTCATTCGTCACGGTCCGATAGCTGCTCCTGCTTGCCGAAGCACGATCGCGACGATCAGGATGCGGTGGAGGATATTTAGCCTCTCTAGAATCTGGATACGGCCGTTTTCCTGTCATCCGTGGAGTACTCGAGCGCATACGGTCTGTCTTCGACGGAGGAAGAGGCTCATTTGCTTGACAGAATTCTTTCTCGGAGATTGACTGCGGCACTACAAGCGAAGCAGATGGAGATCGAGAGGTGCTTCGCCCTTCAGAAGCTGAGTATCGACTTCGGTTATCGCGGTCACGACGACCATCCCCGCGGTATCGATTGTCACTTCGTCTGTCGCCTCGCTCTCTGTCATGTGAGCCTCTGTAGTCGCGAGATCTGCTGGGTTTGTCATGGCCACGGACATCCTTACGAGAAGAGTCTGGGTACTCGGTCCTGCGCTGATCTCGGTCGTATGAGCCTCTGTCATCGCGAGAGCCGTGCCGAATCTCCCTCCTCGAAGAGCCTGCGTGCTCAGCCCTACGCTGGTCGCTGTCGGGTTTGTCACGTCGGTCATCCATACGAAAAGAATCTGGGCGATGATCCGTAGCTCTCTCATGAGAACCATTGCCATCACGCTGACGCGAACCTGGCGTCGACGAACTACTACGGTCTCGAAAGCTTCGAATCTCATATTGACCTCGCAAGTCCGCTTCCGTGGGTGGAGCCGTCACAGATATGCGAGGCTTCTTGAAACTCACTGCGTTAGAGGAGGAATCGTCCACGGGTCTTTTGTGGCTGTCAGTGGGTTGCTTTGGTGCTTGATAACTCTTCTTTTGATCCAGGGGTACTTCAGTTTTTATGGAGACTTTACCGCCCTCCGATACCTCGACATCATTTGCCTTCTTCTCCTTGTCTTCAGACGCAGTGCGCACTTCTTCATTCGTTTTCACACTATCAATCCCCTTCTTCACCTCAACCGATTTTATCTCTGCCTCAGGAGCCTTGCTCGCTTTTTCCTTGATTGGCTTCACGGTAGCAGCAGATTTCTGGGTCGCTTTCTCGTGCATCGCCTTGTAATGTTCAGCCAACTCGCGATACTTGTCGCTTTCAAGCCTCTTCACCACAGTAGGAAATGACTGCCCCTCGGATCGAATAATTAGTCTGCGATCACGAGCACTCTTGACTAAAGCAGCCCACGTTACATCACGCACTAAAGTATTCACGTTGCCCACCACAAAGAGACAAAATCGCGCACGCGTGATGGCCACGTTAAGACGTCGAATGTCACGCAAGAAACCAATTCCACCGCGCTTAGACGATCGCACGCACGAAAACACGATCACATCTTTTTCTCGGCCCTGAAAGCCATCCACCGTGTTCACTTCGATCGAAACACTCGCTGGGATCCCCGATCGAGCGATTTCCTGACGAAGTACGCGCACTTGTTCCTTGTAAGGCGACACGAATCCAACGCTCCATTTGTTGTTGCGCACGTCTGCACAGGTTTCGAACATGTTCTGACACAAACTGACGCAGAATGCTGCCTCCACACGGTTGTACTTGGATCCGTTCATGTCTTCTTCCCTTGAGTTTTCAACATCATACAGCAGGAAAGGTTGAAAGCTTGTGCGTGCGTAAACGCCAGGACATACCTTCTGCACTCGCTCCATAACACTGGGCCCATCAGTTAGCATTCCCCCGTAAAACCTCTTTGACGGGAAGTCTCGTAGGAAAGGATGCATTCTGTACTGCACTCGAAGCATCGACGGTGCCACTCCACTCTCCGCTATCCGTTCGAACAGCGATCGATCGTACCGCGCCTTCGCTGCGACAACACTTTTCACTGTAGCAGGCAGCTGCTTGGGATCGCCGACCAGCACAACTCGAGCTACTCGCTCCCGAATCGGAACAAGAGTGCTTAGCTCCACTGCCTGGGCTGCTTCATCGATAATGAGGGCGTCGAAGCCATGCTTTAATTCCGAGAAATCGCCACTTCCAGCCTTCGACAGCGTGCAAGCGATAATGCTTGCCTTGGACAAGATAGTCTCAGTCATTTTGGCTCGAATCGCAGTCACTTCATCTCGCAAGCGTCGGATCTTACCGGAGCATTCCGTTAGCTGTTGGTGCATCTTGGCTAGCGCTTTTCGGTCTTTCTTTTGTCCATCCTCTTCTGCTTTGTTGTGAAAGTCACGGATAGAGTTGCGCAATTGTCGCTGAGTGTCTTGGAGCGAATGCAGTTGCATTGCCTTCGGGTGGATGGCCATTTCGCGCCGAATGATGTGGGGCAAGCACACTGAATTCACAATCTCAGATGCGTCTTCGCCTGCATTTCCAAGACGGACAATAGAGATAAACTCTTCTGAAAGTGCCTCTGGATGCACGCTCGGCGCTCGGACCTTGGTAACGTTTCCAGAGCTATCCATTAGTCCGTCAGTAACGATTCGCAGCACCAGTTCGTTTACTGCTCCGTTGGATGGCGCACAAAGAAGAATGTTGTTGGTTCGACTCGCCGAACGCTCCGACGCTGCTCGTGAAATAATACGGCGCTTTACCACCAGGTTTGAGCTTGAATGGTGTGTGCGAGACGACAACTTGCTCTCCAATCGACTGCGTGATGACTCCACGTTCTTGAGAGCCTGAATGGATGTTCGACTTGGTCCGGTAGAGGAAGAATCCGAGGAGCGACGAAGAATACTCCCCAGTGCAGTCGTAACCCCCTTCAAAGAGAACGTTGTTGTTGCAGCCCGTGGTGATGGTGCCTGTCCACCGGGCTGTTCAACCTTCACCCGACGAGACCGTGCAGCCTCGAAGTTATTGAAGTCTCCTCCCCCTTGAGCATTAGAACCAGATTTAGGGCTTACCATCGGCATCACTGCAGTCGCTGGTAGTCGTAATGACAGCAATCCGCTAAGTAGACCCATAATTGTTTTCGTTTTGCCTGTTCCTGGCGGACCTTGCAGGAGCGATACACCCATGCTGTAGTTATTTAGCACACTGTGGATGGATTGCAGCTGAGATGAATTGTACTGGGGCTTGATCGCTTCCCAGAGTTCGGGTGACAAAAAGCGAGGAGCGCGCTCCAAGGTGTCCTTCTTATCCATGAGATCAGTCCACTTTTCTTTTAGTTTGGAAGATAGAGCCTTGATTTCTGCATCCTCATGCTTGCGCAGCTTGTTCACAGCTTTTCCTATACTGGTAGACTAAAGATACGACGTCAGTATATCGTCAATACGTTAGTTAGCACTGCGCAGTAGAGAAACTTACCCTCAAATCTGTCAGCATCACGTCCATCTTGCCCAAGCGTTTGAGTAGCTTCACGATCTTTGCGCAACTTTCGCTTGATTTATCCCCTCGCAGGTCATCCAAGACGGACGTGATGGTAATAAGCTCTGATTGCGTCGACTTGTATGTTTCTGGTGTGAGAATAGCTGCTCTCAAGTGTTCCGGAAGCATATCAACTGAACGAAGCGCGATGTACTCACGCGTGGACGTGACCAAATTACAGAGTGGGTTCACTTTCCATTCAGAATCGGCAATTGCACTGGCCGCCAGCACTTCAGTCGAAAACGAGCGTACGCTTGCCGTTGCGTTGTCCAGCTCTCCATCGTTCAAGAAGAGCACGTTTACAGACTCTTCTTCTTCGTTCTTGCTGCTTTTTTTCGTCGAGGAAGTTTGTCTTCGTCCCTTTTCCGTCTCGCTGATCAAAATGACCCCCAAAAACTCACGTTTCCCCATAAACCCACTCTGGTTTGAGTTTCCCACTGCAATTTGCAAGAGAACCACATCGCCATTCCGGAACAGCTTCTCATTGAAGCGTCTTCGCCCCTTGTCCCCGAACTTTGAATGAGAGCTTGCTATCAATCCTTCGTCCTTCTGGACAATACTTAAGCTAATGCATCGCATTCCTTCTCGAGGCTTTTCGGACTCATAGCGCAGTAGATGTCCTCCATTACCGTAAGAGCATTTCCGAAGCCCTTCTTGAACTTCGTTGTTACATTCTTCCACCATCAAAGGCAGGAATGCTCGAACATAGTCAGCACTTTTCTTGAAACTTAAACCGGGCGCCTGTAGCTCTTTATCAGATCGTTCGTTTTGGAATTCACCAGACAAAAGAACGGGCATGCAGACTTGAAGCAACTGCCTATAAAATGGCAGCAGAGAGCAAACCGCGATGGGTTTTCGCGTAGTCTTGATCCGATGGAAAAGTGCGGCGAAGCGCATATCGGTATCCTCTTCCTCCTCCTCTTCCGGTTGTTCCACCGCACCTCCCTTGGTCTCTTTCCTTGGTCGCTTCGGTTGATTTGCCTTGTTTGAGCCTGGATGCGAGTGCGAAATCCCCTTAATGACTTGAGCCATATCAAATGAAGTCTTTGTCTTCGACGCATGTTCCTTGGGAGAAGGCTCTCTTTTGGGCGGTAAGCGGTACTCTTCTTCAGAGTAAAAGCTGTGCTGCTTTCTAGCTGCTGCTTCATTCGATACTTCTTCTATCCCCGTGAGATCCACTAACTCGCTGCTTTGAGCTCTAGCGGCCGACTTCCCACTCATTGGTCGAGAGCTAAACATACTTGCAGAACTCCTGGACTTCGGCGGAAGCTTAGCTTTCGATCGTGAGGTCAAGTCCACAAAGTCTTTCACACCACTTGGATCTGTCGAGCGCTTCGTGAAAAAGTTTGAGGTTTGGTCTAGCTGTCGGAACTTCTTGGTCATTCGACCGAAGTCTGTAGATTGCTTGGACTCAATTGCTGCTGCCTCGCCCTTTATGCTGTCGATCATAGAAAGCGTGGTTTCGTGTAGACGAGTGTTTCCTTTCAGAAGGCATCCCAGCACCGTCATCAACAACTCAGCGGCTCGCTTATTCTCCGACGATGATCCCCTTGCTATGCACTCAACCAATGGACTGATGAGCCCAGTCACGCGCTTGCTGGACACACTTGGGTCTTTCAACACTGACATCCAGAATTTCCAAAACGATATTCCGAAATCGAGACATTGCACTCGCGTAGCTTCCGTGATCTCCACCGTGAGTTTTGTTTCCGGGTCAAACAGTGCTGTCAGCAGTGCGATCAAAAAGTCATTGATCAAATTGGGAAGCTTCAACAAGTGCGCAGATGCGATGCCAGTATCCGTCACCTGGTGCGACGATGTGGCCGCAGCTTTCGCATTCGACGCTTTTTGAAAAGCCTTATCCAGATCACTGCCCAGCATGTCGAATACGCGGGACCACACAAAAATCAGCTTCTTCACTGCAGGAAAGCAGACTGCATGCGAAAACCCGTAGAGGCGCATCGACTGAAGCATGGAAAGCTGGCCGCGTAAGAAAGCTTCAGCATTCCGATGAACAGAAATGAGAAGAGCCTCCAGTGGAGAAGGAACTTGCGTCGGTCTTTTCTTGTCGGCGGCGTATTTGCCAATTAACCTGTCAAAAAAAACATGATAGTTAGCACAGACCACCAAAGATTGACCCAAAGGTGAAACATACCTCTTCACTTGCTGATCTATCGTACTTGTCGGACTCAAATAGCAAGCACTGATGTGCTGAGACACCACCGGAAAGCCAAATGGGTTGGCTAAGCCCTTCAGTAGCACTTCATCGCACATTCGCTGGAGATAATGCTGGGTCTGGGCTTCGTATTTCCGTAAATTGTCCGCAATGTGTCTAAGCTGATCACTGGGTTTGGTTTGGGCCTCGATGCCGTTTAGCAGTTCAGAAATTCCCCCAATTGACTCGAATAGTGCTCCATGAACTTGAAGTGGAATCGTTGGGACCGTACCCCACGAGCATAGCTTTCTCAATAAATCAGTGATGATCGGTTTCCCCTTAGTGACAGCTTCAATCGATGCTGACTCTTCTTCGCCATTGTTCGCAACAATACTCGAATAAACAACATCTCGAGCAAGCTGTAAATGTTTGCTCAGTATGAGAGCGGTCGTCTCTGCTGCTAAGTCCACAAGTGACTCGACGTTGGTAGGTCTGACAACAACGTTAAACAGATGATCCATCCACAGCTTCCCCAACTGCGCAGTGCTGTCTCCCCCAGATCCTGACCCGCACGGCCACCAGAAAGCGCTCTCGGAGACAGAGTAATCAATAGAAATCGACTCTGACAGCGCGCCTTCATCCCGTCCGCTTCCACGCTTATTCTTCACGGACCCGGGCATTCGGTGCTCGTAGCAGTCGTTTAAAATGGTGAACGCCGCCCTTGACATTGCGACAATGGCAATTGCGTCGAAATGTTTGGGGCGGAGATCCTCAACAATTAAAAACTGTAGGATTTTCTTGCGTGTCTTCAAATAAAAGTCAAGTTTATCTTGGTTGGACTGTAGAAAAGTGAAAAATCAGGTATTAGAAACTACAAGCATGTTGCGCAAACGAATCCAAGATGCTTTAGTTACATACCGCTTGGGCAGAGACTTGCGGCGGTCGCATTGCCACAAGCAGCGGAGGTAGTAGCTCAACAAACTGCTTCGTGACGTACACACGCCAAGATTCGAGACGACAATGCTGCATGACCACATCTAGCACGATTGCCGGAGAGTGCACGCAGTGGTTCCAAAACCGGTGCCCAAGACAGCGTAAAAGGACTGCAAAACACTTGCAAACCTACATTGGTCAAGAAAGAAAAAAAACAGTTTAGAACGGAATGCTTATGAACGGGTATCAAAGTCTGTAGCTTTCGTACCACCAACGTAATTGCCTGGTTTCCTGATGGGTCTGCGTCCTGCAGAAAGTTAAAGACTAAATCCGGGATCGTGTCGAAGGATTCTAGCATCGTTTCCAAGCTGTGTACGTCCATTTGCTACGTGTACACCATAATCAAAGATCGAGTAAGTATGCGAAAGCGTCAACAAAAAACGTTCATGCTTACCTGCATAACATGGTCCAGCGCAGACCAGAGATTCTGCTTGGTCGGGGTCTTCACACAGTTTGTCGGCTCCAAGAACTAGAATAGATAGTATAGTCATGGTATGGGCGTAAGTCATAGGAGCCAAAGGTATCGGAACTAGGCAGAAATACTCACATCTTGGAGGTCTTCTGTCGTTCTCAGGTCCAACGATAACACAGATTTGTTGAATGCTTCGTTTTCCAATATGTACATCCACTCTTCCATCACATCGAGGAAATATTTGTCTTCGCCATTATCGCCAGTAAGCTGGATTTTACCAAAGTGTGTCACCATAACCTGGGCCCACTCTCTGCAACAGATAAATCCTCATCAGTGCGCATTCTATAAGCACGACCTGAATAAAACCAAAATAAAATTCTAGAGACATAAAGCTACGCACCTCACCGCAGATTCTGGTGACACCAGCAACTGATACAGACCAGCACAGCCTCGAAGACTCTCCAAGCTTCGATTCACTTTCACATCTGAGAACCACGACGAAGCCCACTGAAAAGAAGAAGAAGAAAACTAAACTTTAGCACTTCGTCACAATTTAACTCCACAAAGTCAGGCATCACCCACCCTTGATAACACCCGCACAATGCGGAAGTCTGACAGCAGTCGCCGTTGAGTGAGCACCTCGTACAGCGTGAGGGCTACAGTCTCCGACGTCTCCTGAAGAGCACTGGCCAAGCCCATGGACTTATCTGTCAGCTGGCGCTGGATTCGATCGGCATCCAGACCTTGCAGTTTGACGAAGAACGCCTTGATGGACTCGGGTGTGAACTCGTACTCCAGCTCCACGTGGACGCTCGGCATGGACGCGTGGTAGATATCCACACTGTCCATCAATAAAAGTGTAAGTATCTCTCACCGCATAGTAATAGCGATCACTGTGTATCCTACCATTTACGACAGGTGCCGAGCTGCTGCTCCATCCTCTTGTAAAAGACGCAGACGCTATCGGACGACGGATAGAGCTCCAGCACGCGCATCATGAAGACCATGAGGGGCGAGTAGCCGCACCACCAGTGGCGCATGTCCAGGCTGCCCATGAGAAACTGGCCCACACGGCTGTATAGCCGCTGCTTGAACAGCGCCGTCTGCTTGGTCTGCTCCTGCTCGCATAGCTGCCGCACCTCCTCCTCCAGCGCGCGAGCCTGCGCCTCCATCACCTTTTTAGACGAAAAGAGTTACAGCCAATGAGCGACGTTGGCGCCAACTTCAAACTTGGTGTACGATACACCATAAATATCAAAGTCGTCATTTGGGCTGCTGCAAAATGATTGACATTGTCAATCATTTTGTGCCGGGCCGGCATCACCGGCACTTCCTAAATTGCCGTCGCCAGCTATGGTTCTGTCGCGCAAGGTTCTGGCGTTCATGCTGCTGACGCTGCCGCCGACGGCCGTGTCTGCGCTAACCTACTTTGTGGGCGGAGCCAGCGGCATCGCGGCGGTGGGCGTGGGTGCGCTCTCGAGCTTCGCCTTCTGCGACTTCTGGTACTTCCTGCGCATGGGGCTCCATGCGCTCACACCTGCGCCTCGCGGGCCTCGCAAGCACTTGTTCGCAGTGAGCAAGGTCAAAGGTCGCATCGGGCTCATGGACATCGATCGTAATGGCCACTGCAACAACGCGCGCTTCCTGCGCGAGTGCGGCTTCGGACGTCGCGACCTGTGGCAGGTATGCAAGTGTTGTCATTGAGTGCAAAGCATGAAGTGAAGTAGTGACTAATGCTTTCAGCGTATCTCTGTAATGCTGCAACTACCAGCACAATGGCGTGTGGAAGGTGGTGACTGCGGCAGGCGGCAACCTCGTGGTGGGCTCGCAGACCGTGCGCTACCGACGCGAGCTGTCCTTCGGGCAGGCCTATACGATGCAGTCGCGACTCATCTGCTGGGACAAGCGCGCCTTCTACGTGGAGCACCGATTCGTGACCCACGGCACCAAGGGCGACTTCGTAAACGCCATCGTACTAGTGAAGAACACAGTGCTGGGCGCTCTGAGCCCTGCGCAGATCGTCGCCAAGCTGCCGGCGCTGCAGTCCGACGAGGAGGCAACCCCCCCCATGCCCGCGGACGTATCGGCCTGGATCGAGAGCAACGACGCCTCCAGCAAGATACTTCGCGCCGAGGTCATTAAGAGAGGGTGATGCAGCCGAGGGAGCGATGACGCGGCGTCATGACGCCTCACTTTTTTAGAACGAGCTCCTCACACTAATGAACGCCATCCTCAGTTTTTAGCGGTTGTAGTTGAAGTACAAGATACGCAAGTGCAGGTGAGCGAATGAGCACTGCCGGAAGAGAGCTTGCACTGCAGCCTGCAGAGCAATTGATTTCTTGCGCATCCGAGAAGATGCAATGACGCCGCCTGCCGAGCGGTGATGACGCTGGGATTTCTGGTGGTCAGCAGCCTTCGACTATAAGTGGCTGCATCGCCACCGGGGAAACATGGAATGAACACTACCCCCAACACCACCAGAAACTAAAAACAGACTCCATGTTTCCAATAAATAGCGCGGTGCAATCGCTGTCCTCTACGCTAACGACTACCCTGCTGCTGTGCTCGATGTACACCACACACTGCACTCGCCGCTCGGGTACGCGCGGGGGCAGCGGCTGCGTGATGATGCAGTCGTGACCGCCCCGCCGCGTGATTCTCTATCCATTGCCTGCGTCTGGCCGCACGTTCCGTCTATTCTTCCTCCTCATCCTCCTCGTTCTCCGAGATCGAGTTGAGCCCCAAAGCCGACTTACTCGAAGGCGAGTTGGCGATCTCCGCCGCTACGCCCGTGAACGAGCGCCTTGAGAACGAAAGCTCCTGTCAAAAGGTGCAATACCGCCAGGGCCGTTAGTCAATTGGCATCGCTGCAGGATTATTCAGGAAAGTGTCACCTCGAGGATCAGCTGCGCCATCTCGTCGTCCGCTGGGAGCGCCATGAACGAGCGAAGCTGCTGCTGCGCACTCGGACCGCTGGTGCTGAGGCTCTCCATTGTGCCAGGCGGCAGTGCCGGTGCCGAGTCTGCGGCTGAAGGGGTAAGCTTCAAAATGAGTCGACATGACGAGCGGCGAGCAATCCAACCGAGCCGGTTGGATTGGTCGGTTACCGACCGCCTCTCGTTGCGCGTCTGCAGTCCATATTTTGACCAATCGCAGTCGAGGTCGTGACGTCACCGACGTGGGTGTTGAAGCTACGTAAAAAACGTTTTAAAATATTTTTTTACGATATGCATTTGTATGTGTACGTTGTCCTACATAGTAGGTGTATAGGTGGCGACAAGTATATGATTAGCTGAAGAGATTATTTTATTCTTGAAAGGTCACTTCAGCAAACTTTCAACGATGGACGATCTCGATGCACGTGTGCAGGGGAGTCCTAGATAATACTACGGCGGAGAAGACCAAGTACATCTATATACGAGCTATAGCTCGCTTTGTATATTGGCTAACACGGAAGAAGATCGTCGACAGAGCCTGCAGGCGCATTTCATGAGCTTGAAACAATCAATGGTGAATCGATCGCGGTATGGCTCTCTAGAGCGCCGCTACAAAGTCCTATCTGCTTGGATGCGCTATCTACTCAAGACTGCATGAGGTACCTAACATCTATGGAACAACGTGGCATAACGGGGAGGTCTACCTTCGGTAACGTCTGCTCTGCAATTGTGTACCTGTACACGGCGACCACGACTTTGATTCTCAAATGATACGGGTTTTTTAAGATTCGTTTGTCAGAATTAAGACGCGTGATGCTCCAGATTTAAGCGTTGCTAACTCAAGATGAAGTCACGCGAGCGCACAGCTCTCTAGTTGCGGCAGGACTTCTTTTCGAGCAGATAAAAAAGTCGGCCTCTGCTCTTTTCAACGTCTACCAAGGGGAAGGGGTCGGAGGTTGGATCAGGTCGTGGTGAACGCTAGCTCGTGAACTTACCGCGCAATATTTGATTTCTACAGCAATGGTGCAGGAAGATGCACGCTTTGAGTTCAATTTGAGAGGGAGGCGAAGTTTACAGTAATATACACCTTACACCGATCGATAGACTCCCTTTTCATGCATTAAAAAGTCGTAGTGCAAAATGCACGATATTTTCTCTTACATCTATGTATGCCATGGTTTTTACTAGACTTTTGTAAACCAGCCATTTTTGCATGACGGGAATTCGCCGGTCATTCTGCACTACGATTTTCATACAAAACGACAGTTTTGCACGACGTTTTCCGTAGAAGTAGAGCTCGAGTCTCTTCGCCCACGATGTCGTTCAGCCCCAAAAGCAGTACCGTTAATCCATTCCGAGCGAGAACACAACTGATAGACTTATGCACACACTCTACTAGCTCTATAGTCGACTCTCTGTTGGAAGGCACGCGAACAACTTGTTAATGTTAAAGGAAATCTTGAACTGCCTTTCTACCATCATTCTTTATTCTTGATGGGTTCACTTTCATCACTGTCGATCCATCATCGTCGTACGGGAGCTCTTTCCATCACTTCTCTCTTTACATTTTTAGAAAACTAATGCCGTGTCTAGCACGGGGAAGCTCTGGATTTTACTGGAATGACACCAATGGGTGTTGAACTGAGCTGAAGAGCAACAAGAAGCGTCAATAGAAGAAAATGCAATATATTTTTAGTAAATTGCGCTAAATAAATAAAATCTGCCTGCCCAACGAAGTCCGAAATTTAAACGAAATTTTATGCAGTTCGATCCATGTTCCACCTTTTGAATGGCCCCCGTCTCAACGCACTGCTTCGCAGCCGCAGCATAAGCTTGTGAATTGCAGTAGCAGGTTGGTGCCGCGCAGGAAGATGATCTATACTACAGATTATGTAGGCCTACACACACTATCACTAGGTGATTTTTTTTTGGTAAAGACATATTGATAGTTTGTATAAAGAGGATGATCCTTCAGGCCTTTATAGTCAAGCTCATCATTTCAGCGCTTCAAAGGTTCTTCATTTCGCCGCATAGAAGTTAACCGAGCAGTACTTTCACCTGTAAGATAGTCCCGTATCTTACAGCACTTGATGAACAACGTTGGTTGATAATGAACCGGAGTACGTCTAGAAGAGAACAGCAGTGGTGGTAACAATGGCAGCAGATGCTGCAGACAGAGCGAAATCGACAGTCTTCTGATGTGCCGAGGAGCCTAAAGTGTCGCCCACATTTGGCGAGCCATCACTCAATCCACTAGCATCGTCACCAATCGCTGCGGTCTTGTTGGTTTCGTTTGTGGAGCACTCATTATTAGTCGAAGCCTCATCGGGGCGTCTGTGACATTCGTCAGGGCGTCTGTGACATTCGTGGTCGGGCTCGTCAGGTTGGTTGGTTCAATTGAGACACCACCGTATCGGGAGGTGAGGTGGTAGCTGGAGGAGCTGTAATGGTTTAGTGTAGCCAAGTTAGAGTCTGGTATCGCAGTGGGCTGCTTAATGAATCTGTAGGGCATGTTGTCCGATTTCAGTGGAGCTTCGAGCTCAAATTTCTTGATGTTTGTTGGCACTGCTTCAGGTGCTTTTACGTTTAACCCTATCGTTGCTGTGTCATTTATGAGCGTTTCAGTTTAGTCCGCTCTTTTTCAAGCAACATCACATGGGTGATTGGGTTTTGATGTCGCACCTGGCCGACATAAGCAACATTCACGTTCTTGTTTTCGCTGTGATACGGTTATACATTATAACAGTTTCCTTCGGCCCATTTCTATGGAGCCAAGAATCCTTAATTTTACATTCGAAGCCTCTCCATCTAGTTTGGAAGTGAATAACACCACTTTTGGATAAAAACAAATCCGGGAGTCGCTCTGATATAACAGTTACATCAAGTAGTGCACTTCCAAATTTACCGGCGGCGGCTCAAGACCTGGCTGGACAGAGCGGCATCCACAACTGGAGAGACACGCGGGGGGCGTCCGGAAGTGCATTGACCCCCCCCCCCCCCCCGTGGCATAAAAATAACCGTCGACGCTCCACCCTTGGTCAACCTCTTCATTCCCTGCTGTCCTCTCTGTCCCATCAACATTCCCTTCGTTTTTAGTGCCAGCCGTGGTCCTCACGCAGAAGGGGAATTCGGCTGGTGCTTCGGGTCCATACTTCTCCTCGCAGAAGATCTCGCCGCCGCTTGGTGTATTTCACTTAGTGCGAAACAGCGCAAACCCAAGAGGTTAACACCTGTGAAGGCTGCTGGAGCGGGGGAGCCCACCGGAAGACGGTCTGCGCAACGACCTGCGACATCACCACAGCAGCCAGTATTCTTGTCGAAAGGAAAGGGTGCAGATGGCAACAAGCGGGGCATCACTGCATCACGACAGCTGCGTGACCAAGGCGACGGGAAGATCACTTCCCAGCAGCTCAAGGACTATCTGAAGGCAGATGCTCCAGGGGAGTATATCTTCCCCACGGTGGTACGGCTTGACTCGTTAGCACAGGAGCGACGGCTCAAGGCCTACTGCAGAACAGCTCGGAGGAATGAAGACACCCAGATTACCGAGGAGGAACTCCGACAGAAATTGCTAAATGAACCTACTGAGGCGCAAGCGGAAAGATACAGCGGTCTGACAAGTTATTGAGACTGCATCAATACTGCTCATGGAGCCAGAGTATGCAGCATTATGACAGAATGGATCCTCGCGGAAAATCTGCATCAGCGTGAAATCGAGGACAGGCTTCGTTTCTTCCATTTCATCAATAATGGGGAGCAGATAAACAAGGAGGACAAGGCTGAGGACTCATGCAACGGACGGACCTACAAAGAGGCAGTGGACGGGGAAATCCCGGGTGCAGCTGGAGCACACGATGCGGCGGAGGCGCAGCGCCTATATGACCTCTGCGTCCAACCGGCACCGGTCCTCTCACTACCCAGGACGAGGAAGGAGGAGGAGGACAAGGCAGTTCTCATGATACTCAACCATGAGCTCGAAATCCCATATTCTTAGTACAGTCTATGACGGCATATGAGCTTGCGGTATCCACGGACATCTTCAAAGTCATTGAATACCAATTGTATGCGCATTTAGCATCGGGACAACGACTTGGAGCCAATCTCTCAGGATCAGCATTTCTCTCTCTGATCTGCATGGGGGATGAAGCAGCAGCTACTCAACGGCGTGAGATCGCTGACGTCAAAGCGGTGCTCTCGAGTATCACCATGGACACGGACACCATGGTAATCACGGTCACTTTTAAGGGCAAACGAACGGCAACGCGCTGGGTTAACTGGAGACTACCGCTAGCGAGGCAAATGCTCAAGCTGCACGATTACAAACAACAGCGGGAAGCAGTCAAGCTTTCACTCGAATTCGCTCGATAAGATTATAATCGCTTCACTCTTGAGGCAAAGAAGGGGACGATCACCTCCAATGACGTCTATTGGGTACTGACAGCAAAGCTGATGCTAGTGGTTCAGACCATGATACATCAGGAGGCAGCTACGGGAGGGAGGGATGACAAACAGTGGGTAATCACGATCAAGGCTCAGGCATGTCCGATCCAAATACGATCCTTGGCGCGGATCCTAGTGGGGGAAGCCGAGCTTCCACTGCATCACCATGAGGTGTTTGTTTACTGATCGTGCTCAACCTGCCTAGGGCTAGATCATTCTACGCGCTACTGCAAAGCAAACACCGAGGGCTTAGCAGCGATCAGACAACGGCAACTCGTGTAACTGGAGGGTGAACTACCTTCTGCATTTGACCATGGTTATGCGAGCTACGAGGCGGACAAGCAACCTTGGACGCTCGAGAAACTGACCAAGTCTCTAATCACAGCGATGGCAGCAGCGGCTGGGGAGAGGCGACCAGCAACGCCTCGGGAAGTAAAGGGCGTGGAGGGGGGATGTCGCCCCGCCATCAGTGCAGACGCACGTCGGAGCTTCCGACCTTGCCGCCTGAGTGGTACCAGCACAAGCCACCAACGCAGACGGCGGACTCCACAAAGGAGCCCGAGGAGCCGCGATTTGGCGGAGGCAGCGCCACAGAGACTGCGGCGAGCCAACCCGAGACGCTGGCTAGAGGTGACCAAGACGCCCAATCAGACGTGGAGATGAATGAATCAGAGCCAGAGAGATATGCGAAGCCGTCGCCCACGTTGGATACTACCGCCATGTCAGAGAGCGGCTGGAAAACGGAGTCGACGCCGCCCACTCTGTCTCCCCGAGGCAGACCGGTCACTATCATACGCAGAGCAATAGGACGCACAGGATCGCGCGGTGGAATGCAAACAAGAACGGCACTTTCATGTCCGACGCAGAATTATCCACTCCCAATTCCACGCAGACAGCGGTTAGTCGGGCACACCCCAACTCTCCCAAGCACAAATTCCGGTGGAATGGAGAGCCGCGGATTCATCGGGAGCGGACTGTGGTATTGAAGGTTGCCTGCTGACCGCGGATCAAGTCACGAACCATCGCAGGGGTCTTTCCGAGATCCCTCGTGGCCTTTTGGGCCAATCGGCACCCGCTGTGATGGTTCATATGACAAGGAGGCGTCACAATGGTGTGGACCACACGAGACCGGATAGTCGTCTGACCGTAAGCATCTGGATGGGACACGGCGCGCCGGATCCGGACTGAGTACACTTGATATTTGTATGGAGCCATGAACTCACTTGATATTTGTATAGAAACAGTGGGAACCATAGGATTAGAAAAAGAATAAGGGCCGATGGGCCCTATAATGACAGAGCAGAATTTTCCCTGAAGCACTCCAGTGATCAAGCGTCGAGGTAAGCACCTTACACTTAGTAGCTTTACAGGGTATGCCTACCAGCGAACAGCGACCTTCCTGGAGTTAGCGTTCGTTACTGGTCAGGCCAATACACTGTTAGAGGGAGTTTGTTTGGTTTGATCCCTATTTGAGGGAAGTTCGGGTATTAGATTCCCGATATTTGTGGTTAGAGTATTGATAGTATACTCTAGACGACTTACAGCCCGATTTATTCTCGCGCACTCCCGTAAAAGAGTTTACAGCACTAGGCAACCTTCCGCTGTTGGTGCCACGGGGTATTAGAGAGAGAGAGAGAGAGAGAGAGAGAGAGAGAGAGAGAGAGAGAGAGAGAGGATAAGCGTACAGGCGAAGCTCGTGCCTGTGACGTTGGTGTATTAAAGCCTACGGACGTAGATAGTGAGAGAGGGAAGCACCGGCTCAGGGTATTGGGTCGGACTTGGTTCCTTCAGGTACGCCCAACTGTCGCTGACCCCTGTGGAAGGCGAATTGTTGTGTGCAAAGGCTCACTACGTGTTTAGCTACATTTCAAGTGATTCCCTACATCACAACTGGTTCCGCGACCCGGGATCGGTGTGACCTTCACTTACTGTTTGCGTTTGTGGCGCTAAATTCGAGCACGGAGCCGAAGAAGATTGGAGTCGGCGGTACCAGCGACTCCGATGAAGACGACCAGAGGACACGCGATGGGAAACATTGCGGCAAAGACGACAAAGCTGGTGGCGACGGTTGGACGCTCGTTTGATTTCGAAGGTTCGGAGGATGACGGCTCTGAGGCCGAGGACAACGATTTGGGCTACTACGGCGATTGGAGTGAAGAAGCGGCAGAGAGCGAATCGTCGGTGAAGGCTGTGCGAGTGTCTGGGACACTCTGTGCAGCTTGGCCATCACTCCGCGACGATCCACTGGCGATGGATGAGGTTCTCGCACGATGCCTTGTGTTGATGGAGACAAACGAGTGGATAGGGTTATTCAACACTCCCCTGGGGTGGCAAACCACTCGGGGTAAACTCTGGGCCGGGCTGAATCATCCGACGAAGGCTGGTAGTATCGCTCAAGTTGTAGAAGAGATCGTGTCGCTCCTACTGGCGATGGGTCTCGATATACTCAGTTATCCGTCTGAATTTAATCTGAGGAAGTGGTCGGCGGCTGAAGCCGGAGCTGAGCTTCGCGAGTGTAAGATGAAGTTTCGTGTGCTATTTGGGATGAAAACTATCATCAACGGAAGGCACTCAGTGACCCGAGCGACGGTTCAAACCAAGTGCCCGTTGACGCTTCCACTACCTGCGCTCCCGGCGAAGGTTCAGTATTCGGAGCGAGTTTTCGCAAACAGTGTTTTCTCCGAGTGTAACCGGGTTGCACGCAAGTGGCTATACGTAGCCACTTGGTTACATGGAGGGTTCTCGAACGTTGGTGTAAGACACACCAATGGTCACACTTTGCAGACCACTAGTCTGTATGCATTTAGGCTTCCTATTGGTAGATAAGCACTCCTTTCTACCAATTAGAATAGCAGGGTTCTGACAGCCATCGAATGGCAGAATACCTTTCATATAGGATATCAGTTTTAGGAGGAAACCCAGTCCAGACATAAATCATAAATAACAGTTCTCATTTTAACCCAAAACGGCTTTTAGCTTCTCTTATTTTAGTAAACCTATACTTTCGGACGAAAATATAGTTAATCTAAGTTTAAGCAAACTACGCTTCCTCGTACACGTGCGCTAACGTGTAAGCCGAAGTAGTGGGTACAGAATTGGCCCATTACACCTGGTAGCACTTTGTAGTCCGTCCAACGACCGACTACCTGACTTGTTCGTATGGAATACGAACATGGGGCCGAGAACCAGCCCATGGACGGTAATCCGTCCATGCGTGGCCCGAGCGAGTCTGCAACGCACATTGCGCGTGCAGACAGCCCCCAACTGTCCGATCCAGAGTGGGAGGCACTCCAAAGACTGGCAACAGTCATTAGAGTGGGAGGCACTCCAAAGACTGGCAACAGTCATTGGAGTGGCGGCCGTAGCGACGATGCTACGGACATTGTCACCGACAGATCAACACGGTGTTGCTCTGGGCTTCATAGTCAAGGAGCAGCGAGATGCTGCTGCCGCTACGGCTACGACGGCGCCGTCCGGGACGACACCGCGCGTGCAGTCATTGAAACTGCACGTGAGCAACTATGTGGGAAAAGAGGGGGAACCTCTTCTCCGATGGCTTGTCGATCGGTAAACTCGTCCGAATTGCCGCTCGGTTCGTCGTGGCCTCCAGCGATGCGTCATCAGTCTCGCGACGCTTCGCTAGAGATTGAAGCTCGGCCTCGTGCATGCGTCCAGCGTACTGTTTCCATCCGCCAATGGGCTGAACGAACCCCCACAATGCGTTGTTGATCATTCGTTGGTAGATCATCGGGGCATTCTTCAACCCAAACGGCATTCGGAGCCATTCGAAATGCCCCCAGGGCACACACGAAGGCCAAAATTTTGCGGGTACGTAGCGTCATCATCGCCGCCCAGAACCCGCTCGCAGCGTCGAGCGAGCAAAACCACAGATAATGCCCCAGTTCTATCAACAGGTCGTCCACTAGAGGCATCGCATACTCCGTGATTGCTCGTATTCACATGCTTGTAATTGATGCACAGGCGAATGTCCTTACCGTTTTTCTTGAACACTATCACTATCGGAGATGCCCATGGGCTGTCCGAAAAGGCAATCAGACCAGCCTTGAGCAAACCCTTCAGCAATTCATACAGCTGCTGCAAATAGCGTAGCGGCACTCGTCGCGCGCGTTGCTTGATGGGAGGATGTCCTTGGACGTCGATGTCGCAGACCACTTCATATGCCGGTAGCGGTAGTGCATTTCCACTGGCGATCATGATCTCTTTGTGACTTCTGATCATTGCCACCAGGCGACTTTGTTCGTCGCTGGTGTGCTCGTCATCTTGTACATTCGGCGCTGAGTAGCCAAGCGTCGTCGGCGTTGCTTCGGTTAAGTCTGGCAAAAATGCCAGCTCATGAGCATAGTCCTCTAACCCGGCGTCAGCCGCTGAGTGTTCACACGTGGCATCACCCTCTGCTGGGCCCTGAGTTTCTTCAGCGACAGACACGCGCATCGCAGACACGAACGTCGCGTCCAGTTCGGCTACCGCATCCGGGTCCGTGCTTAGAACCATCGCAGTGGCCTCTCTCCGTTTCGGCCGGGTCCGCAGATCCTCATCACCGCTTAGCGACGGTTCCCTCGAGGTCACGTGCGAGTCTACCACCTTGTCTCCGAGGTCTGTCTCCGCCGAGTCTGAAACGTCACAGTTTACATACGAACCGTTGGCGACATCGCTTGAACAAGTTTCGAAGCATTCTGTAGCTGCTTCAGTGTGATCCCAAACATCGCAGGTATCACTGACGTCCTCTCCATCGCCGTCGCCATCAGAATCATCGCCCGCAACTTCAGTCGTAGCCCCGACACCCACAGTCACGCTCGGACCGTCCGCGTCACTAGTGCCGCTCGCTTCTTCGACTCGACCATCTCGTAGCGTCAGACCGTGACCCGAGTCATCGCTCGGCCTTCGATGAATGTCAGTAGGCGTTGTATAAGCCGGCCGATCTACGAGCGACGGTTGGGCCGCGGCCCAGCGCTCATAGTGCTCACTTTCGAGGCCCAACAGCGTCGGATCCCGTAAGCCTTTGTAAGCTAACACTTGCCAATCCTTGTACCGCCGCAACTTCGGCCTCACGTAGCCGGCTTCTCGCGGAAGGTTGCCATGGGGTACCCAGACTACGAAGTCAGTGAACACGTCACACGTGGTGTCTCTGTCAGCAACATTCGTCAAGTGAACCTTCGCTAGGTCCCCGCGACGGTTCGACAAGAGCGTCGGAATGAGCTTCTCTGTTCTCCGCACCCATAGCGCATGGGTTTCTGCTGGTGGCCGATTCTTCTGCAGGCCGAAATCTGCGCACCCGTGTGCCTCTACCCGTAAACCTCTCGGGCTTCGACACGGTACCTCGCGGCGTCCGACCGGATTAGCCTCCATCTTTTTCGACTTAAGCAGAGTTAACGTGGTTTCCCCCGGAAGCATGGCTGTGGACCTGTACAGGTCCAGACGAACCCCAGCAGGTATCATGAAGTCCATCCCGAGGACCACGTCGACTCCGGCGTTGTGCGGCAGCACCCACATCTCGAACTCGTACACCAGCCGCCCCTCCAAGGTGACCTTCACCAGCACGCGACGCTTCGTCGTCAGCGCGCCCTTGCCAATCCCTTGGACGTCGATCGACCGACCATGGTTCGGCACGGCCCTCAGTCGAAGATTCTTCACGAAGCGCTCCGAAATGAAACTAACGTTAGCACCGGTGTCTAGCAGTATTGTCGTTTGTTCGTCGTTGACAGCGCCACCCACCATCGCACGCATTAGCACGCGTTGATCATAGCGCTGCGACGACCACCATCCTAGGGATTCACCTTCGCGCAGTCGGACTACCTTGGGAGCTTTCTTCGACGCTAGCCGCTCCACGCTCACCGCGCTATCGATCGAAGCTTCGCTGAACCCGTCACCAGGACCAGGTCTGTCGTTTTCAATTCCTCCGCCGTCGGCGAAGATTCCATCGTAGTAATCTCCATTTTCAGTCGTTTGTCCATTCTCCAAATCTTCATCCGGCCACTCACTACCCGCGACGAAGGCGAAGATGCTCCTCGCCTCCACCGGAGGGCTAGTCAACTGTGGTAGCCCGTTCGGGCCCAACCCAGTCAGTGTTGGCGGGCTACCTAGTTTAAATGTCCTTCATCGATGAAAGTCCGCAGCTCAGCCGGAAGGTCAGACTTGTCTTCCTTCGCTCGAGCATACTTGACGAAGCCTTGGAGGTGTCGGTACAGTTCGCACTGCCCCGCATCATGAACCTGCTTGCACAACTTGCATCGCCGGTTGCAGTAGTGGGCTGAGTGGTTCCTCCCACCGCAGGCCGCGCATGGCCCGAAGCTTCGGCGACGATTATCATGCTCCCTGCGCTCAGCGTCAGGTCGTTCACGACTATCGCCTCGCCCTGCTTGGTCGTTCCGGCGGAAGCGTCGATCTGCCCTCGCGTACGTTCCTTCAGCGGCACTCCTGCGTTCACTCTCGTTTGCCGCCGCGAGCTGTCGCTGACCGTCATCGGAGGACGAACCATCGCTGCAGCTTGATTCAAGATCATCGGTGCCTGAGACGTCATCTTCACTGTCACTCCACACGTCTCGGCGAGTACTCGCTCGCTGCGTGTTGGTTCCGCGACCGTTCAGGTCGGCAACCCAGTCTCGCTCCTCGGCTTCGGCAAACGTCACCCGCGGTGCACGTCGAGTATCCTCGCGGAGTCGGTCTTGCTCGCGACGGTTCGAGCGGTCTTGTTCGGACCGGCCTTCGCTTCGGTTTCGAGCGTCGCCGCGACGGTAGGAGTCCCCTTCGTACCGGAACTGTTGAGTAGCGCCTCGGGCGACGAGTCGTTCTTCCCCCTTGAGCAAGCTCATCAGGACCTCCTCAAGCTCGCGGATGTCATTCAGACGCAGCCGACCGAGATCTTGCATGAGCCGATCGTCGCCGCAAGTTAGCAAGAACTGTTCCACGTGATCCTTCGCATCGCGTTGGCCCTTCTCCACCTGGAGGCAAGCGTTGCGGGCGTACCCGTAGAGACGATTCAAGTAGTCGCAGATGTGCTCCTTGCGTTCACGAGTCGCAGCGTACTAGCGTGCCACCGGCGACTGTTTGTACTGCGTACAGTAGTAGTCGGTGAACGCTTGAGACAACGGCTTCCATTTTCGACGAGTTTTCTTCGGAAGCTGTCGGAACCAATGGATAGCGCCGTCACGAAGACTCAGCTCGAAGGCAGCACACCACTCGTCCGGTCGCGTCCGCGGGAGTGGTCGCCCTCGGAAGCTGGAGCTGACCTTCACAAGTGGAAGAAGAAGCTTCGCACGGCGTTTGGGGTGAGAGACATCAGCAAGGGGAGACAGCCAGTGTCACGTGTGGTGGTTCAAACAGCCAATCCGGCAATGGTTCCGCTGCCGGAAACCCCTGCGAAGGTTGACGAAGGCTCCCGAGACTTCCGCGACAATGTCTTCTCCAAGGGAGATGAGTCGCCGTACTTCCAGGACTCGCACATGGTTACACCACGCTCGGCAAGCCGTGCACGACATCTTGCGAACGACGGCGATGGTTCGCACGCAGGTCGTAGCGCGCCGAGGTCGAATCGGGGAACTCGAGGACGACGATCGAGCAACCGTCACGACGACGATTCGTCAGACAGCGACTACGACTACTGGGACCAAGTCGACGAAGACCCGCGTGAAGAGTTGGTTCGACAGATGGACGCGCTGTGCGCAACAACTACGTCCGACTCCGGTACCAAGGCTCGAGCTGGCGTCGCACATACCGTTGGACCGCATCAAACTCTTCAGCGGACGTCGCAACAAGAGTGACAACTCGATGCAATGGCTGAAGACGTTTGCATTCGAGATGAAAGGGGTTGAGCGTCAGGGTTGACGGATAGTTGCGAAAGTCCATCCCCATCGCTTGCAGTAGCGACACCGTATCTTCCGCGACCTGAGTCGTACTCAGCGAGTTAACTGGGTAAGCCAACTCGTCGCGTAAATTGCCCCAAGTAGCTTGACGCGTCTGGCGAGGGTTGAACTGCCTAATCCAGTCGCTTGACTGCATCTTTTCGAAACACCTCGCCAGGACTTTGTTCGCCGCTGGAGTGTCGCCATTGACGGGAGGACGCACAGCAAGTCCGTCCGAATCGCGCACAGCCTTCGACGACGGTTCATCTTCTTTCTCTTCTTCACCCCAGTCGTCGTCAGCTGCATCCGGCCCCGCCACAGCTGAAAGTTCGTCAGCGAGGTTTCGCGAGAGGGGCCTCGCGACTCCTCTGCTTCCTGCCAACAGCACCGCTTCCTCGCGAGGCTCAGCCTTCGCTTCCGTCGGAGGCGTCGACTCCTCGCGGTCATCACCGTAGCCCAAGTCTTCATCGGTCGCTCGCGAGTCTTCGTCCTCCGAATCCTCAAAACTCACCGAGCGCTCTCCAATCGTCACCATACGCGTCGACGTCCTCGCCGCGTCGCGACCTGTCACTTGACTCGCTCCACCTTTCATCGGAGTCGCTGGTACCGCTGACTTCGACTCTCTCGCCATTTTGTTTGACTTGGGTCCTTTTGCTCGAATTTAGGCTAACAACACGTAAACAATAATAGAAGGTCACACCGATCCCGGGTCGCGGAACCAGTTGTGATGTAGGGAATCACTTGAAATGTAGCTAAACACGTAGTGAGCCTTTGCACACAACAATTCGCCTTCCACAGGGGTCAGCGACAGTTGGGCGTACCTGAAGGAACCAAGTCCGACCCAATACCCTGAGCCGGTGCTTCCCTCTCTCACTATCTACGTCCGTAGGCTTTAATACACCAACGTCACAGGCACGAGCTTCGCCTGTACGCTTATCCTCTCTCTCTCTCTCTCTCTCTCTCTCTCTCTCTCTCTCTCTCTCTCTAATACCCCGTGGCACCAACAGCGGAAGGTTGCCTAGTGCTGTAAACTCTTTTACGGGAGTGCGCGAGAATAAATCGGGCTGTAAGTCGTCTAGAGTATACTATCAATACTCTAACCACAAATATCGGGAATCTAATACCCGAACTTCCCTCAAATAGGGATCAAACCAAACAAACTCCCTCTAACAGTGTATTGGCCTGACCAGTAACGAACGCTAACTCCAGGAAGGTCGCTGTTCGCTGGTAGGCATACCCTGTAAAGCTACTAAGTGTAAGGTGCTTACCTCGACGCTTGATCACTGGAGTGCTTCAGGGAAAATTCTGCTCTGTCATTATAGGGCCCATCGGCCCTTATTCTTTTTCTAATCCTATGGTTCCCACTGTTTCTATACAAATATCAAGTGAGTTCATGGCTCCATACAAATATCAAGTGTACTCAGTCCGGATCCGGCGCGCCGTGTCCCATCCAGATGCTTACGGTCAGACGACTATCCGGTCTCGTGTGGTCCACACCATTGTGACGCCTCCTTGTCATATGAACCATCACAGCGGGTGCCGATTGGCCCAAAAGGCCACGAGGGATCTCGGAAAGACCCCTGCGATGGTTCCTGACTTGAACCGTGGCTGACAGTCGATCCGCTATATCACATCGTGCACCAGCGCTAAACACAACAATGATACGTGTAGTTTTCCAATCATCCTATCAATGTTTGACCATCAAAGGTCTCGGAGTTATTGCTATTTTGGAGGCTTCAGGGTATTCTACACGTGCTGCCCAAGCCCAAACTTGGTTAACACCATACTGTGCAGCCGCGCATTAAGCACTACATACAGACTATAAATAATATATATATATATGCAGGTAGCTGCGCTGTATAAACCTAGAGTACTGTTTGAAACATCAAGGAGAATCTGCCAAGCGATGCCAGTTGTACAGCCAGCAGCGGCAGCTGTCGGGGCTCGTGAATCCGCACGCGTTCGTGGAAGGCGACGGTCGACACCACAACACGCGATGCATTGTTGGAGTAGTTATTGAAATACTGGGCAGCACGGTGGGTGTTTGGGTTTGTCGACAGCCCCGTGCATGACTTTGGGTGCGCTCAAGTTCGCCGTCTGATCCATGTCGCATTAGCCCAAATCTGACCACCACTATGGCGCCCAGCAAAACGTTTGGCAGACCAGAACTGGTGATGTTGGTGTACGTTGCAATAGCAACTTCAAGGTAGATGTACATTACAAAACTACTATACTGTTCGATCCGATACACTCGGATCGGACAGGGGGATGACTGCCTCCCAAATTCGATCTAGAACGGCAGGAAAAAGGGTACAATCGGTTTCGAAGGGTGTTGTGTGTCAGGTCGCCATTGAGATCACATGGAGACTAGGAACCGATCGTCAAAACCAAACGGGAACGCTGGTGACAATGGTAACAAGTTAGTAAAGACAGCAAACGAGCACGCAAAGCCATTGCGAGCTTACAAGGTGCCCGCCGACACAGCGCTAAGAAACGAAAGCCACGTGGCGAGCCAATCTCGCTAGAAGCGCTAGAGGCCGAAGCAATGTTGGCTAGAATGCGTAGAGGGAAAGGAACCAAGGAACGAAATCAAGCAACACAGTACAGCCCAGCAATTCGAAAGCGCTCACAAAACGTGCCACTCAAGCGGTGCAGACATCCAAGGTATGTTTATCTTCAATCGCCGCTGTGCCTTTTATTTCTGCTTTTTATTACAGCATTTTATGATAGAGTGGATGAATGCTTTCTTCGAGTCTGCTAGCTATAGACAGCTGGTAAAAGCAACAAAAATGTCAAATAAGCTCTATTATGGAGCTGATTAGTATTTCGAGATACCGAAAAGCGGTGTGATGTGATTGCGGAGGGTATCACCCGTGTTGGTGGCTGATAGTGTGGCTGTGTCAGTGCCGCTCCGATTCTCTTAGTAAAAGGAAGAACCCCAAGTTTTGTCATGCATCTGGTTTTCGAATTGCACCAGTTCCACCAGAACTGGCCGTGCTAAACGACTTAAAGGCGCGATTAATTGGCTTAGAGATTCCTTTACCATATGCATGCATGTGTACTGCGATGGCCAAGAGTTCACGCGCCGCAATGCTGTAAAATTTTGGAATGACGTGGAAAAAGTGGTTCGAGCATAACCCCGGCCTCGAAGTAAGTGTGGTGTTGTTTTGCTGGAACTGCGTAATGCAAAGAGAGCGCGGGTATTTAATATTCGGCCTGATCTCGTATGTCGAGCCTTCGAATTGCTTTTAGATAACACCCCCCCCCCCCCGGTTCAAAGACATCATTATATCGGTTTTCCTGGTTGAGCTCGCCGAACCTGATGTCAATCAAGACATACCATCCTTGGAACTCACAACATCCGAGGCGACGGCTCAGACATACCAACACATCTCGGACGGTTCTAAGACAACAGAAGAGCACCCCAATCAAGCTCGACGAGTACCGAGCCGCCCGAACGGCATGGTCTTAGCTTAAACTCTTCTTGGTCCAGTGCACTTAACCAAACAGAAATTGATACAACTAGCTCAACCCTGACTTCGTTGAAACGTTTGAGATGACAGCAGATTGTGGTGCGGGCTTAATGGAGATCCAGCAAATTGTAGAGGTAGCTAATACTACCACAGGAGAGACAATTTATCCTGTTGGAGAATTATTATACCAAAAAGAAGCAATCAATGAATATACAACCCAAATGCTCATGCAAAAGTGTTTTCCTACGGTCATCCAGAGTTTGCTAGGAATGTCTTCACTAAACCCTACCCCCCCTCTGACGACACAAAAAATGGTCAATCTAAGCTGCAAAGCTTCCGCAACGCTTGAAAGACGTGCATTTGATAATCATAGATGAATTTAGTGTGATACCTTGTGGTATGCTATATTGGATAGACCAGAGAATGCGTGAAATATGGCCTGATCAACGAGAGGTTCTGTAATGGGCCAACTCTGTGCCCACTACTTCGGCTCGTTAGCGCACGTGTACGAGGAAGCGTAGTTTGCTTAAACTTAGATTAACTATACTTTCGTCCGAAAGTATAGATTTACTAAAATAAGAAAAGCTAAAAGCCGTTTTGGGTTAAAATGAGAACTGTTATTTATGATTTATGTCTGGACTGGGTTTCCTCCTAAAACTGATATCCTATATGAAAGGTATTCTGCCATCCGATGGCTGTCAGAACCCTGCTATTCTAATTGGTAGAAAGGAGTGCTTATCTACCAATAGGAAGCCTAAATGCATACAGACTAGTGGTCTGCAAAGTGTAACCATTGGTGTGTCTTACACCAACGTTCGAGAACCCTCCATGTAACCAAGTGGCTACGTATAGCCACTTGCGTGTAACCCCGTTACCCCCCCCCCCCCCCGTTAAGATAAGATGTGCAAGTCTTAACACGTCAATCAAAGAATTGACGAGACCGTCAACCCTCCGGGAAATTCGAGCTCATTCCGCAATGAGCTCGCCAACGAAGACGTCAGCGCAAGAGTCTGCAGAAGCAGACTCTGCTACGTCCGTGCCTGCATCAGCAGGCACCACCACCTCGGTGCCTGCGCAAGCAAGCACCTCCACGACAGAGTCTACACTCTCTGTCGACGAATACCACGCGCTACAGTACAAGAAGCGCGTGGAGGATAAGGCTGCTGCCCCGGAGACGATCCTCGAGGGCTCGTCGGTGTTGAACACCGACGGTAGCATGCCTACCGATTACGGGTCGGACATCAGGGATGTCCCCATGGAGGACGGGGAAGTCTCATCCTCAGCAGCCGACTCCGAGTCGCGCATGATCCGGTCACAGGGTCGCGTCGACCCTGTGAAGACGATCCGAGCGCTTCAAGTTTGAAGCGCTCGCGTAATGAAGAAGAAGAGAAGGCACCAACGCCGGTTACGCCTTCTTCTCCGCGTTCTGTCCCTACAGAACGCGCTCCGTGGATGCCAAGCGCATCCGAGATTGCTTCCAGGTTCGGTGCGACTTCGCCACCGAACCAGATCCCGCTGTACGTGTGCAGCGCAGCACTTTGACCCGATGACGAATCAAAGACGCGACCACTACATCGGACTCTTCCATGAGCTCCGATAACACGCGGTATCACGCCGGGCGGACGAGTGTGGTATTTAGTATCTTTTGATGGGGGATCGAGGGGAAACCCCGGTCCCGGCGGCAGTGGATCTGTGGTTTACGAATTGGGAAAGATGTGGCGGAGCATGTGGTCTGCTGGGTAGGCAGCATGTCCTACGCCTCGAAGAGGACCACTAACAACATTGCAGAAAACGTGGGCTTACTAATGGGGCTGCGCGAGTACCAGCGCCAAGGCTGGACGCCACTGCACGTGGTCGGGGGACAGCAACATGATCCTACAACAGCAAAGGACGCAGCATCTCCGTGGCCTATTCTTCCAGAGCCGGAGACTAGCGGACCAGCTAACAGTGGTGGCGTGGCATCACCTCGAAAGAGCCTACAACAAGATGGCTGACAAATTAGCCAACATGGCCATGGACGCAAGGCGGAACGTACAAATGAATCTGTTGGGTGCACACGATTCCGGCACACAATGGGAAGGGTTACACAAGTATGCACAAGGTGATATTGGATACTGGATGCTAAGGAATCACGTTGAGAACCCCTCGAGGTTCGTGCCTGCACCACTGTAACGCCACGAGACGGTTCCGGCTATTAAGAACTCGTAACGCTGAGGAAAGATTTCAGATTGAGCACGTAGCTAAGCTGTATTGTCAGTAGCCCACTACGCCCTTTGCCCCCCCGTCCGTCTGTTCCCCCGTCCCTCATTCTCATCCACTAACTCACTCACTCACTCACTTACTCACTCACTTACTCACTCACTCACTCACTCACTCAATCATTCATTCACTCACACATGCACATCCTAAAATGAAGTTACACATTCTCTCCGTGGGGTACACACAGATGGTACTCATTCTCTCATTAAAAGCGCGCCAAATTCGTAGATATGCTTTCTTCGTGCTAAAATATATTGAGAAATGGTCAAAAGCCTTGACGGCTCTTAGCTACTATTTCTTAGTTGCTAGTCGTGGTTTCCAGCTGTATGATCAAGTAGAAGCGAGTTATAGACCTCGTATCTTGAAAAGCTGGCTGTTGGGCTGTCGTGGATCCTGCCCGCGACGATTGACCATGTACTCGAATTTTCGAGCCAGGTTCTGATTTTCGTTCACCATTTTGGGGAGTCGAACTTACAAATCCTGCACAGATTTTATTAGAAATCAGCCACCTCAAGAGATAAATGCTGATGATGTGTTCATTAGGGCACTCCATAATTTGAGCTCTAGGCATTTTAAAATCCTTCGAATTGACTAGTCCTAGCTGGGGTAGTAGTATGCCCCGATTTGCTCGGCTCGTCGAAATCTGAGTTATTTTCGTCGATTTATAAACGCCATAGAAAATGATGTTTCAGTTGGATACTTGAGAGATCGTCCGCAGGTGGCCGTTCTAATCGACCTCTTAAATACGGTATTCGAAAACAACGAAAATTAAAAGGTTCACAAGCGAAAGTTTAAGCATTGCACGCCAATATCTAAATCCTTTCTATAACTCACGCACAGTGGAGCAGGAGTGCTTTCGAAAAGCTGCTCTAGGAGGGGCTCGAACCCTCGACCTGCGGCTCATAAGACCACCGCTCTAACCAACTGAGCTACAAGAGCGTTGCGTAGCGACGATGGATGTTTCTCATCCACCTACACCAATCAAAGAAAATGGTAAGTGGAACTCGGTGTGTATTTACGCAGACCACTGTAAATCTGGCATCTGCAAAACTTAGAGGCCAGTTTGCCAGGTTTAACATTTTAGATTTGTCGGTATTTAGTAAGGTGACGAGGCAGTACAAGATCGACTGCAAGGGGGAGAGAGACGATCAACCACCAACAGCCACACGTCCGTGTGTAGCCGCCTTCCCGTACAACACCCTTCCAGGCT
This sequence comes from Phytophthora cactorum, assembly GCA_016864655.1. Taxonomy (NCBI): domain Eukaryota; phylum Oomycota; class Peronosporomycetes; order Peronosporales; family Peronosporaceae; genus Phytophthora; species Phytophthora cactorum. The sequence goes on from NHQK01000003.1 coordinate 666,361, forward strand.
GCTCATGGGCTGCGCTATGGCGTGTCGAAAGAAGTGCTTTGTGCTCTATGCAGTCCCAGTTCTGCCGCTACTTTGGACGCGACGAGAAGCCTGGGTCAGAGCGCAAGTGCACGCAGAAAATTTAAGTGTACAAACAGCCTTGCAGACGTGAATACTCAACGCTTCTGCCCACCCATACAAGTGGCTCGAGTACGAAGCTCTCGACCGTCAGTAAAGCGGTTTTTTCAGCGGCTTGACTGCTCGCAGCAACCGGCTTTCAGTGTACTTCGAAGAGAAACCGTAGAAGCTCTACGTTCCTCGTTTCCAGATACCTTAAAAGCTCCGAACTCCAACGATCTCCGGTCTTGCACAGAGCCTAAGTTTTTTGGAGGGGTGTCACGTTTATATTCTATCAAACCAACCCTGCGGTATGCTCGCTGTAGACAGAAACCTAAGCCCGTTGCAGCCCACACGCGGACCTCCGAGAGAGAGAAATGCTGGGTCCTGGGCTTGCATCCGTGTGCTTCGCGCACGGATGCAAACCACAGGCAGACTCTGCACTCGCTCGTGGCATCGGCCTCCGGGCTCCAACAATTAGCAAACGAGGTGAGCTCCTTCTCTTGATCACTGTATGTATAACACGTGGTCTAGGGGTAGGGTAGTTTGTCGGATATTCATCCATACCAAAAATTAGGGAACATTTAATATTCCATGTCCCTGTAAAAGCTCTAGCAGGCGCTCTTCCTTAATCCACCACTCTCCCGTAAGGGGCTGTTTCGTTGAGAATAAGTAAATAATAGCAGTAGTCCGAATAGCAGCTCAAACGAAACGCATTCAAATAAGCTCGATGTCTTAGAAAAACAATATCACTTTCTAAAGGGAAAATGGCCATTGGCCAGGCTGCCCACTTACGCCAGCCGCTCTTAGTGCGACAACACTAACGAAGAGTTCAAAATCGACTGAAGGCTTCAGCAAAGCATCCACTCACACTAAGCGGCCCACGGACACTTCCGAAGCATGCCATAAGTGTTGCTGGCACCACACCCATAAGGCACTTCAAATCGACCTCATTGTAAGCTCCGATCACCCTCTGAGCAGTGTTCGCAGGCTCTGAATCCCGGTACGTCCCTGGGAATTGAAATTGTTTTGGATCCAGCTTAGAAGCACTATTGCGTACCACAAGTGGAGGTTACGATGGCTTCGCGTAGCTTTACTGCTACCCCAGAATTAGCATCAACTGATTCACGCGTGACGAACATTGAAATGCTCCAGGTTTTGAAGCAAATAGACTCGATTGCGCCGATTCGGCTAAATCTTGATTGGCTGAACCAGCGTGAAAACGGTTTGTCTGACAAAATGTTTCATGGAAAACTGGTATGATTGGTCGAGTTAGTAGGAAAGTTGGAGTGTGCGCCAACCTATTAGAGGTCTTCAGCCCACAAAGTGAGATTTGTGGGTTTCAGGCAGCCTAACCGCGAAAAACAGGTGCTGAAACCCAACTGTAAATTGTGCCCCATTGGGAAATCCCACAATTGTGATGGTCTTTTACAGTTGGTGGGGCACAATTTACAGTTCGGTATATGTCACAATATGGAGTTTATGTGTCGCTATTTCTTAGTGAGGATAGAACACTGCAACATTGAGGACGTCTACATGCACACTTTAAGAGCCTCGCGAGGTTTCAGATACCAGTCTAACCTTGCTCTGCATTCTACCGGCCTCTACATGCATCGCAGTGTCCAATATGGTAGAATAGCATGAAAGTCGAACAATTTTGCCCCGAGGTTTTGAGGTTTTTCTAACAAAAAAATAGCAGGTGTCATCTCGTCTGATTCCACAAGATGTTTATCAGATCGATATCATAACTACTGGGAGTGAGCGGGTGCGAGCGAGCGTAGCCGCAGCAACCCCGCGCGGTATTTGCGGAGGCGGGCCCAGCGCCGAGCTCTCCAGTGAACGGACCCGTTGCACTCTCCAGTACATTGTTTTTCTACTGCGGGGGTCTGGGGTATGGCCTTCCATTGCTCTTGCCTTGTAGACAGAGCAGTTCTTAAAACCATCCTATTTGTTTTGATACCACGAAGTGATGCTACTTGACAACAGGGTCAAATTCAACCCTAACCAAGCCGCGCAGGTTCCCCTAAGGAACTCAATTGACAAAGCAGTGCACAATAGCAGCACGAAAAGATGCTCTAGGAGGGGCTCGAACCCTCGACCTGCGGCTCATAAGACCACCGCTCTAACCAACTGAGCTACAAGAGCAGTAACGCGTTAAATTAATGTAATTTTGCCTGAAATTTATAGGACCTTCGTTCACACAAAAAAACCACAGTACTTCCTCGTCCGATTGGTCGAGGTTACCGTCTTCAATCATGGTAGCACCGACTTCGGAGACAGTGGGTAAGTTGTAAGTGCCAGGCCTCGAGCGATTCTCATGCAAGCGAAACCTGACATCGGCAATGTCACCGCCACGCTCATGGAGGTCCCGTAGCCTCTCCCCGAAGGTCAAGAATTGCTGCGCGAGCGGATTGTGCTCAGCCATCATCGCCTCGATGTCACCCAAAGCCACAGGACATAAGTCACTGAAAATGCCTCTGCGACGCGTCGCCCGCTGCTGCATGTCGGGGTCCACGATGTATATCTGCGCGAACTTTGGCGTAACTGGTTGGTTCGTGATTTGATCCGTGTAAGGAAGTAGTGAACCGAGATAATGACCCATGGCTTCCTGAATACGATACGTATATACCCCGTGTTGCCCAGCTACGCTTTCGTCTTGATTCACAGGCTGAAAAGTACTCCGGTTATTGCAGGACGCCCCAATAGATGTAAAGGCAAACGCCTGGTTGTAAGCACGAATGTGTTTGCGAAACTCAGGGTCCTTATACAGCTGTAACAGGCGGGTTGGCGCGGGCGGAAGAGCTGGAAGTTTGACGACTCCTTCAAGACAGCAGGATTTCTTTGTCTCTGTTGGCCATTTCCACGCGTTGCAGTGATCACAGACTGTAGTCGGAGGGAGTCTATGGCGACCATCAACGACGTTTGGACCCGTAACCATGGAAGCGTCGAAGTCCTCATGGTTGTGGAGAGCGTGGCCTCTGCGAGCACCACTACAACGCAAGCGCTCCCGCTCTGCCCGCTCGTCGGATGTAATCAAGGCTCGACTTTCTTGTTGACGAAGACGATCTCGCTCTTGGCGCGCTTCCCGTTGCTCCGGGGTTTCCTCTTCCAGGTGTCGCTCGTACCGAAGACGATTGCGCTCTCGCCCTCTTTCGCGTTCCTCCTGTGTTTGACTTGCCCGGAGCTCTTCTTGATCAGCGCGATTGCGCTCACGCTCGAATTATTGAGCTCTACGGACGCGTTGCCGCTCAGTGTCTATACGCCGAACGCGGTCTCGCTGGGAGGATGTCAAGTTGGCACGTCTGGCGCGAGCTCTCTCTCTGTCTCGTGCCCGAGTACGTTCCTGCTGCGAGGTGGACATGGCTGCGCGCCTCCGTCGAGCCTGTTCAGCTTGGCGCTCCCGACGCTGCCTCTGAAGTTCCTCCGGGCCAGCAATAGCTTGTTGCACCACGTGGTCAGCAGAGGGGTGAAGTCGGGCCTCCCTGACGCGCACCGGAGCTGTTTCAGCCGGCGGTGCGACCTCTGAAGATAGGAGCTGCTCAATTAAAGAGCGTGGTGGTCCATTACTTCCGCGCACTTGCACATTTCCACCCACCCGATCATTTCCATCCAGTTGAGCAATCCGTTGACGAAATCGATACAAAGCACTGTTTAGCCTGTTCTTTCTTCGCTTGCGGTCTCCAGCAGACTCTTCTTCATCCGGCGACTGGTGGGCCTCTTCAATCTCCGCGACACTTGCGTACTTTCGTTTCCGTGAAGCCATTTTACTCGCTGTAGTGAACAAAAGAAAATTTAATCGATATACGTACGCAACAGGGTGGAAATGTAGGTGAAAATTTCTACTAAGGATACCCGGGTTGAAGCGCCAACCATTTTTGTTTCACGGTACACAGAAAGCGGTAGCCCTGCGACCTGCTACCCTCGCTACATTATCTTAGTAGCTAGTTCCCGATATTCCTCCATGCGCCTCCAGTCGTAAACGATCGCTTCTTTTAAATAGTGTTCTATACTTATTTTTTTCCCGCACGCACGTTTCGAACCGACGAAGTATCTACCATCCACCGTTATTCATGGGCTGCACGAATAACAAATCCGGTCTTACTTCTCTAGGCATCTACCTTCCTTTGTATAATGCGGGCAACGCGCTAAATAAATCCGGTATCAGTTTATTTTAATTTATTAGCCGCTGTTGTGTTTTTGTCTTCTTTTTTTAACAGCGTGGCTAATGTCGGTATTGACGACGGTTTTGGGAATTTTATTTTTGACCCCTAATTAGGGGTCAGTCTAATAGAACAGGAGCAATCGTCTTATACTGATCTTTGTATGTATGGGAATATCGGTATACCGGCTAATGCGTTTAGGGTTAAAGAGAGCAGGGTGTAAGGGTCGACCACCTAGATGGTGCTGTGATTGGTGGGAACTGAGCCCGGTAGTATCCCTCCTAGAACCTTTCTTTTGGAATGGTATTCTTTTTTACGGTGCCTTAATCGGAGGCTCCCGGCTGAGAGCACGGCAACTCCTTAGTGCCTCGAAACCGGTATTTCAGGATTCCGCGGTCGTATTACCAACAGCGGCGCAAGTGCGGTATTCCCGGTAATACCGATAAAGCTAACCGCCTATACCGGTACGGTGAGCAAAATGGAGCTCCTAGGGCACCGTGCCCGACCACGGTCTCGGAGGCGCATGCGGTGTCACCACCACAATGCGCCGGGTCCCAATACAGCCAAAGGCTGACCGATGACTGGGTCCGGGGAGAGGCAGACGGCCCGGCAAAGCCGGCTTTTATCGTCGTTTGTGCTGCCCCTGATCCCGGATTGGGTATGAGACTTCCCATGCCGCTGGCGGGCGGACATGGGCGCGCTCAGCATCGGGCTCCGAAGAGCAGGAGGGGTGGTCAGGCAAGAAGTAGTGTTTTTATTAATATATTATTGCATACAGCTACACACCTTAGTCGTAGTGGGCCCGCGCGCCGTGCCGTGTCCTGCCGTGTCCGCGGCCGTTTTATTAATGAAGGGAAAAATGAAAGTCAAAACGCAATTTCTTTTTGGCCAATCAGAATTGTTTTTGAACCGTCATTGCGGCGACGGACCGACTATGCAGGGACAGCAAACTACGTTAGTTGTTTAGGACTAGCCGAGCGCCGCCCGCGTTGCGGGCGGTGGTGACATGTTTAGGATCAGTCGCGTGGGCCGCACGCCTTCGCTCCGCCGGGCTTTTCATATTTTAAAACTAAATCTTTCGAAAATCTTATGGTACTGGATTTGTCAAATTAAATCAGGTAGAAAAATGTGCTGAACTTCGTATTCTTCCGGATATAAAGTATCCTCCAAATAATACCCTTCCGAATGCTATGCCTGCGCATAATTTCGGCTAAAATATCCTTTTTCATACTAAGATCAAGTGTATTATATCCGGTACTTATATTCGGAAGAATACGTTAGTATACTCCGCAACAAATGATGTTAGTGTACATGTAATTAATGACACGACAATGTATCAAATGATCTTCATTCTAGCCCCGTATCTCTGTTTTACGCTCAGATTTGCTGTGGTGGATATTGCCTTCCTACCAACTGATGTGAATCCTTTTAAGCTGAAATGTCTGCTTTCCCCGTGCTTACTCAGCTACACTCAGAAAGTTTAGGAGGCTGATCACCAGCATTATTAGAAGGGGTAATAGATGTAATACGCAATACAAATACTCAATAGAAGCTTGGAATGCAAATGTTCTGATCATTAAATTAGTGTTCGTTGAAATGTTAAGTGAGTCGTGTTTGTAAACTGTTTGGGCCAAGCCTTGCAGGTTCACGGTGTAGACGAAAGCCATGGAACAATTGTTTGGAGCTGTGGGCCTAGCATTTACAAACGTTACTTATAGGAGGGATACGGGTACTCTGGTGCTCTTAGTATGATTAATCAGTCTGGACTCCTATTTTGTCTAGGGCCTCAGTTAGTCTGATCCATACTAATAGTCGATGAGTGGGTACCTGGGTAGTTCAATCAGTACGTAGTGCATGCGCAAGCCAGCTCGATATAAAAAAATACTAAAACGATCTGAATAGGATATATTATGATAATACTTCTCTCACACTGATCATCTTTGAGCCAACAGCGATGATTCTCTTCCATAATGCATCCATAACAATGTGCACAATTAGTCTGATTAATCGAGTTCTTGATGGTCTAGAGTAAAGGCTACACTTTTTGTTACTGTAGCTAAAGCTAAAACAATTTAGAGTTATGGATTTATAATTTCGTTGGTGCTCCACATTAACCCATTAGCTATTTTTGAGGCAGCCCAGGGATCTTTATCTGTGCGATACAAAAAGATTCTAGTTTTCTCTGAGCACAACGTTCTTATCCGTGATCCCAGACAACGCTCCCACATGATTTTTTACGAAACCTGGGATATATAACCTCGAATGCATTTCTAAACCAATATCAGCTCCTTTTTATCCTTTTAGCGGCGTTCTCTTGGTTGGAAGTGTTGTGCTCAAACTGCCTTTACTCAAATTGCAACAAAACAAAAAAACTAACGGGTGCTGCCAATAACTAAACTCTCACATACATGTACCCGTAGCAGTATTGTTCTTTCCGTGCATTGTACTGTGGTGGCGCTATAGAAAATTAATACATGGTAGCAACTATATATTCTATCAAATTATTTATTAAAGACCGCCCTAACTTCGCTATAGTAGCTACTGCGCTGTAACTTACTTGATGTGGACACCTTCATTGTCAGCATAGTGTGCAATTCTCTTTTACGGCGCGAATTCACTATGTCGAAGTAGCTTTTCACTTTATTGGTACGCAACGTTCTTATCTACTACGAAGTAACCTGCAAAGCTAACAAAAGATTTTATTAATAATGGCAATCGGACCGTCAAGCATTGTATCTCAAAGAAACACTCCGTTTAAAAACATCAGCCAGTCGCATTATATTATGTCTACATGTGTCGATATCAGCACCCGTTGCTTCGCTTCGTACCGAACCTACCTTATTATTTTATAACATGCAATGACAAAACGTATAATTCTCCTGTTTTACTTGGAAGCAATGCTATTAACCCTTGAAAAACGTGTTCCGGGCCTCCCAGTGTCCTAGGAAACAGAAAGTATCGTGGCAACACATTTCTAGTGCGCCAGCAAAGGGCGATAAGATCTCTAAGTTTTACTTTTATAAATGTCGCCTTTGCTTCGCTTGGTAACAAACTATCTGTGGATAACCTACTGTATACCATCCCAGCGTCCTAGGAAGCAAAAAAGTATCGCGGTCATCCATTTCGACATGTAGTGCGTTATAATAGCAAGGGGCATTAAGATCGCCAAGACTCTAAGAGCTACTTTAGAAAACGTCGCCTTCGCTTCTCTCGGCAACAACTGTCTGTGGATAGCCTACTAAAGCCATTCTATGTTCAACATATGTACTATATCCACCACATAAAATTTTCGACGTAAACATCAGTATCGTATATTAGCCAATGGGGGCCGCCGTCGCTTCGCTCGGCAGCAAATTTTGGCCAATCAGAATTGTTTTTGAAGAGTCATTGCGGCGACGGACCAACTACAGACAGCAAACTACGTTAGTTGTATAGGATTTTGAAAGGGAATATCATCGTATTAAAAGTCTCAACATAAACCAGCAAGCTTTTGAAGAGATCGATGGTTTTCTATCTGATCAAGCTGATACAGTTCCGCTACAATCTACGTTTACTATTAGCGTCCGTTTCGCAGAAACAGAAGCTCAGCCTACTCGTAATTACGTGCTGTTTGGAGATGAGCCCACAGAGAGCGATACCCATAACACGGGTATGAAAATAGCAAAAGGAAACACTCCGACAAGTACGAGCAGCTACGGGAGGTGCTGAAGGAACGGTCTGAAGTGGTACGTGCGCAAGCTAATCAACTCCATGAGGAAGAACTGCAGGAGAGACGCCGCCAGCATTCGAAACACATGGGGTTGTAATGAGCGTTTCTCGGTGTGTTTATGGTGACTTCTACACCAAACGAGAAGTAAGAGAGTGTATTTTGTTTTACTAGTCTCGAAATGAATACCATTGTTTCAGGTTGTCTCAAAAGTTTTGATCTGCTGCGTTTTCTGGCCCCGTATCGGGTTGTGGATATGTCACTTGATATTTTCTCAATATGCGCTGGATCTCGTTTGAGTCCATATCGTACGTATCGGTTTGATCTATCAAAACGTTTTGTAATATGCAAAGTGCATATACAATATCCGGCGCAATACTAATGTGGAACAGAATGCCACGGAGTAAAATCCGCCACCGGCATTTGGGCTGACCAAACGCGCATTCAACGCGATAACGACCATGGCTCAGGTGTTTGTTGAGCTTCCGGTAGATAATGTAGCGCACCTCAGGCAGCTCGAATGTAGCAACCACGAAGTCGATGTTTTGGTAGCCTGAATCACCTGGTAAAAATAAAGGTACATTGGCGCTTGTATCCTCTCCAGTTGGTATTGCCACAACGCTTGATTTGCTCGACACACCAGGAAATAAAGACCCCAGTGCGCTGTTCCTGAATACTCTGCTATCCCCCACGTGGCCTGGTCACTTACAGTCGAGGTCGCAGAAGCGTCCTCTCCAATCCACTACAGCCTGAAGAACTAAGCTCTACCAGCCTTTTCGATTGTAATACACATATCACCATGCTCAGCAGGCCTGCTCACAGGAGTATGCGTGCCATCAATGCAACTAGTAATCTGTGGAATTCCACACTGCTCTGCAAAATGAGAAGCACACAGCGTTAATGCCGGGAGCACCGTTAGCGACCGTAACTTCTCACAAATAGTAGCGGCCACTTCTCGTATGATGCCCGATACTGTTGATGATCTGATGGCGAATCGATCTGCTGTCATTTCCAGCGTAGCACCGTGCGCACATAGGAACAGGAAAACTGCCAAACGTATTGACGGCAATACTGCATCTGGTGTGTCCCTAGCCGGTGAAAAATGAGGGCACACCGCATGCGCTAATGCGGTTATACTCCTGCTGTCCATGCGAAAGAGAGTTTGCATCGATCCATCGAAAAACACACGTGACGAGAGCAGCATCTTTGCCCGGTGTGCGCTCCGTTCCTTTGCCAACATCGCGGGATCGGCTGGTAGAGCTAGCTCAGCAATATTTTCTTCTTCTTCCATCGCGTGGTACGTGAGTAAGAGGCTTTTTGCTCGGTCGCAAAACAGTCCAGGAGGAGCTAATCCCTATAGTAACAAAAGCATGATCAACATTTTGTCCCTCATTTCAAATTTCTAAAAGCATAGACGTAATAACTGCAGCATTAGTTGATAGTTTCATGTTGCACAAGGTACGTGCATTATCGGAACACTCGGTTCTAGCAGCAGTACGGGCACTTGGAGCAGTACAGCGTCTGACAACAGCACGGGCCTGGAAACGGCACGGACCTGCCAACGGCACGATAGCGCGGGCTCTGTGGGAGTTGGCCTCTGGCGGCTGTGGCTCCATCCCTGCTAAAATAAATGCTTAGACTGATTGTTCACAAAGTTCGCGGTTCCAGTTGGTTTACATGAAATAGCTACGAAGAAGTGGCTCTTTGAACTTTTTTTTTATTTGCAGTTTTCAGTCTCCAAGTTTTGCTGAAGAGGGCCAGAGGCCGGAACCCGAACCCTGAAAAAGAGTTAGGCACTTTTCGCAGCTATTTCATGTAAACCAGCTGAAACCGCGAAATTTACGAACAATCATTCTGCAGCTACGGCCGCCACCGCCACGGCACCCCTGAGTATGGGTCTGTGATGCCTCAGCCCCTTAGCCCGTGGTGTTTTTTAAGTCCACGAATCTGTGCCGCTGCCCGGACCCGTGCCGTTTGGTATGCCTGAGTCTACCAATAACGTACGTAACTTTATTGAATGTGATGCAAAAATGCGCCACTTATACATGGTCGTCTTCCCGCCAACCCTGGGCGCCACACCCTTGCCTACCTCGCGCCAGGAGCGTACCAGAACGATAATGCATCATGTCTCGATCACAGTGAGAACTTTCCCGATTAAGTAAGATTTACTAAAAGCAAAGTGAGACAACGTGTAATCACTTTTAGACTTATCATCCAATCATCTTCGTTAAATAGTATTATGTACATAGCCGTAAACTTGTCGATTCTATGGTGCAACAAATCTCTCTCCCGAAACATGTAGACGAGACATTGTACCCTTCTCTTGTTTGTTCTCACTTTGAAACTAGTAATTCTCACATTGATTGGAGAAGTTCTCATTTTCATCGGACAATGGTGTACTCTCCTTTGTATAATAGTGATAATAACTAGCTGAGCAGCACGCTCGCTGCACTTCTTGCACGCCTAAAAAGAACCGAACCGGAACCTTGGTTCTGATAATTACTCAGAACCCGTAAGAATCAGGAACTGGGTTCTGATATTTTTTGGGTTCGAAATCCTTCCTGCGAAAGGACACAGAAGCGTGACTTTTGAACGGAGAACTAGCTCGTGTAACGCCAATTGGCTTGCTTTCTCGAGCAATCATTGGTATGTTGCTAGCGGCATTTACGAGTCAAGGCTTTGCGGCTTTTGATGGAAAAAACAACACTAAGCATAAACCTGCTATAAGAGCAAGCCAACGGCAGCTCTATACTGGATTCCAAACCTACACCTGGCAATGAAATTTAAATATGGTTGTCAACGGTAATCCTTAAGTGCTTCTAAAGTTTAGGATCGACGCAAGATTCTGAATTCCGGACCAAATACAGCAGTGAGTATAGCCGCCGCTATTGAGGGAAGGTTGATTTAAAACACACTTTTTTCTATCAAATATCGAGCAATGTCGGTCATAACGCGGGACTTAAACGCGTTCTGATAATGAATCATTATCAGTATTCTTCAAATTCGATGTGCATCCGCGGGGGTCTAGATAGTTATAACTGGGTGTTTAGGGTGGGAACTACCAGGCTTTTGGCGGACGATCAAGAGGTGGTTAGCTAGCTATCAAGTGCTGAAGGTGCTGAATACTGCACAGTCCACCCTAGCATTATCTATGCTCTAGGATGCACTAAATGGATTCCTGTTGCGCTGGTTCATCACACAGCAGCACTTCAGCCCGGCGATTTAGTAAGCGGTACGTATTTACCACTACAGTTTTCAGCTGCCACTGCTTTCTAAATACCAACTGTTAGCACAAGCGGTCCTATCTACAGGATGAATTTGGAACTATCGTTGGCGTTGCTCTAATAAGAATCGTCCTTAAGATTTGTACGAGTCAATGAGATCCTCTATATGTTTTTGGCAAGAAACTATATTCATCAGGTATCAATGTAAGCTATTCCTAATCGAATTTCGTATCTCATGGTCATGACGCCCGATATACCTCGGATATTCTTTCGAGAAAGGCTCAGTCTTAAGTATCTTTGAGCGTTGATATAATTGTGAGGCTTTTGCAGAAGAGTGTACTGCCGGTGATAATTTTTTATTGACCAATAGACTACAAGAGGTGGAAACCACGAACATGAAACTGTGAGCCAAAGGGTTGGGGTGTCACTGTACGGGTTTACCAACAGATACCAAAAGACACCTGAACTTAATTTATCGGTAATACTGGATCTTACCGAATCCGTCTGAAACCAAGAACAGTCTGAAAGGCGGTAACTGGTTCCTGACCGGTTAGTTCATTCAAGGCGTGGCTTCTTGTGTTGCTAAAAATGGGGCGCCAACAACTGCATCTTAAAAGTAGTGGGTTTTCGACAAGAGGGAGTGTCGAGCGCAGGAATCCTCGCTTCGTCGCTTCCGACATTACTGTACACTGTAATAAAGCCAAATTGTGTTTGCACTAGGGGGGGGTCGCTAAGAACTATGTGGTACACCTAATTCTAAACGTCGTTGTCCTTTTTTTCCCTTGATCGGGCCACTTGAGCTCGTGCCTATCACACATCCGATAACGCCGGACATCTTTTCGAATGCTGCAGGAATTTTCACGCTTGTATGATGCGTACTGGCAGCCACCACGCGTGCGATGCGGTTTTTGCGCCTTATCTCTAACCTCTCATTATTATGCTTCGGTGCTCTTCACACATCGAGTGTGGCTTTCCATTTCTCTTCGCAGCTACGGCATTAAAGCTCGCCGTGGAACAGACACATGCAGTACTGGCGTTACCAGTACCTCCTATGCTCCTCACAAAATACGTAAGTGTACGCTTTTGCAAGAGGGTTTCTGCACCCCGTAGAATACATGCACTGTCCTGCACAGCAAAGTATATTGCTCGTGAACTCCTTTTCAGACCGCGATTTGCCCCCTGCAAAACCACGGTAAGTTGGTGAGCTCTCGCTCTCGCTGGGATAGCCGGAGCTCGGCTGGGTGGTGTACGTACACTGAAGCGCCATCATGGTCAAAGCGATCTTTCCCCATCGGTTTTGCTAGCGTATCTGCACCTCTTCACTGGGAGCTGACAACAGTTGGCACACAGTCATCTTATACCCTCCTCTATGTGGTCGAAACTGTTTTGGAGAGACTCACAGAACAAATGAAGCAACTTGGGTCTGCTAGAGTTTCTGACTAGATTCGCACTGCAATACCACATTAGCCCTAACTTCTCTGTAACCTCTTTGAGCTAATAAGTTGAAGGTGCCAGAGTTTGTTAGCGATATTTGTAACTAAGTAACGTATTGTGCTTGCACTCAGTTTGCCGTGCTAATTAGTTCACTAACCAGTGTGCGTACTTAGTGGTAATTCATAGTGGCTTTGAATGAGAGTTGCTTAAATCGTTTTGCCTGCCCGATTTGGCAGAAAATGACACATTTAGAAAGTGCCAAACGGATGCTTGTTCGTGCTAGATCTACTAGATTCTCCACGAGGTGAACTGAGCTCACTGCCTGCTGCAGGTAAGCCATGCGAGAATTCTAGTAAGTCGTACTCGACTACGATTTGTAAATAGTCGCACTAGATAAATCGTATGAGTTACCATTGAAAGTACCAAAAGTCTGCAACGCAAAATACATGTAGGCTATCGTGACAGTCGAAGCCTCGGAAGCGACCGTGAAAGGAAAAAGACCAAGCACCTCGCCATGCACCCTACCTTCCCCAAGAGACTATCGCTTTTGGGCGGCTCGTAGAACGTGGAATATACGCCGGCGTCACCGTGGAAAGGATGGTGCCCTCTGTGATGGTCCCATGCCCGTGCTATTAATACGAGCAAGGAGGATCTTGTTTTCTATAATTGAACTGTTTGGGTTTACAAATGATAGTTGTTCAGCGGGCTGTCGTGCACTCCTGAAGTTCCCATGTCTATTGCAGCAATCTGTCTGACCACCGACCATTTGCAGCTATCGTCGGCGACCTTATGCACAACCACGAGCTTGAGCATGGTGCAGGTAACCAAGTCAACTTTTTTGCTGTCTTCTTTTCGTTGTAGCTGTCCACGGACGCTCTGTCGTGGTTGCTTCCTTGCTCTTCAGACTGCAGACTCCTGTATTTACGAGCTCCAACGCGAGTCGGGCTCTGCCATTCGCGGTCTTCGCTAGCACTGGTGGGACACTGCACGGCGAAGGAAGGAATAGGCGTACCATGGCTTATCGACAACCTACCACCTCTTCATTGCCTCTCCCGAGCTGAAGCTCGTTGTCGTGACGAAGAATCGAGTTGACGTCTCCCATGAGGCGTTGCTGTTGCTATAGGGCGTGCATCCATTGATACTGTTGTCTGTGACGTCCCTGTAATACATCGACGTGTCGGCCTTGACGGCCAACCTCGCGGTATGTATGAGCCTATCGGCGTTTTATGACTACGCGCCCAGTGCACCACGTCGTGGCGTAGAACTTCGTATACCACCATTTCAACGGAATAACGTAGCCTGTGGCTTACCTGTACAAGGTCGGTGTCGCTCCGATCAATAGCACGCTGATCGGCATCTCGAGCTACGGGCTATTACCGATTTATCTAGGCGAGAGCTCTTGGTTGTGGAATAATGCAGTTTTCTTCATTTTCCTGCAATATTGTGTTTGTACGGCGTTGTGTACAATTTGCAAGCATCGTCAAAAGAGGAGGCTCCCGTCATGGAGTTGGGAGGATTCGGCACGAACGAAAACGATGAGCTGACAGTGCTCATCAAGCTGATGGCAAGGCGTTGGTGCGTGTGTGTGTGTGTGGGGGGGGGGATATCGCGAGAAGACAATGCCAAAGGGTGCGTCTTATCGGTGGTCAGACATCTTACCTCCAAACAAGAGACATTGGAACTTACCAGTAGTTCAAATTCGATTTATACGCCTGCATTCACGAGTGGAGCAGTCTATCGAGCACAGTATATGCGCGCCGAAAATCCAACATTTCCAAATTGTCTCCACTGTAGATAGACAGTTGGGGAGTGGGGGTACGAAGCGTGGATACGATCAATCCATGGTAGATGATTCTATTTATGCTGCAAGCTTTATAGTCCTACAGAGCTATGACTTCTACGGTTGGCGTTTTCAAGCGCGGGAGAGGGGGAGGACACCACTCTGGTGTTGAGGTGGAGCTCGCTTGACCACGTGGGCTGATTTGAGAGTTAATCTGGGAGTGCCGAACGAGGAGGTGGCAGCAGGGCTTCCTAAAATGCTATCTATACGGAAGGAGCTAAGATGACGAAGAGCACAATGGTATCGTGAAGCAAAATCTGGCAAATACATAATGTTAATCATGCTAGCAGCAAAATACATAATGTGCTCCATGTTGATACCGGGAGACTAAAACTGACGGTTTAACCCGACCTAAGCACACTTTTTAGCTGCACAGACGGTATTAACTGGCTAAAACCGATGATAGAGCAGCCTTCGTAGCCTCTTATACATGGGCGATACGTACCGGACCAAAGAAGAAGAAGAAGAAAAAGAAATATTGGAAGGGGATATTCCAAATGACGGAAATATATTATGCGCTTGAAAAACAAGTGTGGAGAACACCATAATTTTTTTTTAGAAAACCCTGGGTGGCAGGGTTTATAGTTCTATCAGACTGATTAATCTGGAGCTATCACTTGTACGGTTGACCGGTCGACTCCCGAGCGCACCCTTCTCAATCACGCTCTACTTCCAAATGGAGGAAACCATCATAACAATATATGTCGTATCACACAGTAAGCAATCAGTCAATTCCTTAAGGGCTGACAACTCCCAGGAATATGAGATGAGAACTACTCGAAGAATAAGTCCCAACTAGAATATGAAATAGGACGATTCACTCTCAGGGCCCGCCGCTGAGTCCCCACCTACTTGAACTTGAACTTTGACGGGAACTCCTGCGCCGCTAGTCGTGCTTGAAGCCCGTCTGGATGTTGGCCTCCGAGCCTCCGGGCATCCGACGGGATTATATTCATCTCGGCGGGCTTGTCCGGTAGCCCCTTTTCGTCGCCAGGCGATTTCTTCCACTTCAGGCACTTGAGCCATTTGAGGGTAGGGGTGTGTGTGTGTGGATTATGTTATTGCTATCACTTTATCTCTCTCGCATCTCATGATCGCACGCCTGATCTATCTTGACTTGAGTATTATGTGGGGTACAATTGATCCAATCGCGGCATCCACGCATCATTGATTACTTGGGTATCGCCTGGGCACCTTCAAGGAACTTCGTCGAGTATTGCTCATCATGGTCGGTTGGCTTGGTCGGTCGCAAAACACTGGGCCTGAGTATAGTTGAGTCGGTTGCTTGGTGGGTACAGTCGGTGAGTTTCTGTTCTCACACGTACTCTTCTTTGGATGTCGCACTTTGGCCCTCGGATGTACTGCACTTGTTTTCTTCTTTGCGCACTTCGGATCTTGGACTTCGGTCATCGTTCGGACGTTAATTCGCGGTTAGGTGTCTGCTTGCTGGGTTTCATGCCCGCCGAGTCGCTTCGTGCCCGCTCGCGTCACACCGGCAGTTCTGTCGGCTTTGACCAATCAGCTGACGGCGCTGTTTGGAAGTGACAATAGTGAGAAATTGGAATTCACATTGTGTCAATTCGTCATCACTATCAGCATCTCCAACGGAGAGAGTGGCCGCACCATTGTCAGATAATGTCTGGGCGCTCATCGTATATTCTGTCGAATTGTGCAACGTGTTCCATGGTTAATATTTTTGGTTGCATTGTAGTTTGACATGCCGACACACTCACCCAGCCAAACCTACTACATCAGGCCTAGCCCGGGCGGTTCTAACACTTCGATCTCAGAGTTTCCCGGAGCCCGAATGTCCGCATTGTACTCAACCCACTGTCGTTTATCCATTTTGCATAGGTTTTTGTACTCAACCCACTGTCGTTTTATGCATTCCAGCTACAACAAATACCACATCTCATTACATAAGAAACACGCCCACCAGTACTTGAAGTTTGGTATTCAAGTCAAATATTTTATCCAATTGTACGCCTGCATTTACATGTGTGGACGGAACGCCGTCTAGTATTTTATCCAATAGTACGCCCTTGTTTATTGACTGGACATCCATGCCACCTATTTAGCACCAACGCCTCCTCTGCTTGTTACTCTTAAAATGGCGCCTCAGCGCTCCTATCCAATATACAAGAAGCGAAAAGCCATCGCGAAAGCTGTCCGACCTGCGGCAATGCAACTCGAGATTCCCCGGCGAACGCTCCGCGACTGGGTTGAAAACAAGGAAAACATCGACACATTCAATGATCACCACACAAGCAAGACTCTGAAAGGACAGGGGCCAAGGGCATTATCCGTTTCGTACATGAACTGATAGCTTTCATGAAAGATGTACGACGTGAAGGGGAGGTAAGCCTGCCAGCACGACCGTAGCTTTTGCGTTTATCGTATAACCTAAAGGCGGTTTTGTGCTTTAGTATTAGTACATGTGCACAGGCCTCATTATGCAGTATATGAAAGCGCAGCAACCACAGTGGCTGCATGACTATATTGCTACCAAGGATATTCATGAACAAGTATTGAGCACTCTGATGAGGCTCTGCCAGCGATTCGCAGCACGGTAATACACCTTTTGACTTCGTTAAAAATGCTTTCCATATAAAGCAAAAATATTACACATGACAGGAAAACCCGCCCAATGATTTGATTGACTAAAATACACAGCCTTGATACAAAGTACACCCAGTCTTTCATGAGATCAGCAAGAAGAGCGTTTGGATAAATCTCAACAATGATATTCTGTGGTATGGCTTTCTTTATACTTTTGACTATGATCTCCATTTCCGGCTCTTTCCAAGCCTTAATCGTTCGCGCGAACGATAACTTGATTCTGCTTTTTACGCTTCGCGGCTGCCTTCTTACGCTCCTCCTCCGTTGCCTCGGTACTGGTGGCATTGTTCTGATGCAACTCGACCCTTTCGTTAATGACGCAAGCGCACTCCTCGCTGCACACACATTCACCGTCGCAAAAACACTCTTCCCAGCACTGACACTGCTCCCAACAAGCAGATTCTTCCTCCAGCCCTCACAGCAGACTGCATTGACACTCGCCCCGGCTCTGGCACTACTTCTCACACGCGCACACCCCCACCAACCCCCACGGTGCACACTTCTCAGTTGTGGCTGTGCTGCGTCCCACGTCTGCAGTGACTTTTGTGGACTTGCGGGTCTCGGCCACCCAGAGCGCCGTGCTTTTTTTCTTGAGGTGCTTCATGACCCCGACGTCCGAAGGTTGGCTGACGGCGGTGCTGTTTGCAGGTAGCCAGCACACCAGCGCCGACGTCTTTTTGGTCACTACGCCTATATCCTTTTTCGAAACGTGCGTGTCGAAGATATCAAGGAGGAGTACCGATGGAGCGTCCATTTCGTACTGCAGCAGCTCACGAACGTAAAGCCCTAAGGTAAAAAGCTTCCAATTCTTTTTGTTACTCGTGCTATGCCTGGAGGTTCTGTCAAAAGAGATGAGTTGAAGATGTATCTGGATGGACATGTCCACAGTGCAGGAAAACGGATGGACTCAAGAGAGGGGCCGATTTCTCTGTCGTTGTCTGTATACCACGGCAACATATTGACGAGTCCGAGAATGCATGGTTCAACGCTGCGCTGCGTGGCCTGAATACATATCACTGAAAGGCTGGGTTTTTCGAGTTGTTTAGTAAGGCATCCACATAAATACTATTTTACTTCTATTCTAGTTTGCAATTTTTTCCTGCTACTTACTCACCGGCTTACCAGTCAGCATACATACAGTTAGTTAGTGTAAGGTATTTTTATTAACAGCAAAACACCCCACACTATTGGCAAACCAAATCGGTAGGGGTGCGCCACCAATTGCGGTGCTCCAAGATAACAGAGGAAACGCTGGATAACGGCTCCATCTACAGCGGGTGTAGGGGTGGACGCCTACCCTTGTACCATGGCTTCATTTTGAGATACTGACATCAATGTTGATTAATTGCGCAATGGTACCATCGTTATCGTCATGATTTTCCCCGTTCGGTCGGCACGTTGTAATTGGTTATTACATTCGGGATGTTGTACGAATGCTGTTGATAGCAACTTGTTGCATACCGATTCATTCGTCTAATGCATGGATCGGGCCGAGGGCCCTCCGCTCGATAGCGGTCAGGCATGAGCCTCACCCTCGCTTTGACCTCTCCCCACCAACATGAGACGCGTTCGCAAGGGTTACTGCCACGGGCTTCGTTGCCATGTCGTGAGAAGTGTCGCCAAAAGGTCAGCACCGGCAATACTAGCAGCGACAGATTGATTCAGCGATGACCTGTACTGTAATGGGCCAACTCTGTGCCCACTACCTCGGCTTACATGTTAGCGCACGTGTACGAGGAAGCGTAGTTTGCTTAAACTTAGATTAACTATACTTTCGTCCGAAAGTATAGATTTACTAAAATAAGAGAAGCTAAAAGCCGTTTTGGGTTAAAATGAGAACTGTTATTTATGATTTATGTCTGGACTGGGTTTCCTCCTAAAAACTGATATCCTATATGAAAGGTATTCTGCCATTCGATGGCTGTCAGAACCCTGCTAATCTAATTGGTAGAAAGGAGTGCTTATCTACCAATAGGAAGCCTAAATGCATACAGACTAGTGGTCTGCAAAGTGTAACCATTGGTGTGTCTTACACCAACGTTCGAGAACCCTCCATGTAACCAAGTAGCTACGTGGTAGCCACTTGCGTGTAACCCAAGTAAACCCCCCCCCCCCCCCCCCCCCCCCCGTTAAGCGGCCGTTCGGACGTGTTTGGGGTTCTGAGCAGGTGTGCGATACGATGGCGGAGGCGGTAGTGCGTGTGGTGTTTGTGCGTCGAAGAGGACTTCGCGCAAAAGCAAAGTGCCCGAGTGGATGGCACTTTGTCAATCTTGGAACGTCATTGTTGAGAACTTCAACAAAGACGTGAAAGCTTACCGCGCCCGCATCACTGCGGCGCAACAATGCTTCGAGACTATCTCGAGACGTCATATGATCGATCACCTCCATAATGAAGCTATGGAGGCGGGTATTCCGTGCGCAGTTCCCTTTGGAACTGCGTGTTCACACTGCCTCCCTGGTGCAGAGCGTCTCCCCGAGCGAGATCTCGCCGGGTACACGACTGTGCGTGTACCTGCTCAACTGCGTGATCTCCGCGCTCAACTTGAACGCCGTGATGAACGTCGTGACACTCCGAGTGTCAGCGGTGATCGCAGCGCTCGTGCAGGCGTTACGCTTGCACTCTCTGGGCTTCGTACGCCCCCACCATTTCCGGAACGTCCTCCATCAGGACGTTCTGCGGTTCCCATGTATCTCGGTGGGGAGGAAATCCTCTCCAACGAATACGAAGACGAGCCTGATCTCGGTTCGTCTTTGGGGGTTCATAGCCCACGATTCGCTCGACTATCCACCGAGTCGAGCCGCGCGCATCGCGCAGTGGTGGCGGCGGGGGCGGAAAGATACCCCTCGTACGGTCAACCCCAGGTTGACCGTGACTCTCGCGCTCTACACGATCGTGTAGCCGCTCTGGAACTGTTCCAGAGCGGGGAGTTTGCCCAGCCGCAACAAGAGCTGCGCTATCAGAAGGCGCAGGTTGCGCAGGCCGCTCAGACCGCGTCGAACATCCAAGTGGAACTTGGAACGCAGGTCGTGAGGCTCCACGACCGTGTTGCCGCCCTCGAGAAGCTGGCTTATGCCGCTTCGTCGTCCTCTGCGAGCCATCAAGGTTAGATGACTCGTGTTGCGTGTACGGCTTCAGCCGCCCGACGTAAAATGTCGGGTGGAACCGCATGCTGGACGGTATGTCCAACGTATACGCGTTGCCATGCCGTTCAAGCACTGTGAACGGACCGATGAAGCGCGGAGCAAGCTTACTTGCATCTCTAGGCAGGTTCTGAGTAGCTAACAGAACTAATGAACCCTTTTCGAATTCATTTGTGTTGCCCCTGCCAACATTGTCAGCGTTCAGCTTCTGTCTATCCACAGAAGCTGCTATCGCGTCCTGGACAAACCGTATTACGGCTTCTCGGCGTTGGACAAAGTCCATTGCTTGCGTGCTGAATGGTTTGTTCAGCACGGCGTTCTTCCCCGCAGCAGGTCCGACCTGTGTGCTGTCTGTGCCCTGCACAGATGTGTTCATCTTCGCGACAGGCCCGGCCTGTGCGCCGTCTGTTCCCTGCACAGACGTGTTGTTCTTGTCCGTCGTCTCGTTCCCGGAACGTGACGCAGCTTGTCTTCGTGTCGTCATCGCTGATACTGTGTCGGTATCAGCGCTCTTCTGCGGTTGTTCGGATGCAACCGTAGATCCTCCCCACTTAAGGAGGAAGCCACCATTCCGAGTATGCTCGGAAGGCGAGGATGCCGCATTGCATTCACGTAGAATGGTGTATGCCCTGTCGAGACATGCACCGAGTTGTTGATGGCAAACTCTGCTATCGACAGACAGTCGCTCCATTGATGGAACGAGTGTGCGTAGCTCTTCAACAGGTCGCCGAGCACGCGATTCACGCGCTCGGTCTGACCGTCTGTCTGCGGATGGCCCGCAGTCGACATCGACAATTGTGTACCAAGAAGTGTAAACACTTCTTGCCAGAACCGCGCTGTGAAGCGTGGGTCACGGTCCGACACAATGTCGAGCGGCATGCCATGGTGTTCAAATGAACACCATGTCTACAAACAGTCGTGCTGTCTGTACGGCTGTCACCTCAGCTGTCACTGCAGCAAGATGCACCATCTTGCTGAATCGGTCTACAAAGACCACGACACCAGTCCTCCGCTTACTGTCAGGCAGAAGACCAAAGACAAAGTCCATAGAGATGGACTGCCAACACTCCGACGGTGTCGGAAGTGATTGAAGCGGAGCCTGCGAGAACGCAGCAGGCTTCGCGCGTTGACACACCTCGCAAGCACGTACGTACTTGCGCACCCACTTGTACTGGTGATTCCAGTAGAAGTCACGCGTGAGAAGCACGTATGTCTTCTCACGACCAGGATGCCCTGCCGCAGGGGCATCGTGGTACTCGTACATGATCCACATCCGCAGATCATAGTCGATCGGCACGACGATGCGAATCACCTCGTCGTCCACTGCGCTGTATAGCAGCAGTCCTTCGTGCACACGATAACGATGTGCACGAGCTCGAAGGTGTGGTGCCAACTTCCGACGCGCCTCGTCGGAAGGTGCTGAGGCGTAGCTCAGCAACTGCTTCGCGTCTGCGTCACTCGCATACAAGGCCTTCACGTCGTCGATCAGCGACGACGACGGAGCACTCACACGCTTGACGCCAATCCGATTGGCGTCGGCTGTCTTCACAGCATAATCTGGCCGAAGTGACAATGCGTCGGCCACGACGTTCAACCTTCCGGGTTTGTATTCAACCCGGAAGTCGTACTCTGCGAAGAACGACAACCATCTCGCCATCTGTTGCAAGATGTGCGGCGACTTCACTGCAGTTCGCAGTGAAGCGTGGTCGGTGTAGACCACAAACGGTCCACTCCCAAGTAGATACACTGGGAACTTCGCGAGTGCATACTTCCTGGCAAGGAGCTCCTTGTCATGTACGGGATAGCTACGCTCAGCTGGCTTCAGCTGACGCGACTGATAGTAGACCACACGGTCACGACCCTCGTGATCGTGTTGCATCAACGCGCATCCGATCGCAAAGTCGGATGCGTCACACACGACGTGGAATGGACGATTTTGGTCAGCCACTGCCAAGATCGGCGCTTCGGTCAAACCCTGCTTGACTGCATCGAAGGCCTGCTGACACTCAGCAGTCCACTTCCACTCAGCTTCCTTCTTAGAAGCTGCGACAGCGGGCGAATCTTGCCCAAATAGTTCTCAACGTACTTGCACAGGTACGTTTCAAGCCCAAGGAACTGCCTCAGTTCCTTGACATTGGATAGCGTAGGCCATTCACTTATCAGTCTGACCTTCTCTGGGTCAGGGCGTACGGCGTTCTTCCCGACGAGACACCCGAGAATGGGTATCTCGCTCGCCCCAAAGATACACTTCTTCAGGTTCGCATAGAGCTTATGCTTACGCATGAGCCCTAGCAGCTTACGGAGGTGCTCCTTGTGCACCTCAACGTCAGTCTTCCCGTTCACAGCCCGGCTGTGAACGAACACATCGTCGAAGTAACTCGGTGCGAAGTCGCGCACCGAGCGCAATAGATGCGTCACGCATCTATTGAAGGTAGCAGGGGCATTCTTCAGTCCCTGCGGCATTACGAGCCACTCCCAAAGCATGCCGCTTGGAGTGCTCACCGCCGTGAGAGGGATGTCGCTCTCACGCATCAGGATCTGGTAGAATCCGTCTCGCAGATCAAGAGCACTGTAGGTGGTGCTCTTGGCCATCGAATCGATGATCGCATCTTTTTGTGGTATCGGCATCTGCGCCGGTATCGTCCCATCGTTCAGCTTGTTGTACGCATGAACGATGCGCCATCCGCCCTGTGGCTTCTTGACACAACGTTGGTGCACTGTGCGGGGACTTCGATTCCCGCACTTGCCCTGCCTGACGACGACTCTCGAAGAAGTCGTCGATCACCTTCACTTGATCTCGCTGCAGTGGCCACTGCCGCGTCACACAGTACTTCGTGCCTAGCACGAGGTCAATCTCGTGCTGTATTCCCTTGTCCTGCGGAAGCTCCGCAGGAATCTCGTCCGGGAGCACATCCTTGTGTTCCCGCAAAACATCGTAGAAGGGACTTGCCTTCAGCGAGTCCCAGCTCTGCCCGTCGAAGCGCTCCTTCTTCGTCTTCGCACTGAGAGTGTCCTCACTCTCAGTGGTACTCGCAGCATGGAGTTGCCTCAACTCCTCCACTTCGCTCATCATCCTTTCGAGATCCGAAAGGATGCATATCTGTTCGATGCGTCCATCGTACAGGTCCTTCGCGAAGCGCATACAGCTCATGGCTGGAAGCGACGTCAACTCAGACGCACTCGTCGGAGGATTCTCCAATTGCATTGACTGGTACAGGAGACTATTACGGGTCCGTGTCAAGACGTTTAACGTCTCGACACTCGACGTCGCATCCGATGTCTGCCCGGCAGACATCTCTTGTAGCGTCTCGGTCCCGGACCGAGACTTGCGCAGCTTGTGTTGCTTGCGCTGTCGTTTCTTTTTGTGGAGCCTGGCTCCACTTGTTCCTCGTCCAGGTCCAGCCTTGGACGGGTTTCCGTTGTCATAACCGTCGGCGGGTTCTTTCCGCGGACGCACACAATCAAGCCCGGCTTGATTGCATATAGCTTCTTCGTGCAGCCCGGCTGCACGTGAGCACGCCAGCTTTTCCGGTGTTGGACGTTTGCAACCGCCAATACTGCTTGCCGCGTCATCAACTCCCGGAGTTGATGCGCTTTTGACACCTCGACGCCTTGCGGTGGAGCCTTCCGTGATTTTGGAACAAATCACGGCCGTGTCAACTCCCGGAGCTGACACGCCGACTTTACAGCTACTGCTTGTAGCTGAAGTCTCTTCCATACTTAATCGATCAACTCCCAGGGTTGATACGCGCATTGAAGTAGGAATGCTTCTCAAATCTGATTTCTGATTTGAGACAGACTCAACGACTGCCTCAGTCGTTGTGACTTGTGTGTGGGCACCGGAGGCTGCAACACACGGTGCTGCCTCAACGGTGTGATTGGTTGCACCTTGCGGTGCACGCGCGACACTGACAGGGCCATCGCTCTCTGTCGCGTTGCGTCCGAAGCGTACAAGCGTACGCTTCTCCCAGTTGGCCACTGGATCATGCCGTGCAAGCCACGGCATGCCCAACACCAAGTCAAACTTATCGTCTAAGTCTAAAACGATAAGGTTCTCCACAAACACCCAGTGTTTGTACGAGAAGCGCACGCGTACGACGCGCTTCTCAGTCCTCACGGTGACACCCGTTGACAACCGCACTTCCAACACACTTCGAGGTGTGTCTACATCCTCGAAGTTCAGCTTCGGTAGACTTTGCTGTCGAACAAAGTTGTTCGACGCACCCGAGTCTACCAGAGCACGAAGAGAGTTCTCTCTCTTCGACCTTATTTTCAGGATGACAAGATTTGGCTTGTCTTCTTGCTTCTTGCAGTGAGAGTCTCTCTCACTGGGGGCTGCAGTCTTCAGTGTCGCGTGTCCGTTGTAGACACGCGTGACTGCACTACCAGTAGGGCGCCCCGCACCTACTGGTTCCGCGCGTTTTTGGATTGATCGCGGCGATGCCCGGCTTCGCCACGTCGGCCCCCGGCCTTGTGCACAGCCGCTGTGCACTCACGCGCATAGTGTCCGGTGTATCCGCATCGGAAACACCGCACGCTACTGTTGTTCCGCTGCTGGTGACCAGCAGCCGTAGCGTTCGAGAGGTCCATAGGTTCCGGACCTCCCGTTCTCATCACCGGACGTGCCATCCTCGGCACGTTCACATGCAATTTAGCCTGCCGCAGGTTAAATTCCTCTTGTATGGCAAGGGTGATCGCAGCTTCGAGAGTACTTGGGTACTCTCGGAAGAGGTAGGTCTTGACGGGACCATCCTTCAAGCCCTTCATGAACGTGACGACCTTGGTCGCCTCATCCATCGGGTTGGTCACGATGTTCGAGACCAAGTACCGCGCACGTTGGGCGTAAGCATGAACATCATGCTTACCTTGCTGCAGGTCGAGGAACTCAGCCCTCGACCGGAACTCGTTCTTAGGAGGCTCACACGCTTGTCTGAGCTCCTCCTTAAACTCCGCGTATGTGCCGAAGCACGTAGCGCCTGTGAGCCGGCGTCCATACGCCCAGATCCTCGCTCGTCACGGCTACCGATCGGCTACAACGGGGTTGTGCTGTCTTTCGATGGTTCAGCTAAAACAGAAACGCATGGTGGTTATGGCAGCTGTTCGTGGATTTTGTGGCGCCTGCCTGAATGGACAATAGTGACCGCTGCGAGTGCTTTCCTCGAGTCAACTACCGTAAACGTCACTGAGTACACTGGCATGAGCCAAGGGGTGAAGGCGGCGATCGATAACAACATCGACGAATTGATCATCGTCGGAGACTCTCGGCTCGCAATCCAGCAATCCCTAGGGGTGATCGCCTGTCGGAAGGAGACGCTTCAAACTCAGCTGAACAACCACAAGGAACTCACTGCGAAGCTTCGCAGCGTACGGTAGTGCGCGACTACAACGCAGCAGCCGACTCACTAGCAACGGAAGCCCTGGAGTCGAAGACATCACGACAAGTTCGAGACCCAGAACGACTATTGGAACGACAAGGACACAACCGGATCCATCAGGTTATCTACGAACCCTCGTCGAACACAGTCGAAGTCCCAGACACCAGTGATAGTCTAGACGTTGTTCACAGTCTACGTGCGAGTTTTGGCCTACAGTGGAAAACTTTCGAAAATTTCGTGGATTCTGACTTCGAGATTGTATCGGTCATGACAAAACGACAAGCGAACGAACCATCGCAGCGCACACCAAAAGCTTCACGACACGCTGGGAAGGCGAGTGGTGTACCTGGCGATGCTACAGAGATGAATACAGGCGACCAGTCGACCAGCGATGCTTCGAGAGGGAACGCGAAGGAACCGTCGCCAGCAGCGTTAGCAGCGCCTGCCTGCGATGATAGGGCTATCCCGACATCTGGCGACGCTTCGGGCGAACCATCGCAGGCCAATGGTGAACCATCGATAACCTTGAACGAACAGTCGCAAGCACCATCCGCGTCCGACGTGGACCCAGTCGCTGTGCAAGCAGAGCGACGACGTCGAATAGCCGTAGCGCAAAGCGAAGAGGCCCGATGGAGGAATATCAAGGCCGTGTTGACAGGTGACACGGAAAATCTTAGCTACCGCGAAGCGAGAGATGCGTGGAAATGATCTGACAAGTTCGTGCTAACTGAAGACGATATTCTCTACTACGCCGAACCAAACCATCGCAGGGCACTGGTCAGGGCGAGGGACTCCAGCTACGCTTAGTGGTGCCCACGACGATGGTCCAAGAAGTGTTGCAGAATTGTCACGACTCGCTAGAAGGCGGTCACCAAGGTGTGGTGCGAACTTACCAAAGAGTGAAGAAGGATTACTACTGGAGCGGCTTGTATTCGGGCGTCGAGAAACATGTCAGGTCGTGCTCAGACTGCAGTACGAGCAAGAGCCGTCCGCAGCTACGCGGGTACTCACCAGGCAACATCTTAGCAGAGCGACCGTTCCAGATTGTGTCAATGGATTTTGTGATACCGCTGCCGAAGAGTCGAAGAGGCAATACGGCTTTGCTTCTGTTCCAGTGCGCGTTCGCCGGGTACGTCATTGCCAAGGCGATGGCAGACACGTCTGCGCTAAAAGTGGCCCAAGCATTCGAGGAGTGTGTGTATCGACGTTTCGGTGCTCCGTCGATGATTCGACATGACCGTAACCCACGCTTCATGAGCGAAGTGCTCCAAACCTTCGCCGATATGATGCAGGCGCGGTCGAGAGCGACACTGAGCTATCGCCCACAAGCTAACGGCCAGCAGGAGCGGTCAGTGAAGTCAGTCATGGCGTCGGTGAGGGTTTATGTTGAGGATCCGCTGCAACAAGACTGGGACGAGCTGGTGGAACGATTGATATTTGCAATCAACAATTCCATGGACACGACGCGTAAGGAAACGCCGTTCTATCTCGTGCATGGTTGGGATGCGAGGTTCACACTGAGGGCGATGTCAACGTCGATGAGGCGAGGCTTCGGAAAGCAGTCGGATGCCCGGGCATGGAGAAGAGAAGCTAGCAGACAGCAGGAGATAGCACTCACAATGGCAAAGGAATACCAAGCGTCGGAAAAGGAGAAAAGAGCGAAGAAACATAACGACGCGCTAAGTCGGATGGAGAAAGCTTCTCTTCGACATGGGGAGCCGATCGATACGTCGGGCGATGGTTCGAGTGGCCAAGCAAATGATACAGGAGCAACCCGACCGAATGCGAGGCCTCTCTTCGAAGTTGGCAGTCGTGCATGGCTGTACATGGGGCGAGTGAAACCAGGCTTGGATAAGAAAGTCGCACACTTGTGGCATGGCCCGTTCCGCATCAAGGCGAAGATGGAGGAGTTCGCTTACGAGTTAGAGCTTCCCGATCGCCGACGGTATCGATTTCACCCGGTAGCGCACGTGCCGAGGCTCAAGCCAGTGACGGAGTTCGAATACAGACCGACGATTCGTCTGGCGCCAGAAGTGGAGGAGAAGCATCGCACCGACTTCGATGAGGAGGTACTGCCAGAGGACAGTTGGGAGCAAGAACCTGCGACGGATGAATTCGAGGTTGAAGCGATTCTAGATGATTGTGTACCAGTGTCGACGGGTACCGAAAGACCGGTGCGCGAGTTCAAGATCAAGTGGGCTGGTTACGACGAACCATCGTGGGAGCCTGTATCGAACCTGTCGTGCGAAGGATTGCTGTATGACTACCTCCTCGAGCGCAAGAGGGATCGACGTTTGCAAATAGTCCAAGTGGCTGACGAGGTGTAGCTAAACTTCGCCCGTGATGGTGACCTGCCTGTGGGGTACCGCAGCCCACAGTAACAGACGAAGAGAGTTACTACGACGCAAGATGAACTGCCTGTGGGGCAACGCAGCCCACAGTAGCAGACGAAGAAAGTTACTGCGCACTACAAGACCGGTGTGCGTGAGGCGGTGCAGCCCACATGAACAGATGAAGAATTACTGCACCACAAAAAAAACAAAACGATTGCGTGTTACATATGAAACGAGAAAAGGAAAGAGAAACCACGCGAACACGCTGGACTACGAATGGAGAAGGATCGTCGGAGTGATGTAGATCGATGCGAGACAACATAGTGGTGACGTTGGAAAGCGTTCCGACGCTCAAATCTCGGTAGCAGTCGACACGACACCCGCAGAAGTCGGTGTGGCGCCAGTGGAAGTCAACGTAGCCGCAGCAGAGACCAGCAAACCCAAACTCGACGCTGGTGGAGTGTCGCGGGTGGACGTGGTAGTCGTCGCCGCCGACGAAGTGCCTGACGCCTCACCTTGCGAAGCTTCGTGACCAACAGGAGGTCGGTTCCAGTCGCGGTCCCAGCCAGCTGCGACCTCCCGCGGTGCCACACAGTCATCGTTGACGATACTCGGACCGACCGACTGCGGTGTCTGGCTATGGGGCACGAAGATGCAGACCGTAGGGTTGCACGGCAAGAAAATCGTGTTGAACGGGTGGCGATGCGGCTGCTCCATCTAACAGTTGCGCCACGGTTCCGCTGCGTCCAGAGCCATGACGGAAGAGATCCAATCGTCGCTGGAGGGCACCCAGGGCAAGTTTTCCAACGACATGACAGGGACGGAAGGTTCGAAAATCAACTCGGGAGGGAGCTCTTTGACCCCTTGGCCTTGTCCTGTTCGTCGACCAACCACTCGCTCTGGAAGCTCCGCTTGTGGTGGATCCAGAGCACGTCGGCGTGTTGCTTGCGAAATTTGATGTACTCCTTCCACTACTGGAGAATCGCCTTGACCACCTCCTTGTTGAACGACGGATCTCGGAACATCGCACGGATCATCCGTTCGACCGCAGAATTCGCTACCCAGTGGTGGCGCTCCCACAATGCAATGGCCAGAGTTGTGTTGCTAGTCTGGCCACGCAAGCGTCGCCAGAGGTGAAAATAACGAAGCGTGAGTGGAGCGCGGCGCGAGATGACCATGCCGATATCCAGGACTGAGCTGTCGAAGATGCTTGAACGGTCGGGCAGCGATCGCAGGTAGGCCTGAAATGGGTGGTTGGCGTCAGCGAAATTAGCGAAGGCGATGATGCCCTCGATGCTGCATGGGGCGACGGCTTGACCACCAATCGGCGTCGGAACACGCGCGCAGATGATCGCGAACCAGCAGCGTTGAGCAGCTCTCTTGTGAAACCTGAGGTCGACGATCGGATTGGTAGACGACGGAAGCTTCGCAAACGAGCGCACGATGGGCTGGACACCGTGGACAGGCACCGGAATGTCTGACGACGGAATGGTGCTGCGAGGGTCGAACCCAGGAGTGAATGTCGACACAATGACCACGCCGGGTCGAGAGCGCGTCAAGGGAGCAGCTGAAGTGTCGCTGGGTGTATGAAGCGGCGCTTGACTCGGCACTGGAATGAGACCAGCGGCCGGCGATGCTTCGCTGGACATCCGAATGACAGGACCAGAACCAGGGGTGAGAGATATTACGCGGCCGGATGATTGCGAACTTGTGACTTCCTGGACCGGCGAATCAACTGTGACGTCTTCGGTCTTCTCTTCTACATCGCCGCTAGATGGAACAGCGGGCGACCGCGAACCTTCGTCACCCGAAGAGATCTCAACGACTTCGGACTCTAGGCCCAGAACATCGCTGTCCGAGGCAGACTCCTGTTCAGCGAGCAGCGACGACTTGAACTGCGAGCGCTGGGATGACTGGCGCGAGGGTGTTGCGCGCTCGCGAGGACTTAGGTCGGAGAGAGAAGCAGGAGAGTGAGCCGAAGCCGGCATGGACGAAGAAGCCGCTGCGTGAGATGGAACCGAAAACATCGACGACGGATACAAATGCAGACCGACCTTGACGGATGTACCAGCGACGGTTCCCGACCCGGTCACGGAGCTCGTCCTAAGAGCGGAACCCTCGCCAGGACTAGCCGCACGTCGCGCGACGATGGAGACATCCGTCGGAGCAGGTTGCGATACAGTACGCGCACCACGAGAGTCACCAGTGCTCAACGACGCTTGAGCAGGCCCTTGTGTCACGGCGAGCGATGGTCCAGACGCAGCTGTTAGCGACGCTTGACCGGCTGCTAGCTCGCTTCGAGGAATGCAGGATAAGTGTGAGTTTCACCAAGAGCCTGTTTATCAAGTCCAAGGTGAATTTCCTATCGCACGAAGTGTCGCGAGTTGGCATTCGAGCTGATCCGAAAAAGATGCAAGCAATAGCGGCGCTGCCGTTTCCGACGTCGAAGTAGGGCATGCAGTCATTTGAACTACTACGGCCGATTCATTCAAGACTTCGCTGTCTACGGTGCTGCGCTGTACCAACTAAAAGACGGCGATTTCGACGGGGGTGATCTCTCAGCTGTGAAGGCATCGTTCGCGATGCTCCAGACGAAGGTAGCGGAAGCGCCGATATTCGACATTTCGACCGCAGCCGGGAGGTCCACATCATGCTCTTCGCAAATGTGTGGGCGCTAAGTGCTACACAACTTCAGGAACACGAGTCGACGCTTCACCCGGTGTTGTTCCGGGGTCGCGTGCTGAAGGACGCGGAGATGAACTATCACCCTGCGGAGAAAGTATTCTCGCCTTGCTGTTGATGCTGAAGGCGTGCTTCTCGACGCTCGCTGGCAAGCGTATCAAAGTGTACACGCGGTTTTCTACCCTGGAGTGGCTGACCAAGTCGAAGACACTGTTCGGGCGAGCTGTCCAGTTTGCTGTCATGCTATCGCCGTGGCATCTGGTGATCGAGAAGGTGCCAGAAAGGACGCCATGTTTGCTCAACTTCTACAGTCGTCGGTGACAAGCTTCGTTGACCTCGAAGACTCGCTAGCCCCGGTGGCGCCGCCGACTCGAGGCTCAACGACGGTTCGAATGGACCCTGCGTTACTAGGCGCTGCAACGCTGGGGATGATCGGTGACGGCGAAGGGCTCGATGGAGCAGCAAGAGCTGCCGGCGAACCCCGAAGCCGCGGGTCTGTCGTCTTGAACGCGGGGCGATCCTTGGGAGGAACCGCAATCGGACCCGACGCCGCACGCCGCTTCTTGGCCGGCTTGGTCTTCCTCCAAGCCTTGGGCATACGCAGACCGCGACGCTTCGGGGGACTCGGATCGCTGGCGATGCCGGGAACGTCGGCGAGCCCAGCGACAGTGACGACGCTTCGAGTCTTCAGAGTCGCTTGATGGGCTTGGCGACGATTCACTTGAGCTTCTGGCACGGTGGAGTTGGCGACGCTTGCCCGGCTTCTTGGCGTGATGCACCGCCTTCGCGATGTTCACCTCGAGCGGCGTCGACACCCCCGCTGCTGCGTCCAATTGCTGGAGCTGAGCGAGAGCGTCGCGCGTCGACTGGTCCAAGTCCAAGATGTCAAGGTTAATATCACCAGACGCGATACCTGTTAAGAATGAAACATAGCCGAAGTCAGGGACCGTCCGCTGCCAAGCAAGATGCATGACAGAGGGGGAAACGAACCTTCAGTGGCCAGCACGAGGGTGTCAGCATCCATCGCGCGAAGATCCACCTGCTGGCGAAGTATGCCGTTGGATCGAGTCAGTCGGTGGATCCGGTCGCGTTGCACCACAACCTTCGACTGCAGCGCCTGGACATCCGATGAGTCGCTGTTGATGAGGTCCGAGAGTAGTCGACGGAGCTTCGACGTCTGTTTGGCGTTGGCAACCACCTTCGCTTTGAACACTTCACGCTCACGCTGGACCTGCTTCTGGATCGAGAGGTTGAATTCTTGAATGGACTTAATGAACTGTCGAAGCTTCTCGGTGGTCTCTGTGTTGGCGTCGAGCGACGCTTGGGCGTCCATGCATCGGCGGAGATGCGCCGCGTCAGAGTCCTAGGCACGTTTGAGCTCCGTCTTCAGCTCTTCAATTTCAGCCGTCGCTTGACGAGCGAACAACTCGGCGTTCTAACGAAGACCAGTCTGCGTGAGCAGCTGAACCTCCAACGCCTGACGGCCTGCGTACGCCGAGTCCAAGCGCGCCCGGAGCTTTCCAACGTCGCTTGAAGTGTTGAAGACTTGCTCAGTGCCAGCAGTGATGGCGGAGCCGACTTCCTCGACAGTCTGGGCGCGATTGAACTGGTCCCAGAAGCCTTGGTCGTTCGAACGTGGACGCTGAACCATCACACGGACCAGAACCTCCGTCACCGACGCAAGTTGGGTCGCAGATATAGCCAAGTTACGGTCCGAGGCAGCAGTTGCAACCTCATCGACGATGTCGCGCAGGGCCTCCTCGCTGACGCCAGGAAGAGCCGACTGCGTAGTAAAGGCGTGACTGATGACGGATGAAACTTCAAGCGCTGCTGGCGATGCTTTTGGGAGGACCTTGAACACCAGCAGTGAGTACTAGAAGCGTGTCGGAGCGGCCTCGAACAGCGGCATCACCGCGCGGTGGCGCGGAGTCATCGTCGGGTAGCTGAACAACATCAACATGAGCGAAGGAACAAACGGCAGTAAGGTGCGATGGTCCAAGACTTACCGGGGACGACGACGGTGACATATACCCAGTCAAGTCGAGAGCTCGTGCAGCGGTGCGTCGAATGAAGCCGCTCATGGTGGTAGACGCCGAAGTTGCCGAGACGCTCACCAAGTGCCGTGGATCGTGTCTCGCCAGGGGCAGTTGTGATATAGCGGATCGACTGTCAGCCACGGCTCAAGTCAGGAACCATCGCAGGGGTCTTTCCGAGATCCCTCGTGGCCTTTTGGGCCAATCGGCACCCGCTGCGACGGTTCATATGACAAGGAGGCGTCACAATGGTGTGGACCATACGAGACCGGACACCGACTGGTTGTGGCCGTCCGGATGGGATGCACGGTATATCCGGACTGATTTCATTTGATATTTGTATAGAAATATAAGAGGGATAGGATTAGAAAAGAATAAGGGCCGATGGGCTCTATAATGACAGAGCAGAATTTTCCCTGAAGCACTCCAGTGATCAAGCGTCGAGGTAAGCACCTTACACTTAGTAGCTTTACAGGGTATGCCTACCAGCGAACAGCGACCTTCCTGGAGTTAGCGTTCGTTACTGGTCAGGCCAATACACTGTTAGAGGGAGTTTGTTTGGTTTGATCCCTATTTGAGGGAAGTTCGGGTATTAGATTCCCGATATTTGTGGTTAGAGTATTGATAGTATACTCTAGACGACTTACAGCCCGATTTATTCTCGGGCACTCCCGTAAAAGAGTTTACAGCACTAGGCAACCTTCCGCTGTTGGTGCCACGGGGTATTAGAGAGAGAGAGAGAGAGAGAGAGAGAGAGAGAGAGAGGATAAGCGTACAGGCGAAGCTCGTGCCTGTGACGTTGGTGTACTAAAGCCTACGGACGTAGATAGTGAGAGAGGGAAGCACCGGCTCAGGGTATTGGGTCGGACTTGGTTCCTTCAGGTACGCCCAACTGTCGCTGACCCCTGTGGAAGGCGAATTGTTGTGTGCAAAGGCTCACTACGTGTTTAGCTACATTTCAAGTGATTCCCTACATCACACGAGCTATCATTCCCAAATGCGTTGCCGTGAGCGCCAATACTAGTTTACCGCCGGAAGAAAGCTTGAAGCAATGCGTCTTCGGCTGCTTGTCTCCTCTCATCGTTCATGGCTAAGATGCCTTCATTGCGAGTATCCCATCCGATTCGTCGGAGGCTAAATGTTGATATTGCGCAGCACACGTCCACGAGACAATGACAACCAGAAACTTCATTGTTGTTCATCCGATTGTCAGAAACCCCTCGTCATTTCGTGATCCGCAGTAGCACTTCTTCATCTGTGAACCAAAAATTCTGTAAGAGTCAATTTGGATAAGTAGCCATTAATTTTAAGATGGAGGTACTTACTCACCAGAATGCTAGCCCCCACCATAGTTGAATGCGACTACATTTCTCACCTGGACGGGTTGTTTGGCGGACACACGACAGCACGTTTCTCCAAGGACCTTCTATTTTTCCACAGCTCAATTTGATTCACAGCTGTGGTTTGCGAAACACAGGACACTACCTGCGTCAATAACCTCCTTCCACTGCCATACCGTTACCCGATAGACTGTCTATTGGTACCTTCCTCTCTTTCTTCTTCTTCTTCTACTTCTTCGTTTCACTCTACTGGCATGAGAAAATCAGACAATATTTGTTGGGGGGGACCCTAAGACTAATTATGCTACTATTGCTAAAGCTAGCCAAACTCTTTGCGCTAGTAAGGCCATTATGACCCTAAACAGAACAGCTTCTGTCTTATTGGCCCCACACTGCTACATTTGGTGTAGCTTCCGTTAGGGTCAAGTTGGCCATGCGCAATTTGGCCAAATTGCTTGATTTGGCTCCAACCTTTTTTTGTTGTTGCAAGAACTAAGCACCATTTAACTATTGTGATTACTACAGTTGCAAAAGATGCGTTTGTATTTTTCAGTGATGGTAGCCTCATAAACAGAACTAGCACCATGGTACAGCTTCACCTACTCAAAGGCAGCCACTTCCAGAGGAAACCTGCCGGTTGCAGCTCATCCTGCAGCCTGTCGTCCCGTTGACCGCGGGTGTACCACTACCGTAAAATACGGCCGGAGTGAGACAATATTATACTGGGAATTCCGAAGAATGAGGGATGGACAGCCCCCAACGGATTTATTCTACTGCGTAAGTGTTTAAGCGTAACGTCGGTTAACATTCGTACGCCATTTAGTGTGCTGTACAGTGCGCCAGTACAGTTTGCCACTACAGTATGCCAGTACAGTGAGTTAGGCAAGTACAGCATGCAATAAGAAGCAAGAACACAACAATCGATTTGGGTACGCTTGTGGCCCCTAGTGATAAAATTCCGGCTGCGGCGGACACGTTGAAAGGACAGGAATATGACGCTGGAGGTTGCAAAATATTGGCATTGAGAGCACGCGTAGTTGACACAGACGGAGTACGAAATTGATTTTTTTAGTTATGTATCGTGCAAGATTTCTGGCCATGAACATGTACGAAACCATGAGCGATTGCAGTGAGGGTTGAGTTGGGTGTGTCGGCGGGACGTTTGGGGGCGTTGGCGCTTTTTGTACCCTTTCCCACTTTTTAGATTTTTCGACAGCAGTATTCTAAAATCAAAATTAGAGTACTGGACAGCAAAAAAAACACCGTACGACAAAATTTTGATTTTTTTTGTGCCATTCCGCCATCATTCATGTCTTTCGTTGGTTAAAACGTTGAGGAGGAGGCAACGTTGAAGTGGGACAAGAGAAAGGGCGAGGGTAACACAGCTGTCTTTGATCGACACGGGTGCAAGAGGGATATGCCGCTTTCTCTCTCTTTGCTGGAACTTCAAGGCTTACCGAATATGAGAGGCGTTGATCTTTGGAAGACTTTACACAAGTGATTGGGACTCTCAACATTGTTACCAGTTTTACGGTGAATTGAAGCTCTAGGATTCCTTGAGCTTGGAAACGGAATGCGACGGCAGACCAAACGCAGTATCATTTTCGCTTTATCTAATATAGGCGGGTTTTACAGCACTGTTTCGTGGCCATCAACAATCCGGAAAGAGGACTACCGGTACTGCCGGTCGCAAGAAAGATTGCATTGACTAGAGCGAAATGATGGCACGTGACCAATAGCTCGATGACAAGCGGCGACGATATGAGCGGCCAAAGTTTCGGTCGGTCGTTTTCCGATCGATCTTGAGATATGCACGATACTAATTCATATAGGTTTACATAGTTTAATCAAGTCAATTGAATAATGTGGCTTGACAGGACAATTCCTAAGCTATCCCTCATGATATCCCTCCCGAAGGTATTTCAAATTTGAAAAACAATTAGAGATGCGCGCTTATTGGCTAGAAAGTTCGCATCAAGAATGGGTCTGATGGAATCCTATTGGACTCCTCCACCGGATTTTTTTATATTCCCGACCGACCGACCTCCTACCTTTTTGCTCCCCCTTAACATAGGGTATTTTAATTACTTAAAAATATATCTTGGACTACTGTATCCCCTCACAACAAAATATTGGGAGGGTATATCCCCTCACAACAAAATACATGCATTGCTTTGACAGCCCCCACGGGCACGGGCGCGGCATCCTCTTCCTTATGAAACCAATAGATATATATTTTCCGAATAAAATATTATTCGATTATATAAAGCCAATATCCCGGAATAGTACTACTATAATTCCGCAACCAAAGTACTAGCCAAACCCTCTAGTTTGTAAGTAGCAAGTTTGTACCAAACAACTGAAGAGGAACGCGAACTGCATCTCACCCTGTGTTGAATACTTTTTGCCTCAAGGGGAACGATGTTCGTTAACCAATGCAGGACGGGGTGCCGAATTTGGAGACACCGCGCTGCGCGAAGTGCTTCCAAATAAATATCAGCCACCAACTGCGAGTGTCTTGTGATGTGAATAGTGGCGTTGACGACAACAGAAAACAGATCCTCTCACGAGTAGAAGAGCAGGTAGCTCGTGAGCGACGCGTTGGGCTCCTTGATCATGAGGATGAGTACGGCGGCCACGCCGAGCGTGCCCACGGCGACCACGAGCGCCAGCACGAAGCGCAGCAGCAGTACGAAGAAGATGCCGTGCAGGATGCCTCTAGCCTCGCCGCGGAACACTTCGACCGACTTGGCGGTGCTATTCTCCAGGTTAAGCAGCTCGTTGAACTCGCCCGAGGTGCCGCTGAAGGTGCGTCGGCGCTGCCGGGTCGCAAGCAGGTTGTGGAACGGTGAGGGCTTACTCGACAGGCGCACGCTGCCGGGGCGGGCACGTCTCCGCTGTGAAGACTCCGACGAGTCAGAGTGCGCGCGGATCGGCGGGGCGCGATGCGTCGCTCTGTTGACAGCTTGGTCCGACATGCTGGTTGTAGTCCTGATGCCTTAGATAAAGAAGGCCGGAGGCTTGACTTGTTCCTCTCTTGATGTCGTCACGGAGCGCGATCGCCTGAGCAAGGACGGAAGATATTTAGTCGCGCAGGTCTCGGATAGCCGACGAAGCCTACGCGTTCAAAGTGGGAATGTGACAGCGATCACTCGACACACTGTCTTTTGTTCCGACCTGGCGTGGCTTAGTGAGGTCAAGTATAAATGATGGGAGGTGACTGGCTGAAACGTTTTCGTTTTCAGCGAATAAGGCAACGGTGTATATTCCCTTCAACATTGGGTGCAGCATTCAGGATTTCTAACTCAGGAATGCCGCCCTCCTTATCATAGCTTCTTCATGACCTTGCCAAAGGACATGCCTTGTTGCCGATGCACAGCTTGCATCTCTATCGTCCATTGCAGACCAGTAATGCTGACCATCCATGTTTGCGCCGGATTATGCCCACAAGCGGCATCCGATTATGGTATTTTTGACACTTTGACAAGCACTTTCGTCCCATAATCAACCGAGCACAAGGTATCATGAGATTTCAGTGTAGTTTATCTATGCGAAGACGCGTCGAGACCACTTGACAGCAACACGTGTGCACTCGCACAGCTACAGCTTAGATGCCATCACGACTACCTTTGCTACGACAACTGTGATGTCGTCGGGCTTAAGGTTGTGGCGGAGCGAGGCCAGCACAATGTTCTCGGCAGCCTTGTCGGGGTTTTCCGCGATAACATCCACGAAGGATGCGAGCTCGCCCGACCAATACCTTCGCCAGGAGAGCATCGGCTGCACAAGACAAGAATGAGCAAAAATGTCAGCAGCTACATCTAGCTCGAACATTTGATAACCACGCGGTATAATAGCCTACCGGGAACTGCGAAGGTGCTTTCTGGAGGTCTGGGGCAAAGTTGTCCCAAACCCCATCAGTGGCAAGCACAACGAGGTCTCCGTCTTGCACATCAATCTCACCCGAGTCCGCCTGCAGCAACAACCATCAGCACATAATATTTTCCAGCATTTCATATGCGAAATCTAAGAAGACTTACATCGTCGGGGTGATTCTCAATAGCACCATACTGCTTAAACCGAAGCGGGATCTTTGCCAGCTGATACGGAGCACGTCCGTAATACTGCAGCAACGCACAAACTCACGTCAGTCACTCCTACTTCTTCTCACTATACAACAGCCCACTCCGAACCTGAAATTTACTGCGGAAGATAATCTCGCCATTCCGGATGACCACGAAGCCCGAGTCTCCGAGGTTCGAGTACTCGAGCACGGGCTTGCCCTCGGGCGACTGCTTCAGCCTCACAATGCAGGCTGTTGTGCTACCCGCCTCCACTTCGTCATCCAGCAACGCCTGATTGTATCCATGAGCCAGAACCTGTTGCGTGGTGGCACTCTCACTGTTGGCCGTCTGCTGCCGTACGAATAATGCCGCGTTGCGCATAAGCGAGCGCGAGATTTTGCCCGGGTCCACGCCGTTCTCGTTCCAGCCGCCGACGCCGTCGGCCACACCCACCACGTCAGGTGTGAGGAAAAACGAATCCTCTCCACATGTGGTCGGGTTGGCGCCAATACCGCTGTTGTCCTTGCCCAGCGCACACCGCTTGCCCTTGCAGGCTGCCTTGGCGTCCAGGAAACAAGAGGCCGCACTGGCCACGCGGTTGCGGCCGTCCGAAGCTGCCGGCTTTCCTGCCGACGCGCTGAAGTGAAAAGAGCGGCTCTGTGGCTGCGTCATGGCAGATTGGCGCAGCGACCGCTGGACGGAAGTGGCTGCCGAGCGGCGGCCAAGGCAGTGCAGCATGATGCCCAGTGCCGGTTGCTCTATTATTGCTGTGGGGCTACCATTTCAAAGCTTTTCGACCAATGATAACCATTGAAGTATATGATTGGACATAAATCAGTGGTCACCATAAGAGTCTCCCCACCGCATACTCGATTCGGTCAGTGACTTGCAGGACACCTACTACAGAACAGAGCAGCATGTCGTGGGCCAAGCACAAGAAGATCCTGGCCATGGCCAAGGGCTACCGTGGACGCGCCAACTCG
Organism: Phytophthora cactorum; assembly: GCA_016864655.1. Classification (NCBI taxonomy): domain Eukaryota; phylum Oomycota; class Peronosporomycetes; order Peronosporales; family Peronosporaceae; genus Phytophthora; species Phytophthora cactorum. The sequence continues at coordinate 705,391 of NHQK01000003.1, forward strand.
TGCTACCGCACGGCCATCAACCGCGTGGAGAAGGGTCTGCAGTACCAGTACCGGGACCGCAAGCAAAAGAAGCGCGTACGAAACCAGCGTCAATACTCTTTATTTCATATTTAAATTTACTTATATTAATTTTGCTATCACACAGGACATGCGCTCGCTGTGGATCCAGAAGATCAACGCCGGCGCGCGCCAGGAGGGACTTTCGTACTCGAAGCTTTACGGAAAGATGAACGGCTCGGGCATCGAACTGAACCGCAAGGTGCTGGCCGACATGGCCGCCACGGAGCCCTTCAGCTTCAAGTCGGTGCTGGAGGTTGTTAAGCACATGGAGGGCGTCACCAAGGCTCTGTAAATATGCGAAACCTTTTTCAGTAATCAGTTCAAACGACAGTCACGCTGAAGCCACAGAATTAGATGAAGGCCAGATCGACCAGCGACAATGTGTCCAAGGATACACCTGCAGGAAAAACAATCGGACGTTGTGCAGGTTTGACGTGTGTTGCTGGCTGCAAGGATGATAGAGAGCGTGTGCTGGCAATGCAAGACGGTTGTGATGAAGAGACTAGCACATTTTTTTATTGTTTCAGCTGATGTCGGGTGTCTCTTGACTGCGCGTAGATTTCCTCGATGACTGGCGTGATGAGGCTTCGTCTGACCCACCACAGCACCCATCGGACATTCACCAGAGTACCACTCAAGCCGCGCCTTGGTGTGATGCACGTGTGAATTTACTTCAGGATAGCAGCCACCTTCTTGTCGATCGAGCGGCCCTTCTTCAGGTCCTCCTCGAGCTCAACGAGCTTCCAGATGCCGTCGATCATGGTCTGCACCAGCTCCACTTCAGAGAAGCCGATACGAGCCTTGTTGGAGACATCGTAGACGCCGCCAGGGCCAGGAGGCGAGTGTTCGCCCTTCGAGCCACGAGCCTGCAGACCCAACGCAGAGCACAAGTCGTAGAAGCGTTCCGACTCCTTGGAGAGCTGCGGGAACTTGATCATGACGCTAGCACGCAGTCCCGTGCCCAAGTTAGACGGACACGTGCACACGAAGCCCAGGTGGTTGTCGTACATATACTCGCGACCCTCACCCTTGACGACCTTCTCGACATCCGAGACACCGCGGCTGAAGCGGTCGAACACTTCCTGGATGTTGCCGCCGTTCTGCATGGCGATCACACGCATGTGGTCTTCCTCGTTCACCCAGACCAAGAAGGTCTTGTTGTTGTTGTGGAAGATGCCACGTCCGTCGGGCCAGTCACGAGCGGCACCAGCATTGGTCAGTAGAGTGCCGCCGCCGGGCTTCTGGAACAGGAAATGGTCGTCGATCAGCTGCTGCTCCTCGTCTTTGGTCATCTTGCTCAGCGGGTAGTATTTCCCCGCTAGGTCCTTTGTGAGGTTGCTCAGAGCCTTGGACAGCACGCGCTCGACCTCACGGCGTTCACCACGCGTTGTTCCAGGTGGCAAGGCTAGGCCGCGGACACTGCGGCCAGCACGGATACGCGTCGAGATGACGTAGCTGTCCGGGATCTTGCCGTTGCGGAGCTTGGACGGGTCGATGTCCGTCTTGTGGGTGTCCGTGGGCTTGTAGCCATGCCAGCCTTCAATGACGGGGTCCATGAGTTCCTTGAATGTCTGGTACGATTCCTCGTCGCCAGCCACGACGCCTACACCGAGATGAGGAGTGTCGATGCCTGTTTGAATGGCCTGGTCGATGGTGTAGCCGTTGGCTGTCTTGCGGTCCTTGAGCTTGTCGTAGATCTCGGGCGTCAGGTGCTTGGCCATGAGACTCTTGTGCTTGGGGGTGAGCACGGGGTAGTTGTTGTACTTGGACTTGGAGGCACTGGCGCCGCTGCCGCTGATGCCCAGGTCGCGCTCGATGTTCTTAAGACGACTCGAGATGTCCAGCAGCACTTCGGATGTCGAGTTGGAGCTCTCTGCAGTTTTGGTTGGTGACTGCGAGGACGCTGCGAGACCCAGCGTCACGGCACCGGCGCCCGCGATGTAGCGGGCGTTGGTTTTGAACATGCGACCTGCAGTTGGATGAGCAACACTAGCCTGTCAGCCATGTATCTGCTGAATATCAAGAGCTTCTACCTTCACGTACTCAACATGGTGCTTGCGAGGAGCTATTCGAGTCGCTTGAGAGTTCGCCGGTCAGATTGGAAGTGTTGGAGGGAGGCAATGAGCGGCGGGTAGTTACCGAAGATCTTGTTAGGGATCCAGTGGTGACGCTTGAAGATTCGCAATACCACATAGTGAAAGCAAGTGAAATGAACACAACTGGTACATAACTTCAAGGTGCAGGAAGGCTTCAGCAAAGCGTGACTTTGCTACCATGTGCTTCATTTACACTACATGTAGTGTTGGCAGCGAACTTGTTACTCAAATAAGTATGTTTTGTGTCGATGCGCGTCGCAATTTACCACGGTCGTCACTCCTACACGGTGTCTTCCCTTGCTCTCTCCTCAAAGTCAAACTCGCAAGCCTCTCACCAAAGCGTGTGGCCGTCAGGCCGCATCTTCTCTACCTAAAGGCGCAGCAATCGCACTTATGCGCCACCCTTGCCGCGGAAAGCACGCACGCCGCGGCCTCGACCTCCGCCCATCATGCCACGCATGCCCTGGCCGCCCATAGCGGCGCTCATAGGTGCGCCACCACCAGGACCGCCAGCCTGCGGCTGCTCCGACTTGGGGTTGCGCACAGTTTCATCCACCGACAGGATGAGGCACGCGGCCTCCGTTGCCGCCGCAATCGAGTTAATCTTGTTGGCCGCAGGCTCCCACACGTGTGACTCGTATGTGTCACAGATGCCGCCGGTGGTGATGTCGACGCCGAACCACTTGCCTTCCTCGGGGTCCTTGAAGTGCTTCTGGCGCAGGTGGTTCAGGATGTCCGTCGCGTCGTGGCCGGCATTATCAGCGATCTGACGAGGGATGATCTCGAACGCCTTAGCGTAGGCGTTCACCAGCAGCTGTGCCTTGCCCTCAATAGTGCGCGCGTACTGGCGCAGGTGGCGAGAGATTTCCATCTCGACGGCACCACCACCAGCCACGACCGTAGACGACGCCACAGCACGCTTCACAACCATGAGCGCGTCGTGCACCGACCGGTGGGCCTCCTCAATGAACTGCTCGGCACCGCCACGCAGCACAATCGTGGAGCTCTTGGCCTCAGCGCACTCCATAAAGATGTTGTATCGCTCGTTGCCGACCTGACGCTCCTCGAAGCGGCCACACGATCCCAGTACCGATGGGTTCATGTCGTGCACCGAAGTCTGCACCACACCACCAGTGGCACGCTGCGTACGCTCCATATCGTCCTGGGCGACACGGCCGGCGCAGAAGAGGCCGCGGTCAGCGAAGTACTGTGTTGCCAGGTCACCCACAGGCAGCTTGGACAGGATAATCTGGGCACCGCTCTTGATGCACAGCTCCAGCTTCTCATAGATAATGTTCCACTCGGCGTCCACAATGGACTGGTACTTGGTGGGGTCGTCGAGACGCACCTCGGCGTTCTCCTTCTCCGACTTGAGCTCCAGCTCAACGTTCAACAACAGGATCTTCGGGTTTACGAAAGTCTTGGGCTGCTGCTCGAATCCAGCGTACGAGAACGTCTTCTTGAACGCGACGCCCTTTACCAGGAACGAGTCAGTTACAGATCCACCGGGAACCTTCTTAACGCCGACCATGCTGATGTCCAGACCCTCATCCAGGCTCAACACAGCGTCCACAATCTGCAATAAAGCACACAACAATATTAGCAACAGACCCACAACATAACACCGCTGAAAGATCGTCTTACCATGGGGGAGAAGAAATGCTTGTGACGCGAGATGAGCTTCGAGTTAAGTGCGGTGCCGCTGACGCGCTCCAGCATTTGGCGGCGTCCGACCTCGTCCGATTCAGCCACGCGGATCTCGATCTCCTTGATCTTCTCCACTGCGAGCTGGCCGGCCTTGCGGAAGCTCTTGATGATCATCTGCGGGTGCATGTTCTCCTCGATGAAAGGCTTGGCTTGGCGCATGAACTCGGCACCCAGCAGCACGACGGACGTGGTGCCGTCGCCCACCTCGGCGTCCTGTGAGAGCGAGATATCCACGAGCGTCTTGGCTGCCGGGTGCACCACGTCCAGCAGGTTCATGATGGTGGCGCCGTCGTTGGAGATAGTGGTCTTTCCACCCGTGTGGATGAGCTTGTCCATACCACGTGGGCCGAGCGTCGTACGCACGGCCTCCATCACGGCCTGGCACGCGTTGATGTTGCTGATGAGCTGGGCCTTGCCCTGGCTCGTGTCCGTGCCTTCCTTCAGCAGGATAATCTGGGGTTGCTGCTCGGCGGAAAGAGAGTAGCAATTAGAGAAGGATAGAGAGAAGGAGGAATGCAGTCCGACGTACCATCATGCCGTTCATGGTTACAGGGTCGAGAGGACGAGCTTCGGGGCACTCGAACCAAGGAAGATTTGGTCGCCACACAGGAATCTTACACGGGATTGGCTAGCGGAACCGAATGTACACATCAAGCCACAAATCGGACATAAGACAGTATTCACGGTAGATGTTTGATTTTTGACTAAGTACGATTATACAAAACGTGCTTTACTATTAACAAAGCGTTTTTTCTATTAAAAAACGCTTTTTTCAAATGTCCATATCCAAATCTTCAATTTAGACTCCAATAATTCTGATTGTTTTATCGCGAAGACGATGTCCAAGTTCCGGGTGGTGCAGTTGACGCAGGAGGCGCTCAAGGTTCAGTGCAAAGTGGACGACTTCGAGGAGTGGGGGGCTCCGACTCTAGATCTGCCTCAATACCAACGCAAGGAGGAATTACAACGCACAACGCCGTTTTCCCAGAGAGGTTCCATCTTCTGGGCTCTTGTGGAAGATACCGGTACAGGAGACACTGGGGACTCGAGCCTGGTGGCTGGCCAGACATTGCTTTATTGTCACTGCGAGAGTCACCGCTTTGATTGCGCTGTTCGCCGCAGCTCTGGGGAGATTGAACGGGGTTATTCGCATCATATCGGGTCGGTCTTCACTCTGCCTCAGCATCGCAAGAGGGGACTCGCAAAGCTTTTCCTTTGTGAAGTGGCGAAACAGTTGGGACAGCTACCAGGATCACTGCTGTCGGTACTGTACTCGGACATTGGACCAACATACTATGACAAGCTTGGGTGGAAGCTTCACCCGTCCAAGATGGCGACGTTGGATGTTGCGCACCCTTTCAACAATAAAAGCAGCGCGGCAGAGCTGGAGTCGCTGACTTTGGCTGATAATTTTGACAGTTTTCTTCAGGCTGACAATGCGAGGCTGGTGAAGGAACTATCTAGTGATCGGTTTGAAGGACAAGAGGCGTTTGTTATCCTCCCCACTCGTGTTTCTATTGAGTGGCAGTTCTGTATTGGCGTGTACTTTGCTCGAGTTCGACATTACGAGGAGCTTCCATCTCGCTGCGGCGTGAAAATCGACGAAGACGCCTTCATCATTTGGTGCCACAACTTGAAGGCGTCGACGCTGAATCTGGTTCGTGCTCGGCTCCCGGAGGGTGGCAAGAACGCTGCAGAGACCACTCGTCTGCTGCTGAACGAAGCATTGAAGGAGGCCCGTAAGTTTAGGCTGAAGAAGATTACTATCTGGGATCCCCCCTCGATCTTAGCTGATGCCGAAGTTCGCAGCCAATTCGAGATCCAGTTCGTCGAACGCGAGGACTCATTGTCGAGTGCCATGGTCTTTCGTCACGGAGGTGACGTCGATGCTGCTCTTCCTCACTGGCTGGCCAACGAAAAATATGCCTGGATCTAGAAAAAAGAACTACAACTCACCTAGATATCGTTTGCCAACGTATAGCAGGCAAAATTCGCCATAACCTTTGAAAAATGAGCCACTTCAACATGATCGTACTTAAGAAAAACCTATGATGTCACATCATTGAGTGCTGCTTGCTTTAGCTAGCTGTCGGACCTCTCCCTTTCATTCCTCTACGCGATGGAGAAGTTCCGCCTGGTGCAGTTGACGCAGGAAACGCTCAAGGTACAGTGCAAGGCCGACGATCACGAGCACTGGGGGGCGCCGCTATTGACCGTCGAGCAATGGCAGCACAAGGACGAAGCCCAACGTGTCACCCCATTCTCCCAAGCCGGGGCGCTCTACTGGGCTCTTGTGGACAGAACCGAGAAGGATTCGTCCACGAGTGATGCGGATCTAGTAGCAGGTCGAGATCTACTCTACTGTCATTGCAAGACCCTCCGTTTCGACTGTGTCTATCGCCGAAGCTCTGGGGAAATCGAGCGTGGATACTCGTACCAAGTGAGTTCGGTCTACACGCTCCCGGATTTCCGCAAGCGCGGGCTTGCGAGTTTCTTCCTAACGGAAGTGGCTAAACAATTGGAGAAACTACCGAACCCTCTGATCTCTGTGTTGTACTCGGACGTTGGACCAACTTTCTACGACAAGCTCGGGTGGAAGTATCATCCGTCCAAGGCGGCAACGCTGGAGGTTGCCCACCCTCGGAACGCCATCTCTGACGACAGCAGCGCCGAGCTGGAGACGATGCTTCTCGATGATAACCTGGCCAAGTTCCTGGAGTCTGACAATGCCCGGTTGGTGACAGAACTGTCAGGTGGCGACAAGTTTATAGGGAAGGAGGCGTTTTTGATCCTACCGACGCGTGACTCGATCGAGTGGCAGTTCATTAACGGCGTGCACTATGCTCAAGTGGCAGGATTCGACGAGCTGCCATCATGTTGCGGTGTCAAGGTTAACGACAACGCTTTCGCGCTCTGGTGGCACAACTTGAAGGAGTCGACGCTGTACGTTAGTCGTGCTCGATTCCCAGATTCCGGTGACAATGCTGCTGCGACTACGCGAGTTTTGCTGAACGCTGCTCTGCAAGAAGCACGCAAGTTCAAGCTGAAGAAGGTCGTGATCTGGGACCCGCCGTCTGGTTTGGTGCGCGACGAAGTATGCCGTCTCCTTGAGATTGAGGTTGCTGAGCGCAACCTTTCTCTGTCGAGTGCCATGGTGTTTCGCCATGAAAACATCCAAGAGGGTGCCGCGGCACCTCTTCCACGATGGTTCTGCAATGAAAAGTATGCCTGGGTCTAATTTCATTGCGAACTGGTGCAGAGGGAAAGGTACGAGGGCAAATTGGGTGCTGGGTGTGGCGTTTAACTAATGCGCTTACCATTTTTTATTTCGTATCCTGGAAAACGTTATCAGATGTTCTACCATACTTTCACTCGCAGTAGTGAATCACTGCTGCTCAAGACCGAAACGATGTTCATCATTCAATTTACTTTCTGTTTCTTTGAATTGTTATACTGTTGCTCCAGCATTTTATTTATCAGCTGGATCGACAACCGGAATCAGATTGTGACAGTCAGCACGTTGAAGCAACCACAACTTCAGCTTTGACTTCATGTTACTGTACCTCAGCTAGTCGGATAGTGCTTCAGTTGCAAGGCTCCAATCGATCGTCGAGCACTGGCGCATGTTGGTCTACGATCGCTAGTTGCGCATGGGTATTCCCGCGCCATCAACTCATTCCTCTTCAAACCTCACTTGTCATTTCGACACCGCATCCGCAACCAAGAACACCAGCAACCGACTACGACTTGGACGAGCATGAAGATTTCTGCGTCAGCATTAATTGGGCTTGGAGCAGTTCTCCAGCACCTGCATCTTGCTGCGGTTGCCGGCCAAGATGTCGACAAGACTGGCAGTTCCAGCTTCAGTGACGATTCGCCCGTCGTGGCGCCCACGTTTGCACCTGTGGTGAATGACACCGTCCCGGAAGCTGGAGATGTTGGCTTCACCAACTCCTCAGTATCAGAGCCTAACGTCGGTGATGAGGGCTCCTCTGGATTTCGCGCTCTGGAACCGCCCAGCTCCCTCGTCGAGCACACCGATGCCATGATGAGTTTGTGTCCGCCTCGATTTCTCGACTCGTCCGTGATCAAGAACCGCGCCATCCCCACCAACAATTGGTGGGGCAACATCATAGCGCACGACTCCAACGCCGCCATTCAGCCCATTTGGTCCAACCCGTACTCGCTGCAGATGGTCGTCGACAAGGCTCCTTTCGGCATGTCCGTCAGCTACCCGTATCGCAGTCGCTTCAGTGGTGGCAGCTCCGGTAACAACGGAGCCGTCAAGTTCTACGCGCACGGCATGGTTCGGGAGGTCCTGTTTTCGGCCGAGGAGATCGTGTGGCAGAAGCCCAACTTCCAAGTCGTGGACTGGGCCGACCAGGGAGTGACCGTCAAGTTCACTGCCGGATCGTCCAGTGGCACCATGGTCTCGGACTTGGTGTCTGGTATGGTGTACTCTTCAATGAAGTACTCGGGTCTCACCCCTCGACTAGTATCGAGTGCAGTAGTCTCCACTATCAACGGTCAGCCATTGGGTGGTCAAGTCCGCGGTTCCAAGTTCGAGATCGTCTACAACTCCGGCCAGAAGTGGGTCGTCTACGCGTTGTCGAGTGATGGCCGCAGTGAGAAGGAGATCACTCTCACAGCTGACGGCACTTCCGCTCTCAAGAGCACGGGCGTATTTGACGGCATTCTGCGTGTTGCCCTCGTGCTCGAAGATTCCTGGTTGACTACGCTGGACCAACACAAGTCGTGCATCATTCAAGCCGCAATCATCGACCTCCATGACGACAGCTCCTACGCGTTCAAGTGGAAGACGACGGGCGACTGTTCTTGTGGCCTCCTGCACTACGCCATGAAGCATCACGCTGAAACCATTGACATGAGCAGTGGAGTGCGTCAGGTGGACGGCATGGTGGCCTATTCGACGACTCGTGGAGCGTACCAGGCTTTCACGACACCGGGAGGCTCAGCCGACCCCGTGTGGGAGATGAAGGAAACGCAACAAGTACCAGAAGACTTCTACCCGTCCCGCAAAATCGCGTCCAACATGGCACAGCAACAACGTATCGTCGACCACCTGCGTGAAGACATCAATGCCAGGTGGTCCATTCCTCTTGACGGCAGCTACTACTTCAACGGCAAGGCTGCGCAGAAGTACGCTTCGCTCTGTCTGATCGCGAACGACCCAGCCATCGTCGGAGGCGACAAGAGTCTCCTGAATTCGTGTCTGAATAAGCTTCGTGGTGTGATGGCTCCGTTCGTGGCTAACACCTGGGCCAACAAGCTCCAGTACGACCAAATCTACGGTGGCGTCGTGAGCTCGCAGGGATTCAAGACCAAAGACCTCAACGCTGACTTCGGCAACACCATGTACAACGACCACCACTTCCACTACGGCTACTGGGTGCACACGGCGGCCATCATCAACCGCCTGGACCCGAGCTGGAGCGACCTCCCCAAGCTCAACACCATGGTCAACCTGCTGGTTCGCGACGTCGCCAACTTCGACCCGGACGACAAGTTCTTCGCGCGATTCCGATCCTTCGACTGGTATCGTGGACACTCGTACTCGCACGGCGTCACCCCGTTCGCTGATGGAAAGGACCAGGAGAGCACGTCGGAGGACGTCAACTTCGCCTTTGGTATGTACATGTACGGTAAGGCCACCAACAACGCCGCCATGGAGGCCGTCGGCAAGCTCATGACTCGCGTCAACGCGCATGCCATCAAGACGTACTTCCTCATCGAAGATGCCAACCAGATCCACCCTGCCAACTTCCGTCCTAATAAGGTCACGGGCATCTTCTTTGACAACAAGGTAGACTACGCCACGTGGTTCAGCGCCGAGAAGTACTGCATCCACGGTATCCAGATGATCCCCGTGTCGGCTGTGACCGAGTTCGTGCGCACCAAGCAGTTCGTCAAGGAGGAGTGGGAGCAAGTGCTGGGCAAGGAGACTATCGTTACGCGCGAGGATACGGGCAACGCGTGGCTGTCTCTGCTGTATGCGAACTTCGCCATGGTGGATAAGCAGCGAGCGCTGGGCGTGCTGCAGAAGGCCAAGATGGACGACGGTCTGTCTCGTTCGTGGGCGCTGTACATGGCCTCCAGCTTCGCTGAGTGAGGCTGGAAAACATGAAGACACCTCGGCCCATCGGTAAGACCAAGTAAAGTGCCAGCGCTCCGGCAGCTTAGATTGCTGCTCATTCTTCCATTCCCTGCATTGCTCGTAGATCACATACTTCCAACTTTCTATCCGCAATACATTTCATTTGACTTCCAACTACATCGTCCCAAAATACAGCGAACGTAGAAATAAGTACAGGATTTATCAGCATCTGCGCCGGCGTATCCGTTCTCGAATTTAGAGCCTGAGCACGTGTGGGCAACTTGCGGTCTACCTAACTTTCTGCATAAGCCCGATGCCGTGGTAAGTGTCATGGCACTCCGACCAATTCTTTTTGCGAACGGCTCCGCGACAAGTTGACAGTTTAGAGGAGCTTCAATTCGGAATAATCTAAACAATCTAAATTTCTAAAACATTATGAGCGACATCAAAATCAATGGTAACTGGAGCTTCGTGGGGGCTGAGATTAGCACGCAATGCTTTTTCATTTTTTAGAAGTAGTGTGGCACCCAGGGATTCCTAGAAAAAAATACGGTGTCCTCCATTTTATCAATCGCAGTGTGCTCCATATTATCAATCACATAACCCTGTATTAGACACGTTTATGAATAATCCTTAAGCTGTATTAGGCACGATAAGGATTTTTGACCTCATTTTTTGTAAGGGGTCATACAAACTTTAAGTCAACGAGAGGTAGAATAGCCTCTGGCCGTTCCATTTTGATCCTGCTTTTCTAAAAATAAGAAGTGAAAGGATAAATGTGCCACACAACTGCATCGATGACTGCAGGTGCTTTTACGGGCCACACAAGTTTGTTCATTAGGCCACAGGCTAAAACTGTGAAATATTTGAATTGAACAAGTTGGGAAAATGAATTATCAGAATGTAGTTTTTTCCAAATGAGTCACCTTGTATGGTGCAGATCTAAGCTTACCTTCTCAAAGCACGAAGCCTATACGCGTCTACACGAAATGTAGTTTCAAGCAACAACAAACAACGGTGAAACATCCACGCATGTTGACCACGGGAGAACAGTGGCGTATCTGCTGCGTTACGTGCCGTGGGCATTTAAAGTTTGGTTATTGTTTCGAACATTTCGTGGATGCACGTGCTATACGCTCTGAGACACGATTAGCTTAGTTAACAGAGAGAACGCGTGACTGGCACTCAAAAGTGTCGAGTCGGCACATTAAACATGGGGCAGCACCTCAAAGTGCTGTGGCAGCACACAACAAATCGTTGAATTAGATCATTTGTTCAGTTTCTGTGTTTCAGCACAAACGGGGAGGCCCTCGACTATTATAACCAATCATGTTGCTCCTAGAGAAGCCCTCACGCGGCGCACACTACGTGAATTATAACCAACCAGCAGTCGCTTCGTGCGGCTGACATCACTTTAATTATAGCCAACCAGCATCTGAGGCGACCACTTGTCGCACACACCAATTCTGGTCTGCTAGTAGGCACGCTATTATCCCAAATCCACCCGAGGAAAATGCCGAGGCGTATCCCTTGGCGAGACACGGGTCTCAACGTCAGTGATGCCGACGCTGACCTGGTGCTCGATGGGTTGAAGGCTTTTGACATCACCAAGAGCAACACCATAGCGTGCACAATATGCTCAGACACTGACCATAAAATGCGCTACAGGCTGCTGGAGTGCAGCTGTGAGGCGTGTGCTGAGGCCGGAGAGGCCATTGTGGTGAATGCTTCTGGCGGGGAAAGGTGGCGACGTACGGTAGTAAGGGATGGCAGGTCCTCTAGCGAGGTTCCAAACTTTCGTGAAAGTGCCAGACGAATCCGCATCGGTCGTAGGTGCTGATCAGCCAGCTCACGACAAAAACTCTGCGTCGACGTCAATTTCTTGCGTTTAGTAGAATCAGCCGTAGTTAGATGGTCGCCAAGCTCGTAAATGCACGCAATCTTGGTCTCGAGGCAGTAATATTCATGTGTGCAACCAAGGCTCTATGCTGCACAATGTACGCATGGATAATGTGCACTTCTATCAGGGCTACGATGGGAAGACACAAGACAACGTGCGCGTCGGTGGCGTGACTTTGCGGGTAGAGAACAATAAGTCGCCTCATACAGAAGTGGCGTTGCCATTTAAGAACGTGTTATTGATGCCTTCGGCTCCGGATAACTTACTCAGTATGGATAAGCTGGAGATGGAAGGTTGGACTGTGAAGTTTGGATTCATCAACTCTCACCGCGTTTGTTGGTTACGCAAAGGGCATGTGGAGTTAGGACTGATGAAAAATAATCGTCGCTATCGTCTAAAGGCAATGGCAGTTGCTGTGTACACTGTTCCGGCGTTGCGTAGCGTTGTGCAACAACCGCCAAGTGACTCGTCAGTGCTGGTACAGCGTAAGCCGAATGATTGTACGTCGCTTCAGCGTTGGCATTTGCGCTTCGCGCATTTGAACTTAGCGACTCTACTGAGAATGGCAAAGAATGGAGCTGCTACTGGCATGGGAAGTGGGCTGTACGACGATGCAGATTCTTTGTGCTGGACGTGCAAGGAAAGGAAGATGACTAGAATGTCGTCCAAGCAGACAGTAACTCGTCGTGCTACTCGTTCATATCAAAAGCTCATCAGTGATATGTGTTACGTTGGTGTAGTCACATATAATGGGTATGAACATTTTCAGTTGGTACATGATGAAGCAAGTCGTTACTTGTGGGGATTCTTGCTGCGTCGGAAACAGGAAGCAACTGAAGTGGTGATGAACATCTCAAGTGGATCATTGCACAAGGACACAAGGTTAAAGTGTTCAATTCTGACCAAGGCCATGAACTTCTCAACCGAACCATGAAGGATTTCCTACAGTCGCAAGGAATTGAGTTCACCTGGACCAATGCGTACCGTCCAGAGGAGAACGGTTTGGTGGAGAAGATGAATGGTGTGGTAATGTCTCGAGTATGGTGTTTGCTTGCAGAATCAAACCTACCAAGCTCGTTGTGGGGTGAAGCATGTGAATTCGCTCTCGAAGTGATTAACACCAGTGGTAGTAGTGCGCTCAGTTGAGACACACCGTATTATCGGCGCTTTGGGGAGCGACCTGATGTATCCACATTGCGGACGTGGGGCTGTGTGGTGTTTCTGTTTACCCCAAATGTTTTACAAACAAACTGGAAAAACCGGGAAAGCCAGGTCTCTTTGTTGGATATGCGAAGCATTCTCAAAGCTACCGTGTGCTTAATTCGAAAGATGGGGGTATTAACGAGGTTCGGTCAGTGGAGGTCGAAGAGAGCTGGACGGTAGAACGCAGTTATATCGAGCGCCTGTTGTAACGGTGTTACACACAAGTGGGTACACATAAAGCCACTTGGTTACATGGAGGGTTCTCGAACGTTGGTGTAAGACACACCAATGGTTACACTTTGCAGACCACTAGTCTGTATGCATTTAGGCTTCCTATTGGTAGATAAGCACTCCTTTCTACCAATTAGATTAGCAGGGTTCTGAAAGCCATCGGATGGCAGAATACCTTTCATATAGGATATCAGTTTTAGGAGGAAACCCAGTCCAGACATAAATCATAAATAACAGTTCTCATTTTAACCCAAAACGGTTTTTAGCTTTTCTTAGTTTAGTAAATCTATACTTTCGGACGAAAGTATAGTTAATCTAAGTTTAAGCAAACTACGTTTCCTCGTACACGTGCGCTAACGTGTAAGCCGAAGTAGTGGGCGTAGAGTTGGTCCATTACACCTGTTGTCTAACCGATATGGTAAAGGACATCATGCACTGCCTAAAACTATTCCGTTCTTTGGACTACCTTTTACGCATCCTGTGACGCATGGACTAAAACGCGATGCACAGGATATTGCTGGCCGCGTTGCTAAGCGTCAACGCTGTGATGGTCACGTGGTTTGTGACTTGCCTACTGATAAGAGAAATGAATCCACCCCAGCAACATCAGGTGCGCCTGGGTGTTGTCTTGCGAGTGATAATGAGATTCTGGCGAGTACTGCTGCTGCGGAAACTTCGTCGATACCTGCGGGTGTGCTTCTGATGGGAGGTAATGCTCCTCAGCTTGGGGTCTCTGAGCGAGAAGGCGGTTCTAGTAGCATTGCCGATTTGCGTAACAGCAGTCGTGCAATTGCTGCGGAATCCCCGCCGGATCCGAGGGACTCACGTTCAGTGGGAGGCGAGACTAGAGATGATATTGCAACAAGTGATGCTGATCATACTTCTAGCGTCAACGAAAACGAGGAAGGAGTTATTACTTCTGGTGATCCGGCTAGTTTGATGCATCAAATGGCTGCATATGATCATTTACGGCGAGGCGGTAATACCGAAGATGATGATGACGACGAAAACGACAAGCAATATCACCTTTACTATTGCCAGCGACTTCTAATCAAGATGATGTGAATGATCCTAAAGTTCCGCACCGAGCTATCGTGGGCTGGCTGCGGTACTTGGTGCAGTGCACGCGCCCAGAATTGGGGAATGCGGTTCGTACGTTCGGAAAATACCTAAGCAAGTACACGCACGAGAACTATGTGATAGCTTAGCGTGTTTGCGATACTTACGTGGAACGATTGACTATGGTCTTATATGGAGCAAAGTAGAGTTGCGTTTCGTTGCCTATGCTGATGCAGACTTAGGTAATGAAAAGGATGGTCGCTACTCAATTAACGGATATGTCCTGCAGCTGAATGGATGGACATACGCGTACAAGTCGCGCAAGCAGCGTATCGTTTCGGATGATATGTGCTGTGCCGAGTCCGTTGCGGCGAGCGAGTGCTCAACCATGGCTATATGGACAACTTGTGCAAGGAGTTGAACCTCACACGATACCACTCAACAGTGATGTACCAGGATAGCCAGTCTGCCATTACTGTGCTGGCTGAGATCAAAGGCAACTAAAAGACTAAGAGTATGGATTTAAAGTATCACAAGGTGAGAGACTACCACGAGCGCGGCGAGTTCGAGGTGCGCTACTGTCCATCGACGGACATGCTAGCCGACATCTTCACAAAGTCCTTGGGTCCAACGCTCTTCAGGAAGTTCCGACAACAACTGAATGTGATGCCAATACCGGTGGCCGTGGAAGAGGATATCGCAGCTAGCTTGCGGGCTAGTTGAGCAGTGAGCATACTAGACTCGAAGTGGGAGTGTAGAGATAGTGTGTTGAGCTCCGCTAGCTCACTATTACTTTGAGGTTGAAGTTTCCGTGTCCTATACAGTAGGCGATCTACTATATGACCGTTAGGTGTATACTGCGTGTATAACCAGAGGGGGGGGGGGGGGTCACCCGCGAGGTTTTCCCACCTCAATCTCATTCTTTCTCCATGGGACGCAAGTGCTTTCATTGTGGTTACTCGCTCTACTCTGCATATAGCTCGATAGGAATCCCCTATGACGTTGCCGTCGAGTTAGCACAACTGGCAGGAAGTGATGCTTGTGATGAGTTTCGTGAAGGTTTAAAGTACTTGGAGATGCTTACGGAAGAAAATTTTGCACGACTCGCGGTGGCATTCACGCACAGACTACATTGGTGATGCTAGCATCAAATTTGAAAAGTTTTTGCGGCGGTGTTGGAGGGGTATTCCAACATCCAGCGGTATTCATGGCGCCCTGTGGGGTAGTTTTGCAGAGCTCTGGTTTCGGAAAGAGTCAGCTTCTTCTCGAGCTTGCGTGTCAGGCGGAGGATCCCAAGTTAAAGATGAAAGTACTCTACACCTGCACGCGCTTACACAAGTTGACAGGATAGCAATCCCCCGGCTTCGAGATTGGCTATTTGCTCAAGGTTCCAGCGCCGCCACGATCAGTGTTCGGCTCGAGGCGATATACGTTATGCAGTCGAGAATTCCAGGGCCAGTGGATTTTACTATTACTAAGTCGAGAGTTGATGTATCCGTGACGAAAATCCTAAAAGCTGAATTAAACAAGCTGGATAGGGCGACAATTATGGGTGAACAGATCTCAACCCAAGCTACAAAACCTGAGAAACCTCCGGTGATTCTTGCTGTAGACGGAGCCCGGTCCTTGTTTAAAGCAGACGTGGATAATCTTGCAGTCAACATGTTGCTCCAGAGATGCAAACCTGGCAAGGACAGCCGTAACGAAAGAATCGTGCATGGCGTCGAGGTAGTGTGAGTCCACACACCACATTAGCGGTAGCACCTCGAGCTATTGCAGACTTCATGGTGATCCTGACCTACGTAAACGACAAGAAATATGGGTACCTCTGCAACTATGCGTCGGATCCGGTACTAACGTTTGGCGCAACGAAAGTTTGGTATACACTGGACACTGCTCCGCAGGATTATATTCTGCCTGAACTCAAGAAGTTGGTATTAGACGAAGCGCTTGATACAGGTGACATTGGTGGGATAGTGATGCTTCTCGTGTTGGACAAGTGCGGGATGGGGAACAACAAGGGCTCTGAGTGCGAGTTTACGGGCCAATTTGTTCTTGTGGAGACGTTCCTAAATCTTCTAGGAGTTGAAGACATGCTGATAAAGAACAAGTGGATGGAGGATGCCGGTGCAGCAGCTGTTCCAAGAGTGGCGATCTCATTGGAGCAATTGGCGGATGGGTTTTACTCACTTTGTCATTCTGCGTTTTAACGAGAGATAATTAATCTAGCAAGTCAGTTCATGGCGAATAAGTTTTATTTGCATCGTTGTTTGTGGGAAAATCTACAGGTGCCCCCACTACCACCACTCCTCGAAATCACCGGCCTAGATTCCGTCGCATTGCTCCGAAGTTTGACAACAACAAAAACTGAGGTCTATTTTAAAAAAAACCATACGTATTTTGTCAAACAAGCTGGACTCGTCGAATGTTTTGTCAAATACTGTACTTAAAAAAATTCATACGCAATTTGTTCTCTCCACTTTTTGCTTCGTCGCTCCTCTCCGTCAATTGATTTCATCGCCGGAAGCAGCAGCTCCTTCTTGGCCGGCTTGATCTCAAATGGTATTAACAACGCTCGTATTGTAACAAAAGAGTTCTAAAAAAACATACTGGAATGTTTCGGAGTTGGCTGTATTTTGGGACGATGTGGTTGGAAGTCAAATGAAATGTATTGCGGATAGAAAGTTGGAAGTATGTGATCTACGAGCAATGCAGGGAATGGAAGAATGAGCAGCAATCTAAGCTGCCGGAGCGCTGGCACTTTACTTGGTCTTACCGATGGGCCGAGGTGTCTTCATGTTTTCCAGCCTCACTCAGCGAAGCTGGAGGCCATGTACAGCGCCCACGAACGAGACAGACCGTCGTCCATCTTGGCCTTCTGCAGCACGCCCAGCGCTCGCTGCTTATCCACCATGGCGAAGTTCGCATACAGCAGAGACAGCCACGCGTTGCCCGTATCCTCGCGCGTAACGATAGTCTCCTTGCCCAGCACTTGCTCCCACTCCTCCTTGACGAACTGCTTGGTGCGCACGAACTCGGTCACAGCCGACACGGGGATCATCTGGATACCGTGGATGCAGTACTTCTCGGCGCTGAACCACGTGGCGTAGTCTACCTTGTTGTCAAAGAAGATGCCCGTGACCTTATTAGGACGGAAGTTGGCAGGGTGGATCTGGTTGGCATCTTCGATGAGGAAGTACGTCTTGATGGCATGCGCGTTGACGCGAGTCATGAGCTTGCCGACGGCCTCCATGGCGGCGTTGTTGGTGGCCTTACCGTACATGTACATACCAAAGGCGAAGTTGACGTCCTCCGACGTGCTCTCCTGGTCCTTTCCATCAGCGAACGGGGTGACGCCGTGCGAGTACGAGTGTCCACGATACCAGTCGAAGGATCGGAATCGCGCGAAGAACTTGTCGTCCGGGTCGAAGTTGGCGACGTCGCGAACCAGCAGGTTGACCATGGTGTTGAGCTTGGGGAGGTCGCTCCAGCTCGGGTCCAGGCGGTTGATGATGGCCGCCGTGTGCACCCAGTAGCCGTAGTGGAAGTGGTGGTCGTTGTACATGGTGTTGCCGAAGTCAGCGTTGAGGTCTTTGGTCTTGAATCCCTGCGAGCTCACGACGCCACCGTAGATTTGGTCGTACTGGAGCTTGTTGGCCCAGGTGTTAGCCACGAACGGAGCCATCACACCACGAAGCTTATTCAGACACGAATTCAGGAGACTCTTGTCGCCTCCGACGATGGCTGGGTCGTTCGCGATCAGACAGAGCGAAGCGTACTTCTGCGCAGCCTTGCCGTTGAAGTAGTAGCTGCCGTCAAGAGGAATGGACCACCTGGCATTGATGTCTTCACGCAGGTGGTCGACGATACGTTGTTGCTGTGCCATGTTGGACGCGATTTTGCGGGACGGGTAGAAGTCTTCTGGTACTTGTTGCGTTTCCTTCATCTCCCACACGGGGTCGGCTGAGCCTCCCGGTGTCGTGAAAGCCTGGTACGCTCCACGAGTCGTCGAATAGGCCACCATGCCGTCCACCTGACGCACTCCACTGCTCATGTCAATGGTTTCAGCGTGATGCTTCATGGCGTAGTGCAGGAGGCCACAAGAACAGTCGCCCGTCGTCTTCCACTTGAACGCGTAGGAGCTGTCGTCATGGAGGTCGATGATTGCGGCTTGAATGATGCACGACTTGTGTTGGTCCAGCGTAGTCAACCAGGAATCTTCGAGCACGAGGGCAACACGCAGAATGCCGTCAAATACGCCCGTGCTCTTGAGAGCGGAAGTGCCGTCAGCTGTGAGAGTGATCTCCTTCTCACTGCGGCCATCACTCGACAACGCGTAGACGACCCACTTCTGGCCGGAGTTGTAGACGATCTCGAACTTGGAACCGCGGACTTGACCACCCAATGGCTGACCGTTGATAGTGGAGACTACTGCACTCGATACTAGTCGAGGGGTGAGACCCGAGTACTTCATTGAAGAGTACACCATACCAGACACCAAGTCCGAGACCATGGTGCCACTGGACGATCCGGCAGTGAACTTGACGGTCACTCCCTGGTCGGCCCAGTCCACGACTTGGAAGTTGGGCTTCTGCCACACGATCTCCTCGGCCGAAAACAGGACCTCCCGAACCATGCCGTGCGCGTAGAACTTGACGGCTCCGTTGTTACCGGAGCTGCCACCACTGAAGCGACTGCGATACGGGTAGCTGACGGACATGCCGAAAGGAGCCTTGTCGACGACCATCTGCAGCGAGTACGGGTTGGACCAAATGGGCTGAATGGCGGCGTTGGAGTCGTGCGCTATGATGTTGCCCCACCAATTGTTGGTGGGGATGGCGCGGTTCTTGATCACGGACGAGTCGAGAAATCGAGGCGGACACAAACTCATCATGGCATCGGTGTGCTCGACGAGGGAGCTGGGCGGTTCCAGAGCGCGAAATCCAGAGGAGCCCTCATCACCGACGTTAGGCTCTGATACTGAGGAGTTGGTGAAGCCAACATCTCCAGCTTCCGGGACGGTGTCATTCACCACAGGTGCAAACGTGGGCGCCACGACGGGCGAATCGTCACTGAAGCTGGAACTGCCAGTCTTGTCGACATCTTGGCCGGCAACCGCAGCAAGATGCAGGTGCTGGAGAACTGCTCCAAGCCCAATTAATGCTGACGCAGAAATCTTCATGCTCGTCCAAGTCGTAGTCGGTTGCTGGTGTTCTTGGTTGCGGATGCGGTGTCGAAATGACAAGTGAGGTTTGAAGAGGAATGAGTTGATGGCGCGGGAATACCCATGCGCAACTAGCGATCGTAGACCAACATGCGCCAGTGCTCGACGATCGATTGGAGCCTTGCAACTGAAGCACTATCCGACTAGCTGAGGTACAGTAACATGAAGTCAAAGCTGAAGTTGTGGTTGCTTCAACGTGCTGACTGTCACAATCTGATTCCGGTTGTCGATCCAGCTGATAAATAAAATGCTGGAGCAACAGTATAACAATTCAAAGAAACAGAAAGTAAATTGAATGATGAACATCGTTTCGGTCTTGAGCAGCAGTGATTCACTACTGCGAGTGAAAGTATGGTAGAACATCTGATAACGTTTTCCAGGATACGAAATAAAAAATGGTAAGCGCATTAGTTAAACGCCACACCCAGCACCCAATTTGCCCTCGTACCTTTCCCTCTGCACCAGTTCGCAATGAAATTAGACCCAGGCATACTTTTCATTGCAGAACCATCGTGGAAGAGGTGCCGCGGCACCCTCTTGGATGTTTTCATGGCGAAACACCATGGCACTCGACAGAGAAAGGTTGCGCTCAGCAACCTCAATCTCAAGGAGACGGCATACTTCGTCGCGCACCAAACCAGACGGCGGGTCCCAGATCACGACCTTCTTCAGCTTGAACTTGCGTGCTTCTTGCAGAGCAGCGTTCAGCAAAACTCGCGTAGTCGCAGCAGCATTGTCACCGGAATCTGGGAATCGAGCACGACTAACGTACAGCGTCGACTCCTTCAAGTTGTGCCACCAGAGCGCGAAAGCGTTGTCGTTAACCTTGACACCGCAACATGATGGCAGCTCGTCGAATCCTGCCACTTGAGCATAGTGCACGCCGTTAATGAACTGCCACTCGATCGAGTCACGCGTCGGTAGGATCAAAAACGCCTCCTTCCCTATAAACTTGTCGCCACCTGACAGTTCTGTCACCAACCGGGCATTGTCAGACTCCAGGAACTTGGCCAGGTTATCATCGAGAAGCATCGTCTCCAGCTCGGCGCTGCTGTCGTCAGAGATGGCGTTCCGAGGGTGGGCAACCTCCAGCGTTGCCGCCTTGGACGGATGATACTTCCACCCGAGCTTGTCGTAGAAAGTTGGTCCAACGTCCGAGTACAACACAGAGATCAGAGGGTTCGGTAGTTTCTCCAATTGTTTAGCCACTTCCGTTAGGAAGAAACTCGCAAGCCCGCGCTTGCGGAAATCCGGGAGCGTGTAGACCGAACTCACTTGGTACGAGTATCCACGCTCGATTTCCCCAGAGCTTCGGCGATAGACACAGTCGAAACGGAGGGTCTTGCAATGACAGTAGAGTAGATCTCGACCTGCTACTAGATCCGCATCACTCGTGGACGAATCCTTCTCGGTTCTGTCCACAAGAGCCCAGTAGAGCGCCCCGGCTTGGGAGAATGGGGTGACACGTTGGGCCTCGTCCTTGTGCTGCCATTGCTCGACGGCCAATAGCGGCGCCCCACAGTGCTGGTAGTCGTCGGTCTCGCATTGGACCTGCGTCGTGGATCACGATTTCCTGAACAATTCGAATAAGTTTTTTTTTCTTCCAAAAGTTGAATTTCCAAATTCAAATGCTAAAGTTCAATTTAATGTTTTTCTACCCAAGTGGTGGCATCCAATGGGCGATGAAGCAGCGGAGGTGGTAACGTTTGTAGGCGATGGGAACTACGTAGGCGATGGCGGTGAATTGCTACAACGCTTGTGGTAATGCTAATGAGTCGAATTCTGCTAGCACCGGATGCAGGCTAATTCGTGGGTGGTGGTGGTGGTGTCAGGGAGTTTGCAACGTGGAAGATGATCCGGAACTGTCCTGGTCGGTACATTATCAAGCACAAGAAGAAGAATCCTTTCTTGATCGATGGATTGCCAGTGACTTCCATCGATACTGGAGACTTTGTTCGACGAGCACTTGCAACGACGGAGGGTGAAGTTCCTACTATCGTTGTGCACGATTTGGAGAGCCCACGTTGCGTCGACCGTGCCAAGGTTGTGGTGTTTGGAGCGGAAGGTTGTGGTGGAGGCGTCATCACCTACTGCAAACAAGAACAAGACGGAGAAGCTATCTACGTACACACACTCAACACGGCGTCAGGCTTACGCAGAAAGTTGGGCGGACTGCAGATTGACTACGTGCTCAAGCTCTGAATTTGAGAGCGTGTTCATTCCTACGTAGTGGGGACTTGTATGAGTAAAACGATGAGTTAATACGATTGGGTTTTTAGTACTGTAGTCATTTTTGATCAATTTATTCAAGCAGGATATTTTGTGGTTTCACTCGAATGGTGAGAGAAAAACGTATTCATTGCCTCTCCCTTTGTTCTAACTGCGTGCTCATGCCATGTTGCAGGAAAAATCGAAGCGAGACGAGGCTAGTGGAGGCAAGAAGAGAGTCTGTGAAATTGCGACCAAAGTAGTGCACGAAATTCTAGTAGACCGGGGAAAGGCACTGCCGGCGCCAGTGACACTGAGGTTGAATGAAGAGTTCACAAGCGATTAAATCTCGGAGGGAACCAAGAAGGCAGACGACGCGTTGTTGTGGATTCTTATGGCAGCGACCACAATGGCATACGGAGACATCGACGACAATGAAACAGTGGCGCAGGAAGCTGCAGCGAGAATTAAAGCTGAACTTGACCGTCAAGTTGACGGCGGCAAAGACGTCACAATCGCAAACAAATCAGAAAAGTTGCGAAAGGAGCTTATGGATGCGTTTACGAAATTGGAGTACCGTGGATATGCCGCCAAATTATTCTACGAGCATTTGAAGTTGGAATGCATATTTAGATGGCCCGAGGGCTTACACAGCTCCGTACACGGCCATTGTGCAGAGTTCTAGCTTTGGGAAAAGACGGCTACTTCATCAATTGGCGCATGATACGACCAAAGTTGTATGTGTGTTTCCGCGATCACAAGACTTCCGGATTCCCGAAGCCGACGCAGAACCTTCACCGATGGTTGTTTGCAAAACGAAGATTAGATTGCCGAGAAATTGGTAGCAATATACCAGTATGCACTAGCGAACTGGGAGACGGTTGGGGAGAAGTGGCTAAAGCTTTTCACAGAGAAGACTGCCGATAATGATGTGGGAAGAAAATTGGAACGCTGGCCAATGGGTACACAAAAACAACGAAAGGGGCGATCAACACAAACGAACAGTGGGAAGAGAGGGGTAATATTGGCTGTGGATGAGGCAAGGGCGCTTCTTACGTTGAAAAGTAGTGAAATTAACTACTACCGTCTACTATGTAGAGCGCTTGTCATTGCAGTCAATCAAATCAAATCAAATCATGGTATATTTGCTGTTCTGGTCGACACGAATTCCAGAATATTCGGTCTGGAGTCCTTGATTCGTCGTCCCGGAATCGTGAGTCAGCGCCGACATCATTCCTCCCGCCGTTTGTGTTTTCTCACACAATGTACGCGTATCAGCGCTCTGAATTAACTGATCACAGCGAAACCTCAACCGTGGCGGAGCATACCAGTATGTGCGTACAAATCTGCTGTGAAGGAGAAAAAAGAGAGGCAGATATGGAATATTCTTGTCGGAATGGGCCGTCCATTGTGGTCCAGCACCTTTCGAGCTGCAATGAGAAAATATGATGGCACCGGATCTAAGGAATGTGCTAGCGGGAAGAACTTGCGGACGCTGATGGTGTTGGCAAGGTGATCGCCTGGATTATCTTGCTATTGGTGATGGACTTGGCTACTGTTGTGGAAAGCGAGGAAAGAGATCACGAGGAGATGTCGTACAATAAATTCAGGCTCAAGGGTCAGCTCGTAGGTGTGTCCACTTTCCTGGAGCTGCTGGTCGGGGAAGAACTGGAAGTGAGAAAAAAAAACAAAAGGATTAAAAGCTCCGGAATACACGGAATCTTTCGTGAAAATGGGAATCGTGGAAAATGGGATTCTGCCACTTTGTGCAACTGGATAAAGAGTCCACAGAGGGCACACTGTGGTTCCTATTAGCTCGGCGAGCGGCTGGTGTGCTGCCACGCAACCACGAAGGAGCAGATCTAATCATCCCACATTGCCAATGATTCTACATGTAGTTGAAGTGAAAAATGTGGCTGGCGGCGATAAGTTCTTCGATGATTCTGCTGGGGTAACGATGAACCCTACGTGCGTTTTTTCTGATGAGAACACATTGAGCAAAAAATCTCCCAGAGAAATGATTCGTGTCTACATGAGTCTACGAGGTGATTGTCAATGCGGTGTAAGCAATCACTTCGTGTATTCGTATTTCGACACCATGGAGGAGAAGGGGAAATTCGAAGACTTGCAAAAGGAATCAACATCCACACAAAGCTCTCTACCGGTTGAGAACTTTCAACCACCTCCCAAGAAAGCAAGACTTAACCTCGACTCACTCGCGCTCACTTCGAGGAAAACGAAAGAGAAAGCGTCATACACCCCGAGAAACCTTGCAGAGTCGGCAATAAGTAAGGAACCGGGAAACAATCAGGACTACGCTGATGGTACCCCTTCAAGAGAAAACGACGCGCTTTTGTCCGACCAGTCCAAAGACCCAATACCATCGATGGATCAGGATCCAGCCACGCCTTTATTCACATATCGCATTCGAAGCATTAGGGAGCGGCCGTCAGTGTTGGCGATATCGACTCATCAGGCAGTATCAGTTTCAGATGGGTGAACCTGTCAGATTCGCTTTGGAATCCGATGGAATACGTTGAACGTGACCTACCTCACCGCTCGAAGAACACGAAATGCCCGAAAGTCACCGCAAAAGTGGCTTCCAAACTGAAAGTGATGAATGCCGCACGCCGAATATTGGTACCGATTCCGGGTCTCATGAGTTAGAGTCGGAAGTGAACGCAAGCACTTGTTCAGCGTCATATAGGAATACTTTTTTTATTCTATTGAAGGCTTCAAAAAGTATCAGAAAGAGGCAGGAGCATGTTTACTTACTACCTTTTCCTGACGCCTGCACCTCCTCAATAGTTGCTTTACCGTTTCTCACGCACTTGTGCTAAGGCTTGCTGGAAAGTCTGCATTGACTGCTGAGCCCGAAGCACTGCCTGCTGATCTCGGTAGTTCGCAAGCTGGGCCATTTTGCGAGATCGATCCGCTGTCCATTTTTTGTAGAGAGCACTTTGAGCCGGTCGATGATACTGAGCGAGCTGCTGGCTGCCGAATGGGCTTTGTAAGGCCGCATTAGAAGAAAAACTATCCGCGCACTGCGTGGACTTTGCTGCTGGAATTCTCTCTGTTCGAGCAATCAGTTCGTTTACTAAGGCAGTCGAGTCAAAGATTGTCGGTTCTTGGTTGGACTTCATCTCATCAAAGACAGCAAGATCATCGTGGTAAGATGAGGCTGCTGCTGGATCGAGCAGTTCTTTCAATTTGGTTCGGGATTCGGTCATCGCTGTATCCATTTCGGCGGATCTTGCTGCTAACTGTTGCTGCAGTTGCCGCAATTCCTCTTCTTCTTCCTGCAAAGTTTTGCCACTTGAGCTGCAAATCTCCATTTCTTTTAAAGCAGCCCTGACAGGATAAAAACAATTTAGGTATAAAAGCTGGATAGATCCACCTGCCAAACCAACACATACCTAGTGGCAGCAATTTGTTCTTGAATATCGCGTGCCATTTGCTGCTTCATAGCCTCTAACGCAGCGACGTTCGACGATCGCGATGAATTTGTAGAAGTGTCAATCTTAGCTTCAGCTTGTGGAACCGGTTCCTCCTCTACAATCCTGTCGGTAGACTGTTTGGAGAAGAGCTTTGGAGTGTGTGGAAGATCGCGGGCACTTGTAAGTACCTTGCTCGCTTCTGGTAATGCAGCTCTGTGGTCAACTTGGTTGCAAAAACCCTTACTTTCCTCGATGTCACTCTGTTTAAGTTTCTCCACTCGCATCTGGGCTTCAGCTGCGACACGATGCATCTTGTCATACTCTGCTTGGAGTTTTAGTAGTGCTGCTTCTTTCGCGTGAAGTTTGTCCTCACTGCTTGCAAGTTTTTCTTCCAGTACACTTTTTTGTCTGTACTAGCGAGAGAAAATATTAGTACAGGAAATACAAATCTCCACAGCACGACACTCCTATTTACCGCTGAATATCTGTTGCGTTTGCAACATGACACGCCAGTTCACTTCGACATTTCCGGAGATCCGTACGAAGCTCGGCACAAAGTCGCTCAGTCTCCGTACGCCCAACACGCAGTGTTGTCATTTCTTCTTCCAGCTGCAAAAATGAAATAGTACAGTATGTCACCTTCAAGATAGTTAAGCAAAAAAGCGAGATCCGTACCTCTACACGTTCTTTTTCATACTGGGTCTTGTGCAATCGGAGCAGTTCCTGGCCAGCACGTACTTCGACTTCGAGTATTTTTACTTGAGTCTTGGACTGCGCTTCCAGGAAATCCAGAAATTCAGCGTTCGTTGTCCCCATCGAGTTACCAGAAACTTCTCCATGTCTTAAACCCGCAAATATCAGACACTCAGCCACCATATCCAGAATCTGCTTGTGGAGCTGGAGCACCGCTCGTTCAAACTCGTTTGCCAGCTTTGTCGCGGATAGCGCTGAAGTGGATGTACTGAGAATCTACAACTCGAAGGCAATTTGGAATACACGAATACAGTCAGTCCTAACGTTTAGAACCAGTAAAATCTTGGGATGTTACCTTCTCCATATCAAGAAGCCTGCTGTGCAGCTCTTCAATTGAGGCATCATATTTTGATGAGTTTAGTGCCAGGCAGTCATCACGTCTAGGTTCAACAAACTCAGCTTCTTCGGCTAGTAATTTTTCGTCTTTTTGCGTTATCTCCAGCGTTTCATCAGTAGTCAGCTCGTTCTTGACTGCAGGGATTTCTGATGGCGTTTGCGGCGATGTCTTAGCAGTAAAACTTGGTTTCTCTGCTAAAAGTTCGTCAAGTGAAGGTGCCTGCGGAGGCAATGTCTTCGGGTTGGAATCGCTCAATTCATTTTGGCTCTCGATTCCAATGGTCACAAGTCCGGGATATGCGTCCAAATCCTTGTCGAAGGATCCCTGGCGTTCTGTGGTTTGCTTGGCCTCGTCAATTAGTGGCATTTCTCTAACGGCACTCGAGTAAATTCCGGCCGAAGATTCGTCAGGATCACTTGATTGGGGCAACTTTTCGGATGGAGAATGCTCGTCCGCTTCTGGGTCAATTTGTTCAGTTGCAATCATGTGGGAAACCTCCTCCTTTGCCCTTGTTGGATCCGAAGAATTGATTTCTAGCTGATCGTCCTCAATGTCTTCAACTATGATAGTGTCATCAATAGGATTAGCTTTAACCAGTCTAGGCCCCGTTTGGACGCCATCCTTGTTTTCTGGTTCCAATTTGTCTCGAGTGGGTGCACTTTCGTCGGATTTCGGTGTCATAACCGTTTCAGAAGCTCTAGCATCATCATGCAGGCTGAGAAGATTGCTTGGAGGCCTCGATCGTTCTGAACTGTGGGGAGAAAACTCGCGTCGCTTTTCACCTTGTCTCGGTTTGCGGCGACGAACACGGAGAGCAGGCATTGAAGCACGCTCAGCTGCTACAGCTCCGGCCGCATCAGCATAGGCTATGATCGCTCTGTGCAGATGAAAAAATGTGGACGCTGTCAGTGAGATTTCAATCATGGAGCCTAGATTCCCGTCGTACCTGTTGCCTAGATCGTTAATTCCTAGGTTCTCTATCTGGCCAAATTTGCTAAATATTTCCTGCGAGAAAAATACGAACATCCGTCAATATCAGGACTTCGAGCTGAGAACGCAGAGCCTCACCTCCAGCTGCTCAACAGTCAAACTCGATTCTCCAATATCCCAAGTAACTTGAACAAAATGAAGTTTCTTTGTCGAAGTAGAGTCGGCTGTATCAATCGTTGACGTGGATATCTCTTCGGGAATAGCTGGGATGTTCATTTCAGTTGCGCAGTCGTAAGGCAGTGACGGAGCTTGTCGGATGAAGAACTCAGCGATGCATTTTCGGCGGCGAATCATTGTCTCTAGACAGAATAAACAGAAAGTTTTACGTTAATTCCTGAGATTTAATACAGTAGATACACCATCCATACTGGAGTTTAAAGTGGTTTTGTCTCCTGGAGGTCGAACCAACGCAATGCCAACATTCAAGGCAAGATTCGCCACGCTCATATGACTTGACCCACTTGCTGCAATCTTAACGTATCCAGATTAGGAGTAATTGATTTACACTAAAAAAAAAGTCGCCGCCAGACGTACAGTGTGTAAATGACCCAGGAAGACTTGTAGAAACTCGCGTGTGGAAAAAGGAATTTGTTTAAAAATCTCCGTGACAGTATTTTCAGCTTTTCCATCCATGTGGCCAGCCGATACTGCGTCCAGTAGTTGCTGGCTGATGTCAGCCGAAATGAGCGGTTCATACAGTTCACCGAGTATCTAGGCAGAAAAACATGCTAGTTAGTGTAAAGAAAAGAAAGGTTTTCTGGGCCAATTTATCCTCCCACCTCTTTGACTACGCGAGCGATAGAGTGAGGACTGTACATGGACAAATCTGGTAATTGATTGCATCTACAGAGACGAAGTAGTTCCTTGCGCTCCAGCCCCACTCCAGGTTTACTGTAGAGTCCTTCCTCTTCAAGGTGGTTTTTATCGAGGAACTGGACCACACGAGTGAGTGTTGCCAGCATTGCAAGCGGGATCGGAGGGGCTAGTGAAGCTGCATCGGTAGCCCCAAGACTCGTGTTTGTCTTACGGAACGCTGCTCTTGGAGACGCGAGCGCGCTTGCTGCTATCGCCTTGATCCACGACCGATGCTTCATCGTTAGGTGATAAAAATCGCGACTACAACGGCCGACGTTTTGTGTCGTAAAATAACTTTTTAAGACTTTATCACTAAAAGTAATAGTCTGTTGGACAACCTTTTCAGCGTGAATAGCTTTCGTCTTCAGGAGCCATCACCGCACACTGGTCGAATTCGCAGTTGAGCTCCGCTGCGCGATAGACCCACGTGCCATCGATGCACATCTTGATGTCCCATTTGCATGCCTGGTAGCATTGAAAAGAGTTGAGTAAAAAACGCCACTACAAAGTTCTTGCCACTCTTTGATCGTACCTGCGGGTTGTCTTCTGGCACAGCTGCGCGTCTCGCCGAAACATCAGCGCACAGGATGCAATAGATCACTCCCAAGACAACGAGATGCATTGCACTTGACACCATTGACAAAAGTCAGTTCTGCAGGAAAGGCGACAGGAAATAAGGTCGAGCTGACGTACATATTCATCCAATTGTCTATTTACTTGGAAACCGTCTACCGTAAGCTATCCCACTGCAAGGAGCTCCAGGTCACCGCGTAGTTGTCGGACAAGCTGCGCCACATCCTCTTCGCCAGCGTGCTGCTGCTCCACCGCAAGCACAAGTTGCTCAACGTGGCCCTGGTGGCGTCTGAAAGCTCCTGCCAGACTTGATGTCCGCACCAGCGCCTGGAGCACACGCAATCTACGAATCAAGACGGATACTTGCTGTTCAACCACCAGGAGTTCCTCCAAGAAGGACGCGAAGATGTTCATCTCGCCAAGAACCAGAGTCGATACGCAGGTCTCCAGCAGTAATCGCTCCTGCTCGCGAGTATCAATCTCCTCTGGCGTCGTCGCCTGCTCCGATGCTGAGTACGTTGTCACGACCTTGAGACACAAACTCACCAGTTCTCTCTCCAGCTCCACGGGAATCTCCGAGCGCTGCTGAGTCTGAGCCGTAGCGGACGACACGCACGTGCGGTAAAGCAGCAATAAAGTGTGCAGCTCCGTCGCGTTCATTTCCTCACGAGCTTGAGCCTTGGCCAACGTCGGCGCGAGAATCTTCGGGAGGGAATTGCCCAAGTTCATCGCGACAAACGTGCGGCACACGTGGTCAACGAGTTGCAGCTGTTGACGCTGCTGGAGCGCGTTAGTCTCCACCGGAGCGAGCGCTGTACTGACCAGAAAACTCACGATGTGAGCCAGATCCACAGCCTCGCGTCGCTGGAACAGAATGTCCACCAGGAAGCTCTTCGCCTCATTGTAGATACGTGGGCTCTTGCAACAACTCGCAAGAGCGCGCAGCAGAGACACAGGATACCGGGGAAGGTGGTATACAAGCGCCACAAACGCGAGCTGATCGGCCGCGCCCAGAGCATCGAACCGGGTCCTGGCCAAC
The DNA here is from genome assembly GCA_016864655.1 of Phytophthora cactorum. NCBI lineage: Eukaryota > Oomycota > Peronosporomycetes > Peronosporales > Peronosporaceae > Phytophthora > Phytophthora cactorum. The sequence goes on from NHQK01000003.1 coordinate 735,178, forward strand.
ATTCTCTGCTTGTCATCTTCAGTCATGGAAGCGGACGGCACCGCTGCAAGGTCGAAGAAAGCTGCCAGGTTTGCTAGCACGCCGTCCATCTGATTTCCAGTTGCAAACTCAGCAGGAAGCTGCTTGAGGACGGAGATCAAGGCAAGTAAACTGCGTCTGCCAAGCTCCATGTGTTGAGAGTCGAGTTGGCCAAGCAGATCTGCAAGACACACCACCCACTGCATGACCATGGGCCACGCCAGTTTGTAGCTCTGTCGCTGCTGGCCACGGAGCGCGATTTCGAGCTGCTCGACGGCAAATGCCGTGCAGCTACGGAAGCTGACCGACTTGGGCGTACATAAGACGTAGAACTGAGTCACCGCGTCCAGTAAGAGCGTTCGCTCAGCCGCCGTCTTCTCGATATCCTCGCTACGTTGCGACGCAGACTCCAAGATGAGCGTCACCACTTCTAAAAGAGGCTGGAGCACGTTCTGCATGCTGGCCACAGCGCGAAGCTCGGCCGTCTCCTTGTACTTGACCAGCGTAGTAACGACGTAGGAGCACACGCGCTGCTCCAACGCCTCCTCCTTGTCCGAACCACGCATCAACGTAGGAAGTCGAAGATATTCACAGGCCAATGTAGCGAGCGCCGCATTCATACCGTGCCATCTCGAAAGCCCCGGGCCATCAGCAGCAGCGAGAGTTGCACTGGGGCTCGGTAACATTGGAAAACTCTCCGGGGCCAGAAGTTCCTCGCGTAGCTTCAGCGCGGCCTGGAAAAACTCGTTAGTCTTCGCTTCGTCCTCGTCAATATTCAGTCGATCGGTGTTGGCGCCAACCACAGCGGTAGTGCACTCCACAATGTACTTCATGTGTTCCACGTGGGCGTCCGAGAGTGCGTCTGTGCTTCCCTCAAGACACTCCAGCCACAATTCCAGCAGGGCCGGCAGCAGCGCGCGCACCTTTTCCTGCCACGAAGCGCTCGCCTTCTCTCCAGAACTGGTAGTCATGGATGCAGCTGCAAACAGACTGGCCGTAACGAGCTGAGGAGTCGGGAACAGCAACAGCGTCTTCGTCGTCGGTACAGACGCCGACCAGGCCGCATTAATCTTCCCATTGCCTTGGCTAACACTCACCGATAACAGCAGCTTGTGCAGCACCTTAAGCGCCGAGAACCTAAGTGCCAGAGCTCCCGACGGAGCCTTAGGCTTCTTGTTTTTCTGCTTGGCCTTGTGGTTTTTCCGGCCATTGGCTCCCTTCTTGCCGGCCAAGCTCGATGAATCCGTGCCCAGTAACAGGTCGTACGTGTTCATCATCCTGATCCCTTGCGTCTGTGCGGCGCAGATCAAGTCCCTAAAGTTCTCCAGTAGTCTGGCCAAGGCCTCGGGTCCTGCATCGTTGCGCAGAAGCTCGGGCGCTTCGTCCACCAGCTCGCCAATGGCTTTAAGTGCGTCCTGCCGCACACCCACTTGCAAGTGGGTCAGGCCACTGCATAAATAGGTGGCCACGAGTGTGGCGAAGGGGGCCAACGCACTGCGAAGCACTGGGAGCATGGCCTTCCACGCCTGCACTGCGGCCTCGCGCACTACAGCCTCCTCATCCAGCAGCGTGGGCAAGAAGCGCTCCAGCAGCACTGACGCGTTGGCCCGCAGATTGGCTGCCGTGGCCTGCGTGGCCAGCTCCTTGATGCCCTGTAGCGCGCGCTGGCGGACGTGTGCGTTGTAGTGGCCCGCCTGCTGCAGCAGTTCTGGTAGTGCCTGGCGCCGGTGCGTCAACTGGGCTGCGCCGGCCTTGTCCTGTAGTAGAGACTGCTCCAGCAAGTTGATGCGGCGCGAGGTAATGCCCACGGACGTTACGTTGGCCGCAGGCGCGGCCCGACGGCCTACCTTACGCTTGGGCCGCTTGAAGTCCGCCGGCTTCTTCTTAGTCTTGGTGGCGATCGCGGCGCGGGCCATGAGGACGATTGGGTAATGTGTTTTTGGCTGGTCATTATCTCCAGAATGATGAGTGGCTGAAATTGGGAGGGTTTGGGCCAGGGGATTGGAGGAAAATTTAAGAATTCTATGTTGAAGTGGAAATGTCCATCTTGGTCATTTTGATGTGCGTCAAATTGTCCAACTGCAACGAAGTGAGATGCACAAAAATATCGGTGGAATTACGATGTTATCGATTGTACTTTGCTATCAAATAGCTAGCTAGAAGTTGCATTGGCATGGTAGCTGCCGTCTAAGTGCAGACCTCGCCATCGGCGTTGGCCATGTCCATGACCCAGTAGTGCTTGTACAACTTGGTCTTGTCGTAGGCGTAGCCAGGGCCGATGAACTTTAGGTCGCTGAAGAGGTACGCGCTAGAGGACTTGATCCAGGTGGCCACCACAGCGTCCGCACTGGCCTGGCCAGCAGCGGCGAGTTCGGCCGACTGCGCAGTGTCAATGCCCTGGGCTTCGTAGCGCGACGTAGGAGTGGAGCCGTCCGATCCGCTGGTGCTGACCTTGTTGTTCTTGGCGTTGTCGTCCGCAAGGATCTGCGCCGCCTTTGCAAGCTTCGTGTTGATACAGACGGGCTTGAGGCCCTTCTCAGCTCGCTTGGCGTTCACGGCGTTCAGAAGTTTCGTGCTGAAGTCGGCCACTTGCAGTTCGCGGGCAACATGGTTCTCCGCATTGGCGTTGACCATGCCGACGAGCGCGATAACTGCAAACGCAAACAGTCCTTTGATGTTCATGGCGTGTCGTATTCGTCCTATGGAAGGAGTTTCTTGGAATTGCGTTGCAATTTGGAAAGTGAGAGAATTGTAGAGCTGGACAAGCGATCTCTCTTCCTTACATCAAGAAACGGAAATGTGCAGTCTGGCAAAGCCCATGATTTCCGACAGGACCGAACAATATTTTGAGACAAGATGGGAAAACTCCCTATGTGTGATCCCTATGGCGAGTTACAAATTGGAAGTTGCAATTTGCAACTTTCAATTGGTGCATGGTGCCGCGTTGCCAAGTTGGCAATGCCAACGCCGTTGTTGCGTCATGTCAGGTACATACATGTAGTGTAACGTGCAGAAATTTGCCAGAAACACTAGTCGCGATGGTAAAACAAGTATTTGTGCAAGCTTTCAGATCTGCAGCACATCCAAATTTTTCTCCTGTATAAGTTCTTGACGTTTCAATCCTGCCGCAGGATCCCCGCGTCTAACTGACCCCAATGTGTCGCAAACCTAAAAAGTAAGGCCGTGTTCAACTTGCACACCCTACCAGTATTCGAGGTCGATCTGAAAAAAGACTCGATTTGAGCAAATTACTGGTTTAGAAGGGCGAAAGTTTTCCTCAATGCTTTGCCTTTTAAATTTTAATAAAAACGGAATTTGTGGATTTACCTAGCTGGATTTGAAATTCAGGTCTATTAATACAATTTTAAAAGTAATAATATTCTAATACTATTAAATCCAGGTATTTTAATAGTAGTAGTATTCCAATGCTATTAAATCCAGGTATTTTAATAGTAGTAGTATTCCAATGCTATTAAATCCAGGTCTTTTGGTATACTGAATTCTAGCTAATTCAACAGATTCCGTTTTTATCCACAGGTTTGCTATAGGCTAAATCCACAGAATCCGTTTTAATCCACAGATTTGCTAGACCAATCCATATCCAGGCCTCCTTTATTTCGGAGATTTCCTAGCTTCCCGAAGTAAAGCTTATTTCAGGTTGAAAGGTGAGCTTCACTTCCGGTCAGATATGAAATCTTGAACATGTACATTTCGTAAAGTATAGCATATACATGTATGCATTGAAATGATTAGATCATATGAAGACTGGCTATTGTTTTGTAGCTAGATAATGGAGAAGTCGGCCTCGGCTGTCGCTGTGTTTGGGAAGACAGTCGCTAGGACACCACAAAACAGCCGTAGCATCTTGAACCGGCCACCTACGATTTTCCATCCCGCTGCAATATCAGTCTCGGTATCCGTACAGCTCCCCAAAGCATTTCTCAGCTTGTCGTCTTTGCGTACTTCTGCAAAGAGCTCTTGATGATCGTTCTCAATTTTATCAATCTGCTCTTGTGTCCACCCCGCCGCATGATGATGCGGTTTTTGATGCTTAATGAATGCGCAGAGCTCACTTGTTTTTGACAACTAATGTTGAAGTACCGGAGGTACTTGCATCTCGTTGGCGTTGTCTTGAGAATTGCGGGTTGCCATCATTTGGAGAACCAAATTAGATTACATGTACCTCGAAACGACCCCGAAGTGGGGCAAAATTCACTTCGGGTTGGTTAACGATTTTGGGCTAATATCCCGAGATAGAGGAGGAATAAGCTGCTGACTTGACTTTGGAAACGAAAATCCCAAACGCCAGTCGACTACTCTGGTATAAATTTCATCTGTATAAGCAGGATAAATGCCGTTTGCAAAAAAAAAGCGAAAGTTGTGTTGTGATTCAATAGTCTTGCTAGCCTCCAAACCGCTTCTTCTATAGACGTTGCATCCATGCTCATACTGCGAGACTAGCTCACCGGAAGGCTTCCGAGTCACTCTACGCGCAGGACTCGCCATTGGCGTTAGCGAGGTCGAGCACCCAGTAGTGCTTGTACGTCTTGGTCTTGTCGTAGGCGTAGCCAGGGCCGATGAACTTGAGGTCACTGTATAGGTATGCGCTCGAGGACTTAATCCAAGTCGCCACGACTGCGTCCACGCTAGCTTGGCCAGCGGCCACAAGTTCGGCCGACTGTGTAGTCTTGATCTTCTGAGCGCTGTAGCGCGACGAAGGGGTCGAACCATCAGAGCCCTTGGTGGTGACCTTGTTGTTCTTGGCGTTGTCGCTCGCCAAGACTTGAGCCGCCTTTGCCAGCTTCGTGTTGATGCAAACCGCCTTGAGTCCCTTCTCAGCACGCTTGGCGTTCACTGCATCAAGCAGCTTCTTGCTGAAGTCGGCGACCTGTAGCTCACGGGCAACGTGATCTTCGTGCACAGCAGTCTCAGCGTTGGTCATACCGACGAGTGCCACAAGAGCAAACGTGAACAGTCCCTTGATGTTCATGGTGGTAGCGAAGTGTTTGGTGGGCTTGTTTGGAATTGCTTTGCAAATTGAGAAGTGACCCATGGCGTGAGGGCGCCAACCTTGCACAGCCCATGATTTCTGCAGAGGTCGGGGTTGTAGACGACCTCTATATCACTCGAAGTGATTCACTCCGGAAACACACCCACGAAGGAGTTGAACCTGGTCAGTCATTCGACCGCGAACAGCACAAAGGATGGGGTTCGAGACTGTACGTGTCCAGTCTGGTAGGTGATCCAAAAATCATAGGACCTCAACAGAACGTGTTTTCCAGACTCACCACTGTATACCTTAGCTACAAGTTGTACAACAGGGGAAAAGTTCCGTGCGTCAGTGCTGGAATTGTTAGCAACAGATCACTGTCAAAATTTGACTTTGATGAAGGTACATGTACTGGCCATTCGCAAAAAAAATCTTATTAATACACGTAAAACTACATGAAACGTAGTCATCGATATGCATGCGGTCGAGCTGTGACGCTGGTACGGTGGGTGGCGTTGGAGGGGGGGGGGGGGCAGCCTGAACACGTTGAATGGATTCAACTGAGATCTGTTGTCCTGTACCAGGGATAACTTGTTATTTCGTGTTGCCAACGCACAATGAACCACAAGCAGGCATGTAGGCTTGCAACACGAAGAAATCATTTTTATTAGCGCCTTTCGTGGCCTTAGGTTTCAGTCGAGCTTTAACTTCTCTACCCGCATACCTCACCGGCCGCGTTGGCCATGTCCAACACCCAGTAGTGCTTGCACAACTTGGTGCTGTCGTACTTGTAGTTGAGGCCGATGAACTTAGGTCGCTGTACAGGTACGCACCGGCCGACTTGATCCACGTGGCCACGACGACGTCCACCGTGGTTTGGCCCGCAGCCACCATTTCGGCTGACTTGGTCGTTCTGCTGTTTTGCGAGTTGTAGCGCATCGTGGGCGTCGATCCGTCCGATCCGCGCGTGCTGACGAAGTTGTTCTTGGCCATGTCGTTCGCCAGAAGCAGCGCCGCCCTCATGAGCTTAGTGTTGATGCAGACGGCCTTGAGTTTCTTTTCGGCGCGCTTCACGTTGATCGCGTTCGCCAGTTTGGTGCTGAATCTGACGATCTGCAGCTCGCGCGCCACGGCGTCGGCTTCCTAGATGGTAACTTCACCGTTAACGATACCGACGAGAGCGACTAGAGCAATGACGAAGAAACCCTTGAAGTTGATGGTAAGGAATGGTTGGTTTGTTGGTGGTAGTCCTTCACTGTGAAGAAGAAGTGGTTGGAATTACGCTGTAAATTGGAGAGCGGGTGATGAGTGGGGTGGTGAAAGTGATAGCACGATCCATCGTAGCTATCTCGATATGCATATAATATTATTATGAGGAAACAAGTTCCTAGCGTTCGATCCATGCGATTCAGCAGCGGTTAGGAGAGGCAGTAACGGACAGGAAACCCCTCTTGTGATGCCACAGGATTTTTGAAGGAGGACACCATCGATGGTTGAAGTTGAATTGTGCGGACGAAACGACCTTACGCGAACAGCAAAATGTCATCTTGTGGCGTAAACCAGGTGCTGGGACGATGCAGTGCACTAGCACAGACACCATGCCAGTGACACGCGACCGCAACGGCGGCCTTCTCTCATGCAACAACCCAAATGGCGGTGTGTATGTTGTACTTCAAAGTATGTTCCAAACGAGACAAGCAAAGCTACACCACGATGGCATGCCTTCAAGCAGCCAAAACCCGATGGGGGGCCAAGTCGCGATAACCCTTGATTGAGTCACAACTCGCGTAGCTTAGTTGATCCATACGAAGAGGAGGTAACTGGTGTTGACATTGTCATCATTATCATCCAGAGTTCTTCGCTCGACCAGCGAGAGCGTTACGTTGGAAACGCGGCTTGGTTGATCTTTAGAATGTAACAACGCAACCAATCCGCAACATCCCAGTCACACAGGCGACCATTTCTGCGGAGCTTGCGTACAATATGAATCTCTAATCTTGAGTATGGCGATCCGCCTTGGGTGTCGAGCCCTGTGAAACTACGAAAGCAAAACTATCCTACAGCCAAACCTCTCGATTCCACTTCACGTCGCTCACTCTCCAATTTGCAGTGTAATTCCAACCACTTCTTCTTCACAGTGAAGGACTACCACCAACAAACCAACCATTCCTTACCATCAACTTCAAGGGTTTCTTCGTCATTGCTCTAGTCGCTCTCGTCGGTATCGTTAACGGTGAAGTTACCATCTAGGAAGCCGACGCCGTGGCGCGCGAGCTGCAGATCGTCAGATTCAGCACCAAACTGGCGAACGCGATCAACGCGAAGCGCGCCGAAAAGAAACTCAAGGCCGTCTGCATCAACACTAAGCTCATGAGGGCGGCGCTGCTTCTGGCGAACGACATGGCCAAGAACAACTTCGTCAGCACGCGCGGATCGGACGGATCGACGCCCACGATGCGCTACAACTCGCAAAACAGCAGAACGACCAAGTCAGCCGAAATGGTGGCTGCGGGCCAAACCACGGTGGACGTCGTCGTGGCCACGTGGATCAAGTCGGCCGGTGCGTACCTGTACAGCGACCTAAGTTCATCGGCCTCAACTACAAGTACGACAGCACCAAGTTGTGCAAGCACTACTGGGTGCTGGACATGGCCAACACGGCCAGTGAGGTATGCACGTAGGCGATCAGTCGTCGTCCCGGATCGAATCCTCAGTCGAGGTTGTATAGCTCGTACCATACCAGTGATGGCCATTGCGGGTTTTGGAATGTTCCTACATGTAATAAATAATACATTTTGGCTTACAGCGAAGATCCCTTCTCAAATTTGATTTTATTACGCTGTAACACTAGTGCATATTGATAATATTTTTAATAAACAGCTTAACCCTAGTTAATTTGTTTTATCAAGCCCTGCGAGCGTTTTCGCCGTGACTTATATGATGATCTGCACGTTATACGTTGGTATCTGCGTCAGCTAAGCGCGTTTGAGGCCTGTGAACTTTGATAAAGCGTGTTTCTCAAGCATAACCAACACAAAGTATTGTAATAGTATTGCAATTTATCGCAATGCCCAGCAATGTATGTTTGGCCATCGCTGGCTCGTACCGCTACTACCCTACAAACTGGATTCACATCTAATCGAGTAAAAGAGTTAATAATTCTAACTGAAGATCACTCGCATGTCATGTAGAACGAAGGACGCTCGTGTTGTCCTCAACGATGAAAACAGTTCTACTTGTAATACTATTTTACTTTCTTCATGTATTAATACCTCAGTGTACAGGAATAGTAGTACTATTAATAGCTATGTTTTTTTTTTATATCACCCGGCCCAAGTTGACGGTAAAGCAAGTTGCCTATGTTTTTGATATCACCCGGCCCCAAGTTGACGGTATAGCAAGTTGCTTTCAGCAACACAAGCATCATACATGGAGGCTCGCTTTGCCAGTTTACAGTATATTAATATTGTATTGGGTTCCACAGTAGATTGTACTGTACAAGAGTTTTCCTTGGATAAGTTACCGAGAAGTGGAGTCCTATTGGCAAATCAGTTCTCCTAAAATTGGCAAGCCCTAATATGACTGATTTGCACGAAAGGACCGATTTGTCAATTACGAGGAGAGCTGATTTTTATCCTTCAGCTGCCAGCAGCAGCAATATCAGAGCACTCGAGTCGCGAGTGATCTAGAGTCGAGACAGCCTCGAGTGCTCTGAACGACGTCGAGTCTCGGAGACTCAAGTGCTGCACTTATTAAATGTCAACTCAGTCCAGTGTAGTGTATGAATACAGTACTAGGATCTACTACTCAAGTAGATAAGTCTAGAGAGCAGCTTCAAGCTGGGCTTACGGCTTGAAGCCGCTTACCCCCTCCGAGTCGGAGGGGCCCTCCCCCACTGAATCACATTGCAATGTATACGGTAGTGTATGATACAATACCAGTACAGTACACGGCGATGCACAGCTGCACTGAGGTCTGCGTTGCCCGTTGAAGTTTGTTAGGATTTGAAATTGGCGCTTCCACTGGAAACACTTCAATAACTAATTTATACTTCTACTAAAGTACTACACGTACAGTACCAACTACAGTAGTATGAATCTATGAACCTACTACAAATTGTATTCTAATATTGTAGTCAACAATACTTGTATTTATATTTTAAAAAAGTATTAAGAATAACAACATATCCGCTGGATATGTTTCAAATAACCCGACGAGATGCCCATATTCCTACATGTAGTCTGGAAGTTCGCTTATAGCGGCCACCGTACTGTACTACATTTAGTATTAATACATGTACTCTGCGGATCGTATCCTCGGGTACCTGTCAGTGACAGGCTGTTACTCCCCACTGGGAATCCTATCAGGCACTTTTGCCATAAAAAAAATCATGAAATCATGAGCTTTGCAGGGTGGATTCCCCGGACTCACCTGAGGCACGGGTCTGGGTGGGGCCTCACCGTCGGTGACACCGAAGAAGGATCCTTTCGCCACGCCACAGAGCCACTCACTTTTAATTTTGCAGTTCGCTAGCCACTCCTTCAACAATCCAAGAACACCTCACATCATGAACATCAAGGGACTTTTCACGCTCGCAGTAGTCGCACTTGTCGGTATGGCCAACGCCGAGGACCACGTTGTCCGTGAGCTCCAGGTCGCTGACTTCAGCACCATGCTGCTTAACGCCGTGAACGCCAAGCGTGCGGACAAGGGTCTACCTGCCGTGTGCATTAACACCAAGCTGGCGAAGGCGGCGCAAGCTCTCGCGGACGACAACGCCAAGAACAACAAGGTCAGCACCAAGGGCTCGGATGGATCGACTCCGACCACTCGCTATGACATCCAGGGCATTGAGACCGCCCAGTCCGCTGAGCTTGTCGCGGCCGGACAGGCCAGCGCCGACGCTGTTGTCGCCACCTGGACCAAGTCGTCCAGCGCGTACCTGTACAGCGACTTCAAGTTTATTGGCCCTGGCTACGCCTACGACAAGACCAAGACGTACAAGCACTACTGGGTGCTCGACTTCGCCAACGCTGAGGGCGAGTCGTGCCAGTAGATCGGTTCCCGTGGGCTGCTAGTCGCAACTAAGCTTACTGTAGAAAAATATACCCGACTTATGATGCCGAAGGCAGTAGCTCAAACTCTGTAATACAAACAAATTTGCAATCGTACTTGTTCTTGCTTCACAGTGCCAACCTCGCAGTTGTGCGCCGCGTACTGCGCGTGGTTACCATGCGAGTTTCTGCGGCAAACGATCCGTGTATAATACAATATCGGATAATGGATACTCAGTAGTAATTTATCCAGTGTACAGTATAGGTTTCAATGGACAGTACATGTACCTAGTCGTGGGGCTCTCCACCGAAACTGATACTACAGCAGTAATTCGAGTCAAATCATTACTTCGGTGGAGCGCAAAATTATTTGCCACCTTGTATGTGAGTGAAAGAGAGCTCCATTATCCATTACCAGTAGTATCTGTCTAGAATCGCTGTTGCGAGCAACTCGTAATAATCATCTTTCGAGTCTTCGCCTCTCGAGCGGTCGGAGCTGTTACACATGCTTCAACAAGGGCAACTTCAGATTTGCCTCGTCACTTGTCAGTCTATGGGACACATGACGAAGTTCCGCAGAAGACAGCCAGACCACAATGGATAGGCCTGCTACGTTAGGACACCTTCGATCATGGCAGCGTAGCACAAACCGACACGCCAACGTAGCGTCTTGACTGCAAGAAGGACTTCCCTCCGGTAATTGTCGCTTGCATGAGCGCAGTGCCGGCGTCGCAAAGCATACGCGCGCCAATACGTCGTGAGCTGCACCGGACACGTTGCATTATTCCTGCAAGAAGTCATGATTGACGGTCTCGGAAACGAACCTTCCCATCTGCAATTGGTTCTAGGGATCATGAGCTTTGCTTGATATGGAGTGCGTTTCTCAGTGCAGCTACTGGTAGAGCGCCACGGGTTTCGGCCTTGCAAGCTGCCCCAAAAAATCTTCGGACTTCTCCATTCATTCTCCAAATTGCGGCGCAATATACCAAGTCTCCTCCACCACTCCAGTGAAGTACAAGAATCATCATGAAGACCTTCCTCGCACTCGCTCTCGTGGCTCTCGTCAGCTCGGCCGACGCTCAGGTTGCTGACTACAGCACTAAGATGCTGAACGCTGTCAACGCCAAGCGTGCCGAGAAGGGCCTGACCGCGGTCTGCATCAACACCAAGCTGGCCGCTGCTGCCCAGGTCCACGCGGAGGACATGGCCAAGAACAACTTCATTGGCACCTCGGGCTCGGACGGATCTGGCCAGATGGAACGCCTTGTGGCGCAGAATCTGACCGTGACCGCCGCCGCCGAGCTTGTTGGTGCCGGCTACACGTCCGTGGACAGCATGGTGGCTTCTTGGCTCAAGGCCTCGAGCGACTACATCTACGCCGACTACCCATTCATCGGCCCGGGCTACAAGTACGACAAGACCAAGCAGTACAAGCACTACTGGGTGCTCGACCTCTCGGACGGTGAGGGCGAGACTTGCGCCTAGATTTTAAACGCAAGCTCTAACACCAGATGAAATTTTTCATTACTTGAAACTTTTTCACATTAAACTAACGTCTCTCAAAGTTGATGAACCGCAACGCTAGTAGACCCAGAAGCCGCAAAATTGCGATTATAAGCACTACAACCCCCATGTTGCGTGCCAACTGGTCGTGTCGAGCACCGAACGTGTACTCCACGTACTCCTTGACGTTTGAGAACGTGAGTGTAACTGGAGCGTTGGCCAAATCCTGGCAACCGATGTCAGAATCGCCGGCAGCAGGACAATCAGCGAACACTAGCGCTGCGAGCGCACTGAAGGAGTATCGTAGAGGTACGATCTGGTAAAGCCACTTGTACCCGGCTGGAATGGAGTTCACTGGAGGGTTGAAACCCATGAAGAGGAAACTGGCAGTATTAACCACCACCCCGACAACCATGGCTAATTCTGCAGTTGGCAGTGCGTACGCCAACATTTGACCCATGTATACTTGCAGCAACACAAGGAGCGCTGTGTTGAGCCAGAAGAGCATCCACGATACGATACCGCCCGTGAAGCCAACCATTGGGTAGAAGATCACGGAGAATAACAGCGTACTGGCAAGCACGTACGGAATCTCGACGATTGACCCGGCGATGAAGTACCAAAAGGCACTGTAGGTTTGACCGGCACGTTCTCGATAGAAGGAAGTGCGATCACCCACTGCAACAGGGAGCACACCGAAGAAGGACACGATTCCATTGAACCCCGTTGCAATGAAGAGCATACCAACGCCGGCATTCACCCCAGCGTACGATCCGTAGTCTGCCTCAAGGAACGCAACGCCGAAGATCAGCGCGAGTATAAGCGAGATACCAGCACGTGTGATGTTGTAGGACGCCGTTCGCCAGTACGACCGGAAGCTGCGTTGCAGTAAGAACCGAAGCTGTACGAGAGCCCCTGCAGCTCGCTTCCTCGCAAACGTCAGCTCGGCGTGTTCTGCTGAAGGACAAGCCACACCAGGTTCCTTCATCGCGGCATCCAACTGTTCCTGAAGCTTGCTCGACTTGAAAATATCCGCAAAGTCGACTGGCGTGTTTCCAGAACTTTTATCACCAGTGTTGACTCCCGCACCAATACATTCCAACATCCAGGTGGCTGGGTTAGCTTCTGGCTGGAGAGGAGCGACACCGGGAAGCTGCTCGAAGTACTGTACCAGATCACGGCATTGCGGGCCAACGTCGCCAAAGAAAACAGTTCGACCGCCTCGTTGCAACAACAATACGCTGTCAAAAAGCCCAAAGACTTCAGCTGACGGCTGGTGAATAGTGGTGAGCACTGTGCGTCCCGAACGCGCCACCTTCTGCACACCTTCCATGATGGCTTTAGCTGCAGCCGCGTCTAGTCCACTTGTAGGCTCGTCAAGGAATAAGATACTGGGTTGGGCAGCCAGCTCCACACCCACAGTGAGTCGCTTGAGCTGCTCCATTGACGCCCCACAGACGATACGATCCGCTATGGGGTGCAGATCAAGTAGATCTAGACACTCGCGGACTGTGTCTCGCTTGACGCTGTCGGGAACGTCTGCTGGTTGTCGAAGGAAGGCGCTGAAAGTTAACGCCTCGCGGAATGTAGCACCTTCACAATGCACGTCTGTTTGCTCGCAGTAACCAGTGCAACGGCGCATTGCCAGGTCACTAGCTTCGTGGCCATTAAGCAGAATTCGCCCACGTACAGAGCCACCGGGCTTGCGGTGCGCTATGACATCCATCAATGTGGTTTTACCAGCACCAGAAGACCCCATAAGCGCAGTCATGAACCCAGGCCGTGCAAACCCAGATACACCCTTCAGAATTTGTAGCATACCGTCTTGTGCTTTGTCTCGAGTCAAGAATTTTGCATCTTCCTGTTGTGAACCACAGTTCTCTTCATCTTCCTGGGTTGCATCAACGTTTTCTTCATCAGGATTTGTTTTCTTGAGGTGGTGGGGCATGGGCACAGAATACCAGATATCCTCGAACGCCAAGGTGACTGGAACAAAGTTCGGTTTGTAATCACTACCAGCGGAAGGTTGAACCGGGATTTCCACCGACGCTGTCCCTCGTGGAGTTTTTACCAGACCGTACGAGCTGTCATTCACTTGTTTCAAGCTTCCAGCCTCACCCGTGACCGGGTTTTGGTCTCCATTGCTAGGTTCACGCTCAGATACCTCCACTCCTCCGTCCTCGGGTCCTTCGAAGCGACGATGTTCCAGGGCCCATACAGCAAGAGCCAAGAAGAGGAGATAGCAACCAACAACGAAGACCATACTGAGATCCACGTACTTCTTGTCCGCTGGAACGTCAAACAGTGAGAGATAGTACTCGCCCATGGTTCCTCCTGATAGAGTGCAGTAGTCAACCCCTTCATAGATACAGACGTCGAAGCGTGTCGCCCGAAACTGGTTCACAGCCAGTCCTCGAATCCCCCAAGCAACGGGACTCGCCCAGTAGAGCCAAATGAGATAGTCCGGAATCTGGTCTTTCGGGATGGCAAAACCCGAAAACATGACGAAGAAGAGCACGGATAACATCGCCAGGGGCATCGCCACGTTCATATTGGGCGTCAGCGCAACTAGCAGGAAATACCAAGCACCGAATGCCAAGCTGGAGAGAAACACGATCGCTTCGTAGCGCACAAAGAGCTCAACGTCGGGCACGAAGCCACACAGCCAGTAAATGAGTGACCCGAAGACCAACGTCTCGAATAAAGCTACAGGGATGTGGCTCAGCGTGCTAGCAAGCACAAAAGAGGACGACCGATAGAAGTTGGCGCGACGCTGGCGATAGAATATGTCGCGTGCTTCAAAGAGCGTCGGGATCTGCGCTGCCTGGCCAAGCGATACGAAGAAGATCACGGAAAAGACCACGCCCATGATCACTTGCACGTCGGTAGCCTCGAAGTCGTAGAACGTGCTGGCATAAAGCAGTCCCATGACTACAGTCATCACAGCTCGACCGACTACGAACGCGACGTTGCGACTCAGAACTAGCATCTCGCGACGTACAAGAGTCCACGTGCTGGCTACGAAGCCTTGCTGGAATTCAGGAATCGAGTCCATGTACTTGTGTGTGTTTTCAGCCATGCTAGCATCCACTGGAGTCTCCAATTGTTGCAAGTTGTGTTGGTAGATCGAAGACTGCGAGAACACTGCAGCGTATTGCTCCACCGTACGCGGAGGTTGTTGACTTGACTCCGTTTGATATCGAAGCTGTTCATCTGTGCCCAGATCTATCAAGAAATCCGCGAAGTCACGTCCTGGTGGGCAGTAGAAGCCAAGGCTTTCGAAGTACCCTCGAACGTCTTTCACGGGTCCATGGTAAGCTACCCGTCCGCCCATCAGTAGCAGAACATCGTCGAATAATTCAAAGATCTCGGGGGCAGGCTGCAACAGAGCAGCTACAACGGTCTGACCGAAGGAGCGAGCTCGACCTCGTAAGGTCGAAACGATGTCGAAGGCAGCAGCGCTGTCGAGTCCCGTGGTGATACTATCCAAGAACAAGGCGAGCTTGAATCCGACCAGCATCTCACCAGTGGTAACGCGCTTCTTCTCACCTCCAGAGACTCCACGCTGTAGATTCCCACCGATGTTCGTATCTGCGCAGTGCTGCAAGCCGAGAAGCTCGAGTGTGATCTGCGGTAGATAACGCAGGAGCGAGCGTGCCGTGGCTTGTGCTTCGATGTTATCCTCTACCCGTGCTGCACGACTCAGTAGCTCCTCGACATGTTCGTCAAAGCATGCGGTGCTGCAACTGTGAGCGAACTCGTGCGTCTCACGGACCGTAAGGGTCGACAAGTGCAGGTCTTGCTGAGGAACGTAAGCTGCAAACTGCGCCAAACGGGTGGCCAGAGATTCGCGAGACTCATCGTTGTATATGACGTCGCCGTCAACAGTGATGCCTTCACTCTCAAGGGGGAACCGACCGCTTAACAACTGCAGCAGTGATGACTTTCCCGATCCAGGTTGACCCAGAACGAGCGTCATGGTGCCTGGTTTGAAGACACCCGAGATATCTCGAAGAATGAAGCGGTTCACTGTACGATCTTGTTTCAAACAGCAGGCACTGAGGGACTTGGTCACAGCTCGACGCAGTACGGTCAACAACGTCGGGAGCTCCGAGAGCGCAGCACCCGATGCCGAGTCATGCACAACGCGGGTCTTCACTCCAAGTGCGAGGTTGTTTACTCGGATTTCGAGTCGAGGAAGCGGTCCCGCAGCGAGTCTGAACTTGCTTGCTACGGAGCGGTGAAAGGCGTCAGGACCTGCAGCCATGAATTCACTTGCTGAAGTGTGCGAGACGAACTCCGGTTGTTGATCACCAGCTTGTTTGTCACTTTCTTCAATCTCCATTGGTTTCGTGAATTTCAGTGAAATTCAAGAAATTCTTGAAAAATGCGTTGAGGGTTGGCGAGGTGAAGGCAAATTCGGAAGTGATCGACGTGCAGGGATACCGGAGCGACTGCAGATTGCAGGGCAAGAGGTCGATGGGTGGGTAGACTTCACGCCAAAGTCTCCGATAAACACCGGATCCATTGTTTTGTCAGCGAGCGCTTGGCATAATACTGTATAAAAAGGGGTATGTGAAACCGGAAATCAGTATTAAAAAAAGTGTAGAAAGTCAATTCATTGGAAGCGACTGGTTGCTTTAGCTGCGCGACAACTCTACGGAGCCTTCTCGCTCGTCTTGTCCTTTGCGGCCTTGTCCGAAGCTGCCTCTTTCTTCTCCTCCTTTTTGTCCGTAAAGCCTACCTCCTCCGACTCTTTGTACTTAATCTTGTTGTTCACGAGGTTGTGCAACGCGATCGTGCAGCGGATCAGCGACGACAAGTAGATCACCTGTGGCAACAAGTAAAAACACGTCAATAAACCTGCTTTTTCACGTCAAAATGCTCGACTGTACGTACGAAATGCATGTCGTTTGTCTTCATGAACATGGAGCGCACGAGCTCGTCGATGTTGAGGTTGGGCAGCAGATTGAAAATGGTCTGCATGTTGTAGATGATCTGGTGATTGGGTGGCAAGCGGCCCGCCACCACGTTCTCCAAGTACGTCTTCATCTCCTCTAGCCGCTCCTTCAGCCCGTTGAGCGCCGTCATCTTGTGCTTCACCTGTCCAGCCAGCGAACTCACGGACGGGTCATTGATATCGCGCAATAGGTGCTCCACACCGACCTCCTCGGCCTCATAGGCTCCGACAGTGGACTTGATGTGCTTAAAGACGCGCTTGATGGCCTTGCCGTCTTCCTCCACCTCCTCAATGGAGCCGTAGGCTGTGGTGGGCAGACCTTCCACATTGGGACGCACGTCACAGATAACCAGCACCGGATTCGGACAGTAGCGGCGGAACAAGTCGTCAATGTCCAGGTCGGCCTTGCGGATCTTGGGGCCCGAGCTGTAGAAGCCCACGATGCGCTCCTTGGCATTGATCTTCTTGAACATTTGGTACATGTTCTCCAGGAAATCGTGGTCCAGATACCAGATCCCTGGGTTCCGCAGGTCCTCGTCGAAGGGCACGGCAAACGAGTTGGTGATATCGCACTTGCCGTGGAAGGTCGAACCCAGCAGCACGCCCACCACGCGCTTGCTCGTGTCGCGTGCCACGCGGTTGTAGTGGTCCACGATGCTCAGCAGCACCAGAGGATGCGTCACCACCTCTTCGGGCAACCCCCGCGTCGTCGTCGTCGTCTCGGCCATCACGGTGTCTATTAGACGAGAAGCTACAGATCTATCCAAGATAAAAATCTTCCCCCTGGAAGTAACGCTTTGTTGTAGCGATAGTGTAGAAGACATCAATTTAGGTGTCTGTCTGGTGTACGACACACAACTTTGCACACTGTTATTGATGATGCCTTCGACGGCGACGGTGCGCGCCATCTACCGATGTCTGCTGCGCGACGCGCGCGAGCTGCAGCGTACGCCGCACTTCAATATTCGCCGTGAATTGCAGCTGGAGCAGTGGGGAGCTGGTGGCTTCGTGGAGCCGCTACCAGCCCAGGAGGAAAAGCAGAGCGCGAACGATCCGAGGGTTCTCACATCGCTCGATGAATTCCGGAGGCTGCGGGACAATGCGTTTCGCATGGAGTCACCCAGCGTCGACGTCGTTATGAGCATCCGGATGGCATTTCGACAGAACATGCAAATCAGCGACCAAAAGGTGGCGAAATACTGGTGTGGATCGAGTTATTGAGGGTCGAGCTGATTATCCTTTCTGTGTGTCAGGCTGCGAGTGCGAAGCTGGACGAAGCAATCGAGTAGGTGACAATGCAATTGAAGTTCCTGTTGAGGTTTTGGTAAACTTACTAGTGAGGTTTTGAATGTTGCAGAGCGTTGAGCGAACTATCTGACCAGCTATTGTTGGCTCGATGCTCGAGTGGTACGTTTTGGTTTGGATTGAATGGGATGGTTGTAGTTTCTCATGTGCGATGTTGCTTGGTTTTGCTGCTTAATCTTTGCAGTGACAGTGACAGATGGCATCCGCATTGAGGCGTCGAGCAAGTACGTCCAGAGCCACAGCAACCCGGCCTCAAACATCTACCGCTTCACGTACCGGGTTACCATCACCAACCAAAGTAAGGATGTTGTGGATCGTCGTTTCAATTGCTGGTACTTAAGTACATGAGACTGCATCGGTTTACCTGTCCGTTTGTGTGCTCTAGACGAGGAGTGCTCGGTGCAGATTCTGGGACGCCAATACACGTTCGAGAGCGAGAAGGGCCAGCGGATCGCGCTACCGCGGAATTCACCTGGAATCGTGGGCGCTACACCCCTGCTGGCGCCGGGTCAGACATTCGAATACGCCAGTGGAGTAGACATCGATGCCCCACGCGGCTCCGTTACCGGCTGTCTACACGCAGTGCGCAAGACGGAGGGCGACGACGACGGAGAGCTCTTCGACGTGCTTGTGTCAAAGTTTGCCCTAGTGGCTCCGCACACACCAAGCAAAAGGTGAAGTGGGCGCATGCAGATGCAAATCATTTCGCTGGCTGCGTTTAGTGCTGCAAAGGAGCGCAGCCCGACTAACAACGCTCCCATCTTCGAAGCACCTCGAAGTTGGGTCGGTGCCATGGCCCAGTTCGTCTGTGTCATCGCTTTACCTGCAGCACTACAGTAGAACGGAGAATAATTCAATGGGTCGTGCACTGCTCCAACTGTAATGAAGCGGGGCCCCAGTGACCGATTGTAAGATGTGTGTGTGTGTGTACATGTACTTCTGCAACTTCTCTCCTAGCTTCAGAGAGCATGAATACGCGGCGTCAAAACTCGTATCAGCGCTTCGCCAGGACTTCTAGGCCACTTACTCGACCAGCGCGTGGTACGTCGGGTAGTACATCTTGGAGGCGACAAAATCCTCCAGAGTTCCGCCGCGGCGGATCGTCGGCCGGAAGCCAGCGACGTCTTCCTCGATAGCCGTCTCACACACCGCCGTGGCCACCTTGAGCGACACATCACGGATGTTCTCCACGGACGGGAACACTTGGCCGTTCGCAATCTCCTCTGGCGTCATGCACTGAGACAGCGCCTTTGCAGCCGCGTAGAGCATGCCGTCCGTCACGCGGTTCGCCTGGATCACCGACGCCGCGAGACCCACGCCCGGGAAGATGAACATGTTGTTGCACTGGCTGATGTTGTACTGCGTGCCGTTGTACATGACGGGCTCGAACGGACTGCCGCTGGCGAACACGCACTTGCCCTTGGTCCACTCATAGGCCTGCTGAGCCGTGCACTCGGCCACAGACGTGGGGTTCGACAGCGGGAACACGATCGGGTGCTCCGTGTGCTTGGCCATCTCCTCCACCGCCTCCTGCGAGAAGGCACCAGCGGCGGCACTCAGACCCATGAGCATCGTGGGCTTCACCTGCTTGATCACGTTGACAAGGCTCGTCTTGTCAGCGATATCCCTGCGAGAGAAGAACTGCTGGCCCGAGTTCAACGACTCACGAGATTCGCCCAGCAGTCCGTGCTGGTCGAGGATGTAGAAGCGCTCGCGAGCCTCCTCAGTTGTCATACCCTCACGTAGCATACCTTGGAGCAACGTGGTGGCCACACCCAGACCAGCGCTACCAGCACCAAGAATTACAATACGCTGGTCCTTCAGCGGGATCTTAACACGCTCGCAAGCGCTCAGAGCACCAGCCAGCACCGTAGCACCCGTACCTTGGATGTCATCATTAAAGCAGAGCTGCTTCAAGCGGTACGCGTTCAATACGTCCGCAGCGTGTTCGCTGGAAAAGTCCTCGAACTGCACCAGCACCTTGGGCCAGCGGTGACGCACAGCGCGCATGAACTCGTCCACCATGGACCAGAAGGCCTCACCGGTGAGACGTGGCTGCTGCACACCGAGGTAGTACGGGTCCTCGAGGAGCTTCTTGTTGTTGGTTCCCGTGTCGAGCATCACCGGGAGGACCTTGCGCGGGTCAATACCACCGGCAGCCGTGTAAAGCGCAAGCTTTCCGATAGGAATACCCATGCCGTTGGCGCCCAGGTCACCAAGACCAAGGATACGGCTACCGTCCGTGACCACGATCACCTCCACGTCGTCGCACGGCCAGTTGTGCACCATGGCGCCGAACTGACTGCGGTCGCGCGTGCTGAAGAACATACCACGCGGACGACGGAAGAGGTGGCCGAACTTTTGGCACACGACACCGACCGTCGGGGTGTACACGATGGGGGCTGAAGTTGAAGTCAGAGATGCACACAAGTGTCAATTGGCGCTTTCAAAGCAACTACCACGGACTGCCAAGAGTACGCACCCATCTCCTTCATGTGCTTGATCAACAGACGGAAGAACAGCGTCTCGTTACGGTCGTGCAGGTCCGTGAGGAAGCGGCTCTTGCTGAGCGGGTCCTTCTCCAGGCAGAAGGTATCGTACAGCTTAGTGAGCTGCGCCTCCACCGTCAGGCGGCGCGGCGGCACCAGGCCACGCAGACCTATCGCACAGTAGCAATTGTACACAGCAAATGTTAGACTAGGTTGCAACAATGCAGCAAATCGTCCACCAGGCTTAGCGTACCGAGGCGGTCGCGCTCGACGTGCGGGAAGCCCGTGCCCTTGTTGTAGAGCGGGTCGTGGATGATGTTGAGGCCCTTGAGGCCCGTCTTGATGGGCGGGTTGTACTTCTTGAGCGTCGTCAGGTACGTGTCGAGCGTGTCGTGTTCGGAGCCCGTGGGTTCGCCAAAGCTCATGGCCTCCTCGTCGTCCTCGTGGTCCTCGGTGGAGACGGGCGCCGATAGAAAGCGCGTCTGTAGCGCCGAGGACGCGCGTGGCATGGCGGCCGCCGCGTGCTGCAGCGAGCGCTTCTGGATGCGTATCTGGCGCGCCAGCATCCTGCGAGATAAGGGTGGGAAAAGTGAAGCTTGGCTGCTTGGGAGCGAATTGCCGAATAACCAAGCAGCACACGACCTGACACTGCTTGCATCACTTTCTATGTGCTATACACAAATTAGACCCCCGTTGAAGTGAAGTCTCCGGTGGCGACAGCCTTGTTTGACTTGAAAGTTGTAAGGAGGCCATCATATGCAGAAGCTTCAAGCCCCCATCTGCACCTTCCACGCCACCGTCCAACAGAGTCGAATCGCGCTTCATGAGTGGCGGAAAATAGAACTAAAACACAGTACTGGCCAAAAATGTGCCTCGAAAAACAGCCGGGATTGCCGTTGTTGGCGCTCAACAACACGCTCATGGCAGTTCGCGATTTATAAAGTGACGGCCCTGTCTCAATTAGCCGAAAGAGAGATGTCTTCGATACATGTAGGTAGCTTCACTCGCCAAGACTCGCGCGGTGTCTGTCAATGCGAACAAGCTTTCAGTATTGATCAGCAGCTTTGTTTCGAATCGATTGGTTCATGTCCAGGAGGGACATACGAAGGTACACGCGGTGTAAACAGCATGAAAAGCACTGGTGCCGGTTGTTAACACCGAACCCAACAGATTTCGAGGTTGAAGCCGTCGCACCCGTCGAGATGGTTGGTGTAGCAAGCTTCCGAAACGCAGAGGAAACGCCGGTTATTCTGGTTGCACATTGGAGGAGCTTTTTTTCAAGCCTGCTCGCTTGCTGGCGTACACTTGATCGAACATGAGTTTCTTCCGGCGGCAGCGACGCCCTGCGTGAACTTGTCGTACACTCGGTAGAACACCCTCGACCATTTCAACGGACGACTACATCCAGGGTTGTTTTCAAGAGCTCCACCCACCTAACAATTTTTTTTTACGTTTGTAAAGGGCTTGAGATTTCCAAAACATGTTCGACTCTCAGATTTACTACTTCGAAGTATTTATTAGAGGTCATATGATTCCAATACAAAAATTAAAATTTTAAATTGTGACGTCACCAGCTGCTTTAAACCCAAATTTAAAACCCACCCACAAAAGCAGCATCACCCACCCGCAAAATCTGAGAAGCTGGGTTCTGGCGAACCTGACAACCGACAACCGCACCGTTAAAATCGACAGCTTCGCCAGGTCGACATTCTATGACACTGTGTCCAATGTGTCCTCGGTACTGGCGCATCTGTTCACGATCTCGCGGATCCTGGTCGTGTTTAAGAAGCTTCGACTGCGTCGGCGTGACGGAGAAGACGATCACGATTATCACATACACCGTTGTGTTCTTTGTCAACGGTGTCGTCCAAGCTATTGCGGCTCTCGCTGGACTGTTCACTAACAGCTCCGTGATTATGCTTTTCTTCCTCTTTGGTATGACTTCCGCTTCAGTATGGCGCTCTACATGTTTACTTTCAACACGGTTCTCTGGCTGTATTTCGACAAGGTGATGCCGAAGGAGTATGGAACATTGATCAAGTGGTATTTCCCCGTGCCGCCGTCGTACTGGGGAGGCCGTGTTCAGCGTCGTGAGCGGTGATGCCGATCGCGTGCGGTTAAGTTCTTGGGATTGGGCCTACTCTGGTGGCAAGGTGGCAGTACGATCTCTCGTTTGGAATGAAGCGTGGCGAGTGCTTTGGCTTCCACTCCTTGTGGCTGGAGCGCTTCGCTCTTCGCTGAAGCAGACCGATGAGCTGAGCTTCGATAACTCCAGCTCTCAATTTGGCTTCCAATGCTGTACAAGCTCAACGGCACTGCACTAGCTTGCAACTCGGACAGCTTCGACGACGCGAATAGCACCGCGGCAGTGTTTCCGAGCTTCGTACTCGTTCGCGAGCCACCAGCAGGAGCATACACGGGGTGCTGGTAAGCCCAAGACACTCATGCACGCAAAACTGGACCCACGGGCTACTGATGGACTTCCACCCCCAACCTTCATCGCACGTCGAGCGACAAGAACTTCGAAGTACTGTATGAGTATTATTTTGTTTTATGGCTATTATTAATAATTTAAAAACAATAATTTCTAATTGGGTACTTAATAAGTATTGTAAATTGTAAACATGAGTACAGCGCGTAATTGGTCATTATTAATACCAGTAATAGACATAAATCCATCTTCAACTTGTTGACATTCACAATTGCCCGCCCACGCGCACCACAACTTTAGTCATGACAGGACGGAAGCTATTCCAAGACAGGAGCGCACACTCACCAATTGTTGACAGCTCGATGCTCATTCCTCACACCGCGAATTCGCACTCTGGTCATTCTCTTCGCCCTCGATCTCGCCCTCGATCTCGCCCTCCGCCTCGCCCTCCGCCTCCCCCTCCTCCTCGCCCTCATCGCTTTCACCGTCAGCAACGTCACTCTCTGCATCATCTTTCGCAGTGTCCTCACCATTGTCGTCTGCGGATTCAGCATCAACGCCATCTTGACGTCGACGCTGCCGTTTTCGCTTCCCCGTACCTATCCCGGCTTCACAATTCTGTACGTCTCGCCCACAACGAGGGCGTGGGCGGTCTTTGCCATTATTCCATAAGAAGTGCCATATTTGAGGGCAAGTAAGGGTATTCTTCTTGTAGTGTGTCCAGAACTTGTTGCACAAGTAGGTTCTAGAGACAGAATTAGCTTCGTTTGGCATACATGATGCGCGAGCATTCGTAACGTTCCGTGCTTTGTCGGATGGACTGTATCCTGGGCAATAGTACTTTGTAGCTTGACGTTTACCCACGCTTCGCTTTCGGTTGGAGCAAACTTTGCATTGGCGCTGGCGGCGCTTTCGCTGCCCGTCGACAATTTGGTAGTCAGGGTTCTCATGTGGCACGTGTTCTGCAGAAGCGTTCTAGCGAGAACATTCTCTGCGTCGGCCTGAGGCAGCCGCTAAACCAACACAAGTCAACATGTTGTAGGTCATGATGTTGTATGCTTCTTACCTGGGCATAGTCTTCTTCGGTGAGCTCCAGCATCTGCGCTTGAAGATGTTTAAGGAATTCAGCATGTGTTATTGAGTTGGCTCCTTTTTTCTTCCGTGCTTCGCGGTACGCAATGTAGGCGTTGACCACCTCCATGTCGACAAGCTCCAGGAAGACAGCCCTATAGTACTTCTTGCACTTTGTCTGCTGCTGAAGCGAGTAACGTTGAAGCCTCAGTTGATCATGCACGTCTACCCCGCCCTTCCAGCGATGGTAATCGCGCATCAAGGACGGGCAGGGTATTTCCACACGCACACTTCCTGGTGTCCACCGAACTGTAGCATAACAAACGCAAATACAATATAAATAGGCATTAGCACTACGAAAATGTGGAGGAAAACACACACACACACTTACGACAGGAGTCCATAGATCGGCTTCCCCCGGTGCCTAGAACGAGAACTGGCCTTCGATCCCACCAAACGAGACTTGTCATACTGGGACAGTTTTTGGTCACAGCCATCCGAGTAGTTCCATGACTAACAGTCTTGGGACGATCCCGGGTTTTTTTTTCATGACAGCATTGCAGAATCCTTTTCAATCGTCTTGTATAGTCCCCACGCAGTAGACGTTTCTTTTCAGTAGCTGGTAAGCGAGCTGCACCGACGTGTAGAAACGATCGGTCACGATCAAATGGTATACGTCGCTGGTAACAGGAGGAATAACGGCCTCCAGATTGCGCATTACAGCAGCAGGTCCCCGTGTTGTGATCAACCGACTGTACTGATTCGGGTACATTACCAATCTCTTGATTATGTTGAGCCTTGCCACAGTATACCTCGAGCCTAATGGCCTTCAACATCAAATCACGGTGTAGAACACAACATGTTAGTATCCAACATGTTATGTTAGACCCAAAAAAAAAGTTGTGGGCTCTCAGAGCCCACAGCTTTTTGCGTATCGAAGACAGTATGACGAGGTGGCGCAGCACGTCATGAACAACTTTGTTCCCCATTTATGGGGCTTGTTGGCGACGTACTAGCGTGTGGGATTGTGGCGATTGTGCAGCGGGATCATAGCTTCGTCGAACGAAATGACTGGAGGTGTAGTGTAGCCATCTCGAAAAGTAATTTGCAGGACGTCCACAACCGATCTGACTTTCCAAGCTCTGTCCCTTCCCACGCGTTCATCAGCCTTGTTGGTGAAGTGTAGATTGAAAAAAATGTACGTGAATCGATTCCGTTTCATAAACTTTCCAAACGTACCAGCCGCCACAGCTTCAATAGACGTAGTAGACCAGTGGTCATAGACGTGGCGTCTGTGAGGATTGATCATCCTCGCAATCGAGAGCCCCAACAAAACAATAATCTCGTGCGGTTTGATGTCTCTATTCCTCGCCTCACGCTCCATGAATTCTTCTTTCGACTTCGCTCCCGGAACTTTTTGTTTGGCGTCCATTCTGTCAACACGCTCTACAAGATGCTGCTCGTGGTATACTGTAGATTCTTCCGCAATCTTTGTCCATAGCGGTCTTGGCATAAAATACAGGAAAAGATCCAAGGGAGAGTCTGCTATCGCCATCACATCTTCAGATGGCCCATACGGACCCTTGTACAGCCCAGGGTAGTTTTGGTCCGGCGGGAATTTGTCCTGGTCTGCGACAGCATACATTTATAGAGTTAGATAAGTTCACAAATAGTCACTGTAACGAATAATAAATATACGCACCCGCTCCCACCCGCTCTTTCGCATTTTCGCCAGCGCTACCTCATCCTTAGCAAAGTTCAGCAACTTCTCTCGACTCAGTACGGGCCAGTCGCAATCGGCTTTACCTTCAACTTGCACGTCCTCAGGATCTACAGCCACGACATCAGACTCGGCAGCGTCAACGTTGGTATCGCCAAGCACCGGGATCTCAGGAGGAAGTCGAGGATCAGCTTGTATTTCCACGTCATCAAGAAAAGCAAGCTCTTCATCATCTTCATCACAATCAGAATCCAAAGACCAGTCTGGTACAGAACTGTGTAAATACAACATTAGTCACATGCTGTATAAGACAGCATCGTTCATGTTGTACATACCTCTCATGCTCTACCGACGCCGACGAGTCCGTTATAGCAGATGGCGCCTCCTGCGTTGCCGATGGCGGCATATGTCCTTGTGAGGCCGTCGTGTTCGCAGTGCGAATAGGACTTTCTGAAGATGAAGGCCTACAGTAGCGAGTGTAATGAGCAAATTGTGAGCCTCGAGAGTACGTAAACATGTTGGATAACATCATGTTGTATGTACCTTGAATCCGATTCATCTTGATCGCGCTCGGGCATCGAGCTATTCAAACTCCTCATAACACACGTAAGATTAGTACAGCAGAAATCAGCAAGTACTTGCAATCACCCACCTATCCAGATTATCTGAAGCTATGGCATTATCGGGGCTCGAGCGGTTTTTTTAGTCGTGCTTGGCATCGCGCACGGCGCCGATTTTCGTTTGTTGCTGCCCTTCTCCCCGTTACAGTTCTTGTCTCCAGCCTCTTCCAAACGTTTTCGAGCAGCTTGTTCTGCCTCCTTGCCCGCCCGTTGAGACGCACTGACTTCACTCTGACGCCGAGTTGCTGCAGCGACCTTCTTCGCAGCTACACTCGCCTCTCTGGCCTCTTTTGCAAGTGTCCGCGAGCTCTTCTTACGAGGTTTCTTCACGACTCGCTTTGTCGGGGTCACTGTTGTCTTCGTTGAGGCTAGTGTCGAGAATAAATACGCCAAAAAGGTTAGACATTCTTCATGTTGTATACGATCATGTTGTACATACCTTTTCGAGGTGTCGGCTTTTTGGCAGCGACTGCTTGTTCCGCAATGGCTTCGTCCTCATCGTCTTCATCCTCAACGACGTCCTCTTCTACGTAGTCTTCGTCTCCGTCGTCGTCAGACCATAAGTCATTGTTGACTTGTTTCTTCTGGACGAGCCTCTTCTTTCCCGATCCGGCAACGGCCTTGCCGGCTACTGCGCGGTGTGTGTCAGCCGCATGTTGCTTGTTTGCGAGTAGGTAGGAAGCATCTTTTCCAATCGGAGGCCGCCTTGGGTCAGAAATACTTGTGGATTGTGGTCTCGCTGAAGTAAAGTTCGCATCCTCCACTCGCGTGCCGTTCAAGAAGTCACGGTGCTCCTTCATTAGGCGAGGACGGTCTTCAGCGTGCACACCCGCGATGCGATCCTGGAATGCTTGTCTCTCTGCGCGAGTTTCGCGCCTAACGACCATTCTTCTCGGCTTATCTAGGATCCGGCAAAATATCGACTGAGGCTGGTTTTCTCTCCCCACCACTCAAAAGCTGACCCATAGACAGGTCTTTGATGAGTAGTTTCCGTATGGCTATTTCCGTTCATTTTATTGCAAAACCCCGACCTACTCCTGTGCATCGAACTTTTGTGAGGGATTTGCTTATACTTGATTTCACTATATTTTGGCCATTTTTCGAGCCAATCCCTATTAAAACATGTTGTACCTACAACGTGAATTCATGTTGTTTTATACAACCTTGGTCATTGGGGGGTTATAGGCTCTTTTATACCTCAAACTATTGTTATTCTACGGACGTGCTCAAAAAGAGGAAGTGAGGGGCAAGTCTTCTCTTCCTACCCACCATGCTTCCTCTCCTCGTCGCACTTAATGTGTGCCTCGGTCATCCTTTACCAATCACCGGTCATAGTACCGTAGACTACATAGACACTTCAATAGGCATAATAAATCCCATACACTGTTTATTATTATGTCTCACTCGGTACTATCCAGCCCATCCGGGGATCGCCTGTCGTATCCCCCTGCCGCTGCTCCAGTACGTACCGGGCTCAACACATATCAGTGGATGAATCTTGTGGTGCACAAGAATGTCCCTTTCGCGAACGTGGATGACGAGACGGTGCGTGCGGCAATCAAGTTTGACGGCATCAGCTCCAAGATACTCAAAGCTCACATGATCGCTTGTGTGAAGCTTATCAACCCCCTCATTATTGCTGAGATCAAGGATGAGAACTTTGTTCTTGTATTTGACGGGGTTACCGATAGAGGAGACCACTCGCTCGGAGTATTCGTGGTAACTCGAAAGGGATGGCATTTTCTAGCCTTTTCTTCTTTTATCGACGAGAGCAGTACGACGGCTAATGAGCACATTCGCTTTCTAGATATCATGACCAGTACCATTTGGACGCCGCGGACCCTCGGGGTTGTGTGCGACAACATGGAGACAAACAAAGCGATTTTTCGTCGAGTAGAGGCGCCCATGATTGGTTGTGCAGCCCATCGCTTAAATTTGGCCGTGAAAGACTACGTCAAAAACCACACAGTCACGATTGTCAAGGTCTCAGTGCTAATGCAAAAGCTAAAGAGTGTCAAGGGCATCACCATGTTAAAACAAAACCACTGCAAATTGAAGTCAGTACCTTTGCGTGAGCTGCGATGGAGTAGTATCCACCGGATGCTGAAACGATATAAGGAGCTTCATCCTTATTTGCACCTGTTTGAGTGAGACAGTCACGTTGGCAAGCACATCCCCGAAGAATCACCTGCAAACGACCCTCGGCAGTTTCCTATTGTTCAATTCTTGCCGGATCCAGGTGAACACTGCTCCATATTGGATATTCTCGACGACATGAAACTGCTGGAGATGGCAACTAAGCGCCTTCAAGATTGTGGGTTAACCATACTATCTGCTCGGGATATCTTCGGTGATGTTTTGGTTGACTTCCCGGAGTTGGAACATCGGCTCACGGCGGACACCAAGATCATCGAATCATCAGCTTTTGAAAAATCCGTTGTGAAGATCATGAAAGGAGAGGAGAAAGAACTAACCACCAAACGGGATCATCTAAGAGGAAACGCAATCCAAGTGCGACCACTGTGATCAAAGACCTCCAAGTTCACTTTTTTGCAACAGCTGCACCAGCCGACGGTACCGATAGACAGTGCCGCACACCACAGGAGGTCATAGAAGCCGTCGCCAAGCGGGCCAAATCGAGAGAAGAGGTCAAAGTACATCGATCTGGCGTGGCTGCCGGCTACCTCTGTTGAAGTAGAAAAACTGTTCTCTACAATCACGTGCATGCTAGGATATCTTCGCAAGCGAATGAGTGCCGAAACGCTGGAGACGATCCTCTTTCTTAAGAAGAATTGGGATCTGGTGACCAACAAGATAGCACCCAGAGCAGTCCAGCTAGCTCGAGGAGATGATGTTCCCGATAATGAAGTACAGGATAATTTCGAGTAGCAAAGAGTTGGACACCAAAACATTATCTTCAATAGTGAGCAATAATTGAATGGTACTGTTGATAGACAATAAATCAAAAATGTAGCCAGACAATAGTTACAATACTACAATAACAATACTTTTCCCCCGATCCCTGCCGACAAAGAAGTGCTCGTTCAGTGAGCTTGGAACGAAGACCAGCGATGAAGAACTAGGTAGCGACGGCATAGTCACGTATTCCTTCTGATGCTCTTCTGATGCCCGTAGCTCACCAGTCGCTTTAATCACAAAACCTGGTATGGCAATGCAGATGAGTGTGGTCAAAGTGCAGTCTACTGATATTTTATTATCCTTTTCCAGTACATATCAGGTATGTAGCTGCGAGATCCACACAGCGTTTTATCTAATCGTCACGTGAAGCAGTTTGTATTTTGCATACTGGCAGCATCATTTCACTTCGCTGGGTTTCACTGGATGAGCTGCAGCAACAGCTCGACAACCGCTAGGCTCTGATTCGAGACGATTTGTGTTTAAATAGGTATCAAATACCTGCCGACTGGAAACACGGGCTTGATAACGTGGCTAGAAGGACCCATACTTAAAAGTAAAAAAATGTGTTCAGTTGACGTAAGCAATGTGTGGACAACATGACATTCGTGTACTAAACCTACAATTGGGTTGACCACCCCACTCACCCACAATTATGCGAAATGTGTCGTTGCGGCGTAAATCACAAATGTGCCATAGTGAAACCAAGTTATTCTCCCACCGCGTCATTGACACTTGGATACGTTTTCAGAAAAATCCGCTGAAGCTCATTTGGCAACTCGCCTTGAAGGAGAATCTTTTCACGAGCAAAAACATAATGGCGGAGAGCGCGTTTACGGAGGCGGGTAAGAAGGCCGGCCTTGAGGCCTGGCGCATCGAGGATCTCAAGCCCGTCGCTGTGCCGGCGGCCGATCAGCACATGCTGTACAGCGGCGACAGCTACATCTTCCTCAAGACCAGCGAGGCGACGACGTACGAACGCACGATCCACTGTCATTAATCCCCCACTACATCTAACCAACCTGTATATCCGAATGCCTCTCCCTCTCTATTGCTGTCACTGCTATCCGCAGCGGTTTGACGTGGGACATCCACTTCTGGCTGGGCAAGGACACGTCCACGGACGAGAGCGGTGTGGCCGCGTACAAGACCGTCGAGCTCGACGACGCATTGGGCGGTGTACCCGTGCAGCACCGCGAGTGTCAAGGCCACGAATCGGTGCGTTCATTAAACTTTTGTAGCTAGCACTGCTGACTCTAATGAGTATCTTTTTGTGTGGTGAAGCCTCTGTTCTTGTCCTACTTTAAGGCCACAGGCCTGCAGTATCTCGAGGGTGGTGTGGCCAGTGGCTTCAATGAGGTCAAGCGCGACGAGTACGTGACGCGACTGTACCGTATCAAGGGTAAGCGCACTGTGCGCGTCGAGCAGGTGCCTCTGCAGAGCTCGTCGTTGAGCGTGGACGACGCCTATGTACTTGATGCCGGCCTGGAGCTCTACTTGTACGCCGGCAAGGACGCTAACCGTCTGGAGAAGTCCAAGGCTTTGGAATTCATCACCAAGACCAGGGAAGCTCGCGGAGGTCGTGCCGACGTCACGTTCATTGACGAGGACCCGGAGAACGCCGCCTTCTGGGAAGCTCTGGGCGGCTTCGAGTCTGTGACGCGCTCGGGTGAGACTGACGAACACCACGAGAACGCGGTCAAGAAGAACACAACGGTACTCCGCGTGAGCGGCTCAACCGATGACAACCTGCAGGTTGCGGACGTCACCCCGTCGTCAGGAGTGCTCACCAAGGACATCTTGAAGACCGAAGACGTCTTCATCGTTGATGTGGGCAACGAGGTGTTCGTGTGGGTGGGTAAGACCGCATCTGAGAGCGAGCGCAAGAACGCGTTGACTGTTGCTGTGCACTACTTGAAGAAGGAAGGCCGTCCCTCGCACACGCCTATTACTCGTGTGGTGGAGGAAGGCGAGACCCCGTTGTTCACTGCAGTGTTCAAGGCATGGATTGAGCCCAAGGTGCTGGAGTTTGGCTTCCAGCCGAGTAAGGGAGTTGCCAAGATGCAGGATGACAAGCCTGTCGACGTTAAGGCCTTGGTGACGGCTGCATCGCAGTCGGAGGAGGATATTGGCGTGGATCCTAACGGTGATGGCAACCACGAAGTCACGGTGTGGCGTATTGAAGACCTCGACAAGGTGGAAGTGCCTAAGGAACAGTACGGCCACTTCTATGATGGCGACAGCTACATTATTCTGCATGTGGTGACGCCCTCGAGTGGCAAGCCTTCCCAGGTGATTTACTTCTGGCAGGGACGCTCGTCAACGACGGATGAGAAGGCTGCGTCGGCTCTGTTGGCCACTTTCCTGGATGACAGCATGCACGGTACACCAGTGCAAGTCCGTGTGACGCAGGGCAAGGAACCGGCACATTTCCGTGCGCTGTTCAACGGAACGATGATCGTGCACGCTGGTGGCAAGGCCAGTGCGTTCACCAATCGTGACGATGAGGACTCTTACGACACGGACGGAGTTTCGCTGTACCAGGTCAAAGGAACCAATGAGAAGAACACTCTGGCTGTTCAGGTGGACGAGAAGACCTCGAGTCTCACCTCTGGCGACTGCTTTGTGTTGATGACCCCTAACAAGGTGTACGAGTGGCAGGGTAACGGCAGCAGTTCTGCCGAGCGCGAGATTGCGTCCAAGATCGCATCGATCCTCAAGAAGAACCGCGATGCTGAGGTTGTAGAGGAAGGTAGCGAGTCCGACGAGTTCTGGGAGTTCCTGGGTGGTAAGGGGGAGTACGCCGAGACCAAGTCGTCGTTTGAAGCTCCCCATGAGCCTCGCCTGTTCCAGTGCTCCAACGCGTACGGATACTTTGACGCGCGTGAGATCGTCAACTTCGGCCAGGACGATCTCAACACGGACGATGTGTTCATCTTGGATACCTACACGACTCTGTACGTGTGGATCGGAGCTGGTGCTAACGAGCCCGAGAGGCGTGAGGCCATGGCCCTCGCTCAAAAGTATCTGGCCGTTGCCAAGAGCGACGGCCGTGGTGACGGTACGCCCATCGTGGCGGTGCACTGCAACAGCGAACCGCTCATGTTCACTAGCAACTTCTTGGCCTGGGACGACGAGTTTTTCACCAAGAACGAGTTCTTGGACCCGTACAAGACCCGTCTGCAGAAATTGAAGGAGGAGAAGGAGAAAAACGCCCCCAAGGACCTTCCTGGCACGATCACTAGCGAAGATATCCGGGAGAAGGAGGCGCCGCTGTCTCCTAAGGCCGCTCCAGCTTCGCCCAAGGTTGCGGCAAGGGCTGTCCCCGTTCTGCCGACGGAGGTTCCTGTCCCGAAGGCCACTCCGGCATCGCCCAAGGCTGCCCCGGTGTCCCCGAAGGCTGCCGCTCCTCCTGCTCCGGTTTCTGCCAAGGCCACGGGTAGTGCTGGCGAGACGTTCACGCACGAGCAGCTGAGGGCTGGCGTTGAGGGTATCGACATTACTAGGAAGGAGGTAAGCGTACATTTCTTGTGTGGCTGTACGATCTCATAGTTCTCAGCACTGACACAAATGCTTTGATTCACAGAGCTACCTCTCGGACGCCGAGTTCCAGACGGTAATGGAGATGAGCAAGGACGAGTTTGAAAAGCTCCCCAAGTGGAAGCAGCAGGCCAAGAAGAAGGAAGTCGACCTCTTCTAAGCTGCAAGCAGCAGACCACGCGACCGAGACGCTTCAATTCTCTCGTTGGGTGATGTGAAAAAAAGAAGTTTTCATACTGTAGTAGCTTAAACGAAATACTACACATGCAACATTTGCGACTACATTCACTCTTGTTGCCTTTTTTGCTTCAAGCTCGACTTGACGAAGCTGCCGGATATTCGAACTGCATTGTTTGCCGGATAAATTTCGATACTGAACTCAAATGAGCTTCGAACGAGCACTTCGTATCAGACCAAGATGGCGACAGTGACGCTTGGGCCGAAGCTCGCGCCGTTCACGCCCAGCGGCGACGGAGTGCTGGACCATGCGCTGGATCTACTGGCACTCTCGAGCGACGACGTACTGTTTGATCTGGGCTGCGGTGACGCACGAATCCTGGTGCACGCGGCTGAGAAAACTGGTGCAAGGTTGTGGGGATCGCTTGCTTGGAAGAAGGAGTTACTCATGCACTAATTGGGTCGTGTGTTATATATGTGATCGTATGTTGCAGGTGTATCGGCGTGGAATACGATGGGGACCTCGTGAAGCGAGCGCGGACACGCGTCGAGGTGATGATACGCTGACGCATGTTCGTGTGTCGATGCCGCAATCGACTGATGAATCTCTGCTGATGCAGGAGCATGGAATGGAGGAGCTGGTGGAAATTCGGCATGGTGACGCATTGAAGGTGGATCTCACGCTGGCAACGGCCTTGTTCCTGTATCTCGTGCCGCAAGTGAGTGGATCATTTCATGTTGAAGTGGGTGGTCAACTGCTAAAGGGTTTATGGGATAAATGTCTGCAGGGAATTAAGATGCTCCTGCCGAAGTATGACCTGCTTCATGTCTTACCGGATAGATGTGTGTTGTAACGTGCTGCTGCTGTGATGCACAGGCTGGAAGAAGCGCGACAACTGCATGTACGCATAGTAACGTACGTGTTCTCCATCCCAGGCTGGAAACCGGACGACCAGCGCACCTACAAAGGCACCAAAGTACGCTTGGTTCTCGCTGACAACGCCATGGATCTGTTTCATGTCTTTACATTCTATCACTTGCCTGTCAGGTTTACCTGTACAATTCTTCAGCTCCCGAACAGTGATCGATACTGTATCAACACAAACACTCGAAGTTAACGACACCCCTCCACCCCCTACATCTGTCAAGAGCTCTCAGACAGTTCCCAAGCCATAGTTTATCATCGACCGATTCCTTCATTTTGTTTCTGAGTTTCTTTTTGGTTTGCCCGTTGCTCGGAAGTATTATCACCATTTCTCTGCATCCCTTTCGAGTCTCCCAGCAACTAAGGTACAGCTGTAGCCTTAACGCTTAGAACTGACGCGTCTTCATCTCCTCCTGGACGGCAATGGCCGACGAGTACGAGTTGGCAGCGTACGTGGCGAAGTTCTGGCCCTTGGAGTGCGTGGTCACGATGTACTGACGCGGCACCTCCGGGAAGCCCTCAGGACTCGTGTACTGGTGGTGACGGTGGAAGCCAACCTTCTTGTGGGCCGACAGGTCATCGTCCAGCCGCCACTTGGCGCCTTCCGCCAACTTAGACAGGTGCTCCTGCATTGACGTAGGATATAGGGGTCAGTGCGCTGTCTTGGGGAGAATTAGAGCAGCACAACGCACCAGAGTTTCCGTCTCGCCCTCGCTCTTGGACGCCATGAGCTTCGTGATGAACTCGCCGACCGGGTTGCTCGCCATTATCGTCCGCCTGCCTGCACTTCCTGTGTCTAAGAGTTCTGCACCGCTCGTTGCTAAATAGACCTCTACAGTATCATAGTATGCACATTCGAAGGTTTTAGGTGAGACCACCAGAAAATTGAAATCTATTTGGTGTGCGGTACACAAAAGCAAGTTGAAGCTAGTCCCAGGCGGACGTGCCACCGAAGCCCACGTCGGGCGTGAAGTTGATCTGCGTCAAGTCTACGGGCTTGGACTCAGCGCTTTTAGCCTTCTTGGCCTTCTTGAACTGCTTCACGGCCACCACACCGCTTGCAATCTCCTTCGGCTGCCGCTGATCTTTCTTCTTGTCCTTCTTGTCCTTCCGCTTTTTCTCCTTGGCAGCTTTTTTGTCTGTCTTCGCGTCTGTCTTGGACGCGGATGCTGTCTGATCAACATCCATGGGTGCGGAGTCACTGGCCACGCTCTGCTTCTTGGGATGTTTTACCTTCTTTTTTTCGGGCTCAGGCGTCGTGGCAGCCTCCTTCGACGGCTTGTCCGTCGCGGGCTGCTCGCTCTTATTCTTCTTGTGAGCTTTCTTCTCCTTCTTGGGTGGCTTCTCTGCATCGTTGCTGTCGTCCTTGATAGGTGTTGCCTTCTGAGACTCCTCTTTAGACTTCGCCTTCTTCTTGTCCTCGTCACGCTTTCGTTTTCCCGTGACAACCTTTTTCTCCTTTTTACTGGAGGGCTTCGACTTCTTCTCCTCCTTCGGTGGCGCTACGTAGCCATGCACACGCTTGTCCAGTACGCGAGCAGCATCACGCACGACCAAATTCGGGAATAGCCGCTTCATTTTGAAGTTGTACTGCTTGTGCTTGGCGTCGAGTTTCTTCGCCTCCTTAATCTGCAGCTTCTCCTCAGAAATCTTGGCTTTCTTGCTTTTAGACTTGGGCTTATTTTTCTTCTGCTTGTCGTCATCACTATCACTTTCGCCATCGTCACTGCCCTCTCCATCGCTATCACTGTCACTGCTTTCGTCCTCCTCCTTGTCAGGCTTCGCCGCGACCTCAAGCTTCTTTCCACAGATGGGGTTGCCAATCAGATTCAATTGCCGTAGGTTCTCTAGCGTGCTCAGAGCCTCCAAACCAGACCAGTCATCAATCTGATTGTGACTCAACTCCAACACCTTGAGATTCTCTGCAAACCACAATGGCCACAATGTTAGAGCACGAATAAAACCATAGCAATAAGTTTGTTTTCCTTACTCAGCTGTGCCAGATGCGCCGGAACCTTCTTAATCCGGTTGTGCGAAAGTCGCAGTTCCGTGATCTCCGACAACTGGCTCAAGTTCGGGATCTCCTCCAGTAAGTTATGCGAGCTGCATTGATCAGCACAATACACAAAGTTAGGTAACTATATCACAACGACGCCTTCAATGCAATTTCGTACATGGAGATTTTCTTGAGACTTGGGAGTCCGTCCAGCACGCGCTGTGGGATCTGCGTGATACGGTTGTTGCTCACGATAAGCGAGTTGAGCTCCGGCAGCTTGGGCATCCAGTCTAGCACTGAGATGGAGTTGTTGTTGAGAACCAGCGCCTTGAGGGTACGCACGTTACGCAGTACCTCGAACGGAATGCGCGTCACTTGGTTCTCGGCGGCGTTGAGGATCACGAGCTTCTTGAGGTGCTGGATTTCGGCCAAACCGTCGCCGTTCAGCTTGTTGTCCGTGAGTTTGAGCATTGTCACGCGGGGTACCGTCTTGAGCTGCGAGAGTTTGGTGAGCTTATTGTGGCTCAGGTCCAGCTTGGTGGCGGTGTGCAGTCCCTCGAGGCTCACGATGCTCTCAATGCCGCGGCCCGTAAGGTCCACCTGCTGCCCATCACGCCTCACGATCTCGTCATGGAACTGCTGCAGCTTCTCGGCCGTCAGCTTCTTGATGCGGCGCTTGCCAGGCTGCTCCGATGCGTCCACCATGATCCACTACAATTGCTCGAGCTTTGACTGGTGACAATCGTACAAGAGTCAGTGCAACGAGGTAATTTAGTGACATGAGAGTGGAGGCAACTTCAACGACTACAGCTTTCGTTGAGCCATGACCCATGTCTGGAGCTAGGACGTTCCCATGCGCGTGCCACGACAATTGCAGCGCGTGACATGAGTCTCGGGCGACTCGACCCGACGACTTCAAGGATGGCTGCCGCAGCAAAGCAGATCGCCGTGCAATTTACTACATGTAGGCCGTTGATGCGCGACTGTAGACGTACTGTAGACGTCGATTGATTAAGTGGGTTTAATATTATGCGCATGGGATCGGTTTAGTGCCCATTTCGACTCTTGCAGTTCCGACGTTGTATCATGCAGCGGCGAGGGCATGAACATCCTAACCAAGACCAACCCACATGCAAGCGTTACATGTACGATGGATTTGATTGATCAAACCCCGGAGAGCTCAGCTGTGCGTCTTCTTCATCCCCTAGGATAGACGAACGCAGCTGCAACGCTCTACAAAACTCTGGTGACGCAGGGCAAAGAGCGTAGGCTCCAAGCGGTCTTAGCCACTTCAACATCATTACCAGCGCCCGAGTGCCCTTTGCTTCGGCCTGAACTATCCACACACGGGCCACCCCAGTGGGGTCCCCACCGTGGGGCCCACGAGTTGTTTGCGAGGCGGGCTTCAGCCGGGCATTGTAGCGCAGCGCCCCATAATCGCCGAGGGATAACAGAGTAGTGACCATCCGGTGCTCGCTTGGAGTTTGCACAGCACGATCATCTCTTGCCGAAGTCACGGCTCGCCGACTGCCGTCGACTACGCCGAACCCGCTTGAATTAAATTGACGAACAAAGAGAGCAGCGTCGTTCCAACGCGTCTTGCTTGTCAGTAGGGAAGCGTCACCAAAGTATGGCAAAGTGTGGCTCCAGAGGCTCCGGACCGGAGCATAGCAAACGGCGACTACCGTGACGGCTAGTAGACCGTTTTGCGGCACTTCCCGAGCAAACCGTACTTCTACATAGAGAGCCTTGAGAGGCACTGTGCCTCTCCACGCCGACGACGACTGAGCCCGCGAATACCAAGGCGATCATGGACCACCAACTCGCTCCTGTGCATCAGCGTCTGTAAGCGTCTCGGTATCACATCTCATTACTGCCGCACCGCATGCATTCGTCTCGCCAAGCTGTCTGTCGTCGGAACAGCAGACCGTTCCCGGGTGGACGATGTCTGCCGCAGACTCTGCGAGCAGCAAACATGCCAATTGACACCAAGGCTCTTGTCTCTCGCGCGCGTGCCCATCAGATTGGCATGCAAACAGTTTGGCCAGGTGGCGCGGGGCTCGTCCAGACGGTGACTTGAGCTCAGGTCATATTGCGGCCAAAGTGTCCGCTCCGCGGCTGAAATGGCGACCGGATGGGCTGTAGGGGAGAGAGAGGCGAGGGAACGACGACAGGCGAGAGACGTGGTCCTCAGCAAGCATGTCCGGAGCGCCAGCAACGTTGGCACAACTCACTTGAGCACTTGACGACCAGCACGCAGCAGCATCTTGGTGGGAGCCGCTACGACAGACGCGGCCGACCGTTATTTCATCGCTCCGCGTACCTCCGGCCTCACAGCAACAGCAGCTTCTTACCCGACGGATCTTGCCGGGTCTCACTTGCTAACTCTCGGTCGCAAGAGCATTGACCAGAGTACATTCGTCTCCAACCGTCTCACCAAAATGATGGTCGAGCCGCGCTACACGTCCGTCATGCGCAGTACGCGCAGCGGCAACTATTACAATGTACCGATCTCCGCCGACGCCATGGCCGGACGCAAGCACGAGATGTCTACGTTTAACAACTACGACGGCTTCGAGCACGAGGCCGTGGCCGCCGCCTGGGGCACCACCACCATGCGCCGCTTGCCCGCTGTGGCCAAGCGCCGTGACCTCAACGCCGCACTGGACGGCGTCGCGCCCTCCAAGGACCCGCACACCTTCCAGCCGGCGTTTGCCTTTGACCTCAACAGACTCGTGGCTTCGCTCACCAAGGGCTCGGCAAGCTCCAGCAACAGCTCGTCCTTCACTTCCACACGCAGCCACGGCGAGCCCACGCCGGAGCCCATGCCTGAGAACTCGCGGATACCTGTGTTACCCGAAACTGCGGCGCCTCGACAGCGTGGACGACGTGGAGCTCTGTCGGGCGAGGAGGAGCTCACACGCTCATACGCGCCACCCACCTCTACCGCCCCAGAGAACAGCATCATCACGTACAGCCTCAATAAGCGCAAACAGAAGAGGCTGGCGGCCAAGGCACTAGCCGCCGCTTCCATGAACGGCCCCAATTTCGAGGTGGCCGTGGCCAACGCCGGCAACGAGTACCAGCCGCAGTACGTGCCGCGCTACGTGCCCGAGTACCAGTCCGACGTGGCGATGGCCATGTCGTCACGCAACCGCGAGCCCTCGCTGGATCAGCAGAGCTACGCGCTATAAGGCTGGCGGAGCAATTAGCAGCCTCCGTCCACCAGCTAGTCAGTCCCTAATTATTAATCCGTCCATGAGTCAGTTAATCGTAATGAACGCAGCCAGAGGTAGCTGCGGGTATCCACCACCCTTGCTTCCATGGCCCGTGTATGCTTCCTACTTTTTCTTTCGGCGCCGCCGTCTTCGCGAAGACGAAGCGCGTTGGATCGATCGATCGCTGCTTCGACGGCTTCGGCCAGATGGGACGGCCGCAGCTCACAACGTGCCACACTGTCGGCTCTGTCGTGGTGCTCGAAGTAATGATGCTACTGCGCACCGAACTGCCACATCTTGTGTCTGATCTGCGTCAGCCAGCTCCATCGTTCGGGCGAACCCATTCGTAGGGGAGGAGAAACCGCCGCGTCCCCGCCCAAACTTTGGCAAAGCGCCTTCCACGGTAGAGAGAATAAGAGGCCGGACCTTCATCGCAGCGTCAAGAGACGAAGCTATCTGCAAGCCATGGGCCAAGGACAGAGCTCCATCCCGACGACGGAGGTGACGGCGCTCGTGGAGCTCTACGACGCGCTGAACGGCGATCGCTGGCGTCGCCGCGACGGCTGGAAGCAGCCCACGCGCGATCCCGAGCAATGGTTCGGCGTCGAGGTAGCCATGGGCCACGTCGTGGCGCTAGAACTACCGGCTAACGAACTGAGCGGGTGTCTGCCGGCCGCCAGTCTCGCGCGGCTGCCGCAGCTCCGCGTGCTCGACCTGTCCAAGAACCAGCTGCGCGGCGAGATCCCGGCCGAGCTAGGAACCCTCTCGAGCCTCAAGCGCGTGGATTTCAGCTGCAACGACCTCATTGGCGCCATCCCGCGCCAGATTGGCGACTGCGGCCTGCTGCAGGAGCTCAATCTGTACCAGAACTCGCTGTCCGGGACCATGCCTAAAGAGCTGGGCAAGCTCCAGAGCCTGCGGACACTGCAGCTGCAGCACAACAACCTGTGCGGGGCATTACCCGAAGCTCTGTGTGAGCTCACGCAGCTCACCAAGTTCAGCGTGCGGGGCAATTGCCTCACGGGACGCATCCCGGCGGACATCGGCCGCATGCAGTCGCTCGTGTTCCTTTCACTGCGCAACAACGAGCTCACGGGTATCATCCCGCCGTCGATCGGCTGCTGCAAGGCGCTCGAGTTCCTCAATCTGTCCAGCAACCAGCTCAGCGGACCCATTCCCGAGACGCTGGGCGACCTGGAAGACCTCGAGTATCTCTACCTGTTCGACAACGCACTTGAAGGTCGCGTACCGGGTAGTATCGCGCGGCTTAAGTTCCTCAAAGAGTCCGATTTCCGCGACAACCGCCTGCGTGGTGAGCTGCCCAACTTCCTGGACGGTTGCTCTAGTCTCGAGGCCGTCATGACCAAGTGGAAAAACCGTAAAGCCAGCTACCGCCACGCCATCCTTGGCGACCCCATGCCCTGTCCCGATACGCCACCCACGTCGTCGCACCAGTTCTTGCAGACGCTTGAGGACCCGCCCTCCAATTCGTCCGCCACATTCTTGAGCCCAAGCTTCGACCACAAAGGCAGCAGTGACGAACCGGGGGGTGGGGCTCCAGAGGACGACCCCGCCAACAATTCCCATCTCGTCGCCGAATTCTCCCGGAAACACTTCCAGCTCTCTGCGGTGCAGACAAAATGATGAGAGAGACGTCTCCAAGGTCACTTTGAAATATGAACCGGTAGTTTTCACTTGAGATTTTGTGCTCCGAGCTAAAAAAAAAACATAATTAGTCAGGGTCAGACTGAAGGGTGTTGATCAGATAGCGAATTTTGAGAACTACAAATTAGTTGGCTGAAGATGAAGCAAGACAGAGCTGCCGCTTCTGAAGAAGATGCCCGCCGTGCCCCTGATACTGTCGACGGCAGCGTGGTTGAGGGACTTCAGGGGGAAACGGGGGGAACGAAGCGAAAGCGATACGTTCACTCGGAGATGAACCAAGAGAAGACAAACGAGCTACTGCAGGATATGGGTATTCACGTTGAGTTGGCTCCTACGTTGCCAGAACCGAAACCTGTTGAACGATTTCAATGGGACGCTGAAAGTGGCCAATCTGCCACCGAAGAGGAGCAACGAAAGCGATATATTGCATACATCGAAGAAAACATCGGCAGCGTTCTCACGGATGAAGATCTATGCGTGTTTGGTGTGGAAAAAGAGAGCGATATCCTCGACGTTGGATTACCCGGTTACAACACGAACCTTGTTGGGCGCACAGACATTCTCATTCTAAGTGCTTTGGTGAAGGAGGACGAAAGCAACTTGGACTTATTACCCGAGGCAAAGATGCTGATCGATGTAAAGAGGGAGAGTGGAGAGGACTCGGTATGCCAGACAATGTCGCAACTCATCGCGTTGGATGTCCTCACCAATGAACCGGTAATGGCACTGCTGACCAATTTGACGGACTCGTGGCAGTTCTTTTGGATCTCAGAGAAAATGGACCCCGACCAAGTCACCATGAAACATGCGAAAATCTCAAAGCCAAGCGAAGCGTTCGAGATCATTAGATCGCTACTATCGCAGTCAACTGCGAACACAGAGATCACTCTCCCTTGCATCCAAGAACCCGTGAAGCGCCGCAAGCTGGATCGAATGCTACCTGCTGTCAACGCGAGCGCTGGTGTCGCCTCTTGCGTTGAACGATACAATGATATCACGAGTGTGACTGGCCCCGACGTTGAATTCGCTCGGGCTACAGCCAACCAGATCGTGCGAAACATCCCTGCATTCAGGAAGTACGCCTAATGGGGATCCCGTGGATTAGATTCCTGCTAGTTCTCTTTGACATTTATGATAGCGCACCGGTTAATCTCTTGTGCATCTGCGTTGCGTAATTTAAATCATTCTAAGTATTTGTCTAGCACTTTGGGTGATCATTGCATTAGCGAAGGTGCCTTGAGATGGAAGTAGCTTAGGTCCAGTGTAGCGGCGTCTTTCAGAGGTCCATGGTAGGTGCCACCGCCCAGCACGAACAATTCTCCTGCTTTGGTGAGAACGCTGGAATGCCATGCGCGAGGAGGTAAAGTGTGATCGCTCGGGATTGGTACCTTGAACCACTCGGTAGCTCCAATGTCCAGCATGTAAACACTGCCGTCCTCGGATTCGGCAGTTCGTCCGCCAACAACGAAAAGAAACTCGCCGACTGTGTGAGCTGTGTGGTATGAGCGTGGTGGCGGAATATCTCCGGAGCACTGCAACAATGTCCAGAGCTGCTTCTCCACGTCGAACAACCACACGTCATTCATCCTATCATCGTTGAGCTGGCCATTGCCACCGAAGACAATGAGTCGAGGCGTTCGGTTTCCCGTACTTGGTATCAAACACATCGAGTGGCCGTCCCGAGCAGAAGGCCAGGCAGATCCTGCTTCTGGGCCAACCTCTTCCCAAGCAACCGTCGCATCAACCGAGTCGTGTGCGTTACTGCCAGTTCTAATTGTTGACAGACGCAAGATCAGCAATTGATCGCTCACGCCTCGTTTTGTTCGGCCGCCAAACATGAAGACGATTCGGTCGCCATTATCTTCCACAATAGACACCACTGCGTGGCCTGACCGGGGCGCAGGAATCTCCTTCAGGTCCTGCGAACAATGCGGTTGTATCCACTGAAAACCCCGAGGTGAAGCTGGTACGAGCAAATGCACACTGGAGTCCTCACCTCGTGACGACACTCCGCCGTAGACGCAATAGAACTCGCTGCCCTCGTTGCCGATAGCTGAAGTCGAGTGCCATGCCCGCGATGAAGGCACGCCTGTGCCTAGAGTTGGTACTGTGTCCCAGCTTGAGTTGTCGCTCTCGTCTAGCACGAATACGTCCGGCTTTTGCTCACGCACAGCTCGTCCGCCAAACAGATAGATACGTCCATTGTCTCCTCTGAAAAGCGTGTGTCCGTTCACAGCAGCAGGACCTGGGTTGCCTCGCACAGCACTTTTCGACCAGCCTTCACGGACAGAAAAGATCGCCGCAGCTCGAACGCCCGCTCTGCGCAGCTCCGCATTTGCTCCGTTTCCACGTTGCTGCACTGCTATTGCGGCATCCACGATGGCTTGAAGCTTTGCACAGCACTCTTTGTTACGCGGCTCGAGCTCCAGTGCAGCTGTTAGATCGGTAACTGCTTGTTTATACTGCTCCAGTGCAATAAACGCCGTCGCTCTACGCATAAATGGCTTCAGTCCATCGTCAGCCTGGTCATCATTTGGAAAGTAAATAACAGTTTTGGTTGCACCTTAATCGTTGGAGCCACCTCAAGCGCCTTGGAGCAGTCTGCCACTGCAAGATTAAACTCTTTTTGCTGTAGTAAAACAGCAATAAACAGTCAGGATGCAGCTGTCACAGCAGCAACAGCGAGCTATCAGACCTTCAGGAAGGCTGCAGCTCGATTCGAGAGACACACGGCATTGTTCGGATCCATTTCAATGCACCTATACAAGCGAACATCGATAGCAATAGTCAGCTTTACTGTAGATCAATGTATGGGATGCGGAGCGACATCTAAGAGACCGAGAGTAGGAGGAGACGGCGTCATGCAGTCGGCCCTGGCGGAAGAACGCGTTGCCCTCGTTCTTCGTCTCCGCCACGAGCTGCTCATCCACTGCAGGCTTCTCGTCTGCTAGCAGTTGGCCGTGCCCACTGGCGTTCAGCAGCTCCCGAAGCTGCGCGGGCGAGAGCTGCTGCAGCTCGCGTCGAAGCTTGTCCTCCATGGTGACATGCACCTGCTCAAACGAATAGAGACGCAAACGGATTACGGGATGTTTTAACTAAGGATCCTCCGAGTGT
Source organism: Phytophthora cactorum (assembly GCA_016864655.1). Lineage (NCBI taxonomy): Eukaryota > Oomycota > Peronosporomycetes > Peronosporales > Peronosporaceae > Phytophthora > Phytophthora cactorum. The sequence goes on from NHQK01000003.1 coordinate 778,890, forward strand.
ACAAGAACAGTTTTAATATTTTCTAGACTATTGACTTTGTATTTTTAAAGGTTATCATTTAAAAATTAATTCGTTTTAAAGTTAGAGAGGACTGCTAGCATCGAATATTGAAGGTTATGTTATTTCCTGTGATATGATAGGTACACAGGAGGAAATTCACTGTACTGCGTCCCTTGGTGACGGAGGAGCATTGAAGCCGCCACAATCAGAACCAGACAGCCAATCGACTAGCAAGAGAGAAGGCTTCATGAATGCCGTTTGGGGACGATTTCAGACCGTGTACCCGCGCAAGGGCTGCACTGTAATGGATGACGACGTGGGGAAGCTGCGACAGCCGCTCATGGCCAGCGGTAGCGAGGAAGAGAGCGACGGCAGCCTGGAGGACGAAGAATTAGGCGGTCTGTTGCCGCACCGGGACATGCGGCCGCACTTCGACGAGGGAGCGGCAGCCCGTAGGAAACGCCGGCGACGTAAGGACGAGGAGGATCTGGGGGAGGTGGCCAGGAGCTTTACAGTTAGTGTGGAGCCACTCAAGCTGCTGCGATCGGTTGGAAGCTGGATGGTTTCGTTCTCGGCCGCAGGCAACCTCCTAGTGCCGCGCAGCTCCAGCCCCCTGCCCGCTTCACTGTCGACGCAGATGCTAACGCACAGACGTAAGCAAGAAAATATGGACGAGGTGTCGGACCGAGCGCTGGCAGTGCTGGCCCTCATCACGCTGGGCTTCTGCTTCTTGTTGCTGCTGGTGGTGTACTCTCAGGCGGCGTAGGGAAGGAAAGAACCATCATGTATCACCAAATTAACAGCTCCAGTAGCGTCATGTGCTCCGTGGTCTGTTTGGGCTGCGCAGCTTCACTGCAAATATTGAAATGCTTTTTTTTTCTTCTTTTACAAGGTTGGCTTCAAGTGTCGGACTTCTTGACCTCAGAGATGCGGATCTTCTTGCTCTTCTGTAGGGTTTTGTTCTTCTTATTGTTTGGTGTGCCTACCTTGAAGGCGCTGGGGCATTTTGCAGCTAATGGGCACTTGGAGCAGGACGGATGTTTCGCTGTGCACACGGTCTGGCCAAAGCCGACGACAGCGAGGGAGAGATTACCCCAGTGTTCGTTAGGGATCCAGTCTTCCAGCTCCTTTCTTGTATCTTCCGGGGTTGTGGTTGATGCCCAGCCTAGTCGTTGGGCAAGACGATGGACGTGCGTGTCCACCACGATACCGTCCACTTGACCCCACGCTAACAACGTGATGACTCGGCCGATCTTAGGCCCAATACCTGGTAACTGCAGCAGTTCGTCCAGCGAGCGAGGAATGTCCCCGTGGAACTGAGTGCGTAGGATGGCAGCCACACGCTTGAGTTGGTGCGCTTTGCGGTGGTAGAACCCCACGGGTTTTAGTGCTTCGCTCAGTTCCTCCTCACTCGTAGACTGCACGACTTCAATGGTCAGACCTTCGTTGCTCTCTCCGAGTTGATGCAGGCGCTGCATCGCAGCGTAAGTGATCGGATCCTGTGTCTGAGAGCTCAGCAGCGCCGCCACCAGCAGCTGGAAACGCTCAACCTTGGCGCTGGTTACGCCAGGAGCTACGCACACCTGCGTCCCGAACTTGTCGATGGGCGTCTCCATGCTCTTCCGAGCATCATAGAGCTTCAGCAATAGCTCCAGTCTTCTATCGGACTGTGAAGTGTCGGTGCATTGATTGGTCCCTATCTCTGATTTAGGCTCAAACTTAATAAGCTTCGTCGGACAGCCGGGAGAAGCCTTCTTCTTCAGCTCTTCGCTTCTACCACGCTTGGCACTGGAGCTCCCAGAGGGCCCTGTGGTTACGTTCACCTTGACCTCTGCATGGCTGCTGCTGCTCTGTACGCGAGCCGAAGCGAACGCGAAGCGCGTGAACGGATTACCACCGCTCGTCTCTGATGTCCCCATCAACCCGATTGGCGTTTATCACACGAGAGAATGAATTATATTGCCAGGGAATAACGATAAAGACGTTTGTGCACGCAACTTACGTGATCCCATGTTATGTGTGTGTGTGGGTTAGATTGGTCTCTGTGCTCTGCGTGCTCAGCCGCCCCCTTCGTTCTCCATCGTCTCGATCAAAAACTCGCGGGGGAATTGCGGTGTCCGCTCAAGTTCTATACCAACGATACCAACGATCATCAATGGCAGCCATCGTTGCCTACGCTACTTGTATCTACGCCCGTTTGTCACTCACACATTCATCCTCGGTTCGAGACACGGTTCACATACGCGTGGTAGATCTGGTCGAAGAACTGGGCGTCGTCCAGCAGGCCGATCAGCGTCTGCTTGAGTTGCTCCTTGTTCACAGGCGACGCTGGCTGCTTGTGTTGCTGAGGTCGGTTCTGCGAGATCATGCCCATGATAGCCTCACCCGCAGCAATACCGTCTGCCTTGGAGATAGGAACCATACCGCTCGCCTGGACATTCTCCTGCTTACTCGAACCGTTCGCACTGCCGCCACTGCTGCTGCTGTTGCTACGCTTGCCCTTGGGAGATCGCTGCAAGATCGCTGTGGGCTGGCTGGTGTTCGCACCGCGGCGCTTCGAGTCCTCACGCTTGTTGCGAGAACGTCCCCGGTTACGCGACTGTGACGGCGGGCGCTCCTGCTGCTGCTGTTCGTGCTGCTGCGTAGGCTGTGACGTCTGCTGCGTCAAGTTCTGCGTGTGGACGGGCGACTGAGCCTTCGTAGGCGTAGCATCTGCGATGGCGGTGTTCTGCGGAGCCTTCAGCGACTGGGTAAGGCTGCAACATCAACACTTCACTGTTAATAGCTCGACTTCAACATGTTTCCTAGACAGAAAGTATCTTACCGTTGGAGCAACTGTAGGATCTTGCCGCGGTCCTCCTCCGGGAAGAACCAGACGCCGTAGATCGCGTAGCCCGACGAGTACGCCTATTACAAGGAACAACACATGGCAATCAGTGTCTGCAGCAGGATCTACCAATTAACAGCATCGTCTTGCCGTGTCGGGGCTGCGCAGGATGAGGAAACTGTCGACGTTGTCCACCTGGAGACGCCCGTCCAACGGCAGCGTCATGTTCGTCGTGTTTAGACGGTTGTTGACAAAGATTTGGAAGCGGGGCGCCGACGATCTGCAGCAATAGCACCAACATAACCGTTAATTTCATCAATTATCACGAACTGCTCCCTCCTTCCACGCACCTTTTGACCACGAACAAGCAGCCCTCGACGTCCTTGCGCTTCTATAAGATTAGCGGCATACAGAGAGACACTACAACATTAGCGCTGCGCTAGCCTTCCCCTCCGAATCCATAATGACGAACCCAGCTCTGCGCGTCCTGGTCGAACTCGTACATGACCACGTGGCTGGCCGTGTCCACGATCTCCATAACGTCAGCATCCTGGCGCTTCAGCACTTGCAGGTTCATAGCATTCGACTGCGTACGGTCCACGTGGAGTGCGTCGGTCGCCATCCTTAATCCCGTTATCTATCGCTAAATTCCTCGAGTGACTGGCGTTGAAAGCGTTGCTGATACGTCTTTCAGTTGCTCTATGGTGTGCGCAACACCTTCCAGAAACATAACCGCGGCAACGTAAAATGGTCAACTCATTTCAGTAGTCTCGCGATGGGCGCGTTGGCGCAAGTCTGGCATGGCAGCGCGGCGCTGCTCGCGTGGACCATCAAGCTCGTCCGGACGCCGCACATCAGCAGCCTGCCCAGCGCCGTGTCCAGCCCGTCAGCGCGCAGCAGCGTCTGGAGTTTCCTCACAGCCGGTCCACGACGCGCACGGCGTCAGTCGCACGCTGCACTTGAGTTGCTCGAAAAATTCCGTCATGGCCCGGAGACACACAGCGAATGGAACTTGTTCTTATGGCGCGCAACATTCCCTCTTGTATCACTCGTGCTGCTTACTTTGCTCTGCGTCGCGGGTCAGTTCGGCCACGCCGCGTACTCGCTCCTCGTGAACCCAGTCTGGTACTTGTGCAACTTAGCGCTGGTGATCACGCCGTTTCTATTGGTATTCAGGTTCTCAGGCCTCGAAGCAGCAGATGGAGAGCCACAGACCAAAATCTGGTATGGAGTAGCTGCTATCAGCTTCGCTATCAGCCTCGTGGAGTGGTACATGAGCTTGCCAGCCAGCAGATACTCGTGGATCGTGGGCAATACTTTGTTCGGCATCGTGGCGCTGGGCGCTGTCCCTTTGTTCTTCAGTATGCAGCCGAGAACAGCACGGTCCCAGTACGACGACCTCGTGATGGAGCAGGAACAGGAAATGATGCGAGTCGTTCCCGAAGAGGACGAAGATGTGGACGATGGGGGTACGAGGAGGCTGACGAGACAGAGATCAGCTGGCAGGCTGAGAGAACTGGAGATGCAACGACAGAGGCAACCTACAATGACCAGACTGCTGTATGGCTGCGGGTTCTGTACTCTGGCGTTGTGGCTTATCATGTTCTCGTCGTACAGTTCAGCACGAGGCGAACCAGCGACAAGGTCGTGGTTCCTGCTGTACATGCTGTCGCCCGTGCTGTGCATTGTGCTGTTTTGTTCCCGAGTTGCAAAGGTACGCTTCAGCTTTGAACACGCCGTGGCGTACAGTACGCTGGTGGTGCACGTCCCGTTGTTTCTTGGCCACTTGTGTGTGAGACTCTTTGCTCTTGCCGAGGATCCCACTGCGTCGTCACCGACAAGCACCGAATCGTGGCTTAAACTGGCGGTCTCCGTGCTGTATCTGCTGCTGATGCAAGGCTATTTCTTCGTCATCACGCACACCGTGAACAGCATGTCGGAGCCCTTTGCGCACCCGTCGCTGCTGTATATTGGTCAGCTTTACTACTACACCTTCTGGTACTGCCTTGTGGGCTCAGACACGCCCATCGATGCGCTCTACTGGGGTATGTTGCTGCTCAACAACATCCATATTGCCTTTCTCAACACGGGCGTGTACACGGACTTCAAGCGCACATCTTCAGCCTGGTTGGCGATACCGTTGCACTCCAATATCACCTCGTCGGTGGCCTTTTGCCTGCGCACCACGACCTCGGCTATGGATGTTTCAAGGTGTCTTCCGCACAGACGATCATTGGAGAGACAAGGTCTATTGGGACTTAACTGCGGTGTAGTTGGCGCTGCAGCGATGGAGACGGATTCCGATCTACTTGAAGGTGGCGACGACGATTACGAGTACGACAATGGCTACGGCTCGGATGGCTTTATCGTGACTAGAAATATTGACGATAAAGAGCCAGTTATCGGTGAGCTGCCGTCCTGGCAAGAAACCGGTAGCCGGAATCGTGAACGAGACCGGAGTGTAAGTGGAGTTCGAAGAGAAGCGACCGACATGTCTTCGCCTTCTCGCAAGACTGGCACACGGAGGGCCTCGTCTCTTCGTGACAAGTGTTCTCGAGCGCAGATGAATTGCCGAAAATGTGGTGATCACACAAGATCCTCTCGGTCTGATGTTGGGAATATGGTTTCTGCAACCGAAACGATGAACTCTGACTCGAGGACAGCTACAAGTGACGCTCTGAGACCGCTTTACTTTCTCATGAAGCTTGCGGAGCAAGACAATATGGCCGATACGACCGCTCTTATACTGGTGCCTTCGCTTCTGACGCTGTTGGCGGTGTTTGAGAAACCGGGAAGTGCTCTCGCTGTGCTACAAGACCAGACGAATTTGTGGCTACGGTGTGTGTGCATGTTCATTGGGCGGCTCGGCGGGTCATTCCTAGCTCGAGAAATCTTCACCTGCAAGCTGCGGTCACGGCTACGCTCGGCACCCGAGGACACTACGCAACCGGATCCCATTAGCGGTTCAATTGATGGCATGCCGGCACGGCTTTGGATACAGCGTCTCATGCTGCAGGATTTCCACGCGCAGTTTTGGTACCTCACAGCTGTGACCGTTGTGGTCACTTTCGGTTGCTTTGCTCGGATCGACCTACCACTACGCTTTGCACTGCTTTGATGCATGATGCATGCAGTCTTAACAACAAATATCTACACCAAATGAGAGTAAGTAGCCGATAGAATTTGTGCTGAACTAACATGCGTGCAGCCTATGGACTGTTGGTCGGTGTGCGAGGAAGTGAAGACTCTGGATCCGGTGCTGCCAAGGCGATGTTGGCGCGCTCTATAGCCTCGGCAAGCAGTTTCTCCTTCCGTACCCAGCGACGACGACGTACGCTGCGTCCGACAAGTCTGTTGAGCTTCTTCTTGATGCGTCGTCGCTCCTGCAGGTCCGGCTCAAGTCCACTCGCATGCGCCTGGAGCTCCGGCGGTACGCCCTCAACTGCTTCCTGTTGTAGCTTCTCCTGGGCACGCAGGAAGTCTTTGAACCTGGTGGCGTACTGCCATTGATCGGAGCCGCCAAACCCTGGATCGACAACCCAGTGATCGAGATCGAAGGTGCCAGCACCGTCCGTCATGAGAGCATTGGTGAATTTTGGCGGATCATTAATGAGAAGGTGACCTGGCCGCAGTGATCCCCAGCCAGTGAACACTTGGTACCGCTGGATCTCGTACACAGCCTGCTCCTCAATGGGTAGCGCCAAGATCTTCTCTTCGAACGACTTTGGCTCATCGGAAGCTTCACGACGCGTCGGACTGTCGGGATTATGGCGGGTGATGGGGCTCCCACTCGGCGACAGTACTCTACCGATAGCATTTGCGACCTGGCTCACAGGTAAAACCATCTCGCGTAAGGGATTCAGGAATCGATCTTCGAGAACTTGGGTCGAGAAGGCGAAGCCCGTGTACACCTTCTGATCGGCTTGAGATGGTCGTTGGTTGGGTAAAGCCTGTTGCTCAGGCAGGTCGAAGCGCGGCTTCTCCTCGGTCAAGTCGGCTTGGAAGCGCTCGTAGCGCAGCTCAGGTGGCGTCCATCGAGCCTTCTCGGGATTCTGGCTTCCGCGTCTGTGGAATTCCTGGAGAATGTGGTAGTACTCGGGGTTCATCTCGCGCTTGTAAGCTTTCCAGAGGAAATCACGACCGAGACACAGCAGTAAAGACAAGAAAATTGCCAAGTAAAACTCGGGCAGAACGAAAATGTGCGGGAACGCAGTGTCGGCCACGGACGTAGGGAACGACGCGGCAATGACGTAACCCGAAATGTACCAGAAGATGATCGAAGCGATGAACGCAAACGCCGTGATGGCGTTCCATGTGACCATGTTCAAGGCAAGTTTGACCCAGCCGACGCTGATCAAACAGCAGTAGGAAATGGCGCCACACAAGTCACGAGAGAAGCCATTGCCCGTTGAGTCCACAGGCCCACCGATGATAAGAGCTGGCACTAGTCCGCAGACTACGCACTCGTAGAGTGCCTCAGCTACCCATTGCGCGAAGATACGCAGACTGAAGAGCTCACCCTGCGCACCGACATGGTAAAGTCCAGGAAACTGTTCTGCAATACGTGCTGGGACTTCTTGCTCTGTGATCGCCACGATACCAATGGGCATCGAAGACCAGAAGACGTTGTAGCCGTTGATCCACATGTTGTTGAAGAAAAGCGTTCCCGAGGACCCGCATTGAGGTAGTGCAGCAAGCACGAACTCAGTCCCGAAGAGCAAGATGTTCTTGTAGACCACGTACAGTGCCAGCTTGGCCATGCGTCGATAATTCCAGTGTCCGTGGACAAGAAGCAGTCGCTTGAGGAACCGGAACTGGGCGATCGCAAAGTCACTCGCGTTCACCGCCTGCATGCCTTCGTGACCGGAGATTCCGACACCGATATGCGCTTCCTGGATCATAGCGACGTCGTTGGCTCCGTCACCGATCGCGAGCGAGCGACAGCCGTGCAAGCTCGTTTTGAAGAGCCGAACCACTTGCGCTTTCTGCTTGGGCGATACACGACAACAAATGACGGACACGCACTGCTGGGACACCTCGAGGAAAAGCTCGGACAGCACGTTGTTGCTGAATACCATGGTTAGACACCGGCCGTCAATCACGATGGCTTGTTGTTGTGTTTCCCCTTTGGCTCCACTTGCCTGCAGCTCGGCACGCTTTCGAGCCTCAACACAACGAGCCAGCAGCATGTCGTACAGGTCTGAGGCCGAGGGCGTCGTCTCCGCGTTGATCATGATCCGTTCCATGTCGTTGTTCAGCAACTGACACGCAAAGCCGATGTTCACCGCCGTCTCCTCCTTATCGCCAGTGAGCACCCAGATCTTGATACCAGCTCGAGATAAATCTCCCAGCGTCAACGTGACCTGGTCCTGCAGTCGATCCTCGATGGCCGTAGCGCCCATGAGCTCCAATCCTTGCTCCAGTTGCTCCTCAAGCTCTTCGATGCGGTTCGGTTCACCACGCTTCTGCATTGCCATTTGCTCCAGATCGCCCAAAGCCGCATCGTACTCACAAGACCACTCAGCATAGGCGTCTGAAGAGAGCTCCTTCTGCGCGATCACGAGAGTTCGCAGACCTTCGGTGGCGTATCGTTCGAGGTGTGCGAGTGTAGTATCCACGATCGCCGGATCTGCCGACGGTGCTAACCGAGGGAAGATAACGGAGTCGGCACCTTTAGTCAGCAGCATAACGCGCTTGTCAGGAGTGCGCACAACGACCGACATTCGCTTACGAGTGCTGGTGAAGTCGACCATCTCCAAGAGCTCGTAGACCACTTCCTCACGTTTGCCAGGGACCGAAATCGCCACTTCTCCGTTTCGACGAGCGAGGAACGAGTAGCCAAAGTAATTGGCTCCCGATACAAGCGCAAGCTCGTCAGGTGACGAAGCGGAGAAGCCTGTACCTGCATCATTCTCGGATAAAGTTTCTCGCACAACGGAGTGGCAGACAGCCAAGTGAACGAAAAAGTCGTGGATGCGAGCAGCTTGTTCCGGGTGCAAACGCGCGTCGTTATCACGCTCCAGGTCTCCAGCTGGGTCCAGGAAATTCACGTTGTCCGTCTTGACTAGTATCGGCGTGTTGTCTGCGAGCACATCGCTTGCAGAGAGATCTTTGCCAAGTCGTCGTGTGGCCTCACGACCGATTTCAGTGGTGCCGCGTCCGTAAGACACGCCGTGGATGCTCATCTTCCGGAAATCCATCTCGTTTGCTGTGAGCGTGCCGGTCTTATCGCTAAAGATGTGCGTGACTTGCCCCAACTCGTCGTTAAGATCCGAATTGCGTACAAGTGCCGGCGTGTCGGTCACTTCATCGTACATGCCGAGATCGCGATTGAGGAAGAATGTTTGGTACGTCTTGACAATGGCGATGGTCACGTACAACGTAATGGGGACGAAGGACGCGATGAGGATCCAGAAGTAGCCCAGATAGATCAAGATGCCTACAACGTCATTGCGGAAAGGAGCGACACCGCTGAGGTTTTCGAGGTGTAAGTATGTGGCACCTTCGCGGTTCTGTGCGACCCAGAAAGCACACAAAACTGCACCCAGAACGCACAAGGAAGCAAGAATCGCCATTAGCAACGCGTTGCCGCGGTTCACGATGGCGAGGATCTTGCTGATCTTTGTGGGAGGAGTGTGCGATCCAGCCTGCATGATCTTGGTGTCAGCTCCCGTATTCAGCACGAGGCCGTAGATGAACGGAGTGTTGCGGATGACACACCCACGCAACGCCACATTCTTCAAGTCGATCGGAATTGCGTGTCCGCTCTGCGGTTCGAAGCGTCCAGAGAAGGTGTTGACGTCGTGGTTTGGCTTCTCGCAGATGACTCGACCAGGAAGCTGAGCGAGAGCTCGAGGGTCGCTCAGCTGCGAAAACGTACAGCTTAGCGCCTGACGCACCTTGAGATTCGTCTCGCCATCAAGCGATTTCGTCTCCACGAAGCAAATTCCAGTCGGTGCATTCGGGTCCGGCTCGGACACAGCAAGCAACAGCACATCTGCTGGAATCGCCTCGTAGTTTTCTACCTTGATAATGTCCCCCACAGCCACAGCTCGCCACGTATCGTTGCAAAAGCAGTCCGGCTCATCAAGATCGAAGATGTGCGAGACTCGAGCGTTCATCTTGGCGTCCGCAATGTGCCGTCCGCGATCTTCGATGGCTGCAAACACTGCGTCGATGGAAAGCACGAGCGCGAGCACAATCCATTGGTACGGGATCGTCTGCGTGGACGAAATCTCGGGGATAATCTGGCCGGCACCAACCAGCAAAAAGTAAAAGTTGGCCACCTGCGAGAGTCGCCCGTAGAAGAACCGAGGGATGAAGTTGAGCTTGGTGTACTTGGCCGTAACCACCTTGTTGTTGCAGAACTTCTGCGCGGCATTATCGGCGGCGCTGTTGACGTAGATACAGCGAGCGCTGGTATCCGAGATCCCCAAAGCTATACCGTTGTCTCCTGCTGCGCCATCACTAACTGCAGACAAGATGGACATGGTTGACGAACCCAGACCTGCCGCTGCTTCTGCGAGCATCTTTGGAGCCCATCCAGTCGACGCAGCTACTGGAGACCCACCCACCTGCACTGTCCTGTAGGTGGATTCTGCATCCACCGTCACGTCAGTCACGCGTGCTGCTCCCGAACCGATTACGGATTCCAGCACGGTCATGTTCAATCCCAGAAGCTTCGGGTGCTCCTGGAATCGCTTTGGTCGGCGGTTGGGTTCTTGAAGAATGGACCGGTCACGAGAACCAAGCCATGCTCGAAATACACACACTCGTCATGAAAGAAAATAACGACCGGGGTTGTTGCAACTTGTGCCTAAATAGCATGAGGGAAAACATGGCTGGCAACTAACGGAAAGAGTCCATGACATTGATATGTGTTTCTAAGCTTTCAACTGGGAGTGCGACACTGTGACTGCTAGTCTAGAGCTTGGTCTGGATCTTGGCCTGCATGGCCTCGCCGTCCTCCTTGCTGATCATGCTTGGGCCGTCCGGCAGCGTGATGAGGCCGTCCTTGTCGAACCGCGGGATCACGTGGATATGCGCGTGGAAAACGGCCTGGCCCGACGCCGGACCGTTGTTCTGAACGATGTTAAGGCCATCGGCGCCCGTGGCCGCCATAACAGCCTTGGCCAGACGCGGCAGCTCCTTGAACACGTTGGCCGCCACCTCAGGCGTCATGTCCATGACCGTGGCGAAACCCGGCGCCTTGGGGAGCAACAGCGCGTGGCCCGGGGCTGTCGGGAAGGCATCAAGAATGGCCAACACGTGCTCTGTCTCGAACAGCTTGTAGCACGGGACGTCACCCTTGATGATCTTGGCGAAGATATTTTCCGGGTCGTACGCGGTAGGCGCCATGATATTAATACTGTTCTGTCGAAATGAAATTATTATAATAAATGTGAGGAGCGCGTCACAAACCTAAATTTGATTCGACCAATCAGCGTCGATACCCTCTCAGAACTTATGTTTAGAGAAGTTCACCACACATTTTTTCTTCTGGCCTCAGCATCTGAGAAGAAAAAATATCACCAAAAGGTTCTTGTCGCTGACACATCGTCACTTTGTCTTTCACCACTGGGGCCGCAAATCGACGCCAACGAAAGTCATGAACCGCGCGCTGGAGACCGTTTTCTCGGATTTTTCCCGTCATGCTACAACTCGCAGCTACTATTCCTATCCGGAGGTACGCCACGTCAATTGGGGCCGTGGAATTCCAAATTGTCAATCACTCTCCGCCTGCATTACAGGGCTCCCGCAAGTCGAATTTCGTGTTCCGCGTCACGTACGAAGGCCAGGAGCCGATTGAAGACGGCCGCGTCATCCTTTTCTTCGCTCCCAGTCCCGAGTCGGAGCCGCGTTTCGAGGCCTTCGATCTGGAAGCCCCTCGCCCGATCTTCGCCAAGGACGTCGTACGTTGTGAAGTTTTGGGTGATAATCTGGAACATTTAGGTGATTTATTATTTTTTTCTTCTCTTTTTGTAGAGAAATGTGCAGCCTGGGGACGTGATTGAGTTCGAGAGCACCGAGTACTCGACGCCGGAGGCTCTGGGCTTCGTACCGCAGAACCTTGACGTGTTCTCCAATGAACTCTTCGTCCAAGCGTTGATTCACCATGGTACGGTTGTATACTATGGTACTATGGAGATTTACAGTAATTCTGACGATGAGGTGGTTGATGATTCGGTGTGGTGCAGATGTGAACGACCCGGATGCGAACTCAAGAGTGGGCAATACATACAGCAAGCCCGTGGAGGTGCGCTTTGACGATGATGAAGCCGACAACGTTGTCAAGATTGTGGCGGACCAAGTTGTGGAGGAGACAATGGACTTAACTCCGACCGAGTGGGTGGAGCATATCTCGATGAAGAGCGAGCTGCTAAGCGAGTACCACAACCAAGACGTCTACATGATGGCGTCGATCGTGCTACCAAAGAACTACGAGACTTTGAAGGACTCGCAGCATTTCCCGACGGTGTACTATATTGAGGGATTCACTGGCACTGAGTCGTATGCGAAGCGTGCCAAGGGCTTTTTGTCGTCTGAGATGGGGCGGGATTGGCAGGCTGGCCGGTGGCCGATGCCAATGCTGAGAGTTACGCTCGGATCGCGCTTCAAATTTGGCCACACCTCGTTCGCTGATACGGATGCCAATGGTCCATGGGGCACAGCACTAGTGACTGAATTTATTCCGTACCTGGAAGGCCTGTATCCCGCGATTCCTTCTGCTGCTGGTCGTTTCCTGCACGGCCACTCCTCCGGTGCTTGGTCGACACTATGGCTACAGCTGCAGTTCCCTGACTTCTTTGGCGGCACATGGAGCTCTGCACCTGACCCTGTCGACTTCTCGCGGTTCCAAGTCGTGAACATCTATGAGGCCGAAAACGCGTACTGGGACGCCAATGGCCACCCATATCCGACAAGCCGAAGCAACGGACTCACTATGTGCAGTAACCGCGATGAGAATTTGGTGGAGCGAGTGTATGGTCGTGGCAATGGTGGACAATGGGATGCCTTCGTAAGTTCAAGAGTATTAGTCTATCTTTTTTGCAATGATGCTAATGTTCTTGTTGTAGTTTGCCTTGTTCAGCCCGCGCGGAGCTAATGGAATGCCGATCCCGCTGTTCGACAAGGTTTCTGGCGAGATTAACCAGGACGTTGCGAAGTACTGGGAGCGCTTCGACATCTGCAAGTTTCTTCGGAAGCAACCAGAGTTGTTGACCACAAAACTGCGTGGCAAGGTTCACGTTATCTGCGGTGTTGAGGACACGTACTACCTCGACTTCGCATGTCGGTCGCTGCAGAAGTTGGTTGGAAACAGCAAAGATAACGCTCAAGATGGATCTGCTGTGCCAAATTACGTGGCGATGGTACCTGGAGACCACACCAGCATTCGGTCGCGCGCACACTATATCCAAGTGTACTCGGAGATTGCTGCTGCGTACAAACACAATGCTAAGGCGACTTAAAGCATTCGATGAATGAGAACCGAAGGATATAATACAATAAACAACGTCTACTATTCTACGTTGTATGTAGTAGAACCATGAAGCTGGCGTTTGCTGTACGAACAAACGTCATCACGAGTTGTACACTTCAACATGGTGAGCCTATCACCTTGCCTTAAAATAACCTGGTTTTTTGTAAGCGATCAACTTTTGTCAATGTTAAAAAGTTGACCTCTTACAAAACCCTAGTCAATTATAACTGGTCTGAGTTGGCAGAATGGTGAAGGCGGAAGTGCAGCCGAGCGACGCGCGTGACGTGCCTCTGGAAGAGCGTCTGCGCCAGAAGAAGCAGGGTTTCGCCGTGCAGAAGGAGGCGGAGAGAGAGACTAGCGGCCCTGCGCGCCGCGCCAACAAGAACCAACCGCTGGAGCTCAGTTCTAAGCGCGCCGTGGGCCGATTCCGGCAGGTGGTGGACGTCAAGAAGCGGCGCGTGCTGGACCCACGCTTCGAGGCGCAGAGCGGTCGCCTGAATGAGGAGCTGTTCAACAAGAGCTACGCCTTTTTGGACGAGTATAAGCAGCGCGAGCTACAGGATCTGAAGCAGCAGCTAAAGAAGAGCAAGAACGCCGCTAAGAAAGACGAGCTCAAAGTCAGTACATGGAAGTCAAAGTGCTGCGAGGATGAGAGGAGAGAAACTGATTTAGCTACTGTGTATTCGTGTTATCGATGCAGCACGAGATCGCGCTGCGGCAGCAGGAGATGACGGAGAAGAAAAAACAGGAGAAGATCAAGAGCGTGCTGACCAAGCGGAAGCGCGAGGAGCGTGAGGCAGTCGCTAGCGGCAAGGGAGCTTTCTATCTCAAGGTTTGTGCTGTTGGAGGTGTGGTTGACGAGAAGAGGGGAGCTGAGAGTATTTTGTTGGTGGACTACTGCAGCGGAAGGACAAGAAGAAGCTGGAACTGCAAGCGAAATTCCAGGACCTGCAGGAGACCGGAAGGCTGTCGAAATTTATGGCCAAGAAACGCAAGAAAAATGCCAGCAAGGACCACAGATGGCTACCCACGCAGCGAAAATAGGCATGTGTTGGCTACTGGTTGCAAGCCGCATCGTTGGTCGGGTTTGATTGCACAGTGGTGGGGGTCTTTTGCTGCGCTGGCGGCTTGACCCGATTGCCCCTTACCTATGTTGTACGTCGCATGCAATACTGTATCAACTTACTAATAGACAGCTTCTGCATCTGCTACAGCGCTTACTTTGATCGTACCACGTACTCGTCGCGCAGGGCGGAAAACCACATGTGTCTTTTGCCCCCTTCAAATTGGGTACTTTGGAAAGACCTTCTTTCCTCCATTTTACCCAAATCCTGAACGTTCTGCGCTTTTTCCGACCAGCGCGAAAGAAAGTGCGATCATCGGACTTAAGCGCGACTCTTTACAAAAGTCAAGTGAAATCAGTTGCTTTTAAATCGCCGACTCTTAGTCCAGCCTTCCGACAGCCCTCACTTCCGAAGAGCATCAGGTGGGGCGCCCTTTACCATGGCCACGTTCCAGCCCGGCACCTGGGCCCCTCGCAAGAGCGCTGGGTCTCAGTCGGGCGTCATCACCAGCCGCACCATCCCGACCATGCAGCGCTCTCGTAGCAGCGGCCAGGAAAACGCCGCGGTCATGGCCAACGGCAGCAATGACGTCGGTGACAGTCGCGCCGCCGCACGCCGCCTTCGACGCCAGTATCCGCAACAGCCAATCGCGCAGCTCGAGCACCATTATCACCGCCAACACCAGCGGCCGACGTCCTCGCAGCAGCAGCAAGTGCACCACAACTCGCGCGGGTTCTTCGACGGTCCTCCGCGCCTCGTGTCGTCCCACACCTCATCCTCGTCTTCGGTCTCGTCCGCTTCGCTGCGCTCGTCAACGTCGCGACTGCCATCCAAGATGGAGCTCAGACGCAGTGAGGCGGGCGGCGCCAAGGCCGCACTTAGTCGCAGTCACGGGGCGTTGGGTATTCCAATGTTCCGTAGTAGTCGGACAGCCAAAGTGAGTGCGAACGCAAGCGTCGACGGCTTCTCGCCTGGTTCGAGTGGACACAGCGTTCATAGTGAGAGCAATAACGGCAGTGGCGGGGTGCAGAGCACGCCGTACGAGCAGTGGAGGCGACTGAGGAGAGCACGTACTGCCAGTGGAAACAGTTGTGCCAGTACCAGCAGCACCAGCAGCTTCGCGTCGTACGTGGTAAACCCCAAGACGGGACGACATGATTTCGGATTGGGCAGTGACGACGAACTAGACGAGGAAGAGGACGAGGATTTGGACAGTGTCATGGATGTGGAGGAGGAAGAGGACAGACAGGAAGGACTGCCGTCCGTGCTGCAGCATATCATCGCGCCGGCGCTGCCCCCCCCGCCGTATCCCGTAGACCCGTATCACTTTTATAGCAAGTCCAAGCGGACAAATACAGGAGCGGGCACTGCGGCTGCAGAGGTGACGTCGATCCTTGCGGCGCTGTTTGCGGACTGCGGCATTGAAGCCATCTTCCATCCGCTCAAGTGCAAGTTCAAGTGCCTCAAGTATGTGCACTACAGCCACGTCGAGTTTGTGGTGAGAGTGTATGCACACCAACGCACGCTTCTTGTGGAGTTCCAGCGACGCAGCGGAAGTGTATTGCTGTGGGACGGACTGTACCGTATTCTTCACCAGAAGCTGTCCCCTATTATCGACACCACTGCGCTGCCGTGCTCACAAAGCAGCGGCCAAAAACGCGTTGCGAAGGATATCGCTTCGTCAGCTTCAGGTGGCCATATACAGGGATCGAACCAGCACGACGGTCTTGGGACCCAGATTTGGCGGACGTTGTCACTAAAAAAGCCGACGCCCAGCTCAGGCGTCGAGGCGATGAAGATCATGCTCACGTCTCGGTACCTTGACGCAATGCGTGAAGGATGCGCTGGCCTTGCGGAGCTCACGGAAGACGTGCAGAACTCTTGTCTGGTCGCCCATGCAGACCTCGTGACGCCACTGATTCAAGCCGCTGAAGCTACGGACCTCAGTATGTCACGATGTGCCGTCGGATCGCTAGCTAATATCGCTCGTGCTGTCCCGCGATTTCCAGAGAGTGAATTAGCTTTGGCTCGTCAGACAGCACAGCAGCTCCGGATCCAAGCCACACCCGTCGTACTGGCGCAGCTTGAGAATGCAAGTGAGCGCTCACTGTTTTCGCTTGAACTACTTCGGGAATGCGCCCGAGCACTTGGCGCATTTGCCAGACTGGTGTCGGAGGTGGACCCGCGGTCTGTTGCTGCCTCCAGTGTAAATGATGAACGATGCATACGCGTCCTTCGTCTCCACGCAAAACATCGTGATGCCCAGCTTGCATCTCATTGCCGTGCTGCTTTGGAACAGCTGTGTCAACGTGTAGTAACTTAGTCGCTCTCACCGTGTAGCATAGCTAACGAATAACAATGCTGTCTTTTATCCGTAAATCGGTAGCCTGTTGGACTGTTCAAAAAGTCTTCGATCAATCTACAATTTGTAGATGGAAGATAAGATACGAAGAATGTCTTGATAGTGATGTCGATTCAAACACAAGAGTCCACGCAGTGTAGAACCTTGTCAGGTCGTATTGTAACTGGTTCCAATCGAACCCAGGCGCTCCCTTTAGCATAGCCACCTACACCGGCGTGACGGAGTTGAAGTGTTCGCCTAGCGTGTAGTAGTGCAGGTGGTAGGTCAGTTGTAGCTTCGGCGCACTTTCATCGTCCTCGTTAACGAACTCGCCGCCCATCACCAGCACGTCGCCCTCGGCCGAGAACACCTCGATGGGCGTTCGTAGCGCGCAGGCCAGAGCACGGAGCTCCAGTTGTCCACCCCAATCGGCGGTATTCGCCAATCGGTCGCAGTAAATCGCAAACGCGTCTTCCGGGCTGGTGGAAGACTCATCCAGTGCCATAAATGGTAGAAAATCATCTGGGTGTGCGAGCATGTACTCGCTCGTGAGTTTCCGTAGGTACTGGAACCCCGCCATCTCCGCGATAGGCAAGTTCTTCTGCTTCATCTGATCCGCCACCGCGTGATACATACAGTGACCGTCGGACGGAATGTCCTTGATCTTGAGGCCATGTCTGGCCAGCTGCGCCAGGATCATATCGGCCTCAATCTGCCTCTCACTCACCGTGTTCTTGTTGGCCTCTTCGATACGTTCGCGACGCTCACGCTCTTGATTCTTCTTGGCCTCACGCTTGCGCTGAGCTTTAGCCTGAGCCTTGGCCCGTTTTGAATGCACTGCAGACCCAGACTCAGTTGACGCGGCGTCTGACTGAGCAGCGGGGGTCTCAGCGTCTTCTTCCTCCGTCTCGAAGGCCTTAACCTCTGCGTCGTGACGCTCCTTCATGGCGTTCTCCATGGCCGCGACCTGCGTCTCGATGTCCTTCTTGCTCAGTCGGTCTTTCTTGGCCTTCTTCTGGAACGCCTTGATGTCATTTTGCAGCGTCTAGACGGGGAGAAGGAGAGAAGTGTCAGAATGTGAGGTGATTTATCCGACGTTTGCAGCGCTGGAGAACGCTACAGAGGTCGGATTCGAGGCCGACTTGCATGGGTGGATAAAGAAGAGTCCGTACGCGCAGTTCCAGCTTGTGGCGCTGCCTGGTCTGCCCCAACGTCTCGCCCTTGGACGCCATCGTGGTCGCCGTTGTCTTTTTCCGAGCCAAGACGTGAAAATGAAATTAGGGGTACGCTTGGGGGTACATCAAACGTACCCCTTCACAGTAACAAAACATCACGGTTGATGCGTACTGCTGCTCGCATGAGTCTTGATATCCATAGGGCCGCCACGAGACGGCCCATACTGCTGTGCGTGGACTTTGACGAGACCATCACTCTGCACGACACGACCTCGCTGCTCTTCCAGCTGTCCTCAAGCTCTGCTTCAACGCAGCAGCAGCTGGTGACGCAATACGTCGACGAGGTCAGCAAGTTCATCAGGCGCTACGAGACTAAGTGGCAACAGCAAGAGCACAGCTCCAATAGAAGCAGAAGCTTCGACTGTGCAGGGTTACGCGAATTCCTGGAGGGGTACGCTGCAGTGGACCTGCGGTCGGTGCAGCGGGTCGTGGAGTGTCGAGCGTTGAAGGGCATTCAGCACCAGGACCTTGTCAAGGCGGCGAGTAGCGTGCAGATCCGACCAAATTGTGCCGAGACACTAGCAGTTGCTGATGAGTGGAACATCATCTCTGTCAATTGGAATAAGAAGCTGGTGGAGTCGGTGATGACTCAAGCTGGAGTTGCACATGAAGCGATACAGATCACCGCCAATGGTGCGTCCAGGGTGGAGTGTTGATATTATCAACTTGATATGAACCATGCTGAGTGATTGTTGTACTGTTTGATTAGAAATGAAGGTGGATCGGCAGGGAGTGACGACTGGAGAGATCGACGTGAAGGTGCAGTCTCCTATGGATAAAGCGCAGTGGATTGACAAGGTGCAGTCGATGTATGCAGGAACCCAACCGACAGTCGTGTACGTTGGTGATAGTGCTACCGATCTGCTGGCTTTGCTTGCAGCTGATATCGGCATTTGGATAGCTGCTGATGATACTGCGACGTCCTCTGCAAAGCTGTTGCGTCAACTGGCGGAGAATTATGGGATTGATGTGCATCCGTTGATGAACTGTAGTTCGGTTGGTGATTGTGTCGCCAATTCTAGACCTGTGCTATATACAGTGACCGACTGGGCACAGCTTAATAAGACAATCCTCAGCTCCATTGCGAATCGGATTGCGACCTCACCACATTGGGATAGGTGGCGGATACTGCGGAGTATCCCTTCGCGGAGACCACTTTTGAGATGCCCAACTGACAGCGAACAAGACAAATTTGGGCGAAGCGGGGCCCACCATAGGACAGAGGAGCATTAGATAATTCGCTGGTGCGTTTACCCTGCAATTGTGGGGCAGGAAGATGGTCATTTTTGTTTTGTAGCGGCAAATTTCCCTATGGGGGATTAATTGTACTTTTAAAGTATTACTTCCTCTGGAATGAAATGAATGAAAGAGCCAAAATTAAATCCATCTCAATTGGCCATAATTACGTTAAATTTAACGCCAATTGGCCAAAATAAAGCTTTGTTTCTCCGCCATCGATCACAACAAGTAGCCCTAGCAATATGCAACCAAACACATGGCCTTCCACTTCCATGTTCCTTTTCCCTCCGCTGCATCTGCACAACTACTCTGAGCCCACCGAAAACATACCGAAACCCAATCTTACCGACGAGCAATGTCGCCGAATCATGGACGAGCTTCTGAAACAAAGTGTGAGCGGCGAGCTGCCGCTCGGCGTCCAAGCCTGTGTCGCGAGAGAATTCCGCTGCTCCGACGTCTCTATAGGCCGGATATGGTGCCGATACCGCGAGACGAAAGCTAACGACGGTCTTGGAGTGTGGAAGAGTCGTATTAAGCAGAATTGCGGCCGGACCCCGACGAGATTGCTGCTAGAATCAGAGCTGTTCCGATTGAAGAAAGGAAGCCATACCGACGACTTGCACACGCGACCGGCATCTCCAAACATCTAGTGCAGGCTCTGATACGTGAAGGTACTCTAAAGGTGCACTCGACTCGCATTAAACCGTACTTGACGGACGCTAACACGTTTCGTCGTATGGAACATGCGTTGACGTTCATCGACCCAACAAGCCTCGTGTTTGAGCCGATGTACGACATGGTCCACGTTGATGAGAAATGGTTCTACGAGGAAGTCAATAAGCGCTCGTGCTAGGTATTTGAGGGTGAAACTGCGCTACAGCGTAGCCGTCGGAGCAAGAATCACGTTCCGAAGACCATATTCCTTGCTGCAGTGGCGCGTCTTCGGTAAGTCCTCTATATTCTTATATTTATAAAAACTTATTTCGATTAACAACTGATATTAATGTTCTATACAGATGGGTCCCACACAGAAGAGGGAAATGGGACGGTAAAATTGGGTTATGGCCGCTGACCGAGACGTACCTGGCACTCCGTCGAAGCAAATATCTTGCTCGCGGAGAAGAATGCACTCGGGATATTGATTCGATCAATCGTGAAGTCTACAAAAGCTACTTACTGGATTATGTTATACCTGCTATCAAGTTGCAGTGGCCACGCCGAGAAAGGAAGAATGTCATTCTGATTCAACAAGATAACGCGAAGCCTCATATTGGCCCAAGCGACCCTGACATGTTAGCTGCTGGAACTGCCGATGGCTGGAATATCTGACTGTTCTGGCTGCCCGCCAACTCACCGGACACAAACGTATTGGATTTGGGTCTCTTCGCCTCGTTTCAGGCTCTCCAGCTTTGTAAACCAGTCTACGGCATTCAGTCCCACCTCAAGGCCGTAGAGGTTGCATACGAGGCTATGGATGGAGATACGCTAGATATTTTCCTTACGCTTCAGAAATGCATGGAATGTATTCTGAAGGAGAGCGGTGGCAACGAGTACAAACTACCACACATGGGCAAAGCAAAACTTAGAACAGAAGGTATGCTACCGAAGAGTTTTTCATGTGATCGCGAGATTTACACTAGTGCTCTTGTCATCCTCGAAAAGGCAGGTAGGCCTTTCTTGTTCTAGTGATAATATATCCCTGTCTAAATAGATATTACCTCTATATCACCTTTTCACACAAAATAAAACTCCCCCCCTGTCATATTGCATTATTTTAATCATTTCATTCCAGAGGAAGTAATACAATTTATTAATAAAAGTATTAATAATACCCCCCCCCCAAAATCATCCCCACCCGGTATTTTAAAAAAAAGTAGCGCTTAGCAAATGTATTTTAATACATTTGCTAAGCGCTACTTTTCTTCTTCTTCTTTTCGCGATCGGTTATTGGGTCCTCGTTCGATTATAAACACACGCTTACTGTTCCCGTTAATTAAATCATTTTGTTTTCTCCATCCAGGTACGTTGCCAAGCTCTCCAGATGCCATCTCTTTTACTTCATTGTCCGACATCGTTTTGGACAGCACTGCCTTTGATTTATTTACTTTAGAGGCTTTCTCAATTGAGCGACGACGTTCCAGGTCGCCTTTTATAAGAGCCATCGGATCCCACTCAGATTCTACAATACTTGCCAGACACTTAGCCACGTCCTCATCTAGAAACGAGTAAGTCTGACAGTTCAGCGAGCGAAAGCAATGCATCAACACCTTGCTCTCCACTTGTACGCCATCGTTTGCTGTCGAGGATTTCAGCTGTGTGTCATCCCCTGTTGTCAGCACACTCGTCGTTTGCATTAGGTACACTCTTGCAATCCCCGGCTTCCATCGATTTCGAACTCGTGTACTCTCCGCCTAAATGGCTGAGAATATAACTAATGCCGTGCTTCGCTCGGAAAGCTCTGGATATTTCTGATACCTGTTCTACATGTATTGAGCAGACCATACCTAGAGCGAAAGCGTAGAAAATAATGCTATTGAAGTAGTGATTGAGGAATAGCGCGTGAAAAGATATGTGTGCTAATTCTAACGGATGCAGCTCACCTATAAATGGGAATGAAAAGGCTCGTTGCCCGTGGCAAGGTGCTTAGCGTTAGCTTCCGTGCAGAGTTGCAGGAACCACGGTCTTTAGCTAGATTCCTTGTATCACAACTGCCGAGTCTCCACGAGATTGAGCTTGGTCTGCAGCCACGACTCTCCAGCATCCACAAGCAGAATGACCACCCTTCAGCGGCTGGCTCAGTTTCTCGGGTAGGAAATGCGTGTGCAGCATCAGGTTGTCCTTGGCGATAGCAGGATGATTAACTTTGGTCATACATATTAATCATCATGTCCGACTGTTTGTTTTTTACTTTTGAAGTTTAAAAACTTCTTGAACAGTCGATCAAGCTCAGTATCGTCCCTGGAGCGACAAAGTCTCGCGGAACTAGGCGGGCGCGCGATGAGGTGGCCAAGACCAATTGCGAGAAATACGATAACCCGAACGATCGTCATGCTCTGCAGCTGTCCATCGCCTTATCTCCTTTCTGCCAGTGACAATCCCTGACCATTCCCGTGGTGGCCATTTTGAGCTGCAAGGCACTCCGGTATTTGCATTAGAAGAACTACGGAGACTGCATTATCATAAACAGCTTTGACAACTTTGCCACTCGCACCCGTTCGTGTAGCCCGAGATTCAGACCGATCCAGCGTGGGCCTATCATCTTCTATTAATACTCGGTCACATCGTCACCCTCATTCTGGCCCTGGGTGGTAGAGCCTACTCATTTCGCGGTAGGCGCGCTTGATCTCGCAATCCATGGTATACGCGATGATGGAGAGGATGGCAAAGTCGCTCCCTTGGTCTCCAAGTTGTGCTAGAGGAGAAGCATCATGTGCACTTCCAGTGTCGCGTGCGACTTCGAGAAGCAGTTCAGCGAACGCTCGTATGCCCGGTAGCATCGCGAAGATTTGGGTGCAGCAACGAGTGCTTACAAAAACAAACAGGCTCGCTGATTGAAGTCAAGGTCACTTGAATATTGTTTTGAATTGGCTGGGTCAACATTCGAACAAGGTCGCTTGCATGTTGTTCTAGGCCTACTGAGTCAACATTCACCCTTTTGGGGATACATCATTACAGTTTATTAGTTTCTGCGTCATTTTCAAATAGAAGTGTGAGAATCTGAGTTTCACTTAATTACATATAAGACCAGCAACATTGGGTTTAGCAGTATCCTCGACTGTTTTCGATCGCCCCTAAAATTCTGGATATAAATATCTGGAGAACATCGCCAAAACGTTTCTAAACGCGCTGAAGTTGAAGCACGGTCGAATATTTTTAAAATTTGAGGTGGGTTCACGTTGAAGAACCGTATTTACGAGAGTCCGTATGTTATATACTTGGCGGGAGTAAGGGAGATCCATTTGTAAAGCCGCAAGGAGTGACCCTTCGGAAGAACGAATGTGGCTCAAATTTAGACATGAAGCTCCTGATAAGTTTAACTCGTGTAGCCATCTGCCTCTCGTACTTTGTCGGTTATCTACTACCTTAATTTAACAGGTATTGCTTGCGATCTCGGCGCCCGATTAGAAATATACTTTGTGGGATGCCGACGGTAAGGTTTCAGGGCGACTCTTCGTGCAGTGCTTTTCCGCTTAGGTAAATATCGAGCCGCTTTTTGCCAATGAGAGCGTACCACTAAATATGGGCTAAAACATACTTGCTTCTAGTATGGGCAGCACACGTTGAAGTCGTACTTGAAGTGCCGCGAAGAGCCTTTAGAAATACAACGGCTAAGTTGGGCGATTTGTCAAGGCGACGGCACACTGCGGAGGAGGTGTCGTGGCAGTGCATCAACTGGTGACGTGAGATGACCGCAACAGTGGCTGGTTTAACCGCATTGAGCGAAGCGTGTTTCGGCCGTTGTGAGTGGGCTTACAACTAGTGACGATGCTAGCCGTAAGAATGTTACGTGCGTTGGAGTGAATAACTCAGGAGTAATAATTGGATAGCTACGCTAAAAGTGATTGCTGTTGCTAGCGGGCTTACAACTGGATACGATGCTAATACTGTGCTGAACGCGCTGGAATAAGTCAATAAGTCGTTTTTTATCATTGACACGTTATACGCGAAGTGATTTCCTGAGGATATGCAATATGCTAACAGGTCAAGGATCTTAAACAGTGTATGCTGAGCACTGACACAGGAAAAACGCTCGGCTCTTGTGTGCGTATGCAAATGTCAACTCCTGGAGAGGGGGGGGGGATCTCGTTCACTGCAAATATCCCCAAGCGGGTCGTATTCGCCCAGATGAACTCGTATAGTGCGCAGTTAGGTCAACATGAGTGATTGATAAATCTGCTCTCGCATCGTAAGGCGTCCACAAACACTTTAGTGCCCCCCCCATTCCATTTGGCATCTGTCATGAATTTTGTCTGGTACCCCCGGTCGGTTCGCTCGATCACATCGTCTTCATAGAAAATCTCGCCGATGTACTCGACAATGAAGGCTCCTTCCGGGATTTGGTTACTCGAGACTACACTGAGCCCTGCACGAGATTCAACCAGGTCAAGGGGCAAGCGTGGTTCGAACCTGTTACCACACGCAGGACCAAGTAAACAGTTATTTTGACTGCAGACGGTGGCGGTGTTGACGTTGAGACACGGGCTGGTTATGTGAGACCCACGCAGCATCCATCACATTCGCAAACCTCGTCGTCGTAGGTCAGTGTCACGATAACTGGATACGGCTTGGAAGTCAAGAACACGCTGCGTTCGATGCGAACAACACCGATCGGCCACTGTTGTGGCATAAAGAACTCGTAGTCGCCACCCACGGGTGACAATACTTTAGCCTTGGCATGGGCAGGGAGTTGTAGTGGTTGAGCGTGTAGCCGGTCTGCTTGGTTGCGGTGGTGACGACTCTGAAAAGCTGGAACTTGAAAAAGTCGAAGCCAAGCCGCGATAGCGGCAGTATTCGTCTCACTATGGAGTGCAGTAGCGCGATGCAGCGGTGGTGCCTGTGCGCTTGGTTCGTGAGATTGTATGCTGCGATGGGGTCGGCTTGTGTTGAAGATAGAAAATCAAATTGCGTGAGAAGCCACAACGCTTGAGCGGTACTGTGTTGTCGTAAATCGTCAATCTTTCAATTCACGTTGAGCGGGAAATTGATAAGCCGTTCATGTCGGTGATAGCCGACGGTTGTTTTGGCTAAGGGTACGTGCGAATAAAGAACATGTTCGGACCGATGCTTAACGTATAGCTAGATGTCCTTCCTGTGCCGGATACATAGCCGAGCCTAGCTGTGGTGAGGTAGAGGTGACTATGGTTGCCACCCGAAAAGAGTGAGGAGCGGTGAAAACGGTAATAATCGCATGGGGATTTCAGCTTTTTGACATTGCCGGCAAACGGTAAGAGTCAGTAGGGCAGTGCCGTACCGCTGACAGGTTAAAGTAGATCGTAATGCTCTGGTCCAGCGGAATGGTGACGCAGGCGAGCTTGGCGGAAGAGCAGCAACCTATGTCGTGGCTGCGTGGCGTTTACTAGGACCACTTTTGAATTCTCCCGATGGTGTCGACGTTGGAACTACTTATGGCCGAACAAGAGGCGCAAACGGCCCGCCCTCCGATTCGTGACGCGACTCTGCGCGAACTTTTATCTCCGTTGAGGAACCAGCGGTGTTCGAGAACATCACGCTGGAGATGTGCTGGCTCGGGTCGGTAGAATGTGACAATTTCTTCCGCGCTAAACTAATTAATCGATACGATGACACTGCGTTTGAGGCAATTCAACAAGACTATCGATCCAGCTCGGCGGAGCAAGTACATCTTCACATCGACATCTGGAAGAATCGCAAAGCGACGATGGGCATTATCAACTATCGAGCGGATTTCAGCTACAGATTCGAAAGGGTTCACTCGCTGAAGTTGTTGTATGGCAACCCCTGCGGAAGCATCCACAATACTAGCGCGTCTACAAGCTGTCCCGCTGTCTACGCCAGTGCTTGCTGTTGGCGATGCTGGCAACCGGGCTCGTGGAGAAGTTATTCAGTCGGATCCGGACGCGCAGATGACACTCGAGCGCCAACCAGAAATCTCACCCAGCGCGACGCTGGTTTCCGCCAAACGCAAGAACCAGATGGACAGCCTCCAGGATAAAGTAGGAGATCCGATGTTAGGATCACCGACGAAGAGGACGCGAAAGGGATGCTCGAGGGAGCTGTCGCCGGGCAAGGAATCTAACAATTCGTAGTAGCTGCTTCTTTGCCTACGTTAGTTCGAGAACGTTGGGTGAGTGTCACGCGATGAACGGAAGAACGGATCTGTTTGTGCGTGCGTGTTGTTGATCCTTTTTTTTCACTTTTACCTTTATTAACAAGAATGTTTACCTTTAATAAAAATAACTTGCCTCGACGTTTTTTTCTTTCTTCGCTTCCACGTAGATGCGGTTGCAATGTGGGTGATATTGGCCAGCTTGAATCAGCGTTAAATGTATAACGTGCTGGAATAGTGTCCGTTGCGCCGTTTCTGTTGTGGGATCCAGATGAGCTTTTCTACCAATTTTACCCTAATGACGCTTGAATCGGTTCGTGTAAGATTGGTGTGACTCGACTTCCACTTCTTTTTCCTTGTTTACTATTGATTGTGTGAATACTGTGTTGAACGCGTTGGAAGGTAAAACTCAATCGTTGGAATGAATCAAGTTGTTCTAGTAGGATTAATTGGTAGACTACGCTTGAAATCATTGCCCTTGCCGATTGGAAGCAAAAGCGTATTTGGTGTGTTATTTAAATTTACGAGTCAATGTGGAATGGGCCAGCTCTGTGTCCACTACTTCGGCTTACACGTTAGCGCACGTGTACGAGGAAGCGTAGTTTGCTTAAACTTAGGTTAACTATACTTTCGTCCGAAAGTATAGATTTACTAAAATAAGAAAAGCTAAAAGCCGTTTTGGGTTAAAATGAGAACTGATATTTATTGATTTATGTCTGGACTGGGTTTCCTCCTAAAACTGATATCCTATATGAAAGGTATTCTGCCATCCGATGGCTATCAGAACCCTGCTAATCTAATTGGTAGAAAGAAATGCTTATCTACCAATAGGAAGCCTAAATGCATACAGACCAGCGGTCTGCAAAGTGTAATCATTGGTGTGTCTTACACCAACGTTCGAGAACCCTCCATGTAACCAAGTGGCTACGTGTAGCCACTTGTGTGTAACCTCGTCCCCCCCCCCCCCCTTAGAATAAGACGTGCCAGTCTTAACACGTCAATCAAAGAATTGACGAGACCGTCAACTCTCCGGGAAATTCGAGCTCATTCCGCAATGAGCTCGCTAACGAAGACGCCAGCGCAAGAGTCTGCCTCTGCAGTCTTTGCTACGTCAGTGCCTGCATCAGCAGGCACCACTACCTCGGTGCCTGCACAAGCAAGCACCTCCACGACAGAGTCTACCCTCTCTGTCGACGAATACCACGCGCTACAGTATAAGAAGCGCGTGGAGGATAAGGCTGCCGCCCCGGAGACGATCCTCGACGGTAGCATGCCTACCGACCATGGGTCGGACATCAGTGATGTCCCCATGGAGGACGAGGAAGTCCCATCCTCAGTAGCCGACTCCGAGTCTGCCACAGTCGCGCATGAGCCGGTCACAGGGTCGCGTCGACCCCGTGAAGATGATCCGAGCGCTTCAAGTTCGAAGCGCTCGCGTAATGATGAAGAAGATAAGGCACCAACGCTGGTTACGCCTTCTTCTCCGCTTTCTGTCCCTACAGAACGCGCTCCGTGGATGCCAAGTGCATCCGAGTTTGCTTCCAGGTTCGGTGCGACTTCCCCACCGAACTAGATCCCGCTGTACGTGTGCAGCGCCATCGTTGATGACGCTAAGGCTGCAGCGCAGCACTTTGATCCGATGACGAATCAAAGGCGTGACTATTTCATCGGACTCTT
Organism: Phytophthora cactorum; assembly: GCA_016864655.1. Lineage (NCBI taxonomy): Eukaryota > Oomycota > Peronosporomycetes > Peronosporales > Peronosporaceae > Phytophthora > Phytophthora cactorum. The sequence continues at coordinate 806,558 of NHQK01000003.1, forward strand.
TTATGAGCTCCGATGGCATGCGTCGAAGAGAACTTCGCGCAAAAGCAAAGTGCCCGAATGGGTGGCACTTTGTCAATCTTGGAACGCCTTTGTTGAGAACTTCAACCAAGACGCGAAAGCGTACCGCGCCCGCATCACTGCGGCGCAACGTCGCTTCGAGACTTTCTCGAGGCGTCACATGATCGATCGCCTCCATAATGAAGCTATGGAGGCGGGTATTCCGTGCGCAGTTCCCTTTGGAACTGCGTGTTCGCATTACCCCCCTGGGGCTGAGCGTCTCACTGAGCGAGACGTCACCGGGTACGCGACTGTGCGTGTACCGGTTCAGCTGCGTGATCTCCGCGTTCAACTTGAACGTCGTGATGAACGTCGTGACACTCCGAGTGTCAGCGGTGATCGCAGCGCTCGTGCAGGCGTTACGCCTGCACTCCGTTCTGGGCTTCGTACGACCTCACCATTTCCGGAAAGTCCTCCATCAGGACGTTCCGCAGTTCCCATGTATCTCGGTGGGGAGGAAATCCTCTCCAACGAATACGAAGACGGGCATGATCTCGGTTCGTCTTCGGGGGTTCATAGCCCACGATTTGCTCGACTATCCACCGAGTCGAGCCGCGCGCATCGCACAGTGGAGGCGGCGGGGGCGGAAAGATACCCCTCGAACGGTCAACCCCAGGTTGGCCGTGGCACCTATGCTCTACACGACCGTGTAGCCGCTCTGGAACAGTTCCAGAGCGGGGAGTTCGCTCAGCTGCAGCATGAGCTGCGCTACCAGAAGGAGCAGGTCACGCAGGCCGCTCAGACCGCGTCAAATATCCAAATGGAACTCGGAACGCAGGTCGTGAGGCTCCACGACCTTGTTGTCGCCCCCGAGAAGCTGGCTTACGCCGCTTCGTCGTCCTCTGCGAGCCATCAAGGTTAGGTGGCTCGTGTTGCGTGTACGGCTTCAGCCGCCCGACGTAGAATGTCGGATGGAGCCGCATGCTGGACGGTATGTCCAACGTGTACGCGTTGCCATGCCGTTCAAGCACTGTGAACGGACCGATGAAGCGCGGAGCAAGCTTACTTGCTCCGAAATCCGAAACTGCATGTCTAGGCAGGTTCTGAGTAGCTAACAGAACTAATGAACCCTTTTCGAATTCATTTGTGTTGCCCCTGCCAACATTGTCAGCGTTCAGCTTCTGTCTATCAACAGAAGCTGCTATCGCGTCCTGGACAAACCGTATTACGGCTTGTCGGCGCTGGACAAAGTCCATTGCTTGCGTGCTGAATGGTTTGTTCAGCACGGCGTTCTTCCCCGCGGCAGGCCCGGCCTGTGCGCTGTCTGTGCCCTGCACAGACGTGCTCTTCTTCGCGGCAGGCCTGGCCTGCGCGCTGTCTGTGTCCTGCACAGACGTGTTCTTCTCCGCAGCAGGCCCGGCCTGTGCGCTGTCTGTGCCCTACACAGACGTGTTGTCCTTGGTCGCGGTGTCTGTGACCTGCACAGACCCGTAGTTCTTGTCCGTCGTCTCGTTCCCGGAACGGGACGCAGCTTGTCTTCGTGTCGTCATCGCTGATACTGTGTCGGTATCAGCGCTCTTCTGCGGTTGTTCGGATGCAACCATAGATCCTCCCCCACTTAAGGAGGAAGCCACCTTTCCGAGCATGCTCGGAAGGCGTGGATGCCGCATTGCATTCACGTAGAACGGTGTATGCCCCGTCGAGGCATGTACCGAGTTGTTGATGGCAAACTCTGCCATCGGCAAACAGTCGCTCCGTTGCTGGAACGAGTGTGCGTAGCTCTTCAACAGGTCGCCAAGCACGCGATTCACGCGCTCGGTTTGACCGTCCGTCTGCGGATCGTCCGCAGTCGACAGCGACAGTTGTGTACCAAGAACCGCGCTGTGAAGCGTGGGTCACGGTCCGATACAATGTCGAGCGGCATGCCATGGTGTTTGAACACCATGTCTACAAACAGTCGTGCTGTCTGTACGGTTGTCACTTCAGCCGGTACTGCAGCAAGATGCACCATCTTGCTGAATCGGTCTACAAAGACCACGACACCAGTCCTCCGCTTACTGTCAGGCAGAAGACCAAAGACAAAGTCCATAGAGATGGACTGCCAACACTCCGACGGTGTCGGAAGTGATTGAAGCGGAGCCTGCGAGAACGCAGCAGGCTTCGCGCGTTGACACACCTCGCAAGCACGTACGTACTTGCGCACCCACTTGTACTGGTGATTCCAGTAGAAGTCACGCGTGAGAAGCACGTATGTCTTCTCACGATCAGGATGCCCTGTCGTAGGGGCATCGTGGTACTCGTACATGATCCGCATCCGCAGATCATAGTCGTTCGGCACGACGATGCGAATCACATCGTCGTCCACTGCGCTGTATAGCAGCAGTCCTTCGTGCACACGATAACGATGTGCACGAGCTCGAAGGTGTGGTGCCAACTTCCGACGCGCCTCGTCGGAAGGTGCTGAGGCGTAGCTCAGCAACTGCTTCGCGTCTGCGTCACTCGCATACAAGGCCTTCACGTCGTCGATCAGCGACGACGACGGAGCACTCACACGCTTGACGCCAATCCGATTGGCGTCGGCTGTCTTCACAGCATAATCTGGCCGAAGTGACAATGCGTCGGCCACGACGTTCAACCTTCCGGGTTTGTATTCAACCCGGAAGTCGTACTCTGCGAAGAACGACAACCATCTCGCCATCTGTTGCAAGATGTGCGGCGACTTCACTGCAGTTCGCAGTGAAGCGTGGTCGGTGTAGACCACGAACGGTCCACTCCCAAGTAGATACACTGGGAACTTCGCGAGTGCATACTTCCTGGCAAGGAGCTCCTTGTCATGTACGGGATAGCTACGCTCAGCTGGCTTCAGCTGACGCGACTGATAGTAGACCACACGGTCACGACCCTCGTGATCGTGTTGCATCAACGCGCATCCGATCGCAAAGTCGGATGCGTCACACACGACGTGGAATGGACGATTTTGGTCAGCCACTGCCAAGATCGGCGCTTCGGTCAAACCCTGCTTGACTGCATCGAAGGCCTGCTGACACTCAGCAGTCCACTTCCACTCAGCTTCCTTCTTAGAAGCTGCGACAGCGGGCGAATCTTGCCCAAATAGTTCTCAACGTACTTGCACAGGTACGTTGCAAGCCCAAGGAACTGCCTCAGTTCCTTGACATTGGATAGCGTAGGCCATTCACTTATCAGTCTGACCTTCTCTGGGTCAGGGCGTACGGCGTTCTTCCCGGCGAGACACCCGAGAATGGGTATCTCGCTCGCCCCAAAGATACACTTCTTCAGGTTCGCATAGAGCTTATGCTTACGCATGAGCCCTAGCAGCTTACGGAGGTGCTCCTTGTGCACCTCAACGTCAGTCTTCCCGTTCACAGCCCGGCTGTGAACGAACACATCGTCGAAGTAACTCGGTGCGAAGTCGCGCACCGAGCGCAATAGATGCGTCACGCATCTATTGAAGGTAGCAGGGGCATTCTTCAGTCCCTGCGGCATTACGAGCCACTCCCAAAGCATGCCGCTTGGAGTGCTCACCGCCGTGAGAGGGATGTCGCTCTCACGCATCAGGATCTGGTAGAATCCGTCTCGCAGATCAAGAGCACTGTAGGTGGTGCTCTTGGCCATCGAATCGATGATCGCATCTTTTTGTGGTATCGGCGTCTGCGCCGGTATCGTCCCATCGTTCAGCTTGTTGTACGCATGAACGATGCGCCATCTGCCCTGTGGCTTCTTGACACAACGTTGGTGGACTGTGCGGGGATTTTGATTCCCGCACTTGCCCTGCCTGACGACGACTCTCGAAGAAGTTGTCGATCGCCTTCACTTGATCTCGCGGCAGTGGCCACTGCCGCGTCACACAGTACTTCGTACCCGGCACGAGATCAATCTCGTGCTGTATGCCCTCGTCCTGCGGAAGCTCCGCAGGAATCTCGTCCGGGACCACATCCTTGTGCTCCCGCAGAACATCGTAGAAAGGACTCGCGTTCAGCGAGTCCCAGCTCTGCCCGTCAAAGCGTTCCTTCTTCGTCTTCGCACTTAGAGTGTCCTCACTCTCAGTGGTACTCGCAGCGCGGAGTAATGCCCCAACGTCGGCGGATTCTTTCCGCGGACGCACACGATAAAGCCCGGCTTAATTGTATATCCGTTCGTCGTGCAGCCCGGCTGCACGCGAGCACGTAAGCTTTTCTGGTGTTTTGGGCGTTTGCAACCGCCAACACTGCTTGCCGCGTCATCTACTCCCGGAGTGGAGGGGATTTTGACACCTCGACGCCTTGCGGCGGAGTTTGTGTCGACTCCCGGAGCCGACACACCTTTATTTCCTCGACGCCTTGCGGCGGAGCCTTCCGTGATTTTCGAACAAATCACGGCCGTGTCAACTCCCGGAGCTGACACGCCGACTTTACAGCTACTGCTTGTTGCTGAAGTCTCTTCCATACTTATTCGATCAACTCCCAGAGTTGATACGCACATTGAAGTAGGAACGCACCTCAAATCTGATTTCTGATTTGAGACTGATTCAACGACTGCCTCAGTCGTTGTGACTTGTGTGTGGACACCGGAGGCTGCAACAAACGGTGCTGCTTCAACGGTGTGATCGGATGCACCTTGCGGTGCATGCGCGACACTGACAGGGCCATCGCTCTCTGTCGCGTTGCGTCCGAAGTGTACAAGCGTACGCTTCTCCCAGTTGACCACTGGATCATGCCGTGCAAGCCACGGCATGCCCAACACCAAGTCAAACTTATCGTCTAAGTCTAAGACGATAAGGTTCTCCACAAACACCCAGTGTTTGTACGAGAAGCGCACGTGTACAACGCGCTTCTCAGTCCTCACGGTGGCACCCGTTGCCAACCGCACTTCGAACACACTTCGAGGTGTGGCTACATCCTCGAAGTTCAGCTTCTGTAGACTTTGCTGTCGAACAAAGTTGTTCGACGCACCCGAGTCTACCAGAGCACGAAGAGAGTTCTCTCTCTTTGACCTTATTTTCAGGATGACAAGATTTGGCTTGTCATCTTGCTTCTTGCAGTGAGAGTCTCTCTCACTGGGGTCTGCAGTCTTCAGTGTCGCGTGTCCGTTGTAGACACGCGTGACTGCACTACCAGTAGGGCGCCCCGCTCCTACTGGTTCCGCGCGTTTTTTTATTGATCGCGGCGATGCCCGGCATGGCCACGTCGGCCCCCGGCATTGTGCACAGCCGCTGTGCACTCATGCATAGTGTCCGGCGTATCCACATCGGAAACACCGCACGCTACTGTTGTTCCGCTGCTGGTGACCAGCAGCCGTAGCGTTCGAGAGGTCCATAGGTTCCGGACCTCCCGTTCTCATCACCGGACGTGCCATCCTCGGCACGTTCACATGCAATTTAGTCTGCCGCAGGCTAAATTCCTCTTGCATGGCAAAGGTGATCGCAGCTTCGAGAGTACTTGGGTACTCTCGGAAAAGGTAGGTCTTGACGGGACCATCCCTCAAGCCTTTCATGAACGTGACGACCTTGGTCGCCTCGTCCATCGGGTTGGTCACGATGTTCGAGACCAATTACCGCGCACGTTGGGCGTAAGCATGAACGTCATGCTTACCTTGCTGCAGGTCGAGGAACTCAGCCCTCGACCGGAACTCGTTCTTAGGAGGCTCAAACGCTTGTCTGAGCTCCTCCTTGAACTCCGCGTACGTGCTGAAGCACGTAGCGTCCGTGAGCCGGCGTCCATACGCCCAGCTCCTCGCTCGTCCGCCAAGACATGACATGGCGAACGCAACCTTCGACGGATCGTCGAAGATGCGTCGAGCTGCAATGGCAGTGTCGACCTCGACAAGCCATCGGAGAAGAGGTTCTCCATCTTTTCCCACATAGTTGCTCACGTGCAGTTTCAATGACTGCATGCGCGGTGTCGTCCAGGACAACGTTGTCGTAGTCGTAGCGGCAGCAGCAGCTCGCTGCCCCTTGACTATGAAGCCCAGAGCAACACCGTGTTGCTCTGTCGGTGACAACGTCCGTAGCATCGTCGCTACGGCCGCTTCCCCAATGACTGTTGCCAGTCTTTGGAGAGCTTCCCACTCTGGATCCGACAGGTGGGGGAAGTCTGCACGCGCAATGTGCGTTGCAGACTCGCTCGGGCCACGCATGGACGGATTACTGTCCATGGGTTGGTTCTCGGCCCCATGTTCGTACTCCATACGAACAAGTCAGGTAGTCGGTCGTTGGACGGACTACAAAGTGCTACCAGGTGTAATGGGCCAACTCTGTGTCCACTACTTCGGCTTACACGTTAGCGCACGTGTACGAGGAAGTGTAGTTTGCTTAAACTTAGGTTAACTATACTTTCGTCCGAAAGTATAGATTTACTAAAATAAGAAAAGCTAAAAGCCGTTTTGGGTTAAAATGAGAACTGATATTTATTGATTTATGTCTGGACTGGGTTTCCTCCTAAAACTGATATCCTATATGAAAGGTATTCTGCCATCCGATGGCTATCAGAACCCTGCTAATCTAATTGGTAGAAAGAAATGCTTATCTACCAATAGGAAGCCTAAATGCATACAGACCAGCGGTCTGCAAAGTGTAATCATTGGTGTGTCTTACACCAACGTTCGAGAACCCTCCATGTAACCAAGTGGCTACACGTAACCACTTGTGTGTAACCCCGTTACACAATGGGATAGCTTACAACTAGTGACAATTTGAACATAGATAGTCTGACCACGGTCTGAAGTGCTAAACAGGCAACGTGCCTTTGAAAAACTTTAGCAGGTGTTTAGATTTACAGCAGTAAATCGCCTGAAATATTTCTGAAAAATTACAAAAAGGTTAAAATATATTATCCCTTTCGCGGTACAAGGGCGCATTTTTCGCCCTTTTGCACAGGTTCGACTGATTATGTACCTTCTAGAAGAAATAGTACGATTCGTAATCATTAAATCTTACTTTATTCAAGTAAAATGCATGTTTCAGATTGCATCATCATGTTATTTTCAATGATTTGTTACTAGAGATAGTCCAAAACGAGTACTGTGAATTTGTAAAAGGGCGGAAATGCGACTTTTTAAAAGCAAGTGACTTACGTTTGTATAGTAGAGCTTACACAGGAGGCTCGCGAAAGGGTTATTATTCGTTTCCAGATATACATAATCTTGGATTATGTTATCCCGAAATCCCAGAACAATGATATATTTTCTTTTCTGAGCCGTGATGATAAGGTCATTTGGAAGCATGACATGCGGGAAATGATATTTTGTAGAATATTTTGTTGTAGACGGCGGATCGGTGGAAGGATAAACCATTGAAGCCCGGAGCGGTAGCCAACGGATCTGGGGAGGGATACACGCCCTTTTTGTAAAAAAAAAAAAAACCTTTCGCGAGGAGCAGATCTTGCTCAAACGATAAGGCCATTCGCAAACTAGAATTGCTCTGACGATTATTCGCCGGATTTATACAGTTTCCAGGGATACACAATTGGAAACCTGGCTGAAGCTAAATTGAACGGGTGCGTTGAATTACAACGGAAAAAAATGTGGATGCCTAATTCGATTCGCTGTTGTCTCGCTTCCTATATTCCTAACTGCAATTGAAAACTGACTGAAGCTAATACGGTAAAGAGAGTCGAAACAAAACAATGGTCTGGTAGTTGTCGCCATCATCCTATTTTTGAAAGAGCCAATATGCCGTCGAAGCGGAGAGTTACCCGAGGACGTAAGTCGGCTAGAATTCCTTCCCGACAACAGAATGTCATACGGACTTCAATGCCGCAACGCAGTGCTTCTGCACTACCTGATCCTAATCACATTGACGGTATTGACACTTTAGTCTGCAGAGGTGGGCATAGATGGCTCGCTCGGAACCCCCCAAGAGTGATCAAAAGAAGTGATGATCAGCAACAGGTCGGATTTACAGTCAACAACGCGGAAACATCTCATGTATTCCGAGATCTCTATCTCTATCTCAAAAACCAGTTATTTGAGATGCCTGCTGTTAAATCATGGTATAGTGGAGCCTCCGAGAACACTTTGAACGTTCATGCGGCCCCAATAAGGAAACACGCACAAAGTCAACTTGCTCCTCAGCAACGCTTGGTAAATGTTGCTTGCGATGACACTGGTAGATGCCTTCCGGAAGTAAGTACGTCACCAATAGAAATACCTTTGTTTGGAAAGCCCATCACTTCCATACCCCCCCCCCCGAAATGAGCGGCGACGACTTCCCCTATACCGCTGATATGGTAGATGCAATAGAGCGGCAAATGCGTTCGCAATACCAATCCACCAGTGATTGTAGGAGATCAACATAGACGCAGTGTGTCAGATGGAGGTGGCGTCGGACGAGATGGAACCGTGTTTCCTCTGTGGACTTGATTGCTCGAAGGGTGACATCGTCGATAAAGAAATCACTGATGTCTTTCTGAAGATACGCTTTACTACAATTGAGGATACTCTTAGAGGGAATTTCTAATATTTTCGCTTTGCTGGCCGATAATGTGCCTATCAGTGTATGAAAGCGTGTCTTGTGACAACAAAGGATGTCCCCGATGCGATTGTTGCTCAATACAGTGCTTCCTATTTAGATGTACGACTGAAGGGTTTGTTGCTTTTTCCGGCTATTTTTAAAACAAAGTTTCGTTTGCTCACTGTCGAAACTGCAGCGATCCACCTTCACTGTGGTGATACATGGGGTTTTGTATGCAAGTCATGCGCCGCCTGTATCTTAGTCGGACAATTTCCCGCTAACGCGATCGCCAATGGTAACTACATTGGCCATTTGCCGAAAAAATATTCAAAGCGCTGACTCGGACAGACAAACAATTTATTGCACTGATTTTACCTTGTGTTTCACTATCGGTTGTCACCGGTGGATCGTTCCTCACTATAAAACCTCGCCATTACGTGGTACGCAACACAGAGGGCCCCATAGTTGATATGCTTCCTTGAGATTTGACCAGTCGAGTTCGAGTTTCGATGGTGAGGCATATGACACCAGATCAAGCTTTAGCGTGCAAGAAACGCTATCAGCTCAATCTCCCGTTGTGTTGTCGGTCCCTCAAGTTTCTTTATGACAACAACCGCGAATACGTTACCCGAGCGGCTACAGTGAGATCGCCAACCTCTTCTACGTCTCGAGGTAGTGCAACCTCTATATATCTTTTGGATACGTTATCCTCAGCTCGATCACGATCGATTCTCCGTACAGCTACACATACGAATACACCAAGTCAAATAGTGATGCCTCTGGAATATTTGTCTCCAAGTGACGGAAGCGCGTTTAAGGTAGTTATTGATAAGATGTCTGGCGAGTTCGATCCAAGTGTGGTTTCAAAGTATGCGTGATGAAGGTACTTATTCGTCGCATGGATCCTCAGTCGTGGAAGGAGCTGATCCAGCTACTGAATTTACCTGGATTGATGTCATCTCCCAGCAAGACTACACTGACATTGTTGTTCGGAAATCAAACAAATACGAGTCGGAGTCGAAGTGGGGTGTATGTCTCAAAATGTTTCCAACGCTTTTTCCCTGTGGATATGGTGGGACCATTGAGCACCGTGACATGCACATATAACTTAAATGTTGGATTTTGCGAATTCATGGGCATCGATTTGAAAAACACTATACGTTCATGCTTCTAGCGTTTGATTTTCTTGCATGTGAAAATGCAAGACGGACTCTATATTTCCGAATCAATGTCAAGCGTCAGGCTTTTAAGGCAGTCGAAAACAGGAGAAGTACTGTCGTGGAAGCAATTAAATATTTCAAGTACGTATCGTTGTGTCTAACGAAAGGACTGAAGCCGCGGGCTCCAGATGCTGATGTGCAGCACGTCTTCGATTTGTGTAACGGACTGTGGGTACCTAAACCGGGATTTTATGGGTCTAACCTTAGTCGAATGCGCGCTCGCCATGCTATTCGGAATGCTCATGCGCTTTTGGCCGCTTCCAATATTCTTTAATCTATCACCTGACTCTGCTGGAACGTACAACATCGGGAATAAAAGAGGAGTTGTTTAAAGAAAAGCAATTGATGAAGCGAATGTTCTTTTGATGCCTAACCGAGCGACTCGAACAACAATCGCGGCTTCCTTCCCTGTAGAGTGTGCTAGGTATTTTCTACAAGTGAAAAACACTACCATTGAAGTCTTACTTGGATAGACCAGGCCAGAAATGCTCCCAAACGAGGTGGGGGTATCCTTGGAGTAGTACGTGCTGTCGGGGCTTCTGCTCAGACCCAGTTAGCTGGCGATCTTCATGCACATTTGGCAGTGTGGTTACATGGATTCCCCACTACGAATTCAAATTTGTCACGCTCCCTATCAGATGATGCGAGCTTTTGCAATCGAGTGCTGCAACTTGCTGACTCTGTTCTAACCGCAAAGCCACCGCGTCCCGTAAATGAGCTGGTTGTCAACGCGAAGCCTCACATTGTTCTGTGGGGCCTGGTGTGGACGCTTTTCGCCTACCCTCGGTGGGAGCTGCGCCACCCGTAACTGCTACGTGTTCTGCTTGTAGATCCCAATTTCGCTAGAAGGACATTATTGATACTTCACTAATAGCGTTATACAAACGGTAGTATATATTTGTCCGTCCGTCCGTAACGCCAAAGTGATGACACGAATCCGGACATCTGATTGGCTGCCGAGCGCAGAGAAGGCGGCCCCGATTGGCAAAAATATGTTAGCTGCCGAGCAAAGCGAGGCGGCCCAAACCGGCACCTGCTATAACGTTGCAGACCCAAAGGGCCCGCCTCTGTTCAAATTTATGACCTAACGTGCGAGTAGTGCAGCGTGCCTGCGGCGAGCGGAACGGAGGCATTACCCACAAGATACATGTACACGAAAACGAATGAACAAATTGCATGTGCCCCCGCCGCGAAGCGGTGGCGCTCGGCTAGTGTTTACAACAAGGTGGTTATGGATATGATGAAGTGCAGTCATGACGCTCAATTTGTCCTTAGTGGTGGATCGAAGGACGCGGCCGCGTATGTAGCAACATACTGTTTCAAGGGTCAAACGCGATAGAAAATCATGTGGCACTATCGCTTGCAGCATTCACAAAAGCTGCAACCAAGACACATTCTCTTTTAGAAGATACTTCGCCTGTGAAACGAGGGTTAGAGTTCTCGGCTTCATGCTGTATGCGATTACTAATGGTCAGGAGGTGGGCTTGTGGCAAGTGCCACAAAGCGAAGTGAATACCTTGGAATTAGTAGATCACAGCCAACTATTGCGGAAGGGCATAATGTCACGTCTGACAATTTGCAGGAGAAATATTGGAGAAGGGAACCCTTATTGAAAAACGTGTCGTTTGTTGATATTTGCGAGAGATACGATTATATCAAGAAGAGATCTGATGTTGCCTCGCCCGACGGACCTGCCGTGTCCATAAACCTAAGATCACCGAAGGTGCTAGTGATATGTAGAAAAGAAACACCAGATATTATGAGTGACCTGGAGCCTGAATTACTTGATTTCTGCTATTTATCGCTGCTTACGTTGTTCAAACCTCACCGACAATTCACTTTGCTACGAACAAATCAATCAGCATTTCGCGAATATCGATAATTTCTACTCTCTGATGACACTGGCACGGTACGATGGATGCAGCAGTTTGAGGCCCAATGGCAGGATTACTATCGCGCCAAACGATCTAGCGATGAGGGCAAGGAATCTGAAGAGGCTACCCTGTTGAGAACTAGAACTCCGGCCACTAGTTCGGTGGCTCCTGATAACAAATACAGATGCCAAGCTGATAAAACACTATCCACGATGAAGCCGTTCCTGACGATTGTTTTGACGCAACAGTTATCACATCACCTGCGTGCTCGACTCAAAAGCTATCTGATGATGCAGAGTCAACTATTTGAGCAGTTGTGAACCTGGAAAACGTTATCAGCGTCCTTGGAAAATCGTACCACTTTTCCCCGGAAGTTATAGCGCTAGGATCGGATTTTAATTTGGCCCCGCACAGCTCTCGTATTGTCTTCTCGGTCCGTGAAACTGATGGAAGCGAATGCATGGGTACTCATAGCTTTATCGAACAATTTAGAGATTTCCATACTCGTTGGGAACGTTTGCGAGAGTGTTTCGGCCCTGTGCCTTATCGACGATTTCAAGGCCCTCCACGGTGGTCTCGGTTAACATTACTGGGTTTCTAAGATTGCCATGGTTTCCGAAGCCTTTCAACTAACCTACTGGTAGCACGTTGCATTTGAAGTCGCTGCTCGACATTTACTTTACGAGTACTCACACGATATATCAGACGGTTTATCGGAGCCACTGCATCCTACTGGGCGTACATGTTCCCTCCCCGTACGATATTAAACACCAACTTATTGCGTTCCTGGGTGGTGAGGCAGGAACAGGCAAATCAACTGTGGTTGATGCTCTTCTTACTGTTGCACACAAGTGGACTCGCACAGGGAGTGTCGAGACTCTAGCCTTCACAGGTGTTGCCGCGATCAACATTAGCGGCCGAACGATGCACAACGCTCGTAACTAGAAACTGAATGGCGCCGAACCAAACGCAGCACCTACGGTGGAGATGAAAGCGCGATTCGACCGTGATGTACTCGTCATTATAGATGAAATAATGATTAGTGACCAAGGGATTCTTGGGGGAACGGACATTGTTTCGAGATTAATGACTCCTACACCAGATAAATATATGGGCGGGAAGCAAACACTTCCCATTGGAGACCTATTGCAGCTCTCACCGGTTGCCGGATCGCCAAGAACGTAACCTGAGTCGATTACACGGCAATTTACTGACGTCCTAATCATGTTGATACTTTAAACAGGTTTGCAACCTCCCCCTGCACATGCCAATGCACAGAGGCAAGCACGCTTTGCACTTTATTCAGCTATAAATGTTGTCGTATTTCTTGCGGCTAACATGCGCGCACGGTTTGATCCTGAATATGCACAGATACTTGACGATCAACGCTGGGGACGTATTTCTGATACGCAATTAAACAGACTAAACACATGGGTTCAAAACTGCAATGAAGAGAACGACCTACACCAGCAATGAGCTCGGTCAGATATCGGCTGGTTGCTGTATGCACGAACATGACATTTCACACCGCTCGAGAACTCAAAATCCCAATTTTGGCATGTTTGGCAGTTCCATCAGCGCGTTCAAAGTCGGTCGTTGACCACCTATCCAATACGAATGACAATCTGACGAACCGAGTACCTATGAAGTTTCTTTTCCATATCGGATTGCCGATAATGGTAACACGTAAACACTCAGACCTTATCGATGCAGACGTGATTGCGAACGGAGACGTCGGCACTGTAGTGGGAACTTTTGTATCCACAGCCTGAGGACCCACTACAGGTTCACTATAACGTGCCAAACGTCTTGGTTCATAAGCTACTTCGATTACCGGACTAATTCTCATCAAACTTCACGGCATTCACACTACCTTAATCGATGTGTTCCCAGAGGACGTGATTGACCTCTCACCTCTCAAACCAAGTGTGCGACTTACTCAGATCCAGAATCGGTCCGAAGCGTCTGTCACGATTACGCAGTTTGCTATGGTGCCTGTGTTTGCGTGCACTACAGAGAAGCTTCAAGGACAAACCTGTCACGACGTGATCGCTGTAACCCCACTAAATCCACGACGAGCTATACCTTTTCATACATTTTACGTTGCATTATCTCGTGCGGTGTGCTTGACTGGACTAGCGCTTACTGAAAAGATCACGCGGCAATACATCGAGTACTCTACGCTTGCGGGGGCTATTGTCGCCGAAATGCAACGCCTCATCGACCTGGTTAAGCTCCCGCCTGCCATTTCCATGAATGACAGGATCGCCTTCAGGCAGTGGAAAGCCACACAACATGTCTAATAAACGCATCTTTCTTTTCCTTTTACCTTAGCTGTATCCTAAAGCTGTACGCATCGCAAACCTATTCGCCAAATATCGTCGGATACATTTCCCTCGAGCACTCAGAATATAACACGCACCCAAGTTATCACGCGTGCACAGCCCTGTCTAACCAAGTGAGCGCCTCATCCTCTGTATTTGTTCCGTAATCATAACGTTTCGCTTATTTTTTTTTCCTTACTTCGCCACGCCACCATCGCTTCAACATTCAGACCCTACATCAATTCTTAGCGTCCAGTTGACACTACATTGTGTGATACTTTGACCATTCCAGAAGTCTCTACGAACCTAGCACAGGGGGAAGAGGCAAACAACACGTGTGTGAGGACAAAACACTCTGTTTCTATCCTCTTTTGCAATAAATACACCACTACTACGAAAACGACGTATGCGTACTATACCGCATTATAACCTTTTACAGCATCCTATTCACTTAGGGGAAAGCATCGGCACAATATTAAGACTAAGAATCATTCAAACCAATCCTATGTTTCGAAACAAAGTCTTCTTGTTTTTCACAGCATGCTTTGGTAAGCAAATCACTGGCACGGCTTGATGTTAGTACTGAAACTTTAGTTTTAAAAAAAATAAAGTAATAAAACAGCGTGTGGTTCTTCTCTTACCTCTGTTTTGTAGTGTTTTGTTGGCCGGGATGTTGCTGTTTAGAAGATGGCGACTGAGCAGAATTGTGTGAGAGATGCTGCACTCGGCGTATTCGGTTTATACTTCAATTTTAGAGTCTCCAATAATCATTTGATTACCATAAACAGGGAATTACTGGTATCTCTTTGAGATACTGGCAGCAAGCATCTTCAGCACGAATACATTTAAAAAATAAATAAATTTTGTGTATATGCACCGTTAGTTAACTTTATTTTAGTCATCGACACATATTTTTAAAATCATGCACGTGACGTAGCAGCCCGACATGTAACCAGCGCAGCCATCCGCGCAACAACCTCCAAACAGGCGAGAGCGTGCTAGTCTCCGACAACCGCCTCGCGACGCGTCAGGTACATCAAGCTCAAGCGGAGCTGCATTAGCTCTAATTCCTTATTATTCTTGTGTATGGTCTTTACTTCCAGCAAGAAAACTCGGAATTTACTTCCTACTGTCAACGTTACCGCTCACAAACCTGCACAACACCCAGACTATATCTTAGCGATCAAGAACGGAGGATTTCCAGAAGATTTCCAGCAGGATCTCCCTTCTGCCGATTCGAGATTACAATGTAAGAGCTACGTGACGCATGCATCGCGCTAAGACTTACGCTCGCTCGAGACAGGCAAGGGTACCGACAGTTCGGCCGCCGAAGTAAATCGGAACGGTTCAAAATGTCGTCTTCGCAGACGAAGTTGATAGCGACCTCCTATAGAGCAGCAAGGGATGAAGACAAACCAGTTGATTACGTTCGAATGTCAAACAGTTGGCACTTCTGCACGTTCAAGTCCAATCCAGAAAAACTTAAAGCGCTCTGGGCCTCACTGATATCCGAATTGAAGTCAGCTCTAGTTGAGCAACAACAAATCGAAGCTGAAAAAACGCAAAGACTGGGAACAAGAACTACCCAGATGCCAGGTTCTTCATCAACGCGAGCTCGCAGAAATGAGAAATGAGATTTCGCGGTTGAAGGCACACAGACGGTGCGATCATACGTGCTCTTGTAGATGGCGTTGAAAAGCTACTCCAACATTACATATACTAATATATCGGAATCGTACACTAGCTATTTTCGTTATTGTCGATTCTTGAAAATCACTTTTATGGTAATGAGTTACGGCCAATTGTTCGCTTCGATATCGATTCCTTCAACTAATTCAAGGCTGAGGGACCCTCGCGCGCGATCGCAGTGAGCGCGCTCTTGTCTTTCAACGACGTGTAATAAATGAACTTGAAGTTCAGATAGTCTTGCTCAGACCTCATACCAACTTCGTTCCGCATATCCGTGAACATACGAATGACGTCGTAGTCGGATTTCTTGCTCTGAGGGTTCACCACAGGTTTTTGATTCCCAAACACAAACCAAGGAGACAGCTCCTTCATCACTGAAGCGGACACCCCCATTGTCTTTTAAGTGCTTCACTCGAATAAGTATCAGCGAAACCTTATCTTTCATCACCTCTTTCATCTCTGAACCGTCCACGGGCCTTTTCCTAAGCATTGGGATCAACAGATCGGATCTATTGTCGTTGCGGGGTAGAATACCTGCAGCCCGACATCCCAGCAAATACCACATTGTGTCTTCATTTGGCTCCACTTGCAACTGCGCAAAGTGAGTGAAACCCATGTGCCAGTCCTTCCACTGCGGCTTCCACGCCTCAAAACCGGGTTTGTCGGCGGGGTACATTCCCTTGCGATAGATCGGTATTTTATCGCATCCAAGCACTTTCAAACACGACCCCACAGACACAAATTGGCCTGTTAGCACGCACAAATCGAAGGGTTTGTCCTCAATCACACACTTGCCCCTCGCGAGAAGAAGCAAAATGCGAACGAGCATTTCACCAGTTCCACCCGTGTCCAGTGCTTCGTCTAGGATTAATTTCTTCAGTTGCGGAAGAATATACTTCGCTAGCCCGTTCTTCAAAAAAAATACCATACTCTTATCGCACCGGGTCCGACGCGTAGCTACTCAGGTAGCTCTCTTTCTCGTAATTCACGTACGCAAGGATAGCCATGAAGTTTGCGACAGCCTGGGGTGCTAAATTACCGACGTCGCAGACGTACACCCAGTCGACAGATCATTGACGAGGGGGCCCCAACAGTAGTTTATTTGCTGCGAGGCTGACTACATCGGCTGCGGAAATCCATAATCTGTAGCTCGTTCAGCGAAAGTGCTCATCCACATTGGACGCCCATGCACTTCAACGCGTTCCAAGCATCGTCCTTGCTTCCGGTCACGACCGCCTTATACGTAGACTTCATCTTCTCCTCCTCATCTTGATTCTCCACCTTTTCACCTCCGGTCATGTCGTCATTATCCTCCGACTTAGTTTCATCGCTCTGGTCAACGCCATTCGTCTTCATATTCTGGTAGTACTCCACCCAGTGTACATCCATAGTGCGAGTCAGCAAAAGGTGGGAAGGAAGCTTGCACACTGCCGTATTTGTAATTCCGACCAGACTGGTCGAAGTTCGAGCGTCAATAGGGTTAGTCCTAATAAATCTCTTTCAGTTTAATCAGCGTGTTCTTGTTGTGAAATTAATATTTTACACACGCTTAGAATAATGAAGTACTGGTCCCAGCTGTCTTCATTTAATTTTGACTCAAATCGGCAAAATAAAATGATAAATGTGGTGAAGGGTTGAAGATATGGCAGTTTGCCGCTACAGCAACTTGTTTCCGCGGTAATTATAGAGCCCCTCACTTCCGAACCAGACACGATGGAGACAAAGCCGTCCATTCTCTACCGCGCGAGCGCAGGTGCGCCAGTGCACGACAACGTCCACACCTTTGCTGGCTGGCATAACCAACCGAGTCGTGGCTCAAGCAAACTCAGCACCCAAGCGCCAGCGTTTGACAAGTGCATCGGAACCACCAAGGAAAAGAGCAGAATCACTCAAGCCAATCCGTGAGCGGTACGCACACCTTGCTCACGTTTGGGACACGGAGCAAAACGGAAGCATGGCTCTCTTTATCGGCGGCATGCGGACGATGGTGCAGTGGAGATTCCCTTCTATTGTAAGCCACCGATTTCATTCGTGCATCCATTTACTGTACATGAACCTGAAAAGGCATGTGCCGTGTACAGAGGCTTCCAAAACGTGTCGATAAGACTACTGCAATTCAAGATGTGCTATCAGACCGGACCTGTATCATCCGTGGATGAACCCCAACGGTACCATAAAGAACTGTTCTGTCAAAATCAACAAATGGGTTGTTTGGCAGCGCTCAGTGAATCCGGACCACGTTTGGACTGCCGCAATTTTGGGTCGTTTAGTTGCATCGGGGCAATGACCAAAGTACAAGTTTGTGCTGTTCAAGGCCTACTCAGAACAGCACTGCCCTGGTTTACATATCTAGTAGAGATGGGGGGACGGGGATCGTGCAAACTACGCTAATACGAGTCATGAGTTTGAATTTTAATTTGTTGGGTTTAGTCGGCTAACCGCTGTACTCCCAAGTCTGCACACAGTCACAAACGCGCCTATGAATATCGTGCTTATACTATGCCAGTCCGAGACTGTGACAAGGATCTTCAGTAAGATCGGATATCTTGAGTAAGTGCAAGAATTTACGGCCGCTCAACGCGAGATACTCTAAATGGTGCGCGATCGACCACCAATACATGAGTGTGCCCTGTCGACGCCTGCACAATTCGCTTTTTATGGTGTCTCCTCCTCCCACCTCTATCCACAAGCAGCATGAAGACAAACCTCCGACGACGGCTGTTGTGCCGGTTACAGCGCGATGTTGAAGTGGATGTGCAAAGATGGTCTCGTGTGGCAGGCTCGACTTGCAAAGCGCTCTCACGGAGGCCCTGGCTGTGGGTAGTGCCTTTACAAGTCTAAAACTGCGCTCATGGTATTTTCGAGGAGCTGTTTCAAGACCAGACTTTTAAGAAGACGCAGTCTTCCTTTCTTGGAGGTTTGGGGCTGGGTGGATTCTGCCAAGAGCTGTCGATGGCACTCGAGTATGATGGCGTACAGCACGAGAGAGAGATCCCTCATTTCCACCGCACCACGACTGATTCGTTCGAGCAGCTTGAGCGCGACGCTCTCAAGAATCTCCAATGGGGGGAGTTCGGTATCAAGCTGATATGTATCCCGTCAAGACATCCTTTGAACAACCCAACCAGGATGAAGTCAGTTATCCGTCGAATAAGCATGTGTAGGCAAGCACCACAGCACCGTAAAAATGGCATCCTGATAAGTAGACCACAACGCTAATCGGTATTATTATTATTATTATTTTCTTCGTTTCATACATTATTATTATCGAGAATTATTTTTTAAAAGGCGTAAAATGAAACGATCATATATTTAATTTTAAAATGACATTTATAAGGGAGCAATAAAGGGCACTAATAGTATTTGGCATTTGTGTATTTACTTGTAGTTTTGCTCTAAATGTCTGCAACATGGCAAGAGGTTCGTGGCTGAGGTGATATATCTAAAATTTGTTCTTGCAAATAAGTGGACAGATTCCAGAATAATGTCGGATTCACGTACAAACTGATGTAGCCATTCATTAATCAAAACCTCGATACCTAGATTAACGCAGCAAGTGAAGTTTAAGCCAACAATGAGCTCTTTACAATAGGATTTCATCGTGGTAGCTCTGCGTGAGGGTCTTGTGTGGCAGCACGATGCAGTTGCGGATAATCACCTCCGGGTTTGCCACGACAGACACACCGAAAATGGTAACATCGCGGACCAGCGCGGTCTCCGCCGAGTGCACCTGGATTTGCGATGCATTAGGCGGCTGACCTTCAACGCGAGCCCACTGGCCGATGATCGAGTTCCAACCAATGACGGAAAAGAGCACGCAAGCGTGATCCTTGATGGTCACGCCTTCGAGAATGATCGAGTGGGCAACTCGTACTCCAGGTCCGATGGTCACACCTGCTGCGATCGTCACGTTCGGGCCCAACTTGGCCGTCGGATGCACATTGGCCGACGAGTCCACCACCACGTTGCCTTCAATAATCGGAGACAGTTTTCCTCCCGTTGTGCTTAGAGCGCTGGGGTTTGTAAAGCGGAACCGCTGCATGTACAGCTCCGAGCACGTGATGGCCATGCCAGGCGTCTTGATCTGGCACCAGAAATCACCGAGTTCGTACAGATAGAGGCAGTGTTGATCAGCCAGTGGCAGTAACACATCTTGCTCCAGTCTGAAGTAACCTCAAAATACAAAAGTTAACCAGATTGCCACACACACAAAAAATATTTCACTCCTGACTGCAAGACGCACCGGAGGTTGTCGAGGTTGCTGAATTCAGGGAAGAGCTTCTTGAGATCGTGCTGCGTGTTGGCTTCAGAGCTGGACTCGCTGCGCAGTCTCTGTCGACTCAGCTTGTCTCCAACGCTGACGATCGTGTCCATGAGCGACACGTCGAAGAGGTAGACGCCGCAGTTGATAATATCACTCACGAAGGTCTCGGGCTTCTCAGCCCAGTGGAGAATCTCCTTGCTTATGGGTTCCGCCACGAGACAGCCGTATTTCTTGGCTTCATCGTGGAATACACGCTTGCCCAGTACGGTGCAAGATCCCTTGTGCTTCAAGTGGAAATGCATCATTTCGTTAAGAGGGAAGGAGCAGCACACGTCGCAGTGCAGTACGAAGAGGTGAGCAGGGTCTCCGTCCATAATTTCGTCCCGGAAGAAGCGGATACCGCCGGCTGTGCCCAGCGCCTTCTCCTCATGCAAGTAGCAGATCTGCACGTTGAAGCGGCGCCAGACCGAGTCGAAGAAGCGTGAGAAGAGACCCTCGTCGTAAGATCCGATCATTAGGATCTCCTTGAGGTTGGGCACACGCGCGCAGGCCTCTACGTGGAAGTAGAGCATCTCCCGACCCGCCAACTGGAAGAGTGGCTTGGGCAGATCCAGAGACAGCGGGCGGAAGTGGTTGCCCTGCTGGTTGGGCCCGCCGATGAGGATTACAGCCTTCGACGGAGGGAAGAGCGCGTCGTCCGCCCCGCCAGTTGCGGCTGCTCCCGATGACGACATGCTGGGAAGTACAGCGAGGAAGACGTGAGACGATCGCCGAGTTCTCTTCGACGCTTTGACGAGTAGATAACAGCCGAATAGTGGCTACACAACACTGTAGTTAAAATGAATCTAATCGCATAGATATGCAATTTATATATCTATTGAGTATGTGCTCATCTGGTAATTAGTTTCTTATAGAGAGGTCAATTGTTTTCTTCAAGGGAGGTTTCGTTTGTTGCATTCCCACTTAACATTGCGGACGCCATGCAGTTCACGGAGCTAAGCGAGCTTAACCACATGGTGGGGCTCATGCGGCTAGCGGCCTGCAACAGCCCGACGTTCCATGACCGGCAGGACTCGGAGGTGGATCGTATCTACAATTCGTCGCCCAAGATGGAATCGCAATTGCGCAATTCTTGGATCGACAAGATGACCGCCTTCAAGCCTCTAGCGTCAACCTCGTCGTCCTCCTCGGGGGGTAAAAAGTCGCCCAAGGGTTTGCGCAAGGGCAGCAGCTCCAGCATCTCGACTGCCAACGGCGGGAAAGCCGGAGACGACGCTGCAGCCAAGACACGAGAGGGCAGAGAGAAGAGCGTGGCCTCCAGCAACGTGTCGAGACGGCGCACATCTACCCAGGCTGGACGTGCCGACAAGAAGAGTAGCGCAACTGCCAGTGTGAAGAACGGAGAGAAGGATGACGGAGAGTCCGGGGCAGACAAGAAGAAGTCGGATGACGGATTCACCTTTGAGAAGGAGGAGGTACCACCGATCTCCTTCCACGAGTCGTCAATGCTGGACAAGGCACTCAAGGGCCCGGCAGCAGGGGGCGGCGCGAGGCCGCCCATGATGGGGGCAGATGGAGGCGCCGTGTTGCATCTGACAATCTACTTGCCCACGAGAGACGAAATGAAGATCGATGTAGGTTTCGGTTGGGGCAGAGTGTGGAGAGATGGTGTTGACTCTTGTCATATTTTGTAGTTATACGACGTATCGACAGTAGACGAAGCTATTCAGGAGCTGCTGCGTGTGCATCAGGTCGATGCTCGTCAACCAGCGCTGTATTACGGCCACCCTGAGTGCTATGAGCTTCGACTACATGACTCCGACGGCATTCCAGATGAAGACTTCCCAGGTTTGTTGCATAAATTGCCATTGTTTTCTGTCAGTAAGTGCTGAAATGGTATTGTTGGTGGCAGCTCTGGACCGTTCGAGGAAGATCAAGAACTTTGGTGACGCTGGGGGCCACGAGTACTGCTTGTGCGAGCGACCTGACGCGTGTCCGCCTTCGGGTGATGCCCCTGCTGGTACTGCAACGCTATGTGATTGGTTGTTCTTGTCAACTGCTCATCGCTGTTATTGTGCTGTGCTCTATAGATGTTGCTGCGCCTGCTGCAGCGGCGAAACCCAGTGCTGCTGCTACCAAGGCACCCCTGCCGAACGACAAGGCCTTCCTGAAGATCTTCATGTGTGGACTATCACTCTTTGTAGTAATGATATATGGAGAATCACTTGCTAATATCATGGTATTGCTCAGGCCGAAGAGCGACGACTACACGGTGGTGGCCATTGACGGCACAACTGTGGGCCAAGATTTGCTTCCAACGCTCAACAAAAAGCATCGACTCCAGCTCTTCCAAGAGCTTTACGTGCTTAAGATCAGCGAGGCAGACCGCGAACGTCTGGATCTTGCCAGCGATGAGATCGACATGCACACCAAGTTGCGACCACTGAATCTCCACGAAGTTACACTCGCCACGAGTAAGTTGCTGCTAACTGTCTGTATGTGGGTGGTGAAGACTAAAGAGACTTATGTGATGTTATTTTTCAGAAATCTTTGCCGATGCTCCTCAGATTTCTGCTCCTGCCCCGTCAGCGGTGGAGGAAACCACAAATGTCGACAGTCGCTCCCGTCCGCCTCCAGAGACGTTTATGTTCAACGATGTTACAGCGGCCATGTTCAAGGAATGGCACGTTATCAAGAAGAACAAATACGGCAAGAAGCAGCAGCGTATGCTGGGTATCGACCTCAACAAGATCTACAACCGCAAAGTGGGAGAGCGCGTCATCACATCGAGCAAGTCCACCAAGATTGTACGTGCAGCCTATTGCTGCTGTATGTGTGCATGTACTGGTATCTTACTCTGTTCTTCTTGCAGGCGGAGAGACCTATGTCTGGTGTGGTTTGGGTGCGCTTCAACCAAGATCCATCCGAGTTCCAGATCTACTTCAAAGACAGCATCGAGGAGATCATTACAGACTACACAGCAGACTCGCCCTATGAATGCGGTACGTCCGTCGATGGTTTAGCACATTATGGTGCTGAATGCTGGCTAACTGCACATCTTTTAATACGTCGTCCGTCACCTTGAACAGCCGAGATCGTCGCGAAGCTCAAGTACATTCTCTCGCGTAGGAAATAAGTCAAACATGCGCCAAGGGTGTTTCCTTCAACGTTGTCGGCTAGCTGTACTTACCAGCTATGTGTCCAATAACCTGCTTTACGAATGTCTTGCATGTTTGCAATGCTGATGGCAGTCAACAGAAGGGGTGAAGACAATAATGGTGCGCGTCTCAATTTTATTCCCTGGGTTTTGTTTATTCCAACCGCTGATAAGCACGGAGCCGTCTCCACGACTGCAGCAGCGGCGCCACACAGCGAGAGAAACTCGCCGCCAGCACGCAGCAATTCCTAGCCAAACTGCTGCTCCAACTGCCACACGCGTAACACAGAGACGACTGCCCGTACCACTGACGTCCGGAAGTACAAGACAGAGAAAGCCTGGTCTCAGTGTGCTCGTGGCTAGGCCGCTTACACCTTGAAGCCACGCGATTTCCTGCGGCCACGGGCACGCTCGAACTTGCGGCCCTTGCTGCGGACGTACGGCTTGACGTGGTCGTGCGTGTGCACCGACTCGAGCGTCGACTTGTGGCCGAAGTGGGCGTACACGCCACGGGCCTTGCGGGCGCCACGGAGCAGCACCGTGTTGGTGCCCTTGGGGGCACGCAGGGCCAGCTGGTCGAAGCTCAGGCACTCACCGCCAGCCTTGACGATGCGAGCACGGGCCGTCTCGGTGAAGCTCAGGGCCACAACCGAGAGCTTGGGGGTGGTCAGGAGACGGATGTCGTCCGTGACCGTGCCCACCACGACGGCGATCTTGCCCTCGTGCTTCTTCATGAAGCGAGCAACCTTGCCCAGGGACAGAGGAGCCTGGTTGGTGTTACTCTGGTAGAGGCGACGGAGCACGATGTCGTTGAACTTGGCGTCCGTGCGACGAGCCAGGAAGCGGTACAGGCGCACCAGAAGGTTCAGGTACACATTGTCCGACTTGGGGTTCGTGCGGTTCTTCTTGCCGACGACCTTGCCACCAGCGACAAGATCAATACCCTGTACGAGAGCACACAGCACACAAGGCAACCTGTTAGCAGAAGTCGTAGAAACCTGTATCTGATCGTAGAGGTGGGCGAGTGTCTGGTCTAAGTTGCTGCGTCTGTCTCCCGCTTGTCCTTCCCGCTTGTTGACCTGCTTTAACGTCCTGTTATCTGCGTTACTTCTGTCCATCGCTTGTAGCTATTCCAGTACGTGGTTTCCTCTTCGCTTGATTAGGGCGGAACGCGGGAGACAGATCCACATTTTTCGTTGCGTGATAACAGGCGACCTATTGCAGCTGCGGAGCTGCGGGCTGCGCGACCAAAGCGCCGACAAGACGACACCCACCTCCACTACGATATCGGCTTGCGCGCATTGGCGCAGGCCTCATATCAATCGCCATAAGACAACGTACCATATTGCTAGTCTTAAAATTGAAACTTGATGAAGACGGCGCCGCAAAAAGACTGTCAAGGGCTTTGGCCGCGCTCGGAACCAACCACGCAGGGGAGGCCACTGGTTGGCTGGCTGGGCCCGACCATCTCGTGCGACCTTCTCGCAACATTCATCAGGTGTCTAAGCGCGCTTAACTTGGCGCTTAAAAATCATGTCTTGTGTGGTAAACACTATATTAATGTAAATGTGGTGTGGCAACTGACTGACGTAGCTCGCTGCATGGAGACGCCGTTGATCTGCTGGTCCGCATCGCCCGAGCTCCCTGCTGCGACCACGCCACGCCGCGGGCCCCACACATAGCGCCAAGACCTTCCAAAACATACCTTGCTGAATCATGACTGTCTTCACCCACGTCCCGCTTGAGTACGTCCATCAATGGGCATTAAAACATTTGATACCTCGATTCTGACTATTCTACTGCTAACAGACACAAGAAGGTTCCAATGCAGGAGCTGCCCGAGGAGGTCGCCAAGGACTTAGTCATGGTGGTTCGACGCCAGGAAAATATCGACATATCGCTGCTACAGGAGCGCATCCGAGCCGGAGGAAGCGAGCTCTGGGACCCAGCCAATCAGGAGGACAACGTACCTGTGCGCCGCGCCGGCCACGACACGTGGGGCATCGGCAAAGTCGTCTTCATCTTCTGTGACGACTACCTCCAGAAGGTCTTCACGTTCCCGTGGTTCCACTCGTGGCAGAAGGAACTCAACCCCATCTTTGAGCAGATCAACATCCCCGTGAACCGTATCGTGCGCTGCATTCTGGCCTCCATGCCTCCTGGAGCAGACATCCCCGTGCACCACGACACTGGCTCCTGGGTGCACTTCACGCACCGCATGCATATTCCAGTGTTCACGAGCCCCGACATCGACTTCATGGTGGGTCCCAACGACCAGAACATGAAGCGCTACGAGTTCAAGCAGGGCAACCTCTACGAGCTCAACAACATCAGTCGCCACCACGTCAAGAACAACTGGGACCAGCACCGCGTGCACTTGATCTTTGACTATGTCGACGAGGGTTTCCCGATCAACGGCATGGATCTCAAGCAGGGCACAACTGTCTGGCAGACACGCCGCTCGGTGGACCTTTCCACAGACTACGGCAAGCGCGTACCGCCCTCGTTCGTCGTCATCGGCGCGCAGAAAGCCGGAACCACATCGCTGTACGACTACATCCTGCAGCACGACCTGGTGTGGCCTGCCAAGCGCAAGGAGACCCACTACTTCGACTGGCGCTGGAACAAGGAGCTGCCCGATCCGTCCACGCCCGAGGGCGCCGAGAAACACCTCCGATACTACGAGGATACCTTTCTAGAGCGGAAGATTTTGTATCGATTCCCGTCGCTTATGTCGGGCGAGGCCACGCCCAGCTACATGCTCGGCGGAAAGACTGTGATAACCCGGATGAAGCAGGTGATCCCGCACTGTCGCAAGATCCTCGCGATCATGCGCAACCCCGTAGAGCGCGCATACTCTCACTACTCGATGACTGCCGACACGGAGGGCTCCGAGAAGCAGAAGCTCAATCGTGGCCACCACCACCTCAAGGGCCGTAGCTTCGAGCAGATCGTGGACGACGAGATCGAAGAGCTCTCGAAGCTTGGTGTGCATCCGGACATGAGCTTCGAGGAGTTTGATGAGAAAGTCATGTGCAAACGGCTGGACTTCGACCACGGCGCTCACTCGTTCGTGGCGCGCGGCCTGTACGCGTTGCAGCTCGCGGGCTGGATCGAAGCGTACGGACAGGGGAACGTGTTGCTGCTTACGCTGGATGAGTTCAAGACCACGGAGAACCTCCACGTATGTTCACTATTTGCTCATTGCTTTACTCTTCTGTTGCTGACTTGCTTATGCTGCATTTTGCAGGCTACCATGGACAAGGTGTTCAACTTCTTGGAGCTGCCGTACCACCGCATTAAGGACACGTCGGCCAAGAACACACGCAAGTACGACCCCATCGACGAGGCTGTCCGTGCCAAGTTGACTGCCTTTTACGCGCCATACAACGAGAAACTCTACGCACTTCTCGACCGTAACATGGGCTGGTAAGAAAAAGCAGCATTATTTGATTTACTGCTTGGGAACTCTCTTGAACATAATCTCTGTCTCAGTTTGTTCACTAAACAATCGTCGCTGGAACTCCATGTCCACTTGCTCGCCCTTCCGTTTTGCGATTCTTTCAGCTTTCTTCACGTGAGTAGCTTGTGACTTGCACAGGAAAACGAGTTTTTGCAGCTCCTGCACACGTCTCCGAAGACTCTCGTTCCCACCACTGACCAGCATTACTTCGTAGTCATTCCGTCGTCGGCCAACTTCATCCTGAAGCTGCTGTAACTTACTCTTTTGTTTCTCAATCTTCTTCGTGAGGTACTCGCAAACTGCAGTTGAAGAAGACTTTGAGGCTCGAGTTTCAGCTAAACCTCGAGATCCCTCGCCGTTTTGGTCTCTCAAAATCTGAATGGCAAATTGCAGCTGTGTAAGTTCTTGACGCGCTTGGTAACAAACCCATTGCTCTTCTTCTTCTCGTGAAAGTTCCAAAGCTTTCAGTCTCCTCTTCATCTCTAGAACTGCTTGCTGAGCTTGGATTGCATTCTTCTTGTCCATTTGGCGGTGGAAAAGCTGAGTAGCTATCGCGTATTCCCACTTCGACTGTTGATCATTCATCTCCTTGTCGAGTTCGAGTTCTTGCTGGTTAAGAGTGTTCAACTCGTAGCTTAACCTGTGTTTATCAGCTTGGAGACGATCTCGATGCTGCGTTAGAAGCTCCAATTCTTGCTCCTTTCGGTTCTTCCCGCCGTCGTCATGGTCGTTATTGTTGTTCTGGGTGGATGGCTTGGACGAGGTTCTGTTAAGAGTCTTCGGTTGTCGTGGTGATGCCTTCACAGCCGAGCTTCCTGAAGTTACAGCAGCACGAAGTAGACAATCGCGTACGTGTTGGTCCTTCTTGTTGAGGATATCTAAACGCAGTACACTTTTGTTCAATGTATCCACTTGAGTTTTCAGTGTAGCGACCGCTTCCTGAATCTCCATGACTTCCTCCACCATTTGATGTTGCTGCTGGTATTTAGTCTGAGCCTTTTCCATTAGAAAATCGAGCTCGACTTGCCGTTGCCAACGCTTATCCTGTGCATGCAGCTTATCTCGATCCATGTAGTCATAGTTTAAACTGTCTTTTGGTTCTGCGGCAGCCCAACTGCTAAATTTCTCGGGGTTGCGAGCACCGTCGTCAGTGCCAAGGATATTCTGCAGCCGTCGGCCGATCGCTTTGTTCTCCGCAGCAATTTGGTGCACAAACTTGGTCCGATTGATCCCGGAATGAGCTTTGTGGCCGTGTTTTCTAGCTCCATACTGAGGTGGAGTCACCTTTTTCTTTTCCTGAGCTTTTGCTTGAGCCGATCGACGAGTTCGACGAGCTTCTTTCCACTCCAGTCGCTTAGCAAAAGACCGATTATCCTTCGCGACCTGCTTCTCAAACCTCCGACGATTGATACAGCTACTGCTCATTTGGGCGGGTGCTGTCCGCTTAGCCTTATCCTGTCGATAACCTGCTCTGGAGGATGTCTTAGCGGGGGCTAATCTGTCCAATCTTGACGCACTGGCCACTGAACGGAGTACTTTCGGTTTGATTTTACTTTCATACGTTGGGATAAACTTGAAAGAAGCGACCAACGTTGGAGCTTCTGCTCTACCATCATCAAATAGGCTTCGTGTCGATGTATTACCGTATCCGAGACGCTTTCCACTGCGCGATCGAAGCTCGAGAACACGAGTTGTGAAGGGAGATACGGTTAATAAATCTTGCAAAAGACTTCGCAGTGATATCGTCGCCTGGCCGATATGCTCATTCGCTCCATTGCGACTACCGTCCGATCTTGAGGCTGAAAAAATGGTGAAAAGCACGTCGCCTGGAAGCTGGTGCCATGCAGGTTTCGTTCCAGGCGGTACAATACGAGGAAGCAGCTCAAGTTGAAAGCCTCCATCGCCACTATCGTTGCGTGAATGCTGGTTATCGTCACTCAATAGGTCTTCACTCCATACAGGGTTGACGGAGCCTCGAACGATACCTGTGGTTGATAGTGTTTCCTTGCATCGAAGCATGGCACTTGCATGCGTTGCGTCACCAGATTCAACAAAAGATACCCTGACAAACGCATTGGGAGCAAGCGCTCGACTTGTTTGTAGACCAGTGGCTCGTAAAACTCTGCCTTCTAGCATTCCTTTTACTGGAACTGGTACAGTTGAAGGCGGTGTACTCGTTGAGGGAAGTCGATGTTTACCTGTTGTCTCATTCGTTTTCCCGAAGGTTTTCGGCATTTCCGATTCAGCGACGGATTGATCATCACTCGTGTCGTCCACGTCTTCTCCTCCATGGTCCTCAATACCATTCTCTGCGTGATCGTCTTTACTCTCCGACTGACTATGATCTTGTTGATCCTCCTCCTTTTCTTGCTGGTAGGTATCCTGATCGACTTCATCTTCGCTATAGTTGATTACTTCGTGTTGCTGTTGAATTTCGTCACCTGTGGTGTGATTGGTGGTATCTTCGGGTTGTTGGTGGCTCTTGCTTTGCTCCATTCCTTCATAGTCGTCGTCGTAGTCGCTTCCAGGTGATGCTGGAGGCTCCATCATTTGAGGTGTTCGATCCGAATCACGCAGCTCTTCATAGTTCGCAGCAGTCTGAGCCTCTTCTTCGCCTTCGACCAGCATCGGTTGACCTTCCGATTCCCACCGTTCATCGCCATCGTCATAGACGATGTAGTATCCTTGCGATTGATTCAATTCCTGGATGGTACCTTCAAACCATTCCTCCTCTTCAGACCAGTATACTCGAACACGCTTCCCCACTCGCTCATGGGCCATGATTCACGACCTAAATCCGTTCCCCAAGGCCTCCGAACCTCATGCCGATCTCGAAACGACCGATAGTTTGTCTTCAAACCTTCAACAACCCGCTTTAGAATAGCTATTCCTGTTCAAACGTGCATCACACCTTGATATTCTTAGCAGATTTCTTGTCTGGATGCCATGTTCGCCTTCACCTGGGCTGCAGCAGCTTTAGAGTTGCAGCATTCACTTCCGCTTTCGCTTCCAAGCAAGTCCATTCCCTCCGTCCCCGTCCTTCACCATGGACTTCTCGAAGCGTATGAAGGATTTGATCCTTCCGCCGGCACCTCCGAGCATCAAGCCGAGTGCCAACTCGAGTGCTGCTGCCACCACTACGACGGTGCAGTTGGCTCCTCCGGCGTTGAATGTACTCGATCTGAATGAGCACAAGGGGGTTCGACGTGCGCCGATCAAGGAAGAAGCCGTGGAACCGGGCGACCTGGACAGCACGCAGCACGTCCGCGTTCCCAAGAACAACCAGACCCGTGCCATGATCACCAAGGCCCTCAAAGCCCACTACCTCTTCAGCTCGCTAGACCAAGGTGAGATCGACGAGATGATCGACGTCATGGCCATGGTCACCGTTCAGGCCGGGGAATCGGTCATTGCACAGGGCACGTCGGGCAAGTGCTTCTACGTGCTGGAGAGCGGCAGCTGTGACATCGTGGTCGACGGCAAACTGGTGGGCACCTACACGAACGGCGATGCATTCGGTGAGCTCGCGTTGCTCTACAATTGTCCTCGAGCTGCTACGATCCGTGCCACCACCGGGTGCATCCTGTGGACGGTGGAGCGCACGACGTTCCGCAAGATCATGGCCACCACGGCTTCGGCCACGCAACTCGCTCGAGTCAACTTCCTTAAGAACGTCGAGCTGTTGCAGCGTCTGAGCAACAACCAACTGCAAAAGGTGGCGGCGGCTCTCAAGCTGCAGCGTTTTAACGACGGTGACTACATCATTCGTCAGGGTGAGGACGGCAACACCTTTTACATCATTGTCGAAGGTACCGTACGCTGCACGTCTCGTACGGGCGGAAGCGATGAAGTCGAGAAGGAGCTCATGACTCTTCAACGTGGCAACTACTTCGGTGAGATGGCTCTCGTGCTGAACGAACCGCGTCAAGCGAACTGCATCGCAGTGGGCGCTGTGGACTGCTACGTCATGGACCGGGCGGAATTCACCAAGCTGCTTGGTCCGCTTCGGTCTCTGATCGACCGTCAGATGCGCATCCGCGTTCTGCGTAGCGTGCCGCTGTTGTCGTCTCTTACCGATGATGAACTCGATATCCTCGCCCATGCGCTCAACGTCGTGGCGTTCGAGGACAAGAGCACCATTATCAAGGAAGGCGATGCCGCGGATACCTTTTACATGATCTCGGACGGTAAGGTGAGCGTCCGCAAGTCCGGGTTCGAGATCATGCAGCTCCGTTCGGGCGAGTTCTTCGGCGAGCGTGCTCTTCTCGCTAACGAACCACGTGCCGCCGACTGCGTCGCTATCGGTCGCGTGGAATGCCTCACCCTCCAGCGTGCAGCTTTCGAGCAGCTACTGGGCAAGCTTGACCACATCATGCAGCGTGAAATGCAGCGCCAACAGCTTGTCCAGCAGTCCGTTCTAGGCGGACGGACCGACATTCGTAAGGGCACTGCCACCCCGACAGCACCGCCGGCCAAGAAGATCCTTTACAAGGACCTAGACAAGATCCGCACCATTGGTACGGGCACCTTCGGTCGCGTTATCATTGTACGCCACCGTCCTACGAACCAGGCATTCGCTCTCAAGTGCATGTCCAAGGCCCAGATCGTCGAGACGCACCAGCAGAAGAACGTCATGTACGAGAAGGGCATCCTCGCCGAGTGCGATCACCCGTTCATCCTCAAGCTGCACGAAACGTACCAGGACGCCAACCAGCTCTACATGCTGTTCGAGCTTGTGCAGGGTGGTGAACTATGGAGTCTACTCTACGAGAAGGCCTTCAAGGTCGCCAAGGGAGTCTGCGGCGCGTTCGACGTCTCGGCCGCGAGGTTCTACACGGCGAACGTGGTCGAGGCTCTCCGTTATCTCCAGAAGATGACCGTCGCTTATCGTGACTTGAAACCCGAGAACCTGGTCATCGACAGTGCCGGTTACCTCAAGATGGTCGACTTTGGCTTTGCCAAACACGTACCGTACTACCGCAATGGTGCGCTCTACGAACGCTCCTTCACGTTGTGCGGTACGCCGGAGTATCTCGCCCCGGAGCTAGTGTTGAACAAGGGTCACGGCAAGGCTGTGGACCACTGGGCGCTTGGCTGTCTGCTGTACGAGCTCATTGCTGGTCGCACTCCGTTCCAGCACAATGACCAGAACAAGATCTTTGAGAAGATCCTCCAGGGTCGCGCTATGGTCAAGTTCCCGCCCAAGTTCGACCCGGATGCCAAGGATTTGGTCATGAAGCTGCTGGAGACGAACCCGGCACTGCGTATTGGTTCTCTGGCCGGAGGTATGCAGGACGTGGTGAACCACCCGTTCTTCACGAACGCCAAGTTCGACTGGGCCGCGATGGTCAAGAAAACGATGAAGACTCCGTACACACCTGCGATCAAGGACGCGTTCGACGCTGGCAACTTTGATGCCTACCCGGAGGACACGAAGATTCGTCCGTTCACGGGCAGCGACACCTTTGAAGGCTTTTAACTGCATAGGGATCACTACCTTTCGTCATGATAAAAGGAAGAGGAGCTTAGAGAATCTTAATCTATGAGGCTTAATGCTGTGTACCAATATCTAGAGCTCGCTTCACTTACAACCTCGTTTTCGAAGATCTTGCTGTTGTCGTTGAAATTCGCGGTATTCTTTTGGGTAGATTTTGTCGCGATATCCGGTCATCTCGAATGGCGACTTGCCTATTTTGTTCTCAATATCCTACACGTTTTGAGTTAGTAAGCTTCCACGTGCACGTATTATTTTAATGTTGCTTACTGGATCATCCATCAGATCTTCCAGCATTGTCGAGATTTGGGCCTGCATATTCGACAGTGAGTGGTTTACTTCAAAATACTCCAACAAAATTCCTTGAAAAAAACTGAAGTCAGACCTGGCAAAATGCATAACTGTAGTGCAGAGCGGTGTTTCCGTCCGTATCAGCGACTGCCAAGTCGTTGTCCTCTGATAAACGATCAAGAAGCGTTTCCATGAAGATGGCGTCCTTGATGCTAGCTGCAAGCATGAGTGGGGTGATCCCCCACTTGTCTTCAGCGCTCAAGTTCGCTCCACCTTGAAGCAAGAGAACCACGATCTGCAAATATCGACTGGGTGCTGATCTTTTCAGCTCCGACGCTTTTGCGTGCTTAAGACGCTCTTCATGCGATGAACTTGGAGCCGCCAAAACGTTTCTGTATCCCAAAACCTACATGAAAAATGATCAATGCATTAGCTAGCTCTCTTAAAAAATAGGAACCATAACGTTCATACTGCCAGGTGAAGTGGGGTTCTCTCTGCTTGAGCTGTTTTATCCTTTACCGATACTGACCCAGCTCCCATTGGCGATTGTGAGCCGTGTGTCGAACGAGCTAACAGCAGCCGTCTTACGTGATCAACGTTACCGTTGTAGCATTCTGCCCAGAGGTTCTGAAATTCATGAAGAAATGATGAGTTCGAGACGTTCGAGGACTTAGTAAGGAGTCCTTACTACTAGCATTTGCCGGATACTATCATTTTTTGCAACATCAACAGGTTTCCTCCCCTGGATACCGAGCGAGTCGATCCAGAGTCGCGAATCAGCGTCCCACGACAGCAGAAACTGCACCATACTGGGATTTCCATGAATTGCTGAACGAACAGAGCACACAAGAACAGTGAGTGTTTCACTCATACACCATGGCAATAAACAGTCTTTAAGATACCTGCAAAGTGCAACGGGTTCCACTTGTTATCTCCCGTTGCAGTTGGATCACATCCAGCACGTAAAAGAAATCTAACCAAGCCGACGTCCCCACCGCGGCAAGCCAGAAGTAACGGTGTAGCTTCATGTCTGTCCTTGAGATCCAAATCAGCCTTGCAGTCGTGGAGATAGGTAACAAACGAAAGCCGATCTTGAGATTCAACTGCTCCATTGTTGTTTGGTTTTCTTGATCGAACAGCGACGTGAAGTGGAGATCTTCCTTTCAGTGACCTTGCGTTAACATCAACAGGTTTTGGTGATTCCACGAGAAGTTGAGCAATGGACAAGTGTCTGACAGTAGCCTCGTCCGCACAATACTACAAAAGCCAGTTAGTTAATCTATCTCACCCGTTTCTGCTTCACCCACACTACTCACATGCAAGGCAGTCCATTTATTTGCATCTCGAGCATTGGGATCCGCTCCTTCTTCAAGAAGAAGTTCTACGGCGCGGATGTTCCCGAACATCGCAGCTCGGTGGAGCGGAAGCTGGTGTAGACGTCCGGTACCGTCGTCGGTTTTCCGCTGCAATTTAACGAGGACAAACGTGCTAACTCCAGGATCACCGATATCGTCGCTTCCATCCACACTAGGCCCAGCACTCGGGAGGTGGTAATTCCGAAAGTCGATTGCTTCAAGCTGGCGCAGAAGGACGTTTTCAATGACTCGTGATACGTTGAACGAGAGCAGCAAGTCGACGTCAGCTTGGCTCAACCTCGTACCCATCTGGAAGAACCACTTGACTAGCTTTAGGTTTCCAGTCGTAACAGCGTAATGAAGAGCCAGCTTCTTGAATTTATCTAAACAAACGAGGAAGGAGCGTTCAGCATCAAGACATTGGTTTCTGATTGACAAGAATACCTTTAGTGGAAAGTATGTTGGGCTGGGAGCGAAGAACGCTACAGAACCCGTAGTCCTCCTCAACCGGGATCAGAGATGTTGTTGTGGCAATCTGAACGATGCAAATGTGCGTTAGGTTGAGTCAAATAGGAGAGATTGAACACAAGAATGTACGTAATGAAAGAGTGAGCGGCCATTCTCGTCCACTTTACTGCAAATTCTTGCCCAGTCAGCGCACTTTTGCCTCGTCGTCTGTCGTTGTAGCTCTTTAACTCGAGGTGGCACCCACTCTGTGCCTTGCATCCAACTGACCAACAGCAGTATGTTAGGGTGGTTCTATAGTATCCGATAGTCCTAATAAAAACATAGGCGTACACATTCATCTGCGCTTTCTTCCTCATCAGATCCTGCAGCTCCACCTCAAATTGTGCGTCATTGTATGAACTCACATGCTGGAATATTAAATCCCGCACTAGCTTGTCTTTTGAGAGAGCAGCGTAGTGGTACAGAGTACGCTCGTTCGCGTCTACGATTTCCAGTATTTCTTGAGGGGATATCCTCTTTAGATACCGCTCCAATTGGTCGGCGTCCTCCGTGAGGACCAGATGAAACAATTCAATGTCGCTCGCCCGAGGCAGAAACATCTTTGGTTCTCTTTGAGCATTGCGGTACGAAAAATTAGTACAGAACGGCGAGAAGAATCTTGAATCTTTACCTCTGTTGCTGATTGTGCGAGGCTTCCGGCGGACAGTCGTACAGATCCTCAACGTCACCCGAAGTTGGTCGCAGTTCAGTCACCGGTGGTGGTGAACTTTGCTTCTCCTCCGAAGGTTGCACTGTAGCCTTCGCGTTTTTCTCCTCCTCATCGATGTCATCGAAATTAAAGTCTTCTTCGCCACTGTCGTCGGGTTTAGAGATGATCACTTCGCGTTCTTTTAGAGTAGTTTCGTCTTGAGTTAGAGGGGTGTCGGCAGCACTCGCAGCGACGTCATGAGCAGCCTTCTTCGTCGTCTTCTCCGGTTTCTTTAGACCGGAATCATTTACAAGAGATCTACGATTGTCATCGTCATCTGCCGTAGCAAGAGTCTTTAAACCTGCTTTCACGATACCAGGGGATGAAGCAGTAGCAGTCGCACGGTCACTGCTGCTAGTCTTGTCAGAATTAACCGGAGACATTGGGGTCGATGCCGTTGACATCCCTACCAGCTTACCTGGCATTGACCCCCGACCATCACCGCTTATCTGTAACTCATTCAAAGCTTTGAGCGGCTTCACCGGGGGTATCAACGCGCCTCCTCCACGAGAGTTTAAATCTTTGAGTAATTTGGCGTTTGCTCCGACATCACTCGCACCTTCCAGCGTCTTCAATGATGGAATCTTCAACTGCGCCAGTGTTTTACCCGGTAAACCTCCATCAGGAATACTGAGATCATCAAGAAGCTGTTGTTTTGCGGCAAAAGCTGCCAACGCTGTGGGCTTGGCCAAATTCATCGCTTAAAAAAAAATATATATATACTACTAATCCACCGCCCGTTGCGAAGATCCTCACGCGACCCTCGTGTTAGAACGTCGTAGTTCCAAGTTAAGCAATGGCGAAAAAGGTTGGTGCACGGATCCGAGTTGATTCGGATCCTCCTAAAGCTCCGGAGTCTGAAGAAGGAGCAGATGTCGTGGTGGATCAGTTCACGCGTGAGTTCACAGCAGTTTGGCAGCTAACTCGGGAGAAACAATGCAAGGAATTGACTGTCGAGAGCTTCGGAGGCGCCAAAGACTACGCGGTCAGTGCACGCCAAGAGGTGGCATTTTACGGTGACGTCGCTCAAAAACTGACCCCGTTGGCAGATCGATTGATGCGGGCTACACCGGACCAGATCAACACACAGAAGAAGACCGAGTTGTTTCTTATATTTGGAGACAGGTTCTACCAAGCTCAGGAATTCCGTGCTGCGTCCATGTTTTTCTACCAGAAAGTGCTACTTCTGGACGAGGAGAGCAACCTAGATACTCCACAGGGAGTTCTTGAACGCATACTTTCCTCTATAGATTCACCGCCACGCAAGCGGAGTCATCAGGAGGGCCAAGTCTACGTGCGATCACTCTTTGGTGTAGCAATGTGCTGCTTCCACGTTCAAAAGCGATCGGACGGGTTCGTGAGGAATCCAGGAAAGCTTGAGAAAATGATCGAGACGTTGACATTGTTGCGTCTTGGGATGGAGATATCTGTGGCAATGGAACGCCAATACTCTGGCCAGTTCTCGTGGTTAACACTGAACGGCTCGGTGCTCATTTACTCCATTGTTAAGCCACTACAGACCTTGGGGTTCTCGAAAGAAGTCGTCGCTTATCTGAAGTGGAGTCTGCTTGCAATGGAATCTGCAGTGGCCTTGTGTACGACCAAGTACCTTATGTGGCGTCTGCAACTTGGGTCAGCGATCTGTGACTGCTACGAGGAGTTGGCACTGAAAGAAGAAGCGAAAGCTGATCAACATGTTAAATCTGCAGTGGCATGTGCTGCGTATCTCCAACAAGTAGTCCAGCGGTTGCGTAAAGAGGAAGAACTGGATATGCCCTTGCCCGCTGAGGTCCAGCGAGTTCTGCTTCAAGCTGAGACAACAACAGCGATGTTAATGTCAAGAGTGAAAGCCACTGGGGATCATCAACCACTAACAAAAAGTGCGATTGAGACAGCTTCCCCCGCTGTGCGAGACCAAGTTCGTGCTGCGATCGATGCCATGGAGACGTTGTCACGTGAAGCTAAACAGAAGCGAGGCGGACAAGCTTCCTTTGCGTTAACATCGACAGCATCGTCCATGAACGAGACGCTGTTGGAGCTGTTTGACTACATCATGGCAATTGTGGTTCCCATGTTGAATCCGCTCGTCGAAGAAGAAGAAACACCCTCGGTGCTAGATCCTGCCATTTTTCCAATATCCTTCCACCTGATCACTATCCGGCACTGCTTTCAACTCGCAAAACCCGACGAACAAATGAATCTGCTCACTAAAAGCGCTCGTGCACGACTACAAGTCGCGTCGGAGGGTTTAACCGCGACGGATGTAGCGACGATAAAGTGTTTGCTGGAGCTGTATGAGGCGCTTCATGAGGTCCAGCAGTCTTGGTTAACGTGGGAAACTCTTTCAGAGGAGGAACGCATACAATCGCGAATGGATTTGCTAGTGTCTGGAGGTACAATTCCAGCGTCGAAGTTTCTGAGACGACTTTCGAAGGCGATTCAGAGCTGCGTTTTCCACGGCGATGGATCTATAGCTCGTACCAATCAAGACTTGATGACGTCCGTGGCGCTGCAAATGTGGCGTGAGTTCGGAATCCCAATGTTGAAGGAGCTGGACGCCACCGAGCCTTCCCAATTCTCAAAGCCTCTGGTGCGTCTGACGTGTGAAGTGCTGCTGACGATTCATTTCACGTTCACTGCCGTCGAATTTGAAGATATTTTGCTTCACGCGCACGTTTGTTTGCGCTTGGCTACGCTGTTGTCAATACGGGGAAAGACATGCATAGGCAGCCAAGTCGTGCGACAATGCCTTGATCGGATCAACTCGCGACGAAGCGAGTTAGTGAACTTCTCTTCACACTTCCACTCTGTTGTCAATACGGAATCGACTATGCCACTTTCCAACGCCTCGTTCTCATGTGCCATCGGTGATCTGAGCTCACCTGACGACTCCATGGAAGTAATTAACGCACGAGATCGCGTTGGTGTTCCCGGCACAGGGTCACAGTTCGGTGGTCTCAGTCAAGATTTGTGCTGTATCCAAGTGGACCTGCTGCTTTCGCTGTACCGTTTGGAGCTCCAAACCGCCACAATGATCGACACGCTTCCTCTGACCAGCACCAAGGCTTCAGTTATCACGCCAGGAACTTCTTTCCAAACGAGCACCGTGCTGCTTACGACTGAGGCGAAGCTCGTCGAGGCGTGCCATCGAAATGGCTACGCGAAAGCGCTCCTCAATATCCAGCGCCTTACTCACCCGCACAAGTCAGTGAAGGAGAGACGCGTACTCGCCGACGAGAGCATTCAACTACTGCAACAAATGGAGAGTCAAGAGGAGAACCTTCGTCGCCAATTGAGCTCAACTTCGTCTTCAACCGAGTCTGCGGTTCCAGCTGCACCTATTGTGATCTCTCGCTCGAGTTCTGCTATCACTATCCAAGTAGTGGAGTTCCAGCCTTCAGTACGGAAGAAACGTGTCCAGTATTACATGGTATTCGCGAAATCCGTGGGGGCAGGAACTGCTGTCTCGCTCAACAGCAACCAACTCGCAGGAACCGCTGCTCCTCTTTATCCGCCTCACTTGAAGGCGACCATATCAGGGCTACTGACCAACGAGAGCTACGTCTTCGCTGTTGCTGCGTTCGACAGCAAGCACAAGGTTGTTCAGTCCATCGGCGAGACCTCCGAACCAGTGGTGGCGCTCAACCCGCTGCCTCTGCCAATGTGTTACGGATATCTCGCCAAAGCCTGCTACGATGCTCAACTCGCTGGACGAGCTAACCAAGCAGCGAATTATCTGTACAACGCCGTCATTTCAGCGTGTACTGGACGTCCGTCGTGGATGGCGAATCCATTCTACAGACAAGCTCTGAAGCGTGATGTAGTGGCGCAGCTCCCCGTACCAATTCTCAACCTCTGCATTGAAGCGCTGCTCATCTTGTGCCACGACGAACCTGGAGACCTCGATCAAGATGGAAAACTTGTCACGTCCTCGGACTTAGATGCTCAGTCGCTGACTGCGACACAGACCAAGGCTCTTGAGGATAGCCGGAAGATTTCCATGGGTATTGAGATCGCCTGTGCGACGGACAATCAGGAAGCAGTTCGAGTGCTGTGCTTCAAAGGGTATCGATTGCTGCTGCCCTTGCTGCATTTAAAGGGAAGCTGCGACGGTCTCACCTTCGCTGCTCTTGTGACGTACTACCAAGCGCTTCATGTGATTCCTAAAGAGAAATGGGACGTCGATACACGAAGGATCTGCACACGTATCGGCTTTGAACTGTTCCGAGTCGCACAAAAAGCAAACGGCGACCACTCTCGAGTCACGCTTCCCCTGATACTTACAGGACATAGTCACCATGAGCCAGAGAAAGCTCTTTCGGACAGAATCGCAGAGGATGACAGCTTCCGGGAAGTGGTGGCGCTCTTCAAACTAGCTACTAGCGCAGCTGGTATGCCATCTCCAGAGACTCCAGCAGTGACTGCTGTGGCTTCTCCTCGAGCTGCAGGGGCAAAAGGAACAGCAGCTGCTACTGTCTCAAAGGATAAAAGCCAGAACAATACGCCTCAAGCCACTCCACGAACCGGTGAGACTGACAAAGCGGAAGCTGGGAAACAGAGCTTGAACGAGATCCTCCAATCTGCTGGACATGACCTAGCGAAGGTCTTTAGCATGCTTGAGCAAAGTTCTTCCGATCGGCGAGTAATTGAGTTCGCCAGCAAGGTCTGTGGGGCCGTTCTTGGGGCTGAAAATCATGAAGCTGCTTACATGGACAAGTTCTTGTCGGCTCTGAAACTTACGGGAGCGATAAGCAGCCAATTTCGAGCTACGCTCAGCTCAGTTGGTGGCGATTCCCTTCTGCCAGAGGTTAAAGATGCTTCTCCTACAGCTGAAGAACATCCTCCTAGTAGTCGAGGAGATCCAGAGGCCACAAGCAGCGAGATTCCTCCCCCTGAAAGTACGATGCCAGAGGCTGGAGCTGACGACGACTACCTCTATCGGTGGTGCGGTGAGATGTTCTTCGTTCAATCAGTGTTGCTGGTACGGCCATCTTTGCGTAGTATTTCGTGCACTTGCACACATTAACCCTCTTCTTGTATGCCAACAGTACCGGAAGATCGCCAAAATCAGCGATACCATCAACGCAGTGGACACTGCTAAAGGCCCGGACACCGAAGACTGCACGTATGAATTACTCCATGGTGATAGTGGCAGCGTTAGTCACGTGAAGCAAGATGAAGACTCCAAAGCTCCGTCAGTCTCGGGTGATTCTCCGACAGAAGTTGATCTTGAAACCAGCAGTGCAGAAACATCAGAAGAAACCCCACTGGATCAACTATTTGGCGAACTTCTGGAAAAATCGGCAGGATGCTGCAAGCTCTTTCGGCTGGCACACTGTTGGCAAGGACTACAAGCCGTGGCTCAACAGCTCTGGAATGCAATTTGGCTCGCTTGGGTGCCTCCCACTCGAATCAGTGCCTCGCCAACTAGACTGGCACATCTTTCCACTTGTGTCGACGCATTCCTAGACATGATGGACTTGACGATGAATGCGGCATCTGCCACAGCGTTCCCTTCATCGTCGGCTCTTTCAACCGTGGTATATGCTGCTGCCAACGCATTGAACGTTGATCACACCTGGTTCTCGAGACTGATGGCGTACTCCATGAGAGCGTTTTGCTCATTCCAAGACTGGAAGAGCATCGTGCAGAAAGGAAGCCGATACCATTCCTTGTGTAGCGGCACTGGAGGCAGTCGGTTCTCCGAGCAGAACTTCCCCATTTTGATATACGCGCAGCAACAAATCGTGAATCATCAGGAAGCACTCTTAACAACAGCAGAGGAAGAAGTAAGCGTCTTCGTCACTGCGTTCCAGGAACAGGAAGCCAAAAAGAAGAAGAAAAAGTCGAGACTGGTGGTGGAAGAGTTTCTGTCGCCTGAGGAGATGACGTTCCGTGCCACCAAGCAGGAAATGGAGCAGCAAATTCAGAAACTAACCACCAAAAGAGATCTTAAGCGTAAGAAGCTGGCCAGTCTCTCAGAAATCCACGATGGACTCTCCAAATCGATTAACAAGAGCCACCAGGCGCTCCACACGTGCCACGACCACGTTGAAAAGTACCGTCGACTCGGTCAGCACGATGGTTCACACGAGGAGCTTGCTGCTCTTCGACGCCAGGTCATCTCTTCTTTCAATCGCTGTGTGGTTCTGGCTCGACAAAAGCGTCAAAAGCGGATCGTGTGTCAAGCTCTTCATGAAGCTGGGGACTTTCACCTTGCGTCTGGAGACTTGAAGGCTGCGATCAAGAGTTGGCTCGAGTCACTGGACAATGCCTTCAACACACTCAACGTCTGCTTATCGTGGCGAGAAGTTCTCGTTCCAGCAGCAGACCACTTCCTCGAGAATAACAGCAACAAGGACACGATCGCTGGTGACGAGCTGTGGGTGGGCATCCAGTGCTGCAGTGTGCTATCGAAGCTGATCCTGCACTCGTCCGGTGTCGACTTGCAAAAGGCGATCGACTACGCGTTGATGGCAGCCGCAATCTTCACTCGATTCTATGGCTGTTCGCTGCCACACCCGACCAAATGCTTCTTGTACGGCTCGTATCGGATGCTTGGACAATTGTGGCCAGGACGAGAGCTCTTGACAGACCCAGATCGTGTCTCTCCCTTCTCTCTGGGCATCATGCTCGTGCTAGTTCCAGAGGTCTTGCTTCAGTACGACCACCAGTACGCTTCCACTGCAATGCCTGTCATCGCAGGCTACGAGTACGTCGCGGAGAGCTGTTTAAAAGACGCCAACCACATCGCAAATGCTCAAAGACTCCGAGTCGAAGCGCTTGTCCAATGTGGACGCTTCCAGGAAGCAGTCCAAGTGCTGATGAACTTGCTACGAGGTGGAACTACGCCTCGCAATAGTAGCGGGGCCCCGGAGCCGGACGCTGTGGTGTTCCACGACGGGAAGTCATTCCTGGATGAGAGCAACCGGGCCGCAATCAACTGGTTGATCTCGCTCAATGTAGAGCAAACCCACGCATCTCTGGACAAGCACTACCACGAAGCTCTTGTGGTGCACATCTTGGCAGTGATTTTGCACCTTACTGTCGCAATGGCGCGCCATGAAAGCAGATATGACCGCGATACAGCAATTGTTCGTCCTGCAGCCAAGAAAATGGCACAAACACTGCTGTCTTTGGTGAAACCAAGCGACGAAACATCTGCTCCAACCTCCAGAAATGCTGTGGATGTGGAAGACGCCACTTCTATGCCGTCGATCTCGTGGGAGGAGCTCCAGCTTCGTCGAATTCGAGCGGATGTTCACCTTCAGCTGAGCTATCTTACGTTCTTTGAAGGCGACTGGAACGCTTCGAAGGCGAGCAGCTTGGACGCGATTGGAGAGTACGATGCGATTCCTCTTGGATCCAGACAACCGCTGCGCTTGGAGCTGGATCAGAAGTTTAAATTCTCGCTGCTTTTTTCTCGAGGAACATTCCTTGCCAAGTGTCGATCACAAGTTGTCGCTTGCTGCCTTGCCCAGACCCACTATCGCACTGCACTCGAGGCTGCTGAACTTGCAACTGAGGAGACAACAAGCACTGGTGAAGAGCACATCCGACAGCATCTGGAGATGCAACGACTGCAAGCTGCAGTGTTCCTTGGTGAACGTGAAAAGACCGAACAGGAGCTCTTTGCCTTGCGAGAAAATGCTCTTGCAACGCACACGTCAGCTTCTCTCAATTTCGTTCACACACTGCAAGCTTTAAGCTCATTGCTCCGTTCAAAATCGCTTCTCTCATCCCAGCCAGCCACATTGAAAGCAGTCAATGAACGCTTGAGCGAAGCAGGACAAGTGCTGGATGCCTTGTTGGAACATGATGGCTGGATAGGCGTACTGCAGTC
This sequence comes from Phytophthora cactorum, assembly GCA_016864655.1. Taxonomy (NCBI): domain Eukaryota; phylum Oomycota; class Peronosporomycetes; order Peronosporales; family Peronosporaceae; genus Phytophthora; species Phytophthora cactorum. Next base: position 849,191 of record NHQK01000003.1, read on the forward strand.
CGAGAAGAGGCTCAACTTGTACCGACCCGCCATTCCAGACTTCGTGCAGGTCCACGCTGACTTGGCGCAAGTCTTGCTGGAGTGTCCTCGAAATCTTGAGAGTGAGAACTTACACGCACGTCAGAAGAGAGCGCTGCGATCCGTTGAGCTCGGTATTCGTTCGCTTGAGCACACCACACAGCGAATGCCTGCAACCAGAGCTCGACTTCTGCTGTTGAAAGGAGTCTTGCTCTCAAAGGCCTTGTACTCAACCACGACACAACACGAAGTCGACCGTTTGACGCCTCTGTTTACCACACTCGACGATGGAAAGATGAAACAGCGACTTGAAGAATGCGTGGAGGCCTTTGTAGGCTGCATCAAGTCGTCCATCGAAGGAGGATACGATCGCCAGTTGGTCCGCTTAGCGTTAATTGAGCTGGTTGATCTGTTCGGTCAGAAGCTGGTCCCAAGCGATGAAGACGCACACGTTCAAGCTGCATTCCACTATCTGAATCTGGCGCTGGAAGTACAAAAGCACGAGTCCGTGCTATTTGACACGCTTGAGCTGCAGAATGGCACGGTTACCTCCGTGGACAAGCTGCCGGCTTCAGTTTGTACTTCTATCAACGCGCAGTCCGACGCAGATGAGAATGGCTCATCGACGAACACGAAAGCTCCTGATGCTGGTGCCATCGTCAACTATTTCGTGCGCTTGCTTCGAATGCAACATATCCTCCCAGTCGCCACGGCAGAGCTTCAAGACACTTGTGCTCTTCTCCATTCCTTCTTGATGCAGTACCATTCAACATACGCACGACTGGCTTGCTTGACGAACTTGCCGGCTGTTCCTTCCTCCGACCCCGAGATCAGCGCAGGACTTGTGTGTGCTCTTTGGGGACAGGACCTCGCTCCAGCCCTCGGGTCTGCTTCTCAGGAATCCACGCATAATACCAACCTTACGTTCTACTTCACGCTTGGCACGACCAAGATGTCAATTGCTGAAGATTCGACCGCTGCAAGTAACGATACTGCGATTGCTCGGATGGAGAAGTTCGCGTCTTCCCCTCTGCTTAGCAAGCGTTGTAACCTGGATCGGCAGTCTGTACAACACTTGAAAACGGCGTTAAGCAGCTTGCGAGCGCAGATGGAAGACGAAGACTCACTGCTCATTGATCGCAACGCTTTCCCGACAACTCTCCACTTGACATTGTGTAAGATTCAGCAACTTTTCCGCGGAGCTGAGGCGCGTTCACAAGAAAGCGTGAAAGACGAAGCGTGCGACTCGACGGCGGTTCTGCGCGATGCCTTTGGAAACTCAATATTCATCGAGTGCACACTGGAGATGGTCCGGCGCCTGGAAGATCTGTTCTCCATCAACAAAGGAGTAAATGTCGCCGACAACGATCTCTGCTATTTCTTAAGAGATCTTCTGGATTAACCCCAGGAAGGGAACACCTGTATGACACTACTCACTGGAAGTTGAGCGAGTCGTTCGTAAGAAATGGAATAGCATTCACAAAAAGCCACTGTTAAAACCCTCACCTGTTTATTCATCTGCGTCCATGGGAGGAGTAGTCTTCTTTAGGTAAAACTCGTTGAAATCGAAGCGGGACATGAGGAACGATAGGCTTTGTGATCCTCTACACAGCATCAAAGTGAGAACACGAGAACTCTATCACAAAGCAGTTTGTTCCGTACCGAATTGAGTTCTGCTTGACGATTTCGAGGAGTTCTAGGAACTGGTTGCTGAAATCTTCCGATATTTCTTCGATCTGCCGCAAGATCTTCGAGTTGGCCCCAAACGCGTCTCGTTCTGCTCGCATAGTGTATTCATCTTCCTCTGGTATCCCCCACGAACTCTACATAACCACAATTAAAACACGTTGATCAGTACGAGCAGGGAACTACATGTAATAACAACATGTCAAACGTACACCTAGTTCCTGATGCTGAATCAGTTGCTGGTGTCTCTCCTCCACATGCTTTTCGTGCATCGCAGTTGTGTATAAATTCTCCTGCGCCTTGCAGAATCGAATGACCGTGGCAAAGATGAGCTTCAGCTGCTTCAGAAGCTCTCGTGATTCCTTCATCATAAAGCCCTACGGGAGAAAAAGCACCACAACCACGCCCGTTATTTGCCGCCATCGCCGCTGGTTAAATGATATATCCTTACGTTTTTCTTGATGGACGTAATGTACGCCGCGTGGCTTTCGATGAGTCCGTCTAAGTCCTTTGCAGCGTTCAGATCCTTCACCAACTTATGCCACGCCGTCTCCAAAACCTAGAACAAAAAAAGCAAAGCAAACGTGTTAAACCCAGTGAAGTTCAAGACCAGCTGTCCAGCATATTACCTCAAACATCATGTAGTTGAGAAGGTTCGTTATGAAGTGAATCATTTCCGATCGCACGAGTTGGCTTCTGTGTAGCACAGGTCTGATTCCTGGCACACATCCCTGATATATCACACAACGCGTGCAAGTGAGAACACGCCTGTGACTTTGGATGCGCAATGGAGCGTACCTGAACTTCATGTCCAAGATTCATATCCTTTGTCCATGACGCAGACAGTGAATGCTCAACGCGCTTCATTCGCCACAAAAAGTCGAAGATTTGCTGGTACTGGAGCATCGAAGACGCAGGAATGACACTATTCACTGGCGCTTGCAAGTTGTAGTGCAAGCAGAATATGTCCCAACCAGTGTCCGCTGTCGAGCACAGTTACAAGCGAGGGTATGCATTCAAACCAGTTAGAAGATGTATCGACTGGTGTATTAGATCAGACATTCAACGTACCTGAAGATCCCTGCAGCAGTTCAACATCTAGACGCCCTAGAATATCCGCTGACTAAAGCGCAAATAAAGCAATAAGCACGTGTACAATTTCCTAGAAGCTTTGCATGTCATACGAGTACAAACCTCAAACTTCGCATTGGAAGCATTCAATGCTGTTTCAAGCACGTTTGTAAGCGTATGACGGTATACTTGCGTCCCACGCTTGGACAATTCCGGTCCTAAGAGATCCATTAGGTATTGAATGAAGTCACCCTGCAGACAACAATTATACGGTTGGATACAACGTCAAACCTTATGAAACCACTTACAATTGCATCCCAGGCCACCAATACCACTCTTTACCTGCCCTAGCAGCAAATAGCGCTTCAACGCTTGGCAATGATCCAGGAGCCGGTATTTCTCCATCAACGTGCGGATCAGATACTCATTGGTAGAGTTTGACACATTCTCAATCACTGTTTCAAGTCGCTTCAACTCCGCGAAATAGGCTCCTTCATGTCCGGTTTCCATTCCAATCACGGCGGTCTCTTGTGCAGCGTCCATAACCCACTACAACCAGTGGATAGCAACTGTGAGACACCTAATCAGGAGTCGAACTAAAACAAATTTCGACTTACATCAGCATTACCACAGCACTGGCGAATGAAGTTAATACTCTTGCCAATGACCAGGATCTTCTTCGCGAGCTCACTATGCACAACGAAGAAGCAATGTCAGTTTGAGCAAGCCGAAACTGCACAAGGAAACGAGATGAAAAGGCTATCATACACCGAGATGAATGTTGGTAGCATCTTCAAGTTCAGCGTGTATTTCTTCGCCCAGAACTGATCGTCACTCACAGTGGAATCTGCCACCACGAAAAACTCACCCTACCAAAGCGTGCGTCAGTACAGCAATACTAAGCCTGCAAGCCAATATCTCCACTTACATGCACATCTTCCAGCTCCCCTTCAAAGACCCACCGCTTAATCATCCGGACGATTGGAGCTGCAATCTGCTTTAGCACTCTTTGAACGGACTGTGACACGTCTGGGTCACCATGTAATACGTGCGAGTGAATGCCGGACGCAAGCGCACCGCCACGAAGTCCTTCAACACTGTAGCAACACATCATACATTAGAAATAGCCCCATTACCATTTAACACACACACACGAACTCTTACCTGTCGATAAGACGAGCCATTAACCGCATTCTGTCTAGTGGATCCTGAAGCCACACGATTAAAGTCCGCAAGGTCAGACTGCTAACCCCTCGCTCATGTGGCTGTCTTGTTTCCGCATCTTCATCAATCTGAGCAGCCAGCACAGCGATCAAGCGGAAATAACCCGCCAGCTCAGTGTTGAGCACATGACAGAAGCTTTGCCCCACCTACGAATAATAAATCCGCCAGTGACAAAGAGTAAGCCTCTCGTTCCAGTATTTCAGCAAGTAACAACCGGGACGAACCAAGCCAAACGCCAACTCTTCGCGGTGCTGCTTGATATACTCCGAAATCTTGCGGAAGATCCAGCCCAGGTCGCACAGCATGTGGATCAGCTCCCGCATGGCTGTTTGGAAAAGGTAAACACACACAGAAAGCGTGAGTATTTAGACCCATCGTGTCAGACAAGTGTAAGTTCTCGTTTACGCGTTGGAACGCCGACGCTTCTTGTAATCTGAAAGCGGTCGGCAGCGTCGTCAAAGTACAAATAGCGCGACTCGATGGCTTGCAAAGCGTACAGAACGTCGCGCAGAAGAACCTCCTCCGGCACGTCGAAAGACGAGCGTCCTGCTGCAGTACTGGGCGCTCCTGAATGTGTACGAGGGCTGGTGCCTCTTCCTCGACTCGGTTTGTGCGCTGGACCAATACCCACCGCAAATTTGAACGAGTCTTCCAACGAATCCAGATCCGTCTTGGATTGCTCCATCGGCGCCGCATTTTGTGCTTCTAAACTCAATGGCATCGACTGCGACCGATGGTGGTATCCCTTCTTCTCCGACACCGAGCTGTCGAGACTACCAGGCGTAGATTCCGCTGGATAACTGTCCATATTCTTAGCTGCAAAGTCCGGATGTCTGTGAACCTCCTCACTGTGCAGAGGCGGTGGAGCGGTGTCCATCAGGCCGTACAGCAGCAGCAACGCCTCACTAAAAAAATATCAGCGGTTAGTAAATCACAGGAAGATCCTCTAGCGACCACCACTCACGTCTTCTTGTCCAGGTTCTTGAACTTGACGAAGCGCGAGTAAACCTCATTGAGCCTCGTGACTGTATCCTGCGAGTCGGCGTAAAACTGCGGCGCATCCGTCGCGATCTTCCGCTTGATCTTCTCCAGCACTGAAAACTACACCATCATTCCTCTCAGTAGTTATTTTTTCTCAATTTTTTTACTGCAACATCACGCACCGCGTCTGTCTGTTGGACGGTGGACACTGCGTCGTGGAGCCGGACGACGGTGCGGCGTGTGGTGATGGCGGACGGCGCACCGTGCACCTTGGCCAGCAGCTTATCCACCAATACGTTGATGTCTCGCGGACTGCGCGCATTGGAGCTGCGACGCGTGCTCATGGCGACGACCGTGGCGGATGATGCGGACGCTACCGGAGGCCGGCGGAGGCTGTCGTTGCTGTCGATCGGGACGCTGGAGCCGCGTGTGCGCGACGAGGACGCATCGCTGGAGACGGTGTAGCTGTGTCTAGTACCCACAGAACTGCTGTGCGCACGTGACGGCGGGGCTAGCCGCTCGGCACGGCGCTTTAAGCGGGCTGCTTGCCTCTCCGGGTTCATTTTGTGTGCGAAGTACTAAAAAAAATGACCAAAAAGCTTTTTATATAGCGTTTTTTTTATTATATCTGGTCATTTTTTCCATGTGGACTTTTTTGTAAAAATCAACTTTGAAAGTTGATCTTTACCTTCTTTTTTTCTGTCAAATCTGCTTTTTTCTTCTAAATCTGCAGACATGACTGGCGGAGCACAACGAAGGCATGATCTCTACACATGAGGAGATCTCTTTGCATCAAGAGGATCTGGAGAAGATCAAGTTGATCGGTACTTTGTGCCGTAAGCTGCGTATCCTGTATCTGCAGAACAACATCATTGAAAAGAGCGAGGGCTTGACACACATGACGGAGCTGTAACAGGATAGCCAATATCCTTATATAACTGATAGCTGATTATTAATCTAAAGGGGGATTAGGCGCGACTTGCGCAAGCAGGTCGTTCGAACCGAACCCTCGCTGGAGGGAGGGAGCAGTCCTGGATTTCCTGTCTGAAGAACAAGCCCCCTCCAGCGTCAAAGCTTTTGTGTGCTCCTATGCCTACTTTTCCCTATCATTTCTGTTAAAGGAGTTGTGGTACCTCAATTTGGCTCTCAACAGCATCAATGCGATCGAAGGTGGCACAGAACATAGGAAAAAGTCACTTCACAGTAATCCAAGACACTAACAAGTCAACCAATATTCAAGTCTTCATCTCTGCTTCTGTCTATCCCGACTCGTCGTCAACGAAGTCCGTCGAGTCGTCCAACCATCGTTTCCTGACAATAAGGTGCCACCGCAGATCTGGCTTCAACCCTACACCGGACGACAGTTCTGGAGTTAGGTCTACCATATTTGCAACAGGCACGCTAAGTAACTAATATGATATGAAACTTGCAGACACAACTGTTGTGTCTGCAAGTTTCATATTCCTTCTGGATGCCCAAGCGAAAGTGCTACTTTTGGCATCAAGTTGTCAATGAAACCAACGCGTACGCTGCCGTGATGGGAGTCCATGTTGCTCGGCCAGTGATCCTCACTGAGATGCTGAAGTTTGTTGGAATTCTCTTCTACATGACCATCAACGACAAAGGAGAATATGATATCTACTGGGGCCTGCAAGCAGAAGATGCAGTATTGGGTACTTCGCGTTCTTCTGGTCTTGAAAACGTGATGCCCTTGCGGATATTCAAATCGATTCGCAAGCTGTTTTGCTTTCGTACTGTACCTTCAACCATGCATCGCGACCCAGTGGCAAAGGTCCGCCCACTACTCAATCTCCAAAAGAGTACAGGATGAAGCTACATCAATATTGGTCGAGATGTTGCTCTAGATGAAAGCAGTGCTGCGAGTCGATCAAGGTATGGACGCCATGCCATCGTATACAATCCAATGAAACGGACTGGAAAATACCATTTTCGCCCCTACATGGTTTGTTGCGCGACAACATGGATCGCACCAACTACCGCTTTCACTGCAGCAGCAACATGGCAGATAGGTTGGAGGGTGTAGCAGATGATCAAGGGATACAGCGTCTTCAGCGAGAGCTAGCAACTGCCAAGGTGTACACCGTTCGCACGCTGGTACTCGAATTGGTGCGACCGCTCTACGGATCAAATCGAATCCTCAACATGGATAATTACTACACCTCCGTGCAGTTGCTACAAGCTCTACGGCTCAATGGATTGTATGGCCGCGGAACTGTTTGTGGATCAAGTATACACTTCCCCAAGCACACTGTTTTAGACCCGAAGACAGCTACTCGTGGAGATCATCGTCAGGGCGTGTCCAGCGAGCACTGTATATTAGCAGCCTCTTGGTGGGATGGAAGTCTTGTCCAAATGGTATCTAACGCCGACGCGTCTTCCACAGCAGCAGTCGACCGCCGAGTTGGGTGTACCCAGCAAATCTATCCTGCCTCTACCTGTGTGAAAGAATGCAATCGGTACATGCAGGGAGTAGACCGTTTGGTCAAGTGCGTGCACGCTTTTCCATCGCAGACGGGCATTCTTATAAGAAGTGGCATAAGAAATTGGCACTCGCGTTGGTCGACTTTGCCCGAGTCAATGCGTATCTTACAAGGCGCCAAGTTATTGATACATCGAAAGAGCGTGACCCCCCCCACCGCACCTTCATGATTGAGTTGGCCGCTGAGCTTATCTGCGGGGAGTGGGCTGATGCTCCCAGTGATGGAAGGATGGCGTTTGATTCGAGTGCAGTTCGGACAGTCACGAGAAACATATTCGTGTCCACGAGACCGGAGTCCAGCCCACACAAAATAGTTGTACAGCGATCGCATCAATACAAGCGCTTGGAGATTGTAATAGAAAGCGCCGGGGTTGCGTCATATGTCGCTGGGAAGGCCGATACGCCACTGCAAAAACGGGCTACTGTGGAAATAACAATATCTGTTTATGCCGAGGCGTGTATACACAGGAGACCCAGGATTACATGTGCCCGAACACGGACCTGACGTGTCGGGCGAAATTTCATCGCTTCTACGCCCCAAACAAACTATTCTCGCCAAAGGGGAATATCCGTACCTGGCTGAGCTTTACAAACTGAAGGCAGCGCACCCCGCGAGCGACAGCAATACCAGTGAACCACAGAGAACGTCCGCATCTAGATCAATTGAGATCGACTTTGTATAGGTATGAATTAAGTTCATGCCAAGCATGTATTAGTCAGCAATTGTCCTATGGTATATATATAATGGTTATCGCACGCGCAGTCCAGCTTATATCTCCTGCTGTCGCTTCCGTGAGCTTCCAAAATGTGCAAAAATGTACTCGAGCATGTACTGCGGTGTCGGGGACAAAATTCAGAAGTGGAAATAACCAAACGCATAACGGATAGCTCGCGCGCGAGGACGAATTTTGTTTCTTTTCCCCAAAGACAAGACTGTTGACATATACTTCCTCCGGTACGAAAAAAACGCAGTAATCGGTATGGACAGGTGCACCAAAAGAACGGAGCAAGTCAAACAAGATATTTCGATGATATTACTTTTGAACTATCTATAAGATGCTGAGGTATTCTGATCACAGCTCAAAACAGCATAGGCTGACCGGCTCGTTCGAGGGCCCGCGCAGCCTGTTTGTACGCCGCCAAGTCGCACGTGATCGCGGTCGGCAAATCCTTTCTTGCGCAGCACTTCTTTGCCTATGTGTGGGAGGGGATACCGGTTCCCTCCCTCGTTCAGCAGGATACACTGTATCACACACTGCAGGGTCAAAAAGATGTTGTCTAGAGTCGTAGTGCTGGTCTCCTCGAAGGCCACTGTGACCGCACGGATCAGGTTCTGGATGCCGCGCGTCTGCTGGCGGTACTGAATGCACTGGATCAAGGCAAAAAATCGAAGATCAAGCACATTCAAATCGGGTGAGTTCGGCGGCTGAAATAGGAGACAAATATTCCAGCCGTCCGAAGTGCCGGCTGCAACAACATCCGGCTCGGACACGGACACGTGGGGAGTCGCACTATCCTGCTGGATATAGATCGTTCTCCCACGCTCACTCGCTGGCCACTTGGCCTTGATGGCGGGGATGACTTCCTCGATGATGTAGTGTTTGTGTAGTGGACGGTCCACAGACGCCACGTTTCTCGAACAGATAGTGCCCTTCTTCCGTTTCACGCTGCCTCGCATCGCCACGTAGGTCTCCGCTAACGGCCACAGTCCGATCTTGCCATCAAACATCGTTCCGGTGCTCTCATCGAATCTATCTCCATCAAATTATAGAGGTTAATAAAGTGTAGACATTATTGCAAAGAAGGGGGTTACATTGGTCTTGCCACCGCGGCCAGGATATTGTCTTGGGAATGAAGCGCTTGCTCTTCCTGTCGCGTGGAGGCGGTTCCTCACCATCCATACTGTTCCGCTTCACTGGTACTTCCTCCGGTACGAAATAAACGTAGGATTCAAATTAAAAGCAATGTCATTCGCTGAGATATCAAAATACGACAAACGGATCGGCTAAAAAGACGCGTCTGAATCAGGGCTTTATGCCAGTAGTTTTTGCACGCCAAAATCTGCTCTAGAACAGTTGGTGTGGCGAAATGAATGGTCAAGCCGCTACGCCCCGAGCCATTGTGGATCTCCTCCACAACGCAAAATGCCTCGCCGAGTGCAACCACTTGCAACCAATCCTCGCCTGAAGAATGGCACGCGCCGCGCGATTATCAACTCTATCCTACGGGCCTCTGTGGACGGTATTGTGTCTCGCGGTGTGATCACCGCCATCGACCACTAGTACGGCTGTCACCCCACGTCCATTTCGCGCGTGTGTGATCGCCATCTCAAGTCTGAGGCTACAGGCGTGGAGGGTGGTGACCACACCTCCCACATGAAAGGGAACGTCGGCGGCAAGCCGCATGGCCGTGACGAGCTGGTCGAGAAGATCCGGGCTGTCCCGGTTCAACAGCGTCAGAACCAACGCCAGCTTGCCGAAGCCTCCGGCGTGTCGAAACGGCTCGTCGGCATCCTCCTCCGCGACGGCCTGCTCCACCGAGTCACTGACCGCATCAAGCCGTCACTTACGGTTGCGATCCGTATCGCGCGTCTCCAGTTCGTGCTCAGCCACCTCAATGAGTCTACCATGAAATTTGATGAAGGGTATGATGTTGTGCATGTTGACGAGAAGTGGTTTAATGAAGACAAAGACGACCGTGCGTATCTGCTGCTTCTATTCGTGTCGATAATCCGACGTTTCTTGCGTCACCGACGAGGACATCTATCTTCTTCAGTGAGCCCCAGTGGGTTCGTTGATCCTAGCCAAGACGTCTACCCAACTGACATAGCGCCTGCCGAACCTCCACACCAATGCACATTCGCGCAGGTGTTTCAAGAGCAACTTGGGCTACGACATTTCCAACGCCGGAACCGATATCAAGGAACACGTCTGTCTTGCAGATATCTCCAATATACCGAATAAGTGACGACACAGCACTAGGTAATAGTTCTCCAACGTTGTAATGGCAGAAGCCAGCGGCTTGGTATGCGTCCTTCTTTGTCACTGTGTTGAAAATCTGCCCAACAACAACTTGCGCCCCATCACTTCCCAGCACGGGGAGCACGAGTTCAACACCCTGAGCACTGGGTGGAAATACGGAGGGTCCGGCGCTGATGAGAGCTACCGTGGAAGCGCTTTCGGGCCGAGCCGCCGGCATCGACTTCGAGAAGAAGCATCTTGGAAACCCCGCTAGTTTCTCCTGTATGTTATCTGGAGAGCTCGCAGGTGCTACTCAAGCTCCTTGGCGTTATGCTTGGTGCGCCACATCTTGTGCGCAACCTCGCTCCATACAACGCGTTGCCCTTGACGCTCGTAGCCGTATGCCAGAGCGCCTACCTGCTTGTCTTATGATCAAGAAGGACGCCCGCATGGTGTCTTCGGCTGGGAGGTTTCAGGAGATATGGTGAGTCTTGGGATCTTAGTATGTCAAGGTATCCGGCGCCTGCCGGAACCCGAAAGGTTGCTTGCTGACTGTGGGATTGAGCACCTTCTTCAACCGCTAGCTATCCTAATATCGTAATTTATCAATGTACGTTTCAACACCTTTCAGAGGGTTTGACCGCTTATCAAAGGGCTTCGCTTGGTTCACCGTTGATTACACCAGACCCTCGCCCTACAAGAAAATCAGTGATTGAACAAAATCAAAAGTCGGTGTATCGGAGCGTCCCAATTCCACGACGGGAGCATTTTTCCCCATTCTACATGTAGAGGTGGCTAAACTCACCGTGTTTTGATAAGCATGCCGAAAGGGGCTAAATGCACTGTCACTCTATCGCGGACAACCGGGAATACCATACAGACAATCCTCTCGACCGTGATAGCTGAGGGAACCACCAAATTATCACAAACTGGAGTTAATACTATCCAGAGTGTACCAGTCCGGTGGTACAATCTGACTGGAGTGCTGGAAGAAAACAGGGCATATAACTATTATACACGTGCGACTATGCTTAGCCGGATGAGGGTGATGACATTGCGGAGGAGCTCACAGGGATGTAGTCAGTGAAAACTTGTCACGCCTTCATGCGTCCAACCCTACGAGCTGCTGAAGGAGAACGTCCTTATGGAGGACCCCACGGACGAGGACTTCTGTCGCGTTGACACCAACTCTGAAAACGAGACTAGAAGCGAGTTGAGTAGCGTGGACGCAACCGGGGAGGACGACGAAGATGCTGCTGATTCCACACCAACGCCTGAAAATCTCTCTGCAGAAGAGCAGAAGGAGCGCCTGAAGTGGATGGCGGAGCTACTCGTCAGCGCCGATGCGATGAGGATCTCTTCCAGAGAGGTTATTGGGCTTCGATCAATGAAGCGAGAATTTCGAGAGGAGTTAGGAAGCAAGCAGGGCCGCATGCAGCAAAAGTCAATGACGGACTTCATTGGCCGTCCTTCTACATACGGTTCATTTTCATAGTTTACCTTTGTTTAGTGATAGTCCAGATTTTCATATCACATCCACTAACGAGAGGATAGAAGGATATTTGACCGTCGACCCACCTTCTACAGTATCTCTGTCTAGAGTGTATCACTATTTGGGATATCACGGTCGGGAGGATTGTCTGTACTTCAAAGTTAGTTTTTTTGTAATCAACTTGATTAGACAGAAATATGGGGGTGATTAGCAACAGCTTGTACTAATCATGAACCTATAGACAAATCAAAGTCCACGAGAGCATTGCTCAAGATGTCAGGAGCTACGCTGCTTTTCGCGCATGGCGGAGGCTTCTGCAAGCAGATCTGGGACCCCATTATCCGTCGACTGAAGATTTCGCCCATTGTGCACCAACTGGCGACGGAGTTCGTGACCTTCGACTTCCCTTATCACGGAACGAAACGAGACGAATCCGTGGCACCAAAGCTGCATGAGAGCAATCCTACGAGTCTCAGAGTGTACCACCCAGCGCAAGATGTGCTGCCATCGACGACTGCAGAGGTGCAGCGCCAAGTGCAATTGCTGAGGGAGAACTACGATGCAAAGGGGGAGAGGCCTGCGCTCATTGGCATCGGCCACTCGATGGGAGCTGGGGCTCTTTGGAACGCGGAGGTGCAGGACCCTGGCACCTTTGACGGCCTCATCCTATTCGAGCCTGTGTATGGTGAGGATGATCCCGTGGTGACGGACAAGGTAACGAGCTTCTTGGTCGGTGTCACCCTGCAGCGGAAAGCTTTGTGGTCTTCGAGACAGGAAGCGGTGCAGTACTTTGAAACTCTTAAGAACTTCAAGTCTTGGGATCGCGAGTCGCTGGCAGCATATCTGCAAGGAGCTCTGATCGAGGATGAAGCTGCGGGGAAACCGTGTTGGCGTGTCACCCTCACATTGAAGCTTCGTTGTATTGTCACAAGTATCTTCGCTTCATGGATCACGAGCTCAAGCGACCGAAGTGCAGCGTTCGCTTCCATAGAGGAGAGCGCTCGAACATGTTCTTCACGCCCCATTTTGAGCACGCGGTGAAGCTGTGCCCCGAAATCTACTCGATTGGCGAGCCTATGAAAAACTGCGCACACTTGATGGTGCTCGAGGACCCCGAGTCAACTACTAACGAGATTGTGAATGACCTCGTGAAGACTGCACCGTTCCGCAAGGACACACCGAAGTAAGGCGCACAGCATTCTCTTAGCCAGTAACCCACCTACCAAAGTGTTCAGCATTTGTTTTTGTTATATGCACGCATCATATCCTACTTCCATCGCAGTGCTTCACGAGTGCCGCTACGTTTGACCAGTCGGAATGACCTCCTATGGTTACTCGAGCGCCTGGTCTTACACGAAGCGCAGCTCCCAGTCGTCCGTGACAGGTACCTGCGGCTTACGCAGCACGAGGCGGTCATTGGCGGCATCGTACTGGAAGTCCAGCGCACGCTCACTGTCCACCAGCACCTGTTTGGGCAAGTTGCTCTCGGACTGGAAACCGTACACCACAATGCGCTCCGCCCACATGAGCGACGTGTAGCGCTTTCCCTGCGAGGTAGCGGCAGTAGCTGTCGAACGTAATCCCTCCTTCGTCTGCTGGAACGACACCAGAGTGCCCTCGCCCTCGAGCTCAGCAGCAAGCGACCGCTCGTCGTCGACGTACAGCTCGCCGCGGGCCTCAAAGTGCTGGGCTCCGAGCTGCGACGCACACGCTGCTTGCGCGGCAGGATCGTGCCACCTCGGTGGAAGACTGGGATGGCGTCCAGCGGCGCCGGCACGTTTTCGTACGTCTTGCCGCCAAAGAAACGCTTGTTTCCGTCGGTCACCTGGTACCACACCGTCTTGTCTTCGGCGTTGTCGGTCGGGAGGAACACGTGCGTGGCCTCGACGCCCTTCTCGACAATTGGCTTCACGAGCAGCGCGTCACCCAGTAGATACTGGTCCTCCTCGCTGAAGCTCTGGGGTTCCTGTGTAAAGTGCGCCCAAAGCGGACGCATGACGGGCATACCACGAGCGTAACATGTGCGGAAAACCGTGTAGATGTACGGTAGCAACGCGTAGCGCTCACGAATGGTGGCGCGGATGCGCGATGTCGTTGGCTCACCGAACATCCAAGGCTCACGACGCGCCGAGTCCTGGTGAGAGTGGCCGCGGACGAACGGCTGGTACGTAGCAGCCTGGTTCCATCGTGTGAGCAGCTCCGAGGACGAGTTGCCGAAGAATCCGCCCACATTAGCGCCCACGAACGTAAGCCCGACAACGACATGGACAGGAACATCTTGGTGGTATAGCGCAGATGCCCCCACTCCGCCGTGTTGTCCCCCGTCCAAATCGCACCGTAGCGCTGTGAGCCGGCAGAGAATGCGCGCGAGAGCACAAATGGACGCTACATATCCGACGTAAGCTGCAGCTCCTCGGCAAACGCCGAGAGCGGCTCTGGAGGAGGCTGCTGGCGAATTAGCTGACCTTCCATGGTCGTGCGTTGGAAGAGGATGCCGTACAGGTTGTGCCATTCGCGGTGCTCAGCGCCGGCAAGACTCGTGCATCCCTTCCGCATAGTGACCTCGGGGCCGTTGAAGACCGACGGCTCGTTCATATCGTTCCAAGTGTACAGGTGCTTCGTGCTTTCCCGGTAGTTTTCGTAGCGGAACTGGTGACGCCACCATGCGCGTGCTTTGGGCGAGGTGAAGTCAATGTACGAGGACTCGCCCGGCCAGCACCAGCCCTTGAAATCATTACCTTCCTCATCCTTGATAAACAGTCCGAGCTCCTCCGCTTCGCTGTGATTATAGTACGGCTGCTTGTCCTTCGGCTGACTCACCTTGATGTGCGGGTCGAAGATGGTCACCGTCTTGCGACCGGTCCATGCTAGAGACTCCTGCATGCCCTTGGGCGTAGGGAAGCCATGTCCGTCCCACGTAAAGTAGCGCCTTCCGTCCGTGTGATCAATGTCCAGCCACAGCACGTCGTATGGGATCAAATGCTCGTCAAAGCCAGCATTCACACGCGCCACGTCTGCCTCGTTCTTGTAGTTCCAGCGGCCCTGGTGGTATCCCAAGGCGAAGAGCGGTGGAAGCTGTGCACGGCCCGTTATAAGCGTGTACTGCGAGAACAGATCAGCGCTACTAGGTCCAGCGAGTAAGAACAAGTCGAAGACACCCGACTCACTGACCCAGTGGCTGGACTTGGTGTTCGCCTCTTTGTTGGTCCAAATGTCGATGAACGTCTCACTGGGGTTGTTCCAGGACATACCAACAGTGTTGAACTTGTTCGGCGCCACGAGCACAGGGATAGAGCCATACAGCGCCATAGGGTTGTCCAGTTCGTACTCGAACACGTCCAGGTTGTACAACCGGTAAGGGTCGGTCACCACCTTCCTTTTCCCACCACCTTTATCACTCGACTCAATGGTATCCTTTAGCACAAAATCCGTCGCGTGCTCCGGGATGCCGTACAGCGAGCGCGGGGCTCCAACGGATCCGTGGAACGACACATCAAGTCCAATTGAGCTTGGGCCGAACTTCTTCTTGTCAGTGTGTCCTCCAAAGGACTCCTGCCACCCTTCCACGTTCCCATCAGCTCCGACCGTAGCCGTCGTAGTAGCTAAGTGCTCCTTCTTCTTCTGCACGGTGCCGTCTTCATAGATAGCGAGTCCATCTTCTCCATAGTCCACAATCGTCTTGCCTCCATGAGCATCCACCGCCGCGTGGTCCAACGCCGCTCCAGTCTGCGCCGCGGCATCTGCACGGTCCTGTCGGATCTCGTAGTGGAACAGACCGTCATCGTTGGTGGACATTACCACCTCTCCGTCCAGGTACAAATCCACACCGAATGATCCCAACTTCAAGGCGGCCACGACCTGTGAAGTTCCCTGCGTCGCGGGGGGCGAACAGCAGCACTTCCTCCTCATTGATTGGCGTCTTGAGTCCCGCCTCCTGTGCTGTCAGTTGGCGCAGCGGGCGAGTCTCTTCAGCCGCGGGGACGAGAATGTCGTCGCTGGTCCAGCGAATCTTCGGGTCCTTCGGGTCTTCAAACTTCTCCAGCAGCCGCACACGCAGCGCCGGCACCGCCGCCTTGTCCTCGTTGAGCAAGAAGGCGAGGGAGCCTGCGAGTGGGACGCCACCTTTCTGAGCCACGTCCTCCACCAGTAAACGCATCAAATTGACGTCCAAGTCTGACTAGATACTGCACGGAATTTGCTGGGCAGCTCCTGGCGCTGCACGTTGTGAAACTTGTTGCAGAATTGGGTCTCCTCACACGTGCGGAACTTGCTGCGGTCCACGGCGTGCACACTCAACGCCAGGACCGCGGCCGTGAGCAGCACGAACAACCACCGGCTCTGCATCTTGGACCCGATTGAGCTCCACGTGGTGCGAATACGAATGGAGTGAAAAAACGGTTGACCATGGTAGATCTACTGCAGTACAGTACCATGCAACTTGCACCATGCAAGGCGTGATAAATAATGCGTGTGCACATGTACCCGATAACAGTGGATACCACTGATTAGTAGTAATCGTGTACGAATTTCTTACGAACTTGGAAGCGCCTTGCGGCGGGTGGAGGCTGTTGCTGCTGTCGACCGGGACACTGGACTCCAGTGTCCCGTGTGCGCGACGAGGACGCCTCGATGGTGACGGAGTAGCTGTGTCTTAGTACCCACGAAGCTGCTGTACGCGGGTGACGGCGGGCCTAGCCGCTCGGCGGCGCTTGTTGGGTGACCTTTTGAATTTGTGTCCTGCTCACAAATATGTATCCATGTGCACATTATTTTTACTGTTTGTAGGTTGAGCTCAAATACGTTATAGCACAACTCTAAGTTGAATATCAGTTTGCGCAAACTTTGAGGGCCACAAGAAAATTTGCATTGAAAGTTGCCTTTCTCAGCTATTACCTTTGCCCTAATAAAATAGTTTTGCTTGGCTGACATTTTCACAATCTTTCAGTGGCCCCAAGACCCCTGAAGGACTGGAACCAAGTATGGAGAACGTGACGGTCAAGATGGACGACGTGCAGCTGGAGGACGGCGCCGCGCCCGTGAAGAAGATGGCGCGTCGCGACCACCTGATCGACATCGAGCACGAGGTGATCGCCAAGTGGGACGCCGTGAAGCTCTTCGAGTCGGACCCGGACCCGAGCAAGCCCAAGTACATGGTCACGTTCCCGTACCCGTACATGAACGGCTACATGCACGTGGGCCACCTGTTTACGCTCATGAAGGTCGAGTTCGCCTCTCGCTACCACCGTCTCAAGGGCGAGAACGTCATCTTCCCCTTCGGTTTCCACTGCACGGGTATGCCCATCCAGGCTGCCGCCAATAAGCTCAAGCGCGAGCTCGCGGAGTACGGCAACCCGCCCAATTTCTCGCGCGACCTTGAGGTAGAAGCCAAGCCCAAGTCCGCCGCGGACTCGCTCAACAAGGCCCACGGGAAGAAGTCCAAGGCTGTTGCCAAGACGGGCGGCGTCGTGCACCAGTACGACATTCTCAAGATCTCGAACATCCCCGAGGACGAGATCCCCAAGTTCCACGACCCGCTCTACTGGCTGCAGTACTTCCCGCCGCATGCTATTGCCGACCTCAAGCGCTTCGGTATGAACATCGACTGGCGTCGCTCCTTCATCACTACGGACGTTAACCCTTTCTACGACGCCTTCGTCACGTGGCAGCTCAACAAGCTTAACGAGCAGAAGCGTGTCGTGCGTGGCAAGCGTCCCAATGTCTACTCTATCCTGGACGGACAGAGCTGTGCCGACCACGACCGCGCTTCTGGTGAGGGTGTGGGTCCTCAGGAGTACACGCTCGTCAAGATACGCGTACAGGAGCCACTACCGGAGAAGCTAGCATCTCTCGCTGGCAAAAAAGTGTACCTGGCCGCCGCCACGCTGCGTCCCGATACGCTCTGTGGCCAGACCTGCTGCTTCGTGCTGCCCGAGGGCGACTACGGCGCGTTCCTCATCAACGACGACAATGATGTGTTCGTGATGAGCCGCCGCGCTGCCCGCAACCTGGCGCACCAGGAATACTCCCGTGTCTGGGGCAAGGAGGAGTGTCTGCTTGAGATGAAGGGCCGGGACCTGCTCGGTCTGCCGCTGTCGTCGCCTGATTCGCCGTACGACACGATCTACACGCTGCCGCTGCTCACCATTTCCATGGGCAAGGGCACGGGTGTGGTGATGTGCGTGCCGTCGGACTCGCCCGATGACTTTGCTGCCTTCCGTGACCTGAAGCAGAAGCCCGCTCTGCGTGAGAAGTACGGCATTGAAGACCACATGGTGCTGCCGTACGACCCTGTGCCTATTATCGAGATCCCGGGCTTCGGTGACATGGCCGCCGAGAAGGTCTGCAACGACCTCAAGATCGTGTCGCAGAACGACAAGGACAAGCTGGCCAAGGCCAAGGAACTCGTGTACCTCAAGGGTTTCTACGAGGGCGTCCTCGTTGTCGGCCCGCACAAGGGTCGGAAGGTGTGTGATGCCAAGCCTATCATGCGCCAGGAGCTGCTGGATGCCGGTAATGCCATCCCGTACTGGGAACCGGAGTCGCTTGTGATGTCGCGCAGTGGCGACGAGTGCGTGGTTGCTCACCTGGACCAATGGTATCTGACCTACGGCGCCGAGGACTGGAAGAAGCGCGTGATGGACCACATCAGCGACCCCAAGAGCTTCGACGCCTACAACCCGGTGGCGCTTGGCGAGTACAAGTCTACGCTCGGATGGCTGAAGGAGTGGGCGCCGTGCCGCCAGTCTGGTCTTGGCACGCGTCTTCCGTGGGACCCGGAGTTCGTGGTGGAGTCGCTTACGGACTCGACCATCTACATGGCTTACTATACTATCGCGCACCACCTGCAGGCCAACCTGGACGGCTCGGAGCTGGGCCCGCACGGCATTAAGCCCGAACAGATGACAAAGGAGGTGTTCGACTACATCTTCCTGAAGGCATCGCCGCCCACGGAGTCCACGATCCCGCTGGCTGTGCTCAAGCAGATCCGCGACGAGTTCGAGTACTGGTACCCCGTTGACGTCCGCGCGTCCGGCAAGGACTTGATCCGCAACCACTTGACCATGTGCCTGTACAACCACGCGGAGATCTGGCGTGATGACCCGTCCAAGTGGCCGCGTGGCTTCTTCACGAACGGCCACGTGCAGGTGGACGGCAAGAAGATGTCCAAGTCTCTGGGTAATTTCCTTACGCTCAAGGACTGCGCCGTCGAGTTCGGTGCCGATGCCACGCGTTTCGCTTGCGCTGACGCCGGTGATGGCATGGACGACGCCAACTACGCTCTGGACACGTGCCGCATGGCCATCCTGCGTCTCACTACCGAGGAGGACTGGATCAAGCGTATCGTGGAGGACAAGGCGTCGCTGCGCACGGGCGAGCTCAACTTCAACGACAAGGTGTTCCTGAACCAGATGAACAACCTCATCAGCACCACGGCTTCGTTCTATGAGCGTCTCCAGTGGCGTGAGGGTCTCCACACGGGCTTCTTCGAGTACCAGATTGCTCGTGACTCGTACCGTGACATCTGCGCGCGTAGCGAGGTGCCGATGCACCACGACGTCATCATGCGCTTCATTGAGTCGCAGCTTGTCATGCTCGCTCCCATCTGCCCGCACTTCTGCGAGTACATGTGGACTGCTATTGGCAAGGAAGGCTTCGTGTCGGTGGCTTCCTGGCCGGTGGCCGAGGAGGTCGACCACGGTCTTCTGCGTGCCGGTGACTTCCTGAACAAGGTGACTCGTAGCTTCCGTGAGGCGCTCGCCAAGAGCGGTAGCAAGAAGAAGGGCAAGAAGGGCGCTGCGCCGGCCGAGCCGGCCAAGAAGCCTACGCACGCCCAGGTGTACCTGACTACGGAATTCCCAGAGTGGCAGCAGAAGGTGCTTGTGTTCATGGACGGTCTGTTCGATGACGCTACCAAGCAATTCCCTGCTGACTTTATGAAGCAGCTGAAGGGCGAGATCACCAAGGACGACTCGCTGAAGAAGCTGACGAAGAACGTGATGCAGTTCGCTGCCTTCGTCAAGGCGGAGGCGGAGCTGCGTGGCCGTGAGGCTCTGGAGCTGAGGTACAATGGCTTTATACCGATGGAACTGCTGAATTGTTTTACTGATGGTATTGTTTCTCCGATGTTATGATGACACAGGATGCCGTACGACCAGAAGAGCGTGCTTGCCTCTAACAAGCTGTACCTCTGCCGGTCGCTGGACCTCCAGGACATTGAGGTACGATGGCTGCAACGATGTAGGCTCGTACACAGTATGTGGTTCTTACGGGTGTTGTGTTGCTTTTGTTCCAGTTCTTCTACGTGGGCGAGGAGATCCCGAACGCAGACGTGAAGAAGATGGAGACGGCGTCGCCGGGCAAGCCCGCCATCTACGTCTACGCCCAGTAAGGTCGTTGCAGTAGTATTGTGCTTCTTTGCATTAGATTAGCGGTGGCTAAGAGAGTATCGTGCTCTCCATCCCGTGCTAGATAAGACAGTAAGTCTGCAAGTCATACATGTACCTTGCATTAAGTGGTGCTTCCCTTGTGCGCCATCGTCCGTCTGAGACAAGATGAACCAAAGACAACGACATACTTGAGACTGGAATTACCATTACTACACGAGCTGCAGACCCCGCTATTCGCTCTTCCATCTCCATCTGATCCTTTCCTTGCTTCCTCTCCTCTGACGCGCTCGATGACTTCCTCTTCGCTGCAGCGACACGAGGTGAACTGGACGGGGATATGTATCTATTCAGACTCGGCGATCTCGATCCGACTGCCACGGCGGATCTGGCCCCAACCGATGAGGCGCCAATGCTTGTCAATTCGACGACTGATGGCGATCTTCTCTCCCTCCTGCGTGCACACGGGGACCGTGAGCAGAATCTTGGCCAGATCCTGCTTCACAGCCAGCACCTTGCCTCCAGTGGCCGTAGAGCCAATGTTCACCATGAGCACCTCAGCCTTCGACAGCTTCTGCACCTTGGAGGCCTTGCTACCTTCCTGAGTCTTGACACCGAGCAGACGCTTGAGCAGGTAAAAGTTGATTTCCAGCTCCGTAAACACGTGCGGCAGACTGCCCTTGAGACCCAGCACCTGACCCACCAGACGATCCGAACGCGTGAGCGTGGGGTCAATGTGCGTTCCTACACCGATCAGACCACCAGGGACGGCGAACTGCAGGTCGTTCTTCTCAGCGTACAGCGACACAATGCGGGAGAAGATGGGCACACACGTCATCTTGCCTTCCTCGTCCTTGCTCACGATACCCGGGCGCACCTCGATCTCGTCGCCCACACGCAGCACACCTTCCAGGATGGAGCCACCAGCGACACCTCCCTTGAGGTTCTCGACGTCCTCGCCGGGCTTGTTGACATCGAACGAACGGATGACAATGAGCTTGGGCTTGGACGTGAAGTCGCGCTTGGGGATGGGGATGTTGCGGCAAATGTACTCGCACACCACGTCCACGTTGTACTTGAGCACGGCCGAGATGGGGATGATCGGGGCGTCGTGGGCCACCGTACCGGCCACGAATTTCTTGATCTGCTCGTGCTGGGCCACAGCGGCGTCCTCCTTGATGAGATCCACCTTGTTCTGCAGGATGATGATGTTCTGAAGTCGCATGATCTCAATAGCAGCCAAGTGCTCGGACGTCTGCGGCTGCGGGCACACCTCGTTACCTGCAACCAGCAGCAGGGCGGCGTCCATGACGGCGGCGCCGTTAAGCATTGTAGCCATGAGAATGTCGTGACCGGGGCAGTCCACGAACGACACGTGACGCTGCAGCACCCACGTCGTCTTCTCATCGTTCTCGTCCACGAAGCGGTCGGGCTTGGAGCTGCCGAACGCGCGGTAGCAGCCGATGCCCGTGCCGTTCTCGGCGCGGTAGATCTTGGCGTTGGCATAGCCGAGCTTGATGGTGATGTTACGCTCCAGTTCGTTCTTGAAACGCACCGTCTGCACGCCCGAGATGGCCTTCACCACCGTCGACTTACCGTGGGCGACGTGGCCAATAGTACCGATGTTAATGGTGGCCTGGTACCAACAAACAACAGTTAGAAACCTCCAACAATTACCGGGTTTTCGGGTTATAAGGGCGTACCTGACGACTGATAACCTCCGGAGTCAGTGGAGTGAGCTCCTCGATCTTGAGCTTGGTCAGATCCTGCACCGCTAGGTGCTTCTGTACGAGTTCCGGCATGGTCGATAGATAAACGGGGTAGAAAGTCTCCTAGTCTGCGTCACGTCAGAACACACATAGCAGCATTTAGCACTCTAGTCTCATTAGCCAGGTGCGCTCTGGCCCTCCGTATGCCTTGCGAGCGTCCCATGGCCTTTCCTACATGCTGTGGGCGTTGTGGAGCCGGCCTCACCTGTCCGAAGATTCTGCCTCTAGCAAAGCCACTGGACGCCAAAGGGGAAGCGGAAGCGAGGTGGCTGTGAGGAAAAATCTGCTGGCGGGCAAGACGTGCGCAGTCATTCCAATACGTTTGGTGTGGTGTACACAACATATTTTCGGGCGTTTTTCAGGATGAAACGTCACTTCAACCACTTTGGCATCAGTAGCCCAGGTTAGGCGGTCATGGCGGGCGGCGCCAGCAACACCAGCAGCGCGCCGGGGCTCATCCATCGGTAAGGAGCTGCATCGAACTAGTGTGCTATTGTGTGTGCTCTTTCTAATGCTAAATACGAAACCTGTAGCCACTTCTTCGGGCTCAAGGGCGGTGTGCACAACAACGTTGCGTTCGCAGAGGAGAGCGTGCTCGTGTATCCGTGCGGCCACAACGTCATCGTCTACAATCTCGAGTCAAAGGAGCAGCAGTTTCTACATGGCGTCGAGACTACGGGACGCGGCATCACGGCGCTCGCCGTGGCGCCCAACAAACGCTACGTGGCCGTGGCGGAGCAGGCGGAGCGCGCGGTGGTGCACATCCACGACCTCAATACGCTGAGACGCCGCAAGACACTGACACTTAGCGACGGACTGGCGGATACTTGTGTCTGGGTGGCCTTCTCCGGTGACAGCAAGTACTGCATCACGCAGGGAGGCGCGCCGGACTGGGTGCTGTCGCTCTGGCTGTGGGAGAAGACCAAGCTGCTTGCGAGCGTCAAAGCCTCGACACCACAAGGCAACGCAGTGCACCAGGCAGATTTCAGTCCAATTGACCCTCTAACGATTTGTGCGAGTGGCAACGGAATGCTCAAGTTCTTTCGGTTCACAGACGGCCAGCTGAGACTTCAGGCCACGCCGCTGAAACGGGAGCCCGCGCATTTCTTACGCCATGCGTGGGTCTCAGACGATCGCGTTGTAGCTGCTGCAGACTCGGGGGAACTATGGTTGTTCGAACAGTTTGAGTTTAGACAGATCTTGACGCCGGCGACGACTGGTGCGACGGGGGATGGCAGCTTTGTGAGCTCCGTGCTGGGCTACTCGAAGGGGTTCGTTTGTGGAGGATCGGGCGGCTGTGTGCGCATTTACGACCGCAGCGATGACGGAGGATCGCGCGAGTACTACAAAAAGGCAAAGACTTTTCGAATCGAGGGTGATACAAGCACTATCAAGGACTTGGCCATCAGTCCGAGCGAAGATCTGCTCGTGTGTTCGCTTGAGAACAACCAGATGTACGCACTTACACTCTCAAGCACCGATATCCTCAAGGAAGATGCCATGAATTTCGAGGTCGTCTCGACAGCCTTCCATGCACCAAGCAGCAACGGGAGCTGCCATATCACTGGACTCGATACGTGCATTCGCAAGCCGCTAGTAGTAACGTGTGCCCTCGATCGATCTGTGCGCGTATGGAATTACCTGGACAAGTCAACCGATATCCTCAAGTTTTTCCGTGAAGACGCTCTGTGTGTGGCTTTCCATCCATCGGGTCTGCACGTCGCTGTTGGCTTTACTGACAAGCTACGAATGCTCAACGTACTCATGGACGACATTCGCTCGTGTCGCGAATTTACAATCAAAGGCTGCCGTGAGGTGCGCTTCTCGAATGGAGGTCAATTCTTCGCTGCAGCAAACAACAACGTCGTCCACGTGTATGCTACATACACAGGCGAGCTGGTGTCTGTGCTACGTGGCCATTCGAATCGCGTGACGGCTATCTCGTGGAAATCTGACGACAGGAAGCTACTCACATGTGGTGCTGATGGTACAGTGCTATTGTGGAGCCTACGTGCAGCATCTAAAGTGGGTGATGGTCACTCGCAGGCACGTTGTTCTTACATTGATGCCGCGCTATCTCCTGAGGGAGATGTAGCATACGTAACAGGCTCCGACAATATGCTCAAGGAGATTGATATGGCAACGGGTTTGGCTCGGAACGAGCTGTGGGTTGGCGGAAGTGGGGCTGCTTTAGGCCCATTAGCTCTCGCAAACTCACAGCAAGTGCTTTTCGTCGGATCAGCCGAGCCTGGTCGTCCAGGTACGGTGAGACTCTACCGTTTGCCTTTTGAAAAAGACCACCCGCTACCAACACCAGCATTATTGAGCGGTGGAGGCCAGACATCTACCTCTCCAGGCTCTATATCGCCCACAGCTCAGACAGGGTCGACGTTAGTTTCTGCTCCTGCAGGCTCAGCGTCCCAGTCATACACCGAGTACCATTGCCACGACCTCCCGGTATCACGACTTCGACTATCGTTCGACAACCAGTTCCTCTTCTCTGCAGGTGAAGATGGATCGTTGTGCATCTTCGAGACGCAAAACGTGATCGGAAAAGGGGGTAGCGGTGGTGCTAGCAGTGGTCCAGGAGGTGGCGCGGTTGGTTCCAGAGAAGCTCGAAGCGATAGTACGATGCTTGGCGGAGGTGGCGGAGCTAATGGCTCGGGTTTACCATTCGCAGAGGAAATTCTGGTAACCAAGTCGGATTTGGAAGAGAAGAATCGTCTCATGAACGAGCTCAAGTCGAAGGTGGACGAGTTAACGCTGCACAATGAGTACCAACTTCGGTTAAAGGATCTCAACTACAAGGAGAAAATCAAGGAAGTATCGGACAAGTTCACAGCTGAGCTAACGCAAGATCGCCAACGCTGTGGCGACCTGCAGAACGATAAGACCGAGATGGAGAATGAGTACCAAAAGAAAATGCGTGAAATGGCCGCTTCTCACCGAAGTGAGGTCCAAGAGCTGAAAACCACATACGAAGCCAAAGTTGAGGCGGAAAAAGCGCGCTACGCAGCTTTGGAACAGGCACGTGGCGAGCAGAACACGCGGTTCGAGGAGGAAAACCACCTACTCGTCGAGAGCCACACGCAGTTCCTAGCAGAAATGACAACCGAATACGATCAAAAGGTGGCTCATGAGCAAGAACTGCAAGCAGTCTGTGCGCAGGCTAAGGAAGAGCTCATTGCAACAAACGAAGCGCTGAAGCGTTCCCTTGAAGAGGATGCAGAACTCGAGGTTGAAGAGCTCAAGAGTAAGTACGAGCTGAAGCTGTCGGACGAGCGCGAGGCAACACTACGGCTCAAAGGTGAAAATGGCATTATGAAGAAGAAGTTTTCCGCATTGCAAAAGGACATTGAAGACCAACGCGAGGAGATCCGATCTCTCGAAGAGAAGGGGAAGGAGCTGACAGAGAATATCCGCGGTCTCGAAAAGGATATCCAAGGCCACAAGAAGGAGATCCGAGAGCGTGAGGAGACCATCCAAGACAAGGAGAAGCGTATCTACGATCTGAAGAAGAAGAACCAGGAGCTGGAGAAGTTCAAGTTCGTGCTAGACTACAAGATCAAGGAGTTGAAGCGCCAGATCGAGCCGCGCGAACAGGAAATCGCCGATATGAAGACGCAAATCGAAGAGATGGATGCCGAGTTGGAGCAATACCACAAGAGCAACGCAGCGCTAGATCTCATGATCGGAGAGCTGCGACTCAAGATGGACGGCATGCAAAAGGAGCTCAACTTGCAAGCTGCACAGGTAGCCCTGGGCAAGGCGTTAGTACGACAGGTGCAGACGGATTTGCTGGGGTGTGCTCAGCTTCTGGATAACAAGAAGGCTCTCAAGGTCGCCGTCATGGCGCTGAACAAAAAGTACGAGGACGGTGTCACACCTGATGCGAAGGAACCAAACTCGCAGGCCGAGTACAACCGCCAGCGTGAATATCTTGAGAAGGAGGTTGAATCCCTCAAGCGGAAAATCATGAAAGGCATGGCCATCAGCGAGAGCGAACTGCATAGGTTGCAACGTGAAAACGCAATACTAACCACGCAGGTGAATGAGCTGCGGCGCGAGTTCCACAACGTGCGCATGCAGACCCAGGAGGTTCGCGAGGCCAAGTACAAGTCCACCGTGTCGATCGCCAATAGTGCAGTGAACAAGAAGCTTTCAGTCAGCAGCGAGGTGATGCGTGAGCGCAAGGAGAAGATGCGCGAGGCAGAGTTCCAGAAGGAGCACATTCTGCAGCTCAAGGCCCGCCTCACTGAGCTGCAGAAGACCCTCGGCGGCGGTCTCAAGTTCGCACTGTCTGGAGCCAGCAACTCTCCCCAGCACAGACAGCAGCAGCAGTACTCTAGAAGACCGTCTCCTCCCGCAGCGCAGCGCCTTCCTCCTGTATAGTACTTACGTATTTCTTTTAAAAATATGTTTTCTTGTATCTACTGTCCTGGTCGTACTGAGCTGGTCGTGCGCTTCGCCCGAGTATACATCGTAGCGCTCTGCCGAATCATCCGCATCTACATGAATATCAACAAGTGAATAACATTCTTTAACACATGGCACAAACCAGCGGACGCACGTATTGCTGGAGGTGCTGCGTGATGTTGATCCGGTCGGGGATGTGAACATATAACACCGTCTTGCCCATGACGAACACCTCGTCCAGCATCAGCGTAGTGCCCTACCAGCGCCAGTATATAGAGAGTTAGCACATACTACCAAAACCCTTGCTCTACTATTGCAGTGGACTCACGTTCGGCTTGGTTTCGCAGGCGTCTAGCAAAGTGAAGTCCATATCCTGCACGACCTCCTGCACCACACCTTCTAGCACCGAGTCGTTCTTCAGGTCGATGCGCACACGCAAACCGACGAAGCTCTTCAGTAGCAGCAGCAACGAGCGCGGCTTGCGTGGCTTCCTCTTGGGCTTGGCCAGCTCCGCCGCCGCCGGTGGTGCAGCCTGCTTCATCCAGGTCAGCAAAATGGCAATTTGTACACAATTTATACACTATTTAGTGTGTAAGCTGTGTCATTTCGGCTTCGTTCTGAGCCAATGATTTCGTACTTAGGAAGAGGCCAGTCCAAAAGCAGAAAAAAATATCGGCAGGTGGACGAAGTGTGACCCAAAGCAGCCGGTGACGATGGGACCTCGCGGCGCCGGACGCCGCCTGAACGACCAGGAGCGCATGGAGATATTGGAGATCATTCAACGCGAGGCCAAGGTGAAGAACGTGGACCTGGCCAAGCGCTATGGCGTGTCGGAGGGCGCTATCCGCAAGCTCAAACAAATGAAGGACACCATCCGCAACCGCTACTACATGGGCAACGAGCACAACCGCGACAAGCGAAAGCGCGGCGGCTTCAAGCGTAACGCTCCTTTCGAGGAGGAGCTGTACCAGTGGATCGTGCGCATGCGCGAGTCACAGCCCTACCAGCTCATGCCGCTCACACAGACAGCCGTGCGCCAGCAAGCCATCATCTTGTCTAAGAACTACGAGAAGATGGCCAACTTCAAAGCCTCGCCCGGATGGTTCGCACGCTTTTGCTCGCGGCACCGACTGGATCCGATCGTCACAAATGCAGCAGGAGGAGGAGATGCTGCCAGCACGCCCATGGGATCAACTCCAGCTGATGCCTCGCTATCGTCGGCGGGAGTACCGCAAGCGGTGACAGTACCACCTGCAGTGTCGATGCCCATGACTACTGGCGCTACGGATGAGACGGCGTTCTTAATGGACTCACTCACGGCTGCACCCTCGCAGACGATGGAGATTATGAATGCTACGGATACGATAGCCACTGACACGGAAGAGTCCAAGACGGACACGCCGTCAATTAATGAACAAGTCCAGCAGGCTGCTCGCGAGCATAATGAGGCCGCGCTGCGAGCTGCTGCGGCCAAGATTGGCGAGGCACAGGCCGCGTCAGAGGACACGACGGCGGAGGCCGACCCGGAAGCGTCGGACACCGAGTCGGTGAAAAAAGAGGTGTCTGACACAGAAGAGGTGAAGAAGGAGGGTGATGCCATTGCGGACGAGATCTTCAGCCTCGGACTATAGTTAATACATTTCAATCAAAACGCATTTGCAGTCCTTCCCTTTTGCTCATTCCAGAACGCCACATTCGAGCAAAGATGGTGGAGATCTTGTGTGCGCTCATTGGCGAGACAGGTGTGACAGGATGCATCTCAGTGGAAGTACCGGTAGACGATAGTAAAACGGCGGGTAACTTAAAGAAGGAGATCAAAGAGGAGAGCGAGCGATGGGGCAGTCACGGTTCCTTGGCCGGAGTTGCAGCTCTTCCTGGCGAAGAAGAACAATGCGTGGCTGGATTGGGCTACCGCAGCAGCTGTGACGCCCCATAGCCTGCAATCTTTCACGCCGATGGATCCCACGCTGTATCTCAATAACGAAAACCACTTTGGAGCGAGTTTTCAACAGCGTGAGGGCCAAGTTCACGTCGTTGGCACGTAGCTTCCAGCGAGCCTTGGGCGGGCCCCATGGCTGGATTCAGGACTTCAATGAAGAGGCTACCAATACTCCAAACCGCACAACAGTATCATAACGGAGAAGGGAGCATCGCTGCAAGTTGGCACTGCTGGCAGGGCTTCGGATTATGGAATGGTCTTTTGTACCGGTATATTTATTTTCTGGATTACCCGAATGATGTTGATAATTTATTTGATTAAAGAATCATTTCCCATAATTGATGAAAAATACCTCTTTATCATTATGTGTCTCTCACAACCAACCGTGGCATCTCCACTTGCTTAAACTCACAACCACCAACAGCTCTCCGAGCCAGCTACGCGTCACAGTTTGCTGGACTCCTCACTCTTCTATTTGAGCAACTCAAGCCACCCGCCCCTTCGCCAGGCAACCATGGCCCTCCCCCCGCGCCCTCGCCAGGCCACCTTCACGCCAGCCCAGGTAACCGGGTTCTACTTCCGACCGTGCCGTGACGCCAACGACGAGATCGTCTCGGAGTACCTCTGCTGTCGTTGCGGCACAGTTCGGAAACAGACCCGCCGAAATGGCTACACGAACCCAACGCAACACGTGCGTCGGGAGCACATGGACTACGAGGTTGTGATGCTGACCGCATCTACAGTCGAGACTGGCTCACTGTTAAACTACGTTCGTCGGTCAGCACTGAACGTGTTCGGCTGGCTCGACTGGATCATCAAAAGCGGTCTCCCGCTCCACTTCTGCGAGAATCCTGCTGCAAGAAGTTAAGCCTATTTTGAACTGGGTTTAACATGGGGTCTATTTTTAGTCAGACTAAATTTTTGTGGTATTTAGATACTCAAATTAGGACCCGATTTATGTCGAAACACTTCAGCGGGCCATGGAAAGCCTCGCTCGGATTGTGGAGCGCTACATCGCTGCCGAAATGCTGGAGCGACTTGGGCTCATTCTCGATGGATGGAGCCACGCCTCGGAGCATTTCGTTGCCGTCTTCGCTTGCTACGAAGGCGTCGTCGTCACGAAGACCCCACTACTCTGCATGGCACCCTGCTGAACGAGCCGGACGAGGACCTCTCGGCGCGCGGGCACTATGAGCTCCTCGCTGGGATGCTGTCCCGTGACTACGGTAAGCAGCTGAGAGGAAGAGGGGAAAACTACAAAAACCAACAACTACACTGAAGCGTGAGTAAGCGCACTGATAAGTGGTGTCCCGGCACCAAAAACACAGGATTCATCACCTACTTTTCTGTTTCGTTGTGTAACCGTGAACTTTATCAACCAGTACTATAAAGTGGAACTAGCCACTAATCGAACGAGCTAAACACTAAATCCATCGTGTAGTCGTATCTGTGCCGCTGGCACCTATAAGTGCATGCGAGTTTATTTGTGCTAAGCGGTGGTGCTCATTTGCCCAGTTAACGTTTGTGAGCGTGCAAATTCTTCCTCCGCCACTGGCACACTCTCAGCAGTATGCTGAGCACAATCCGTCATCTGCTCGTCACTGCCAGAAAGCTGAGCATCATGGCTCATTTCCCAGGATTCAGTGTCAAGAAATAAAAACTCCAGAGTATCTGCGCCCTCTGACGCGAGAAGAGGAAGCTTTTCCTGCTTCGGCGTCGCTTGAAGCAGCTGGACGTGAACAAGCAAAACGCGGAGGACGTGGACGACGTCAAGGCGAGGAAGAGTGTCGCTGAGGAGCCCATCAAGGACGCGCAAGAGGTGGCGGCTTTGAAAGCTACCTAAAGGAGCTGAAAGAGCAGTGCGAAGCTGAGGTAGCTGTACGTAAAGCGGCAGATACTGAGGCTGAGAACTTGAGAGCGCAAGCACAGCAGGACGTTCAAGCGAAGGAGGAAGCGGAGAAGGTGAATGCGTTGCGGACAAGGGACTTCCAGCATCTTTTGGAGAAACACGAAACTGGCAAAGAGAGGGACAAAAAGTGAATTACAGTCCTCGTCAAACAGCTGGAGGGGGAACGTACTGCGAACGCGGATCTATATCGCGCGCTAGGTGAAGACGTCGATGAGATAACCGCGCAGGAGACTGAGCCAGATAATTAAGGACATTGCTTTCTCGTATATGCGTACCTAAGTAGTTCTGAACGAATGCTCTACTTTTAATTTTTACTTCACACTGTCACCTCCCTGCATAAGAGCACAATATTGTTGGCGAGGGACGTCGCTATTGCTACCAGTGATCAAAAGAACTGCAGTATGTAAATCGTTTTTGGTCACCTCGGCCGTGTTTAGTATTTCGAAGTGTAGTTTTTGTACAGTCATGTACATCAGTTTATCACAATGTGGTACATTCACCAATATCTTTGTAGGCTTCCCACCTTTTAATATGCTATCTTCTTGGACTAGATGCCGTTGCTAGCTGCCCATGAGCTGAGATCGCATAATAGCGCTTTATGTTGAACCTTCTCCCCCATTGCTCGTGTGTGCTGCAGGAACACACAAGCCGCGCTAGGCACGAGGCTGCATGTCATCAAGAGGACTGTCAACCAGCCTCAACCTTTTGCACAATAGTTCGTCAATTGACCAATTAAGCTCACGTGACGCGACACCACAGGGAACAGTCGGTAAGCCCTTTATCTCGTCATGCACGAACTTGATGAGGTTCTGCAGGGCAGCATTATTCCATGAGTCCATGACGTTCGTCGAAGTCAGAGCAGCTTCACGGTTCGGCACGTAGGCAACACCATTCTCGAGCTGCAGTCGGGTAGCTTGCTGAGCGAAGAAACGTAGCCGTTCAAGTCACCGTCTCGTTTCTCGTACGGGACCATGATCACCTAGGGGTTCAAGCTCTGGTAACCCTGGAGAATGTTCACAGGTCGAAATAAGTCGAAAAGGCGGGTGACGACTGCGTCATCTTCATGACTCCTAGGTTCCGCGCGCACAGACTCGCACGCTGAATATTGTTCCCCTGACAGGAACATTGCTGCCGTTGTTGACAGGAAGTAGCGCTGCACAAAATGGCCATCTCGGTGTTGTCTAAGACATGAAGGAGTCGAACAGACACGGCGACCGAATTGAAGCCACAGCAGAAAGCTGTCTCCGCGAGGATCTGTTTTTTTTTTCAAGAATGAGATTAATTCCAGAAGCTGATAAAGGATTTGAAGATTCGAAGTACAGTACAGCTAACAAGCATGTAAAGGTACTGTATTGAATCTGTTGATGCGTAAAGACTGCAATTGTGCAGCCGCTACGTTATGTAACTATCATATGTACTGTAGCACTTACGTCGTTGTGTGCTCAGGTTACTTCCTTTGTTTCTTGCTCATTGCGTACGACTCACGAGCACGCTTTGAAAGCACTCGTCGTCTTCCTGATCAACGGAGATATCCGATATGTTCATTTGCCATCTATGAAGCAGCAGTCGTACATTGTTCTTCAGGCTGAATTCCAGCTTCCATAGGGTTAGCCGCCTCTACAACCGTGGATATCGGCTGGTGATCTGTAGAGCGCCTGACTGTCCGATCGTCGACAGGATGAGCATGGAACAGGCCCGGCTCCACCGAAGCCTATTGGGTAGGAACTGGACACTGAGCGGATGCCGCCTTTAAAACTAGTACTGCACCCGGATGGGCAGTAACATTCTCGCCTGGTCGATCTTCAGCACCACTAGAATCTCGTTCTCCAAGGTCTAAACGTATAGCCTCTCTAGAGTCCTGCAATGTTGGCGGCCCATACACTACAGCTCCTTCCACTATTGCTGCGATCTCAGTAATTGATTCCGCATTGTTGCTACGCGCTGTACGATTTCTGGGTCTTTGCGAAGTGGGTGTCACAAATCGTTGCAGCGGAAGTGGCATACCTGGACAGGGCAACTCTGCGAATTGTTTGGTCTTTATAACATGGAAGCAGATACCTGCTTTCCGCCAAAGCAAGCACATGCATGATCTCGACGTCGCATCAACAACCCAGCCTCCGGTAGGCATACCAACCCATATTAACCTAGAGTAGTTGGCAGCTTCGTACGAGCGGCGGACATCAGATAACTGTGTAGACGTGTTATTGGAAGGAGACGGTTCCAGTGCATCTTCAGTAGTAGCTGGTATGCGTGTTGATGGTGAAACTCGAACAAGGACAAGGTCCCGATTCTGTAGACAGTGCACAATGCATACTTCCATTGTCTTCTTTTTTCCGCCTGTTTATATGAAGCCCTCAAACGCTTCGATACTTGAGGCTCGTCAATGAACGGGGTCATGGACGCGACGTAAGCAATCCGAGACAAATCGAGTCGGGTCACCAGCTCAGTAGGAGTTGCTCTTTTGCTGTCGTTAACAAGTTTTAGAGTATAATGATAAGTCTCCAAAGGATTATTTGCTGCAGCGTAACCAGGAGGAGTGCGAAAAGCTTGCCAACAACTAAAACGTGGTCCTTAAATCCAAAACGAAATGATATGGTATATCACCCGGCGAAATCTTGGACAAATCTCCCCTCCACCCCTCCAAGAACTGATCACATAAGCACGTTTTCTCAGATGTTCATCCCCCGCAGCAGAAAAGTGCAAATCGTACAGATTCCTAAAAAATCAACTGTTTGGAAACAACATCCAGCCTTTCATCATGGAGATGCTTAACCACATTTTGCGTAACATAGAACCAAAACATGATGATTTTGGTATGGGGTAGCTCCGATAGACATGCATTGTACTGGGCTTTGTCCGCATCCATCATAACGTAGTCAGGCGAAAACGGCACGCCAAATTCTCGCAACACCACCCGCTTCAGAAAAGCAATGCACCATGCTATGCCCACTTCACGACGCTGTGATGTGCAGAAGTAGACAATAGGTAAAAAAAACAAAAACTCCACTACGATCTGAAATACCAACAACGAAGACAGAATATTTCTGCTTCACAATGCTGTGGGTACTATCCAAATGCATTAATTTAGATAGCTGTGTGTTTTGTTGTACGGCAACGTAGCGCGATATGAGCTCCATGCATGTTAATCCAATTCGAAAAGGCTTAGCCTCCGATCCAGTGCGTAGTGCTGGTTCAACTGATCCATTCACACCTTGCACATCACAAAAGACAAGCAGGTTTCTGGGCCACTGTCCGTACGATCATCACGATCATGAATGCATTGTCGGCTGTCAGGCTTGGTTTTTCTTCTCCATCCCATTGCAAAGTTTTGTACGTGCCTTAACTCTGGTGTCGGACCACGCACTCGGTTCTGCTGAGCCTCCCGACACAGAAACGCGAACAGAAGCTGAGGTACCATTGACGGTGAGTCATCCAGCTTAGCGAGAATGTAGTTTTCATTTCATCAGTAAGTTTAGGATTGATAGGAGAGTCGGAAGCATCATCAGTCATTGCATGTGTTTCTTGAACAAATACAGATTTAAATTCAACTTCCTCACACGCTAGAATCTTGTAGCGACATTCACAAATGTCACCAGACACAGCACAGCGCTAGGAGGCACACTTTGTCACAATGCAGCGCATCTCGTGAAGTTGGCGGCCAGAGCGTCCTCCTCGCGATCCACATGGTTCATAGTGCAGCGTAGTAGATCATTTTTTAACTCGAACAAAGGCTGGTAAACGGTCAAGAAAGTCTTCGTACGTTTCATCATCCCCTGTTTGCCATAGTTCTTTCCACGGCCTGCGCGCACGGTGCCGCACCGTGTCCTGCTCCATAGATCTCCTTGAGAAAGTCCCGTTGTTTTATTATGTATTTTTATAAGAATCCTGGAGTTTCAATCTCGCTTGAGATTATTGAGGGTTGCTGGTTTTGGGTACTGTGTACCAGTTGTCCCCATTAACCGGTTAACCCGAACCGGTCCAATACGATCCCGCGATGATTACGGTACGTTGTTTACGTCACCGATGACTAGACGAGTAGGATGGTTGGACGAGTACAGAGTGTTGGTGATTGGATGCACCAAATGATTGGATGCAGACTAGGTAGTGAAGACAGTGTAAGCTCCGATCAATCAATCACTTTCGAATCTTCCTTCTTCAGCTCAAGTGGTCTTCACTCCGGTCTCCGCACCAAGTGCAGAACTCCCTCCGCTCAGCCCAAGCCTCGCTTCCAAGACCTCAACACCTTTATCAGAGATAGCTGTCAAATACTCATTTTAGTTGCTGCGCCCCTTCAAATAGTTGTGCCCAGTAAGTGCGTGTTTTTTTTTTAAAGTGATGATGTTGAATTTTGTTGTGCAGTGTTCCCATCCTTTAGTGGTGCATCCCAAATCTTTAGTAGACAGGACGGCCCTCTAAGCAGCTAAGTGATTGTACTTTTGTTGTGGGCAATAATTGCGCCGTCAACCGGCTGCTGGCCACGCTCATGGGCGTCCCTCTCGTTGGATGTGCCAGCCATCGGCTGAACAGAGCAGTTCAAGTTGATATGGAACAGTATGAAGACGACCTGGCCTGTGTACAAGCCCTGATGATGCGCCTGCGCACTCTTAAGCAGTCCGCTAAGCTCAGGTATTTGCTGTTAGATGGTGGTATTAGTTTATTAAATATTGTACTAACTTCGTATTTTTTATTTCTATATTGCTATATTTATAGGTTGAAGTCCTCACTCCGTCCTGTAATCTGACAGGACACACGCTGGAGCTCAACGTTCAGCATGGTACACCGCTATTTCAAGCTTCTGGGGCACCTCGACCCAACGGACGACGCCATCGTGGACGTCCTCCCAGCACCACCCTGCAACAAGCGTCTTCTTTCACTGCTGAAGGACCTGAAAAAGGGAGTCGGTGCCCAAGGCACTTCAAGGTGCAAGTGTGACATTGCTGGATGTGCGTGTGTGCTTCGACAGCCTAATTGCCGTGAAGCCACATTACGCTAGGTTTCTTGGCGAGTTTTTTTTTTAATTATTATTTACGGTATTAACGCGCAGCTTTATTAGCTCATTTATTTGTGTGTCACAGGACCTCGTGCTGACATCGTGCACAGACCCGACTTTGAGTCGGGGTGCGTACGTGTCCTCGGAGGGAGCCACCGGTTGACGAGGGCCGAGAAGGCGGCGCTGCAGCGCTTTCGCTGCGTGGAAGAAGAACCACCACGCACTACAGAGGACGCTTCCTCAGCCGACAGCGAAGACGAAGGTTCTTTCGTGGAGAATCTTCAGAAACGGCGCCATTTAGCAGCGGGCGAGCCACGGTACGACCTGCTTAGCTGTATTCCACCCACCTCTAGCCTTGTTGAAAGGTTCTTTAGCGTTGCCCGGACGACGTACGGGCAAGAGCGCCACAGTTTGCAGCCTATCACACTGGAAATGGTGCTATTCTTGCGCCAAAATGGTGAATATTGGGCAGCACAGACTGTCGATGAGGCCACTCGTTAGTAATTAACATGGTTTTGCTTTGCTCTACATTATGCTCTTATTTATTTATTGCTCATTGTAGATGTCATTATGTATGGCTTGGCACTAGCTGCCCATTGCCATTATTTATGCTAAGGCAAGGCTCACGATAAATGTCAATGCCATAATCGGGAGCCCTGCGTGCTGATGTTGGTACTGAAGCAAGCACAAGCACAAACATGATTGTGGCTTATTACTGGATCCGTTGATAACGCGTTCAACACGGGAGGGATTCGCTCAAGAGTTTACTTTGCGGTGCAAGGGAGTTTTGGATTTTATGATCCCGGCCTTCATGTCGGTGATAACGAGAAGGCGCTGTGGTATGATGGGGCTACGTTGCGGATCACCGTTTTGTTCAAAGAAGGTATGCTTTTTGGTTGTTGTATAACTGTGCTGGTTGTTTTCTAGCAAATACTGTACAGTGACGGATACTTTCAAGTTGGAAAACCAGTTACAGAATGAAGTTATCTCTCCATCTTCTCCACTTAATGGCCACACTGTTCGGACAAGCGTACATGTAGCCCCAGATTATCGGGCATTTCGCGAGTTGCAACGCATCTTTCTCCAGGATTATGTCCCAGAGGATACCAGTTCTCCTCAAGTCACGCTGACATCTTTCTCGAGCGACACCTCGATTGTTGACGTGGCGACTGACGAATTTAAGTATCAGCATATCGAGAGTGAAACGTGATTTGAGAAGGGACAGAGCTGCCATTTGATGCCAGCTGAACATTACCGGAGATATCTAACCTATCACAAGTTTGGCAACGACCCGAATAAATCGCCTTGCTCTCTCGTCAACCATGCACGACTGGTACGATGGTCGCATGTTTGCTGTGCCGATTATGGATATTTCTGTGGAATCCAAGCCTGAACGTCCAGAAATAGGGGACAGATACAAGGTATGAATTCTTGGTTCATTGATTGAGTATAGATATATTCTGACAATGTTTGTGCCGGAATAGGTGAACCTGATTGTGCGCGCGCTAAACGCTGCATACTCAAAAGTTATCTCAATGCACTTGAAGGAAGACTTTGTTGCTTCGGAGGATGGCTTGGAGATGCGAACGTTTGTGTATGTTCAGAACACGAACATTTTTTCGGAGTGTATGGAGTGGAAGCGCAAAGATACAGTATCGAGAAGCAGTGGCAATCATTCTATGATATGGTGCCTGCGGTAGACTGACTACTTGAAAGTAGTGCAACTCCGTAGGTTTCGTGAGTTAGGCCAGATAATGCGCGATTCAGGGGGGTAATGGCAATTTAGGCGAAAAGATCTGTCACGAACACGTGCGCGACCTGGGCAGTCGCAACAAACTCAAATTCAAATCTGCGTTGATGTTAGGTACTTCTGAAGTCACTAGTTTGGTAGCTAAATCTTAGACGGCATGTAGATATGCAAGAACTTCAATTTGGTGTTCGTGGACTTGGAAGTCACTGGTATGCGCCAGCTCATGTGACTGCTTCCGATTGCTGTAATCTTGAATCTCCTACTTTCAGGACACTAAATGCACGGATCCCCACTGCCGCATGCACAGTACTTCGATGATTACGGTGCTCCAGCCATCGATGTCAATACCTTGAGGCATTTGACCAGGAATCTTGCCGCTCGGGAGAAGCGAGTAATCTGGCGCAAATGCCACGAGTTCACCGTATGCAGTGGGGCTAGCAGTATCGTCTACATTCAAATGAAATCCGACGTGAAAGCAGTACCGATAGCTGCAATAGCCAACTGCTCTTGCGTGGATAGTTGAAGATGGAGGCTCGACAATCCACCACGGGGCGAGAAGTTTAGCTTTGTAAATGGTTCCATGTTTCCAAAGGAATACGCTCCTCCACTATTATAAGATGTCCTTGTCTTCTCCTATCGTCGTGGATATTTTCTGCCCGAAGTGTGTCCAGCTCGACCATCGCGAATGCGCGACGCAGCCTATTCATAGCTACTCACATCTGCAGTTCCACGGCACCTTATGGTATTGATAGCTGCGGACATCGTGCCACGTTCAAGGTGAAGGTTTGTAGGGAAATCTTCTTTGCTCAACGGATTAGTTACGTCATTGTGAGCCATCCGAGGTCCTTAATAAGGGTTAAGTGTCCTTAACAAAGGCCAAGAGAACGGTACATAGCGCCAACTTAGAAAACCCAACAACGATGCTCCCTTCTCCGTTATGATACTGTTGTGCTGTTTGGAGGATTGGGTAGCCTCTTCATTAATGTCCTGAATCCAGCATGGGACCCTCCCAAGGCTCGCTGGAAGCTACGTGCCAGTGCTTGCCAAAAGCAGCAAATTGGCCCTTTTATGAACCCAGTCTGAAGCGGAACCACTAATTATTATAATTAAATGATTGACTAAATTGTGCGATTTTTTCAAAAGCACTAATACTACTACACGTACTACAAAAGCAGAATACTACTAAATGTACAACAAAATACTACGCAGCTCTTCGCGATCTTGCAAATCTAGAATTCGACACCGGGACAACAACAACAAGATGCTTGCACACGAGGCCGTCAAGACCGCCAACATGTTCAGCTCGCTGACCAAGACCAACAGCATGGGTGGCAGCAGCATGGGTGGCAGCAGCACGGCGAGTGCCAGCAGCGGCACGCCCACGTCCTCGACTGCCAGCTCCAAGAAGAAGACAAAGAGCAAGAAGAAGACGACCAAGACCAAGATAGACAATGCGTCGACCGTGAACATCAGAAGCCCAGTCGAGCGGGAAGAGAATCCGTCGCAACTGCCGCTCGCGCGACGGCTAGAGGTGGCAGCAGCCATTCCGGACACCCACGCGGCGCTCGTGGGGCTACTAGGCTGGAGCAGACTCTACGTGCACACGGAGACCATCCTCACCTTCTTCCAGAGCGACGCGCTGTCTCTGCTGCTGAGCAACCTGCTACGTTCCCGGCCTGCTGCTGCTGTACTGGACAACCTAGATGCTCTGCTGGCCAATTGTCTGTCAGTGGAGAGCAGGTCCGAGACGACGGAAGCAGTGGGGACTGCACCCCATCGGCAGATGGCTGGAGAGGTTGTGGCGGCTGTGAGGGCCATTACAGACCAGTTGCAGGGGGATGTGGAGGATGCAGAGGACGTTAATGCAGAGGCCGAACGTGCTGCAAAAAGCTTGAGTCGGTTGGTGCGTGCACACGCGCTGTCGTTGCACGGAGTAGACTTGGACTCGCCGCTGACGAAGGATGTTCAGGACCTGGAAGCCAAAATCGCACAAGTGATGAATGCGGACGAAGCTGTGCGCGGTCAAACGATCCGAGAATCGTTCCAGCGACGTGATCTGCGTAGCGATGGTTTGTCACTGCATGAAACACGACTGAAGAAGCTCACCAAGCTGGTCGAGGAGCGAGTCCGCAGCTCCGAGCAACAGCATGAAGTGGAGGAGGAAGCAGAAGAGGACAAAGAGAGCCCCGAGGATAATACACAAACAGCGGAAGATGAAACCCTGATGCAGGAGGTAACCAAGTCTCTGCAGGATATGCAGGATCGCAAGGACGCAGAGCTGGCGCCGCTACGCAAGAAGAAGACGGTAGCGAGCGCTGAGGTACAAACACTTCGTCAAAAACAGGAGGAGCTCGAGGCTCAGCTGCGTGCCGTAAAGAGTGAGTTACAGCGCGCAGTTGGAGAGCAGCACCAAACTGATGAGGAAATGCGTGCAGTTGAGGAGCGCTTCATTGCTGACACTGCGCGATTCCGCGCCGAGCACCAGCACGTAACGCGGCGATTCTCCCGAGCGCAACGCCGTCGCGTCATCACTACCGAGGTGAACAGAGTGGAGAATGAAGTGCGTCAGGCGCGACTCGCTCACAGCCAAGTGCACACATTGCGTGCCAAGCAGACGGGTTGTATTTCGCAGCAACTTGAGGCCTCGCTCAACTATTTTGAAAGCGAATTGCCCTGCGTCAAGTTCATGATGTCGCGAGTGGAGGAAAACGAGGCGAAGCTGGCCCCAATGCGTGGCGAGATCGCGTCGTACCGAGCGTTGGGCGTCTCAGCTGTCGCTGAAGAGCTGGAAGAGAAGGCTGCCGAGATCGAAGCACATCTAGAAGAGGACCGCAATTGCCTGTCAGCGCTGCACAAACGTGATGACGAGCTACTGGGCAGTATGCGCCGCATATTGACAGACTCATCCTTACGTGACGCCCTTGCTGGCGTTGAAGAGAGAGTCAAGCACGAATCGCAGCGCATGATCGACTATGTTAGCAAACTGTACGAAGACAGCGACAGCCAACTGGCTAAAGAATCTAGTGACGATACCAAGAGCAATGGGACGAATGACTCCAAGAAGTAGTCGATCAGGCAGTCAATCAGAGGCCTCTTTTATAAAACTAACATTCTTTCTTTTTTTCCATTCAAGTTGCTGGTGCTCCTCAGTGGCAATGGGACAATTTGACAGGACAAAGTGCTCATTTCGAAGTGCCACATTTGCAGTTTTTCGAATGAGAGCAGGCACGCAGAGTGTGATGCGGGCAATCTCTGGCTGAAACGAGCAGGCTTAAATGCGCACGTCTCCAGGTCGCGACGAAGAAGCAGAGAAACATTTCAATCCGGACCAACATTCCGTGCAGCGCGCTCATAGCAGAGCACCAACGAAGCCAAGACAAGAAGGCCCCCGCAATGTCCACAGAACCGCAGTTCGTCTGAGCCAAGAAAGCGGGCCAAGCCCCATTTTGACTTGCCTTCACTCATCGTTCAGTGCTCCGGCCACGCGCAGGAAGACGTCGCGTGGAATCCCGCACATGCAGCCAGGGACGCCGCAGACAAACTGCTGTTTAAGCGTGACGCTACGTCGTGTGCTATCCCCTCGGCTTTGATGCACAAAGTTGTTGTCATCAGCGCATTCTTGCGCTCGAGGCGTCTTCGTAACGGGTGTTGGTGGAACGCTTCGTTGCGACAAGCTCGGCTGCAGTTCCTGCTCTTGTTGAGAGGCTTGCTGGCGCTGTTCAAATCGAGCCTCGTTGAGCTTGACAGAGGCGTTCTCGATCTGTCGCTTGAGCACATGTAGCTCGCGAGCGTACTGTGCACAGTCATCTTGGGCCTGCCGAGCCTTCTTCAACAGACCCACGACCTCTAGCAGCTCGATCTCCAATGCTTTAACCGCACTATCCTGCTTGGCCACACAAGCTCGAGCAAGATCGCGCTGCTTGATAGCGCTAAAACGTCGCTGAGCATACAATTGTCGTCGCTGACTTCGCTGCTCCTGCGCCCCACGAGATTTGGCCAGCAGAGTTAGCAACTCAGCGGCGTCTTGGCTTTTAGCAGCCTTCTGTCGCTCCAAATTCTCGCTGATTGCTCGCTGTTCAGCTCGACGAGCTTGTGCTTGAGCCTGTAAGGCAAGCAATCGACTGCGCCTCGCTTGTGTGGTGTTGAACTCGCAACAGAGCCGAGTCCACACGCTCAACGCTCGAGTGAGGGCATGCCGGCGCCAATACTGGAGCCTTTCGTCCGCTACCATTAAGCCGCGCTGCGGCTGGGACTGCGAACTAGCATCGGAGGACAACTTGAAGGTACACTTATGGAAATCCGTGTGATGGACGCAATGGAGACCGTGGAACCATCCGTCTACAGATATCATCATATCTATTGAGCTCTGGAGGCTACCGAGACCCCGAGGATGACGTCG
This sequence comes from Phytophthora cactorum, assembly GCA_016864655.1. Lineage (NCBI taxonomy): Eukaryota > Oomycota > Peronosporomycetes > Peronosporales > Peronosporaceae > Phytophthora > Phytophthora cactorum. The sequence continues at coordinate 890,679 of NHQK01000003.1, forward strand.
ACTACATGTAGCAGATACCCAACATCCGACGAAGAGTGCACCAAAGGTGTAAAGCCCCACTCCATGACGTGTAGTGGGTGTGCTTCCAACGCCGACGTCGCCTTCATAATGCAGCGTGGGACTGTAGCGCGTGCCATGCTGCACTTGCGATCCGTTGAGCCATTGCCCGCAGTACGTGTGGCTTGTCGCAGTTGTGAGCACGCCGAGACCGTGAGGTCGCCATTCAATCTGCTCTAGTGCACCAAGCGCTTGCACTTGGCCGCGGTAGGTTCCCCCGGCGAAGTCAATTACACGGTACTCGACTGTCTCATTATCTTCGTTGTCTGCCGTAGCCGTCACCGCGTCTTCTTCGACGTTGTCTGGTTCCTCCTGTAGCGTTTGTCGGAGCTGCGCGAGCTCCAGGCGGAGAGCGGCGAGTTCTAGGCTGGAACTAACCGCTGGAACTTTCAGTTCCTCTGCCGAGGGCGTAGGCAGGATTGCGCCCTGATCGCAGTTCGACTTGTCGGGTTGAATTGGCTCCGCATCACCTGCGCTGGAATCTCCGTCCTCGAGCTTCAACTCGCCACTTGTCCGTTCTTCCGCAGATCCCGTGCCTCCAGTTGCAGTTGCAGTTGCCAGCACGCGCAAGGACTGGTCCTCGCCGCTCACATCTGACGTAGATTCACCGTGAGCTTGCAGTGCAGCGGCGTCATTTCCATCTGCCATCTGGCCAGATTGGACTGACTGATGTCCACACGGCCCGTCCAAGCGGCAGTGCAACGGTTTGTTGTTTTTGGTGCCTCCTCGCATGCTTTTGCTGGCGCTGATACCAAGCAGAGCCAATTTGGCCATTTGCGCAACGCCCAACACGTGGTTGAAGCGCGGGCTAGTTCAACCTGCCGTTAAGCATGTTCGCGCGATTGTGAGGTGGGGCCTGCAGGCTTCGTCATATTGCGATTAGCGAGGTACATGTATCCATTGCGGTGGCTACGAATTGTCATCGAGATCTCCCAATGCGTTCCCATGGAGAACCATTGTCATCTAGACGACGAGAAGGTGGCATTTGACGCCTGAAAGGCTACGGCGGGCGGACTTTGGTTGGAGGAGCTTGAATCCAGTCACTTTGCCGGATGTGCTGCACAACTTTTCGTGTTCAAGTGTGCACGTAATTTTCCGGTGCAATTTCGGGTCTGTCTCTGGTGATGAGTAAGGTTTTTGACACACTTTTGCTCAAAAGTGCACACCTAGTCGCTGCTCTGCTTCGCCACGTCACAGGTGCAACGTGATTTGGCCGGAGACCGCCGAACTTGCACTTGTATGTGTGTGGACGAGCTTCGGATATGACCTGGACGCATTCGATCCGCACGAGCGCGCCAGAACTCGGGACCAGCTTTCATTCCTCATTCCGCTCCGTCCGTGACAAGCGCCTGCCCCAGTCCAAGCAGAAGGAAGCCGGCCGCTCAGATGATGCAAGTTTCCCAGTTCCGAGCGCTGCGCCGCGCGCAGTCGACCATGCACAGCCGTCCGCTGCAGACGTCGCTGGCCCGGGCCTTCTCGGCGCAGAGTGACGCGGACGTGGAGGTCTGCGAGAAGGAGCTGCTGAGTGCCCTGGACAAGTTCCAGAAGGACGCCGCCGGCAACGCGGTGCCCTGGTTTCTCGAGAACATGCCGCCGTCGTACTTCCGCTCCATCCAGGAGGAGGACCGCCTGCAGCACCTGAACGCCATCACGGCTCTGGTGGGCGCCGAGCAACCGGAGGTTCTCCTGCGCTCGACCGACCAGAAGGTCTTCTCGCACTTCCGTTCGGGTGCCAACTTCCCCGGACGTCTGGCCAACGTGCTGGACCAGCTCCCTCAGGAGGTGGACGGCGCCACGCTGGCCCGTGTCAAGATCTTCACAGCGCTGGACGACTCGCTCGGCCTCGACATCTTCCGCTTCGGACAGCAGCAGCCTTTCCTGAACAAGACCGAGGAGGAGAAGCTCGCTCGCGCCACCATCCAGCAGTTCTGTGCCGACATCCAGGCCGGCAAGTACGCCGGCAACGACTCGTACCCCGTGGCCGGTGCGCACTTCGAGCCCGAGGCCGTGGACGCCTTCCTCAACAGCAGCAACACCATGTACGTGCAGTTCAGCCACCCGCGTCGTCTCGCCAAACAGATGGAGCTGTTCCACCGCGTCAAGGGCACCGAGGGTGTCGTCGTGGACGTCGAGCACAACTGGGAGAGCCGTAGCGACGAGAACAAGTATGCCACCGCCGCCCCGCAGACCATGCTGACCATGGCTGCGTCCAACGTCCTCCCCAAGAGCTTCATGCAGAAGGCCGCCACCTACCTGGGTCTGTGCAACCTCAACGTGGTGCGCGCCCACCTGGACGTGGTCAACAAAGGCGACGGCCACGTGGCCATGGTCCGTATCCTGGTGCAGCCCAGCGAGCAGGCCCTGAAGGACAACTTCGAGTTCGAGTGGTCCAAGATCTCGGGCAACCTCAAGTACCTCAAGTGGGTGGACGACCGACCGGTGAACCTAACGCTGCAGCACCCGGACCTGGGCATCTCGCGCGCCGAGCTCATCTACGCGTACGGCAACATGATGCACGGTGTCCTGGCCAAGAAGGACCCGTTCGCGTACTCGCTGACGCGCATCATGGAGACGCTGGAGCACGAGCAGCACCTGCCCTTCGCTTCGCGTATCTCGGACTTCTTCCTCACCAAGTTCGACCCGCAGCAGCAGCAGATGACCGACGCCGAGCAGGACGCGATCGTCGATGAGATCAAGGCTGACATCCGCCGTAACGTGGAGCAGGAGGACGCCATCGAGCTGCTCAACACCATGGCCGACGCCGTCCGTGGCACGCTCCGTACCAACAAGTTCGTGCGTGAACGCTACGCGCTGTCGCTTCGCATGGACCCCAAGGTCCTGGGCTACGGCACCGTGGGCAAGGACACGCCGTTCGGTGTGTTCTTCATCTACGGCCGTCGCTTCAAGGGCTTCCACGTGCGTTTCCGTGACATTGCTCGTGGTGGTCTCCGTATGGTGTACCCCAGCTCCACGGACGCCCACGCGCTGGAGAGCGCTCGTCAGTACAACGAGGCGTACAACCTGGCCTTCGCTCAGCAGCTCAAGAACAAGGACATTCCCGAGGGCGGCTCCAAGGCCGTGGTGCTTTGCGACCCGATCGTCGGACCCGTTGGCGACATGGCTCCGCGTGACTTCATCATTCGCAAGAGTGTCAAGGCCTTCTCGGACGCCCTGCTTGACCTGAACACCACGGACGAGGCTGTGAAGGAGAAGATCGTCGACTACTACGGCCAGGACGAGCTCATCTACCTGGGACCCGATGAGAACATCATCCCGGAGGACATTGTCTGGATGACCAACCGTGCTGCGTACCGCGGCTACCCGGTCCCGCGCGCCTTCATCAGCTCCAAGCCCGACGCTGGCTTCAACCACAAGGTGTACGGTGTCACCAGCGAGGGTGTCGCTGTCTTCGCCGACGTGGCTCTGCGCTCGCAGAACATTGACCCCACCAAGCAGCCGTTCACGGTCAAGATCACCGGCGGAACGGACGGCGACGTGGCTGGCAACGTCATCAAGATCCTGCACCGCGAGTACGGCACCAACCTGCGCGTGGTCGGCATCTGTGACGGCACGGGCGTGATCGAGGACCCCCAAGGCCTGGACATGGGCGAGCTGCTGCGTCTTGTGGACGAGTCGCTGCCTCTGTCGAGCTTCGATGGCTCCAAGATCTCGTCGGCTACCGGTGTCAAGCACGACATCAGCACGGCCGAGGGCATCCGCGCCCGTAACACGATGCACAACCGCGTCAAGAGCGACCTGTTCATCCCCGCCGGTGGCCGTCCCAACACCATCAACGAGAACAACTGGAGCGACTACCTTGACGCCGAGGGCAAGCCGTCGTCCGGCCTCATCGTGGAAGGCGCCAACCTGTTCGTGACGCCCGAGGCGCGTCAGCTGCTGTTCGACAACGCCGGCGTCGTCATCGTCAAGGACAGTTCGGCCAACAAGTGCGGTGTCGTGTGCTCGTCGTACGAGATCGTTGCCAGCATGCTGCTCGAGACGGACGAGTTCCTTGCCGTCAAGGACGAGCTGGTCATGGAGGTGGTGGACAAGCTCCGTTCGCTGGCCCGTGTCGAGGCTCAGCTGCTGTTCCGTGAGTACAAGAAGGACCCGTCGTCGGCTCTGCCGCCCGCCAGTGAGCGTATCAGTCGCGCCATCACCCGCGTGCACGACGCCGTCCTGGCTCACTTCGACAATGTGTGCGAGGAGGACCAGCAGATCCTCTTCACGCTCATCGAGGAGCACCTGCCGCCCAAGCTCCGCGAGCTGGCGCTGCACCGTGTGCACCAGAACGTGCCTCTGGCGTACATCCGCTCCATTGTGGCCTCGAGCCTGGCCAGCAAGATCGTGTACCGCGAGGGTCTCCAGTTCACGGAGGCGCTGCCGGAGAGCAACCTGGGCAACATGGCTCTGCAGTACCTCAAGCAGGAGAAGAAGGTGCAGCGTCTTGTGCAGGACGTGCGCGAGTCGCAGCTGCCCAACAAGGACGACATCGCCGACCTCATTGCTCGCGGTGGCGTCCGTGCCGGCATGGACACGCCCAACTAAACTGTGCAATAATTAACCCCATTCTTTAGATGAGCATCATCTTCTTCTTGTGATTCTTTGGAAGTGTCGTCCAACGTCCTCCAAGTGTCGTTACAAACCAGCATTTTTTTAAAAAGACTTTCCTATTTGAAGCGGGACTTACTCTGCTGCACCAGCGCATGGCAGGAGTTAGTTATCCGTTGTCACTTCAGTTCGACAATCGACGCATAAACTGAGGTGAAGATGGACAGCAAACAGCACGAGCAGGATCCAGCATCGGAACTTGGTAAGGAGAGCGAGGAATCGACCCGAGGTGAGTCTCGGAGTCGAGCTTTAGAAAGTAGATCTTCATCTTTTTCTAATGCCTATGCTTTGTTTTGTGCAGATGCATCGGTATCGTGTTGCACTCCATCAACATCAGGGCTCTACATAGAGATTGATAATTATCTTGCTGCAGGTTGCGTTTTTAGAGAACCAAGGAGCTGTCGTGAAGACCAAGTCACCGTCAAACGCAGCGCTACTGAAAGCTGGACTAAAGACGAATCTATCTCCGTCAGAGGCAACAGCACAGTTGCGTGTTCTATGCCGAAAGTTCGCCGCACTCACGGAAAAAGTGAAGGTATGTTCCCTACCGTATCGGTTTTTTTTTCCAGTTGATTTCATGATTGATTCGTTGCTGTATATTCATCAGGAGGAAACGAAAGTTCGTGAAGCTGCGGAACGAGAAGTTCGTCGACTTAAAGCGCTGCTCGACAAAGAGGCGTCACCCGTAGTTGCATCCTGTCGAGCCGAGACTCAAGCCTACGTTCGTGAGCTCAAAGAGACCCAGGGTAAGCTAAAACGTGAGCTACGACTCGAAAAAGAGAAGAACGAACGAGTTGTGGCGAAGGCGTTAGAGCTGGAACGCGAGAAGAGTGCACTGCTAACAGCGCAGTCTCAGCAAACCCAAACGAATCCCTTACGCGCCTCAATTTCTCAACAAGATAGCAGTTTGAAGCATCAGTCAGCATGGGATAAAGAGCAGGTGAACAAGATTCAAGTAACACTCAAGCTCACGATTGAGGAGCTTGAAGAGGAGCTATCACGAAAAGAGGAGGAGATTCAAACATTTCGGGAGCGATCTCAGCGTGACAGAGCTCGTATCAAAGCGCTCGAGGATGAAATCCGTGCAAAGGATGACGCACAGCGTGCTGCTCAGGAAGCTCGACGGCAGCTTGAAGCAGATTTACAGCAAGCTCAGACCGAAATCACGAACGAACTAGAAAACATGCAGCGTATCCACGACCAAGCACGCGAAGACCGAGCGATGCGTGAGACTCTTGAGCAGCAATTAGTCACACTGGGCGAAGTGAACGCTGCTCTGGAGCAGCGGAGTCATGCACTTGTCCGTCGACTGGAACTCTCATCAACTGTGACACAGGAGTGCCAAGACCTGAAGATGCAGCTCCGTGATGCCGAAGTGGACAATGAGACTCTGGTGCAAACGGTATGTCAATGCGTAGTAGGTCTTCACTCCACTCGAGTGGCTACTTACGTGCTTGTTTTTTATGCTTAAAGATCCGACATCTGAAGGACGAGCAATTCACCCGCGAAAAGGACTGGAAAGTGCGACTAGAAAGCGTTCATGAAGAAAAAGCACAAGTGGAGCAGCAAGTACTCGAGCTTCAAGAAGACCTGGCGTCTCTGCAGGCCCAGAACTCACTCTTTTCCGAATGGATGCTTGTTCGCAATGAAAACGCGATAGCTGCACAGCGAGACGCAGCTCCAGACCAAGAGTACCCACAACACCCACAACAAACGAAACACCGATCCGCTTTACCCACGAGTAAACGCAAAAGTGCTTGGCATTTGGAGCATGAATACGATGGCGACTGTAGCAGCAATGGCAACTACGCTTTCCGTCGTGTCGAGCACGACGTGTCGCCCCACAGTCGCTCCAATATGCGCGGACGTCGACCTGCTTCTCCACCCAAAAGCGTTCTCGGTGAACACGATGACGAACCTCACTATAGGATTCCCATGACAAACTCGAGGTCTCGTCCGGGCTCACCGGAATCGCCATCAGCGGCCAGGCAAACATCATCGCGACAGTGGCGGTCGAGGACCCCTTCAAGTCCCCGTGGGGTACAAATAGCGCGTCATCGGAACGTGGAGCGAGTCAATCCGCTGCCACGCTCACCCCGTGATAGAATGCAACGAAAACCATCGACGACGTCATTGTCGTCCGCGTGTTCGTCAGCTACCAGTGCAGCAGCATCGTCGTCCTCCTCCGACCACGAACGACTACGGAAACTCATGAGCCGCAACCGCGAATTGCAGCAACGACTGCAGCAGGAAACCATGGCCACGCAAAATCTAGAGCGGGAGATCACCAACATGACGTCGTAGGCCAGCTCAGCGATAATTACCGTTGCTCCTAGACATACGTACCTGCCACTTCAACCTTGACATACCGGTATCTAAAACGATATGATCATCACACAGCCGTCATTTCCCACTTAGGTGCGATTTTAACTGATACCTTGTCAAGGCCTCAATTTGCATAGTCGAGTTTGCCACGTAGGAGACGATGTGCTGGCGCAAGGTTGGAGTGCTGGCGCTACTGGCAATGGCAATGGCGTTCGTGCACGGTGAGAAGAGCGCTTTCCTTCCCCTTGTAGCTACCTGCAATATCCTAACCCCCTTTGCGTCATTAATTAGCCCAAGAAGCGGACGAGTTCGACGTCGTGGAGGTAAATAATCAAAAGCCAATACCCAACAGGGTCTTCTATTGAGGCCACTACGCTGACGTACTGCTGTGTTGTTATAGACCCAGGAGACGACGGCCCCGACGCCCTCGCACACAATGCCCGCGCGGGACTTTGCCACATTGGCCAAGCAGTTCATCCCCTTCCAGAACCGTACGTCCTTGAAACAATTTACTACTAAGGGGGGGTCTGCAGGTGTTTACTGATAAACACACCTTTTGTCAATCGGACAGCGGACTACTTCGTCGTTGAGGCGTCCAGCTGGGGCTTCGGCATCCTCTTCGTGCTGCTCTTCTTCATCGGCAAGGCCCAGAACCGCAAGATTGCGGACAAGTGGTACGGAGATAGTTGGTATTGATCCGGAAGGGAGGGATGTTGCTAATTGAGGGTGGTATGACAGGCTGGATGAAGCGGAGCCCGTGTTGCGCACCCAGTTCTCGTATACAGGCTCGTCGGTGGAGAACGGCATGGGCCTCATTGAGGAGAGCCGCAGTAACTTCAAGTACTTCTGCACGGGCCGCCGCTTCTTGACGCGCTTTGTCGCGGACCTGGAGGTAAATGCTGTTTGTATGATATTAGCTGTAATAATGGAGTGCTGAACTGGTCTTGCTTCGTGTGTTTGCAGCTGAAATCTCGCCACGACCTCATGTCGCGAATTTACCGCATCATCGTGCCGACGTCGGACTATTTGGTAAGCATAACGTCGTTGAGAAACATACTGCGATATGAACGTTTCGATACTAACCCTCGATCCAATATGGCTGCGTTTACTGTAGACGATCGACGTTGGTCTTCACGGGGTGGATGTGGACCCGTTTATTCTCGGTATCAGCAAGAAGCTGGGCTTCACCGCTCTGTCCAAGATTTTCCCCGAGCTGGTGCGTTTTGATACTTCGCGTCTGGATTATAGTATCCATTTCTAACCCCTTTTCTCTAATGTTATGCGTGATACATGTAGATTGAAACGGCGAAGCAAGTCCCAGTTAAGGAGGTGCCCGAGTCGATGTGGGTTGCTACGGACAGCACCGAGATCCCCAAGGCAGCGCTGACGCACTCCATTCAGGCGGTAAATCACTTTTCTATCTCAAAACCCTGTTTTTATCACAGTGCTGACCGATTGGATGTGTGTTTGCTGCAGTCGCTCAATGAGCTGGAAGACTTTCTCGAGTACATCGTGATCACTGACATGAACAAGCAGCTGATTATGTGAGTATTTGTGCTTGAATCGGTGACAAACTAGCTGGTTTGTGCGAACTCAAGGACTGACAGCTCACTTGTTGACTGTTGTCAGTGGCATGCCGAAGACGCAGCAGCACGTTCTGCGGGTCCGCTTCAAACTCCAGGCTGGCTCGGAGAAGCTGGATGTCCCGAAGGCGCTCCAGCTCGTGTTTGCTCTGGTTGACGGTGCAGGAGCCACCATCAAGCTGTCGCCAAACGTACGTCTTGTGCTAATTACTCTGTGATACATGATATGCCATTAACACTTCTGTTTTGTCTTGTCGGGTACAGGCTAAGCACAGCGCAATCAAGAGACGCTTGAAGATCAAGCAGGCTGCCGATGCTCTAGAGTCTGCCAAGGAAGATGTAAGTATTGCTGAGCTTAGTTTGAAACACCAATGCGATTAACCTCTAATGTTTCTATTATGTTTTTTTTTTACAGAATATCTCCCGCCGCCATGCAGAGTTGAACGAGAAGAAGCAGAAGGAATACGAGTCGCTGTCGTACGAGGAGCAGCAGAAGGTCGACGCAAAGAATGAGAAGAGGGCTACTCGCAAGCGCTTCAACCGCAAGGCACGAATTTGACTTGGCAATGCCCATGGTTGGCAAACTGTACTGACGACGTCTGTTGCTTTTGCTCTGTGTGTGATTAGAAATAAGCGCTTGCTTCTTGGATGGAGCTGCTCGGTTGTACGTGTCATGTCAAGTACACTCGGTACTCTTCACTTTTGTGGCTCTGTTCACACTTTTAGCGAGTGCGTAGGCTAGCAGACTGTCAATAGACACCAATTTCCTATGTGGTAGATGTATTGCTTGCCATTGGCAGCATCAAACGCCCGGCGCCTTGTGACTTGCGAATCATCCTGATCCCATTTTTGCAGAGTCGCACGTAGCAGCACAGCTTTCGACTTCATTTTCAGAAATACCGCATTCGTAGACAATTTTGTGTTAGCTTTCAACTAAAGAATCTCTACAAACGCGGTATTTCTGAATTTGTGTGGATAGCTCCAAAAGAATTATGATCACTCCTCAAGAAGCTTCCGCGCTGCACAGTCTCCGCTAGCTTCTGTCCCTGCTCGTTTGCTCGCGCCGTCACCTCCAGCCTCCCACGCAGGCCAGGGCACGCTAGCGGTCGTTTGTCTCTCGTTGTCGTGTCCCTCTCTTCTTATCTGTAGGTCTAACTTCATGTAAAATAGCAGAACAGCTTCAACCAGGAGAGAAAAGTCGCTCCTGACGGCTTTTCTCTACTGTTTCTGTCTCTTTTTGCTATATTCTCTCTATCGGAACCCCCCTCAAGCGTCTGCAGCTGCCAGTTGGAGCCATTGCGACGTCTTCCCAGCGCTCTAGAGCCACCAACTCACCAATAACCCCGCTCAAACATGGAGCTCAGCTACCCGCTTGTGCGCGTGCCCTTCGAGGGCGCCAGCAAGAGCTTCCGTCTGTACCACAAGCAGCTGACACGCGAACTGGCGCAGGCTGCAGCGCAGATCGAGGCGCTGGACGACGGCGACGGGCAGCAGCCAGGCCACCGCATGGACGTCGAGGTGGCCATCAAGAAGCTCGCGGAGCTGGCGGAGAAGCTCCGGGACTTGAAGAAAAGCGCCAAGAACAATGTCTTCGAGCAGCAGAATGATCTACAGAGCTGTGCCACGCGCACACGGTACCTGGAGACCCTGGAAGAGGCAAAGGTCGGGGGTGACCCCTCGTTATCGGGCCTCCAGACTGGATCGATCAACGACAGACTCATCGCTGACTTCTTACTGGGTCAAGGATACCTCGAGAGTGCCAAGGTCATCGAAGACACTAAAGGTGGGGTGTTTAACAGGATATTTAGCTGCCTTTTTAAGCTGAAAACTTACTTTTTATTTTGTGTATTGTTTAGATGTCGGCCACTTGGTGGATCACGAGCTTCATGCGGAATGCCAAGCGGTGCTGAAGGATCTGCAAGCTCACCACACAGATAAGGCCATCACGTGGTGCTCGCAGAATGGCTCGCGGTTGCGACGACTGCAGTCGCAGCTGGAGTTTCACCTGCGACTGCAGAATTTCATCGAGTTTGTGCGCGCTCATAAGCCCTTAGAGGCTGTCCAGCATGCGCGCACATATCTGACCCCGCTCGCGATGCAGCCAGACAAGCAGAGTCTTCGTGATGCTGCTATTGGTGAAGTGCAGATCGCCATGGCCACGCTGGCGTTCGAGTCGCCCGAAAAGTGCGGCATCGAGGCGTACGAGAAGATCTTTGCACTGGACAGATGGATGATACTGGAGAAGATGTTCCGTAAAACATTCAATGACGTGTATGGAATGCATGACCCGCCGTCGCTGTGTATTGCGCTGCACGCCGGACTGTCTACGCTGAACTCGCGGGCGTGTCATCTCGCACGAGATGCCAATTTGAAGGCGAGACTTGCACACAGTGGAGCACGAGGCAAGCGACAACGTCGAGAAGGGGAAGAAGACGGTGACGTTGACAATGGAGACAGCGGGAGTGAAAGCGAGGAGTGGCTCAAGTCGATCACAGCATCGGAGAAGAATGACGATGCAGCCAACTCAGCCAATAGCAAGAAGCGCAAGTACACACGAGCTGAGTTCCCAGTGCCGATCTGTCCAGCATGCAGTGAGGTGGGCAGCCAACTATGCTTGGGGCTCCCGTTTGCCTACCATCCACACTCGAGACTGATGTGCCGCGTAACTCAAAGTGTCATGGACGAGCACAACCCACCCGTCGTGCTTCCTAACGGCCGAGTATACAGCAAGCGGGGCATTGAGCTCCTCACGCAGCGCAGCTCCGACGGCATGATCACATGCGTCGACACTCACGATGTATACTCACCTACCGACGTCAAGCCCGTCTACATTCTCTAACACCCAGAAACTATCGGAAGTACATATTTGTGTCACTTAGTAAAAACCCATCACACAAAAACCCATCACATTGATCGCTCGCTAAGTACAAAATGCCATCAAATGCGCTTTCCCCTGTAAAACATCTACGCCGAAGAAGACTCGACTGTGGCCAACACACGGGGTGCAAATGCACCTGAGTGCTGCAAGTTTTCTGTTACAGTTTGCATAAAGTCCTGCTCGTATCAACCCATCGTTAGTATTTTTGCGTGTGGTAAATAAATTCCATAACGTCACAAGACTTGCCTGAGCCACTTTCTCGTTGGACTTCTTCACTCCTTCGGCAAGTAACACGAGGTACATGGCCTCGTCCACCCTTGAGATGTGATACGTTGTCTTCTGCCGCCGTTCTGAGTGCAAAAAGCTACAGACCACATAAGATGATAAGTACACATTCGAATCATGCTCCAATAGAGGACTTACACAGGGCGAACCGAGTCCAGCGAGGATCGATTGTCCATGATGAGACTGACAATGTTCGGCCAGTGATCCAGTGGGGGTGACGAGCCTTCCGGATAGCAGAATACTGCCGGCCAACTACGAAGACCCCACAGTTCAGAGAAGTCGTTCTGCTCTTCATTCTCCTCACGATCGACTCGCATAAACAACGCGTGATTCGTTTGTTGATCAATAGACCGACGATGTCCATTTGCCGGCGACGCTCCTCCCCCTCTGGAAGATGCAGGCGAATGTGTTCGACTGCTGACTCCAGAGGTGTTGGCAGAACCAGCTGAAGCAATAGCCTTTTGCTTCGCTTCTTGCTCTTCCTGTTCATCCTGCTTTTCTTGGTCTGTACGGGTATACAGCGCATTGCTCGAGCTTGGACAGCGATAACCGTTCTCATAGTAATGCGCGCCCTTGTTCTCAAGCGCTTGCGTCTCAAGAATAAGCATAACGCGAATTATGCTCCCGTCTCCTCGTTGAGCTGCAGCACATTAGACATCCAAACCTCACGTTAGTCGAACGTGACACCTCAATAATCAAGAGTTATCAATTGGCACTTACAACCTCGAGATAGCAGCACGTCCATCAACCCGAGATACGAAATCCCGAGTGGTGTTTTGATAAAGCGAGACAGCTCCAGTGTCAGGTAGTCCGTCTTCTTCTCGAATGGTTCGAGCCAACAATGGAAGTAGAGCGAGAACTTGGCCACAAGAGAACGATAAAACCGCTTCGACCACTGGAACACAGGTAGAGCGAACCCATCGTCTCGTTCCTGTCTCTTCATGGAGGATGCCATCATTTCAGCCGCCACTGGGTTGGTGCTGCCACCAACAATACCTCCACCATTTGAAACACTCTGCGTTCCAAGAGATGTAGCGGCACCACCGCCACTTCCTCCCGTACCATTTCCTCCACCCAAGATGGCTTGCTCCAGAGTGATAGTTGGCGTAGATGAGTTCGCACCTCCCGCGCTGAGGTACGGGTCGCCTGGCTTCTGAACGAGTCCACGTCGAATAGGCAATGCAGACGCCACCCCACCCCGTCGCGGCAGACTACTGTGTGATAATAGACGTCTGAAGGTGCTGTGAGTCTCGGACGAAGCTGGACTAGCACTGCTGTTTAGCGATACGCCGGACTGATGCCTCTCGAGTAATGCCATTTCGTCGGCAATATCATAGGAAGTATCACCCATATTAGCATATCGTCCGCCACGATAGGATACCAGTGACTCGGCTAGCGAGGAAGGAACACCTGGAACTCCACTACTGGCATGATGTGACTCCCCGCTTAGACTCGAGTTTAGCATGTGGCCACGGGCAAGTGATGAAGAAGACTGGAAACTCGTGTTCGAGTACATCGAGTCCGATGTGATGCCATAGTGTTCATTGGATTCATCGAGAAGCAGTCCTTCTTCTTCACCACCAGCACCAAAATCGATACCGTTGCCTTCGAATAGCGGGTAGTCTGAAACCCCATCGATATGGTCACTCCAGGAGCGCAGTTGAACCTTAAGTCGGTGCAGTGCCACGATTGAGCGCGTGAAGTCATACTCTGCCACTCGAGCTTCACACTGGATAGCTGCGTGCACTGTACTCAGCTCCTCAATGGCCGACTGTTTCATCGTCTCCAACAGTGGATGGTCGAACGTGTCAAAGCGGAGCAGCAAATTTTCCAGTCGTTTCAGCATCTAAATTTTTATCAAAAAATAATATTATGAGCTCAAAAAACCAAAAGAAAAATCACAAAATTGCTCCACAAGAATTAATCTTACACTGTGGTAGTCACGAGGCACAGAGGAAAGTGCCAGTCCACGATAGATCTGTATCATCGGAACTCGAAGCTGCCGAAAAATCCCCAAAAGTTAGTTGCATTTTTTGTAAACCAATAATGGTTAACGCACTCACCGAGAAAAACTCCGCTCCTTGCTCCAGCAACTCAACGTAGTAACTCATATCGCCGCACATTGCAATCTCCATCATAAGCATGGAATCGTTTTCACACTCTTTCTCTCCGTCTCGACTTCCACTCGCATTGCCATTCCGTGTACTACTCGGTGTCGGAGTGTGCACGGAAAAGTGTCGACTCTGTCTCGCCACAATGGGCTTCAGCTCGTCTGCTAAGTGGTTCATGAGCACGACCAGCTTGCCATACATTTGATCGATCGTGTCCGTCTGCACCAGCTCCGCCTCCACATATTTCATCAAGTGATACCTTACAGCAACACAAGTCAGCCTCAAGCATTCACACAGTACTCTTTGAGCAACTTAACCGACGCACGTGCTCTCACACGACGCTCCGAGCTTCAGCATGACTTTGACGGCGCCCCAGCTCTTCCACCGGGTCTCCTCTTCGTCCTCCACGATCAACAGCGCCTACAGCACACGTGAGTCCCTTGTACAGGCCACAAATCCAAGAGTCAAGAGCCCAAACGGACCTTTTGATACTGGAATTTCTCCAGTAGGTCGAAGAACGTAGGCAAATACTGCGTGAAGAGGCGACCGACGGCGTCGTCCATGCTCGTGGAGCACGGCGACGAACCCGCCGAATGCGGCGACCCTGGAAGCGGATACAGCGGCGACAGGCTCGAGAAATTGGGTGTCAGCGCTACGGGACTCGAACCTACAGACATGTAGCGGCGCAGGGGCTGCTGCTTCCCCGCGCGGAACGGCTGGTCGCTCCGCACACCCTTCGCGCTTCGCATGACTCGCTCAAGACTATTTGAACTGAAATTACCAATTAATGAGGCACTAGAGCAACTTAAGCAAACCTTCTATGTTGAACATATCTGATTTGGAGCAACTTAAACACTATTTTACTTTTCATGTTTCCATTCCACCATTTGCCGTCGAACGGTCGCATCATGGCGTTCGCTGTGGGGGACGTGGTGCGCTTTGACCGCGGGCAATACAGTCACGTGGCGCTGTATGTGGGTGGCGGACGAGTGGTTCATCTATGGGGAGAGAGCGACTTCCAGGTGCGTGTGGATTCTATCCGCTTCGTGCAAGGGGCCGCCGGTTCCGGTTCCAAGCCGCCTGAGAAGTTTTCGGACGAGCTGGACGAAAAAATGTTCGCAGATCACAATTTACTCCCGTTTAACAGCGACGAGGTAGTGCGGCGGGCCATGTCGAGACTCGGAGAGACCCAATACAACTGCTTGGCGCACAACTGCGAACATTTCGTGACGTGGGCGCGTTACGGATTCGGAGCGTCGCCTCAGGTAACGTCCAATGCGAACCAGGTGCTGGCAGGGGCCATGGTGGGAGCTGTGGTCGGTGGCATGGCTGGCTTTGTGGTGGGCGGTCTCATCTCGTTGTTCGCCAAGGCGGACGCGCTTACGACGTCGGCAGGCACAGGTGCATCCATGGGGGCATCGGCGACAACCTCGTTGGGTGATGACGAGGAGGAAGAACAGATGGATGAACAGGTGCGTCGGGCTACTCGTGAGATGCTGTGGAACGGTTTACCGGCAGCGTGTGCTCCGGCAGCAATCGATGCGATGACTCAGATGGAAAACTGGGTCGAGACACGTCGTCGTTCTGCAGCGAAGGATTCCGAAAGGAAATACTCGGATGAACGGCACAATACGCTGGCGAACCGCCTGGCCGAAGAGGAACTGCAGTGTAGTATTTGTTACTCGGACTTGCTACGTGTGCGTGCGGTGGCGTTCCCGTGCGATCACTTCACGTGCGCGGTGTGCTACGCAGCGTTTCAGGGCGATAAGTGCTGTCCGTACTGCCGTCTACCGATTGCGGACGTGAAGAAGATCCACAAGTCCACGAAGCTTCGTGCGAAACATCTTCTGCATTGGGACGACGAGTGATTGCTGCGAGGCTTGCTACTCGGAGCGTTTATATTAATGCTTGAACTTCTATTACTTTTTTTTCCTCGTAAGATAACACATTTTCTAAAAGCTGGCTCATTAGAAAAATATCTAGAAAAGGTGCTAATCGTTGCCTGCCTGAAGTATTCCGATCAAAAGCGGGAATTCATTTATTTTTTTGAATGGTGAAATATTCCGATCGAGTTGAATTGATTCTCCCATTTCAGGTTCTGCCGCCTCGAAGAAAGATGGTGCTGATAACGTTAAAGTGTTTCTTCATCGGTAATGGGGTCGCTGTCTCACTTACCATTGACAACGGTCAATCGGTGGCCCACTTGATGGACGACATGAGGGTGAAGAGGGTAAACTTCTCGAAGGACGTAGACGGGAGCAAGCTGCAGCTCTTCCTGGCTAAGAAGGAAGGCGCATGGCTAACTCGGGCTGGTGCGGAAGCTGTGACGGTCGATGAGCTTGGGCACCCGCGAGGTTTTGAGAAGATGGTACCCTCGCTGTTGCTCCAGGGCGACAAATATTTTGGGGAGAAATTTCAACTGAGTGGGGGCCAGGTTCACGTGCTGGCAGTGGTTCCTGAAGTGCCAGCATCAAAAAGACGGAGATTCGATGCTATTACCAGTCCTCGGTCGGAAGAGTTGGTCGCACTTGCCGCATTTGGACAGCAACTGAATCGTGAGACTGCCCTGCCCGTGGGAGAGCTATTGGTTCTTCCCAAAACAGTGTTTGGTACCAGTTTCTGGAACGGTTTGTACATCCGACAGGAATACTGGGACCTATACAACATGATTGAGCAAAAGTTGGCAGATGGAACTGGCAGAATTCGCAGAATTCTTGTGATCGGTAGTCCTGGAATTGGGAAGTCAGTATTTGGAGTGTTCTTGCTACTTGTGTTCCTGATCGAGAGAAGGAATGTTGCCTACCACGCTTGTGGTGACGTGTTGACCTAATACTTCAATTGGAACAGCGAGAGAGGCTACGAGGTATCCGAGACGCCGCTTGACTACAGAAAATACGAGGGTTTATTTGATAATGATGCATCAGGCGGAGCACTGAACTATCGTCGCTTTCTTCATGCCTACGTGCTCGCTAGTCCACGCACTAGGAATTACCACCACTTTGTCAAGGACAGCTGCTATACAGTGTACATGAATCCATGGACCAAAGCCGAGTGCCAGAGCTTTGCCGACATAATTCACTTGGAGGACCAAGACGAGTGGGTACGGAGATTCAATTTCGTTGGGGGCAAGCCAAGATTGCTGTTTTCATCGTGTGTTCAGTTTGGCCAGTTGTTAGGATTGGTGAAGGCTTTACTTCACGCACTATCGACGAATTGAAGGTTATGGTTCGTCTTTTCGAGCAGCAAGTATTCGATAAACGGATTGGACACATTTTATTCCTTTTCTATCGGAAGGAGGACGCTCCCAGCGGCGTTCTCGTCTTTGGCCGTGGAGGCTCTCGTCGACGCTCGCTTGAACATTCACTCAGTCGATGAAATCCGTTCCTTGTTGCATTCTCCAGCAAAATATTTTTTAGCAGGATATTTGCAGTCGGTGCAAAGGGATTTTCAGTCGTGGTGTGGAAAAGAAACCGAGAGAATTTTGCTGCAAGGTCTTGCCACCAGTACTTTTTGTATGAGGCCGCTCGAACAGAACAGTGTCAAAAGCGTTGCGCAACTGGGTCCATTCAATGCAGCATTCAAGATGATTGAAGCGTCATCCGAGATCAAGAATGAATTGGTGCTGTATATCCCCCTCTCGAAGACCTTTCCGGCAGTTGATGGTGTGTTTGTTGTACCAAGTGAAAGTCTTGTCATCTACGCCCAGTTCACAGTGGGTAGAGCTCGTGCCATCGAGTACCAACGCATGAAAAATGTCTGTCAAGATTTGACGACTCGCGAAGAGTTTTCAGGTTACACTCACATTCTTCTCTTCCTCGTCTCGGAAAACATTTACGACCGTTTTACTGTTCAAGCTTACAGAACCGAGGACGGGAAGAACCGCTCAGAGCAAGTTGATATCGGTGTATCACATTATGTTGGAAAGATCACTCGGCAACAGATCAAGAGCTTGAAGTAAGTTGAAGTTGCCAGTCCGAGGTTGCTGGTGATACAGAGGGTGGGCTACGAGCTTTACAGAGAAGATAGGTAATCTTTTCAAGTCGAATCCTGGTCTCTGCCAGAAAGTCGAGACTCTGCAGAAGAATCCCACCATGGTCAAGAACTTGGAGAAGACCACATTTACTCAGAAGGGCTCCAGCAAGGTCCGCGCGTGGTTTATGAATATGTTCAACAACAGCTCGAAGAGGGACAAGTTCTTCATTCTCGCGACCCTCATCATGTTCCTTAACATGAAAATACACGATTTTATCCCTACTAAGTACTTCTGTAGTAAATCCTCGAAGTGCAATATTAGTGCTAGTATACATGCATACTACATTTCCCTAGTACGTCAAAAGCGTCGTCTCTAAAAACTCGTAAAACGCACTGTCTGGGTCTGCTGCAAGGTCTTCCGCCGGTCCAAACTCAACTGCCTGGCCCTCCTGCATGACCAGAATCTTGTCGAACTCGAGCACGTCGTCTAGCCGATGCGTGATGAGAAAGAGAGTCGAGTCTCGGAAGGCCGTATCCAGCACGTTTAGCAGCGTGGATTGATTCGTCTGGTCGACAGCAGAGAAAGACTCATCCAGTATCACGATACGTGACGGTCGCAGCACAGCTCGCGCGAGGCAGAGCATCTGCCGTTCGCCCAAACTCCAATTCTCGCCGTTGTCCGACAGCTCGGCTTCGAGGTTGGCCATGCTGCCCTTTAGTCCACATCTACGCAACGCGTCCAGCAACATTACGTCCCCAAACTCATTAAACGGATCGAGATAGTTGCGGACCGAACACCTGTAGAATAGTGGCGACTGCGGGATAATACACACGTTGGTGCGCAACGCATTCAACGTCAACAACGACGCATCAATCCCATCGACAAGAATCCGTCCTTTAGCCAACGCGTGGACACGGAAGAGAGCCATCGCCAACGAACTCTTGCCAGATCCAGTACGGCCAACCACGCCAATCTTTTCACCTCCTTGCACAGAGAAGCTCACGTCACAAAGCGCCAGTGATTGCTTCTCATCAGCATTCGACGAGCTGGCATAGCTGAACGACACGTTCTCGAATACAACGTCACCACGGTGAGGCCAGCTTGCGGGAATTGCCAGTGGGTTACCTTCGTAACTCTGCAGTTCCGGCTCGATAAGCCCGTACTTGCGCACGCGCTCGACATTCAGCAAACATAGCGCAACTTCAAGCAACTTGGAGCTCAGCGTGTACACGTCGGAGTTGATAGTGAAAACGTAGTAGAGCATCAGTCCAAGCTCAGCCGGAGAAACGTTGTTCATGGACAGCAACACCATCAGCAGCAACATGTGAATGCCGAGGACACGATCGCAGCGGATCAGCACGAATCTGTTGAACGCCTCTGTGTGGTACTGCCCCTTCATCAGTTCATCGGACAGCACTCCATGTTCCACTCGAAAGCGGTTAATTTGCTGCCGACCGAACGCACGGATAGTAGCCGAACCGTCCAGCGCTTCCGAAATGAAGTTTAAGTTGGCAGCTTCAGCACGGAACGAGAGCTGCAGCAAACCCACCAGGAAACCCAACGTCATGAACTCTTTGACCACATACACCACGATCAAAAGGATACTGGTGCCTGCAATACCCGTGAAATACCAAAGAATGCCATCAGCGGCGAGAATCGTCACAGCCGAGCGAAACATGGCCATAAAAGCCAACGCGAAGGTCGTATCCAGCACGCGAACATCGTTGAAGTATCGATTGAACAGCTCTCCCACTGGTGTTGAATAGAAGAATGTCATTGGAGCGCGCAGTAGAGCTGCTGTCATCTCGTGGAACATTAGGTTGGCTGAGTTGGCCATCGCATGAGCATGCAGCACAGCGCTGGCGAAGCCCGAAATCATTGAGCTGAGCACTAAAGCCCCGTAGACGTTCGCTGAGTGGTCCATCGACGAGACATCTCCATGATCGACTCGGTCGCTCCACTTCATAAGGAAAACGTCCTTTGAGGTTACAGCGACAGCGTAGAGAAAGAGGAACAGCTTGGCTGGGACGTGGTATCGTATGCACTTGTTGCCTTTCAAGAGCATTTTCCACGTCTTGATCGAGAACCACTCCTCCTTCCACTTGAATTTCCTCGCTACTTTTGTCCCAACACACTCCGACGTCACAGGCACCTGCGTATTGGTCGTAGTAACCAGTGTTTTCGTCGATTTTGGGGTCACAAGGGTTGCTGTTGACGACAATGGTAGCGCAGCAGACTCCCAAAGCGCAAGGCCGCGTGGATGAATTGTTTCCTTTTCATTGTCTTGTGGGTCTTCGCTCTTCCACGGAGGAAGTGAGTTTCTTGGATCCACTCTTCTGGATGGATGGCGACCAACTTCCCAACCTTTTTCAGCAGATTCAACGACAACGGTGAGGTCTTCAATACGAAGCACATGATCCACGAAGCTAGATGACGAAAGCTCCCGGTTATGCGTGACCATAAGCACCGTTTTGAACCGCAGCAGCTCCATAATGCACTTGGTGAAAATGTCGTTCTGGACAATGGCGTCGACACTAGCCAAGGGACAGTCCAGCAAGTAAACGTCCGCGTCGGCATAACATGCACGTGCTAGCGCGATCCGAGCCTTTTGTCCACCAGACAGGTTGATTCCCTTTGGACCGACCTGTGTATTGTCACCCTCAGGCAACATCCGCAGATCATCCTTCAGACAACACGCTTCGACCACACACCAGTACTTCTTGAAGTCAAATGCCGATCCAAAGAGGATGTTCTCGCGGATACTCAAAGTCTGCAGCCATGGTTCCTGCGCACAGTACGCAACCCGGCAGTCTCCCGCGATAAAAACGTTTCCATCAAGACAATTGATATCACCCAGTAATGCATTGAGTAAGGTGGACTTGCCAGCGCCTGCTTTCCCTTGGATCATAGCCAACTGACCTCGTCGTAAGCGGAATGAGACGTTGGCCAGTAGCGCTTTCCCTTCTTCTGTTGACTGACCAAAGCATGCATGCTCCATCGCCACCACAGTTTCTGGTGTGCTGGAGCTGGCATTGCTAAGCTGCGGTCGTCGACTACCCTCGGCCTGGCTTCGGGCACTAGCCTTCGCATCACATTCGCTCAAGAAGCTGTCAATCTTGCAAAAAGAAGCCTGACCCTTACTCGCAACGTCAAAAAGTAGCGCGATATTGGAGAAGTGCGTCTTGATGCGACGCAGCAACAACAACGCTGGAAAAACTCGCGCCGGCGACAAAGCTCTCGAATCTTGCAGTGCGACCCACCCGAAGATGAAGATGGAGGCCAAGTTGGGCGAGTCCACTCCAACGCAATACTGAAGCGCGGCTACAACGTTCACCCTGCAACGCTCTCGGTTTTCTTCCTTCCTGGCGCGTTCAATCTTCTCCTGCATCTTGTCCTCCCAGGCGTTGAGTTTGACCATCTGAATTCCTTTGAAACACTCATGAATCACGTTCAGTCTCGCTTCGATCTTCTTCTGCAGCTTGCGACGGAGTCGACTCCCAGCTGCTGATAGGAACTTTGCAAACACTGCCATGAATAGGAAAGCGATCGCCACGGGCTTGAACTTGATGCCGATCACTTGCACGAGGATGCAGAGCTCAAACACAATCTGCAGCACACTCCGCCACAGGAACTGCATGTGATTCACCATCTTGGCCACATTAACCACATCTTCAGCGTACAGATGCGCCACCTCCGCCATCCTCTTCTTGCCACTCTCACTGTCATAACTTCCAGCTGCATGACCCGGAATATGCTCCGGTTGACTGATAGTATTCTCGAACACGAGCGCGCGTAGCGCTCCCATGATCTTAATGTGGATTTTGAAGCCCAAAAAGTGGCTATGGCAGTGGAGAAGCACTTCACCGAGTGCTGTGACGTACAGTAGACCAAGTAGAGCGTAGATCTGCGTCTGTGTGTACTCTCGGGAGATGGCCATAGTCAGTAGCATGTACAGCAGCACGGGCGTGCAGGCGTCGCACAGTAGACTGACGAACTGCAGTGCCCAACAGACTGCCAAGTTCCACCTGTGAGTACGGAAAAGTGCGCGCTTGATTCTACACATTCCTCGACATTCGCGGCTCTGTGCGTAGACCTCTCGGAAAGCGGCGGAGGCCTCGGCGCTTGTGTGCTCGGGCGTGAGCTCCCACACTTGGCTCGCGTCCAGCTCAGTGTCCAGAAGCTTCTTGTCGAAGAACTCGAAGAACAGTTTGCGCCACCAGGCGGTGCTCGGCGACTCGGGATGTAGCGCATTGGCTGGAGACTTGGAGACTTGGTTGGTGACGGGCTTTGCCGCCTTCTGCGGCGTCTTCTGGGCTGGTTGAGGCGGTTCTTGAACGGGCTTGGAGCTTGAGAAGGAGCCGTACTCGGTGTCGCGCCCTTGCGAGGCCCCTTTGGTGCCGTCGCCGTCGTCGGAAGGCGAGCGAAGCGGCATAGTTGCGTCCGAGCGTAGAGGAATCGGAAATGATTAGGTGGCGCACACAAAGTCTAAAGTTGCCCAAGTTGCGCTTGCATTGCGTAACATTGTCAGCAACTCAATCCACTTCAACAAAACCTGAGTCATCAAGTAGCTAACGTCAGATAACTCAAGATTCGAGTATGTTAAACTACAGCGGATCTACAATTGCAGCCTTCCTAGCTGCACCTAGCGAGGGAGAAGTCAACTAGAAATTGACAGACTGCCCCGATTTAACACTATACGGCGGGGGACTTGAGGTCCTGCACCGAGTACTTGGCCGAGAGCATGGGTGCCGAGAGACTGTCCCCGTGAAGAGGAAGGCTCTGACCCATCAGTCGGCTCCAGTTGTCGCGCGATTCGGCGTGGAAGTAGCCGTATCCAAAGTACGAGAGAGCGCCAACAGCCATCCAGGCGACGCTAAGACCCAGAGCCAAGTGGCTGATCTGCGCGATCATGTACCAGTCGGCGAGGATGCAGATCATCGGGACGAACGGCACCAGCGGAGCGGCGAACAAACCGGGCGCATTGGCTGTCTGCGGGCACTTGACGAAGAGCATCACCGAGATTCCAACGGTGATGACGAGGAAAATAACAGCGAGGACCAGACACGCCGTCGAAGAGTTGTTCTCGTATCCCTCCTGGTACAGGAAGGCCGCGCATCCAGCCGTCACAACGAGCGCGGCGATGAGGACCGAGGACAGCTTAGGTGACTGCGGCTTCATGCGCGCCAATGTGAGGGACACGTTGGCGATGATGAACGACATCATGACACCGAAGTTCACGATATCCCAGAGGGTATCAAAGGGCACCACGACGGCAATCACCGTGAAGAACAGACCTGTGATGAGCGTGTTCTTGAATAGGTTGCCCTTGGAATCCACCTCAGCGAAGACACGCGGCAAAAGTCCGTCGCAGGCAAGCGCGTAGTTCAGACGAGGCTGCGCCAAGAAGCCGATGAGCGCCACCACGGGCATCGTCACCACTTCGCCAGCACGCACGATGGTTCCCGCCCACTTCCAGCCGTGGCCTTCAAAGCCATCACCGAAACTGCCAGCGTCGAGATAAGTCACCATACCGGCGAGTACCAGGGAGCAGAGCGCACTAAGAACCATCGTGCCGATCACAACGGACATGACAGCAATAGGCATGATCTTCTTCGGGTTCTTGGCCTCGCCTGCGAGACAGCAGATCTCATCGAATCCTACGTAGCCGAAGAACGCCTGTGACGCGCCGGTGATAATGCCCTGCGTTCCGAACGCCACCGTGCCATCCAATTCAGAGCGTGTAGGGACGAACGGGGACAGGTTGTCCGGGTCCAAGGCAGCGAAGCCTGCGATGATGATAAAGGCCACGACGACTAGCTTGACCATCGTCACAGTGTTCACGAAGGCTTTGCCAAATCGGACGCCCATTAACAGCACCACCATACTCAGGAACTGGATGAGACCACCGCTGAGATTGGCAGACTTCAGGTTGAGCCAGTGGAAGCTCTTGTCCGGGTACTCGAGCAGCAGCCATTCCTCCACCTTGTCTCCCCAACTACGCGCCACACCCGCACCGGACACAGCGTATTCGAGGGTCAGCAGCCACGCGGCGACGACAGCAGGAAGCTCTCCAATCGTGTGGTAGGCGTACGCGTATGTACTTCCGGAGGACGGTACGCGCGTGGACAGCTCCATGTACGCCAGCGCGTTGAGACAGCAAATAACACCTCCAATGAGCCAACTGGCGACGGCAGCGGGGCCAGCGGTCTCCGAGATGATGGAGCCGGCGGTGGAGAAGATGCCGCTACCGATGGTACCACCAATACCAATGCAGCAAAGGTCGAACAGGTTGAGGGTGCGCGGGATGTCCTCCTTGATCTCCTCAGCTTGAATCACCGACATGGGCTTGGTCCGCCACAGCGCCGAGAAGCCCATTGCAATTGTGTGTCTGGGTCTGTGGGAGTGAGTGTAGCGACGATCGCTTCTTGCCACTTGCGCTGACAAAAGAAAAATGATCTTGTGAGAGAGCTTGCGCCTGAGGCGGTGCTCGGCGACATGGAACCGCTAGCGAAACAGCACCGTGAATCCCCTACGCACGGAGCCACCCAATGGAGCAGCGCTCTGTGCGCGAGTCACGCCTGGACTCGCCAGGTTCGCACGGGAGTTCCTCGTCTTTGGCCGTTTAGCAGTGCATACGGTCCGGATAGATGAGGATTTCGCAGTTGTTATGTATCATTATGTCATCCTGTGGGGACGTAGATGGGGCGGTCTCGAGTCGCTCGACAACGAGAAAGTCTCGGAATGGCTGGAGTAGAGCTCCTTGGCGATACGTGTGGTTCACTCCGATCATCATCACTCGCACCGATTGCTTTTGTGTTGTTACTGTAGCTCCCAGCGCAATGCACGTAGGTGATCTACGACGTCATTGTTGAGCTGCATGTTGCGTTGCTCTAAGTTCAGCAACACAACTCATCCTGCAACTTTGGTAAACCCTCTTGAAACCCATAGTGACTCTGATTGGTTATAAATCTCCAGTCGATTTCCAGCGAATCGCCTCTCACTGACGAAAGCAGAAGTAGGCATGAGCACGACAGCGAAGGACCTGCCGCGGGGCTGGAAGGAGGTGCAGAGCAAGAGCCGCCCTGGAAAGGTGTATTTCCTGCACGTCAAAAGCGGTGAGAAGACATGGAAGCTCTCGCACGTGCACGCCAAGGAGCGCGAGTTCCGACACCGCGCTGCGTCGGACACGAAGAAGCGTCACTCGGCTGACGGCTCCTCCGGCCCAGACAGCGTCCAGGTATGTGCTTCTAACTCAATTAAATTAGGATGCCGATAGGTAGCAGTATGGACCTCATTATTGCGACGTGACGTGTGATGGAACCAACTACAGGCGCTGCATATCCTCGTGAAGCACTCAGGATCCAGGAGACCGTCCTCCTGGCGACAGGAGACCATCACCCGCAGCAAAGCGGTGGCGGAGGCCAAGGCAGGCGGCATCCGCGAAAAATTACTGGCGTGTGTGGAGGCCAACCCTGATGTAAGGTAGCTACGGCGATAGACCCTTGTACCAGGAGATTAACTCGAATCTCTCTTGTTTATTTCGCAGAGATCATCCGAGGCTCTGCGAGAACTTTTTGAGCAAATTGCGAAGGAGGAAAGCGACTGTAGCAGGTTCGTGCCTTGTAGAGATTGAACCTTGTTCAGGAACATTTAATTTTGTTGCTTACGCGTTTTCTTAATATTTATTTTTGTTGCTGTTCCAT
Source organism: Phytophthora cactorum (assembly GCA_016864655.1). Classification (NCBI taxonomy): domain Eukaryota; phylum Oomycota; class Peronosporomycetes; order Peronosporales; family Peronosporaceae; genus Phytophthora; species Phytophthora cactorum. The sequence continues at coordinate 916,205 of NHQK01000003.1, forward strand.
ATAGTGCCAAGCGCGGAGGCGACCTGGGTCCGTTCACGCGCGGCAAGATGACTCCTTCCTTTGAAAAGGCTGCGTTCGCTCTTAAAGTTGGCGATCTCAGCGACTTGGTGGAGAGCGACAGCGGCATCCATGTCATCCTCCGCATCACATAACTAAACTCTCAAATGGGACAGACGTCGACCTAAGATGCTGTCTCCTGCCTGCAGCATCTTCATACTGCACAGCCACGTTTAGGTTTTTGTTTTACCCTGTCATCCAAAAGAAACTTGTACGGCGTTAGTGTGTGATGATGAATACATTGCCCAGTCACGCGAAGGACAAGTTGACGATCACTCAATGCATGTAAAACAGTCTATGGGGATGGATATATTAGCTAGGAAGCCAGCAACAGTCTAAAGCTCGAACACCTGGGCAAACACGCTGTCCTCTTCTTTGATCTCGCTGTCTTCAGCGTCGGCGCCAGTTGAGAAGAGCGCAGTGCAGGGCTGGAAGGCAAGCGGAACCTTGCCCTTCTCCTTACGCTTGAGCTGCTTGTCGAAAAGGTTCTTGTAAGTGATCTCCATGCTCTCATCCACGTCTACAAACTGATGACGCAGCTTCTCCTCAAACATCCGCGCCTTCAGTGCAACGTCGGCGTTGTAGTGGTGCTTCATGGTGTACAGCTCCCATAGAGAACTCTGCAAGGCATTGCACTTGATTGGGTCCAGCTCGTCGTTAATGAACGGGTCGTGGCCGTCCTTCAGTACCATCTCGGTCTTTTCGCTAGACAATTTCTTGGCCGCAGCATCGACAGCTGATCCACTTGACAGTTCCTCGCGGCGCTTAGCGGCCTTTTCTGCTGCGGTGAAGGCACCGGTACGGTGAATGAGCTGCAGACACTCCTTGTGGCGCAAGATCAAGTTGTACACCATCGGGATAATGAACAGGATAGCGCCAGGCTCGGCCGTCAGCGCACTGCGCGACAACCGCTTGGCGAAAGCTGCTACCGTGTAGGCCGGTAAGTGCGTAGACGACAGGAAGAGGTTCAGCAGGCCAAAGAAGCGGTCACGCTGCTTGGCAGAATACAACGACGGATCGTCCAGCAGCGCGTACAGCTTGTTGTAGAAATCAGGGGAGTCGAAGTTGTAGTCCTGGATGAGGATGAACAGACTGTTGAGCGCTAGGAGACTCGTGACGCCACCAATGCTGTACGAGTCAGTAAGGAAGTCTGCAAGCAACAGCGGGTTCACGAGATGCGGCATGATGTCGTCCGGGAGCTGCACCAGCACCTTCTTGTATGAAGCCTGCGGCAGCTTGTGGCGCAGTACAGCAATCCAGGCCAGACTGAAAGCGTACTGGTGCTGCTTCACGCTTCGGAGACCTCTCGTCTTCTTTGTCTTTTTCGGGTCCGACACAGCCTTCCGCTTCGCTCCAGCGGTGGCAATCACCTCTTCCTCCTCGTCATCGCTCTCTTCATCACTGCTCACCATTTCCTGTTCCGGCAAGTTCGAGTCCTTCGGCTCCACCAAAAACGATGTGATTTCCTCTGCGTCATAAGGCATCTGCACCATTCCCAGCAAGCGCAGCGCATTGGCAACCAGCGCCAAGTCCTGCTCCTTGTCCTCGGCAGTGTCCAGAATCTGCGCCAGGTTCTTCAGCTGTTAAAGAAAATCAATCCAAACATCAGTTTTCCGCAATAGTTTCACCCATCACAACAGTCATACCATGTAGTACTGGACGTCCATGTAAGCGCCGACGTATTCGCCCTTGAACACACTGGCCAGCTCTCCCTTGAGCTTCTCCGTTTTCGCCAGCTCCTGCACCACGCGTGTAAAGGTCTCGTTGCCAAAAGCGGGTGCGTTTCCTCCACGAATCTCGCCCTCACGAGAGACAAACTCCATGAGCGTGCGCAGCGCTCCAACGCGCAGGTTGCTGTCCGCCTGGGAGTCTCCCAGCCACTGCAGCATTTCCTTGATGAAGTTCACGTAGACATCCCAGAGCCAGCGACGGAACTTGTCGATGGCCTGCGAGTCTGTGCCTTTGGCCTTCTTGGCCGCCTCCTGCTCCGTGGGCTTGGGCTTGAGGTCACCCTTCTCCAGGAAGAAGAGCAGCACACGTCGCATACTCTGCATGGCCGCCTGCGCCACCGCCTTGTCAGTGTGCTGCAGCGCCTTCACCACCTTCGGTAGCTCGTTGATCTGCTTGACATCCTCCTTGATCTTGGCCTCCAGCTGCTTGATCTCCGCCGCGGTCGCCATGGTCGCTAGCGTCTAGAGCTCTTCGAGATTGAGAAGCAACACCAAACACTATTGACTGGAGGAGCGAAAAGCGGTGTGATCAGCCAATCAAAAGACAACTATTTTGAAGTTTTGCATTTATGGTGGTAAGGTTCGGCAACAATTCGTTTACATTTCTACCAATGGTAAACGGCGCCAATTGACGGGACACACTACAGAAGAAGGTTGCGTGTTGCTCCATCCTGACGCTCGTTCACGTCGCTCTGGGTTTCTTCACCATCGAAACAGACCGTGCACCACGTTCTCAGAATATCGCTTCACCTTACTCATCACCTATCGCGTCATACGTCGCCTGAACTGAGCCATGGATGCCTCCGACGAGCGCGAGAACGACTATCTGCGCTTCCTGCGCGGTATGCGGCCGGACGACGCCAATATCCAGGCTTCTATGCGTGCGTAACAATGTAGAACATCAGTTTAGCATCCGTTTATTGCGCTATGAGTCAATGGAAACACGTTGCAGACGGCGTACTGACAGTACTGTGCGTGTATTTGACGACCACAGCTGATCTGTCGACGACGCAGTCCTCGGAGCTGGACTTCCGCACGTCCTTCGTGGGACCTGACGGACTACCGGAGATTGATCATGACGGAGCTGAGTTTGCCAGGATGTTACTGGCTCAGGCTGAACAGGAGCACAAGGACACAGACACCGAGGCAGAAGAAGCTGTTGTGGCAGCTCAAGCTGAGGCGGAGGAGGCCGCCGCTGCAGTCACCGGCGTGTTGCAGCTATCGTCTGCGCGTGTGCGAGCAGAGGCGAGTCAGAGTCGACGTGCGGAGAAGGCTCCAGCACCTAAGGCGACTGACAACTTTGTCTTGACCAAGAAAACCTGCAGGTTCTACAACAAGGAGCGCGAGAGGTGCAAACGTGCTGCGACGGGGCTGGATGGACGCTGCGCCATTCACAAGGTCAGCCAGTTCTGCAAACACCCCAAGTGCAACAAGTATAACCAGGGAAATGGGTTCTGCATCAAGCATGGCGGCGGCAAGAAATGCAAGCACGAAGGATGCGAAAAGCATGTCCAAGGATACGGCTACTGCTCAGGACATGGTGGGAAGCCTCTGTGTCCAATTGAAGGATGTGAGAACAAGAGGATGGAAGGAGGGTGCGTAAAGCTTTGCTATCATGTCGAGGCCGTTAAAAGAAGAAATCTGCTAACGTTATTGGTTGCTTTCCAGGTATTGCAAGGCGCACGGTGGCGGCAGATTCTGCCAGCACGAGGACTGTAAGAAACGCGATATAGGTGGCGGTCTTTGCATCTCCCACGGCGGTGGCAAGAAGTGTAATGCCAAGGAGTGCAAGAAAGTAGATCGAGGTGGAGGCTTCTGCAAGGCCCATGGCGGGGGCAAGAAGTGCGAGACAGAAAACTGCAAGAACTGGGCGCTCGGCGGGGGTATCTGTTTGGAGCACAAAGGTCCCGGTAAGCGTTGCAAGATGCTGGGATGCACAAAGTACGACCTTGGCGGGGGGTTCTGCATTGCCCACGGTGGTGGTCGGAAGTGCATTATCGAAGGCTGCACCAAGATTCGTCAGGTGAACAAGCGCTGTCGCGGCCACGGTGGTAAGGTCCTGTGCAGTGTGCCGAACTGCGATCGCGCCGCCCAGAACCGAAAGTTGTGCAAGTCTCACGGCGGTGGCAAGTTGTGCAAACACGAAGGCTGTACCAACACGCAAAAAGGCAAGGGCTTTTGCATTCGACACGGCGGAGGCACGAGATGCAAGGAGGAAGGCTGCAGTGCGATCCAGCGTGGCGGAGGATTCTGCAAGGGCCACGGCGGAGGGAAGAAGTGCTCGTACACGTACTGCAAGAAATGGGTCGTCGGCGGTGGCTACTGCGACGACCACCTGGATCTGGAGCTATCCCGTCAGCCGGAAGAGATCTCCCGCATCGCGGCGAACTCGTATTTAACCAGTGAGTCGGTCTAAGGTGATCAGTAGTTCTGCATCAGGTATAATGCGTCTACAATGTAGCCATCTCATGTACAATGTAGCCATCTAAGCTACAATGTAGCCATGTAATACCCCACCCCTCCAATATTTAGTACATTCTGGCTCAGCAGGACAAGTGAATAGCGACGCCCCGACGGCCGCCATGCTCCTTCCCTGCTTATTGTTGGCATTATTGGCCGCCCCCACCTCCGCCAATCCGCCATCACCCCCCATCAACTACAAGACGTACGCGGAAATGACGAGGTACTTGCTGGAGCTCAACGCCACGTTCCCAGATGTCGTGCAAGTGTCGGTAGCGCAAGACACGTACGATCTGCCGTACCCCGAGGAGCTCCAGTGCATCATAGACGACGAAACCAAAGCCACGGAACCCTGTAAGCAGTTCCTAGTGCATATGACCAACCACTCGACGCTGGCCAGCGACCCAGAAAGACCGGAAGTGTTCATTAGCGGAGCGTTACACGGCAATGAACGTGTTGGTCCCAATGCGGCAATTGAGCTAGTCGCTCTATTTGCACATGCCACGTCGATTTATGGCACAGACGATAAGGCAAAACCGACGCTGGACACGCAGAGATGGCTCAAGCAGCTGGTGAACACTAGGAACGTGCTGGTGACTCCGATGACCAACGCTTATGGCTACTCGCACAACCATCGCGAGGAGTTGACGGTGGATCCGAACCGAGACTACAATTACATGAGGTCAGGTGCCGAGTGCATGCAGACCATGACGTCTCGTGTAGTTAATGAAATCTGGAGGGACCATATCTTCCAGTTAGCGGTGACTTTCCACGGCGGCACTCGAGCGGTAGCTTACGAGTGGGGCTCACCGGATCATTATCTCAATGGCAAGGAGAGTAACCCTAGTGAAAAGTCTCCAGATCACATGGCACAGCTCCAGATCGGCAATACATTGGCCAACTTTGCCGGTGTTTTCCCGGACGGAAAACTCTACCCTACTGGAACAATGAATGACGTTGTCTACGGTGTCTCCGGTACGTAATTCTGGCTAGGTAGGCGCAATTGAGAATTTGTATTAACGTTGCATATGTGTTGCAGGTGGAATGGAGGACTGGGGCTATGCTGCGTCGTGGGAAAACCAGTTTTACGACGCGAAATCGCAGCCTTTTCATGCGTGCGAGCCGTCAACGTTTGGTGGGTACCCGAAGGAGAAGACCATCTACAATAACATCACCCATCGTGCTTTCAATATGCTAGTGGAGACGTCGAACACCAAGGAGCCTAAAGCAGCAGACTTGGGGAACTTCAAGGAGTTATACGAAGCAAACGTCGACTTCTTCCGGACTGAAGGAATCACGACCGAGTTTGTAGGTCACGTACCACGAAACGTCCGTCTGGCGCTCATGATGATCGAAATGGCTCAGCCTCTGGTGCGTTGGGTGGATGCAGCAGGGTCGTCTCAAAGCCAAGAGTTGTTGAATGTCTTTCCTGCAGCGAGTCTGTACACTACCAACGCTGACCAAGTCACTGAGATGGGATGCGGTGCCTTGGCCTGGGAGCGCAACGAGGTGGCGACGTGCAGCGTCTCCGATTGCAGTGTGGTTAACTCTGTTCACTCCAAGGTGCAGATCGCGTGGGAGGTGCTTGGTGCGCTCACTGTGGACAGCACTCACGTCCAAGTATCTTCCAGCGAGACTTTTGAAGATGATGCCATTTTGATGAAGACCTCAATACAGAAGGGGACCACGCGGCGATTCTATGAATTTGCCTCGGATTCCTCTCAAGCTGCGGCTGCTAACGTAGACACATTGGGGACTTCGCTGTTTGTTACTTGTCTGGATCTGGGTAATGTCACTTCGGACAAGCTGTACGTTCGAGCTGTAGCAACTGTCGACCAGGTAAACCATCGGCCCAGATCTCAAGCTGCTTCGACTGTAGTCTGACGAGATGTTTGTTTTGTACTTTTAGGACTGGAAGAAGCAAGGCACTGGTGACGAAGGTCCTTCACCTCACGTACCGCCGCAGTCGCACCTGGTGAATGCTCGAACGAATCCTGATTGGGATTTTGAGTGGAATGGTCACCGAGTAAAGGCTGCTCTCGAGTGGACAAGTCCGGTATGTGCTAAGCATTCGTCACCTGAGATAGCTAATTGAGGTGCTAATTTCTTACCGCGGTTTAACTTGCTAGGTTATCACTGTTGAGACCGCAAAGAAATCCGAGGCGAATGACGTTTCGTCAGCTATTATCCCCAACTCACCTGTGACGGATGTACCAGCATCATTTTCTCCAAGCGGATCGACAGAGAATGAAAGCGAGGATAGCGACGACAGCACTGATGCGCCAATTATCGGTAAAAAGCGCACAAAAAAAGCTTCAGACGATGACGAAAGTGAAGAAAGTGAAGACTCGAGCGACGAGGCTGCAGCTACGACCACGGCTCCATCGTCCGCTACAGAATCTGAGCGTGCCAGCACCAAGACTACTGACAAGGATGACGGCGAATCCGACGACGAAAGCGAGGACAGTGAGGATGACAAGGATAGCGACGACAACACGCTGGACGATGAGATGAAGGCGTCCGACGACGAGCAGGCCAAGTCTTCTTCCTCTGACACGACTCAAGACGCCACAGCTCTAGCTACAAATGGCTCGGGTCTGGACGACAAGCCTGCCTCTGGGTTGCTCCAATTCGGATATATCATCATGAGCTCGTGCGCGATGATCATCGTGCTGACTCTAGCGTATCTCTACCGTCGCGTGTTCCGGCGTCCTCGTCAGCCCTACATGAACATCAGCAGTCTCGAGCAGCCTACGCGCGTCACCATCAATAGTATCGCCGACGAAGACTACGATGTAGACGATGACGAAAGCGAGGATGTTAGTGCTGGCCCTCGGATCCCTCGCCATGCTCAGTCGTCCAGAGGCGTCATGTAGGGGGGCGTCACACGTCGCAGATTTTGTATCGTAATGTCTGTTACATTTCACCAGCTTGTCATTCTCGTTCTTGGCACCAATGGAGGTATTCAAACGGTCTAGAAACGTTGAGGACATCGCACCGCCCCAATGCCTGTCCACCGTGCGTCTCCATGAGGTACTCTTCATCTACGTCCATGCCTAGTATCTCACCTAGTTCCTTCCCAAGTTTCACCTCTCACAGCCTCCCAGTAGCTGCAATACAAAGCATTGTCTAACTCGTCCTCATGTCCTCAGATGCTGCTGAATGGGACTATTGGAGAGGACGGGGTGCTCGCGTTAGAGTCAGATCGTCGTCTCGGTGACAAGTACCGAGGTCTGAGGAGCTGCGATGAACAGTTCAATGCCTTGGTCAACGGAGACAAATCCGCTAGCCAGGAGGGCTCCAAGGACACAGACACAGTCCCGAAGCCGCCGCAGATGGTGTACACTGAGTATCTCAACTGTACCGGCACGGCGCTCTGTGAGAAGCCTCTGCTGGAGTTGAAATCCTGCATCAACTCCGTGCTGGCAGGGCACAGGAATATCGGAGACTGTGCACAGACCAAGAGACTACTGGAGCGCTGTATGCGCAGCAAGAGCGAGGAGCTTCTCCAGGCCTCGCAGCCGCAAGTGTTCCGACCCCACGCCACCCCATAGACCCGATAGATCCACAACAAAAAAACACTTTTTGGCTTTGATTTTGTATCTGTTTCTGGTTTTAAGGCGACAAGCAACACGCGATTATCAAGCCAACCTACGTGTTGAGACAAAGAGTAGTAGACTGCCTGTCAACCAGCAGCCACACGCGTGCCGGTCTTACGAGGAGAAAATTCTAAACAATCTGGTACGAGTCCGTGGAGAGCAGTTTCTCGAACCCAAACGCAATGGGCGAGCCGTCCTCGACCTTCTGAACAGCCTCCACCTGCACGTCGCTATACACGCTGCGCGAGAAGAACGAGACGGAGATGGGGAAGAACGCGTCGATGTTGTTGCCGCGAATCGAGAACTCCAGCGTGCCAGAGTTGTTGCTGCACGAACCAAGCACAAAATAATCAGTCTCAAATCATACGACAAACGGCAGCGAATTGACAAAATACGTACGCAGAGCTGATCTGGTCTTGATGCCACAGGAGCGAGCCTTCAGCCGAGTTGTGCTGGTATTGTCCGTCCACGTTTGCGACGCTGGGCGCGTCCGAGCCTCCGAGCGGGATTACGACGTTCACGTTATCCAGCACCATGTCTCGGTCCAAGGAATACTCGACACTGACATTCATCTTGCCGTTGCCTTCCTCCTCGGGCCAGCACGTAATGTTCAGCGGCAGCATCGACTCGTCCTGTGTCTTCAAGCTCCACCGCAGAAACGCCACACGGGAAGTCGGGAACGGCTTGGTCGGATCCCGTAGAGCAAGCACTGATTCGCTGTCATAGAGTCTCTTGTCCACCTTCGGATGGGTCTGGAACGAAACACCTTCCACGCCTCCTGTATGCAGCTTGAGGCGGCAGCAGCCAGCACTCGGATCGTTCACCGACACGTACATGCTGCCCTTCACCTCCAGCTGCTCTAGTGCGCCGTCACGGGTCAACACGACCGTCATTTTCTCCTCGACCACGGCTCCAATCGGGTCATGGCTGACTGCAGCAGCCACTTCAGGCTTCTGCACAGTCTCAACAGCTGCGCTCATAGGCGGGATCTCCTTCAATCCATCCTCAGCCGCCATAGCGTCCATAAAGGACTTGCCGCCGCTGCCCAGACCCATGCCCTTACTGCTACTAGAGCTGCCCAGCTTCATACCAGCAGCTTTAGACACCACGGGCTCAGGACGACTGTTGTACGAGATCGGAGAGGTCGCAGCTGGCGATCTGGGGCTGTTCATGAAGCTGTCACTGCTTCCACCGCTGCGTGGAGACTTGAACGCGTTGCTGAACGAGCTGCCGAATGAATTCTGCGATCCAAAACCGCTGCCGCCCATTCCGGCGCGCTCCAGTCGCGCACGCTCGCGCTGTTCCTCCTTGATACGCGCCGTGTGGCGCTTCATGTCGTCCTTGGCAGCAGCACGCTTACTCTCGAGGATCATGTTATGCAGCTTCTCCTCGTGACTCTCCATGTCCATATTGACGCGGATCTGCGACACGTTGATGTTCTCCGAGTGGCCACCGGCCGTGATGAGCTCGTCGAAGCCGAAGACCAACTCGAACTGCTTGTCACGGATGGACGCCTCGCTCAGCGGCGCGCAGATATCAGGCACGAGCTTGGCTAGAACCTGGATCGTGTGTAGATCCTCCACAATGTTGCTGGTCTTGTTGGTGATGATGAGCACGAAGAAACTCTCCAAGGGCTGATACACGTAGCGCACACTCTCCGTGTCAATAAACGTGTGCTCACGTGAGCCGCTCGAGAGCAGTTTAGGGAAGGCCGCTAGCAGACCCTGTCAGTAAAACCCCAACGTACACAGTAATAGTGTTAATGATACTATAAAACACCATAATACTGCTGCTGTACTACCCACCTCGAGTCGGATGCGGGTGATCTCCACGAACTGACGCGCCACGAGCACTACAGACACGATAAAAAGACGCGGTGAGTCGAATACGCAGAAAACGATACGCAAGAAGCTGAGGGTATAGCTGGCTGGGCTGTAAAGTACCGTACCTTTGCCATTTCTGGTCAGCAAGGCGGCCGAGAGCACCACCTACGCGACGGATAAAAACAAATTGCGACGCCCCCAGAACGAGTTAGAACATGGCACAAATGGGTGCGGAGAGAAGAAATGATGTAGAGTGTCGGAGAGGTGTCGATGAAGTGGTGTGGATGCTCTACGCGTGAGCAGAGCGACCTATAGATTACGCATGTACTCACCATTTTGAATGAGGAATCCTTTCCTTATCTTACGCCAGCGCGGCCCCCTCTATACGTGGAGCTTCGAGGGAGTCACGCCATTTTGGCCAATAGGAAGCTCTCACGCGCGGCGATGGCATTGGTCAGAATTAAACTTTACATCTATTTTTCCACCAGTAAGATGCGAGAATGTAAGTTGAAGTGACAGTCAATCATCCATCCTTCTGCAGCCTCCAGTAACAGCATCATGAATTCGTTGTGATAGTCTATCATATTCACTTGGTTATTATTCATCCCAGTCACGACAATATGTTGGAATCGCTATGCTCACGCTCCACAAGTAACAGTCTCGGGTTTGGCAATTGGTGGTGCTGTTCTGTCGCCTATTTTTACGGGTCGATCTATATTCGCGTACGTGGGGTGCTGCGTACATTATCCAAATGGCCGAAGGCTGCTACAACCTTACATCGGCCTTCTTCATCTATATTCTAAGGGTATTTGTCGCTCATGACAGACGCTCACGCTGCAATACGCATGTCCTCACCAGCGGTAGTTCCACCGCCCAAAATGCCATCAACTGGTGCTATTCGAGAGACCAGAAGCTCGACACCAACCGGGAACAACAGCAACAGCTGCACTTTATTGCCGATGCCTGCACATCGACGGTCTTCCACACGATCGATGCTACTCGCTGCGTCTACGCCAGTGCCTCCGTCTCGCTCGGGTGGCCGAGCCACACCGCCCATCAGGAAGGAAATGAGCATCACAGAGCAGATCGCCAGACAGACCCGCAAATCCACGGTGCTCGACCCAAAGAACGCGTTGCTGGTCATGGCCATCCCGGACTACGACGACTATAAAATCATGCAACCCTATAGCTGCAGGTCGCTTTCCAACAAGAGCAAGTTCATTGGCGGCCGCGACTTTATTACACGCCACAACCCACAAGAAGTCAACGACTTCAAGATGAAATACTCACGCGACGTAGGCAATCTGAATCGACATCGATCCATCTTGGCACCCCCTACATCCAATCTGTCAGCAACCGGTTTGTTTTCGTCTTCATCCGAATCTATCGGCTCTCTGGCTTCACCTCCCAAGAATGGCAGCAGCAACAACGACAAGTGGCTGAAAGATGGTTCATTATGGCGGAAGACTTTCACGTCCACGATGAAAATCTGTTGGGTGCTAACCGATTACGGCATCCAAACACTTATCGGGCCTGAGTACCGACTAACTACACGGACCCCAGTGCTTCCAGCAATACCGTCACCGAGGTCCCTTAAGCCACTGTCACTCCCGTTATCTTGCCGATCTGCGAGACCAGAGACTCCTTCATCACTTGCAGCATTCTCGGCACGCGAGTCTGCTCGAAAAGGGTTCGGAGTGGACTTAGCAGACGAGAAAACCTTAGCAGCATTGTCGCGGTTTGCAGTGAGTACTCCGAAGTCCCGCAAACCTCCCTGCTCACCGTCAAAGCGGTTTACCGATCTGAAAACTCCAAAAAGCGACGAGAGTAGCGCTTCTACCCTTTCAAGCTCTGAATCACGCACAGATGGAGCGGAATTGCTTTCCCTCGCTCCTTATGCTGATGTTTCATGGGAAAGAAACGATGAATCTGAACAAAACCAAATTGCTTCGCCTGAAGAGATACCCTTTCAGAAGAAGACCGTCGGATTCCAGTTCGCTAGTACTACGAACTCTTCAAATGAACGGCTTCCAGCAGTTTCCTCGATGACTCAGAATTTTGCAGTGGAGGTATCACCACCATCCCTTGCGTTGGGCACACTGCAAACAGGACAAGTGTATCTGTTCCCCATACGAGTTCGAAACGTGGGTTTCCGCCAGGAACGCTTTCGCGTCAACCGGGTAGTCGCCACATGTGCGGGGTTCAGTGCGAGTATCGCGGAAGCCAATTATCAACGGGAGTCTGCACGGTTGGCGCCTGGATTGGCGGCTATTGTCACCGTAGCTCTCAGTTTCCATCATCCTGGTCGAGCGACAGGTTCTCTACGTGTGGAAGCGGAAGGCCTCGGTGCTTGTGACATCGAGATAAAATGCATCGTGCGATAGACTTTAGCTTGTAATCCATCGAACGAGAAGCAAAAAGTGAACAATGGGCAATTTGAAAGAAGTCACATCATGTCAAGTCTCTTTGATTGAGAAAGGCACACAAAGCTCGAAAATTTTGTGTTAGGTATATACTTTGAGAAAGAACTCACGCACTCGTAGAATTTCGCAGACGCTGCAGGAAAAACAGCAATGCACGGTGTTGGAGCAGAAGCTGAAGGTGCTCTTCCTGAGCAGTCAGAGGAAGATCAACAGTGGGGTCTTCACATTGGCGATGTCGTCCAGATAGTGCAGGGGCGATCGAAGAAGTTCACGTACGCGCTGTACTGCGGTCGTGGTCGAGTGATCCATGTGTGGAGTCCGTCTCGTCGGAACTTCCGAGTTCGAGTGGATTCCCTGCGCGGCCTGAAGTCGTCCGGGTACGTGGCAACAATCTGCTCGAGAGAGCTGGACGAGTTTTTTCACGAAATGCTGAATATCGATCCCCTGGAGCCGATCGAAGCAATTCGACGCGCCAAAACGGCACTTCATGCCACGCCAGCATGTCGGGTGTCGACTCTGTCCTTGATACTGTTTGCCCGCTACGGTGATATCATTTTCGCGTTACTCCAGTCGCTCAAGGAGGCGTATTGGCTCTCCTTTGACGGTGGGACTTCGTACGACCAGTACCCGGAAAATCCGGAAGCGGACGAGTCTCATTTGGACTCACCAGTTCGCCCAACCAAACCCGGAACCGAAAGCAACAACCGAGTACCAGACATCAAGGCTTTCTTCGGAAGTGTTGGCGACCTTCTCATGAGCGAGTGGCTTGAGAATTCGCTCAGCGACTATTTCCAAGATTCTCAAGTGAGAAGCAATTGGTACTCGATTTACGTACCTCCGGCTATCCTTCGCCTCCGTAAGTCTATCCTCTTGTTGAAGTGATCAAATTCTAACTCTTTTCTCTCATGCTGCCACATAGCCTCGTTGTTCCTGCAGTATGACATCCAACTGGCACTATTTCGAGTGCGATACGACGTTGCGCGTAGCCTCTCGCATAGGTTGGCGGGGGATCGCATGGAGTGCGGGTACGTGAATACTTTTCTGATCATCAACTGCAGAACTATTGTTTTCATGCGCTTCCGTTTGTTTAAAAAAGAATTTGCTGGATGGACTTCACACCGCTCAAAGTAATGCTCCTCAAGTGCCAGCACTACATCTGCGACCCGTGTCTTGGCTTGCTGCCACGTAGCGAATGTCCGTATTGCCGGTGAGTAAAGATTGGGTATGATAGAAAGCAAAAGGGTTCTCACGCTTTACTGTATGTTGCCTGACCAGTGGACCCATTCGATACGCGCAACCTGTGAGTGAACTTGTGAAGCGAGAGGCACTTTGGCTCTTGAAGAGGGAGATGCAGCTCGAAGACAAACCTCCAGCACTTAAATCGGACGAACCAACCAACGTCGACCTGGACTAAGAACCGCAAAGCAACCAGCAACTATTATAGCAGCCGACTCCTGTGAAGCCAACAACAAGCACCAAAAACGATCCTACGAAGATCTTTCATGTGAAGAAAGCCCAATGACAATTGATGGCGGCGACATGTAAAATTCCATCATAATAGCAACCGAATGTTGCACTAATTTGGCATTTTGTTTTACCTTAAACTTACCCGTCAATTGACAAAATTATAGAGAAAAAGATGGAACAGGTTCGGGAGCTGCCGAGCGGCAAATGCCTCCGCAAGTACTCGCCCGAGCACCCGCTCTTCGACGCCGGCACGCTTCTGTGGGCGACCAAGTATTACCAGGAACCAGAGTACGACTGCATTGCTGTACTTCAGGTCTTACAAAAATAAAAAAAATTATTGATGGCATTTGTGGAATTACTGATACAGGTCGATGGTGCAACCGGAAGAAGCCGTTCGTGAACCTACTCACTCAGACCCAATCCCGTGTCGACTGGCAAATTGCGACGTGAGCTTCCAGTCCGTTGCGGCATACGAGGAGCACTATGAGATGTACGTGAACGGCCGGTGAGGGTGGAGCAGTTAGTGGAGATTGAAACGTTTTTGTTTTTTTTTGTTTGTCAATACGTGTAGGGTGCACCGTAATATTTGTCGAGAGTGTTCCAGGTCGTTCCTGAGTTTGCGTCTACTGGACATTCACATCAGGTGACAGGAGGAAATATGAATATTTGCAAAAGATACCAGAACTGACAATGTCGGCTTTGTGTAGTGAGACCCACGACGCTTTCTTCAAGATTCTGTCCAAGAAGAAGCCGATGTATGTTTGCCTTGTGGACGGCTGCTCTGAGACTTTCCAGCACGATAACAAGCGGACTAGACATTTGATCCAAGTGCATCAGTATCCAGAGTCTTTTTCGTTCCACCAGCACCGAAAGCAAAAGGGGGAAGGGAAAGCAGGCAAAGGAGCTGGTGGTGTCAAGCATATAGAGGGCGGAGAGCAGTCGGAAGTAGATGCTGAGACCATCAAGAAGCGTGAAGCTCGGAAACGCAGGCGTCAACAGAAGAAGAAAAAGCTTTTGGAGCAAGCAAAGCTTCGAGATTCTGACATGCAAGTGGATGAGGAGACTAAAACACACAATTCAGGAGAGCAAGCCAACAACGAAGATGGTTCGAGTGAGATCACAGATGTCGAGATGGCAGACCTAGAAAAGAACATGCGAGAGCTGCGAATTCCGAAGAGCATTCACTTCGGTCGAAAACGGGGAATCTAAACTATCTCTACAACCCTGCAGCTCGTCAACGGTGCGGGTGAGACTTGCCTTCGCAAATACAAAAGTTGTTACAGAGAACTGTAGGATTGTGCGCTGAGTACTGCTGTCTGATTCATAAAATCTCAAGTTCACTTCTGGTTAAACCCAAAACAGCTTGTCACAACTCATTGAGAACAAGAAGTTATGTTGAAACGATTACTTCAAGTACTACTCAAGCGTGAACAACCGGAGGTACTGGAGGAAACAAGAGGGCATCTATCACCTCATGATATTCGCTTCGAAGACGAAGCAGAAATGATCGCCACGGGCTGAAACGAAAGTTTCGAATAGGCTCACGGATGACTTTGAGGAAAGGTGCAAGGCTCTGCGAGCTGTGCTTAGCCGTCAGCTCCCGCATCCTAGGTTCCAAATGCCTACAAATCGCGACAATGATATAAACCTGAAAGCACGAAGATCACGGTGTCAGTCACTCGAATCTAACACTTCGTCGAGGCTCTCACCTGAAACTCGACCCCGTAGAGAATGCTGAAGTAAGTGTAGATAACTACATTTTCCCAATCGAAGTAATTCCAGAAACTTTGGCTATGCCAACGCAGCACGAGACTCAGCAAGGAGCAGTGACACTGATCGATTGCTTGCAAAACCTGTACTCGTGGTAACATATAGTTAGAACTGTAGAATGTATCACCAGTGCGTTAGCACGTACCTGAGGAAATTCACGTGCTAGTATGATTTCCACTCCTTCAGCGATTGCTACTGCCGGCGGTGTCAACAGATTCCCTCCAACTCCATCCACAGTATAAGCAGCACTCCGGGGCCAGAGAAACCCAGCCGATGGACTCGCTAAACAATGCGACAAGAAACTCAGAATATCTGCTTCACCGTAAGTTGGATACAGCATCATCAACATTGTAACCGGGAAACAATCCATAGCAACCTTGCCAAACTTTTTGACGATACAGTGCAACAGAGTGGGCGATGCCTCCAGAGATAAGCCACTCGTATAGTTCTTGTATAAACGGTTCATCAACTTCCGTTCCGAGTCTGCCGGGAAAAACGATTCGCCATTTTGTGTTGAGCTGGTGGTTTGGTCCATAGTCTTCTCGTCCACGTTAGATTTGACAAGCGGCTCCAAACGACCCCGCTTGCTCAAAACGAGATTATATGTGAGTCTGGCGAAGATTGCACTAAAAGTACCGGCTGATTTGCACGAAACAGTTGGAGATTCTACCACGGATTGAGCCTCAAGGTCATTGACGAGCTCCCAAGAAGCTTGCGAGATCAGCACAAAGTCCATAGGCGTCGATGAGTCAGCTTCGACACCATCTTTGATAGCTTGTAGTATTTTGTTCTGCAATACGAAGGCGAATTCGGAAATGGTACTGTCTGGATTCTTTCCGGTTGAATCTTCGTGGGTCTTTATAGTCTGCCGGGAGTGCACATCAAAAGCAAAAAGCTCACACTGGGGCAGCTTTTCACTCGGTCCACCGATAAATTCAAATTCGTAGCACAGTTGCTTCTCCAAAAACGAGCACGAGCTCATGATCTCGCTGGTATCATACAGTATGTCGCGCTGGAGTGTACATTTGTCGCCAAGGCTCAGTACTTTGAGTTTTGAAAGCAAACAACTGCACTCGAGCATCGATAGCACACTCGACACTAGCGAAAGGATCAGCTGAAATGCTACACAACAGGTATCTTCGGCCTGGTTTGAACTAATACAGAATCCAGATCTGTGGATGTCCAACGTCTCGGAGATGAATTCAACCAACGGACTGGCGTCACTTGAGAGCAGTGACGAGGACGCGAATTGCGAGCTCAAACAGCACCGTAGCCATTGTAAACGTCTGATTTGAGCGTTTGCTTGTGACGGACATTCATCGTCGGGGCTGTTTAGAGCGACCGTGAAGTCAACAGTCTCCTGGAGTTCGGTGATTATCTGAAATATGGTTGCTTGAACACCGACGAGGTCGAAAAAAGACTGCGCTGAGATTCGACGAGATAAACACCCCAGGAGTTCGCGAAACTTTTGCTCTGCAAACTCATGCGACTGGTTGCGCAGGTAGGTATTCGCAATCACTGTATCGTGCACGTTGCGAGCTCCTGCCGTTGAGTGCCACAGGCTGCTAAGGCGAGGAAAATCACGGCTATCACTTTGTTCTGAAAATGAACTGCAAGCTTTCCAGAGTTCGTTAATGACTCCAATTTTATCCGCCACCTTGAATGCCTGTGGAATCACTGCTGTATCCATGATCAAATCGAAAAGTCCGCTGGAATCACAAGATCCTTGCTCCATCGCTTCATAATGCTGCGATTGCAAGTAGCGTTTGCACAACTCAAAAATGAGTTCCGTGGTGTCAGAATTGGGAGTTTGAGTGACAGCATATGTCACAGCTTTGCTTGACATCACCATTCGTAAGATACACTGGCCAGACGATTGAAGCTCTGAACTGAGAACTCCACGTCGGGCTCGTTTCGATATACTGTCAGTCACTAATTGGCATACTTCGGTGGCACTCTTCGGCTGCCGAAACGGAAACCATGGATTCTTTTCTTCCAGTTCTGAAGTAGCAGACATTTTACACGAGTTGTCTGCCCAACAAGCGTCGATAATCTACAAGAAACCACACAATTAGTCACCACTCTTGGCAGGATGGATAATCTCGCATAGCATACCTTTGTGAATGCTGGAAGCAAATCGATAACGTCTGCACAATGAAGGTACGTCGCAACACTATTGGAGATACTCGTTGTCCATCGCTCATTGAACATCACATCCTTTTGCGAGCACGGTACCGTGACAATAATCTACAAAAAAAAAGTCAAAATACCAAATTGTTAAGGGTTGCAAATGGTCAAGTACAGGACTGACAATCGAAAGTAGCAGACCGTTGCAAGTGACAGGATTACTGCATCAACAACCCCCTTTCCGAGGTGCTTGTAATCAGCTTCCAATTCATCGCGCGGTTCCTGTCGGTCAATAAAGAGCGAGTTATGCGTGTTAATCCCATCAACCCCATTGTGGTAGCGTACAATCTCACCTCTGCAGACACCGGATGCTGCACTGTGTGATATAGTGAATCGTTTTCAGCTGCAATACTTTCTACAGCAGCTCTCTCGCAGCTTGTATGCCGTTGTTTAATATACGCGTGAGCAGGAAGTCGTTGCCACTGGCTTACTAGATCTCGCCCTTGTTGGTACTCACAAATATATGACAAGACAGTCAACACCTGTTTAGAAATGATAAGGTCAGAGCACCATAAACTCCAGCACCTAACAAGCCATTTCGACTTACACATTGGACGGTGCGTTTTTCAATGACATCAACCGAGGAGTTCGATGATTTTATTGGAGCCAATGGTCGAGCTCGAGACAAATACTGGAGTATATCAGCGATGAAGCCAGACTCATCCATCGCGACGAAAAGTTGCCGTGAACTTGGAACATTGAGCAGCCACAGTTTAAACCATCGCACTGGATCATCGTCGATTAGGAACAACATCGTGAGAGGATTGGCTCGCTTTGCTTCGGCCTCAGTTTCTCCCTTCGAATACATGACTAGGAGGCGAAACGTTGAGTGTAAGACTTGGGCGAGTGCTTCGGCCGAAATATACACCCAGTGCCGCATGATCTTGAAAAGTAGCGTGTGCAACACGCGAAAGCAGTCGAGAACAGCGATCGATCGTACGTCGGTGCTTTCAGAGATGTCTTGTCGGTACAAGAACAGTTCCCCAGTCTCCAGGTGCGACCCCATAAACTCAAGGACTGCCCAAAACAACTCGAGAAATTGAGCTGCATCTTCAACTTGATTCATCAAGTCGTAAGCAACCCTTTTAGCTCGTTCGGCAGATTCGCATCGTTCTCCACGAATGTCGGTGTCGAGGAACAATCCAACTAGTGCGGAGCAAGCAGCAGGGAAAACTGGTCCAGAATGGACAACCTCAACCACGGGCATCTAAGCAGCAGACCATGAGGCAAACATACTCTTATGAACAATAGACGATCAGAGAGTCCTACCCGCATAAACTCGTCCAAGCCAGCCGCCCGCTCCACTACATCTGCACTCTGCATCCGTCTAATTGTAGTTGGGAAGTCCTCCATACACGGAAAGCTTCCCATCCAAGCAACAATAAAAACAAACCGATTAGCAATTCTTTTACAAGATAATTATTTCTTTGCTTAGCGCACCTCATCGCCGACCTGGACATGTCATTGAAATCTTCGTCAAAGCTTAGTCTCTCGAACGAGCAGCTCTCGAATTCCTGCTCGACCCCTTCTACTCCTCGTTCTTCATCGTGTTTCTGCTGTTTGTATCGCATCTCAACCGCATCTTGCAGTTTCTCCCAGAATTTAACCACGAAAGGCTCGTCCGAGTCTGGAGCCTTGAGGTGGTTCTCCACGTCAACATTCATTATCTCCTTCAGTCTGACCACCTCCTTCTCTACATCACTCTGCAATTGTATCAGAGCTTCCTGTAGCTCACTGCTCGTCTGCACTCGAGTCTTCACACAGTTCAAAACATGTGCAGGATCCTGCAGCACCTCAGTGGTCGCGGTTCTCACTGCAGCATCGATGCAGCTGCCCACCCGCGACTTGAGTACACTCCGAATGAACTCCACCACTTGCAACTGCCAGAATGTTGGTTCCTGGTGCTGTAGATCCAGTAGAGTTGACTGAAAATGCCCCAACAGGTCCCCGAGCTGCAACCAAATGAAGCCGAGTTGCAGTGTGAGAATGGAATTCAACTACTCTACACAATGACGCACCGACATGTCCTCTAGCAGTGGATACAGCGCATGATTGACGAGAGTGCGCTGCTCCAGGAGTAGCTCCTCCAGCGCACCAGTCGCTTCCATCTGGAATTAAATTCTAACCAAATGATTAAGCAATAAGTGCTTAAATTACTACTTCCTCTGAATCGTAAAATTATCGACATCCCAGGAGGTATTTTTTTTTCAAGCATTGCGTTGCCAATTAATTATTTATTGGATGCCAAAAGCAGAACAAGTGTGCAAATGTTTAGAAGTACGTAAGCGATCCATTGCCACGCTCCATTGCTTCTATCTGAGTCTTCTGCTGCGCAGTAGCATAAGTCACCACTGATCCCAACTCCTCGCTTTTCTTGTCCACCGAGCTAGACTTTGAAAAGTGTCGGAGCGTGCTGCGTAAAATGGATCATTTATTTGCCGACTACTTAGACAGCACATGGTGGAAGTACAAGGAGAAAATTGTGAAGCACTGGACAGATAAGCATCTTCACTTTGAGCGTCTCGACACATCCACTGTCGAAGGAACGCATGCAAAAATTAAAGCGTGGCTCGACTCCTCAAAAGGGAACTCCTGACGGTATTTCAGAAGCTGTTACCCTGGTGGAAGTCTTCTGCAAATGCTGTAAGTCTTGGTTCTCAAAGAGACGCAACCAATGATCTTTTCAAGCTCAGCAATCCCACCTTTGCCAACGTTGTCAAAGTAATCACTGTGCATGCGTTAAGCGAAACACATCAACTATGGAAAATGGCCATCAAGCATGTACACGATCGCATTAGAAATCCTGAAAAACAATTGCAGATGAAACCTTGTACAGGTGCTTTTCGACGGTGTTACGGGAGACCTTCTATACACGAAATGAAGTGTGTATACAAGTCTGACTACAGCATTGTCCTACAGCCGCAAGATTTCGATCAGCACTAGCAGTGGACCCGATTTGATAGAGGAATTTATGGAGCCAGCTACGCGAGTCACAAAACGACGCACCTCTTCAAAACGAAATCACACCAGGCCGGTTTGGGGCCAACAGCACCAGGAGAGAGTTATCACACTTTGAAGTTATGGATACGGTAACGTCCGCTAGTTATTCTTCGGTAAGTTATCAACCATTTTCTCAGTTGCTAGATAGTGATCAATTAGAGGAGAGCGTAGAGCTTGATGCTTTCATGCCTTCGCGCACATGGGGCTACGCTGGTATTAGTTAACAAAGTAATGCATCGTGTTTGCGAATTTGTACTTTTACTGCATCCATCTGTCTGTACTATTTGTGCCCTAGTTCTCCGAGACTCGGTGCTCCAAAGATTCTCCCATGTCGTGCCACGTGCATTTTGCCCTGGCTCTGTGAATAAAACTTGCCAATTATTGCGTTATCAATTAATTTATTATTGGATGCCAAAAGCAGAACAAGTGTGCAATTTTTTAGAAGTGAGATATGCGGCAGCAGCTTGGCGGTTAGCATACTACATCTCATCGTGTCACTGTCAAAAGGTGCGTTAGCATGACGACAGGTCATTGTTAGGTGGGTCAGCCCGTTTGCTCTGGTAGAGTTAATCTTGCGGATTAATTCGAACCTTACTACATACTATAAAAATTGTTTCAGCACTTTTGAGCGAGAATCTATTTTAATACTATTTTAAAATAGGAATTCAAAGCTGTTTTTTTTAAACTAAGACTCGATGTTGATGTTTTTATTCAAAGCGCTGTTTTTTAAAATATCCACACGGCGATTTCATCATGAGATCGAGCCTTCGATTCGGCCACTTGGTTGGTTACGCTGGACGTTCAACACCTGTTGAAGACCTTGCGTTCCGCTTGCTTCTTCCCCACGACACGAACACGATGCGCATGCCTACTAGGAATTTCCTAGACAAAGTGACCCCCAAAGGTCATGAGTCAACAGTGAGGACGGCTTTTGTTACCCGCTTAATCACATTGACGGTATTACGCTGCCTGGTTTGCGCTGCCTGGTCGCGGCAGCCACAAAATGCGTCTGCAGCTTGAGTACACTGAGCAAGGCATGCCATTGATTCATGCACGAGGATTATGCCTGCAGTTCTGAGCTTTCTCCACGTGGTGGCAACTTCAGAAAGCGGCTACAGCAAGTGACGCCAATCGAGTCGATCATCCACCACAGACGTTCTACTTCGAACTGCAACACGTACCCGCTGCTGCCCGTCTCCCTCACGAAATCCCTCGCGATTACATGGCCTCATTTAACGCCACCAAATCACCGTCAGAATCTCCCACGTTGCGGTCCGGGTTTTAACGAAAGCAGCCGCGACCTGCCTGCAAATTGCAGTGGAGCCCGTCTAGGCTAAACTCTAGCATTATGGATTACATCCCTTCGCTACTTGGACGCGGCGAGCATGGACATTGCCTTGACGCCCAACAACTGGCGAGAGGCGTGGTTGAAGGCGACGAGGCCCTCGTCGAGGGAGTCCTGCAGAGGAGCTCCGGATACTAGCAAAAACAACTTCAACCTGTCAAGATATGACCCGTCGCTGCTCTGATGAGCTGACGCGGCTATCTTTCATCAGTCTGCAGCGCGCGCTGATTGGCCAGCGACGATTGCGCGCAGTCAGCACTGATTGCTCCCATCGAACGCTTGACGGGCTCCGCTGCACAGGCGTAGCGGCGGCAGTCAACAGTCTAGAGCCATAACTACCACAACTGCATGGGCTACAAGCTGCAGTGCAGCAGTGCAGTAGTCGACAATAGGAACGGGGCGTTGAACCGCTTTCTTACACAATCGTCGATGACAAGCGGTTCGATTTTCTTATTTTGGGCTCTAAGTATCATCTTGGCGGCCCTGTCTATAAGAACGTTTTGATCTGTCGAGTACATGAGCCAATTCCAGTCTAAAAGCTGAAAAATGATCTTTTAGACAGACTAAAATTTAAACAGGGCAGTCTGCCTGTTCTCACGCTCTCCAACTGTAGTCTTCTTTGGTAATAGAAGCCCAAAATACAAAATATGGACAGCCCAAACAACTGCCATCGATGGTGTGACAGCTGTAGCTTGTCAGCAGTCCACAAACGACCAGCTTCAGCGCAGATCAACATCGTCGCAGTTCTTGCACAATGGAGATTCCACTCGCGAACACCTTCCACTCAGCGGCGGCGCCACATACACCGGAGGACGAGCTGTATCCGTTCCTCGAAGGAGAGGCTGTAGACTCGCCCGACAACGATTTCTTCTTGAGCGGGTACCCTGCCTCCATCACCGACCTGGACTTTGCTGCTACTGTGCAGGCGCTGCCCACCCACCAGAACGGCACGGCGCCTTCTTCTTCCTCCCAACAGCTCAAAGCCTTTGACGAAGGCATGCTGCACCAGCCTCTGAACCTGCCGTTGTCCCCATCGGCTTTCTACGACCTCCCGAAGGCGCAGAAGCCGTTCTTCGGTGCATCTCCCCGCAAAAACTCGCGCTCCGGCAGCTGCCAACGCGCGCGTCCCCGCGTGGCATCGGCGCCGAGCCCCACGCGCTCGTATTCGCCATCATACTCGCCGCCATCGAGCGTAAACGGTAGCGACGGAGGCTGCGGGAGCATGAAAGACTCGGAAGAGATCCTCAATGCGCCCGTAAAGAGCCTCACCGAGGAGGAGAAGAAGCTACGACGACGTGCACAAGTGGCCAAGTCGGCGAGGAAGCACCGTAACCGCCAGAAGGAGGAGCTGACGAGGCTCCGAGAGCAAGTGCAGATGCTGCAAGAGCAGATGGCCATCATGACGCACCACCAAGGATCCAGCTCCCCCACCAGCATCAAGCGCGAGCAGGACGTGATTACACAACACCGCAAGCGCAAGAAAGTGGACGAAGACGATGAAGGCGTGGGCGGTGGTGTGCTCACCAACCCGAACGTCGGTCTCATCTCGATGCCTCCACCGAAGCCGCACATCCAGCACTGGTACCACCGCTTGCCTATTGACACGCTGGAGCGGTCGACCATGTTGACTCGCATTGCTGATAAACGTATGACGATTGGAGAGCAGTACATTCGCGCTGAGTTTGGCGCTGGGACGTCGTATCCTTTAACGGATATTAAGCTGAACTCGAACGGACCCGATCTCGAGATCAAACAAGTGCGCGGACGACTGGTGTCGGGGTTCACCCATCACGAGGTGGGTGAGGCCTGCTGGAACTCTTTCTCCAACTTCTTGTTCGACGTTCCGGAGCGATTTCGACGCCATGTGACGTGTGAACGCCTCATGGAGCTGGATTCCAACACTCGTTATGGGCGCACGATCGTCCCGCTGCTTCGCGATCACAAGGGTCGCATTGTCTACTTCCACTCGTATTTTCTGGTTCGACGACATGTGCGCGATGACTACGTGTCGATCACGTGGGAGACAATCACAGATGACGATTTGTATCCGCCTTCAGCTGATGAAAACCCGGAGACGACATTGCGCAACGACGAAGTTGGCTGGTACGTCCACCGTTGTTTTTATATCAGTCCCTATGGGCATGTTTTGCTAACATTTGTGTATTTTTGCTTTATACAGTATGATTCTGGAGTCAGAGCGCATGCCGGACCAAGGCGTACGCACCACGTTCCGTTCTATCACGCACAGCACACCGCCTGTTGGAGTAATGACGCACCCGCGTGGAAAGGTGAACGAGGCATTCCTGACGGTATTCTGCCGCAATGCCGACACCGTCGAGAACTCGGCCTGGAACTTGCTGATGAAAACACACCCAGAGCGCATGCCCAAAGCTGAAGTCGTCGTGTGAGCTTGTTAGTTAAACACGTCCAATTACCACAGCTAGGCTCTGATTTTAGAAATTGGCTAAGTGGACTGGGGCTTGTGTTTGCAAAGAAGAATAATTTCTAATGTGTGAATTTATTTTGCGTTGAGCAGTATACATTGTTACAGAGCAATTTACACACTGACCGTACACGTACTAGCGTGATCGCGAATGTAGCTGAATACAGCATCGCCACACACTTTCGCACCTTCCTCTGTCTTCTGTAGGTAGTTCGAAATTTCCGGGGTTGTTGGAGGTAGTGAGAATGAGTGCAGCTTTGTGCAGATCGATCGATATACTACTCGTTCCACGCCATCATGGCATAACTCTC
Organism: Phytophthora cactorum; assembly: GCA_016864655.1. Classification (NCBI taxonomy): domain Eukaryota; phylum Oomycota; class Peronosporomycetes; order Peronosporales; family Peronosporaceae; genus Phytophthora; species Phytophthora cactorum. Next base: position 940,820 of record NHQK01000003.1, read on the forward strand.
GACGCACCATAGCACTATTCGGCAAACAAACCACCATTAGATTTTTTTTCTTTGCATCACCGCATCAAGAAAGACAAATACGTACGCTCCGATGAGATCGCGCTTGATAGTCGTCTCGGGCTTGGCAGGATAAAGGTCGTCCTGGTCCGCAAAATCCCACACCAGAACGCCGTAGTTGTCGCTCATGCGATAAAATACAAGCGAGCGAGACTCTACCACAACATTTTGTGTATCTACAGTGCTTTGATAATGCGTGTCCGATTTCGCGTAGCTGATGTTTCCTTGGGGCTTGTCCAGGACCTCGCCATTCTGTGAGACTGTTGTGTACTGCGGCCAGTCAGTGCCACAACCAAGAACAGCACTGCAAGCTGACACGAAGACGGTCTTCAGATCCAAACAGTCAAACGCGTATGCTGCGACGGTAGTCATGATCTGTTGTTGCTCATTCGTAGGTGGTACGCTGCGTGTTATTATCGACGGTGGTCCAGCGAAATCCGTTCCCTCAGTTTCACGTAAAAGGATCTGCACTGCCAAGTCCGCCTTTGAGTCGGTGCACACCGCTAAGTAGTCACGCCGACGCGCGTACGCTGTCCGTCCGAAGTGTGTGAAGGTATGCAGCAGGGTGGACATATTGAGCTCAGCGTTCGTGATAGGCGAGTCCAATACCAGGCCCTGGATTGAAGCGAAGAAGCGCCGTTGCATCACCAACGCACGCCGTAGCTGCTCGTTCAGCTTCTCGGCCTGACGTCGCTTGTGCCGTTGCGCCATGGTATATTCCTCAGTCTCCGCTACAGTCCCATCTGGCCGCAGCAACTTGTGCTTGGAGCGTAGAGAATGCAACTGGTCGGTGAGAACCGCCACCTCCTTTCTCAAGTCCAGCATCTCATGTTTCTTGCGGTAGCGATGGCGCCGCGCACTCACCGCCACCTGAGCCCTTCGCTTCGTCTTGCGGTCCGTCAGTTTGTCACTTCTACTAATAATCACGGGGGAATCAGGCGAAGCGTCTGCGTCGTCGCTGCTACTAGTGCCGTCTGTGCTTGTTGTCGTCGCGGTTACATTGTCCTGAAGCTCGTTATCGTCGATCAGCTTGGGCATCCCATCGGCTTGGAATAGGAACTCGGTCAGCACATTCATGTCAAAGTCCGCGTCGCCTGAGCTCATCGATCCATCGCCAAGATATGCCATGTTTTTCATGGTGTATGTTGGTAACGTGTTGTGCTGTGTGTGTCTGTGCCAACTTGTAGACTGAGCTCCAACGTCTTCCTTCAGCCGCGAGGAGATTCGTCGACAATATCAGTCCACGTAATCGACGTCCTCCAGGATATCAATTTGTATATGCCCCAAAGTTTGTGGACCAATCAGAGGCTCTGATTCTCGTATTATACATGAAGTTCAACCGGTCCGTTTGTTCAAGTTGAACAGTTGACAACAAGTTTTTGCCGGCACTTACCGGTAGTCATCACTTAGTAAGCTCACTTACGGTTACCTATACTAAATACATTTCAGCCTGGAACCCGGAGGGCCAACAACAAACCGCGACAAAGAAAAATACATTAAACGTAACACGGATATTTTGCATCGCTTCAACACGGACTGTTCGCTGCGTCATTCTTGATGGACTCGTACACCAACGACCCACAGATCTGAGCACTTCGCTGCCTCGACTTTGAGAAGCGTTCTAAGCTCGGTGTCAGCTCGGACGAGTCCAAAAGGTGCACCTTTGTGCAGATATTGCGGCAAACGATGCGTTCCACGCCGTCGATGCAAACCTCGGGCCTCACCAATACCCTGCAGACAATAACCACAAATGTCAGTTGTCAGAGCGTCGACCGCAAATGCAATAAAAAAATAAAGCCTACTCACGCTCCGATCGTACAGCGCATGGTGGTCGTCTCCTTCGGCATCGGATTCATGTCGTCTGCATCCACATAATCCCACAAGAAGATGCCGCAGTCCTTGGTCATGCGGTAGTACGAGATCTCTCGGCTCTCCACGGACACTCGATCGCCTGTAGCGTCGCTCTCGTAGATGTTGTGGGACATTCCGTATCGAATGTTGAGTTTTGTCGGAGGCAGATCTGCGGCCTTCGACGAGGAGGTCACAAGCGTATAGCTGGGCCACACCGCTGCGCAGTTCATGATGGCACTGCACGCGGCCTTAAAAGTTTTACACGCATTTCGTGTTTCCAGCGCGTAGACGGCGACCGTGGTCATTCCAAATCCGTCGCGTCCTAGATCGATCTGCTGGCAGGCAATGTGTGGGGTCGTGAATGGCTTGATCCCGCCTGTTTCCTCCATGATAATCTGCTTGGCCATGTCTAACTTCGTGTCGGTGCAAACGCTCTCCAGATTTCGTACTCGAGAATGTTGATCCTTCAGCAGACGCGTGGGTGTGTGTAGGAAGTTCCGCATATTCAATTCGATACTGCAAGGCATCGTGTCGGAGAACATCGACCGGAGATTCCGCACAAATCCGCTCTGCAGAAATAATGCTTGTCGTAGCTGTTCATTCGTTTTCTCCGCATGTCGCCGCTTAAGGCGCTGCGCAATAGCACTCTCTTCCCAAGCTGCAACAGCGTTATTAGCACGCATCTGCTTGTGCTTGGAGCGGAGGGTTTCCAACTGTTGCTCCAAGAAGTTCACCTCAGTCTTCAGTGTTATCATCTCACACTGAGTCCGTAAAAACACACCAGACGAGAACAACCTAAACATTAGTCAATGAGTCCATAAAGTCAATCATAAGGTGACCAACCCACCTTCTTCCTGCACCGCAGTCGCCGGGCACTGCTGGCGACTTGTGCTCGCCGTCTCGCCTTGCGATCAGTTAGTCGTATATCTTGTTCCCGTTCGAGCTCAGTCTCTGCAAACTCCGAAGATGAAGGTGACGACGGAGTTTTCTTCGCCCTCTTGGATCTGGCAGCCCCCGTCGTAGCTCTCACATGCTCCTCCGTACTGCTACACGTGTCAGCTGCATCACTACTGGGGCTATCCGTCGGCGATGATTCTCCCGACTCGTTGCTCGTGGGAAGAAACTCCACTTGCGAGCTGCTATCGGGCTGCAGCAAGTCGGACAAGAAGTTCATGTCCAGGTCGTCCATTGTGTTACTGGTACTGCAGTGTCCCACCACCCCGCAGGTGTTTAGCTGAAGTGGTTCGTCCACTAAGGCGCCGGTCTGCAGCTCCATCTCTCCAGGGACCAGAATTTCTGTGCACAAGAGTGAGTTAGCGGCTAAAACGAAGCAAGGAAGAGAGTGCTAAAGACGACATTTCGTACCAACGTCGAGGAAGCCGAGCCCTATAGACGCGGAACTCTGCAGACCTGGTGTGAGTCCTGTTAGGACCGGCTCGTCCGCCGTCATAGCCAGCGCCTTCCGTCGCGCAGAGCTGTCGTCGGTCTGCTCCATTCTAGCGAAAATGCCGAAATTTCAGTTTTAGACATTTTTTAGTCGATCGATTCAAAAACAAATTTGTTGTTGTTGTTATATTTGCACTAAGGTTACGGTAACACAGCAAGCGTTGCTCGCTACCTACGCGACAGTGTCATGCCAGTCTGTGGCTCCTTCTTTGATGGTTTTGTACACCATCATGTCTTCCAGCAGTGCGAACTCGGCCACATTTAGTGATGGTTTGGGTGAATTTACTAGTATTTGCATGTCACTGCAAATACTGCGGCAGACCATGCGGTCCACGCCATCCGAGCACATCTCCGGGCGCAGTACCAATCTGCTCATCAAAGTTCCGCAAAAAGTTAGTTGTCAACCATAAACACGTAGCTTAGGAATAGATATCCCGAGAAACTTACGCTCCGACGGTGTTGCGCTTGATAAATGTGCTGCCCTTGAAGGGGTACATGTCGTCAGCGTCGACAAAGTCCCATACCAGAACACCGCAAGAACCGGTCATACGCGAGTAATAGAGATCCCGCGCTTCGGTCCAAGCTTGAGCCTTCGTCGCGTTATGCTGGTAGCAGTGCTTTGTGATTCCGTACTGAACATTAAATTCCGTTGGCGGCACGTCTACAAACTTCGTCGATGACTCAACTCGGGAGTGATCTGGCCAAACTCCACAAGTGGTCAGTATTGCCTTGCAAGCCACGTCGAACGCTTTGCTGGAATCCCTTGTGTTGAACGCATACACCGCAGTGCTCGTCTTGCCGAGGCCCTCAGTGCCTAGATCGAGCTCTTGGAACAGGATTTCGGGAGATGTAGTAACCGGGATGGTCGCGGTTTCGCGCAAAACGACTTGCATAGCTCTGTCTATCTTGGCAGCCGAGCTAACAGCTCCCAGGTCTCGCGCACGAAGTTGGGGATCCTTTCGGAGGTGAGTGTACATGTGAAGGAAATGCCGCATGTTGAGTGCTATGCTTGGAGGTGCCGACTCGGTAAAGATGGATCTTAGCTTGCGAACGAAGCCGGTATGAGTAAATAGCGCGAGCTGCAGCTGCTCATTGAACTCTTCAGCTTGACGCCGCCTCAGGCGTTGTACAATGGCCTTCTCCTCCCAGCACGCGACTGCACTATCTGCACGAAACACGTGGTGCTTGAGTCGTAAAGCCTTCAGCTGCTCCTCGAAGCGAAATACTTGTTCTTTCAACGTCACCAGCTCATTCTGCAAATAAAAAAGTGCCTTTAGATATCAATAAAAATGTCTTCTGACACAAGTACGAGGATACCTTCTTGCGGGAGCGATAGCGTCGAGCGTTCTTCGCACTAAGCACTCTGCGTCTCTCATTCCGGTCGTCCGTTTGGCCGTCATCATCCGCAGACTCTGGTGGCGACCCCAGCTTCCTCTTGCGCTCAGACCCACCAGCACCGTCCAAGTCCTCGGGTGACTTTGCGCTATCAGCGCTATCACTGTTATCCATGCTGTGGCTTGACGATGAGGGCGACGGCACTGAGTCCATCACGGCAATGGTGGCATTTGGGACGTTCGAATCTTGGGACAGGAGCTCGGACAAGAAGGTCAAGTCGACGTCGTCCATTTGGCTGGTGGGTTCCCGTTGCGCCTCAAAATTGACAAAATGGGCGAGATCGTTTCCATCTACGAATCCGAAGACAAAGAATACATGTAGTTCGTTAGCGAAAGTGACCCACCCGAGCTTCGGTGTTAACGCGTGGTGTGTACCTAGCATGACGTTGGTGGAGCTGTCGGGTTCGTCCAGAGACAGAGTGCTGCTCCTCATCACGGGCGGAGTTGCGGGGAAGAGTTGCGGGGCAGCTGGCTCTTGCCAAAATGGTTGCTTTGCTCACTGTTGTTAGGGAAAGTCTGTATCAAATTTCGGCCACGTGATCTGCTAATGCCTATCTGAACGCAACTTTGACTACCCCTAATGTTGCAGGACCAAAACAGTTTGACCAGCAAAACTAGGTTAAAAGTTAATTATACACTGCGCGCCAGGTTGTTATGACCACCTACATTTTGGCGTGTAGCTCACTCATTTTTACGAGTTGAGCGGTGCTATTTAGATATGTTGTAGCTGTAGCAAATAGCTATGCGGGGCACGTTTTAACGAGTGGGATATCGCAGTTTAGAGAGACGCTAATATACAAGTGATCGATTTGGTCGATGCGCCCATTATTATGACCACCCACACCCATACAAAAAAACAAGTCAAAACGAAGGATGGTTGCAGCCAGTCGATGCTTGTGCTGACCTGGCGTATTGCTCTACGCTGGCATTGCAAAAGAATGGGGAGGGGCCCAGCACTTTCAGACGAGGAAACGGGGAGAATCAAGGGGCTGTGTGAAGGAGGTTTCAGCTTGCGAGAGATAGAACGTCGCGTCACGCGCTCACGTGGAGCCATTAGCTGGGGGGGGGTTCGGTGAGGAGAAGCCGCGCAAAAAGCCCGGCCCGGCTGCTGCAATGACTGAGCGTGAAACGCGCTTGCTGCGCACAGCGACCAAGGGTGACCACTCTGCCCGGCAGCTCAAGAACGAGCTGAGCCTGTCGGCGTCGGTGCGTACTATTCAACGCGTGCTAGCCGGTGTCGACTGGCTCATCTACACTAAAATGGATAACACGTTGCCGCTGTCGGCGGAGGACAAGAAGGCATGGTAGGAATGAGCGTGGGCAAGGATCTTCAACACGGATGCCGCGAGGCCCTGGGATTCCATCATCTTCTCCGATGAGAAGAAATGGAATCTCGATGGGCCCGACGGCTTCCAGAATTACTGGAGGGACATTCGTCGGCGCCTAGGCAGACAAAACGCCGCCAAGCTGGTGGCGGCTCGGTGGTGGTCTGGACGGGCTTTAGCGCCGCCTGCAAGACGAAGCTGGCGGTGCTGCACGGCAAGCAGAACTCGGACGACTACGTCTATACCGTGTCCGAGTATCTGGTGCCATTTGCCCACCTGCACTACGGCACCGATTTTGTCTACCAACAGGATGGTGCATCCATCCACCGTTCTAAGAGAACTATGGAGTTCTTTAGTGAACAGGGCATTCATGTGCTTGACTGGCCAGCTAGATCTCCGGATCTAAATCCTATTGAAAATCTCTGGTTCATTATGAGTCGGCGTGTCTACGCTAATGGCAAGCAATACTCCAGTGTTGAGGAGCTAACTGCAGCTTTATATGAAGCCTGGGATTCTATCCAAGAAGCTCTCTTAGTCTCGTTGGTTTAGTCCATACCACGCCGTTGCAAGGAGGTCATCAAGGAACATGGTAACAAGACACACTACTAATGTAGCCATTTCGCCATCCTTCGTTTTGACTTGTTTTTTGTATGGGTGTGGGTGGTCATAATAATGGGCGCATCGACCAAATCGATCACTTGTATATTAGCGTCTCTCTAAACTGCGATATCCCACTCGTTAAAACGTGCCCCGCATAGCTATTTGCTACAGCTACAACATATCTAAATAGCACCGCTCAACTCGTAAAAATGAGTGCGCTACGCGCCAAAATGTAGGTGGTCATAACAACCTGGCGCGCAGTGTATCAGATCGATCCGGCGGCTTTACAAGTTTACTGTCAGTGGCCATTTAGGGTAGATATTATTGAGATGTCTGTAAATCATCATCTTCAGAGCATTCACTCCTTATTCTGGGCGTATCCCGCACTCTGATGGATTGCGCTGGATCAAACCACGACAGGTATGAACGGTGTCCAGGAGAGGATGGAGGAGGCTAACATCTCGCTACGATGCAGCTACTATGGCAGAAGGACGAGCCAGATATGCCGTGTGACAATGCTCGGACATTACAGTAAAGAAATGTATTATCTGTTCTTCACAACAATAAGAAGTAAATGAATATGAAGAACAACAATAATAAATGAAAGAGAAATACCTATTGTTTTGTCCTTCGGCCGCACCATAGACACTAGTTATCGTCAGTGTCATCAACATCGAGTCTCATCAGCGTATTTGCATCCCAGAACTTACGGTTAGCCCGCAGAAATACGATCATCTCGAAGTTCATCGGTAGCAGAGATGCACTGTGCGGCGTCATGGCCAGCTTGCATTGCGAGAACAGCCTCTCGCAGAGGTTGCTGGTCGGCGGGATGGCGGCGACGATTGGTTCATATCGCGGCGCCACCTGCTCGGGGGTCGGGCGCGACTGTAATAGCGCAGTTTCAAAGTCCTCAGCACTGCGTGCGCGCGTCCGAGCACGCGAAGAGCGCGACGATGTTGTGGGCTCAGTAGCAGTAGCTTCCAGTTGGAACGGCTCAAGGGCCTGGGACTCTTGTGGCGTTAAGTCAGCTTCAGTACCTCGAGAAACCTAATATAGCATTCAGAAACATAGGTCGGTTAGCGCAACTTTAAGCATTATAAGAGCAATGTAGTAGCAACATACCTTCCCGACAGCGCTCACAAAACACCGGGGAATGGACGATTTCAGCGTCGGGGCGTAGGTAGTGACCCGTAACTGGGAACATTTCAGCCATCTTGTCAAATAAAAGCCGCACGGACTTCATCGATATCGACTCCTCTTGTAACTTCTTGCACACGCTTTTGAACGTCTTGAGGCTCTCAACGAGCGCTATGATGCGTCGATGTGCAGCTGGCTTAGGTACCAGGTCATAAACCGCGTCGACGCGCTTGATCGCGTCGCGGATACGCACGTACCGCTCCAGCGTCATGAAGGTGGAGCTCCACCGAGTTGTGTTGGCACGCAAGGGCGCTAGACTTGTACGGCGCCGGAGCTCGGCGCGGTTTTTCATCGTCCGTAGCGCTACCATTAGCGCGCGGACAGCACCAACCATTTCCTCGTGCTCCGCCAAAACGTTTTTGGTTGCCAGGTTGAAACGATGAGACGCGCAGCCAACCAATGGGACGCCAAGCATGGTTGCTGTCATTTGATTGGTGGTACAATTGTCACCAATAAAAAATTTCAGCGACTCTCCTGATTGGCCAAAAATCATCAGAATATTCTGGATGTAGGTACAGTGCGAGGCTGCAGTGAGGTCTGCCTCATCAAGGGGTGCTATCGCCAATAGAACGTAAAACAGCTGACCGTCCTTCCAAAAGACGATGTACAGCGCCACATAGTGCTCCGAAAAGCATGTCCAGCCATCATACATGGCACCAAACGTGGGAGGGGTTGTTTTGGCAATCTCCTTCTCGACGGCTCGGGTAGTTGCAGCTAGGTACTTCTTCAGAGTTTTCGAGGAGATGGGCTTTAGACGGGACATGGAGCGAGTTGTTGGGTGGTCCACCTCAGATAGAGGCATGTTTCTATCGACCACCCACTCCATCCAGTGGTAGATATTGGCGACCTTCTCGGTCACAATCCCGAACGAGTGTAGGTTGCCAGCCAGGGAGCTGGCGTGGGTAAGGTAGTCAGCCTCATCGTTGGGATGCTTGTCCCTCAAGTGGCTGAGTAGGTTTCCGTAGCCACTAGAAGGGAGCTGGCGGCGCACTTTGTTACAGTAGTTGCACTTGAAGTAGTGATCAGGTAGAGCTGCAAACAGCACGCGGCAGATGTCGGCGTTCTTGGGCATTGCGAAGGGTAGAAAGGTGGGTAGTTTGGGTTTGAAATCAAATTGATAAGTGAAACGCTAGCAAAAATAGGTATTGAGTGGGGTACGGGTGGGTTTGAGAGATCACTGGACAGCATAAGCGCAAAAGAAATGAATTTGCCTCACTATTCGATATAAAATGCAAGTTGTTTGTGGCTCTGACTTGAATAAAGTATGCTTCTCCAGAATTAACTCGACTTAACTATGGAATCAGTAAATGTCGGTGAATATCAATAATACACTAGGTTGTCGGAATGCAATAATAATAAATGTGGTACGAAGATATTAATGCTATTTATTATAATATATTTTTTCCGAGCCCTGCCGTGTAATGATGAACATTGGAGTGAAGATGATACCAGTGATAGCGGAGCCGTACACCCGTACAAACCCTAGACAACTACGTCGAATACGAAGAATTCGATTTAGCCCGTTTTGCAAGCTCTCATTCCAGTCTAGTAGCAGCCGTATCCGCTTCAATTTAACTCAATTTTGCTTCTACTTGGTACAACATCATATGTTGTGATGCATCTCCCTGTGATGTGCTGTCGTCGCGTCTACTTGGAGCTATTGCCCTCATTTCGCTTCCAGTCACTTCGCCGCCACGGAGATTGATTAATAAAAAAACCCTGTTATTTCACCGCGGACAATACAACACAGCCTGGGTTGGTACTTACGGTAGACTTTATCCTCCACAGCTATAATAGCCCGTCTTGTACACCAGGCTGTAGTCTCTACGGTACGTGTTGTCGGGTGTGATACTCCTCTCATCATGAGAGTCTCATGGCACCTAAGGGCATCTCCATTACATGTCTAACTCTTGTCGATACGAAAAATTTCATTAACCTGCGAAATGAAATGGACTAAATAACAACAAAGAGAACCACACGACGACTTCTAGGCCGAAATTGGTCGGGCGTCGGGACAGTGGCCCACGATGGTCTGGTACACCATCGAGCCGCAAATCTGCGCACCCATCTTCTTGGACTCGGAGAATCGGCGAATGTCAGGAGACAACTGAGTCATGTTGGCCGAATGAACCTTCGTGCAAATGCTGCGGCACACCACGCGTTTGATACCATCTTCACAGATCTCAGGACGAACAACCACACTGCAAGCACAACGGAAAAGTAAAAAAAAAAAGTTAGCACTATGGCGAGGATAAGTGCCACACTAAAGCGATCCAGGGGGTAAACGTACGTTCCAATGATGTCACGCTTGACCAGAGTATTCTTGCTCATCGGGTACAAGTCGTCGTCGTCGGCATAGTCCCATAGCAGCACTGAACATTGGTCCATAATCTTGAAGTACGACAGTCCTCGACTCTCGACAACCACTTCGTCCTGGCCATCGTCGCTGCGGTAGCGGCAGCCTGAGACTCCGTACCGAATGCTGTCCGAAGGCGCATCAACAACCTTGCCAAACGAGTCCAGCTGCGTGTACTTTGGCCACTCACTGCCGCAACCCAAAATGGCTCCGCACGCAGCAAGGAAGATCTGAACCGTGTTCATCGTGTCGAACGCGTACACCGCAACAGTGGACGCACCAAACTCGGTTGAGCTCGTGCTGATCTGGCGTGTACTAATATGTGGGCGCAAGACCGGGATACCCTCCGTCTCGCGAAGGACTGTCTGCATTCCCAGCTCCAGCTTGGCATCCGTACAGACAGAGGCCAGGTCACGCACACGAGACTGCGGGTCTTTGCGCAGATGAGTGTACGTGTGCAGGAAGCGCCGCATGTTGAGCTCCATAATGTTCGGCGACCCGAGCGCGAACATCGCCTTGAGGTTGCTCACGTAGCCGCTCTGCTGGAATAACGCGTACCGCAGCTGGGCGTTCAATTCCTCCGCTTGGCGGCGCTTGTGGCGTTGGGCAATAGCCTTCTCTTCCCACTCGGCCACAGCACCGTCAGCGCGCATCAATTTGTGCTTGGAACGCAAGAAATCCAGCTGCTTGTTGAGGTAACTAGCCTCCTTATTCAAGCTGATCACCTCGTTCTGTAGACATCAAAACCAGTCAGCAATTATACCCTACTCTAAGGGCTGCAGCAACGCACTTTCTTGCGGGAACGATGGCGTCGCGCGCTAATGGCCACCTGAGCTCTCCGCCTGGCCTTGCGCTCCTCCACCTTCTTAAGTCCCGTTGTCTCCGTGGCAGGCTTTGGGCCGTGCTTTTGCACAGCCACCTCCGCCGCTGGCTCAATGGAGGATGTCGAGTCGTCGTCGCTACTCTCGGCTGTGTCACTCTTTCCGCTTGGAGACGAGACCACAAGCTCCGAGGACGTCGACAGGGGCGACGCCGGCTCCGGCACGGGTTCGCTCTGTTGGAGCAGGTCCGAGAGGAAATTCAGGTCCATATCGTCCACTGACGTGTCCAGCAGAGCGCCGCCGTCCACGGATTCGACGTCCAGGAGAGTCAGCGCGTCGTCCAGCCCACTCACAGCAACGTGCAGGTCCATGTCCGAGTTTAGCAAGAAGTCTGCGTCATTATTACAGATAGGGTGGTGAGTGCCGTGCTTTACGCAGTGATGTAGGGTGCCCGCAAGCGCACCTGAATCGATCGAAGTCTGGCTCATTGTTCACGTGCGGGCCTTCGCTTTCGTGTGCGCCTTTACTGCTGCAGTCTGTTGAGACGAATCGAGAAGTGAAAGAGGAAGGTCCGCTTCAGTCGACAGGTGATGTGGACCACACGATCGATTACGTACCATGAGACAACTTTTACGGCCAATCAAAAATCAGAGACATACCACCCTAGCGAAAACAATTTCTAACAATCATTTTGCTGGGTTACCACTTCCATCGGCGGAGTCAATGCAAAAGAGGTTAGGAGCTTTGTGCTCTTGCTTATATCTTCAGGCTACGGAGGAACCCGTATTTGCATGGTGCTTTCCAGCTGACTGCTGTCATGCGATGGTGGAAACAGGGGGAAAATGCGCGGGGCTAGCAGCGACGCCCCTTTATTAATAGAACCTCTCGCGCTTTCGTTCATGTACCACGCCTTCCGGCGCTCGTCATCGTTGTCGGTGGCGCTAACTGACGATGCACATGTATGGACAGAGTACTGGCCCAATGTGCAGCATTCAGCTCACACTGACTGTGGGGTTGCTTCTGCGAATTCTGAGTTACCATCCTGCGCGCGATTTCTTGGTGGTCGCTTCATGCACGAAGAAACAGAAGTGCGGCATCACAATGGCGATGAAACGCGTGTCTCTACTTGTCCGCGACGGCACTTATTATTTCTTGTACGGTATTACATGTAGGGATACGGCGTCTAAGAAAAGACCTACCAAACTGATCCTCAAAGTTGATGTGGCTGTTTTGGTTTCGAGCACAAATCCAAATACCAACCAATCAAAAGTCTCCTTTTCATGGCATTTTTAACGTAGAAAATGAACCTGGGCGGCGGCCTTGAGAGTGAGGAACTGCGCGTTCGCCAGAGCATCCTGTACACCGTCGGCCGTATCTGTGACGAAGAAGGTGTTTATCAATCCTATTTAGCATCCTTCTCCGATCTTTTACCCATCCGGTCGCTCCTTTTGCAGCGCAGAAGCAGCAGCACGAGCATCACGCGCGTGCCAGGCCCGCCATGTCCAAGGAGGCCATGGCACTGCTGGCCGACCTCGTCTACAAGCAGTCCGAAGGTTGCTACGACCAGATCCATCTATTTGGTTATTAAAAATACTAAAATGTTATTGTTTTCTTTGCAGTAATGGCGACAGAGCTGCAGTTCTTCTCTCGTCACGCCAACCGCAAGATCATCAAGACCGAGGACGTGACGCTCCTTGCCCGGAAACACCCCAATCTGGTTACAATCCCGTTGTCATGGTTGTATTTCTTGGACTGTAGTACCTCGAGCTTATTGTTGTTACCTTTTGACGTTGTTGCAGACCAATCTTCTGCAAAAATTCCAGCGAGAAAACCTGAATTCGAGTTCCACGACGTCCGGCAAGAAGAGACGGAATTTTGCGGATTCGGACTAGCTAAGGTGGTTCTATTCTAGATTTGGTTTTGGTTGGTTGGCTTTGGATACACTCTGGTTATTTGTTCGATCTCAAGGAGAGGCTGATGTACCACTACCTTTGTTCTTGGAGTTGCTTTCGAGCTGTCGGTACTCGTTGAGTACTCGCAGAGACGCCGTTTTGCGACGAACAGCCGCTGGACTGACGACTACGTGTCTTTGTGGGTTGATGGTGCTGTTGGCTGCTTGCTGGTAAACCTGCTTGAGCAAGTTCAGCTGCTTCGCTTTTGCTTCGAGCTCGTCCAGCAATGGCCCCAGAGCTTGTGATAATTGTGCTGATGATGAGGTGCTGGCTTTGGCATCGTCAGATCCAGAGACCCCTCGACGATTGTTTGTCTCCATCTGAGCCACAAGATCTTTATACCGTTTGTTGAGTCTTTTGAACTCCATCTCGGCAGATGTAAATGCTGCGTGTAGGTCCTCCATAATTTGAGTCTACAGAAAATTATCAAGCAACACAAAGATGAAGGCTGTCAGCTGGTGGAATGGCTTGGTCACAGATAGTAATGAACCGCTAGCGTACCTGCATGGAACTCGTGTACGTTTTCGGCGAAGCAGTTGAGACTTCGATAGCTGGTGGCTTCTGTTTGGCACTGTGACGCTGGATCCCGGTGGTTGCTGTGGGGGTCGACGACAATGGTGCAGTTGTGGTGACAGTTTCGTTGGTTGGCGAAGGAGAGTCCGGTGCTGCTGGGCTATTGTCCTCTCTATGGGTAGCTTCAGAATTGTAGATCGGATGTGGCGTCTGCTGGTGGCTCGACGAAGATCCTGGAGTCGTTGATGTGCCACTAAGAAGTGTCGGCATGACGTACGTCGTATCACATCGTCGCAGTGCATCTTGGATGTTTCCAATCAATGAAAACGACGGCTGGACAGAGTTACCCAGCAAGAATGGGATCTCCCTGAACGATGCACGAAGAAAAGATCAGTCTTCAGCCTCCAGATGCAGGAACAGAAGCTGACGTACTTGCCGAGGTTAGCCTCGCGTAATAGGGTCATGTTGTTGACGCTCTTCGCCTTTTTCGGTTTCTTGGTTGTCGAGGAAGCCGTTCCAGTCGCTGTCTTCTTTTTCTTCAGCGCTTTGGCCTGATATGCTCCTGTACTGCCCTGTGAATTGGTTGCTCTTCTTGCCGTTGCCTCGCTGGCTGCTGCTGCGCTGGCACGGCTCGCAGCTGTAGGTCGAAGCAGTGTTGACGGTCGTATCTGTTGTTGGAGCTTTTTGTTCTTCTTCATTGCCTGGTTTGCAGCTTCCGTTGCCTCCATCACCTTGGTTACCAGCTTTTCATTCAGCTGCGAGATCGACGCCACCGTTTGCTAGCAAGCACATCGATGAGGTCAGTCGTTGTGATACAATTACTAGCTCCGTATGAGTGTTTCGTGTACCTCGGCATCTTTCAGTCGCTCTCTACTCTCAGCATGATTAGTGGATTCACGCTGAAGCTGAGCCTCGAGCAGCTCGTTCCGCTCAACTGACGCCTGTTGATCCTGACGTACATGAGAAAGCTCAGCCTGCAACTCTTTCACGACACGCTTGTGGTCGCTTTCGGACTCCTTCATTTCTACCACACAAAGAAGAACAAGTGGATGAGTTCTCTACATGTAGTGCTTCGCCTTACTACAAAACAGGAAGATTACCAGCTTTTAGACGTGCTCGATGCGACTCCGAGATCTGAAGTCGTGACTGTAAATCGTCTGCTTTTGCCGATACGTTCTTTGCAAGCTCCTGGAAGTGCTGCAACTTGTTTTGAGTGGCCTCCCTCCGCTCTTCGGATCTGACCAGTTGAAGCTTTAGTTCTTCACGGTCACAGCGGAGTGCATCGTACGCTGCTCTTGCAGACTCCTTGCTTTGTCCCAGCTCGTACGAGAACTTCTTTTCCGTTGTGGCCAGCTCAGCTTCTCTCTTTCGAGCAATTAGCTTGGCGTCTGAAAGTTGCTGCATTAAGCTTTCGCGCTCTTGTTCCAGTCGACCGATTTTGTCTTGCAATGCTTTGAGCGCAGATAATACAGCTCGGGACCCTTGTGCGCCACCACTAACACCACCGCCGCTCGTAAAGCTATTTTTTTGGAGAGGAAGAGTCAATCCTGCATACGTTCCCGACACCCCAAAGGGTGGAGGAGGAGTGCTAAATATTTTCTTGTTGAAACTAAGACGTTCGCTCCCAGGGTCTGCACGACTGCCAGCAAGCTTTTTAGATGGAGAATCACGCCTCACCTTGGCATCACTATCAGTTGCTCGCATCGATTTCGTATTTCTCGTCCATCCACTCGATATATTGGAACTTGATCGTGGCAGGTGAAGAGAAGCTTGTCTTGTTTTCAGTCGCGTGCTTTCCGTCGGACGAGTCTGGTTTGTAGCTGTAACTGTGTTCACTCCAATTAATGCAGTCGCCGCTGTCAGATATTCGTGCAATGCTGTTGCTGATGAAATGTTGGGCTCTTTCTGCATAATGGGATTATCGTCGCTATCATCGTGTCGAGCTAGTTTTTTCAGCGTAGCCTTCAGCTCCTCCATTTCCTTCCCTGAGGCTGTTGGCGACCCAAGCGACTGCATTGAAGCATCTAATGACGTTGCTAGATGTTTGTACGAATTCGATGAGTTTTTCTTGATTCCTTGCTTTCTTGAAACTCGTCGAAGCTCAAGAGTCTCCTCGTCAGATTCCAATGAGGCATCACTATCACCAGAAGAATCACTACCATCTCGACTGGAAGCGAGATTTTCATCACTCTCACTTCCTGAGACGCTGTCCGAGTTGTTAGATGTCACTGGTTGATTGTCCGCTGGTGTCTTTCGTGGACTTCCGGCCCAGCACGACTTCCTCGATTTTAGTTCATGAAAGGAATGGCGATTTGTTTGAAAACTAGGACTCTTCGGATCATCCTTCTGTGGTCGAGTTGGCTTCCTCTTGCCTACGCTCACGCGTCTGTTTCGGCTACGCTGTGAATTGTTGTTCCATGCTGAGCTACGAGTTTTCCGCGGAGAAATGAGGATTCGACTGTGTGAAGAGATCTCAATCACCTGTTCCTCGCCTTCCGATGAGGACCAAGACTCACTGTCACCGGCATCATATGCACCGGTAGAATCCATTCCTGCTCCGGAGCACACGTTTCAAATAACGAAAACCCATTTTCCAAGGACGCGACGTTTCCAAAAACCAAGAAACGACTGCACAAGACATACGAAAGTTCACAACATGGATTGATCACCTTACCGATTGCCTACCACACGGTTCTTGGATGCAATGGTGGCATCAGAGCTTACAACCTAGGCGTTGCGACACCTATCACGCTGCAGCGTCCACTTAATTTCGTGAAGCTTATTCGGGGTTTTCCGTCATGCAGTGGAACATAAAACACAAAATTCAAAATACGTGGTTACTGACGTAGCGTGTTGATGGCCTGCTGAGCCGAAACGCGGCCGAACACCACGCATTCCGCGAGTGAGTTGCCACCCAGCCGGTTGGCGCCATGAAGGCCGCCGGACACTTCTCCGGCAGCAAACAGACCAGGCACAATCTTGCCATTCTTGTGGATCACCTCCGTGTTTTCGGTAATCTTCACACCACCTGCAAACAACCAACACAAAGAGGATCAGAACAACGAAATCATCGTTGATTCAATCGCACACATACCCATGGTGTAGTGAACCGTAGGTGCCACCTCCATCGCCACAATCTGCATCGGCGTGTCGATACTTGGGATACGCTGGATGGGGTACGGGAACGTCTTCTTGTCAAACGGGTCCTCCTTTTCACCACTGGCAATATCGGCGTAAGCGTTCAGCTCCTTCAGCAGAGCGTGCGGGTCTTCAAAGTGGTAAAACTTAGCAGCTTCCGCGACCGAGTTAGTCATCGTAACGATGCCCATGTGCTTGTAGAAGGGGAGCTCCGAGGCCATGGCCTTCGCGCCATCCTCGAACAACAACATGTACGCTTCCTGACCAGGCTGGGCCAGTATAGCATCCGACGCTTTGTCACGCGTGGTCAGCTCGTCCACGAAGCGTTTGCCGTTCTTGTTCAGCAGTACAGCTCCAGAGCCACGGATGGCTTCAGGAGCGAGGAAGCGAGTGCTCGCCTCGCGGTCCTTCGGGTTGATGAACCCTGTCGGATGCAGCTGCACTTTGTCCATGAGCGTGAGGTCCACGCCAATGGCTTCTGACATCAGAACGCCTTCACCCTGAGCCCAAACGCCATTGGTGGTCGGGTACGTCTCCATGCCGGGAGAAAACCGCTTGAGCATCTTGTGGCTGGCTGAGAACCCCCCCGTAGTCAGGATCACAGCGTTACTGTAGATCGAAAGTGTCTGTCCATCGGCCAGCTTGACTTCTACGCCCGTCACGGTCGGAGGAGTCTGTGTCTCGTCCGCTAGTAAGAGCTTCTTGGCTGCAGCTCCAGTGAGAATCTCAATGTTATCTCTAGTAACGATCTCCTTCTGCAGCGTGCTGATAATTGCGAATCCAATGTTGGGGCCGCTTTTATTGCGATGCGTGCGCTTGGCTGAGTGGCCACCGAGCTGCGAAAGCACCGACAGATCGACGTTGTACTTCTCCAGGAACTCCTTGGCGTCCGGGGTCTGTAGGAACGCACAGGTCAATGCAACAAACCAGCCAAGCAAAACCATAGGTATAGTCAGCCAAATATCCCATACAAGTTGACCGCAGCCGACACACCTTAGGGATGAAAGTGTCGACGATCTTCTCCACAGCAAGGCCGCCGCCGGATTTGAGTGTATCCTGTGTGAACAGTGGCGCGTCGGCGGCGTCCAGCGCCGCATTGATACCGGAAGAAGCCTTGGCCGAGTTGCCTCCGACCTTTTTCTCCTTCTCCACGAGCAGAATCTTGAGCGACGGATCCAGATTGGCGGCCTCCAGACTGGCGGTGAGACCTACAATGTCCTCAAGTTAGTGGTCGTATCTCCTCTCACTAGTTTTCTCCTCAAGTTGAAGACGGTTGACGCACCGGCCAGTCCGGCGCCGACGATAGTGAGGTCTACGTGTTTCTCCATAGCGGCTTGTTGCTGTGTAGTTGCATGGTCAGGCGAGCTACCGGCCATTGATGGCAGTTGGTACAGGCACAGATACGAAACGAGGCTGAGACTGAGCAGCACAGGGAGCGCCACTAGCAACACGAAGGCGGGCGAGCGGCGTTGCTGTCTCCCAGGAAAAATTGCAGAATAGACCATCATCACCTACCACGTGAAAGTGTCGAGTGTCAAACTGCGGAGTGCCATGGGCTTGACTAAAAAGAAATGTCTTTTAGCGTCAAAGATACGTTGACGCTTTTGTGCATGTTCTTTGCACCTAAAAGTCAACAAGCTAAAACGAACCTGGCAGGAAGCGTCGGACGAGCGTGCTGGCCAGCATCGTGGAATATGGCAGTGGCCGCCAGTAAAAAGCAAAAGTGATGAGTGACAATAATATGCGTCGGTGTAGCATTGTCATGCCAACGTAAGAACACAATAGGACGTAGTATCAGCGCTTAGTACTACGTACATGTAGTAGTAGTAGAAATCGTACTTGAAGCAGGTTACTACTACGTAGAGCTGGTTATTGTAATAGTACTCATTTTATATCATTATAGTGCTACTACTAGTAGTAGTAGTATTTCCTGTCTACTTGCAGTACTGCACAACAAGTAGTACTACGTAGTGCTATTGAACACAATGTCAAAGGAATCGAAAAAACAAACAAGAACTTACAAGAAAAACCAATATTGCCGGTACATCAATACTAAAATCTACCCCTTGATGAGAGCCTTAGACTGGAGGCCCTTCCGGAAGGCCTTGATGACACGAATCTGGGCGCGAATGCGAGCGAAGCTACGCACCCAGAGCTCCTGGCCGCGGCCAGATCCAGAAGTCATCTTGCGAATTTCGTCTTCGTCAACCTCGCGGCAGATGGCCATCCAGCTGGGGGCGTTCTTCATCGAAATCGAGCGCAGAGCCAGACCAAGCGGCATCGAGACGAAGCCCATTGCGATACAGGCGAACCACTGACCCACGTCCAGAGGCTTGCACTTGAACCAGTCACCAGTGTGCTGAACCATCACATACTGCATGGCGACCTGCAGCACGCACACGTACAGGAACACGCGGTTCTTGGTGATACCCGAGAAGATGTTGATCTCGTCATGGATCTTGCGGCAGTTGAGCTCGTTGAAGAGCTGCGCCCACACGAACGTGTTGAACACAATGGTCATGTGGACCGTCGGGTCATCTTCGATCTCCTCCGGAAGGTCAGGAAGACGGCCGGACGGGATGTCGAACCACTTTTCACCCGTGAACACAATAGTAAGCAGCAGAATAAGCTGGTACGCGGACTGGCCGAGGATGTGCTTAGTCATCTTCTTGGAGATCAACGGCTCCGTCTTCGGGTACGGCTTGCGCTCCAGAAGAGCAGGCGTGGGTTCCTCAGTGGCAAGAGCCAGCGAAGCGAACGAATCCATGATCAAGTTGACCCACAGCATCTGCACAGCAGACAGAGGAGACTGCTCGAGCACGACAGCACCGATGAAAGCCAGCGAAATAGCGACCACATTGACAGTCAGCTGGAACTGCAGGAACTTGGCGATCGAGTCGTACACATTACGTCCCCACTTGATGGCGTTCACGATCGAGTTGAAGTTGTCATCCATCAGAATAATGTCCGAGGCATCCTTGGCCACAGCCGTACCACTGATTCCCATAGCGAAACCCACGTTGGCCTTCTTCAGAGCAGGAGCATCGTTGGTACCGTCACCAGTCACAGCAACAACCTGAGGGCCGTGCGGAATGACATTGCTCTGCATCAGACCAGACACCAGCGTGTACTTGTCCTTGGGCGACGAACGGGCGAGGACACGAAGCATGGGCCAGATGTTGTCAAACTCCGACTGGATGATGTTGCCCTGCGAGTCCAGCACACGGTTGCGGAACGTCTGGCCGTCCATGATCAACGATCCGTCACCAGGCTGCGTGATGCCGCACTTGCTGGCAATCGAACGTGCAGTCGTGATGTTGTCTCCCGTCACCATGCGCACGGTAATACCGGCGCGGTAGCACTGCTGGATGGCACCAGGCACCTCCGGACGAACAGGGTCTTCAATGCCCACAATGGCCACACAAGTCAAGTTCTTCTCTACGTCCTCGTCGGACCAGTTGACCGTGTCCTCGGCAGGCACGTCCAGGTCGCGGTAGGCCAGACACAGCGTACGGTACGCCTGCGAAGCGTACTTCTCGATCACCTCGTCACCGATCTTGGTCTTGCGAGCATCGTCCAGAGCCTCCATGGAGCCGTCCACACGCTGCATGTCCTGGCACAGACCAAGGACAACCTCCGTGGCACCCTTGGTGTACACACGGCAGGTCGTCGCACTACGACGAACAACAACGGACATACGCTTCTTGGCACTGCTGAACGTCAACATGTGCACCACTTCGTTGTTCAAGCGGATCTCTGGGTACTCGACGCCACCGTCACGGATGTACTGCAGCAGAGCACACTCCGTCTTGTTACCGGTGTGTTCAGGAAGTCCGTTCTCCACCTTGGGGGGCAGAATCTCGGCCGTCGAGTTCACGGCAATGCCCATACACAGAGCCTCCTTCGTCGCGTCCGAGAGAGATCCGATGCCATCCGTAGCGGACGAGAACTCCTTGTCACCGATCCACAGCTGCATCACCGTCATACGGTTCGTCGTCAGGGTGCCGGTCTTGTCAGAGCACACAGTCGTAGCACTTCCCATCGTCTCACAGGCGTCGAGGTGACGCACCAAGTTGTTGTCCACCAGCATTTTCTTGACCGAGTAGGCAAGAGCGATGGTCACAGCGAGCGGCAGACCCTCGGGGATAGCCACCACAAGCACGGTAATAGCGATGATAAAGAAGTTGAGGTAGTCACTGACGTAGCCGCTCTTCCAAGGCTTGTTGTCGTTGCCGAACGTGTCGATCGAGAAGCGGATCGACATGATCACGAACACCAGCAGAGCCACAAGCGTACCAAGCTTGCCGATGAGTACAGTCAAGTTGTACAGCTTGCCCTCAAGAGGCGACTGGCTTTCCTCCTCCTCGTTGTTCTTGTTGTTCTCCTCCTCCAGAGTAGCGACGTTCTTGGGGGTCTCGATCTCGACGTAGATCTGGTCATCCGGAGCGTCCGGGTTCTTCTTGGTCTGGCTGTCGCTTCCACCGGCAGCAGCAGCACCGGGACGGTTGCCGTTAATCAGGCTCTTGATAATACCAGCCTGGGAGTGCTCACCGACACACACTACGAGCATCTTACCGACTCCTTCCATGACCTTGGTACCGGAGAGCAGGAACGGGTTCTCGGCGTTCTTGGAGAGTAGGTCAGACTCGCCGGTCATGGCGCTCTCGTCCATCTTGATCTCCTTCGCGTCAAAAACGATACCGTCGGCCGGGATGATGTCTCCCAGGTCAACACGGACAATGTCACCGACCACGAGGCTCCACTTGCTGACTTCGGCAGGCTGGCCGTTGCGGATGACCTTGATCTTCTCGTCCTCCTTGACGGCGTTCAGGGCACGGAACTGGGCTTCCTTCTGGTAGTCGTTCATGGCTGTGACGATCGTGACGACGACGACGGCCAGAATGATACAGGCTCCTTCGACCCATCCGGTCTCAGGGTGGTCGCCCACCGTACTGGATAGGATGATGGAGATGAAACCCGAGATGGTCAACACGATGATAGTGATGTCCTGGTAGGCGTCCCACATGAGTTCCAGGAAGCTCTTGGGCTTGGGAGGCGGGACGTAGTTCTTGCCGAAGCAATCCTCGCGCTTGGCGAGATCCGCGGCGTTGTTCGAGTCGAGACCCTGGCGAGGGTCCACGTTGAGCGCAGCGGCGACGCCGTCGAGGCCGCCCATGCTAGCAAGCACGTCCTGCTGCTTCTCATGGGGAGTCTCCACGAGACGAATGAGGTCTCCCGTGACCAGCTTGAACGAGGCCATGGTCTCTTCTTCTTGAACTTTAGTCGACGAATGGAGAATGATAAGAAGGTCTCCAGATCAGGACGCACAGACACGGGGCAGAGGCGAGCGAGTAAAGCTGTTTTTAGTCGAGTATCTTAGTACCAGACTGTTGCTTGACTTGACTCTGCCGAGGGAAGTTCGGGAATGACCGAGTCCTTCGACTAAGCGGCTGACGAGCTCTGTCCCCTTCGCCCAACCCGTTGTTGGTGTGTCGTTCGTGTGCTGGTACAGAGCCAGAGGCGCTCCAGACGGGCCAGGTGATTTGGGGCTGAGGAAAGGTCCCGCGCAAATCGAGATAAGCGTGCAGTCAACAAAAGCAGCCAGCAGTGGTGGCGGAGAAGGTAGGCGAGGCCAAGCTTCGCAGGCATGAAAGACGCGAGTGCGAGGAGGAATCGCCCGAGATGAATGGCGTCGAAGGTGGAAACATCTTCAAGCAAGCATTCAGCATTTTTCTTTCAGTGTAGGTGCAACCTGTTCCGGCAGTTTCGCTATCGAGAGGAATCGGATCTCACAGATGAATCTCGCTGATTTGACTGTCCCTCACTATCGCTTTGTCGGTGGATTTTCGAGCTGAATGTCTCAGAATATATTCGTAGAGGTTTTTGACGGGTATATTTTTACCAGACTGGAAAGCGGTGTGTCCTCCCCGAGCCGCGACCACAGATTTTCCCTAGATTCTATCAGGCGTGGGTTGCTGCAGGCTAGGTTGGAAAAGAAGTCGTTGGTGTGCTGGATTGCGTGTGGATATCAATCAATCTTGCACGTGATAGCGCCGATGCTGGAAAACTCTTGCAATGTTGGACGATTAAGCATCAAAATGGCCAATCAGATTGAGGTTGCACAGATGGCCCGTCGCTGTGCTTAATCGAATGCCAAAAATCGCCACACGGGTGTAACCCCAAAGTGCTTCGGCTTATTGACTCTCATGCCTTCCAGGAATGAAACGACTTATTATAATGGAGCATCTGACCCTTTCCTCTGTCAGTCTGGCAACACCAAAAAGGGTATCTTTTTTATACTAGTATTGTTAGTTTTCGTGCGGACAGTATGAGCAGTACGCACGCAAAATGCGGCGAGTTTGTAGCCTTGTTGAGGCATCACTGATGCCATCAGGTGTGTGATATGCAGGCAAGATCTGGCTTAGCGACTCGAGTCGAGCCGGCATAAAATCCAGCAAGATCAGACACGAGAGGTCTTGTTGCGTGTTTCGGGGCAGCAGTCTGTCTGACTGCTCGACTGGGGGGCACTGCCGACGTACCGGTACATGTATTATACATGCAACCTTACAGTACTGTAGGTAAGCTTACCGGTAGTCGCCCAACGACGGTGAGGATTGCAGATACTAAACCACACACTTCAGGGTATCGCTCGGTTGAATGCCTTCAAAAGCTACCGCGGAGCTTTAGAGTCAAACTGAGAGAGGTAAGCCTGGTCCATTAATGAATGTACATGTGTCTTCAGCTGTGTGCTTGCACGCTCGTGGTACGCCGGTGTCATCGAGTCGATGGGCCATCAAGGCAGCGGCTGCCAGCCAGCGATCTTTTCATCAGAATTGATGTTGAGTACGTAGTATCGATTAATGGCGACTTGCCCATTTTATGTGTGACTTGCTGGTGACTGGGCCAAGCCGCAAGACACCGATGTATTTTGAGGTACATATCCATACTGGTAACGCGTGCTCGGAAATCAAAATGTATCGCACTCGTTAGCTCCATCGAAGCTCGGGAAATCCCCATACTCCTAATAACAGCGGAGGCATGTTGCCCTCGGATGCCAGTAAGAACCCTACTAGGGTAGCCAGTAATTATTTTGAGGCACCCCAGTTGTCCCGTTTGGGGAAAGTGCTTGGAACTCGAGCATGCCCAAGCTTCACCGGCTCACTCTCTGGAGGAGGTGACGCGGCTTGGATTCGTCGAGTCACAGGCTTCTGTTGGAGACCGTCACTTTTCATCGCGGTCATGAACGAGGCGCTAAGGTGTAGCAGCGCCAGGCGCGACCAAGGGCACCGTATATGCACCGCATGTGTGCGATTTGCTCTACAGAGCTCTGTTCCGGTACGTGTAGCTACCTGAACTGCGCCGCAGTAACAGCTCCAAGCCTTGGCGACCAAAGCGATCCGAAGGTACATGTACCGGTACATGTATTACTAAGTTACCATGTATTAATAGTATTAAAATACTCGAGATCTCTGCCTCTGGTACTGTACCACCGCGCCTCGAACACCCCGAGTACTTTACTACAGTACCGGTAGTACCCAATTACTACCAGGTAAGTATTATAAAAATTATTACAAAGTTCTTGTGTGTCAGCTAGCATAAAGTACTTACCTGGTTTCAAGGTGGGTGCACATGTACTTACCGGTATTAGTTGCATTTTGCTAAGAAAAATAAAAGCTCGACTCAAAGTAAGCTTAGGCGAATTCTATCCGCAAAACTTGCGCGTTCAAAAAGACCCTATTGCGATCCATGCACACGACAGTAGACTTAGCTAACTCAACAGGGATAACTTGTTGGTTTTCACCTTAGCCACTGGATCTCGCCGTCCTCAGCTCACTAGCACCAATACTTCTGTTATCTCTATCGCTATTTGGAGACTCCCTCTTCTCTTTGCTTTTCTTCGCCGTCGTGTCTCCACTACATTCACTCGCTGGACTGATGTTCAACGCCAACGTCGCTTCCCACGCTGCACATATCGCAACAGACCATTTTAAATAAGTGCATGATGGCCTTGGATGTTTTTGCATACATGTATTAATACTAGTTCTTCTCCAGTAAGTACCTCGTAGTGCAGGGTACTGCCCTTCTTCAATATATATAACTGGAGACGACCACAGTAAGGTTCCCTTGTGCATTTTAGGGGGCTAATATTTAGTTCCTTGTTTCTTAAGTTTTTCGATTCATTCCTGTCTCGTTGTGAGAAAGCAATGCATGCTATCCGAGGGTAATGAATAGTGTTTTCTGATTCGACTTGAGAATCCATCCTGCTCTTTTGGAGTGAAATCGATTCGGCTATTCAATGCAGTCGCCTGTGCATAGCGATTTCTGCTTGCTTTGTGCTTCCTACAGTACGCAATTTACATGACGTGATGCCGAGTTGAGCTCGATAACATTCCGTGCCACTTCCGTTTTCAGAAGTGGCACGGAATGATATCGAGCTAATAATACGAAAATATACACTAAGAGACATCACAATACTATCACTACTAATAGTCTAGCAATTGAGTATGTTATATTCGCTGAGTGTCCGCAGCTCCACAAACATCATGAATGAAATGAGCACTACATAGCGCTACACGTCCTTACTGGTACACTTCAGTATGGTACAAACGTCATATGTGTTGAGGAACGCGTCAGAGCGAAATACCACCTGAAGAGAAAGCATTGCTACAAACCTTGGTGTGCTTGTATCTCTCCGATGTTCACTTAATACAATAACGGACGGCTTGATGGCCGTCTTTAGTTTGTAAAGAAATGGTGACAAGTTAGTCGGAGCACGCACCGGGACTAACTACTGTAGAGGTTGTGATGCTATCCTTATCCACGACACCACATGAACTAATCGGCCGGCAATCACTGAATTGGTTTGAGCAGCTACTTTCAGCGGGTGTCATTGGAAGTTATTACATAGATTTCCAATTTGTCTGCGCCAAACGCGTAGAATCTTCGCGTTTCGTAGTGAAATAAAGGATCTACGCTGTAGATCCTTTCATTCTCAGTGTCAGTTCTTGAGAGCTGAAGTTCCCACTAGACAAAAACGCCAAACGGCAACCAGACGGGTAAACTTATTTGGATCGCTGTAGAAATGCCAATAAGCACGATAATATACTACTGTAGTAGAGCATATTTAAAATACCGTCGTATCATTTTCACAAAGCTGGACGCGCTTTTGCCCTACCAAAATATTTTGTGATTTTTTCTGGTAAAATCCATACTACGGCAACGACCAAGCTCGCATGTACTTCATGACAACTCACCTTGCGAGCATGTGTTACAGCCTAGAACTATCAATTGTATACCCACCTACTAATGCACGCGCATTAATAGTGCCGTGATATTGTTGACATCATTGTCATTTTACACCAAGAGTAAGTATATATAAAAGACCTGATAAATGCTGTTGTAGAATGTTGAAGAGCTGATTTGACAGATGAAAGGTACAAGGATCCTTGTAGACCTTGTGGATCCACAAGGATAATAGCAGTAAGTACATGCCGCGGCTGTCGGGTACCGTGTGGACCCGGTAAGCAGGGTTGATGCAGAGCTCGCCCTGAGCGCGACCGCAAAAAATAAAATAATATATATACATGTCGTAGCGCACCGCCCACTGCCTCAGGTACGCCCTAGCTCAGCAAGTTCCTACTAAGAAAGAAACAGTCTATGTAAGGCTTTTCGATGGAGGCGAGAGAAATCGATTTTACATTTTTGAGTAAACGAAACTAGTGATGATCAGTGCGTGGCCGATGTGGAGTGCCAGGAGCATGACAAATAAGTGGTTCGCTCGATAATTAGCCTAAGAGCAACATCACTAGCAGAGATAAACGTAGAGAAAAACTATATTTCTCTTTTAATGCAACATAACACCCTAAAAACAACTTGGAGTATTTATGCTAACGAGGTAATCTTGATGTTAAATAATACTTGTCATATTACA
Organism: Phytophthora cactorum; assembly: GCA_016864655.1. Classification (NCBI taxonomy): domain Eukaryota; phylum Oomycota; class Peronosporomycetes; order Peronosporales; family Peronosporaceae; genus Phytophthora; species Phytophthora cactorum. The sequence continues at coordinate 967,401 of NHQK01000003.1, forward strand.
TGTATGACAACTCGATACCTCGCCGTGTAGGAAAACCACCAAAAATTGGCCGGTTAGGTCTCGTGTAGATCTATGACCGTGAGAACAAAATTTTGCGCATAAAAAGCAAAATGGTCTACTTGTGGTGCCATTGCGTCTTTGGAGTGTCTGCAACAATCCCCCACTCTCGTGATCGCAACTACGATGCCTTTGAAGATACTGAACTGGCTCATCATGGGGTCTTGCCTCGGCGGAGGTATACCAGCCAGCCCACGTGCGGTTGAATGAGTTAAATAAAGAGACCGTGCCATCATTTTCTCTTTCACTTTCTTCCTGGTCCTGTGCAAGCTGTTTGCGTATTGTTACTCTCGGTCATGTTAACGCAGCAGAATTCGCCACACTCCTCTCTCTAGTTTTCCTCCAGTATCACCGGTACTGTTAGTTCGCCTAAAAATATGTCATTCAAATTGGAAATATACCCATTACATGTAAATGGGTATTTTCAAAATGGCCTTTTCTACATGTTGCCAGGATGAAGTTAACATATCCTGTTTCTTCGCGCTTTGTTAAAGATTCGCCATGTGTTTGCCTGTGAGCATCTCAACGCGATGCGTGAAGAAGCACTTGAATCTTAGAGCGAGTACAGTACAGGTACTCACGTTTCGACGTGGTTCCTTTGAGTACAGCAAATTGCTCCTGGCAATCCCAGCTGGTTATGTCGGATCGTATCGATAGGCTCACCTCGTCGCGACCAGTGAGGAGGGCAACGAAGCCGATAAACCATAGTGCACTGTGTCTCAATCAGCCACGCACCCGCATGTCCGCTCCTAGCTGTAAGATAACCAATGCAGCAGCACGGTCTAGGCTAGAATGTAGCTGTCTGTCGCGGTTGTACAGTATTGTAATCTATCTATACATGTATTAATACTTGTTTGCGTGACTGGAAGACACATGTACCGCGAATCTGTGATTCGGCCGTTGCGAGATGAAGGCTCGATCCAATACCAACTGATGGGACGGTATCTTGCATTCAGTTGTCATCAAACGATGTGGCGAAGCACCCCGTTTGCCCTTCGACGAGAGCTGCAGCACATGCAGCAACGAAGTTCGTTGAACGAACCCGCTGTCTCAATCCATGAGGCAGAGATTGAGACGCCAGCGATAGTCGCAGGCACTGGCTGAGCGAGGGCATCGTGCGCCAGCTTCGCTGCCATCCACCCAAATGGAGGGCAGCGACAGCAATAGAGCTTCACAGCCCTACGATCGAAGTTGTCTTGAAGTTGCTTTCACGTATCATAAAAAGGCGATTTAATTATCCGCAAAAATTAATCGATTAATTTGTAACGTTCTTTCGGGGTAGCGTACGGCCAAAGGCATCTACCTCTACTGTACATGTACACGAACACAGCGCCAGCAATTTCGCGGAAAATCATGGGAGTCATACGTGTAACACGCAGAATTCACGACAGTGTCTGGGCAGGCAAGTCAACGACTCGATGGAAGGCGATTTAATGAATCTCCACGTGCGATTGAACGCATCACATCACAAACGTGAGAGATTCACTTCCTCTGTGGTAAGCGCTTTTGTTTGGTTTGAGTAAGAGAAGGGTATCACAGCCAACGTAGCGAATCTTGAAGTTTGACGGGCCATTAATCAATTTTAATCATGGGGTGATCATTTAGATTTGCACAACACAAAGCAACGCCGGCTTTAACGTCTGTGCGGCATTTATGCATGGTGTTTGTCCTGCTTTACCCCCTCCTGCATTCACCGCTCTCCAACACCACTCTCTAGGTCACAGTAGATTCTAGGGACTGTTGGAAATACTTCCTAGAAGTTACTGTCATGATCTTGAATCGCGAGCTTAGAACTGTAGCTACTCGGTCCCCGTGGGATTATACCCACATCAACTGATGGTTCTTGTCAGGAAGGTGGTCAACTCCTCGTCCGCGGTTGGTTGCCATCAGGGTTCTTTGGACAACTGTTCCTCGCATTAATCCCAACCTCAGTTTCCGATTTGACACTCGTCCAGCACCCACATTCGGTCGCCATGATCCACGACACTTCAACCGACTACGAGAAGGTAACCACGCCGAACCTCGACCCCCGTCCTAGCTCCATTGTTAGTGACACCAATCAGAAGCATGGCGACGATGTTGACGATGAAGAGGAAGACTCCTACTCCAAGAAGCCGCTCCAGGAGAAGATCGTCTGGGGTATCATCTACGGCACCGCGTCGCTGGCCGCGCTGTACTTCTTCATGGTGGCTGTCAAGCTCATCGGTGATGGTTTCACACTGGCACTTGGATGTGACACCAAGGGTGCCTTCGACTTCGCCGATAACCCCGTGGCTGGTTTGATGATCGGTACCATCGCCACCGCTCTGCTTCATAGCTCGGGCACGGTGACGTCTATCGTCGTGGCACTTGTGGGCTCTGGAGGTATGACTATTCGCCAGGGTGTGTACGTGATCATGGGTGCTAACATTGGTACGTGCATCACGTGCATCATGGTGGCCTTTGGGTCAGGTTTGGCGACCGTGCTCGTTTCCAGCGTGCTATGGCCGCCGCTACGGTCCATGACATGTACAACCTGTGGTCGGTCTTCGTGCTGTTCCCTCTTGAAGTGCTTTTCCACCCGCTCGAGGAGCTGTCGATTGCCATGTCGAACGCTCAGACTGACAGTGGAGCGTTCTCCAGCCCTGTCGATACCATTGGGTGAAACCGCTCGCGCAGGAGCTTCTGGTCGTGGACAAAGATTCCATCTAACGAAGTCGCTACTGGCGATTTGGTGTGCGAACCCGGTCAGTCATTTGTCACTGGAGGCGCGTTCGAGGGTTCAAGTATGGGTGACGGCAGCATTGGTGCCATCGTGGTCGTGATCGGCTTCTGTATCCTGGTCTGCTCTCTGCTCACGCTGGTGAAGATGCTTGCCAAGGTTTTCATGGGCCCCCACCAAGCGTCTCATTTTCCAAGCTGCTGAACTACAACGGCTACATCAACATCCTTGTCGGCACGATGATCACATTCGTTGTTCACTCGTCGACAGTCGTCAGTCCACCCTTACTCCGTTGGCAGGTCTGGGGTGTTGTCTCTCTGGAGCAGGTGTACCCCGTTGGTGATCGGAGCTAACCTCGGTACGACAGGCACGGCGCTGCTTGCAGCTTTGGTAACGGGTAAGTCCGACTCGGTGGCCATTGCACTCGTGCACTTCTGGTTCAACGTGTTCGGCATCCTGCTCTTTTACCCGATCCCGCTCACTCGCAAGCCCATTTTGGGCTGGGCTCGCTCGCTGGCATTCTCCAGTGCCGCATGGCCGATGACCGCGGTGCTCTTCCTCATTGTCCTCTTCCTGGTGGCACCGGGCATCCTGCTTGGGCTGGTTTACATGTGCACCGCCGACAGTACCGCAGTGGAGGTGATTGGATACATCGTGGGTGCCATCGTGGTGGTCGCGCTGGTGGGTGTCATCTTCTGGTACACCAAGAAGGGCGGTCGCACGGTGTGGCACGAGTTCTTGGAGAAGAAGCGGCTGGAACGTGAAGTTCAGGTTGCTCGCGATGCCACCAGGTCACACACCCAGTCAAACCTTCCCCACAATGCGGTCTAAACTATTGATCGTAAACCAGTTTGTCTAGTTAATACATGTATTTCAGATAAAATCTTTCTTGATTTTAGGCGTTGCCTATCGCAAACAATACTACAGTAATACTACGTAGTACTACACATTTTACAGCAGAAAAAAGTCCTGCACAACTACTGGTACTACTTGAAAATTGTTTTTGTAGTTCCAGTAGTATTTTATAATGTTGGAGGAGAATAAAGCAAGTAGTAGATGGAACAAGAATTGTCCGGAAACGGGTTACTTTAGTACATCCCTTAGAGCATCTCCAGCGGTATTAATAGGTCCCAGTGGCAGTTTTACCGTATTTAGAGCTCGGAAGTGTTTAAACGCTTCCACCGGTAGGGCCTATTGATGGTATTCAATTAGAGAGAACTTTAGTTCGAGGTTTTGGAGCAAAATTGTCAGAAAAAGGGTCAAATTCCGTGGTCCAAAAATATATTCCAGTAGAACAACGCTGCCTTCCGATACTGGAGCTAAGTATTGGAACAAGGATCGGTAATCTATCCATCAGAGTTGCTTTCAGATAAGTTTTCAGACGGCGATTATTGGCCTATCGCAGGGTCGGGAATTCCAGATCGCCATCTAAACGATAAAAACTGCTGTAAAACCAGGAAATATTTCAGCCAATGAGAAAATTTTGAGCGGCATGTTTCTATCTGCAAATCGATCTGAATGCAACTTTGACTACCCCTATCATTTATTTAGATTTTAGGTGAGACCAAAAAGTGGCCTCATCAAACAATTCTAATCCGACGTTTTACTAGCAACGTGATTAAACACGTGACTGAACTTCACTATACCCGAAGGCTGCCTTCCGGCAACCGTTTTGATGCGCTCTTAAACCGATTTGTATTTTAAAATAGATTACCGATTAAACTGATCAAACCGTTAAATATGGATATTGGAAGGCACCAATGGCTACAGCTTCCGCTCCCGCTTCTGATACATTTCACGTTCAAATTGAGAAATTCTCCATTCAAAAACTCTAATCAAAATGAGAAAACCTTTAATCTTATCATCTATTGGGTGCCTTCCATAACTATCATAAACAGGTTTAATGACTAGGGGTAGAGGTCATTAAACAGCTCATTAAACCGTGTGATATTTTTTTTCATGATACCAAAAGTGGGTTCATCATTTTTTTTAATATTAAACTCTCGTTATCGGTAATCTCCTTTTATATCCCCCTCATCTTGCAACTGTAGAAAAATAGACTTGTACAACGTATTGATACAAACGCTCACCTTAAGTAGGAATATTGTGTTTGAATTGAAGTTTCGGATCTTCAAAGGCATTTAGGCTCGGAAAGACCTTCATTTCGAAATTTGTCGAGTTCGGACGAGGTCAGACCGCATATTACTACTGTTATCGATACTCTCTATAGATCGTTGTATGTTGGTTATGCAGCGGTCAGGTCTGAGTTGTGGTGGTCGATCGGAGTGCTGCTTACTCGTCGTTTTGTGATTACAATAGCCCCTAGCCTGATGACTATGCACCCTGGGTGGAGAATTGATTCTGAGGTCTAACTCATAGCTAGGGCTCCAGGACGACGGCTTGGATAGTCGAGGTTACATCATTTCCCTGTAAACTTACAGCGATCATAACAGGAAAAATGGAAATACGCTCTCTCGCAAAGGAGTAGTATCAGATTTGTTTGTATTGGACTACCACGCACACAAAAGCGATGCTCTACTCGATGTCGGTGCAGCAAGACCACCGCTTTGCTGGATGTCATTTGTTTTTTACGAAGTCGTGCTTCGCCCGAAGAAGCTCTGAAATCTACCAAAATGTGCTCCAAATATGTTTAAGTTTAAGACTAGCCTATACCAAAGTATTTGCACGGGCGAAGCTGTTTGATATAGCAGTAGTTTTACGAACCGAAAAAATACTATCGGCCGCCCCATCTGTGGGCCAGACCTAAAATATGTTTTCTGCCGTGCATCTGAATGAAAATCTGCGATTGATCACATTTCTCGGGTTGATGTTATTTTACTCGAGCGTTCAACGTCTTTTCCACACTTAATACTTGTTACCCTCGTGAACTCTTCGTGCAACATCCAATACTATATTACACGCACTTAATCGGGAGGGCGAAGACACAGGTAACATTTTATTAGTTTATAAACCTAGCACATGTATCAATATCCAAAGTAACCACTGTACTATTTCCCTGGACATTTGTATGATCCCTCTTTAATTTGTGCGGATAATTCGATATGAATTACCGGGTCATCCTTTCACGGAAAATGAAACACCCACTCGGATCCCCCCTTAGCTCTGGAAATAATTTTTCTGAGAATAGTTGGTGCTGAACAAATTGCCAAACTAAGGGACAGTGCTTTCATTGAAAAGCTTCGCATCAGCGCATCTCCTGCGGCTGCTCCGCAGCCGCAGAATCTTGCATGTACTCTCGATATGATACAGATCGATGTGTCTGTGAATAACCCACAGCAGTATAAATCATTAATACAACGTACCAGGTAGCATTGCGAGCTGTTGATTCTCGAGTTGCTCGGCATCCGAGCTGCGCCCGTAAAGATCTCACATCATCCCGACCAGGGCAGCATCAGGGTAGATACTTCCGCAGAATCAAACATATAGATTAGCCGAACGATTTTTTCTCGGTCTTGCTTGGAGCAGGAGGGTGCTTTGTTTTCAAATGCTACATTCTCCAGGGAACCCGAAAATACAATCTAAGATTAATACATTGATGTGAGTCCAGCGAATAAATAATTCAATTATTCGCATTATTCCTGCCCATTCTTCAAGTGTACCTCGTCCACCGCGCTCAGGCCCCAAAAGTCGCGATTGTAGTGTAGACACATGGTCATTTCGGGCATGGCTAGAGACATCCGCTTTCGTAGATTGGAGAGCACCACCTTCGCGTGCGAAAAGAAGCGCTCACACTCATTAGACGTGGGTGGGATGTACGCGACGTTCACGTAGTGCGAGCGCTTCATCACCTTGCGCTTCTTGAGCGCTACTCTCACAATTAAGCACTCCTCCGCGACTTGATGGCGCCCGTTCTAGATCAGGTGACCTTAATTCGGCGCAGCCGACTTTTCAGAAGCGATTAGCGCCTCTCTGTGCTGTATCTTTTACCAGCCCATGCTCTAAGTTTGGATTGTTGACAATAGTGGCCGTTGTGGACAGTCGAGGCTCCAGGGCTGGGTACTGCTTGGTGACTTGGTCAAAGAGACGTCTCGCAGCAGACAAAGTTAGCGTAGGCTTCTGTAGCTCCTGGGTTACTGCCTCCAAGGCAGCGAGGTCTTGAAACAGCGCCTTGACGCGCTCATGCTCAGCACACCGGAGCAGAAGAGGCTGCACTTCATGCTCGTCGAGGCGATCGTGGTCCAGCTGAATAATGACCAGCTGGGGTTTGCCGCAGCACCCTACCACGTGCTCGACCATGTGATGTCGTTCCGCAGCTGAGGTAACAGATGGGAGTCGCGTCGTAGAATAGCTCGGCCCTTGATTGTACGAAGCTTGGACATCGGTTATCAGCTCGCCTTCGCTCTTGAGGAAGTCCTTGACTTCTAGATTGAACCGGTGACTTGCGCACCCGATTAGCGGGATAGTCCCCTCCTTTCGGCCGATGTACTGGTTTTCGGAGCGACTGTCACCCACCGTGAACTTCACTGCGCTCCGGAGCTTGTTGTATCGCGACAACGTGTCAGTGATTAGGTCATACTGGCTCTGAGTGCTGAGATGTTCCTCCATCTCCACGGGCGAGAAAGCCAGCAGCAAGAAGCGGCGAGATAAGCTCTCTAAGTCTTCGTACTCGCTTGCTGCACAATCACCGGTAGTACCGGTATTACCGCCGGCACTGTCAAATACGGCGAATATGACATAATGACGGTTACTGCTTGTCCAGCCGCCCAAAACCAGTCAGGTAGCTCTCTTGCGGCACGGACATCTACCACCTCGAACAGCAGCACTATGTAGCGCAGTAGCGTGTCCTCCGATATAGTGGAGAGTGCCACATTCAGGCGCGTGAGCCTGCGCTTTACAAACGCAAAAGGGAGGCGGTCACATACCACCCACACGATCCAGCGGTACAGGTCTTGCGTTCGCTGGCTGACTAAGTGTAGATTTAGGGAGTTCAGCCGGCGTGCAGCCTCTTGAGCGTCTTGCTTGTAGTCCTCGTGGTTGCGCCTCAGGTGGTTCAGCAGAATCGTGTAGCCATTGTCTTTCTTGTACTGCTTGCCGCAGGTCGTGCAGTTGTAGAAGCCGTCTCCAACATGAGTAAGGAGCATGGAACATATATGGCTGCTCGCGAGGACCACGGTGGGCAGGGAGGGCGCTGCAGCGGAAGAGGAGTGCACTGAAGCTGGTAGATTCAACTCTGAGTGGTTGCATTATTACTTTGGGGCATGATTTGAATCTGTACGCCTAATGGATGGTAGAGGGTGAATCTTGGGGCATTGTTGGCTGCAGTGAGCCTGAGCCTTAACAATTTATAGATGAATAAATCATTAAACTATAAAATTCGGATTATTTTTTATGCATATTATTTTTTCAAAATTACTGCCATCCTCTCGATTGGTACAAAATTTGCCATGCCCAGATAGAATCTTCTGAACCTGCGGCTTCACTATTCCTCCTTGCTGTTGATACTTATCAACCAACCAGTTCTTCACGTTTTCGAAATAAGCAAGACACGGTTTTGAGGATCAAGCTTTGTCTGTCGACCTAGCTAGTGTATGTGCATATTTATCTAATATGATTTGAAGCACCTTACCACTACTATTTCTACTACTATGCCGTCAGGCGTTCCTCCAGCAGCTACAAGCTTTAAAATACATTTCCAGGCTTCTGATCTCTTTTAAGTTTTTTTTTTTTAACTCTTTTAACTTTTTAGAGTAGCTCTTTCACTACCAGGACGTGTCCACTACCAGTGCAGTAGCTACGATGAAATGGGAAGTCAGAGGTCTCTAAATTACGAATTCATCAAATAAGGAGTACCGTTAGTTTAGTTCCTCACTTCCAGCGAAGTGGTCCTCGAGCCCTTCAGATACTCTGCAATAAAATTAAAAAAATCAACAGCAAAAAATCAGAGAACTGTTGTCTCAATTTTAAAAGGATGTAGTAGTCTGCAAAGAAGCACTCTAGACTATCTTTTTTCATACCGCAAGGTCCGACTGGGTAGATGACCTGGCAGGTTCTCGCGTTTCGCGTTCCTGACGCTTCTTCTCCAAGAACTCGTGCCACACCGTGCGACCGCCCTTCTTGGTGTACCAGAAGATGACACCCACCAGCGCGACCACCACGATGGCACCCACGATGTATCCAATCACCTCCACTGCGGTACTGTCGGCGGTGCACATGTAAACCAGCCCAAGCAGGATGCCCGGTGCCACCAGGAAGAGGACAATGAGGAAGAGCACCGCGGTCATCGGCCATGCGGCACTGGAGAATGCCAGCGAGCGAGCCCAGCCCAAAATGGGCTTGCGAGTGAGCGGGATCGGGTAAAAGAGCAGGATGCCGAACACGTTGAACCAGAAGTGCACGAGTGCAATGGCCACCGAGTCGGACTTACCCGTTACCAAAGCTGCAAGCAGCGCCGTGCCTGTCGTACCGAGGTTAGCTCCGATCACCAACGGGTACACCTGCTCCAGAGAGACAACACCCAGACCTGCCAACGGAGTAAGGGTGGACGTGACGACTGTCGACGAGTGAACAACGAATGTGATCATCGTGCCGACAAGGATGTTGATGTAGCCGTTGTAGTTCAGCAGCTTGGAAATGAGACGCTTGGTGGGGCCCATGAAAACCTTGGCAAGCATCTTCACCAGCGTGAGCAGAGAGCAGACCAGGATACAGAAGCCGATCACGACCACGATGGCACCAATGCTGCCGTCACCCATACTTGAACCCTCGAACGCGCCTCCAGTGACAAATGACTGACCGGGTTCGCACACCAAATCGCCAGTAGCGACTTCGTAGATGGAATCTTTGTCCACGACCAGAAGCTCCTGCGCGAGCGGTTTCACAATGGTATCGACAGGGCTGGAGAACGCTCCACTGTCAGTCTGAGCGTTCGACATGGCAATCGACAGCTCCTCGAGCGGGTGGAAAAGCACTTCAAGAGGGAACAGCACGAAGACCGACCACAGGTTGTACATGTCATGGACCGTAGCGGCGGCCATAGCACGCTGGAAACGAGCACGGTCGCCAACCTGACCAAAGGCCACCATGATGCACGTGATGCACGTACCAATGTTAGCACCCATGATCACGTACACACCCTGGCGAATAGTCATACCTCCAGAGCCCACAAGTGCCACGACGATAGACGTCACCGTGCCCGAGCTATGAAGCAGAGCGGTGGCGATGGTACCGATCATCAAACCAGCCACGGGGTTATCGGCGAAGTCGAAGGCACCCTTGGTGTCACATCCAAGTGCCAGTGTGAAACCATCACCGATGAGCTTGACAGCCACCATGAAGAAGTACAGCGCGGCCAGCGACGCGGTGCCGTAGATGATACCCCAGACGATCTTCTCTTGGAGGGTCTTCTTGGAGTAGGAGTCTTCCTCATTTTCAATTAATGCGATCTGCTTGATGTTGCAATCGGAGTTTGCACGAGGTTCGCGGTATGGCGTCGAAGCCTTCTCGTAGTCGACTGAAGCGTTGTTGATCATCAAAACAGTATCTGATAGCTGGTTTAAGCTTGTTGGATGCGTGTTAAATCGGAAACTGAGCCGATTCACTTGGAGCTTCATAGGCTTCAAGTGCCAACACTTCCTAAACAGTATCATGCGCATCCTGCATATTTTTCATGGGAAGAATCTAAATGTTCATGTACACACAAATACTTCGAAGTACAACAGTAGAGATTCTGGTATCGTGATTACATGTACTGGGTAGTAATGGCATGCGAGATTCTTTTCAATTTCAATCAAGAAAGATAGGGACGATGGAAAGGCATACACGTACTGTAATACATGAAATGTGCTTCGATTTACTGCACTGTGCTCTTGAAGCTTGTCGTGGTAACGACAGACATATGAAGACAAAGATCTCGGTGCAGAATTCATATTCTCGACGACCACCATCTTCAGGAACACTATCAGCATATGGACCACCTAACGCTAACTGGAAGAAAAAGCATTATTATACCATGCTTTGTATTCACATTTTTGGAGTAGAACAGAATAGCTAAAGGTGCTGAAGGTTCTTCCGTGCATCTCTTCAAACCATAACGTACTTGCTTCCCTGTGTCAAGTATTCACCCTTCGTTGAACATCGGGTAACACAAGTATTACTTATGAAGAAATACCTCATAAAAAACATATTCACTAATACATTCACGTAAGAATCTACCAAACAGAGATCTTTACCACTGTCTTGGATTCTACTGATAGCTAGATCCCATTTTAATCTCATTAAAGAAGCCATATAAACCGATCGATAGTTGCAATTCTCGTACGTGTACAACTTGTCTTTCTGTTGCGGTAGTGTGTGAATCATGCGTCGCTTTAGGTAGCATTAAACTTCGTCTGATATTTTCTAAAAGTGTATGATTTCCCTTTTTTTTAAAAATCGTGCAAGAAAACTTCTCTGAAATTAATTTTAGTCAGAGCTAAAGAGTATCCATGAATTAATGCCTGGTGAGTTATCCTGCATAACCCCAGGTTGCCGCGTTGGCGTAATACATTATATTAATGCCTGATAATTTGTTGTTTCCAAATCTGATAAAGCAAAGAGGTTCCTTTACAAATGTTAAGTAGCTCAATTACAATTCGTTTTGTATAAATGAAGACCTGATTAAGTTGATAAGTTTCATGCGTGTTCTCTGAAATTTATTCAAAAGAAACTTACCTACAGTGAATACAAAACACTTTATACCTGGCCGTCACGGAGCCCCAGTTACGAGCTAGACCACAGAATTAATTATGCACCCAGATTGCATATTTACGGATTAATAGTTCTGTACGTACGAAATATGTAGAGCGACGAGACGGCGGCACTACCACTACTCAGAGCACAACTCGACACGGTAAAATTAAACGAGAATGTTACACTGGAAGAAAGTTGCCAGCTGAGCTAGCGTGCGTCGTTCGTTCGCCATCCTATATTTTCATTGTTACTCAAATTTCAGAGCTTGCTTGACTGTAAAATACAACTGTCATTCTGAGAAATAACAATACATGTACATGTAACAACATTTACTTACTTCTTTTTTTTAAAGGAAACAGTCATGCTACTTTCAAAAGTTGTACTACTGTTTCCACCCTTTGGTCCAAAAATATATTCCAGTGGAATAACGCGACCATTCTGGAACTGGAACACCCCAATAACTACCAAGCCCTAATGGAATAGTTTACCGTACTATCTATTTGGCATATTATTTGGTAGAACACGTTAGAAGGAGAAGAAGGACGGCGGTGAGAAGTCCCAAAAGCAGGGGTACCAGTCACAAAAGCAGGGATCTCAAAATCAGGGTGAGGAGTCCCAGAACGAGCATGCGAGAACCAGTCTCAAAACCACAAGCAGGGAGTCACGAAGTAGTAGCACTTGTAGTAGTGGTACCTCTGGTCTGTCTACTACCGTAGTGCTACGTAGTATTATAAAACAAAAAGTCATTTTGAACAATCGGTTTTTGATTTGGATAATAGGGGTTGTCAATGCTCGCAGCAGCTAAAAGTTTTTTTAGGGGTTGTCAATGCTCGCAGCATAGTTGTTTTGCATCTTTTTAGAGTAGCATTACTTTTCCAGAGGGATAGTAGTTTTTTCATCAGAAATAAGAATATTCAAGTAGTAGTAGTACTACTACTGCTTTGGTTGGTACTACGCTTCTGTTTGGATACCGGTAGTAAAACTAAAGGTGTGCTATGGCGGCGACCAAGACGAGCGCGGGCCAGCGCGCCGAGCGCATCAAACAGGAGGCGGTGAAGCTGTCGGCAGAGGAGGCTGCTAACCAGAAGGTGCTGCAGCACTATGCCAAGACGGTGTACTTCAACGACCTGTGGGTGTCTTTCCTGGTCAAGATGGCGGGTCTCGTTGCGCTCATGAGCTTCCTGGAGGTGCAGCGCATGCGCCGCAGCCCGCGCGGCATCAACTTCATCGTGGGCTTCGAGGTGCTATCTGTGCTCATCGGGGCCAGTACGGTGCTCTTCATCCGGCGGTGGCTCAACCCGCTGCTGGCCTTCAAGGTGGCCTTTGCATTCTCGCTACTCCAAGGCTTCTGGTATGCGGCCAGCTACTCGTCGCGCTTCATGGAGCTGCCGCGCCAGGCGGGTGACCTGCTGGCTGAGCAGATCCCTTTCGGTCTTATCTACTTCGTGGTCTGCTGGGTCTCGGACCGCTTCATGATGCGCTCACAGGATATCGCCAAGCACACGGCTGAGGACATGCGCGCCGTACTCAAGGGCAAGGCGGCGTAGGCACGCGAAAATAAAACTAGTAATCGGATCTGCATCAAGTCAAGCTGCATGGAAGGATCCAACTCCTTACAGATGCAGACTGAAGACGCTGGTACAAACACTAGTTTGCAGCAATAGATTGGGTTCAGCTAGCGAAATATCAGCAACATAACGTTAGGTTGTTCAAGTTTCTGTAATGTTGCTTTTCAATCCCATATGTTGCGCCAAGTCATATCCGAAAAACGCAATGAGGTACAGCGAGGACCCCGAATGGGCCGACGTGGTCAAGGTGCCGCAGGATGACGGCCCGGACCCGGTCGTTAGCATCGCCTACTCCGCCGACTGTACGTATATCTCCCTCTCCCCTTCTCCTCTCAATCCTCCACTAACACTCTCCATGCTGCTGCAGTTACGGACGTAATGGACTGTTTCCGCGGCGTGCTCAAGCTCAACGAGTACAGTGAGCGCACACTGGCGCTGACGCTGGACGTGATCGACGCGAACCCAGCTAATTACACAGTCTGGTACTTCCGACGGCGTGTATTGGAGGCTCTAGGCTCGGATCTGCGTGAGGAGCTGCAGTTCACAGCCGACATGGCCATCCAGCACCCTAAGAACTACCAGATCTGGCACCACCGCCGCGAGATCTGCTCCATGCTGCACAACGGCAGCGAAGAGAAGGAGTTTTGTGCCATGGCTATCGATGGAGACTCCAAAAACTATCACGCTTGGGCGCACCGCCAGTGGGCCGTCAAGACCTTCGGTCTCTGGGATGGAGAGCTCCAGTATGTGGACAAGATGCTGCTCGAGGACGTGCGCAACAACTCGGCGTGGAACCACCGCTGGTTTGTGCTGAGCAACACGTCGGGCCTTGCCACTACAGCGGATCGCCAGCGGGAAATTGACTACTCGCTGAACAAAATCTCCATTGCTGTGCACAACGAGAGTCCGTGGAACTACCTCCGCGGTCTCGTTCGCGGCCATGAAGCTACTTTTGCTGCGCAGGTGAAGAAGAAGGTGCAGGAGATACTGGCAGCTACACCGGACTGCATCTTCGCAGCGGCACTGCTGGTGGACTTTTACGCGAAGGAAGGCACAGACGAGGCGCTTGAATCTGCCAGCAAGCTAGTGGAGACGCTGACGAACGACACAGACCGCGTGAGGAAAGCCTACTGGCAGTTCCGTCTCACGACGCTCAAGCGGCGCACGTAGGGAATTCACTTGCTTGCTCTGCATATGAGTAGCACGACGACTATCAACACGAAACAAGCACGGCTATATTGTTTTGGTCTTGGTAGAGGGGCTATCACGAGGAGAGTCCGCTCGCTCTAGTGGAAGATTCGTCCCCTTCAACCTGCCGCCCGATATTTTGAGCTGGCACACCTGTCATCCGATAGCTTGCCAGCGCATAGCGATGCTGTGGTCATAAGCTCTAGCCAACCTACTCGACTGATTAAATGTTGGACGGGAAGTTGTTAACTGTCACCATTTCCTCCACCTTGCTGCCATTTACGAAGAAATCCAGCTTAATCCTCATGAGCACCGGTTTCTACAGCAACAACAAAAACAAAGAAATTAGCATCTCAGACAGTAGACCAGCCAACGTGAGCAACCTTACCTCGCCCTGCATGCTGTTCTGGATCTTGACGACCTGAGTCACTCCACCACTGTTGTTCGCGGGCACGGAGTCACCAGTTGGGGGCTCCATTTTCAGTTTGATGTACTTGGGGAACGCAGCAAGGAACACAAACTTCTCGATCGGCATGGCCGTCGAGTTCCGCGTAGTTGCCGTGATGTACGTGACGGACTTGTCGTCCGGGTTGGGCTTTGTGATCTCCAAGTCCACAGTCAGGCCGTTCTTCTCGTACGCACGCACTGGTGGGTTCGCCGCTGGGGATGCCGACGCAGGTGCACCAAAGTCCATCAATCCTAGCAAGTCACTGGCACCTGGAGCAGCTGAGCCGCCGTTGCTTGACCCAAACGAAGCAGCTGCAGGAGGTGCAGGTGCTGGGGCAGCCTGGCCGCTGGAGAAAATGTCTGCTAGCAAGTCCACTGCGGGCGGCGCAGCTGGAGCCGAAGATGAAGCAGACATCGACGTACCCGCACTTGACGTCGATGCACCTCCGCCAAAGATGTCGTCCAGGTCGAGTAGACTGGCACTAGCACTTGACTTGGTAGCCTGTACAGGCTTCGCAGCAGCCGCTGCGCCGGCGTTTGCGCCTGTGTCTTCGTCGCCGAGCAGGTCGGCAGAACCCACAGCCAATGATGCAAGGTTGTCATTGCGACTGCGCACCTTGGACGCATCGATCGCAGGCATGTTGGCAAGAACATCATTGCGCAGAGAAGACCACTGCGGCTGGCCGAGAGTGGTGTACTCCGTCGCACGCTGCTGAAGCTCGAGCACCATGGACGTGTTGAAGGAGGAGATCATCGAGTTCAGCTTTGCAATTTCAGACGGCGAGCTGAAACGCGTCGTCAGCTTCACCATAGCGTTCAGCGAATACGCGCGCGTGATGTCCGTGGCTCCGTGGTGACGCAGGATCGTCTTGAAGAGCTCCACAATGCTGTTCTCATCCACGCGGCTCTTGTCGCTCAGTGTATCTTCGGACGGAGGCGCATCCAGTAGAAGGAACTTACTGTACTCACCGACGCACCAGATGCCCACGTGGACAAGCGATAGCTGTGAGACGTCGTCGTGAAGAGCCCAGAACAGTTTGTGGACCACGTATGGGTGTAGGTCGGTGTTGCGCTGGATAAGCGTGATGAGCGAGCTGCATATCCGCTCGTCCGGCAGCGTTGAGCCAGCAATTGACAGCATCGTGATCAGCGTATCGATGTGCCACCGGCTTGACGGTGCGTAGCGGTTCACAGCATCTAACGAAAGCAACCAAAGCACAGTAAGAAACTAGATATCAGCACCAAGAACGCGACAACAATAAAAAAATGACCAGCAATCCGCGAACACAACTCGGGCTTCTGCTCATTTGGAGCGATGACAAGGTAGTTGAGCATCTCACGAGCAAGCTGTCAGGAAAACGATCACAACGACAAGAGGTTAGAAAACTGATATCATAACTGCAAATGTAGGTTAAGAACGCACCGTTTGGATGTTGGACGAGTTCACGAGCGAGTAGATAAGCTCGAGTGCACGCTGGCGAATGGATGTGTCTGGGTCCTTCAGACAGTCCACGATGGTGTTGGTATGACGCTGTACCGCCGCAATATCGTCGGCGACAACCTTGGACAGCGTGTTGAGCGCCACATACCGAATGTTGTTGTCACGGTTGAGCAGGAATCGGCCCAGTATGTTGATAGCAAGTACACGAAGTCCGCTGTCGCTCTCAATCGTCATGATCGTCTGGACGCATTCGTACAGGATGGCGTTGCCCGCCGTCTTGGCCGTCTCCGTGTTGGTAGCCACTTGGGCCAGCACATCGTTCATGGCCTCGCTAGCTTTCTCGTTGTCCTTGCCCAATAGACGCAGCAGCTTCAGAATCGCCACCTGCAAGAACGGATCGGCAATGCCGCTGACATCATACTCGCTCGAGTATCCCATCGACAGCAAGTTGCGCAGCTGCTTGACAAGCTTGGGCACAAGGCTCCTGAACGTCTTCAAGTTCTCTGCATCCAGTAGAACCACCTCTGTGATGAGCTGGACACCTGCAAGCAGCACACCGTGGTGCTTGGAACGCAGCAGCCCCAGGATCGATTCCGTGAAGTCTTCCACCAGCTCTGGCACCTTCGTGAACACCCGAATAGCCGCCAGCGCCGCCTTCTTGCGCAGATGTTCGTTGTCGCTGCGTAGATGACGATCCACATCCATCACCAAGTCACGCGCCATGTCAGCCTGAAATACAAGAAAAATAATGAGCATTTTGACCTCTCCCTCCCTCTCAATTCTTCTAGCAACCTACCGAGGCGATGTTGCCTACTGCCGTGAGCGCTAGCGCCACAATGAAGTGGTTCTGGTTGTTCAGATCACTAAATAGCAGCAAAACAATCCACAAATTAGCTTAAGCAAGAAGATAGATAGATACTCCCTAAAGAAACTCACTTTTTGACGGAATTGGTGACGAGTGTGAGCACGTCCTCCTGGTCTGTGAGCAGCAGGATTAGACCCAAGTAGCCCATGCGCTTTTCGGCGAAGTAGGGGCTGGCAATGAGCTTGACACATTCCATCTGGCCGAAGTGTGACGGGTATCCGAGCATGTGGATGAAAAGCAGCTTGGCCACGTTGCGGTGGCGATACTGCCTGTCCTGGTCCTTGAATTTTGTGCGGATGAGCGCACTCTCTTTGGCGATCACGGCGCGCTCCTCGGCCGCTGTCTTGCAGGCGCGCACACCGCGGATCAAGTCACGCAGCTTCTGGCTCATGGTTTAGGAGATATCTCGGCTTCCACTGGACGAGTGGAGGATGGAGAAAAGGTGGGGAGGTAACAGAGAGACACGTAAATGACTCTTGCAGATCTGTGGGGGCTCGAGGTGCCCGGAAGAGAGGGGGTGCGGCGAAGAGCTTTAGCTGGGATTCCCCACGTGTGCAGCTCTGCGAGCTTGCAAGGGGGCGATGGCAGAGATATTGACCAATGGGAGGATGTTTAACATCGGAGGACGATGATTGGATCAAAATGTATAAATTGTTGAACACCTTCAGTTGAATAGCCTTCCTCACGGCATTCCAAGCAGTTGAAGCGTAGCAACTACTGGAATCAAGACTCTTAGCACTCTGATCCGGCGGTGGGAATGCGAGCTCTTTGGTACGAAGTTTTGATAAATCGTTGTCTTTCGATATTGGTACTATGGTTTGGACAATGTAAACACGCATGCAAAAGTGTGCAGGCAGCCAAGGTAGAAACAGTATTATCGAGATTGCGCACTAGTTAGTATCCCATTATTTCCAGTGGTTCATGCTCTTGGCTGAGTATCTACAAGGACTAACATGAGCATGGTGAAATCGTTAGCCACAACACCTATTTTTGATGTTGTGCACGCCTTACCTTGAAGAACTCCAGGCATTTGTTAGCCGATGTGATGCCTCTGTAGCAACTTCCCCCGACATTGACGGATGACTGGTGTGGATCAGGCTGCGAGTTAAGTGCATCGTCACCGAACATTTCAGAGACCCTAGATGCAACACTAGTGTCGACTAAGGGGCATTAGTGTTGCAATAGGGTATCTCTATGAAGCCGATAGTCTATCAGCTAGTAGTTGACAACTACTCACCTCTTGATGAGCTCAAGCGCATCTCTTAAGTGGAAACCCAGCTCACAGCTTAGCTTCTGTACATCCACCCAATTAAAACAATTGTTAAATTCCGGTGCGGGTTCGCTGCAACGAGTACCTCCCAATTATGTTCCTGTGTATCCCCTGGATCCCGCTGCCGCTGTTCATGAGTGGCTTCAATGGCATTTAGCTATCGTAGACGCTGTTTCGCAAGTCTTGCCTCCACAGCAGATTTTGCTGAGCTCTCATGAGTGTAAATTCTCGGAAACGCCAAAGTCTGCCTCCTTCTGTGCGCGTATCTCTTGTCCATATCCGCGCTTAGTACCCAGTTTTGTTGCTGTGGTTCGCAACAAAAGGCCTTATGCTCACCGGAAAAATCTTGCAGTGATCATCAAAATTTGATGAGAGTGTATTTAATACACAAGCTGCCAGATCATCCATAAGCTGTATTATAATTCTAGCACCTCCAACTTGGAGGCTCCAACAATGCATTCATTCAAGTCTATAGTCAACAATAGTTGTAATTGCCAGCGAATCCTCCATGTAAAACCTCACAATCGCTTGCAATCACGACTTCAGCTCTGCGTCCTCTCGCCACCTCTTGTCTTTCTCCGCCCTAACACGCCGCGTGCAGCCAGCAGCTCTTTCAGTCAGAGACCCAGCAGTGCTGCCGAGATCCGAGTCGGGACTTCTTGCCAACTTGAAGTGCGTCTATGCTGCACCTTTTCGCGCACTCAAATCTTCAAGTTGGTGTCCTGCACACCACCTTCACATACAAACTTCCAATCACGATATAGGACGAGCCAATCAGCATCCACCAGGTCCCAAGACCAAAACCAGACTGCGTCATATCCCGATTTTCAAAGTCGACGTAACATCCTTTCGCAATGTTGGCCGCTAAGTCGCTCTCTCTGTCCACCGCTGGGCGCCGCGCGTTCGGATCCACACGAGGCATGGCTGGAGGCCGTGCTGCCTTCAATTGGCGTGACCCGCTTATGCTGGACAGCCAGCTGACGGACGAGGAGGCCATGATCCAGGTGCGTCTGGCCGGTCTCAGCTACGGTCATTGACGCATTTGGGACTGAGTTTGTGACTATTTCTCTCCGCAGAAATCAGCCAACGACTACTGTCAAGGCAAGCTGTTGCCGCGTATCGTGGAGGCCAACCGTAAGGGCAAGTTTGACCGCTCCATTATGAAGGAAATGGGTGAAATGGGCTTCCTTGGCCCCACGATCCAGGGCTACGGCTGTGCGGGTGTGGGCTACGTGTCCTATGGACTCATTGCGAACGCGGTGGAGCGTGTACGTAGCTGTTGAAGCATTGATTTGTTTGTATTGAGAAAGCTTATCTGTGAGGTTGTATAACAGGTAGACAGCGCCTACAGGTCTGCGATGAGTGTGCAGTCATCTCTGGTGATGCACCCGATCAACACGTTCGGATCGGACGAGCAAAAGGAGAAGGTATGTGGCACTATAGTTGTTGTTAGTTAGAATTGCAGGCTCACGTGTATATTCTGTTGAATCTTTGCAGTACCTCCCGCGTCTTGCCACTGGCGAACTCATTGGCTGCTTCGGCTTGACGGAGCCGAACCACGGATCTGACCCTGGATCGTGAGTAGTTCAATGACTGATGCGTTATGTGCTTGTGTATTTAACTGTCTTGATATGTTTTCTTTTATTTAAAGGATGGAGACACGTGCCAGGCTCAAGGGAGACAAGTACATTCTCAACGGTTCGAAGAACTGGATCACCAATGCTCCGATCGCTGACGTGTTCCTCGTCTGGGCCAAGGACGACGAGGGTGACATCCGCGGTTTCATTCTAGAAAAGGTGCGCGTGAATGCTTCGTTCAGCTGCTAGCATTTCAGTTGACTCACGTAACTTCATATACACTTACAGGACTTCCCTGGTCTGTCAGCACCCTACATTGAAGGCAAGGCGACGTTGATGGCATCTGCTACTGGCATGATCTTCCTGGAAGACGTCGAAGTCCCCAAGGAGAACATGCTGCCCAAGGTGAAGGGCCTCAAGGTACGACCGAGCAGACTTTTCTTTCAGCGCATTCTTCATCCGAACTAACTCTCCACTGTCTCTGTGCAGGGCCCCTTCACGTGCTTGAACAGTGCTCGCTATGGAATCTCCTGGGGAGCCCTCGGTGCAGCATGTAAGGGTGTTTATTTTCTAAAGGCTCTTGTGGATACTTCTCCTAACGTCATACTTATATCTTAACCTGTAACAGACGCGTGCATGGACATCGCCCGTCAGTACACGCTTGACCGCAGCCAGTTCGGCGCTCCACTCGCAGCGTACGTGTGTTGAATTCAGTACTTGCTGGTGAACTGCTGTAAACCTGACAATATGTACCTCTATACTATGAACAGCAACCAGCTTATTCAGAAGAAGTTGGCAGACATGAACACAGAAATCGCGATCGGTCTTCAGGGATGTCTGCAAGTCGGTCGTCTGCTGGATGAGGGCAAGGCGCCTGTGGAACTGGTCTCCATGGTCAAGCGCAACTCGTGTGGCAAGGCAATCGAGATCGCTCGCAACGCTCGCGACATGCTTGGCGGCAACGGCGTCTCGGACGAATACCACATCATCCGCCACGTCGTGAACCTGGAGGCTGTCAACACGTACGAGGGCACGCATGACGTCCATGCACTCATCCTTGGTCGTGCCATCACAGGCCTGCCTGCTTTCGTGCCTCGCATGGCTCCGTAGACAATAGGAGTTCCCAGAGCTGGACTGTAGACAGAAGAGAACTGTCATCCTCGCAACTAATACACGTACTTGTTGAAATGGTCACTAAAAAAACAAAAGAAAGCGTCACACCTTGTTGTCTTGACTTCCTGGCCACTATTTAGTTGAAGCCGTACTCCTGACGAGCTCGCTTCACGACACCAATAAGGAATCCGCTCTTGTTACGAACATTGGAGAGGTTGGCACCAGCAAATCGAGTGAGAACTTGGTTCGCCAAGGGCTCTGAGAGCTGCCCAAGCACCTCATAGCACTTGCCACCAAGCTCTTCCAACGACGACAGCGTACGATTAGCCACCAACGAGTGAACGTGGTTCTGCACCGACATCGGAAGCGCAGTAAATGACTGCATGCCAATAGGAGCACGTCCAGCAGCAACCGGGGGTGGTCCTCGTACTGCCTCGCCATATTGAGGCGGTCCCTGAGGTACTGGCTGTCGACGACGGGGGTCCCGGGGATCCTGTGGGGCTTCATAGAGCCGTTCATACAGTGCAGGGCCAGGTCCAGCTGCCATAGGGGCTGGTTGAGCACGGTAGCCACCGGCACTTGCTCCATTATTGCTGTTCAAACGTCCGCCTTGAGGAGGTCCACCAAGAACAGAGGCACCTTGTGGTGGAGCTCCATAGCCGCCTCGAGTCATCGCAGAAGGAGGCTGTCCTCGAGGAGAAGGAACCTGCGGTCGATGCTGCTTTTCAGAGGCAATCGCCTTCTCGTTGACACGGTTGATGATTCCCACCAGAAAGCCTTGTAAGTTCTCCACTTGTGACAGATCCACATTGCTGAAATTCTCAACGGCTTGCAGCGCTATACGTTCGGGTAGATGCAACAACCGCGTGACCACGTTATCGTTGAGCGGCTCCTGCAATCTTCCTTCGCGTCGCATGCTGTTGACTACAGCTTTTACTGGGGCTGGGAGACGCTCATACAAATCACTCGATCCCGCAGCATGAGGTGCTCCTGGTTGATTCCCTCGTGGCGACGGCTGGTTTGTCATTGAACCCCGACGACGGGGGTCACGTCCAGCACTGGAACTTTGCGGAGGAGGCTGGTCACGACGACGCGGGTCTTCAGGTCTTGGTCCTAACGCAGTCCGCGGCATTGCTTGAGTGGCTGGAGAAGGAGGACCCTGACGGCTTCGCGATGCTAGGCGAGGGTCAACTGCTTGCCTTTGATTAGTAGTACGTGACGACCCATTTGCCTCTGGAGCTCCAGGTTTGTCTGAGTGTACAGCACGCCCAAACTCGTCCACATCTTTCTGGTGATGCCGTTCAGGCTCAGATCGTGAAGTGGGAGTTCGTTCTGGTCGAGGAGAGTTCTTCACTGAAGTATCTTCTTGGACTTGATCCCGTTGATACGGCACCTGAACATTAGACACACCCGTAGCAGGCTGTGGAGGCGCGTAGCCGAAGCGAAAGAGACCTGGGTCACTCTTGTAGTCCGAGATGAAGGCGTCCACAGGCTGCAGTGCTGCGATCTGCGGGTTTTCCTTCTGGTACTCGCGAAAGATGCGCATGAGCTGTCCGTTCTTGTCACGTACATCCTTCATAGGCGTGCGTACGAACCGAGCAATGATAGCAATCTGAGAAAACTCAGGCATCGCACCAACGGAAGCGAAGGCAGCACGACTCACTTGGGTGACTCGGAACTCACCGCTGGTCTGGAAGTCCATGAGTCGGTCCCATGCAGCAGCAGAGAGGCCCTTGTGGTCCTCTTCGTGCTTGTGTCTGCTACTAGAAGACGAAACCGAATCTCCGCTTCCACGACGCGGACGACCGTGCTTGTGGTCGTCGTGAGAGCTGCTTTTGTTGTCGTCAACGTAGCGTGGTCGCTTGGGATCAATATCTCTATTCACTGATACGTCGGAAGCATGGGGCTCATCACCGGCTTTCCTCTTAGCTGGAGTCGCGCTAGACTGCTCTCCAGTGGTTTTAGATGATATATGATCCACTTCCATTGCAACAGCGTCCTCAGCTACTGCTGATGACGTCATGGACGGATGATCCGGGTCGTACTCTTCCTGCTCAGTATTTGGCCGGTGGGTAGAAAAACCATTTCTTGCGACTGGTGTTCCAGCTGGAGACGGATTGGCCGGGTCATATTCGTCCTCGCCGTGAGGTACAGCATCCACTATCAGGGCGGGGGCCGACGGATCATATTCATTCTCATCATGCGTCGGTGGAGACGATGCGCTGTCATCTCCTGTACTCACTACAGTCGCATCTTTTCCAGCTCTTTGCTCCTCACTCAGAGATGCCTTCGCTCCCGTCGCAGGTGCAGAATCTTGTGCTTGGGAAGCCTCATCAGCCGCCGCTGACGCGCCCTCCTTGTGAGCCTGCACACTAGCTCCATCATTCATTATAGTCGCTTCAGTCGTGTCTGCTTCCTGCGTCGTGGTGTTCACTGCGCCGTCGTTTCCTACGATAACTGTATCCTTCTCCTCGGAAGCTTCGCCCTCTTGCTGCGTAGCAACAACTGTCGGCTCCGCCATCACCACGTCGTATTGCTCCTCCTGTCCATCGTTAGTCGTGACTCCCTCATCTTCAGTCAAGGCTTCTTTCTTTTCAGTGTCTCCCGCCTTAACTGGCTGCTGGGACGCGTCGCCATCCAATTGTTGATCAGCGTCCGTTTCCGTCTCTTGTACATTGTTAATCTCCTCCTGAGCAGTGGTAGCACCGCTATCGACGGGATTACCGGCCAATGGAGCGTCTGATACTTGCACTAATTTGTTCGGTGCATCGGCAGTTGTGCCAGTAGCGCCGGTTGCCGCGGGTGCGTCGTGCTCCATGCTTGCCGATCCCAAGCAATAATGGATGCCTCAATGTGTGCACCACATAACACATACCTGATTGGATGAAAACGGCGACGTAGTGTAGCCATTTCTCAATGAAACGGCGCAGTTCACATGTCAGCAAGGAGAAACTTACAGTGGCGCGACCAGCTATGGACGAGTCCAGGGCCGTGAAGGAGAAGAAAAATGCTTCGAGTATTCCGCAGTTCTTCTTCCCTCGTAAACGGACGCCATTCACGCGTGGCGAGCGTATTCGACGCAGGAGGGTGGTAGCTCGACTGGATGCAGTTATCCTTTCCAGAACCGAATTCTCCCAACTAGAAGAGCATATCTGCTCATTTGCATGTATGCATAGCTATTATCGCTGCTGTTCTTTAAGATGGCTCTAATGTCGGTGTATGGTATTGTATCAGGCGATTCCGGCCTGTCGCTGGGTCTAAAGCGAGAGATAAAGCAACGAGCTAAAAAGACAGGAATTATCGCAGTCGATCGCATACTCGAAGCACAAACGACACGGATGCTCTCGTACGAAGACTATCAATCTCTCTCAAAGGGTTCTTGGTGCAATTCACCTGCTTTGCGTGCGAAGCTGGAGGTCTTGCTGTCAGCCCAACGATTTCTCATGGTACAACATTTTTGTTGAGCTGCTGTTGGACACTGTTAATTTACGATGAATCTGTAGTTTCCGCAGGACACACAGGGGAGAGTAAATGGGTGTGCGATTCTTGAGTATCTTCATCAACTGCAGTTATCCCTACGCGTAGCTCGCTTCGTATTAGAACGAGTTGCTCTGGAAGGCGCTGGTAGAGAGGATGAAACATTGTCGGAGAAAATGTACGTTGCCCTCATCACCGAGACAATTCAAGCCTCAAGCCGGGAATTAGGACTCCACGACGACAAAGATTTCCAGGAGTACTACGAACTTATCTGTGCGCGCATGCTGCTGTTGCCACACGGGCTACTGCAAATTCGTAGTGGGCTATCGATCCATCAAGTGGTGACGTGCAGTCGCTTTGCTGAGTTCTTTCGATTAATGGATGAATCACTGCGTGAGCGATACGATATGCAGAGTAACACATTCCACCCTACTCGAGTTCGGAATGTGCACCGTCAGTATCTCCAACTAGACCGCGACGGCAATGGTATGCTTAGCATGAGTGAGCTGCAGGACTACGGGAAAAAGCGTGCCTTCAACCCCACAGGCAATGAGCCCACTCACGATCTGACGGATGCGTTCGTGACTCAAGTGTTTGCTGAAGTACCAACGTTTAACCATGAGATGGATTATCATGCGTATTTGGACTTTACACTGGTTATGAGCGACAGAGTATCCCTCGCTGCACTTCGAGTAGGTAACGGAATTGCGTGGTATGTTGGCATTCTTGACTAACGGTTGTGGCTTCCAGTTCTTTTGGAATGTGCTAGACTTTCATAAACAAGGTTTTCTGGACGCCTTCACTCTGGACTACTTCCTCCGAAGCCTACTCGAGAAGATTTATGCGCACGAAGGGAAGAAGGACGCACCAAGCATAGATCGTCTGCGGGTATGTACTCAATTCTCACGACCTGAAGTATATTTACTGAGCGAATGAGCTTTGTTGTAGACCCAGATATTCGACGCAGTGGCTCCAGTGCATCCGGCAAGGATCACTTGGCAAGATCTCCAGCGATGCAAGCTTGGGCATGATGTCGTTCGGTGAGATAACTGTATTCAACTCTTGAGAGGTAGTAAAAATCTCACATCATTGCTGCTGTCAGGCTTGTCACCGACTACGTCGCTTATCGCACATACGAAGACAACGGAGGTCGTTTTACATGACATCCGTAAAATTGAACGCGAGGTCAAACACCTGCTGATATCTATTAGGAAAGACGACTGCAGCTCAGCTCTGGTACTGTTTGTAGCTTTGCTTCTCGTCACTAGCTTGTATACGTGCCCAACAAAAAAACGAGAGCGCATTGAGCGTAGAGAATTCTGTTGTATCTTTACGCGCAGCGCTTAAGCCAGCAGGTTCTCGCCGTTGTAGTGGAAGAGGCACACGCTGCCGGTGAACATGGCGACGCTAACAAGAAGCTGCTGGTGCTTCGTGGCGAAGGCGTTTGCACGCTCATAGGAGCTCTGGTACCACGACTTGCGCTGCACAGGGACACCACCGGCACCAAAGCGGCCGCCAAGGAGGCTGGACTTGGGCTTGGAAATGCTGGACGCGTTCATCTGACGCTGACTCGCATTCAGACGCTCGTACTTGGTACGCAGGCTGGCAGCCTCGCGCTCCAGAACCTGTAGCGCAGTCTCGGCCTCCTGCTTTTTCTTGGACAGAGCCACCACCGAAATGCTGAGCTTCTCGGCTTCAGACAGCGCAAAGCTAGCCTTCACGTGGAAGCGGCTGCCTGTTGACTTGGGTTCCTCGACCTTCTCAACCTCCTCAACATTCTCGTCTTCCTCAACCTTCTCGGCGTCCTCAACATTTTCATCTTCCTCGACCTTCTCGTTTTCCTCGACCTTCTCGTTTTCCTCGACCTTCTCGTTTTCCTCGGTCTCTTCAGCCTTCTCAATGTTTTCAGCCTCCTCCGTCTTCTCGTCCTCCTTGGTATTCTCAGTCTCCTCAGCCTTCTCAACCTCCTCGGTCTCTTCAGCCTTCTCCGCGGCAATTTCTTCTTCAATAGCCTCCTTCATAGCTTCCTCCACCAACTCCGTAATAGTGGTAGGCTCCTCCTCTTCCTCCTCGTTGGCGGTGGTGTACCACTTGTCCAACGCGTTGTCCTGGAACAGCGACGAGATGGGGAACTCAATCTCCTTCACGGGCTCAGACTCTTCGTCGTCTTCCGACGCAGCCGCAGCGACTGTGATGATCACGACCGCCTCGCGCGACTGCACGGGGTCGAACACGAACGTAGCGGGAAACGTCAGCGCCGTCGACTCTTCCTCGTCGTCCTCCGTGTTGGCAGCAGCATTCCAGGCCACCGTGCGCACCACCGGTTCCTTCTCCTTCTTGACGCGTTTCTTGATGATGGTACGCGTGATTTTCGTGGTCGTCTTGAGCTTGCGCGGCGTGCTTTCGCCGTCTTCCTCGGGCACCTGGCCGTCCTCCACTACGTGGCCGTGCTCATCTGTGACCACGGTGTCCTTCTTCTCCACGACTTCCTCCACCGTCTCATACTCGTCGGCCTCGTACTCCGGGTCCAGGGCGACGGTGATGGTGGCGTTGGGCACGGGTTCCTCGCCCTCTACACCAAGCAGCGATACCTCCAGGCGGCCCACGCTCTTGGCGGCGGACTTGGCCTCCTCAGAAAGCTCCTCCTCACCCTCAGGGGCCTCGGAAAGAGCCGTAATCTGCTGGAACACGGCGGCGATCTGCTCATCCAGCAGCTTCACCTCGTCCACCTTGGCCGTGACGCTGCGGCGGCACTCGAGATACTGCTGCGACGCGCGCTGCACCATGGCGGCCACTGCGGCCGAAGAAGATGTTGAAGCCATCGTTAAGGGGGGCTAGATACACACAGAGAAGGCACCGCGATATATGCGGCTGCGAAGCTTGCTGGGGGTCTCGGCGTAATGCGTGGCGAGGAAAAGCTGCCTAGAAACATGGCGTGCGCCACATCAAGTCGCACTTTGTTGTAGATATGGGGCACGCGACTAATACACAAGTTAGACTGCAGACACGAGTTGTATATCCAACACGAGTTGTCTAGAAGAAAAAAGTGATCAACAACGGATTGTTTTATAACAGTAAGTCTAATCTATACATGTATTATTACATGTTCAGGTATCAGCATTGCTGACAAGCGGGCACTTGCCATTGCATCCAACGCCTGGGTATGTATCTCAGAAGCTCACTTCAGAGCTCCCATGTAATCGTGGTCGGGGTCGTCATCATTGTCCTGAGCATTCAGGAAGTTCGGTGGTGTCCTGTTGAAGTGTTCAGGTTTCGACGCTGCGAACACCAAGTTTGTGGAGCAATGACGTCCGACAGCTATGTATTTTTACATGATCGTTGGCTATTCAAAACCTAGGTATTTGGCATCGCAGCGCTGAAAAGGCTTTGCCTTCTCTCTGCTGCAGAGCCTGCAGTGCTCGCCTTCCAGCAGCACCCAAGCATTGTGCTGGCGCCTTTGGGTGGGCGTTAGCGTGTCTTTTACACATTAGAGTCTGAAGGTTCGATACCATCTCGGCGAGAAAATGAGACCGTCGATAGACTCAGTGCTCGCTCTTTAATAGACCATGGAGTCTCCGTGACGTGCTCGCTCCCACTGGCCACACGCGCGATGGGCAATGGAAGCTGCAGCGGACACTATCCGGAGGACAGGCATCGAGAACTTTGACATCGGTGGTCTTCACATCACGCACAATAGTATTAAATTAATAAACTCCGCAGCTCGTACGGGTATTCTTCCACACACTCAATCGGCCGTCTAGTTGCTGAGAAGAAGGTCGCGCTGTCCGATTCCGCCGTCTCCATCTTGTTCCATCCAAAATGGGCAAGCATCGCCTTTTCCTCTTGATTCTCACGAGCACACAATTATCGCGACAACATGAACGATCCCTGTGTCGACACGGATGACGCATGGAGCCAGCCATTGAGCTGCTCCAGAGCCTGTGCCTCCTCGTCCTCTTGGATACTCGGGGTGTAGCCGCTGTCGATGAAGCGTCCCGTGTTAGTGAGGTTGGACTGCGGGTTGAACGAGCCAAAGTTCGTCTCGAGGCTCACGCGGTCCGAGTACTGCGACACACGCGTAGACGAGATGGAGCTTGAGCCCATAATGAACGAGTCATTGGTACTGCAGCTGCTTCGCATGCTAGTGCTCCTGTTCGATGACAACATCGCGGGAGCGGGGACGGTGGGGGCACCGCTGCGGCCGTAGAACTGGAAGGAGACACCAGGCTCCTCCTTGTGTTGGGGGAGGGTGTTGGTCGTCTTAATACTCTTGTTGCTCTGGGCACGCGACCGCCTACGGTTGTGCGGCACGATCTGCTTCTGCTGCTGACGGTGCGGCAGCGAGACGGGGATGTTCTCCTCCGAGTAGAGGAAGTATTCTCCCGCCACGACTTCCTTGATGGGTGGCTGCATGTTCTTGTCTCCGGTGTGTCTTGCCTTGGACATCATACGTCCCGAGTACTTGCGGACGAGGGCTGTAGGAGGAACATCAGCCGCGGCCGAGACCTTAGAGTTGCTGTGGCCGACACTGCGCTGTTTCTTGCTCTGGTTGTGGTGGCCATGGGTGCGGAGCTGACTCTCCGTCTTCTGGTCCATGCGAGGCGTCAGGAGTTCGCCGTTGCCGTCCGAGGCGTTGACAGGCGGCACTGTCTGATTGTAGTAGTCCGTCGGGTTCACTTCGCTATCGACGAAGGACCCGGCGCCGCGCATGACGACTGTGGACCCGCTGAGGCTGCTGGCCGGGCCCGTGCCAGCCGTGCTGCTGGCGAACATGGTGCTATTGGACGTCATCATGGTGTCGCTCACGTGGCTGAAGTTGCGCGCGCCGAACTTGTTCTTGCGCTCCTCGAGGAAGAAAATGTGCTCAAGCGCCAGTGACGGCCGACGGCACAGGCACTTGGAGCCGCGCACGCCGCAGGTCCTACATCTGCGTAGCCAATTGAACTTGAAGAGGCTGAACCATGCGATGATCCCCATCGACCGAAGGCTCTGCTCTTGTTGTCCGCTGCGGGCGATAAAGCGGCAATGAACCACGTGGGAGGGCTCTCGATGGACGGTGGTCCGATCCTGTTTCGCTCTCCTTCTACCGTACTCCTTCCTGCGTGGTAAGCTGCGCCTCTCCTGGGCCTCAACTCGGATGGGTCTCGCTTGCCTGTTGACCTTGACTGAGGGAATCGCCGACTGAGAGGGGAAGCCAGCCAGTCCATAGAGACGGCGAGTCAGTGACTCGATCGATCGACAAAAAGCGCCCATCTTTGGAAAATCAACAAAGACCGGGCGATCGAGCAGTCACGGACATCAATCAGTGCAAGTGCCGTCGGAAACCTAACGTTAATTAACCTTTTAGGTTACACGTAAAGCTGTGACCGCCACCCACCACGCGGTTTGTGTTGCAGCTGCTGAAGACTGCAGTCCTCAGAACGGCGTTCATGCAGCGTTTATCCATACTATTATAGTACCGGTCGTCTCGATATGAATACAAGTCCATTGCCGAGCGCACGTGCTTCCCGCGCGCACTCACTCGCGAGATCGGGACAACTGCTTGAAAAGCGATGAGATCATACAAAGACCAAGTCAAAATGGCTGCGTGGAGAGGCTCAAATTGAAGCTGCCATTTGCTCCAGCGATGACGAGCTCCAGCGCAGCCCCTGCTTGCCACCAGGCTGGACTCCAGCTGCGCTGCGCTGCAGTCGTGACTGCCAGACGGATGGAACATGCAGGCAGTAAACGCGTCCTACCTTCGAAAGCTTTGGCCAACGTTCTGTTCGAAGGAAATCCTGCTAGAAATCCGGAACCCGAGATCGAGGTCTTCGATCGGAGCGCGCTGTGCCTAAGGGCAACGTATCCAAGTGCAGCGCTGCTGCACAGGGACCCCCTGTGAAGACGATCGCTGGCCTGCAATGCTGAAGAGCTCTGTTGCTTTCCCCCGTTTCGAACGAAATCGTTGTCCAAGTTGAAGAGATCCCGCAGAAGTGACGTGGACTGTCCTGCCACTCGCACAGCAGCCATCCGCACCGCGCGCTCGATGGGCAGCGTTCGTGCCTGCCCAGCGAAATTGGCGAATCGCTGCGGGCAAGACAGAGCGGACTGAAGAAGAGTTTGTGCGGACGCGGCACCGAATCTCATGTACATTTCTTGAGGCTCGCCCTGCGTCCCCCCTTGTGCTTTACATTATACTTCAGTAATAACTTAGGGGGCAAAGCAAGCCGCACGGGAAAGTGTGGGCTCCGCTGTGACGGAAGAGTGCACCCCGGGAGAAATTGGATGGCCTCGTCAATGGGGCTCTGTACAGCTACATGTAGCTAGCTGGTGGGTGTGGATATCAATTTGGTGCCGCGTGGCACTTTGGTTGCACAAGTACCGGAGCAAGTTTATCCACGATGCACCGTAGCTCTTTGTCGATCGGACACACTGGTGAAAACCCCATGCAGTCTTGTCTTATTCACACTCAGTGGACATATTGCCCACTCGTGGCAGACACCTCGTTAGTGACAAGAGCTGCAGGCCTAAAACTGGTGACGGTTAGTACGGTAGAAGTATGTGCCTGACGCACATGAACCTGTTGCATCTGCGAAAGCGCATGTGACCAACTTGCGCTTCAATTGCCCTGTGGTCCTTTCCCTGTAAAGCACAATGACTCGAACGTCCGATTGTTTGCCCTTGACGAACTCAAAGCGATCTTGTCCACATCATTGCCAGGTTACCTACGCCCAGTAGCTGCCCACTCAAATTTCGGTGCAGCGTGCAACTCACGACTTGCAAAGTTTTTAGATAGAAGTCTTCCTCCGTTCCAGCCGCCACGTCACACCTACAAACCCACACCAAACGACCGGCAAAAGATTGCGGCGAGGATTCATCGCCGGACAACAATCGTCCGGCTCGTAGTCTCCACGTTGTAGCGGCTTTCCATCTTCGTCACTGCTGCAATTTCCATGCGTCGCTTGGAAAATTCGAGCTCTTGCCGACGCTTCTGACGCTCTTGTTGCTCACTGCGCTTCTCTCCGGATTCCTTTGCAACTTCCTCGTCCAGCTTGATGGCGTTCAGACGTTCGGCACCCGCCAATGCCTCCATGTACGTCCGCAGTACGATTTGAGCGTTCTTCCCTCCAGTCGAGGGTTCCAACAAGTCGTAGGATGAATGGGTTGCTTCCCACTCATCCTTGAGCACAGCAAGTAATCTGGCGATACTGGAAGGGAAGCAGAATCCCAAAATCTCGATCCGAAAGAGTGTTGCAGATCTCGAAGGCTGGTCTTCAGATACTGACTCGGTCGCTGCAGCGCCGACGTGGCCAAACGACGTGACCTGCAAGCTTTTGATGGAAGCGTTCGCGAACGGATACAGCGCATACAGCACCGGCACGTCTTGGTTCGACATGGCTGACAGTGAAAGTGACAGGTTAGATACTGGATATCATAAACCAAAGCAGGCGCAAAGATACACTTACGCGCACGATTGATGAGGAATTCGTAAAGTCCGTGGGCAGCGTCGTGGCCGTGGAAGAGCAGCAGTGAGTCGGCACCATGCATATTCTCTGGAGCGGCTGTAGTGCGAGTCATGATCGTGCCACCGTTCCGATCCTTGCTTCGTTTGCGGGTTGCCTCGAGTTCTTCCTCTAGCAAGTGGAACTCGCCGACCTCGCGCTGCGTCTGGTTTGCTTTGATGTACGGCATGGTATATTCCACATTGAGGTGGTGCAGCACCTTGCGAGTTCTTGCACTTGACTGCGACATCACAGCGCGGAGATGACGGTTGTTCGCCTCTTCCGTTGGGTTTTCAGACGACTTTGTTTGTTCAGCATGCTGTCGGCACAGGTTGATAATGGAAGGCCCATTTCCTGTAGCGTCTTGACCGTCGGTATCATAGAGAAAATAAACCACAAACTCGCTTGAACGCAGATAAAATGACCTGTCCTGCGTGTCACCAATGGTGCTGCTAGCCTGCCGCCGGAAGTTCATATAAACGTCGCGAAATGATTCCTGCCACGTGTTCCAGCGTGCTGTGAAAAAAGCTTTTTCTTCTCGTTTGTGTTGGCTTGTGGGACCTCCCAACAATGGTTCACTTGTGCTTGCTGCAGTCGCTCGGTTGAGCAGAACTGAAGTCGGTACTGAGTCTGCAGGGTGTACGAAATAATGCAATGCCTGCTGCCATCGCACCGCTGTGCTTTGAGAAGCTGGCTGCTGTGCGATGCTTCCACCAGTCATGAAGTTCTGCAATGATTGTTGCTTGATTTTTGAGCTGGTAGCATCACACACGCATCAGAACGAACCAAATCATGCCCAAGGCTTCCAACTGTAGAGTCACGTACGTAACGCGCTGAAAAGGATACGGGAACGCGATAAGAATGGACAGTTTTGTTTTGGGCACAATGTCCAGTGGCAACTCTGCAACCTGATTTCCAAATGTGAGCAACACGCTTCACCCATGATGAATAGATCCACATCTGGTCACTTACCTGGAAGCTGTTCGGGACGTTTGCACCTGGAACAAGCCGTCGGTTCTGTGTCTTTTGACTCAGTAGTGACGAGTTGTAAAGCGAATGCAGGCGTGTTGACGTTGTAGAAGTTGGCGCCTTCGCTCGAGGTGATTTTTGTGGAGTCGATTTAGATGGAGATGCCTTCTTAGCTGCTTTAGCCGGTGAAACCTCAGCTGATTTAGCCTCGTGAAAGGCTTGACTCGGTTTCGTGTCCTCTATTACTTCCCCAGTTATCTCGGTTTTGCCAGGAGATCTGGAGAAATAGCACTCGTTAGAGATCTCACACCAAGGCGACATGTCCTCTGTTTGAATTGTACCGGGCAGATGCTGATGATGCCTGAGTTGAAAAGGTCGCTCCCGACGTCACCCGCGCCTTCTTTTCAGCCGATACTTGCAGCTTCGCGGCTCGACGGCGTTTCTACAAGCAGCCACCGATCGTCCATCAATCAGTCGATCTTCCAGCAGCAGTCTCAATCAACAAAAGTCGTCACATACCCGCAGCTCCATCGGCAAGAGCCTCTTCGCCTTGCTCACATTGCGCTTACCAGGACTAGGCGTCCCATTGGTCGCGGGCTCCTTGTTGGGCTCCTGCACAGCCCCGCCTTCAGCATCCATCCCAACGCAGGACAATGGAGCTCTTCGCGTGATATTATCGATTCTGACAGGATAGTATTCAATATTCAATTTTATAATCTCTTACAAGAAATTGTATTGAGGTGAGCCATTCATCAGACGTAATCGACCAACAAAATGGTGACTGCTGGCCACGCTGTGATCCTGTTCTACAAGTACGTGGAGGTGGAAGCTCCACTGGAGCTCAAGCAGGAGCAGGAGCAGCTGTGCGAGCGTCTGGGGCTTGTAGGCCGCATCCTCATCAGCGAGGAGGGCATCAACGCCACGCTTTCGAGCCCATCGCGCGCCAAGATTGACGAGTACATCGCCTTCCTATGCGCGCACAAGGTGTTCGCCATGCGTCCAGAGGACTTCAAGCACAGCTCCCACGCGCACGAGGAGCCGCCGTTCGTGGGGATCATCATCAAGCACGTTAAGGAGATCGTGTCCACGGGAGGCATCGTCGCTCGCCCCGACATGACAGCGTCCGACAAGGACCGGGGATACCTGACCCCGCAGCAATTCCACGAGGCGATGCGCCAGGCGGTGAAGGACAAGGAGGGCACCGTGGTTTTAGACGTACGGGCACACAAGGAATTCCTAGTTGGTTCGTCATTGCTAGCATGCAGCACACCTTTCGTTAGTTCTAACTGTCGTTATTCATGAGCAGGTCACTTCGAGAACGCAGTGGACCCCAAGGTCAAGAATTTTTCAGAGTACTACGCGTTCTTGCAGAACCGTGTGGATGAGATGAAGGACAAGAAGGTGTTGATGTACTGCACAGGCGGCATTCGTTGCGAAAAGGCATCCAACTTCCTGCGCAGTCAGGGTGTGAACGACGTGCATCACCTCAAGGGCGGCATTCACAAGTATCTTGAAGCGTACCAAGACGGAGGCTTCTTCCGTGGCAAGAACTTCGTCTTCGACAAGCGGTACGTGGTTGAGTTCTTGGCTACGACTTATTGCGAGTTTAACGGTACGTTGTGGTGCTGCGCTGTAGTGTTCTGATGGGAGCGCAGAACAGCAATGAAATCGTCGGCAAATGCATCGAGTGTCAGGCACCGTTCGACGAATTCAGCGGACGCAAGGTGTGCACTGTGTGTCGCGACCTGGTGCTGGTGTGTGATAGGTGCTACTACGCTCGTCATGGCGAGGTGCACTGCACAGACCACCAGTACCTCAAACACTGCTACGTCACGTTCCTGCAGTACGTGCCGCGCGCTGAACTGCTCGAACAGCAGAAGGCGCTCGAGAAGATCCTGACAGATTTTCTGGAGGACAAGTCGAGCAGCAAGAACAAGCGTCGCTCAATCCGAAACCAGCTGAACAAAATCGCAGCTCGCCTGGAAGCCATCGACGCCAACCCGGAGGCTGCAGCGGCGACATTGACGCTGGACCAGCGTCCTATCCACTGCCGCACCTGCGGTCTGGCCACGTGCATGGGCAATTGCTGGGGGTTCTGGAGCGACGAAGTGCTGCCTCCTCCTCAGACCTGAGAATATAGGATTTCAGGGAATCAGATAAATGCTCATTAGCTGCAACTTTTGACTTCAACTTCAGCTTTCACTTTGTCAGTGCGGAATCGAAAATGCCTGCTACGAAGAGCGCCCCGAGGCGGAAGCGCGGGGCTGCTGTGTCCTCTGGGCCTAAGAAGAACCAGGCAGTGGCAGCTAAGAAGAAGCACGTGCGGGAGCTGGCTAAGGCGGGGCGATGGGCTGAGGTACAGGGGCGACAGAGCCTGCGATGAACGACCTAAAACTCAGTAATGCTGTGTGGTTTTGCGCAATACAGATTGAAAAACTGTACGGGAAGAAGATCCTGGTCAAGGCGAAAATGTGTATGTACTCCGCTTAAATGTTGTTGAGGGTTTGAACTAACTACTTAAATGGTTCAGATGCGGAGAAGAATCGCACGAGCAAGACCCCGCAAGAGATTGCTCGCGAAATCTTAATGAAGAATGGGCTGCTGTCGCCAGCCTCACAAGCGGCAGCAAATACTACAGCTACTTCGACAGGGAATCAGGAGGAGGAATCTAGGACTCGAGGGAACATGCCACGGGCTAATGCTTCAATCCCATCTAACTCAACCAAGCCGCTGACGAAGGAACAGCAAAAGCTGATCGAGAGGAGGCGACAAGAAGCCCTTGAAAGACGTCGACCCCCCTCTCCGCTCGGAGCACTAACGGAGGAGCAGCAAGAGCGCATTGAGAAGAGACGACGCGAAGCTCTCGAAAAACGACGCCGCGCCAAGAACTCTGGAATGATCCACGTTCAACCTCCGGCTGTCATTCAACCCGACTCAGCAGATAATTCGCGATACGGTTTGCAGCCTTCGGTTGTCCCACCACATTACTTGAATCAACAACCACCTCAAGTCTCGCGGATAGAGGCAAGACCTACTGCGAGTACAAGTCATCGCGTCGTTACTCCCGACAATCTACCAGCAACGAACCAAGTAGTCAAAACTCAGCAAACACGACCAGATTTCTTTTGGGACGACTTGGAGGCGGCTGCAGAGATTGCTCAGTGGGAAAATGAGCACATGGCTGAAGTGACACTGGTTCAACCTTCTTTAGCAAAGACTCCCAGAGGTTTTAGCCGAAAAGATGACGCTCTGCAACATTCGCAGCGAATGCGGCAAGGAAAACCAAAGACTCGGACACCTCCCGATTCAGCAATCTCAACAATTTCACAGGAATTAGCCGCCGCTGCAGAAATCATTCAGTGGGAGAAGGAGCATGAAGTTTTTCCTGATGTGCCAGGTACGAGTTCCCTACTGTTTGGCGAGCATAACATAATGACGCTTCTTCTCTCTCTCACAGCTATCAGACGACCGGGTGGCAGCTCAGACAGCGATCCTGAACTTGATGCTCCACAGTTTCAACTGCTTCCTGTACAAGTAACAGACAATTTCGAGCACCAGCAAAATGCCATCGAAGCGGTACATCCTCAAGGGAACAGCGCAAAATCTGGGCGTAATCTACCAAGAAACAATCCCCAACTGAAGTCCAGATCAAACCGCAAGCGCCCACTGGTAGCAGCACCGCCACCAGGTCAGCTTTATTGCTTTTCGCGCTGAGCCATAGTAGTTCTACAACACTAACAACTGATCCTATCTTACCTACTGCTAACCTACTCTACCTAATTGCATTTGTCAGCTCTGCCACATAGCAATGCCGTATCCAGCAAAGCGGCAAGTCCCCGTGGGGAAAGTAAAAGCCACTCCGCTTCATCGCATCCTTCTGAAACCCATCGTGGCCCGACGGCGGAATTCATGTACGTCGCTTCTTCTGGAGTCTGGCGGGTGATAGTAGCCCATAACCGTTGTCCACTCATTATCTTCTGCAGCGACAAACATCTCTTGGAGGACAAGCTCGAGCTCCCAGTTCTTGAATTTCTTGATATGATGCTCGGGTAAGAAGTACACCCTCCAACGATGCCAATCCCGACCATGGCGTAGCAGCAATTTGCCCGCTTGCTTCATTCTGAACGGCCATCTCTTCCATAATGAAGGCTCCATGAGGTTGAAATCTCTTCACTCGTACTTTCGGCAGACGGGGTCAGCATAGACCAAGTGGTTAGCCCACATGACCAAGTCGTTTTCCTCCGACGAGAACGGAAGGACTAACCCGATGCTGTTGAAGTTCTTGGCGCTGTCGTACTCCACATTCAGATACCTCTCCATCTGCTCCAGCAAAACAAACCACAGCGATCGGGTGGGCGCAGTTGCCTCCTCTTGTCTTCGCTGTCGCTCGTTGTTGTACAGGAAGTTGCCATACAACCCAGAGAAAATACTCTCGTAAAGCGCCGAGAGAAGGGCTTCATTAAACTCGAACGCCCACGGTTGTTGACGCCAAATCTGCCACAATGCATCCAACCACTGAATGAACACTGGAGACTGTTCCTCGAGCTCTTGCTGGCCTGGACCTTCGCCATGTCCATAGCGGTATCGGAAGAGGTGTCCAAACGAGCACCACTCTTTTTCAATCAGACATAGCAATCCCCGGATGGTGCGATAGTATGGATCCAGCAGGAGCTGCACCATGGCTGTAAGCTGTGGAGTTCGGTCCCATCCGTCACTACAGTGAATCATCACAGAATTGCCCTGGCTGAGATATCGACAGATTTCCTGCGACGTCGAGAGGATATTCGACAAATGCAGAAACCAAAAGGTGTTTCGTAGCTGAAACAACCAGCCACTGCTCTCCCGTTCATGACCAGGCTGGCAAACTGCTGCCAGCGATGCGTATGATGACCGCACGGCATGAATATTCGCGATATCGCAGAAGTGGAGCTCCGAGTTGGGGTAATTTCGTGGGTCCTCCGTGCCTTTGCCTTGTGCCGAGTTGGCCGCCGCTGCCATTTGGCTCCGCGCATCAAAGAAGTGAAACCTCGCATCGCCATACGCGCTTGTTGCGTGTTGAAGTGCAGACACCATTTTCTGATCGGCCTCCACAACGTATCCACTTAGTCCTGTGCAGGGCTGAGCACATCGACACACGAGTGCCCCAGTGTGCGGGTGACGCCACACTACTGCAGGAATACGGCTTGCACTGCGATAAGCACTTAGCTCTCGAAGATCGTCCTCGTCGAGTACAGACGGGATCACAAACGTGTCTGGATATGACGGAAACATGGTGTAATCTGAGTTGTCATACAACCGCATCCAGCTATCTTCATCCAGGAGCTTTAACCGGCGATAGTCCTCCTCTGCATCGTACAACGAGGCATTTGAAGTCTCAAGACCTGTTCCATCCGCCGTCTTCAATTCGTCCTTATGTCGTAGCGCTTGATAGTGCAAGTGCGCGAATAGATAATGCGGAGGCGAACCACCCGTCGAGTACAGCTCCCAAATACAGCCCAAGAAATCCGAGCACGTAGTTTCATCTTGAAATGCCAATGAAGCACGCAGTAGATGTTTGCCTTCGATATTGGCGACATGAGGCGCTGTCGTCGAGCTTTCAGCCGACAGAATGGATGCCAATGGGATCTCCATAGCATCTTTTGTACTAAGCGCTTGCCAAATGATGCGATAGTTCGTGAACACCAGCGTGCCATCAATGCTGAAATGTGGCGCAGTCCCCAATACCATCTCGCCGACCAAGTGTGTCACTTGCCCGACTCCTCGAAATGCGCCTTTCACAGTGTGCGTCCCCAAGCCTAGCATCCCCATTCCTAGTCCTTTGGCAAACCCAAACACGCCCCCGTTTGCTCCGCCTTGATAAGTTTTATTCACCAGGCCAGCTGCACCCTTTAGGAATGCACTGCCAACGCTCGTGGAAGCACGAAAGAGACCTCTGCCCAGAGATCGCGTGGGGTGGTTGTAGTCGCGCGTGAAGCAGTTGTCAGTTTGCACCTTGTAGCCAGCCGCACCCAGTGAAGCATACGATCGAGGCGGGGCTGCTCTTCCAGAGCCCTCTTCACTCCACTCACTAGCATCCATATCATCCTCGGATGAAGAGGACATCGCTAGCATTTCATTCTTTGTGTTCTGCTCTTCGCCGCTATCGTCGCTCTTATAGAAGATAATATAGGCAGCGTTGTCAACTCGTAGCCGTACTACCTCACCAGAAACCGGGTAGATGTCTCCAATTAACGGTTGTGACTCATCAGCCGGCTGCGTCAGTTGGAAAGTTGGCGTAATTCGGCCTCCATTGTAGCCATAGCTATCGAGACGCAGCATCGTCGGGGAGTTCGCACTTCGAGCGCTTCTTGCAGGACTGTTCGTGTATACTCCAGGAATCTTCTCGATCGCGTCATAGCTGCCATATCCACAGTTGCTCACGCTCGCATGCGTGAATCGAAAGGCCTCGTTCTCATAAATAGGGTAAAACGTGGTGGGTGTGCCGGAATTGCTGCTGCTCTCCACGCTCCCAGGTCCTCCGCCATTCGGTATTGTGATGGCATCAGAAAACGAGAAATCTTCATAGTCTCCAAGGTCCGAAAAGCTACTCGACGTCTGTCGCGTGACACTGGGCGGGCCAATGCTCATAGCTGCATTTGTATCTGTCTCAAAGTCCAGCGCGATCGCCAGTTTAAACCGATCTTGGTCTGTTTCCTCTGCTGTACTAGCTTCTCCAAGGCTTTTGCACTCTTCATCATCTGTAACTTCAGCGTCAGCATCACTTTTATCCTCGGCAGAGTTCGTGGCTCGTATCACGTGCTCCTTCTCTTTATCTGCATCACTGCGACTCTCTTCCGGGTCTGAATCTGTTTCTGTTTCTGTAGCTGTAGCCGACGTCGGCGCAGCAGCGTTCGGCGCTCTGATATCTCCAGTAGCTCCGTTCTTCATCTGAGTACTCGTCGAGTAGAACTCGGACCCGGAGCCGTTGCTGCTTGACGACGTGGGCGACATGACGTCCACTGGTCTCGGATACAGGACACTAGTGTACTCTGCGTCGTCCTGGTGCCGCGCACTGTGGGTGCTGAGTCTCTCGTCCGTCTCGTCTCGACAGCCGTCGCTCGTCACGTTCACGTAAAAGTCGCTGTCTCGCCCCGTTGCCATGGTTTGCCTTATACCCCTCGCTCTGTCTAAATTGATATCGTACAGCTAATTTTAACCAGCAGCAACAAATGCAAAATAAACAAAAAAGTGTTAGGTCTCTCTAATCTGATTATTCGAATTGTTCTTTGCACGTACGCGACGCTCCAGCAGCTCCGCAGCAGCTCACCGCGTGTAGCAGACGTAGAGGAGGTTCGGCCGTGCTCGGGTGGGGGCTTAGCGCGTCGTCCGGGAGGCTGGCGCGGTGTCCTACAGCGGCGGAATCAGCAACTCGTTCCTTCTGTATGAACTGGTGGTGACCACTTGGAACCATTATGCGATGCCCCCCATCCCAACAAGAGTGATGGTCCCTGCCGTTTCACAGTCGAAAACAGAGGGTGACGACGAGGGGTAGGTAGAATCAGATCTGAGAAGAGAGCTTGTTGAAGTGGCATTTGACTCAACTACTCCGGTTCTGACTGCACCAGGCCAGCGGGCGCTTTACTGAGAACCTCTTGCCGCATCTCGTACGGCGTGAGCACCAGGCGACTGCAGCGTAGCGTGTACTTCTGCTCCCACTCGCCGTCGGGGTCGGGGATCACGAAGTAGTAGGCTATGAGGCGCTTCGGATCCAGGTACCAACCTGACCGGCCCTGGATTGTGCCTGGCATCGCTCCAAGCACGCCGCAGCTCAGTGCATCTTCATAAAGAGCGAGGCGGAACGCGATGCGGGCGCGATACCCGCGGAACACGGACTGGATTCGCAGCACGTACTTAGTTGTTCGACCCTGCGAGTGAGGACAAGCAGGACAAAAAGTACGTCAGTATCGTTCTTCGTAGCATTTACTTCGACAGCGATTTCGTACCATTGAGGAGCGTGGGCGAGTCGAGACGGTGCGTGGACTTGGTACGATGATCTTCTCTTCCTCAGCGATCGCAGCTTCCACCAGATCGACCAGATCGAAGAGTGTCTCAGCTACATCGGTCTCTAGCTCATCATTTTCTTCATCATCCTGTTCAACGAAATCGTCGCCGTAATCCTCTTCTCCACTACCGATATCAGCTGAATTGAGTTCGTCTTTGATATCTATGGCTGGTACTTCATCTTTACTCCCTTGGGATTTATCCTCTTCGTCAGCAAGGCTTTGATCCTCTTCTGCACCACCGATATCAGTTGAATCGAGTGCGTTTTTAATGTCAATGGCTGATTCTTCTTCTTTACTCGCTTGAGATTTATCTTCTTCTTCTTCAGCGAGGCTTTGATCCTCGTGTGTAGATTCGCTTCCTGCGTTAACATCGTTATCAACTTTTTGGCGAATAGCTTCTTTCCGTTCTCGTAAGATTTTGTTCTCCTTTGCGAGACTCTCAATAAAAGACTGGCGTGTTGATTGTTGAGCTCGATCGGACTGAGGACGACGCGGTGTTGTGCTTGATGCCTCGTGAGTTAACGCTGCAACTAAAGATGTGTCCATAGGGGGAAGCTCTGGCCGCGAGGATGTTTTCGTATCCGGTACGGCATCTTCTAGCAAGCGTGGCGTTGTTTGAGTGGCAAATTCAGCGAGGATCTTCTCACATTTCTCCTTCAGCAGTTGAGCATCGCTACCCATTGCCTCTGCGAATTGCTGGGCTTCGGAGAAGCTGAGTGCCCCGTCAAACGCAATTGATGCTTCTTTCTGCTGGCCTTCCATGCTTGCATCAGCATTCAACAACTCAGTCGATGATACCATTTCTGCTGGTTTGTTGGGCAAGGATGAAAGCTGCGCGGTCGCTTTTGCCGACCTGGTTTGATGTTGATGCAGAGACATATACGGCGATTGCACACTCTGATTCGGAGAAGCTGCTGCTTCCGTGATCTCGCTGGGTATTGTCACTCGGGAACTAGAAGGCATCACACTGCTTTCTTTTGCTGACAGCGACGGACTTCGCTTCTTTCGAGTGGGCGTCACTGGCTGAGTCTTTCTTGGAGCTAGTCTAGGTGGAGATGAAAGTTTTACCGATGCTGCATCTTGCTCGCTTGCATTAGACTTCTTACCGGGGGATCCATTGCACTCCGGAAGCTTGAATGCCTTGTGCGCATGTGGTTTTGTTTTCGGTATACCACCAGTAACATCCGCTTTACGAAATACACGATCTGGTGCGGCCACCCTGGCACTGAGACCCGTGACCTCTGCGTTAAGATGCTGCCGAGGCGTGGTCGCAACAACTACTTCTTTCTCAAGAATAGTAATTTCGTGCTGTCGTTCGGGAAAATTTCCGAGCATGAGTGTCTGGATCAAGTCCCTCTCACGTTCACGCTGTGTCTGAAACTTCTTGGTCATGATTCGTCGTTCTTTGATCGTCGCGCACTTTGCCAATCGTCCCTCGCGTTTACTCTCCGCCTTTATGCATTGTTCAATCACTTTTAAGTGCTTGAGTGAAGCAGTTGATGCTGATGAGTTCTTCTTGTGTTGCGAGTCGATGGCTGGGAGGAAGACATTTCCTACGAGGTGCGTATTCAGGTCGGCGTTGTGCTTTAAATGCTCCCGTCTCGCGTTGGCGAGCAAGGATTTATACGGATCATAAGCCATGAGTGAGCGGCCCAGGAGGCCCCTGAGGAGCTGGTGCAACGCTTTTGCAAACCTACATACACGTCGTGGCTTGACCTCTGTCACCCACAGCGTTTTCAGCCAAAATAGACGCTATGAAAACTAAACCAGGAGTATCTGAAGTAAAAACAAACCGTACCGGTTGAAGGTCATGTCCATTATCTTGCCCAGTGCCATTGGATTCCAGTGGCTAGCACAACTCTGAGTGCATTGCGCCGTCTATCAAGTACCTTTACTGTCATTGTTTAACCTCATTCCGATGCCTTGACGCTGCCGCCAAGCAAGGTTGACGGAAGCTCGCGCTCCTCAACATCGGGCTCTCCTCCCGCTGCTTCCTCTGTGTCGTCGTCTTCGTCATCCAAGTCAATCTCTTCTTCATTTGCCACCTCCACGATCTGCTTCTGACGTACATTCCGCTCCGTTTCGGACTCCAAAGTCTCTCCCTTGCGCTTCTTCGCGGCGTCTCCTTCGTCAGCTGGTGGCACATCAAGTTGCGCCTCCAAAGCAGCCATGGCATCGCCAGCAACTGCTGGTGTTGATGCTGCAACCATTCCTGCAATCTTCGATGGCTCCCCATCCTGAGGAGCGATTTCAGACGCGACGTAGTTCACCTGAGAGTATTGAGCCACC
Organism: Phytophthora cactorum; assembly: GCA_016864655.1. Lineage (NCBI taxonomy): Eukaryota > Oomycota > Peronosporomycetes > Peronosporales > Peronosporaceae > Phytophthora > Phytophthora cactorum. Next base: position 1,010,574 of record NHQK01000003.1, read on the forward strand.
ACCGAGCGCTTGATGCGCAGCATCTCGAGGAATGTGTGCTCAGAGCCGTGAGAGACTTCAAACTCATGCCACAACTTCCAGAAAGACTTTTCGTGCTGGCGCGGATCACAGAATTGAGACGCATGTGCGTAGATGGCTCGTGCGCGATCAAATTCGCCCAGTTTTGTCTCCATTTGTGCAAACTTGAGGCACAAATTCGGGACACATTTATCAGGCAGCTTGGAGATGCCTCGCTGGTACACATCCCGTACTTTCGCGACGCCAAAGAACTTCTGCGCCTTCTTGATGTATTTCTCGTAAATGGACAGCTTGTCGTCGTCTGGAACAGCGTCGGACGCGCGCTCATAAATAGTCATGACGTTGCGCAGCATGCCGTGCTGTTCTTCAAACTCAGCGAACTTTTCGTAGAACCCACGTACGGACTTCGCTGGGGCGGCACGAATCGCCTGCTCGAACAGATCGCGAGTACGCTCCATCTTGGTGCCAGCATAGCGCTTCACAAACTTGGTCAAGTAGGTCTGCCACAGTTCGCCTGCGTGCGGGAACTTGGGGAAGAGGGCCAGACCGCGTTCGTGCACACGGAAGGATTCCTCAAAGTACTTGTTCTCTTCCAGATATGCCGCAAAGTTAAGCACCATCTGCGGTGTGATGATTTTGAGCTCGAAGACCTCACCGTAGGCAGCACGAGTCGACTCGAGATCACCCAGACTCTCCTCGAGGTCGAGGCGCAGAGTCCACAGCTTCACACTAAGGTGCACATTGTCCTTAGCCGTTAGTGACTGCTGCTTGCGAAGACGAATCGTACGTGAAGCTGGAATGGTGCAAGCACCACGCACAATCTCAAGCGCTTGATCAAAGTTTTCGTGGCGAAGTTCCACTTCCGCCCACTCGCAGTACACGGCAGCGAGCTCCTGCGGGTTACGGAATTCCACGTCTACGGCCTTCTTGAAGATAGCACGAGCGTTGTTCAAGTCACCGTGCTCGTCGTAGAACTTCGCGAATCGGATCCAAAGCGTTGGCAAGCGTCCGCCGGACTTGACCGGGTCCACTGTCTTCACTGCTTCAGCGTATGTCCGAATAACCTTCTGTAAGTCAGACTTGACCAGTTCCACTCGCTTTTCCCACTCACGCACGTTGTGTGGGTTCTGTCGCAGGAGAACTGAGTTAAGCAGGAGAGGGCGTCGTTCGGCCACATCCTCGTACACCTTTAACAGACGATCGACTTGAGCTTGGTGGTCCACTTCGTCTTCTTCTTCATCGTCCTCATCATCCCCTCCAGCTGCCAGATCCATCTCCGCCGTAAGCATGGCCTCAATAAACTTAACGTAAGCGTCGAAGATCATGCTGAAGTCGCGCACCGTAACCACCGTGCGGATTCCCTCTTCGTACACATCTCGTGCCGACTCGAACATCCCCAGTCGCACAAAATACGTCGCCAATGAGCACCAGAGTCGTCCCACCTCGTCGCTAAACCGTGTCATTCCACTGCGTAGAATCGCTTCCACATCCAGCGACTTTGCCACACGCGTCGGGTGCTGCGACACCATATCGCAAAGCTGCATCCACATGCTATGCTGTGTGCGGTCTGTGCTTGTCTCCTTCTCCTGCGTCGACTCAATGAGCTTCACGAGCTGCAAGCTGGCCTCTTCGTAGTGCTCCACTGATACCAAATAGTCGACAAATTCCCCTCTTTTCGACGGTTCCAGCATCAAATATCTCCTGTACACACCTACAGCCGTGCGGGGTACGCCCATTTGCTTGACGAAGGCCAGGTAGGGCGTCCAGATGCGGTGGTGCTGGGTAATGGGCAGCGCTCGAAGCGCTCTGTCGAACACGTGGCGGCGCGCAGTGACCACGCGCATCTCGCGCAGTATATTAAGATAGTCGAGCCACAGTCTGGGCATCGTGGACAGCTGCGCCAGTGCGCGTTCGTACAGCGCCACGAGCTGTGTGAACAGTGGAGAATCCACGCGCTGTCCACGCACTTGTGTCTCGTACACATCGTCCAGATAGCGTTTCCAGAGCTTGTAGCTGCGTGGGAGGGACTGCAGCCCGCGCTCGTAGATTTTGCACCGGTCGGTGAGCGGGGCGTCGGACAGCGCGCGCAAGTAGGAGGTCCACGTCTGTACGGCGAATGGCTGGCGTGTAGCCTCCTCTTCGTACTCAAACAACGCGCCGTCGATCTGCGAAAAAGAGCGGATTGGAGAATGGAGGGGAAGAGGAGGGTATTAGTGAGGATATGCAGTGGGAGGGTAAGGACTGCGGGCCGTACCATGGTCACGTCGGCAGTCGGAGGCAGCGTCGCCATCATATCGTGGGCGGTTCGAGTGGCGCGTAACCTGAGCGTATCCTGGTTACGAAATGTGGTCCACTTATGGTTACTTTTTGTCGACGATGGCTGACTGGAGTTTTGTATGGACCAAGTTGAAGCGAGACGATGCTATGGTTTGCAGCAGAATGTAGCAGCACGAGAACATCCGTGTGCAAGTTACAATTGCGTCTATCGATAATAAACAATACACTCAGGTGCTGACGAGAGGTACAACTGAAACCCAGCTTTATACCGTAGTGCGCGGCCTTGATTTGCTACGAATCTTATTGGGTGGAGTGCCATCCAGTCAATGCGATTCTTACAGGAGTTCATTACTTACTTAAGTACTGAGCAATTCGAGCTCAAAAATGACCACGCCGTAGTCCGAGTGAGTCGAGAATACCCTAAAATATCCTCTTGCCGGAGACGACACCTGGGCGACAGGCATTCTGGGCAACGAAACCCCTTTTGCGCCTTTCCATCCCAACCCGACAAGCTCAATTGCAGCGATTTCAGCAAAGCTATCACAACGTCCTCCATCAGCTTTTCTTCACAATCAGAGTGCTATGTCAGCTGCGGCCGACACCTTCCGTAAAATCCACCTCAATAATGACGAGGAGAACGAGCGACTGCGACGCGAAGGCAAATACGCGGACAACTACGTGACAACGTCCAAGTATACAATCGTGAGCTTCGTCCCCAAGATACTCTTCGAGTTTTTCCGAGTGATCGCCAATTGCTATTTTTTGGTGATATCGATTCTTCAAGTGGCCACACCTTGGTCGCCGACAAACAAGTACACCACAGGAGGGCCGTTGGTGACAGTGTTGATGGTCTCTATGATCAAGCAAGCCATCGAGGACAAAAAGCGTCACGACGCCGATAATGTCCAGAACTCCCGACAATGCAAAGTGCTGGGGCGTAACGGAGAAATCGTGACAAAAGAATGGCAACAGGTGGTTGTTGGAGATATTCTGCGTCTCGGAGACCGTGATGAAGCTCCTGCGGATGTGTTTATCCTCTCTACGTCTGAAGAAGAAGGTCGGTGCTTTGTTGAAACGTGTAACCTGGACGGTGAAACGAACCTGAAGCGAAGATCCGCTATCGAACAAGTGGCACAACATGTTGGCTATAGGAAGGTAAACGATCCTGCATTGCCAGAGAGTGACCACAGCAAACAAACGATGAAGCTTAATGCGACGATGGAGTATGAACAGCCCAATAACCGACTGTATAACTTCACAGGCCGGATTGAGTGTGGGCCTAACAAGGAAGCAGCTCCCATTGGCCCCTCCAACATCATTCTGCGGGGCTGCAGCGTTCGCGGTTGTGTGTATATTTACGGGATCGTCATTTTTACCGGCTCCGAGACCAAGCTGATGCAGAACGCACGCTCAACGCCATCAAAGCAGAGTAATGTATACAAGGTCGTCAACCGCTGCATCCTGCTGATCTTTATCACGCAATTCGTGCTTTGTATCATCAGCACAATTTGCAACACGATCTGGATGGACAAGTATGAGGCAAATCTCTGGTATTTTAGCTCAGCTATCGCGCGTACGTCATCTACCTCCAACTTGGTGAGCTTCTTTACTTTTCTCATTTTGTATAACAACCTGGTTCCGATTTCGCTGTACGTCTCGCTGGACATGGTGAAGGTCTTTCAAGCGAAAAACATAGCCAGCGATCCCGAAATGTGCCACGAAGGAACGTACGCGAATGCTCGAACCTCCGATCTTAATGAAGAACTCGGACAGGTGCACCATATCTTCAGCGATAAAACGGGAACACTCACGTGTAACATTATGGAATTCCGAAAGTGCTTCATTGCAGGTGTATCGTATGGTTTCGGTACTACCGAGATCGGTCGAGCTGTTGCAGAGATGGCGAAGAAGAATGCTGCTGATAAGGGATTATCCATCGACTCAAACGATAAAGGAGAAGACGACAAGCAACATGATCCAAAAGACGCTCAGGTTGCGGTTGACAAACCTCTTTCTCTTTATGACCCCACAAGTAAATGCACTAGCCGACCTCCAGAGCAGATATCGATACTTTATGATGCTGCTTACTGTTGCTTACACGGCCGACAGAAGGGAGGAGATTGAGAGATGAAACCCGCCGTCAAGAACAGAAGTAAGATACCCACGTTTCGGGTACAACTTCTTCGCCCAGGACTGAGAAGGCCATGGGATAACAATGAAGGCGGCTTCAAGCACATTTCAGCAAGTGACCAGGGAAAATCGTGTCGGCTCCTCTGCGTGCTCAAGACGGAACGATTTCCTTAACTGCAAAGGGGCTCGGACCGAGATGTCTCGTCAGTAAAATCACGAGTATACTTTAAAATGCAAGGTGAAAAGATAAACGCGAAAGTGAATGTTCGTCTAGATGGTGTAGAACTGAGCAAGACAACCGAGAAAGAATATTGGTTGACTTGATGCAAATAGCAAGAGCGTATTTGTCTTGTGGTCTGTAAATATCAAATCTGTGAGATCTGACAAACTTTTAGAGGAAGTGGCCGAGTTGAGAAAACCGACATGAAAATTGTGGGCGCGACGCAAGTGCTTTGAAGTGCTGCAGAAAGGTAACCCGCTTTGAAATCGCAAGGCAGGCAGGAAAAATTGGATTGCTTACGGGCGACAAGGAGGAAACTGCAATTACCGGCCACCCTGCCATTGATCAATGAAGGAATGCAGTTTCCTCATGCGCGCACCCGCTCGACCTCATACGACTGTCAAATTTACAAGTTGGAAGATGTGCAGTCACATTGGAACGCCGCAGACAAGTTCCAGTAATCTCGCCCTTGTATGCGATGGCAAGGCGATGGTGCACGTGTTCCCACCGAAGAACACGTCATCGGAGCGGGCTGTGCATGCTGCAAAAGTTCTCTCACAAATGCTATTGGACATATCCAGTGTTTGCCAAGCAGTGATTGCATGCCGAGTTTCCCCTGCTCAAAAAGCAGATATTGTTAACCTTATTCGGTACAACTCACCACAAAAACCGATTACACTGGCCATCGGTGACGGAGCAAACGATGTGAATATGATTCAGTCCGCTCATGTGGGGATCGGAGTGTCAGGCCAAGAGGGTGTCCAAGCCGTGAACGCCAGTGACTACGCTATCGCCCAGTTCCGGTTTCTCGAGCGACTTCTTCTCGCCCACGGTCGCTACAACTACCAGCGGATCTCCAAGGTCATTCTCTATTCGTTCTACAAGAACGCCGCACTTGTCATCGCTCTATTTCTTTTCAACTTTTACAATGGACAGTCAGGTACGAGTGTGTTTGAGAGTTTTGTCATGGCTGGCTGGAATTTCTTCCTGGCATTGCCAATCATCGCGATCGGCGTTTTTGATGAAGATGTCGCCCCCGAGCAAGTTCTCCGTAACCCGATACTATATGTTCCTGGTCAGAAGAACGATGGGATCAACATGAAGCGGTTTTCGATATGGCTACTCAATGCCATGATTCAAGCGTTCATATGCTTCATGTTGGCAATGTACGGCACAATCAACGTCGGTGGCTTGAGTGTAGGGCTCTATCTTCAGGGCAGTGTAATCTACTCAGTTCTGCTGATGTCCGCGAACGTGAAAGTTGTATTGGAGACCCTGTCGTGGACAAAGTTCAACCGGATGGTCTTGGCGTTTAGCCTCTGGTTGTTCTTCTTCTTCCTGCTCGTGTTCCCTTTCATGGGTTCTCTCGGACACGATCTGTACGGTGTATCACTACGATTACTATCAAGGTTCGTAGAGCCTCAATCCGTACTGAGCATGGTAAAGATTCTAACGCTGACTGTTTGTGCAGCCCCGCGTATTGGCTGTATTTGCTGCTAGTGCCGCTCACCGCCAATATCCTCGACATCAGCATCAAATAGTTCGTTTCAATGATTGTGGTATTCATTCCTGTGATGACACTTACCCTCTTTTCTTGCTTAACGTTTCTGTTAGCATTCGGACAATCTACTTCCCTACCCTGGCGAACGTGCTGCGGGAGAAATGCGTACTCTCACCAAACTCGGCTCAAGTGGCTTGTGATCCTCTTGGTGAACAGAAGTCTACGCCTGCGTCGGTCCCATTTTACGAGATATGTAAGAAAGAGAACGCATACAAAGTCGCCTGCTCGGAGTCTGGCGACTGAGATTTTTCAGCGCCAGTGCATCAATATCAAGAAATTCAGATTAATAACACACCCGTTGTTGTCTCTGCCGTTGTTTCTCGATGTAGGCGAAGACTATGTGTTCAGCTCTCCTAAGACGGATCGAGGCGACACCAAGGATGACCGCGAGCTGGCACCGCTCAAGGTCATTGACTTCCACCGCGAAGCGGTAACCTCCTTCACCAAAGAAAAAACTGCCTCCTTTAGCACTGCTGGACCGATTGTCCCTGGATCCCTGGGCCACCAGTAGCGGCCACTCGCAGCATGGCACGTGAGCTCTAGAAAATACAAATGCGTGCTCTGGCGCCTTCCCCAGCTCACTGCAAATACGAAGTAGTGAATATCTGTATCTAGCATGTACATGTAGTTCGAAACTATCGAGCATTGGCCGCTTTTTTTTTATTACTCACTATGATCCTGGGAAACACAAGACTGCAGAAACATCCATTGATTGAATCAGCTTGCTATAATGAGCCAAACATGTAATATTTAATAAAAGTTTGATTTACAAAAGCGTTTTGCGCAATTTTCGTACGTTGTGAAATTAGAAATGCCAGAAAACGGGTCAAATCACGTTAATCCACGGATAATTCCTGATGGGTGCTCCCGATACTTAGCTCCAGCCATTCATCCAGATTTTATCCGCTTTTTGCTTTTCTAAATCTGGCGCTGTTTCAACAACTAAAGTTCTACTATAATATAAAATTGTACATTGTACTTCGAAGTCTGGTGGACTATCATGAACTGTAAACTGTAAACGCCAACTTGCAACGATTTGCAATTTGCAACTTACATGTACGGACCCAGTCACCCTGTCCAGCATGAAGATCACATTCGCGCGAAAGCGCACTGGCGTCAGCCGAGAACGCTACGTTGTCAGCATGTTCCGACCCTGCGTTGACAGGGCATCCTATCCTATCCAAGGATACCAGCGCCGCGCCGCGTTTGCTTGATCGATTCGGTGCGCGACGACACTGCAACGAAATCCACGGCGGACCAAACGCCGCAGCACCATTGGCTTGTGCCGGACGTCTTCGCTGCATCCACAAGAGCGAGTGACTGGTTGTGGTCGATCAAATTGGTAGTGATATTTCAATTATGTACAGCGCTAGAGCGAGGAGGAAGTTCACGGCGATCGGCGCGCTACTGCCTTTAGGATTCGCCAGCCTCGTCACTGAAGTCTCTGAGGTGCAACTAAATGCTAGCTGAAAAACAACGACACGAATATGTGCACAATATACAAAGAAGCACGGCTCAGCAGCACGCGTCCTTGCCTCTGCCTGCACGTGGACTCGGATCCCATAGCCTTAAATATGGACATCCGAGTAGTTCTCCGGAGCGGCGGCTGGGTCAGCCTTCGACACGACATCAGCACTGCTGCTGCCAGTGGGGGACTGGGTGGACGCCGTGGACTTGGTGTTGCCAATCACGTCGTTCTTGTCCAGTCCGAACGAGTCGCGCGACTCGAACATGTTTGAGCAAGATGCGGGCGTCTGCGCGGCGTAAAGAAGCTTGGCCGGCAGAGGCGCCTCCAGCTCCTCGGTGCTCTGCGTCACGATCTTCTCGAGCTCCTTCGAGTTGCGCAGCTGCAGCTGAGCAAACTCCAGGAACAGCTTCTTGAGCTCCACGGCCTTCTGGCCACGGAAGCGCGCCACTTCGCGCATCACACGCTCGTGGACGCGCTCGAAATCGTCCTTGGCGGCGACCAGTTCATTGCTGAGACGGGTAGCCGACGGTGAGTCCGGGCCGTCGCCGTTCACCGCTTTACGGTGTGCCGCGAGCTGCGCCTGGTACAGGTAGCGGCGGTCTTCACGGACATCCAGAGCTTTCTGCACAGCCTTGATCCAGCGGGCGATGTCGTCGACACTGGCGGAAAAGGCCTCGAGCTCGGCGTCCATTTGACGCGCACGCGTGTCCAGCATGGCCAGCAGCGCGCTGTAGTAGGACGTGGGCATCTCGGCGTTCTCTTCCTCGGCGTCGGCCACCCAGTTGAGGCACTCGATGAGGTCGCAGTGGGCGCCAGCTGCGAGTTTGTTCTGCTGGCTGGCGGCGCGTACCTTGCTCTTGAGCGACTGGATCTGCGCGTGCAGCTTGGACACGTACTTAGCGACCTTGGTGAACTCGGGGTCCTCGATGATGCCGCTGTTCTCACCGTCCTCCTTGTTGCCGAATAGGTTGAGCGTGTCGTTCTCCACCATGCGCTGGTACGTCTTGCCCCACCAGTTGTTGAGTAGCTGCGTGCGGTGCACTACCGAGGCCATGGACGTGGCGTTGAGCGAATTGGCGCGCTGTGCTTCGGCCTTGAGCGCCGTGAGCTCCACGATGGAGCATTCGAGGAAGCTGCGGAAGAAATTGGAGTTCCTCAGCTCGTCATGGTGGACGACCTTGCGCAGGAAGCGCTCAAGGCCAGCGCGACGGTGTTCGAGGAACTCGGACCCTTGCAGCAGACCCACGACCTTGGCCGGTAGCGGCGGGATCACGTAGCCAGCGCATTGCTTGGACAGCTGGTGATGCAGCCACAGGAAGTCCGAGTAGCGGCGCTCCACCACCACATCTTCACCCGACGAGACCTTGTATACGTAGTATGAGTTGACGCCGTCGCCGACCTTACCGGCGGCGCCTACGGTGATATCGACCGTGCTCAGGTCCGACGTGCTCATGTTGGCTGGATCTTGGGAGAGAAGCTTTGGTTGGGTGCTGCTTCCGAGGAGTTTTCAAGAATGAAAGGCCGGCTGCCACTTCGAGCGCAAGCAGCTGGATCTGAGAGTCCGACGAGGTCCGCGTGTGAAACGGACGGCGCGAAAGGCCACCGAAATGATCATAATCCAGTAGAAAAGTACTGGATTGCACTACCGGACGACTTGGATTTTCAAAAGACAGTAGAAATATTCTAAGGACGCTATATTTCGTATTCTAGTTTGGCTTAATTTATTCTGGGGATCAAATCAAGATCTAAAGTTTTCCTCAGTTGAGCAGAGACTTGGCAATAAAAATAACAAAGAACGCGATCAAGCTACAAATGTAAATACCAGTAGAAAACAACGAGCTGAAGTGGGAAGTGCATGTCTTCAAGTGTGTATTAGATTCAAACATTCATTTGATCTGGCTTAGCCTTAATCGTAATTTGAGGTAAAATCCCTTTATCATGGTAGGGGGAGTAGCTTTTCCGTGTGATTTTTTTTTGCCAAAATGACCGCCATATTTTAGGACAGTGCTCAACGGCGAAATATTACGGCCACTAGTTCTGCGCGCACTCCTAATAGTATAATGACTGCAAGGGCACTTCTCGGAATCCTAATAGTATAATGACTACAAGGGCACTTCTACACGCGGTGTAGATCGCGGAGCGTCTTTCATCCGGCACAGAATCTGTCGCCAATTACCGCCCGCTACAAAATATAACAAATAACATGATCATTTCTGACAGGGGTGTCTGACCATTTTATCGCACTATTTCTTAATTATGACCTTCCTAATATCACATTAAAGAATATAAAAACTGCAAGATGCTTATGACATCGGAATAAAAGTAAATGCTGGAGTGATACTATTCTGCATTTTAGAGCCATCACGAAGGCCCGACGACTCGCTTTAGATGCTAATTAGTCTATCGACTTAGGAGAAGACGCCCCGCTGCCAAGACACGATTTCGTGCGCAAAGTACTTCTGTAGTTAATTTCTACTGTGACAGTATATCGATTTTTTTTACTGCCGTTCCGGACAAACCAGGAAGCTTACTGGATTATGGTAATTCCTCATTGAAACGACCAGACATCAAAACAACACCGCGACACATTTTAATACAAATTCACTGTATAAAAAACCTTTAGGAGGCAGTGTCAAACGATGGTGCTCCGCTGGGCAACTTGCCGCGCGGTTGATCAATATGGGCAGCAGCAGCCTCCGGAGTACTTATTCACAGCCAGCACGCCAGGATTAGTACGAAACGAAGTCAGGTTGGAGGACTCCCCGCCTCAACAGTGCGACGACGTCGACGCGTGATCAATAAACGTGTTTGCCTTTTCTCTAAAAGAAGCGCCTATAGCGAGGCTTCTTGGTTTTAACGACATTTTTTCTCGTCATGCATTTGTTCTTGTGTATCAATGTTTCTGATAATACGTACAATGTTTCTTTGGATTCCAGATTTTTTGTTTTAACCGACCCAACAATCCACGAGCGCCACTTTTTTTCACTTCGAAATGGACGCAGCTGGGGTGCTTTTGAATGGATGTCTTGGAATACAACATGTAAGTGAGCCGCCAACGTGACCATCGCGGTGATGATGGCAACACGGTCTACTTGCTTGTCAATTCTGCTAACCAGGTGTGTACCGGTATCAGCATCAGCATCAGCATCACTGACGTCAAAGATACTTGCACTATCAGCATGAAAGACTACCTATGGTGGAGGCCAAAGAAAGTATTGATACATCCTTTGTCTGAGCCTCAACAAAAGCTAGTTCGAAGTAGATTTTTTTCCAGGCCCGTAATGATGCCTCGAATCAGGCCAATTCATTGGTGCATCCTTTCATCATTGCCCGCGGCCTGATATGCCCCACAGCTGCGTTTGATATTACACTAAAACACGCAGACTGCAATTTTGCACCAGTAACGTCTTAGTCAGCCTGCATGGCGCCATAGCTCATTTGCACGCGCTAATAGTGGCAAGCCGGTTGCGGTTTAGTCAAGCAGTAAAAAATGCCGTCACGCTGGCGGCACATGTCTGCCGTGTAAAAGGCTCACGTCGTGAGCACCATATCCAGTCGGCCTGTCTACTCGCACCCAAATGGTGGGTTTGCATTGACTGCTTGTTGTGTTGAAGCGGGCAGAACGCTGCCAGCCAGGTCCGGCCTGTCTTGCTTGCTTGATCATGCTGCAATTTGCTTTTTGTGCTGATGCCTCGTGCCTGCCCGGCCGATACTGTAGGGTGCCGGTTTCGGGCACAAATGGCTTGGGCCTGGGGCGTCGCATCCGTTTTGCATCAGGACGGCGCTTCGTTACGCAGCCCACCGTCGTCATTTCCTTCGAGCAAAATTTGGCGCCTCACTGTTTCGTTCGCATCACCTTCTGGGCGTGATCTTGGCAGCGGGTTGCGCTTCAACCATAGCAGCGCACAAAGTGAGCTGACACGAACTTGACGAGTCTAAAAGGACCGAAAAGCTCTGATCGAGTGGGACGCGAGCGCTAACGCCTTTGCTAACGTCGGTGCCACAGTGACCGCACAGGCAGCTAGAACGAATAGAGGATCTGCTTGTATTAATAATTGTTGCAGTCGAAAGTACAACCTTTCTTGTGGGATTGGTTAAACGGAGGCCATGACGGCCGTGAGCCGAGCTGTAGCCCGCAATCATGACCTCGCTGGTGGCGCCTCCGCACTGTCCGAGAACGTAGAACATCGGCTCCAATGGTGTCCACAGTTGCTATTGGCCTTGTCGTTCGCGAGAAATTGCGCCGCGTCCACGAGTTTTTCGTTGGTGCCGATGTTGACCTTGATTAGCTGGACGGCTTCTTCGAGTGGCCACTGAAGTTGAAGCCGTCCAGCCAATCAAGAGCAACGACACATCCTCGAAGCTATTTTTGCTCTCTTCGAGTAATTACATGTTCGCGGCCGGCGAACGCTTTTGTTGGAAACGTTCCCAACTCGTTCTGGACCACTCTCGAGTGATGAGCTTGGTGAGCGACTACAAAACGCATCGATAATTTGGCGAGCACCCAAGAGACCCGTTACGTTCTCATTCTCATGGTCGTAAATAAAACTACGGATCGAAAAAAACACTAAAATTTAAAACTTATGACGCCGACAATTGCAACTCTACTCATCACTTGAACGAGTTGAGAACGTTTTCAACTCTACCAGCGGCGAATATTTCAAAGTTAATTAACTTACTTCAAGGATGTGTGCGTTGCGCCTGATTGGCTTCAACTTCAGTGGCCACTCGAAGAAGCCGTCTAGCTAATCAAGGTTAGCATCGGCACCAACCGTGAAGGCGGTGCAATTTCTCACGAACGACAAGGCTGAGAACAACTGTGGGCACAATTGGATCCAATGGCTTTACGTTCTCGATCTCGGACAGTGCGGAGGCGCCACCACCGAGGTCGTGGGCCACACTCGATATTGCTCGGTGGTCGCGTCGTTGTCCTACATACCAACCTCCCTTTCCCCAGCACCCAATGAACAACGAGTTGAAATGCAAATCGGATGCATCGTCTACAATCTCGATGGGCACGAAACCATTCTTAAGCTCCCGACCGAAGGTGCTGTCGGTCGGCAGGGACAACAGGAGAGTTACTCTTGCAGCGGAAAACGCGTTCTGTCGCTAGAGGTTTTACTTATTGACATTAATTAATGACGTGTAGGATTACGAGCCAAGCGGGTGCCCTCCAAGTCCTCGTGTCATGCGCCAGAAGTCAAGGTCGGTATCGTTATAATCGCACCGCATTGCTGGGAGTAACTGTTAATAGTCCTGGAAACCGTGACTTTGAATTCATATATCATCATTTAACGGAGACTAAGGAACTAAGACTTTTAAATTACACCATAGTTCCTTTTAGTCTCCGTTGACCAGCGCCAAGCTCATAAAGGACGCAAATACCAGCACGTCAGACGCAATCAGCCAGCCGAGCTGAGACCCGTTAATCTGTTTGTACGAACAAGTAACACCATTCGTAACACGCACAATGAAAGACAAGATACATCAACATACCGCCTCGACTCGGTACAAAATAGAGGGAATGGCGAGCGCGGTGACCCAGAAGAAAGCCTCAAAGAAGCAGCCAAAGCTTATCCAGGCACTAAGCAGACGAAGAGACAATAGAAGACGCGGTGATAAGAAAGTGAGGCAACACATTGCCCGTGTAGCGAGCCCACCTTAGATCGTCCCCCCCCGACAAAGTCGAGAAGATTGCCGCCGTCATCGGCAGCAACACATACGGGAAAACTACCAACAGCCACAATGCAATCAGAGACCATAGATCACGCACACAAGGCGTCGCAACGTACGGACAAAGAGCCCCCAAGGCGTCGAATACGCTGCCGACGCCACGATGACCCCCACGAGAGCCAACAACAGCAGCGACCCCGCCACGATCAGTTGCACGTCTGTAACCACACCATACAAACCATCAACAAACATCCACCGCCTCTGTATAAATCAACCACACGCACTCCGCTTCATCTTGAGCCAAATCGGATCTGAGTCCAAGCGTGTCAAAGTGAAGAGTGACCTATTTAGTGACGTACCAAATATCAGCCAATGATATCCGTCCATTGCCGTCCTCAAAACGCGCCAGCCAAACGATCTCTTCCCGCCTTATCAAGATGGCTGACACTACTGAGCACTCCGAGACCGCGCCGGCTCCCGCGGCTGCCGCTCCTGCCGTCGCAGTGGACGCTGTTGCTGCCAACGATGCCGCCCTCCAGGAAAAGCTCATCAACGAGGAGTACAAGATCTGGAAAAAGAACACACCGTTCCTGTACGACCTGGTGATGACGCACGCACTCGAGTGGCCCTCGCTCAGCGTCCAGTGGCTACCCAACTCCCATACGTAAGTTACCATTTGTCTCTTAGTCATTTGCAACATTTACGTGGTGTTACGACGAACATTAGCCGAGAATTGACAGAGTTACGATGTTCTTACTGCGTCCACAGCTCGGCTGGTGACGACTTCTCTGTGCACAAGCTGCTGCTGGGCACGCACACGTCCGGTGCGGAGCAGAACCATCTGATGGTGGCGGAGGTCCGTCTGCCTCTGGAGGACACGGAGATTGACGCCCGCAAGTACGACGAGGAGAGCCAGGAGCTCGGCGGCTTTGGCGGCGTATCGGGCAAGGTAGACATCAAGATCCGCATCAACCACGACGGCGAGGTGAACCGCGCTCGATACATGCCGTCCGACGAGCTGATTGTGGCCACCAAGACTCCTCATGCGGAGGTGCACGTGTTCGATATCTCGAAGCGGCCGTCTCAACCGGAGGAGAACTCGGGTTGCAACCCGGACTTCCGCCTTCTGGGCCACACCAAGGAGGGCTATGGTCTCTGCTGGGACCCACACCAGCCCTTCCACCTGATCTCCGGCTCGGACGACGCCATCATCTGCGAGTGGGACCTCCGCAACGCTGGCAAGTCCGTGCAGCCGCTGCACAAGTACAGCGGACACAGCGATGTGATTGAGGATGTGGCGTGGCACATGCACCACACGAAGATCTTCGGCTCTGTTGGCGATGACAAGAAGCTACTCATGTAAGTTATTATGCTAACGACGAGAAAGCTGACAAATATGTTAACTGATGATGTGTTGTTTGTCGATTGCAGCTGGGATATGCGCTCGGAGAGCTACGACAGGCCTGCAACGACTGTGTATGCCCACACTGCTGAGGTCAACTGCCTGGCTTTCAGTCCGTTCAGCGAGTACTTGGTTGCTACGGGCTCAGCAGACAAGCACGTGAACCTGTGGGATATGCGCAACATGAAGGCCAAGCTGCACTCGTTCGAGGGCCACAACGACGAAGTGTACCAGATCCAGTGGTCTCCGCACAACGAGACCATCCTGGGCTCCTGTTCCGCTGACCGCCGTCTGCACGTGTGGGACCTCAGCAAGGTAAGCAGCGCAACTGATCAACTCGTGTCCACATTTATTTACGTGTATTGTGTTTCCCAACAGATTGGTGACGAACAATCGCCTGAAGACGCCGAGGACGGACCTCCGGAGCTGCTGTTCATTCACGGAGGCCACACTTCCAAGATTTCCGACTTCTCGTGGAACCCGAACGACGCGTGGGTGGTGGCCTCGGTAGCCGAGGACAACGTCCTGCAGATCTGGCAGATGGCTGAGAACATTTACAACGAGGAAGACGAGGAGACCGAGCAGGCCGAAGTTGCCGAGGAAGACCTCGAATAAGCTGATTAATGCTCATGCTATTTGCCGTGCTTAATCCAGTGGCGCGGTTCTTTAGTCTAATTGAATGTACTAGACCAACACGTTTGTTCATACGCGTTCGTAAAGACAGAAATCAATACTTAAAGCTGCAACCAACTGCATCACGGAGTACAGCCAAGTCCCTCCTCAAAATTGCCAATCGTCAAGCCTTTATCAGCCAACGAAACGCCGTTACTGGAGCATTATTGAATACATGTACCATGTCCACCTCCGCGGTTGAAATGTCAGACGCCGTTGAGCACACGGACCCCTCTCCTATGGAGGAGGAGGTGCAGGATCTCACCGGCGATGCGGATGACGCTGCCGAGGACGCGGAAGCCGAGCCGGATATGAGACTTGAGAGCGAGGAGTACAGGACCTGGAAGAAGAACACGCCGTTCCTATACGACCTCGTGATAACCCACTCGCTTGATTGGCCCTCGCTCACAGTTCAATGGCTGTCTGCACCGTGCGTCCCCCCAACAAACCGCTCTTGTTTGCTGTGGGGATATTGATTGAGCTTGATTTGTTGTTGCTGTCTTGGCAGAACCAACAACACGTCAGAATTCTGCGAGTACGAACTTTTGCTGGGCACAAATACGTCTGGAGCTGAGCAAAATAAGCTGATGAAGGCCAAAGTGCGGCTGCCTCTCGACGATGCCTGCAAGTTGAATGAAGAGACCCAAGGTGAAGGAGAAAGAGTGCTTAACTTTTGTTTTCATGTTCCCATTAACCTGGTTAAATCGCTGGTTTCTTGTCATCAGAGCTGGGTGACTACAACAATGCCGTTGAACGCAAGGTGAAAACCTCGCTTAGTTTTAGCCACAAAGGCGAGGTGAACCGAGCGCGTTGCATGCCTTCCGATAACCTCTATGTGGCAACCAAGACTCCTAGTGCTGAGGTGCACGTGTTTGACATTTCGAAGATCAAGACCGATGCTGGGGAAAGTATTGAACCGACGCATCGTCTGCTGGGCCACACCAAGGAAGGCTTCGGTCTCTGTTGGGACCCTCACCAGGAGCGCCACCTCATTTCCGGTTCCAACGACGCCATCATTTGCGAATGGGATATTAGCGGAGCTGGCAAAACAGTGGAGCCTCTGCACAAGTACACTGGCCACAGCGATGTGATCGAGGACGTGGCGTGGCACTGGCATCACCCGAAGATTATCGGTTCAGTCGGCGATGACAAGAAGCTGCTCATGTACGTTGCTTTGATGAAGAGCAGTGTTGTGACGCCTTCTCAGTTCTAACTATGCTTTCTTGGTTTGACTGATGAAGCTGGGATATGCGGTCCGAGAGCTACGACAAGCCAGCGGCGACCGTGTTGGCTCACTCTGCTGAAGTGAATTGCCTGGCCTTCAGTCCATCGAACGAGTACCTTGTTGCTACGGGATCGTCGGATAAGCAGATTAAGTTGTGGGACCTGCGCAACCTGAAGACCAAGCTGCATTCCCTCGAAGGCCACACTGACGAGATCTACCAGATCCAGTGGTCCCCACACCATGATGGCGTCCTCGGTTCCTGCTCTGCTGATCGTCGTGTGCTCATATGGGACCTCACTAAGGTAAACACTTGTCATTGAAATGCCAGCAACTATTCGGATGAGTGGTTGATGTTTGCGTAAATCGCTACGTAGATCGGGGAAGAACAAGCAGCCGAAGACGCCAAGGACGGCCCGCCTGAGCTGCTGTTCATTCATGCCGGCCATACAGCCAGTGTCGTGGATTTTTCGTGGCATCCGAACGAGCCGTGGGTAGTGTCGTCGGTTGCCGAGGACAACATCCTTCAAATCTGGCAGATGGCCGAGTACATTTACAACGGCGAAGACCAGGATGCCGAGCTGAAGGGAATCGCCGACGACGAGCTTGAGTAGTCCGCCGCTTATGGCAAAAATGTGCGACGTGACATTTTGATGGACGTCGGCGAAAACTGGCGAGCACTAAAATCATTCACAATCATCGCTCAAAAACGTAGACGAACTTCGAAAACGCATTCTGCAATTTTCAGTCAAAGTCCCGACCACGTTATCGTCATGACTAACACCAGCTCCACGGTGCTTAGACCCAAGGTGCACGGTGCCATCTTCGACATGGACGGCACGCTGCTGGACACGGAGGAGCTGAGCCGCCTCGTTATCGACGACGTAATGCGCCAGTTCGGTAAGGAATTCACCATGGCAATGCACAAGACCACTTTAGGGCGTCCTCCCGCCGACTGGACGCGCATGGCCATTGCCGCCGCCGGTCTCAGCGAGGAGACCATTACTCCGACAGAGCTTTTCAAGCAATGGGAGACGAGCATGCGGGAAATGTCGGACCGCGTCGAAGAGCTCTCGGGGGGCATCGAGGCTTTGAGCTCTTTACACGCTCGTGGCATCCCCATTGCATTGGCCACTTCCAACAGCAGGAGCGTCGTGGAGGCCAAGATCAAGCACCACCCTAAGCTCTTCTCCTTCTTCTCCACGATCGTGTGCGGTGATGACCCAGCCGTAAAACGCGGCAAGCCCGCGCCCGATATTTTCCGCACGGCGGGCCAGCGTCTCTTTGGTCTCAAGGAGGGAGAGGACGGCGACAAGCCGCCACACTGCATCGTGTTCGAGGACTCGGTGAACGGCTACACTGCTGCCAACGCTGCAGGTATGCACAGTATCGCCATCCCCGATATACGCATCCACACAGACGAAGCACAGAGGGCGGAGCTCTTCGGCGAAGCGGACGAGGTGATCACGTCGCTCACCCAGTTTCAGATCGACAACTATGACTGGCAGCTGTACCGAGCAAAGTAGACTTATTTTGATAGGCTGCTGTAAGTGCCAGTGCTCTCATCACTTTTTACAGGCGCTGCTGTTACGCATGTACTGACCGTGGGCACCGGATAAATTCGATTTTGCTGATACGCAACGCATGGACGCGAAACTCGGGGCGGGCATTCCTCTAGGCCTATTACAAGTGGCAGTGACAATGTCACCTCCTCAATATCCAAAACTAAGCTCTGGGTGGAGATTTTCTAGTCTCCACGATTTCTTTTTGTGTCTGTCTACGATCGCCTGAACGGCTCCATGCGTCCTCACCCATGCACCTTGCTCTTCAACAGCTCCAGCATGTTGATCGCGGCGTTGACGTATAGCGAGCCTCGCAGTCCTCGTTCTCGCATCGCAGCACAACGTGGCAGTGCTTGCTCTTGATCTCAGCCCACGACCAATCGCGGAGGACTTTTCCCTTCATCTTCCTCCTCTTGGGTTTCTGGACGCCCTTGGGGAAGACCGGAGTCGGTTACTGCACGCTGGAAAGTGACTGGTGGTACTGCGAGCAGAGCTTGCTCGTCCTGAACTCGTCCATGGAAACCACCATCGCGCGCTTCCGCAGCGGCTCCTTCAACCCCTTGACCGGACTTGGAGCCTAGAT
Source organism: Phytophthora cactorum (assembly GCA_016864655.1). Taxonomy (NCBI): domain Eukaryota; phylum Oomycota; class Peronosporomycetes; order Peronosporales; family Peronosporaceae; genus Phytophthora; species Phytophthora cactorum. Next base: position 1,029,362 of record NHQK01000003.1, read on the forward strand.
AAGGTAAAGACCAAGTTACAGCGTGAAGGCCTGCACGGCCCCTCAGCGGCGCATACTTGCCATGAAAAATACAGATCGCTCTGAAATTTACCAAGGGTATTTTACTTCGGCAATTCCTTCCAACGAAGAACGCTATCAGCCAGCTTCTAGCCGCAAGCATAAAGAGCCTCGTGATTTATATTGCTGGAGTCATGATAACGAGGCACAAAGCAAGCGGGGAATGCATTGTTGGCCCTGAGAGCGATCGCAAGGTGATCAACCGAAGCCTTGCTGTAGGAACCAACGAGTTGCGTCATTTTTTTTCGGTTTCACATGAAAATTTGGTAAAGAGAAAGGTCGCATGGGGAAGGAATTCCCCGCAAACCAGTGCCACTTCTCATTCCAGAATTTGCTCATGGCGAAGTTTGTTGCGTCAGGCAAAGTTAGAGAGGTGTTTGATATCTCTCCTGAAACACTACGATGGTGGGCTGTTAAAGGTGTGGTTAACGCCAGAGCTATCCGAACGTTAGCGGGCGTCGAACGTGGCTGTATGATCTTGAATCGATCGGTCGTCGTCTGGAACCAGGAGTGGATAAGTCTGCATTACAGGTGGAAATGGTATGTCGGGAGCAGATCGGACGGATTGTGGTTACCTTCAATGACCGACTTTGCGCTTCGGGTACAAGCTCTTCGAGAAGATGTGTAAGGAGCATAACGTCCAAATCGTGGTTTACGCTGACGAACAACGCAGTGAACAAGAGTCAAAAGACCTGGAAGCGCAAGAACTCGAGGACCTCCTCTCCATCGTTAACGTTTTCGTTGCCAGACGAAATGGAACGAAAGCAGAAATCCTGCGACGACTCCGACGAGAGCAAGCACGAAAAGAAGGTGACCCCGCACAGCGTGATGAAGATCAAGCTCAATCCTACTCCGGAGCAGAAAGTCTTGCTCAAGAAGATGTTCGGGACACATCGAGCAATTTAAAACAGGACGATTGTTACAAATTGTCCAAGAAAGACCTTGCGGAGAAGTACAGAGGCGTCTCGCAGAAACATTCACTAGCGCAGTATTTGCCAGACTACCACCTCGAGGTTCCCAAAGAAGTCATGAACGAAACGTATCGAGATTTCACAAAAGCGCTGGATTCGTCGCTAGCTCTATACAAGAGTTTGAAGGAGAGGGACGAGAAAACTTCATTTCCTTGCTTAACGTCCAAGTCACGCAAGGACAAAACCACTTCAGTCGCGATTCAAGCTATGTCCGTTTCTAGTCCGGTAGCTGGAATATTCCATATACTCCCGACTAACTTCGGGCTCAAGCGAGACGAAGGCTTCAAGGTTCGCGAAGCTATCCCTGAAATGAACAACTCCATTCGTTTGCAAATGACCCGAGAGCCAAAGTTCTACGCCTGCATCCCTCGAGTGAAAGTATTTCCAGAAATGCAATCCAATCGCGTTTGAGCGATAGATTCCGGTGTTTGAGATATTATCACCCTCTACGATCCAGGTGGACTTGTTCTTGGCGTGACGGACTGCAAAGATAAGATATTTCAGCGTTGTATGAGCATCGATCGCCTTCAGTCGAAGCTGGCGTCCGAGCACCGTAAACGCCATCGCTGTCGACTGAAGAAGTTAATCTACCGCATGTACCAGCGAATCAAATGCATGGTCAAGGACATGCATCAGAAGTGCTCCAAGTGGCTCTCGGTCAATTATGACGAAGTACTTCTTCCCAAGCTCGCAACCTCCGAGATGACTCAGAAGCAAAAAAGAATCAGTAGCAAGACCTCGCGCGCAATGCTCACGTGGTCTCATTACAAGTTTAAGGCCATGCTGGCGGATAAGATGGGTAGGACCGGTGGACGTATGATCGAGTGCACCGAGCCATACACGTCGAAGACCTGGTCCAGGTGTGGGAGAATCAACTACACCATCAAGAAATAGAAAACGTTCCAGTGTCCGTAATGCAACCACGTTCTTGATCGAGACGTGAACGCCGCTCGTAACATCTATCGGATGAGTGAGCACTTACTAGCCTGGACTCTTCGGGTCCAGCAGTGGGGGTACCTACCTTGAGGTGTTAGGCTTCGGCTCGACCCAAGTGTGATTTATCACACATTCAAACGGAAGAACTTCTCTGAGTTATCGGAACTTTGGTATATCTTGGTAACTCATACGATCTTCCGAGGTGTAGGGAACTTGCATTGCTAGCCACAACCTAGTAGATATCTCCAGTATAGTAATGGTTCTCACGGTTAGCAGATGTGTAGGTTGCAGGTTTTTTTACCCAATCAGGTTCAAGGAACGTTAACCTGCAAATGTGTAGAAAATAAACATTGCAGGGTAGCCACCCTACCACCGGTAGCTTTCAGTCTGCAGGTTGCAGGAAAAATCAAGGAATCCTATTGGCTGGTGAAACATGCAAAACATAAACCGTGAGAACCACTATTGTGAAAACCGATTAGTTTGTCTAATTGGATTGTAAATCGGCCGATTTAGGGTCTTAATTAGAATACGCAGCCACGATTAAAAGCTAAATCAGACGTATGCCACATGGTTTTACGAGAGCTAACTTCGATTTGTACCGCTGTTTATGCGCGTGTATCCAGCAGACCCATGAACGGGGATAGGGCTGATTTTGAGGTTAATCGGCTCCCAAAGAAGATTACTTGCCAGTTACGTGCCACTTTTGAAAGTTCATGAATAGGAGATGTCCTTTTTCGACGCTAAAACCACTCGTGAAAAGCGCTCTTTTCGGACATTTTTACGCAGTCAGCGCAGAAGTGCTGTTTTCTTTGAGACACAAATGGCTTCGCTTTGAAAAAGGCATCAATTTAGTGGCTGTGGCCAGTTTCCTGCCTCTTTTTGTCTTGAAGTTTGTATGTGGGCAAATGGATTGAGCTTTATCGTGCTCAAATTGCTTTGCCAAAGAAAAATGAGCCAATAGTATTCAAGCACTTGTGAAATCCGAAACTCTAATAGGCTAAAATCAATGTGCACGAAACTGGTCGATTGCATCAAACTGGCACCATACCTATATAAATCTGCCCGAATGTCCGAGGTCTCAGCGGCATTTTGAGCAGATCATAAACAATTCCGACTGCTATTCCGACCGGTGTGGTTTGGACGCATGAATTAACCGAATGAGAGGCAGTGCCAAGTCCTCCTTATTAATATCTAGAGAGCGGTACGCGGAGGTTTTACATACTGCTGCTGTATCCAACGACAGTTTGTCAACTTAGTAGTATCTGGAAACAAACCATAACCGTACGTCTGACGCTATAAATATGCATACTAAGTACGCATATCTTGAACTGGGACCCCGATACATCCGCACGAAGCTCTTGGTTCCGTAGAGAAGAAGTCCCAACTGCCCATACCAATGAAGACACTAGCCCGAATACCTGCTACATACTCTCTTTTACCCCCCCCCCTTTAGATTTGCATCATGGTACTTTGTATATGTGCTTAGTCTTGCTCTACAACGATTAAGCGCCACTAATCACGAGACAAACTGATCGGATTTCATAATACACTGCGCGACAGATCATATCGGACACCTACTTAGCTTGTCGTAGCGAAGTCAGTTCTTCGAGTTAGACAATACTATTTAGATACATGCGAGCTGTAGACAGGAGAAAGAGCCTGCTTGCGCTAACGACCGCAAGTTCGAGCTCTGCAGGGTACCTCCCATACAATTTTCCACTTTCAGCACTGCGACAGATTAAATCGGACAAACCCACCGATACAAAAATCAAGTATATTATTAGAATGTTGATTAGTAGGGATTGGTGGCCGCTGAGCTTGGTCGCTAGGACTGTTAACTGCGTGGCTCATTCAAAAAGATGCCCCGGACCAAGAAGCTCCGCTTAACGGAGCGAGAGAGAGGAAGGATTGACGGCCTGTTCGAGGCCGGCACGAGCAAGCGTGGCATCGCACGTGCTCTTAGCCGCCGCCCTGGCACCATCTACCGCGCACTGGCACCAAAGCCCCCGCCCAAGGCCCGCAAGAAGGCCAAACCCCCAAAGCGCTGCGGAGCGCCACCAGCGCTTGCTGGCCGCGAGGCCAGGCGCCTTGTGCGCACGGCGGCTCGCGGTGAGCATTCAGCGGCGCAGTTGAAAGCTGAGCTCCAGCTCAGCGTCCACTTGAGGACCACCCAGCGTACCCTTGCCAGGGTAGACTTGCTGGTCTTCACGAAAATGCTAAACACCCTCCCGCTTAACGCCGAGGAAATGCGTGCTCGCGAAGCGTGGGCAAGGGAAAAGCTGCTGCTGAAGGACGCCGGGTTCTATTGGGATTCCATTATCTTCTCCGATGAGAAGAAATGGAATCTCGATGTGCCCGACGGTTTTCAAAACTATTGGCGGGACCTACGGCGTCCACCTCGAAGAACAAAGCGAAGGCAGGCAAGAGGGAGCTCAGTCATGGTTTGGGCAGCGTTTAGTGCAAGAGGTAAGTCTGAGCTAGTGGTTCTACCGGGGAAGCAGAACTCGGACGGCTATGTGTACACGTTGTCCGAGTTTCTGCTCTCCTTTGCTCATGCTAACTACGGCACAGACTTTACCTTCCAACAAGACAATGCAAGTATTCACACCTCGGCCCGCACTAAGGACTTCTTTGCGGACCAGGAAGTTAAAGTGCTCGACTGGCCTTCGAAGTCGCCAGACTTAAATCCTATAGAAAACCTATGGTCGATAATGAGCAGGAGAGTATACAGTAACATGAAACATGTTAAAATAACCTATTAAAAAATCTTGTAATTTACAGCCCAAAGTCGCCAAAACAGCAATCTTCGCACCACTATTTTTCTTGATGGAGGGTCTGTACGGAGCTATGAATACCTTCATTGTGCTTGTGAAGTCAAGGCCTGTCGAATGATATTGGTTTAGATGGCGGTACTAGCTCATTCTAGGAGCCCATTTCGTGACTGCACGTAAAAGTCTATTTTTGTACATGCGTAACGGCAGCGCCTGCTTCAAAGCATTTGGTCATTCATACTCCATAAAATAGTATTCTGGTCACTGCCACTAGAGAACTTTAGTTGCAGGAACAGCACAAGCTTTGGAACAACGACAATCTGGATACAATCTGAATAAGTAACGGATAGATTACCGATGGATATTGGAATGTTCAGACCTTTGTGAGGACCCCCACTTTGGTGTACTTGTAGATCGTGTGTGCTGAAGTCAAGATGCTACGTGTGTCGGAGCGCCAGCAGTGCCTGAAAGTCCTGAAGAAGCTTCTTCTCTACTATTGTGAAGGCACCTGGGTGAGAAAGAGGCTACCCTTTTTACCGGAGCCGTACCAGTAATTAAAGGGTAAGCGGTACGGGACGAGAAAGAGGAAGCGCACCCAAAGTGGGATCGTGGACAATGGTGTCGGTATTTGAGCGGGAAAATGTCCGCTTCAAGCGAGAGGCTCGGATGGACAATGTGACGTTTTTTTGCCTTGCTTGGGAGGCTTGAGGGGTCAGCTGTGTTTCATCGACGAGATTCGCCATGAAAGAGCCAGCTTGTCATCGCATTGCAGCTGTGATGATGCGGCATATGGTCTCTCGGTGAATATGGTTCGTCCGTTTAAGGCTCCTGCGTCTGAAATTCCTAGCAATAAGCGGTTTAACTATCTTCTCTCAAGCCAGCGAATTGCAATCGAGCACGCAAATGGTATGCTCAAATCCAGATTTGGTAGACTTTTGAAATATTGTGCGGGAAAAGGAAGATAGTGATCGTGTGGTCCGTCTTATAACAGCAGCATATGAGCTCCACAACTCCTGCATTATGCACGGTGATACCTACTGCTGTCGCTATCGAATTGAAACTGATCCCGATCCTGCCGAAGCTCTCCACGAAGACGACATGACAGACGAAGGAAATGCGTGGCGACTTCACTTTCAAGATGAAGCTCTAGCTTTTAATGGCCTCTGAGTCAGATTCTCGATATGGATTCTTGTATCGGCTTCTTGGCTACGCTTGCGACCTAGTTGCCTTTCTTTGATTCTTCTGTCTGCTTCTCCATTTCTGAATGTGGTGTCTCGCTCTTTTCTTCTCCAGCTCCTCCGCCCACTTCAAGCTCATCTTTCTTGCCCCCAACGGCCCCGTTAGTATGCCCTGTCACGATTGCTTGTAGTTGGCTAGACGCATCTGCATTATCTCTTCATGTTGTTGCTGCGCAATTCGAGCTTGTTCTCTGTGTTGCTCCATCTTCAGCTCCATATTTCGATTTTCAGGTTGTAGTGTCTGCTCCAGCTTCTACCATTGGAATGCTAACGTTTTTGACAGCTTCTCCCGCTCAAACGCTACATGCTGCTCGCTCAGCTTGACCAGTCTACCCGACAAAGCGTCCGCGGCGGATCGCTTATTTTGGTTTTTGATTGTACTCTGGCTGAGCATGCCTTTTTGACGCCGTTGTAATCGTTGCTGTGGATGCAGTAGCCGGGCTTGGTTGGATGAACGCGGTACGGCGCTCTTCATTTTGTCATCAACAGGACTGTCGTCAGGATCGGAAGCTGCGGTGTCAGCGGAAACATCAGCGCTGTGTATTTTTCGAAATCCAAACTTGCCAAACTGGAGGGATTTGGGTGTTGGGCAAGCTGGATTAAAATCGCATCGTCACTTGCAGTGAGATTCACCGATGTTTGGTCAGTTGTTGGAGAAACGCCGCTTTCGAACAGGGCGGGGGGGGGGGGGGGGGATCAACTGCAGAGCGCCCTCCAAGAATATCATCCACACGATAATACAGAGGAGATTTATGCTCCACCCTAGCTATCAGCGTAGACTTTTCACCATTGGATACATGGTTGAAAGTTTTAGATGCATGCCCTTATAGCATTTTTCAGTATCAGTGCATTTCGAGCGCACTTGACCCTCAGACTTTCGCTCCATTCCAGGTGAGGCTATTACCTTCCGGTAGTACCGAGCCTTTGGATTGGTCTTGTAGTCTTCAATATGATACAGCCAATACTTCAATAAAGCGGCAACCTCCTGAGGTGTCCAGTGTCGTGTTGTTGCGCGAGTCACAGCTTCATCGAATGATGACGAAAGAGCGAGGTGGGGTCGCTGACCCCCAGTTGTACCCAACCACTGCGATGCTCTTCCACCCGAAGGCCAGTTGGAGTGTTCAGTGATGCTGGGATGCTTGCTCTGGTGCTTGTAGTAACCCCGGTGAGGGGCAAGGAGCTTGGCACACGCTCGAAACGAGACTCTTACAAGAAACTTCCCATCGCAGTGCGTAGCGCAGGGCTCCTCAAAATGCAATTCCAGATTGATTGCATGTCGGACACCCAGCCAATACATAATGGCATTTTTTTATTGCTTCGATGTGAAACACTAACATGTACCAATCCATCACTACCGCCTCGTCGCCGACACATCTCATGACAACAAAAACTAACGAACTAAGCAAAATGAATGTGTGCAATGGAATCAGGAGGGGGGTTACGTCGAGAACCCTCCCGCTGCGCCCCCCATTTCCATCGCATTCCTCCACGACTTTGTGTTGACCAGCGCTCATGCAAATACTTCAAGAATTAATGCCAAGACAAAAATATCCGAAAATCAACTAGATTTTTATATTATCCACAGATAATGTAAGAACCCATGTCTGTTTTGCCTACAGCTAAACTACACGACGTTTTTTTCGGTTGTTATCGACAGCCTGGTCAACCGAGCTAGCATCCCAAAACGCTGCGATTGTACTGCAAGAAGAGCACGGTTTCGAGGGTCATGGGGTTCAGGCTTCGGTGTAGACGCGAGTAGACAATACCAGCGCGGGAAAAGAGGCGCTCAACATCATTCGAAGTTGGCGAGATTCACCGCAGATCAACTTGAGTAGGAGGTGCTGCCTCGGCCACAAGTGCAGCATCTGCAAAGGAGCGCTTCCTCGACGCTTCTTGGCACGCGACTCGCTCGCTTGTTGGCTTCGAATTATCGGCCTGCAAAAGCTTGGCAGCCGCGGAACGCTCTGCACGAGTAAGTGACCGCTCTTTTCCAGCTAGAACTTTGACTATCCCGTTTTCAAAGTCAGGAAACTTCACGAGAGTGGCTGAGGCTGCGAGATGCGTTTTCGTAGTAGGATAGTGATTAATCACGTGATGAAACAGTGCTCGCACGTCTAGCAATGTGAGCATTGCAGTCTGTAATTTCTTGTTTACACTTTCCAGGTTCTTCAGATCCTCATACAAGGCCTTAAGGCAAACATTCTCGCGCGGGGTAGGGATGAAGTCCGCAAGTTCATCATCAACGCGGTCCAACTTACTGTAGATCGCAAAGTAGCGGTCATCCATTGCGAAGGTGCTACTCCATCGAGTAACATTGTGAAAAACATACATGAGGCATCCGCCTCGCGCAGATAGTGCCGGGTTTTGATAGTGTTGAGCTTGGCCATCAAGCGATGAACCTTTTCGAGCAAGTCATCGTGCTCCTCCATCAGAGCTTGCATTGCCAGATTCATGCGATGACTGCCGCACCCAATCATCGGCACAGAAGTCTTCCTCGCAATTGCGACGTTAACCGAAGCATGGTCACACACGAGGAAACACAGCTGAGTGGCAGCATCAATGCCATACGTGTCAAGTACATAGTCAAAGATCTCGATGGTGGCGTCAGCGCTCATGTCGGACTCGTTCAACAACGTCGAAAACGCCAACAGGAACTTGTCGGTGGGGGTAATGGCGATGATTGCGACGAAATGAGCCCCATCTTCCGTCCAAGCGTCGACAGCAAAGCCAATTTTCTTTCCTTCAAGATTCTTCTTGATAGACGGTTGCACTAGGAGACACAAGCGCAGTGACCTCGTATGCCCAGCACTAAGCTTCGTAGACGACGTGGCAGGAAGAGCTCGAAGGGAAGGTGTCTTGAGTGTTTTGTAGCAAGTGGGAAAGTGAGATCTTTATTTCTCAGTTGTTAGTGATTTTGTGTTTCACTGAGGGGAAAGCCTTCAAGGCAGAAACCCTCTTAGTCCCAGTGAACGCTACTGGCTGCTTCACGCAGCAAGGCGCTAACGGCCTTGAACTTCAGGTGACGTCTCGTCCACGATAACGTTCTCTTGGTCGATAGTTTTCCTCACGTCCACGACTTCAAAGTCACAACCATCACTCTGCTGTCTTCTCTGTCCGATCTTAGCTAACTGCTACACGCAGGTCCCTCAATTACTCTTGTCTTCAATATAGCCATATAGTTACAACCGAAGTGACCTTCATCTTCAATTGGTGTTGCGTCTCGTCGCACACAGCGACCGGGCGTGGTAGTGGATGAGATGTTCAACCAATTTGGTGTAGCCAGTGCCGTTGGCTTGCTTTCGGCGCAGAAAACAAAGCCGGCACTGGTAGTAATCGCTTTCCTCTGGGACGAAGAGGGCTGCGGCGAGAGACCATGGCGGGATAGAAGACATCGGTGCAGAGGGCTTGGGTGGGGGGGGTTCCAATCGAGAGTAGATTGCAAAATGGGCGAACCATGCTAAGGGAAGTGAGGCAGTTTAACCCGTGCCAACGGGTGATTCTCGTAGCCGGTGTAGTACGGTCAACAGCAGCCACCAGTTTGGCCAGTTCAATAGACTCTCGCAGTGGGCTATATATTTTTTATTGTGAGAAATTGAGGATACGGGGTCAATTAGTTATTTCCGTAAATTATGGAAAAGTATTATTATGGACACTGGATTTTGCGATGCCCTGGCGTAGCATCTAGGATAGGTAGATGCAATCGTGGAGCTAAAGCTCCTGGAAGGGTGTTGCCCCTGACAGCGGAGCCTATGAGCGTGTGGCACAGTGTATCGAGCTTCATCGAGGTGCTCATCGCAAAGAAAAGCGATGAGGACGAGCGTTTTGGTGTTGACGAGGGCTCGGGAATAGTTCGGTTGAGTATTAAAATCTAGTGTAAAACGGATGAACTTCTCGTGTTGGCCTTAAAACGGATGACTTTGGTGTGTTTTCAAATCTCGAGGATGAATCACTACCGCCTTACTCCACATAGTAGGCATTTGTCTTCTAAAAAGAAGCTGGGTTTGGCTCGAATTGAGTGCAAGCCCCATAAACACCTGTTTAATGGAACACATGGTTCACAATTGGGCGTGGTCCAATGGGTGCCTTCTATAACCTGTATAATTGTTAAATAACCTTTTTATACCCCTCTTTATCACCGTACTGACTGGATAAAAAAATAACGTAAGAGATGATTAAAAACTGCCATCCACAACTATCTTGATTATTCTATAATATTTTGCTGGGGTCTATTAGAAATAGGACAAATTTCAAGAAGACATCTCACATCCAAAGATATGGAAACCCTTGAGCTGCAACTCACGCGGTTTCACGTCAGGTTTATCCCTCTTCAGAACCCTCCCACGTGGTGGATACAACCACCGTACTCCTGGCTGATTACGACAAGCGATGAACGCTGAGGTCTTGGTAGTGTTCTACCTGCTGATACCAAAGCCCGGCGTAGACTCTCAGCTAGACGGCGCGACCTATGCAAAAGGCTTTTATCCGTCGGGAGTGGCAGCGTCTCATCCGGTATGCGGTACTATGTTACCTTAGATTGCCTCAGGCCCCACGACCCGCTTCGTGGATGGATACCTGGATCAGAGGCACCGATGAGAACTTTTCAGCCACCACAAGTCTGACTCAGTAAGCAGAACTTGCACCCAAATCTGTCATTAAGCGGATATTATCGAACGAACCTTCTTACGACCTGTAGCGCGTCGGTTTGCCGTCTTCTTGCTCGCTTCTCTCCATGTTACTACATCCCTGGGTATCGACGAGCGGGAGGGTACCCTTGTGCTTCAATACCACCATCAGCTCCTTGGTCTCCTTCTCGCGTTCTACAAAGGGTCGATGCCCCGCGCGTCGCTGTTCAAAGAGTTCGGAGTATCCCCGTCAACACACCTCCTGAATGCCGCTGAGGACGCGCTAGCGATTGCACTGAAGAGATTCTCACCAGCTCGCATCTGCTGGCTCACCCCGACAAGACAAAAAACGTTTTGCTCTTCTTGTGGCGATACTTCAGCCTCTTCTACAATTCACGGGGGGGGGGCTTTCTGAATGGTAAAATTACCGGGTAAGTGTGATGATACATTTGGTTCGATTACAATTATTATTATAACGCTTTTAATTGGATCGATCCGTCAGTTATAGGTCCAATAGCCGACTAACACCATCCTACAGAATACGCAATACAACGGGTGGCTACACGTGATGGAACGTCGTGCTTCAGCGCGGACGGACTGATCGTCTGGGCTAAGCACAACTTCCCGGGTCTTGAATGACGGCGACACATGCCACGATTTTTGGAAAATACTACTAAATCATATCCTTAATCCTGATGAGCGATACGGAATTGTAGCGGATAACCCTTTCCGTGTGGACCGGGAAGGTGGTAACGTCGCTGAAGGAGGGAGATTTGGCCACGTTGGTGCCTCTGTACGACCTGCCGCGAATGCAGTGTCTGCTGCTATTACATTCATACGCCAATCTGCAGAGTGGGGAATTGGCCCCGTGAGAATATTCTTTTTAAAGCTCTTGTTGCCTTTACCATACGATATGCCCAAGAGGCTTGGCAACTTGTTTAGACTCTCTAACTATAGAGTGAGAGCGGCAGGAATTAGCGAGATTAGGACCACACACTTTCACTGACGCGAAGACGAGCAGTACCAATGAAATATGTCAATGTTTACGAGATTACACCCTCCTGTACATATACTCGCTCAGTCTTAGTTTCCTCCTCCTCGTTGTAGAGCTGATATGAGCAACACCATCTCTTCATGTCGTTGACGCGCTTGGTCTCGGTCCAGAGCAAGTCTTTTTTTAGTGTCGTACACGACTTCGACAGCATCAGCAGTCTCGCACCTGATCTGGAGCTCACGTAGTTATTGCGCAACAGTGGCCTCCTCCCGTCACACGTGCTTCCCTTCTCTACATTCAAATCTTTCAGCGGCCAGCACCTCCTCTTGGTCCTCGCGACGCCGACGGTCCTCTGCCTCAGCTCGCCTCTCTACATATTCACCGTCCAACGAGGCGCATGAACTGCGTGATACAATCGAACCATTCTCGCGTGTGCCGGACTCCACATTGGAACTTACCGATACGTCGAAGCTGGTTCCGGAGAAAAACCAAAATACCCAGAGTTTTGCCTTCTACGAGCGGGGGTTTGTTCTCAAGCTCGTCAAGCACCTTTCGCATCTCGTCGACCCCCTTGCTTGCTCGAGTACGCTTGTTGCTTGCGTACATGGAGGTGTCAGCGCTCGATTCGTCCGATAAGGGTGTTTCGTGCCACTTCCAGCAGATTTCGCACTCCGTTCGTCCATGTTGTCGCAAACGACTCGGAGGTCTTCACCTCCGGGTCTGTAGCTGGATACAGTTTTGCTCGAGTGTCGAGATTGTTCGCGAGCGTCCATTTCAAGGCTGCGAGGGGCTGCTCTCAGCTCGGACTCGAAAATGTAGGACGCGTAGGTTTCGCAGACTTCTTGGTTCTCTTCGGCCGTCCAACTGGCCGTGCGTGCTTGAAGATGGAGTAGCTCCTGAGCGAGCCTCTCCCAAGTTAAGAGACTGCGCTGGAGGGCGACCCAAGGGGTTCCTTCACTCGTCTCAACGGTGCCATCACCCTGGTCACATGTGGCCGTATAGATTTACTTAGATGAGAAAAGCTAAAGCCGTTTCTGGGTTAAAATGAGAAATGTTATTTAAGATTTATGTTTGGACCGGGTTTCCTCCTAAAATTGATATTCTAAATGAAAGGTATTCTGCCATCCGATGGCTGTCACAACCCTCCTATTCTAATTGGTGGAAAGGAATAAGAAGACATACAGACCAGTGGTCTGCAAAGTATACCATTGGTTTGTCTTACACCAACGTCGAGGACCCTCCTTGTAACCAAGTGGCTATGTGTAGCCCCGTTACAGCACGAGCTCACAACAAGCTGTAGTAGTTTAAACACCCATGATACGAGATGCGTTACCGATCCCAGCGGAGCTCGCGCAACTATCAATCTCTGAGTTGTCGCTTCCTTCGTCTACCACAGTATATAAAAAACGAGTGTAGATGCTTAATTTTTAACTTAACAGGCTATAAAAAAACCCGTGCCATTATTGGTCAGCTGACCTCGCTTACGCGGCCAAGGCACGTCGCGCATGAAGCGTACGCTCTGTCAAAGAACCTTGAGCAGTGATGGAGACGGAGATGCTCTGGTCTCACGCGGGGTTTTCACTTTTGCAGTTCCGGCCTTCAATCCTTTTTTGTGTTCGTGCATGGCATTTGCATTAAGCTGCTCTTCTTTGGTGCTAAAAAACGGCATCAACGCTTCTCAGTTTATTCCATATCCGTCCAGCCACTGTGATATTCAGATTTCACCTATTGATTGGCATATTGTGGGCTTGTTCATTGGATACAAACGGGCTCAAAACGTACCACAGCCAAACGGGAGGCAAATAGGGAGATATCCGGCCAAATTAGCCCTTACTATCGGCTTTACAGTGCTCCTGCCTTTCTAGCGGATGTACCCGCTGGTACCAGCCCAGTATTCGTCTCACAAATGCGCTCACAGAAGAGTGAGGAACGCTGATCCGTGCTTGTTGCGTCATCGTCAGAGATATTATTGTACGCCTTACAAAGGATTGCGTCCTCTGCAAGGGTCCACGGCTCAGCATTCGGCATACTTGAGCGCTGCGGCGGGATCAAGGGGTGCCGACACGGTGTAAAATTATTATTTCAATACTGCAAATCTCTTGCGATCAGACTTCCGGAGGTCGCACCGAATTGGTGAATGATCCATAGCTCGTTCAGCACTGCAACGAGTTAGATTTCAAGCTTAATCGTGTAAATGTTAAAGTATCTCCAACGGTAGTGCAAAACACGCAATATTGCACAAAAAATACGTACTTGCAAAAGCCGGAGCCCAACGGCGTATTGATAGGTATTTAAAAGTAACTATTAAGAGCCATTCTGGATAGAGAGCGCCCTACCAGAGAAGCATAGTGAATATAGGGTGTATATTCATTACAAGTCACTTTGAACACAATTGCGTTTGCGAAACACCAATAGAGAACTTTTTACTTTAATAAAATAGAGAATGATAATATTCCCAAACTGATGTGGTTTTAGAATAAGAATTCTGGCAAATTATTTTAGTCAAAAATAATTCCAGTGTAATATTTCATTAAAATGTACTTAGTATCCGTCAATTTTCAGTATTCTATCCATATTTTCAAGTTATAATCGTAATCATTGCTCTCGCACCAAACTGCATAGACAACTTCAGAAAACGCATCTGACGTCACTCTCTGCCATTTGCAGTCCAAGCAGCTCAACTATCTTATCCCATGACCAACGCCAGCCCCGCGCTTCCCAAGCCCAAGGTGCACGGTGCCATCTTCGACATGGACGGCACGCTGCTAGACACGGAGGAACTGAGCCGCCTCGCCATCGACGGCGTAATGCGCCAATTCGGGAAGGAGTTCACCATGGCAATGCACAAAACCATTCTGGGCCGTCCCGCCGTTGAGTGGACGTGCATGGCCATTGCCGCCGCCGGTCTCAGCGAGGAGACCATTACTCCGACAGAGCTTTTCAAGCAATGGGAGACGAGCATGCGGGAAATGTCGGACCGCGTCGAAGAGCTCCCGGGGGGCATCGAGGCTTTGAGCTCTTTACACGCTCGTGGCATCCCCATTGCATTGGCCACTTCCAACAGCAGGAGCGTCGTGGAGGCCAAGATCAAGCACCACCCTAAGCTCTTCTCCTTCTTCTCCACGATCGTGTGCGGTGATGACCCAGCCGTAAAACGCGGCAAGCCCGCGCCCGATATTTTCCGCACGGCGGGCCAGCGTCTCTTTGGTCTCAAGGAGGGAGAGGACGGCGACAAGCCGCCACACTGCATCGTGTTCGAGGACTCGGTGAACGGCTACACTGCTGCCAACGCTGCAGGTATGCACAGTATTTCCATTCCCGATGTGCGCATCCACTCAGACGAAGCACAGAGATCGGAGCTCTTCGGCGAAGCGGACGAGGTGATCACGTCGCTCACCCAGTTTCAGATCGACAACTACGACTGGCAGCTGTAAAGAAATCAGCTTAGACTTAGTAGTAGACTGCTATGACCGCCCGGTGCTCTCATCAATATGATCATTTTGGTGGGTTTTCAGTTCATTCAGCGTATAAATAGTGTTGTTGGCCGCTGCCACCACACTGAAAGAACGTGGTTGTCCATGACGACAAGGGTGAATGCGAAGCTGCATAACGAGGACCTTAAGGACGCATACCGAGTGTGGCTCAAGGATCTGTACGATGATAAACCCGAGCGGCTGCTGAAAAGGCTCGATAAAAAGAAGAAAAGTGGTGGCGGACGCCGAGCGCGACGGAATCAGCGAATGCAACATGCACAGCAGCATACCGCAGCTAGTGCTCTCAAAGATGTCGCGCTGAAGAAGGTAAGAACTCGATAGCATCGTGTTCTTCAAGGTAGCTAAAGGTTTAACTGCATGCAGGCTGAGCAGGCAAAACTACCCTCAATATCATTAGTGCACACGCCAGCCGATAAACAAGCACTTCAAGAATCGCAGAGTCGACGGCATCAAGCACTTGTGGATGAAGCAAATTATTCTGCATTTCAATACTCGCATCAACCGACGTGGCGACCTGGACTTGCCTTTTTTCAACAGCTAGTGCGTCAATTACTCGAGAAACCCTCCCCAGAATGTGGGAATAATTATTCCGAAGGTGTTATTACAGCCGAGATGACTGGGTTTCCTGTTCTGGTTGCTCCAATTCTACTTCGAGTTCCCGTTTGCCGTCAAGGTACCGAAAACCATCTTGGTGTCGCGCTGCTGTTTTGTCAGGAACAAAACCAAGAACTTCAACAAGTTGGAGCAAGCGGAGATGTCATATCATTTGTTTTACGTTGCCGTGTGTACGTGCGACCAAGTAACTGGCGAGAGCATCGCAACTCACTGCTTGATATCTTGTCGAACGTCTCAAATGAAATTTGTGCAGTGAGGAAGTGTGCTGAGAATTTTGAGTCTCAAAACAACGAGTTGCAACTTTTACGTTCCCGCCAAGATGTTGAAAAAGCGATAGATGAGCTGTGGGTGAGCTCCAGAGATACCGAATACGACACTGATTTGCTTGCCATCCAGAAGTATATTCCGTTCAAGGGGACATCGAGTCGCTCTAATGCCTTCACAGCTGCAAACATGGCCCCTTCAGTTGAGAGAAAAGCTTGGATAGCGCGCTGTGCTTCACGTAAAAGGGATAAAAACTCGTCCACTGTCTGGATCATTTCAGGTGGAGAAATTTGTGGTCCCCTAATGGCAATCACAAACACAAGCAGTGCAGACTGCCAGCTAGTCAAATGCACCGTTGACCAAGCGTGGTCTGAGCCTCGACTTTTGACTACGATGTGTGCAATGTCATTGGAGAAGGCTCTACGGATTCGATTCAATGAATTGGTACTAGATCTGCTACAGGACACTTTCGGGACTTGGTGGCTGCTACAAGTCAAGGCTTTTACGCTTGCTTCACTTCGTCCTGCGTCTGCAGCAACGATGTCGTCGCTGCCCACAAAGACGTTGCCAGGTCTGTCACGAACACAATCAGCGCCGACTCGATTTGAAATTGGAGTCGCTCCAACTCCGCAGTGGAAGAAGTGGCGTTGTGCTGGGCGATATTGTGCTAAACACTCTTGCAAGCGCTTTCCAGAGCCAGAAAATCAGCAAGTTAATGACCTTGATGGACCTGACGATGACAAGGAGCCGTGTGGGTATCTCACGAAAAAAATGCTGCGAAGTTGTGAGTTTTACGATGATTTTATTCAGCAGCAGGATATGAGCCTTGCAGGTGGCTTTGCTGAGTTCCATTCAGCGTTGACATTTCACTTGCAGCACCGCCTACCGAAGCGTGATCGCAGTCAGCTCTATGAACCCCAACCTCTCTGTAGGGCATGCGTTAAACGGTATCATTCCCTTCGGCAGCAATGGATAGAAACAGTGGGAGTTCTGAAAACGATGGCTACTATTGGAGGTCCTCGCAGAAAAATTACTCAGGCCAAGGAGCATAGCGAACAGACTTTGTTACCTTCTCGCAAGCTCCCCTCACTTCAACGAAAGCCTGAAGCTTTATCGGCGTTGACTTGTTCGTATTCCAGTCCTGCTCTAACAGCTTCAAATCCCAGCAACACTACGAAGCTGAACAAGCGGGAAGACACCACAAAACAGTCAAATTACCTAACTGAGCTTGCTGCGATGGAAGAAATGCTAGCAGAACTCGAACCACCTTCTCTCTTGAAAGATAAGAAACATGAGCACCAAAATGTTGCACCAGTAAGTTCATCAGCGCCGCTGAATGCGTTGTCAACTAAACCGCCACGCCACGAAGATATTTTCCCCAAATGGGATGGAGTCACTCGCATCGAAGAAATGTGGCAGAACTTGACTTTCAAACCTCTTGAGAAACAACTAACCAAAGTTGGGTCTAACCACAGTGAAAGCGGTGGCGTGAAACAAGGCTACAATTCCATTTCCTTGCAACAAGAGCTGGCAAAGGTTGCCAAAACGGGCGACAACAACGAAAATGACAAACTTACTGAACCTGAACTCAAGTTATACAAAGAAGTCGACCAATCTCCAGGAATTAGTCTTATGAAGTCTGTTGCAGCCTGCACAGTCCATGTCCAACACTGTCGTCGGGTGTTCGAGGACGAAAGCTATCGTGAAGGTCTCGTGAACGACGCAGTAAGTGCACTTCGCTCGGGCAAGCCGAATGTCTGCTTGGTTGTAACCCCACCTCCACAAAATCCCCACAACAAGAAGCATGCCAACGAAGATGGAGACGAATTGGCTGAGATGGCATTGCGTTCGCTCTACATCGACGTCAAACAAGTAATTGCAGCTTCTTCTGATGGTTTGGCTACTGAGTTGCTGCTTTCCTCGTGGCCAATGCGTCCAACAGTTTGGCGTGAAACAAGTGGATGCATCACTGTAAACCTGGGCCCAGCATAATGTATGATTGCACTTTGAAACCACCCACAGCAATTCTGACGTACACACACTGATGGAATAGAGCAAGACTTGATCGAATTTTACATGCTGTACTTTGTTGTCGAGTCATTCTAGTGCTCTGTAGTGTAGTAGTCAGGATACTTTGAAACGTGCTCCAGCATCTCGCGCTCTTGCTCCTGCAACATCGCAGCCAATACCAATGAGTTTCATCGCAAGCCAACAAAGCTATCGCTTCTAACAAACCAACGCAGTAGACGTACGAGCAAGTGCGGCAACTTGACGTCGTACACATCCTCAAACATCGTCTCCAGAGCTGGGGGTTCCTTCGTCTCGGCTTGCTGTAGAGCCGCCAGCACATTTGTCCGCTCGTTATCCTGCATGTGGCGATCCTGCTCTTCCGTGAGCCATCCACGTTTCTAGAAAACGATAACTCAAATGTTAACACCACATTCAGACAGCTCTATCCTGCCTCTGTTGCTTACCAGCAGATAGCGCTTCGTCCGCTCAATCGGATCGCAGGTCTCTTTCCAGTGCTTGATCTCAGCAACAGCTCGGTATTGCGTCGAGTCATCCGAAGTCGAGTGGTGGCCCTGGCGGTAGGACATTGCCTCGATAAGCACGGGGCGGTTCTCCTTCAGAATATACTCGCGAGCACGGCGAGTGGCTTCGTGCACAGCGAGGAAGTCGTTGCCATCGACGCGCATGATGGGG
This sequence comes from Phytophthora cactorum, assembly GCA_016864655.1. Taxonomy (NCBI): domain Eukaryota; phylum Oomycota; class Peronosporomycetes; order Peronosporales; family Peronosporaceae; genus Phytophthora; species Phytophthora cactorum. Next base: position 1,048,027 of record NHQK01000003.1, read on the forward strand.
ATACCGTATCCACTGCCACGCGAGGCAATGCCATCGCCACGGAACTGCTCTTTAGTAGGCGTACTAATAGCGAACCCATTGTTACGGACGAAGAAGAGGATGGGGCAGTCCTTCGTGGATGCAAAGTTCAGCGCTGCATGGAAATCTCCTTCACTGGCAGCACCTTCACCGAAGTAACAGACCGAAATACGGTCCTCCTTCGCCAACTTGAACGCATACGCAGCGCCTGCAGCCTGTAAGAATGCAACACAAGCGTCAATAACGCGATACACTTGCTATTACAGGTGTATACCGTACCTGAGGAAGTTGCGTCGCCAACGGAGATGAAATGGTCTGGTGGTTGAGGTTCTTGGAGCCGTAGTGGACCGGCATCTGGCGGCCCTTGCCGTGTCCGTCCGTGTTGCTGAAGCACTGGTCGGCAAATTCTTGCAGCGAGAATCCGCGCCACATGAGAACACCTGGTTCACGGTACTGAGCGAACACCATGTCCCCAAGACGCAGCGCCGACGCACTGCCGAACGAGATGGCTTCCTCCCCGTATGATGTCATGTAAAACGAAATGCGCCCCTGCCGCTGCGCGTCGTAGAAGATATTGTCCATGGTCTGCAAAAATGCAGCGTTAATGTTAGACGGGAGTCCGTTTATCAGCCAGTCTGTAAAATTTCTGCAGCGTACATTCAGACGGATCATTTGGCTGTAGATCTGCGTGCACAGGTCCTGGCTGAGCTGTGGGTCCTTGGCGCCTTCCACGACGTCTCCGTTCTCGTTCAAAACTGCAGTTAAGTGGCAATATTTAGTGATTATCTCTAAAAGTCTGAGCGGATCAGTAACGTGTTCTCGTACTGCGAAAGCAAGGAATGGGGTCATTGTCCTTGGGGTCGCGGAACACCACGTCGGGCACAAGAGGCATCTCGGTGCCCGGAAAGCAGCCGAGCGACGAGGCCGAAGAGAAGCGACGCGCGTGGCATTTGGTGCTGATAGCGACGCGGCGGGCGAGCGAAGCGGCTGACAACATGGCGAAGGTGACGGAGGCTCTGCGGTTAAATCGATTCTGGTGTTGAACTTTAGTCTCAGGAGGTCGAAGCAGCGAGAAAGCTTTTGCATCTAATCATATGCTGCATCAAAACGACCAACTATAGTCCATGTGACGCTTAGTATACGGATGGAAGAGATGTTGGAGTATACAAGAAATGCAGAAATGCATCCTGTGTAATACAGTATCTTCATGTTATCCGGACGTACGTGACGGGACTGATAGTAAAATTTGAATGCAGCTCATGGATTAGGGATGAGGGAATTTGCTATCTCGGGCCGTACCGATGCTACAAAACTACTTCAAATGAGCATATCTTGACTGTACGGTGCATATAAAATATTGCAGCCAGGACTTCATCACATTCTAGCCTGACTGGGAGAATTTTGAACAGCAAAGCGTAAACTACCGTAATTTAAAATCAAGCTGTGAGCCAAGTGCAAGACGGATATAAATGCAAATGCAACGCAACAGGCTCGGATGTCTTTGAGTTCCTGCGGAGACGACGTGTAATCCATGTTCGGGTACGTGTGGAACGTGATGTCCTTGACTCCAGCGCCAGCCAGTCGTTGCTTCGACTTCAGCGCCCACTCGTAGCGAGCTCACGAATCAGCGTAGCTATGACATATTAGCAGAGGCACCTGTTACTCAGAAATACACCAAAGTATATCAGGTTATCTCGCTGACAAGCCAATAATCCCCCAGTACTGAATATGACCCTTTTCACGCGGGATGAACGATGATAGCACCATCCGCTCGTCCTCGAGCAACTGTGACTGTGACCATCATTTACACTATAGCAGTATTTACCACTAGCAACAAGTCTTAGTGACTTGAGAACGAGTAGTGTTGATGTAAAAGCGATTGTTGGAGACATGCATATCTCTTGTCGTATAAAAAATAATAGACGTATCTTTGTTGCAGTGATATAGATTCATTGCCGTCAGATTTAATTTATTGAGGCACCGAATGAGCATTGCTCATGGTATTCGATCGTACGGAAAACCCATATTTGAGAACGCCTTTGCAATCTCGGCATCGTAGTGCTTTTCCGCTCTATCCAACAGCAAATGCACTCCTCCGTACGGAATCCAGACGCAGACTGCAACCAAATGGCACACATACAGAGGCACCCAACTACTAAACAGACTTTTTCGTCTGTAGGGTTTGCTCCGTGCCAAAGAGCCACCGCAGAGCTGATCGCAGTGACTGCAATGGCAAAAAGTCGCATTCTGTTGACCCACTTCCTACAGTCTGAAGGCGTTAGTACCCAAAGAGTTGCGCCAGAAAATAATAACCAACATACAAAATTCATTCTTGTAATGGAGAACATCCTTCGGATCTTCAGGCATTTCCACCAACACATGGATATCTTCTTCGGCTGGGCTGAAGTTCTTGCCAAAGTAGGCATCATCGTTGAGCTTCGCGGTTTCATCTAGTAGCAAATGTTATTGCATGAGATTTTTGACTCGATCTGGAACTTCTCTCTTCTTCAGCGCCTTGATATCATCGTCATTCGAGTTCAGCCATGTGCCTCCGTCCCGCGCGAGATAAAGCTTCAGCAGATCAGCATCAAATCGAATCATGGGCTTCTTCTCCTTTATCAGTTCCTTGAGATGATCGACTGTTTTGGCTATGCCAATGTCCACAGAAAAGACACTTCCCGCTCCAGGTATTGTTGCTTCTCACGGAGACAATCGTTTGTCAATTCATTTTGCAATTCATCTCAACTTTGTTTAAATGCATATATAGACGTACGATTGTCCTACATAACCAGAAACTACTCGCAAATTACAACGGACTATCGAGCTATAATAAAAAATGCGATAAAAATGTGAATTTGTTTATTATCTCCATGACCTGTGTATCCTCCCGGAGGGCTGCTCTGGTCGCCTTGTGTGCTTACAGTTCTTGCTTTGGTGAAATAGCTGGGAGCACACGACGTGCGTTGCTGTAGCTTTCAGCACTGCAGCAATCGTGTCCGATGATAGTTCTCACACGTCGCATACGTTTCTTTTCTTCCACTTTCTTCCAATCATTTCACTCATTTGAGCTCAATATCCGCCAATTGCCTGCTTCGCAGGGTTGATTGGCTACTGGGACCAAAGCGTTTGGGCTCTGCTGGCTCTTCGGTCACCATCGAAGTTGCCCCGCACTCGGCCGTGACCAGCAGCACCATTAGACCCAGCATACACGATGGCCAAGAGTCTGCGCTCCAAGATCAAGCGAAAGTTCCGCACGGAGCTGCGTAAGCGTATCGGCGTGCCGCACCAGGCGATTCAGGAGGCCAAGATCCAGGAGAACCTCAAGAAGGCCATTGCTGCCCAGGGTAGGAACTCTCTAACGACTTTCCAGTATTTTTGTGCATGATTCTAACAAATATTTAATTGAATTTAGGCACTGGCAAGTCGGTGGCAAGCCTCAAGAAGCTGATGGGCACCTCGGTGCCCGTGGCGAGCAGCGAGATCACGGGTGTGGTCAAGGAACAGACCCCGGCGGAGGCTGAAGCCGCTCTGCTGAACCAGGAGGCGGATGCTTCCATGGAGGACGTCAAGAAGACTAAGAAGGACAAGAAGACGAACAAGAAGCGGAAATCCAAGTTTGTGCACTTCCACCAGCTGCGCAAGAAGGGCGTGTAAGCTTGTGGAATGCCTGGAGATTGACGCTCGACTAAATGGCGATCGATGGACAGCAAGGGCGTAGACTTGAAGTGGATGCGATCGATCACTGTTACTCTGTAATCTGCTATTATCCAGTTTATTTTATGACTGTTGTACTCGGTGTCCTCACGACGACACTGTCGTGTACTAGTCGTCCCAGTCGGAGGTCTCTGTCGCTGGCTGGAACTCGATCTGCTTGTCGTATTGATAGCCTTCTTGGTCTGGGCGGACAATGTTTTGCTCGAAGACCAGATCCATCTTTTGCTTGACTTGCTTGAGCTGTGTTTCAGACACGCGGTTGTAGTCTGCCTGTGGTAGGATTGGAGCGGATGTCGCTACAGGTTCTCGACTTGTGGTTTGATGATCAACCAGCTTTCGTACCAGTCGGACAAGCTGCACTCAAGGTAATTCCGCTAGTAAGCAACCTGCAAGATACCGACCGCAACAAAATAGCAGGAATACCTACCTGTGCTGACGGAACTTTGCTGTGTCCGACAACGTCTGCGTGCTGTCTAATGATATTGTTGACAACCTCGTCAATGCGATATTCCTAGCAGCAAGCAGCAGTAGAATTGTCAATGTTGCAACGAGGAACAAGTCAACAGAGGACTTAATCGTAAACTTACGCTAAACCTGCTTGCTCCAAACGACGACAGCTCCGCCTTCAAGTCAATTTCGTGGTGATAAAGCTGCTTGGCTGCTGTGCTATGGTAGACATACTCAACGATGATGCCTGGGGGCTCGTATCGCAGCGCTAGTCGCCGAGGTTCGATGCCACCAACGGCCCCCATGTGTGATCCCTTCGTCTCGATTGCGGAGACGGCAATGGCTCGCCCCTTACGACTAAATTTAGAGGACAAGGATATCCTACATCGGTCGTTCAGCTTAGCAGTAGAAAAAATTGTTGCCACGCTGTTGCCGCCTTATTATCAGTGTTGTTTGCTTTACTTGTGTTCAACGGGCACCATGACTCGTTTACTGCCGCAGCACGAGGATCTAGCAGCAGCCCCATCTTTCCACTCAATGTTCTCCTTCCACATCCTCGTGTCGCCTTCATATTGTTCGCTTTTCCAAATAGGGACCGTGGCTTTGAGCGTATCAATGGCAAAGGCACACGCTTCTAGCGCCTCCCGTCGATGCGGCGAACTGACTGCCACGATGACACTTGCTTCCGCCACTTCGACCACTCCCAGTCGATGAAGCAATGCCACCCCCACAACGTCCGGCCACTTTTCGCGAATAGTATCACAGATTTTGCGCAACTCGGACACTGCCATCGTCGTGTAGCCCTCATACTCGAGTCGCACCACCTTCTTGCCTACAACATCAATCATGTCACACACTACTTATCAGTACAGCCGACAACCATCTACAAACCCAAGGCAGTGCAACACCACAAAGACCTTGGAAATTGTCTCGTGTGGTGCCTACGAACGTCGAGATGGCGCCTGCACTCGGATGTGTCACAAGCGCAACCGCTCTCTGGTTGTCCAGCGGCTCATAGCCAACTTCCACGAAGTCGCCGCGTCCAGACTCCGTACTAGAGTGCGAAGTCACTGTCTTCGCGTCAGTCATATCTCCGTCAAGCAGCGCTGGTCGTCAAATGTAGCCATCTTTCTGATAACTTTTACTTTCCGTCTTCTGATTTGTTAAATTTGGTGTGCTGTTTCACCCAATCAGATACTGAGAATGTCCTAACTGCGAACTCAAGACCATCAACTCATGGTGGCCGAGCTGTGGCTGTATCTGGACGCCGCCACGGGGCAGCAGAAGGGCCCCGTGCCTGCCCCAATCGTCAAGAAGCTGTTGCGCAAAGGCATCGTGCAGCCCCAGCAGCTGATATGGACCCAGCGCCTCACAGAGTGGACGGCGGTCGCAAGTGTAGAACCATTTGCAGCTTATTGCCGCGTCTGGACTGCTATTTGGTACTATATGGCGGAGGACCCGACGGATCCCAGCAAAGAGGCGACGAGAACGGGCCCTGTGACGACTCAACAGCTCATGCAGCTCTTTGTGGACGGTGAAGTGGACGGAATGACGCTCGTCTGGAGCCAAGCGCTCGACGGGTGGAAACCTATCGGTGAGTAGTGCAACTGATACCATTGGCAAACGTACTTTGCTCATTTAAAGTAATTTATATTGTGTTTCTGATGATGCACAGGCGAGGTGCCGTCGTTGAAGGAGTTTCTACAAGAAGCCAATGACGATTTAGATCGGGAGGCGGAGCTGAACGAGCAGACCAGCGAAGTACCGATCGAACATCAAGTTTTTGAGAAAGAGTAGGTAATTTTTTTGTGATTTTGGAAGGTGCCAGTGGTGTTAATTTTTGATTTCGTGGTGCATTTAGATCAACGGACGCTCTTGTTGCTGAAGACGGCAAGCGATATGTGTTTGATGCTGAATCCAAGACATATGTGACCCCTGAGGATAAAATTGAGGAGGAATTGGCGTCTCTGCAAGAGTCGATGCAGGAAGTTAACGCGGAGAAACAAGGAGGAAATGAGAACGAGAACAAGAGTGAGAATGGGAAGAACACTGACAAAGAGAAAGTGCCAGCTGGAGAAGATACGCTTGCTATCGCAAAACCGACTGATCAATCAGAAGCGGATGCGGAAGCTGCTAAAAAGCGGAAGAAGAAGAAAAAGAAGAAGAGCGACAAATGGAAGAAAAGCAAAAAGAACACGTGGGTGTACGTAAACGGCTTGCCGCTGGATGTCACAGTACAAGAAGTGCATGATCATTTTGCCAAGTGTGGTGTGATCCAACTGGATATCGCTACTGGCGAGCCCCGCATCAAGCTCTACCAAAACAAAGAGAATGGGGGTCTAAACGTAGGTTCTGTTGTGTTAGGCTGCACAACAAGGCTGTCGGACTAACCCGTGGTTTACTTGCTGCTTGCAGGGCGATGGATCTGTGTGTTATATGAAGGAGGCGTCAGTGGAGTTGGCTGTGCAGCTACTCGATAAATCTCAGATCCGGCCAGAGTACGTGCAATCTAGACAAAATGTCACCTTGGTAGCTAATCCTTAACGTGGGAACTGAAATATCTTGTAGATGGCCCATCGATGTATCGCCGGCAGTGTTTCAGCAAAAGGATGGAGACTTTGTTAAGCGAAAAAAACTGAAAGTCGACTCACGCGCAAAGATCAAAATGTTTGAGAAAGAAAAGGTAACAAACTGTGTTGATATTTAAGCTTTTGCTGATACAACTAACGCAAGGTGTGGCACCATTTAGGCGCTTTCCTGGAATGAAGGAGAAGTTAATGAGCCCGCTGGTCTGCGTATTGTCGTTATCAAGCACATGTTTACCCCCGCTGAAATTGAAGGTGTGTATGCCTGAGATCTTGTTCAATTAACGCATGGAAAGCTCAATAATTATGTGTTGTTCAGATGAAGCATACGAGAAGGAACTGCAAGAGGACATCCATGATGAATGCTCAAAGGTTGGAGAGGTTTCAAAGATCACACTTTTTGCCAAGCACGTGGACGGCGTAGTGGTGATCAAGTTCGCTTCGAGTGGCAGTGCTGCGCGGTGTGTGGAGATTATGAACGGTCGATTCTTCGCCGGACGTAAGCTGGAATGTGGGTTCTGGGATGGTACAGACTACTCGCATCGTGAAAGTACAAACGAGGAGCAGGAGCGTGCAGACAAGTTCCAAGAGTGGCTGGAAGAGGGCTCGTCGTCGGATAGTGAAGCTGAAGAAGAGGAGAAAAGGTCGGAACAGGGCAAGAAGGCCACTGAGGCAGAAGAAATGCACACGGGGCGTGAAGTTCCTCCTCTCCTAGATGACAGTGACGACAGCGATGTGGAAAGCAACGGAGATGCAGATGAGGGTAATATTCCCGATGCTAGCGCCAATGACGTTCACGCGGGTCGAGTCATGCCCAAACTCGACGATCTAAACGATGATGAATAGTAACCTCTGGATGCGGTAGAAGTTTCCATCCAATTCGCAATGTTTCAACGGATCCACGGCCGTTGAAAATCTTGCACTCCAAGTTCTGGTCTGAAATGTGCAGCTTATCAAATTATTGCCAACTATTTTCACACCAGTTTCCAGTTGTTGTTTTTTTTTGTGAGTTGGTAAGTTTGGACGTGGTAGTACCGGTATACTTTCATTGAGCATATTTCTGATTACCGGCACAAGTCGCAAGCCATTAGTGAACTAAGGTGCCACCAGAAGTGGCTGTACGACAAGCTTTTCTTGGCATGGTCGGTGTAATTTTTTGTTCTTTCTTTAGCTGACAGCAACATCGCTCTTCTCAAGAAGCACCGAGGTATGTTTGCTATCTTTGATGCTTATGAGCGGTGTTCTCTTGTCGCCGCTGCTAATAGACTTCGTGGTCAGAATATTTTTGTAGCTTCAGGGCTTGGCCTTGACACTTTGGCAAAGCTGACTTCATCCAGGTCTCTATAATTGTTGTTGCTGCCTGCTGCGCTCAGCAGGTGCAGCTAACTCCTTCCAACTCCGTCGGAAGACACTCAGCTTTCAACCAAAGGAACGTCCTGTAATCATGCCTGATATCATGGATGGATGGACGCAAAAGCCCTGGAGTGTGACGGAGGAGATGTGGAAGCGGAAAGCCAAAGGCCTGGAAGATCAGTACCAGCGACTGCTGTCCGACCACCAGGACTTACGGCTCGAGAAAGCCAAGATGATGGGCGAGCTACGAGTTTTGCAGCGCTACAAAGAGACTGCCGAGGACACGATTAGCCGCGAGGTCGCGAGCAGAAAGTGAGTGATATTTGCTCAGTTTTCCTTCTTCGTGAGCAGTAATAACGTTGATTTACTGACAGAGTTGAGCACAAAGATAAAGTGTCCGCCACCACGAAATTGGAGCAGTACATCAAGAAATACGAGCGTGAATGCGAAAGAGTCTTCGCGCTCGAGCGAGAGAATGCCTTCCTGATGGAACAGGTCTCCGACATTAAAGGCGAGACCGAGAAGCGCTTAGACCTGCTGAAGGAATTGGAGGATTCGCAAAAGCGCAACGCTCGCATGAAGGAGAAGCTTCGAGAGTATGTGAAGCAATTTAGAAGTAATGTTTGTGATCTGACTCTGTTTTTTGGTCCTGGAAATTTAGGATGGAAGTCGTTGGCATTGAGCATGAAAACACCATTTTGGAGCTGAAAGAGAAGAACCAAAAACTCAAGCGCAAATTGGCAGCTACGGAGGAGGATGCAGCGGATAAAGCTGAGGAGGCCAAAAACTTTGCTGTCCGACTAGCGGTTCGTACACTTTTTGCTGCACCCATACTGATTACGCTTATCAACCTGCTGCCGATTTTAATATCCAGGCTGTGGAATCTGCGTGGGAATCTGCTCGCGGTCAGAACAAGACGGCACTCCATGAGCTGAAGAAGAGGTACGTCATGATAGCTTCAAGTGCATTCGATCTACCCTCATTGACTCACGTTAACCAAAGGGAATCGCTTTCGAAAGAGCTTGAAAATGTAAAGTCGGAGACCAAGGTTCGCAGAATTTCTACAACTCTTCGTTGCGGTTCTAATACCGAGACTCACTCAATGTTTTTTAATGATCAGCATGCGAGCTACCGCATTCATGCGCTGGATGTCGAGGTTGAGACGGCTCAAAGCAAGTTGCGGCAAAAGGATCGTACAATCGAGGAACTTCGAGAGAAGAACGCACTTTTCAAGAAAGAGGTCACTCGTCTCAATGCTCGAGTGGAGGATCTCTCAGCGAGTTTAGTGGCTACGCGTGAGCTCATCGAAGAGAAAGATGCTGAGATTGAGCGCAAGACAGGCCAGCTCCGCAGTAAGAAGACGGAAGTCAAGACGCTCGAGCGCATTGATGACTCGTCAAAGGACCGCATCGAAGACCTCGTGTGCCAAGTGAGCGAGCTGCAGCAACAACTGCTAGATACTCAGAAAGAGTACCTCCGTAAGGTGAAGAAGGACGAGCTTACGCGTGAGAAGCAGCGAGCACGTGATCGTGCCGAAATCACCAAGGAGCTCGAGACGATGCACAAGCCTCGCAGGTGCAAGAACTGCAACGAGACGTTCACGAACAAGTCCAACACGTCGCTCTCGTGCTCGTTCCACCCAGGCCGCTTCGTAGCTCGCAAGTATCCGCTCGAAGGCTATCAATGGAGCTGCTGCCAGAAGCGCGAGTTGTCATCAAGACCTTGTAAGTTTGCTGGGCGCCATATCGAGTCCAAATTGTTGGACTAGCACCCCCGCCCGCTCCATATTTGCGCGTACGCTTCCAGCGAGTCGGAGTGATCGGGACGGAGACGAAAATGCGATGCAGAGGCAGCTAGGTGAGCAATAAATAAGTAAATATACTTATCCTCTAGACCCGTTAGACTTGCTGCTTGCGTCGGTTGCGTTGTTCACTAACTCGGCCTTACAAGCGTGATCTTTAAAGCGCAGGCGCTGTAATCTCGGTTAAAATGCGCGTCAACGTTAAAGTGCATGGTCTGCAGTTTGTGGTTCCCTGTGGTGAAGGAGGTCAAACCTGTCGCTGGCTCGGGTTGGCTGTTGCTCAGCGATATGCTCTTGCTGCGCCGCACGGTCGTTGTCGCACTCGCGAGGATGCCCACATCAAACAAGGATTTTTCCTTCCTGCTGCTGTCGTCAAGACAAATGGCCTCGTGTTGCGCCCTGAGAAACGTATTGTCGACGTTTGCAAGGATAACGAAACCTTGACCGTCCAGCTGCAGGTATGAATACACGATTCCGATGCTGTGCGGCTCTTTTAGTCTGATTGTTTTGTTTCGTGAATATTTTTCAGCAAGAAGTGCCGGTGAACGAGATTGGCACGCCCCAATTCACAGCGTGGACGACGAATGCCTTTTTTCCTTCCCAGAATCGTGTTGACATTCCCGATTCTGCTGATGCTAAAGCCGACACTAAAAAGCCAGCAGCTTCAAGCACTTCGACAAAGCAGTTAACATCGGAAGATCAAGGTGCTGACGCGGAGGCCAAAGGAGATGGAACCGCATCTTCTGCTGAAGAAATGAAGCAGTACGCGCGTGCTGAGATGCTGCAACAAGTAAATTCTGGACAATTCTTGTCCGACATGGAGGTGGAGGCTGCGTTCCTGTACGACTGGAGTCGCTTCCACCCCGAGGAAATTGAAAAGGATTCTCGTGAACGGGAACTCCTTCAGGAATTGTTGCTGTCTTGTTTCTCGGAGCTCAACGCGGGGTACATGCACTACGCCACTGGTAGCAGTGAGCTCACGTACGGCATGAACGGTGCGGAGTTCGCACACTTCCTTCATGAATGCGAACTTGCTCGACTGCATGATGTCAATGGCCAAAACACCGTGGAGAAAGTGGTCTCCCAGTGTTTGCGCCACGACACTCTTGTAGCGATGCATGATCGAGGCACTTTGTCCCGAGTCGGCTATATTCACGCATTGCTAAGGGTGGTGCAAGCTGTGTCGTCCACGAAAGATTCCTTTAGTGAGGTTTTGGACGCCATTCTCAAGACCCAAGTTCTTCCCACTATTACTCGGCTTACCAGCGGACCCTTCCGAGATCACTCCCACCATGATGTACGCAGTAGTCTTGCATGTGTGTCGTGTTACTACATGTAGATGCTAAAAGAATTTTTTTATGAATGTTACTAGAAAATGGTTGCCATTTTCCAGGAAGCCAAGCCGAAGCTCCTCAAATTATACGCCAAGTATGCGCAAGAACATGCTCCGAAACTAGCTCTTCGAAAGAAAAGCGACGATCCCGAGGCGGACGAGGCTTCGGTTGCCACGCCTCAGCCAATTTCGTCTACTTGGCCACTACTGCTCTCAGCGGTAGGATTGAGGAGCATGTTATACGACTGCGGCATGTTCTGCTCCGGCACACCCGAGGAACAGGAAGCGCTGTTTGATCGTGCTGTGGAGCAAAGTTTCTCGGGGATGCGTGAGGTGGAGCGTATTGATGATCGGATGGTGGTATTTAGCGAGTTCCTTGAGGTCACCGCTCGTGTTGCATTGGCCGTGCTCGAAAGCGAAAACGAGCTACCCCCTCGAGACGCCATCAAACTCGCGCTGGAAGCTGTGCGGAGTCTGCCCCTCAAGGTGGAAGCCCCCAAAGCGAGGAAGTAAGTACAGTAGATGGCAGCAGCGCTCGCACTACATTGGTACTACCAATTTGGTAGGCGCGTGCAATTGTGGAACTTGCAAAACGTGTTCGACGAGCTTGCATATCCTTTTTGCTTCAGTAGTGGCCGCGAATAAGATGGAGGTCCCATCACTTTAGCTTGAAATCTCAAAGGTACTTTTATTAGGCGTCGATGCCATCAAACTCGAACAACAAACGATAATTAAAACAACTAATATAATACTTTTTCCTTCCTGCTTCTCTGAGCTGCGAATATGAAGCCCTTCCGTGAGGCCTTGTCTCCGCTGCCATATTACCCTACGACTGACACATTTGTACAAAATTCACTAAAGAACGCCTACTTGAGCGAGAAGTTCAAGCACTCGTACCAGCATCTCGAGTCGGCCAGCGAGTCACAGTTCACCTTAAGCTTGGTTCCGTTAGCGAGGGTGAACACCATGCCGCATTCCAGGTCGCGCGTCGAGCCCACGTCCACGACACTGCCCAGACGCTCGAGCTGGTTGTCCACATCGTTGGCAACGCCCAATGTGGCACCATCCATCACGTAGAATCGACGCAAGCGAGAGCCCTTCCGCACCTCCGTAAGCCAGCCACCGAACACAGGCCTCAACTTCTTGCGACGCCTGCTGTTCAGATATTTCTTCAGGTTAAACGTTTCCGCGTGTCGACACGCGCTGCTGATAACGGACCGCCACCGTTTGGCAGTCTCGTACGACTCGGCGTGAACTTTCCAGACGCGTCCGCTTATCAACCGGATCAATAGTCCATTCGCATGGCCTTCCCATTCCTCCACTGAGTGCGCCTTATCGCTAAGCACAGTCTCCGAGTTTGTATCCTTAGCGTACGCTAACTCGACGCCGTGCAGTGTGAAGTACAGACGCTTCCAGCCCTTAAATATTCCCGCTTGCTTGTAGAGCCACCCTGCGTGGTTCGACAGCGCCGTTTGTACGTAGCAACTCTTCACCGACGTTTTGGGTTGTGCCGTCTTGCCGTTCGCAGTGGCAGCTGCTGAAATCGCGCCGTACCAGAGCATTTGCTCGTCGTACGAGTCCGCGTAGCACACCATGGACACATCTGTGCTCAGCTGGATCGCAAGGCCATTCGCATGGCAGTCGGCAAAAGACACGGCCTTGATATACCCGGAACACTTCCGATCAGCCGTACCGCGCTCATGGTCGCGGCACTCAATGTACCCATCGATACGTACAACAAAGAAGCAGCGCTTCCAAGCCTTGTTCTTCTCCTGTTTGAATAGATAACCCTCGTGCTGCTCCGATGCAGTGAGAGTATACGACGTTTTGGATTGCGAATTGAGGTTCAGGTTGCGCTCAATAACTTTTTCCATCGCCCCGAGCCATTGTTCAAACTCGTTCTCGCTAGGACCGCGGATCTGAAGGGTGCTGCCATCGCCGAACTCAAGTAAAAGTCCATAGCGTAAGGAATCCAGCTTGTGTACGGACATCAACAGTCCAAAGCCCTTCGGGGTCTGGCCCACACCTTTGCTGTACTTAAACTCCATCCCTGAGAGCACCGCATAGTAGCGTTTCCATGTTTTAAACGCGCCGTGCTGAATAAACACCCAACCAGAGTGTGGAACGTACGCCGCGTTCGATGCACGGCGGTTGTCAAAGCAGGACGGACGGGAATTGTCCTGGTTGTTATTGCTCGGTGCTGTGGTGTACGAGTCCGGAGAGGACCTTCCACGTCGAGAGGACGACAGATACGGGTCGCTCACACGCGGTTCCTTCTCCTGAGCCAGATTACTGTATCCTCGATTTCGGTGTCCCGCTTGCTGGATTCCTGATCCCTGCTGACCTGCTAGATACGCCACGTAGTTCCCTGTACTGATGGGAAGTCCCATGACGGCGTCGTCCTCGCCACCGTCCGCTGTAACCGTGGGTTGGCTTTGCACGGGTCTCATCTCCTCGCTCTCTTTCACTGGCTGCGGCATCTGTGGCATAGTAGCGACCGTCGCGCGGCGGTTTAAAAGGTTGAAAGTGCCAGGATCTGAGCGAATGGGGCGACTGCCGCTCACGATGGCCTCGTAGTTCCGTGTATCAACGGGAAGACCCACGACTGTGCGGTCCCGTTCTTCCTCGTCGTCCTCTTCCTCGTCTACTGCGACCGTCTGTGCCAACTTGGGACTCTCCATCTGGTTATCCATGTGCTGCTGGCACACGGCCAGTGTCTGGCGCTGGTAGCCGGGTGACGCACCGCCACTCGAGACCGACGAGGCCCCAGAGCCTGTGCGTCTTCTGCGTGCCAGGTTATTCAGCAGCGCCTGGTAGTTGCGCGTGTTGACGGCGAGACCTAGAGGTGCCGTGTCGTCGCAGCCGTCATCCAGGGCCCCCGCCTGCTCCACGGAGTGCGGAGACCCCTCTTGACGCGCCAGCATCGCGTCCAGCGCGGCCTTGCCGGCGTGGAAGGCGCTGGCGTCGTCGGGGCTTATAGGCGCCACGCGCTGGGTGACCATCAACGAATGAGAGCGAATGTGGAAATGCGGAAATGCCAAGGCGGGAGTGAAGGTCGGCGTCACGACGCGCTGGCTTCTGTCGGATAGGGAACTCCGTTCCAACCTGATGCCTGCGTTTCGAGGAGTGGGCCCGTGTGTTGGACAGATGAGAACGCGCGGGCTCTGTATCGTATTTTTCTCAACAATCTGTGGGTATTTTGTTTTTGCGTGCGTGACCGCTGGCCCGTTTCTGGACGCTCATACTGAAAGCGAATGAAGGGACCTCAAGTTCGAGATTTAGATTCGCCGTAATTCGGTGGACCGGCGACTTCTGCCTTCTCCAATCTGCTTGGGCGATGAAGGGCCCTTCCACAGGGACGGAGTATGGGTACAGCTTGGCGGATATCAATTCACAACTGAGATTACAGCAGCGGCAGTTGTGCTATCATTCGCTGGCTTGCCGCTGCCGCTGGGCTGGATAGTGCCTCTCTGCCTGGCAATAGGTTCAGTGGGGGAAACAACATAGATGACAGCTCATTACGCGACGCAGCAGGATTTCCTTAAAAGAGTAATTTTGGCACCGCGCGATGATGCACTGTCACGATGTTACTGCCGGACGCTGGTGATTCGGCAGAAATGCCTGGGGCACTTGCATCAACGTGCCCCACTACAGACAAGCTACAGTAGTCGAGGCGGTAAAATCCTCGGTGTGGAACGCTGTGACGGGCACGTTTCTCGAAGCCTCACTGACCACCATCGAATTCAGACGAGTTGAGACTAGCGTTCCGGCTGTCGCCGACTGTCCGGCATGACACTGTGCCATTGACACAGCCGCATGGTGATGCATGTCAGAGGCGGCGGCGGGATCAGTGGAGACGCTGGGCGGTGGAGCGCAGCGCTCGCCCACATGACAACGGAGAACCGGTGAATATAGCGTGCGGTGACCGTGGGGATCTGAGCGCACAGCCTTCCTGTTCCTGTGGTTGCCATAGAACTTGGAAGCGGGTGCAGGTGACCGCCAGGCGTAGGTAGCAGCTCACCTACATGCCTAAGCCGTAAGCTGGTTCCTTACCTGACCCGACACTGCAAGTACGAGGAGAGCCCGCACGATGCCTGGTTGAGAAGCAATGTGGAGCCACATTGTGGACACGAGGAAGTTGAAGTGCTAATCTTTGCGAGCTGATCAAATATCTGAGCGCGAACACATCGCGATCTGCTTCCTTCACCGGTCATTATCACACGCAGTTTTTCTGCTTTTCAGACATGTGCCTCGTTCTCGAACTAAAAAAAAAAGAGTGAAAGACAGCAGGGCCCACAGCCCTAATAGTCTTCACACGCTTCCTTCTTAACGCGTGCTCGATCGCGGCCACGGGACTGCAACTGCTCCCCCGCTTGGTCTTGAAGGTGCCTCGCGCAAAGACCACGAAGTTGAGAACATTTATTGCAGCCTTCTCGGTGGCAAAGTCGTTTTCCGCCGTGAGCCGAGCACAAGCCCCAGCGACCAACAGTCTTCGTGCACCCCTCCACCTGACATATCTTCCGGCCTCCGTGGCTATTACAATAGCCCCGGTAATGAGCATTTTTCACGCACCCGTCTACCTGGCACTTCGATCGACCACCGTGGCTAGAGCATAGATCTCTCACTCCGCTGGTAGCCAAGTTCCTGCAACCATCTATCCGGCATCGCTTGCATTTGTAGTGTGTCTGGCAAAACCGCTCCGACGTCACTTTTTGCTTACAGCCCCTCACCGTGCACAGAGCTGCGTTGGCCTTACCACCGCGTAGGCCGGTTGATCTTGGTGGTTTAGTTATCTTGGGCTTTTCCTCCAGTGCAGCGGGGCTAGTGAAGCCTTGTTTCACACCAACCACAGATTTCTCTGTTCGTTTGCAACTTGCATTGCGGAAGAGGTTTGGCAAATCCGACAAATGCCAGGCATCCGAAGCTGTCGGCTTCAACACCTTCTTGGCTGTCTGCAGGTTTGGCCGGGTTTTGGTGGTTGACCTAGACGACGACGTACTAAAAAAACTTGTCTCGGCAGTAACACAGCTTAAAGAATTGTCGTGGCCAGCTGCTTGGGAAGGTTGCTTCGCGTTTTCTGTCTTGATCCCTCCTCCAGTCATACCACTTTGGCAGAAATCTTGTGAAGACGAGGAGTTCTTGCCTTCTTCAGTAGCATGTCCTCCATGCGCCGGACAATAAAAGCCACGTTGATACGCAGCCTTGTAGCACCCTTCCTGCTTACACTTCCTTTGGCCGTTGCACAACACTGGAATTCCATCTGCAGTTTGTTCCAGAGTTATTTTGCAGTCCTTTGCGTTCTTCTCATTAGAAGCTTGTGCAGACACAGTGCGCACCGATATTAACGGCGATTCCTTTTTCGCGTCCGAGAAATTCCCACTTCCAGGCTTCGATTGTGTTTTCGAGTTATTTACTTGTGAACGTGGCATCTTGGATTTTTTTACAGCTCTTGGGGTTGGCGGTGGAGCGGCGCGCTTACCACTGGTTTTAGCGAGTGGAGAAACCTTGTCGTTCAAGACACGAATGCGTTCTTGTGCCTTTTTATCGCTTTCAGCTTGAGTCGAAGATGCACACTCTACTCGGTCGTGATTCTCCTCCTCGACTTCATGTTCAGATTTCTTCTTGCATTTTGAAAGAGGGCGTTCATCATTGCGAACGGGGTTCGCTACAGCTTTCTGGTGCTGCTGAGCAACGCTCGGGTCGCTACGCGTTGTTTTGAGTGTTTTAGGCCGCAATCCAGCTAAGCGCAATTTAGATCGTTCCAAAAACTCCTTTGTGAATTTGTTGTGAATGTGGTGCGCACTCACTTCATCGACGTGTTCATCTCGAACTCTGACGTTATTGACCTGCTTAGTGACTTGTGTAGGTTGGCGCTTCCTCGAAGCGTAAACCCGTCGGGCAATTTTAGCTTGAGGTTTAGACATTGCCAGTTGCCACTCGCCATTTTTCCCTTTGACAAGCCACCTCTGCACCATCGTCGTGAACGCGCTTTCAATGCCATTGCTGACGCTTCCAACGTTTTCTAGACACTTTTCTTGGTTCTGCAAGTCCATGCTTCTCTCCAATCTACGCGCAAAGTGATCTATTCGTCTGTGGGACGAGGCAGTAGAAATGCAAAATTCGTATTTAGTCACTTGAAACTTGGGACACTTGCAAAACACTCTTTACACCGCAGCGCTACTGCTAAGTATTTGGCTCTGCTGTTGTTGCTGACGAAGCTGCTGCTCTTGCAGAGTCAGAGACAGCATGCGCAGCCGCTGGACTTCTTCCTCCAAAACGAAGCTCTGCTTGCGCTCGTCCATGTAGCGAGTCTCAAGCTGTCCGCAGCGGTGCCTCAACTCGTCGTTCTCTTCCGACAAGCACTCTATTTCCAACGTTCTGTGACGCGCCTCACGCTCGGCTGCGTTAATCAGCGAATGAAGAGATTCATTGGCTTGCGTCAATTTGTCGACCTTCTTGTAAAGTCCTCGCTGTACACGACAAACAATGCAAATTAGCTTATAACGTTTTAATGATATAGAAAATTGGCGTGGAGCTTACCATTTCGTCATCTCTGGTCTCCCCATTATTGCTGTCCAGATAAACAGGTACAATCAGTCGTAAGATCCAGGACACAAAAAGCAGGTAAACGGGACGCACAGGTTGGCTCTTTGACGCTTGAGTTCGTTGATCTGCGTTGGGATGGTCATGAGTTGCTGTTGCTGCTCCTGAAGCACATTAATGACCTGCTTTAGATCGTGCTGCTGCCGGATAAGCGAGGCTATCGTCTGCTGCTGTTGCAGGAATTGGGCGGTCGAGATGGTAACTGAAGTTTGTGGTAGGTTTACAACACTACCGTTGGTCTCAGAAACTTTCATGAGCTGCGAAGACGGTGTGACAGGTCGAACAGAAGTCGGCGGAGTGATCGTAACAGCAGTCTCACAGTCTTGAATCGCCACGCTAGTCATTGATCCTGCATTGCTGGTACTCGTCGTGATTGTGGCACTAGCAGAGGCTGCGATGGCAGTGGTCATGGCACCATTGGTCAGAGGATCCAAGCTCTCCGCCACTGACAGAGCCTTCAATTGTGTGTAGGCTGTCGCTTCCTGCTGCTGTTGCTGGTTTACACTGGGATCCACAATGTTCACGGACTCGCTAAAAGCGCGGGTCGGGCTCTCGCTCCGCCGGCGGTATCGACGTGTGGACGATGAAGTTTGTCGAAGGCGAGGCATGGAGCGAGTCGCTCGCTTCGGCTTGCTGCGACGCTCGAGGTTGTCAGAGCTGCGACTAAGCTGGGTGTTCAGCTGGGGAGCACTTTCAACAGAAGTTCCTCCGATCGACGTCGTGGTTACGAAGCGATGGTCGTACAACTGCAAAGAGAAGTCACACATAGGTCTTAGATCGATAATTACAATACAAATATCAATGGTACCTCGACAAGCTTACGTCGTCGGCGTTCTTCCTGGAGGTGGGTGAGTCCGACGCAAGTTCAATTATGGTGAAGCGCCCTCTGCGTTTGACCCTGTGAAAATTCACAAGCACACATAGACAGTAAGTCAAAAAATCTGCAAGGACCGTTCCGCATTGACGCGAAGCGACCACACAAAAGAGGAAAACGACGCACCGGCGGGCGCGCTGCACCGTTTTCTTGGGAGACGAGTACTTTCGCGATGGCGAACCCGGAGCTGCCGTCGCACTGGCAGTCGTAGCGGTCGACACCTCGCTCACGGAATCCCCCGTAGAAGCTTCTGTCTACGATTGTACCACGTCAGTTTTACAACCTTCCTTCCAATAAAATAGCTTTAAAGCAATGCTAAAAGGCTCGCACCTCTTGTGCAATACCGGTGGCCAGGTTCGCTTCTATCGGCGCCGGCGGCACCAAGACCGTCTCGGGCGGCTGCGTGTGGGTCTCGGGTGGCAGGTCCATCGTCAGAGCGGGTTCCATAACTCCATTGACCGCGATCTTCTCGATGACATTGCTCTCCATCAACTTAAGTTGAGGCTGCGGCTGGATAGCCACTTCGCCGCTGCTGCCTGTAGACACAGGCGCGTCGGTCGACGCTGGGAAGTCCGAGACCGACACCTCGTCGTCCTGGAACGTGGGAGACGACACCCGCGGTGAGTACGGCGACCCAGGGATGATCTCGGTGATCGTGAAGCGGCCCTTTTGCTCTACCCGCTTGCGCCCCGACTCCATCATGGCTGGCGCTTGGGAGCACGACCTGATGGCCCGGTGGCGGCCGCAGTGCCAGATAGCAACTGCCTTTGTCAAGGTCCACGCACATAACCGGGTGACGCTAAGAAACCGTCTCCTTAAGTTGCTCGTCTAATCGATAAGCAACATAACGTCGCTCCATTCAAAAACGCTCATATGGCTGCGATGGACCCGCCAGTTTCCACCAACTCGCAGCGCAAGTTCGGCCCCAAATGGGAGCTCAAGTACGCGGTGGCCGTGACGGAGCGTGACCATCTGACACAGCTTCCTACGAAGGCTGTATGTCTCATGTGCCAGGCCTTCGAGCGCGAGGAGACTGTGGGCGCCAAGCGCAAGAAGACCAGCCGCGTGCGCAGCTTCTCGGCGCCCTGGCGGCCTGATAATATGAAGCGCCACATGGAGCAGCAGCATCCGATGCGCTGGGAAGAATATCAGAAACTCCAGGACGGCGAGAAACGCGCCTACTTCTCTACTCGCGAGGATATCGTGATGCCCGGAGAAGACGTGGCGGTGTCCCCCATGGTCAGTGAACCTACGCCTAGTGCCGAAGCCTATGCTCTAGCTGCTCAGTATAGGGCTTTCCTGATCGACAGAGACATCGTGGAGGAGCTCATTGCTGGCGTCCTGTTCCAGACGACCAACGACGAGTATCGCAATGCGTGGAACGTACCGCTGACATTCGTGCTGCTGGAGGAAGCCAGTACGGGGCCGAACAATGCAGAAGTTGACGTGAATGAGTCGCGCTATGTTGCGCGAGTGGAATCTCTACTAAAGTTTAACATGTGTTTGAAGTACGTGAGCATGGGCATCTCGTTCAGCCAAATTGTTCCTCTTTTCCAAAAGACGGCCGAGGAAACAGGAATGGATGCGAGTTTGAGTGGATCTACGTTCACAGAGCAGCAGCTGGCGTGTTTGTGCCGCGTGGCGTGTGCTGTCAACTTCCAGACGCTCAAGGATGCGCTGCGTTGCGTGTGGGCGTTTACGATCGCTCTTGAAAAGGGAAATGGAGCAGCCTCCCCTTATTTGGACGTTCGCGTACGCTTTGAACGCGACGGCCGGTTGCTTGATTTCCATTTGGTTTCCGTTCCTGTTCGAGAAAATTCCCCGCAAATTATCCAGCATCAAAGCGAACGGATAGTCAAGTGTTTAGACGTGGTGGCGCCTGGATGGAAGTCGAAACTACTTGGTGTGACAACCTCGGACTCGTTCGCGAAAATGCCTTCATGCGCACGAGTTCTGGTGAATCGTTTGGCGCAAGGCTGCGTGGCTTCTTTTTATTGTGAATGGGGTCTGGTGCCGCAACTTGAGCAGGCAATCCAGGAGTCGTTCAACGGGTTGTGCAACCAGCGGTTCATGTCTGGTTTGACTGTCCTAGTCGGACATTTTCGTCGGCAGCGGACACTGATTCGTGAGATGAATGAAGAGATGTGCCCCAAATTTGAAGACGGCCAGTGGCGGTCAATAGCAAGCGTATTGAAATGGTTTAATGCGAACCGCGCGCGTCTGATCCAATGTGTGCAGGATACACAACCTACAGGTGCACCCGGAAAGGAATGGTGGATCACAGTTCTTGCTGTCAATAGTGCCATGGAACGCGTGAACGTCGCTCTCACGATGCTGCGTGGACCTTCCGCTGCTTTGGTGTCAGCTCGGGGTGAATTTGTTGCTAAGCTAGTGACTGATCTCGCCACGATGACTGGCGCACTTGGACCCTTGGCTGTGTCGCAGCATGCTACAGGCCATACTTTTGAGTTTGGGGATTTCTTGTTGAGTCGAGAAGCGACGCTTTCGTTTTTGAAGGAGCAAGGCAGCTTTGTGATAAACGCTGTGAACGAACTGGAGGTGAGCTTCCCGGCTTGCTGCCAAGCTGCTGTGGAATCTACAGCAAATTTCGTGTTGTCTATCATAGCGAGAGCGCATCAAATTATGGTAGAGAGCGATGAGAATGGCAATGCCACAGCGAGTCTGAACGCTGCCATGCCTCCATTCCTCCCGCAAGCTCTATGTAAGACACGACACCAAATCTTTGCGACGCATTTGCAGTCACAACGAGTGCGTCTGCTGCAACATTTTTCGGCTGATCAGATCGAACAGATTGAAGACCAGCATCGAATGCTGCGAACAATGTATCAGCTTGACGAACACGTGAGCCAAGAATTGAACGCACTGCCAGCAACCTGTTCGTTTACCAGGGCATGGAAAGATGACCGATTTGGCGGAAATGATTGCAGACTTCTTCGCGAGTTTTGCGGAGCGATTGCATGCGCAGCTACAGACCCAGTGGTACTGAAAAACACTACCGAATCCGATTTTTTGCTCATCAACTGGCGAAGGAGCCCCTTCGGTCTCTCGCTTGTGGATTTCTCGCTAGAAGCCGTGCTGCATGCCCAGCAGTATCGTGATCTGTCTCGTTTACGAGGGTGCTGAGGAAGGTTGAGTATTACAAGTACAATGTGATTAATCTCGTCTGTCTCACCAACAGCACATGTGAAGTCTTTTAAACGAGTCTAACACGTTGAAAGTGTTCGTCCATTATTCTAGCTCGTGCAGACGATAAGTAGTGTGATAATAGTAGCGAGGAAAGTAAGCGAACATATTGTGGCGAACACTGGGAACTTGTGCTTGCGGTCGGTCACTTTGACGAGTTGTTCCGGCGGCTCTGCCCCATTAGTGGGCACGCGCGGATCCACTTCAAACAGCATGCCAAGATTGGGCTCCTGTCAACAGAAATGTCAACGTCAAACAGGGGACGCTTTCGTTAGATTGATAGTCCTACATACCCAGTAGTCAGGTAAGATGTCGGTGTCGACTATGACCAGGTATTCGTGTGCTTGGTCCCAGTCACCGAGTGCTACCCGCTTGTTCACTTCAACTTGGGCATCTCTTCGATTGGTCCGTGGATTTAGATTCGTAAAACTTGCGGTCTCCTCAACGAATAGTGAGCAGCCAACTAGCACCAGTAGCACTAGTTGCACTAAACTTCCGCGTCTTGCCATCATTGTGAAGGTCGTTTGTTGCTGTACGTTTTGGCAAGTGCTGGTCTCTGATAACGACTGAAACGACGAAAAACTTGGCTACATTATCGTTTCATTGGTTCATATGGAACAATTTTATCCAATGGAAAACATTCGCGCGTTTTTTGCAAGAACTGCTCGACAGAAGCGGATGGCCAACGACTCGCGGCCATTTTCGCATTTGA
This sequence comes from Phytophthora cactorum, assembly GCA_016864655.1. Lineage (NCBI taxonomy): Eukaryota > Oomycota > Peronosporomycetes > Peronosporales > Peronosporaceae > Phytophthora > Phytophthora cactorum. The sequence goes on from NHQK01000003.1 coordinate 1,070,671, forward strand.
CGTCAAAAGGCAACAATCACGGCAGACGGTGACGTGCAAACGAGAGTGATGGTCGCGAGTGCGTTCCCGGACGACGCTGTGGCGCAGCAGCCTATGCCTGACCTCGTGGCCTTGGAGAAGATCGAGGAGGAGGAGCGTAAGGAGCGCGAGGCCCGTGCGGCCAAGGACGCCGCCAATGCGGAGCCCGTGGAGGTGACGGGCGAGAAGATCGCCAAGCTGGACTCTCTCCTAGAGAAGGCCAGTCTATACTCGAGTTTCCTGTTTTCCAACATGGAGAGCGCCGCCACCGTCAGCGACGTAGTGAAGGAGGAAGAGGAAGAGCTCACGAAGGGCAAGCGTAAGCGCGGCACAAAGGCGTCACAAGAGCCCAATAAGAAGACTAAGAAAGGTGTCGACAAGCTGCGCGAGGTGCAGGGAGACACATCCTTGGACACGCGTCAGCAGCCCCGGAAAGTGGAGTTCGAGCAGCCCAAGCTCCTTACGGGCGGCACGCTGCGCGACTACCAGCTGGAGGGTATTCGATGGCTCTGTAACTTGTTTGAGAATGGTCTGAACGGCATTCTCGCGGATGAAATGGGGCTGGGTAAAACGATCCAGGTGATTGGTCTTTTGGCCCATCTGAAGGCACTTGGCGTGCGCGGCCCGCACCTTGTTGTGGCCCCACTGTCGACGCTGATGAACTGGGCGAATGAGTTCCGTAAATGGGCTCCTAGTATGCCAGTGGTCATTTACCACGGCACCAAACAGGAGCGAAGGGAGATACGCAAGAATGCGCTCAATCGCAAGAAGAAGAACGACGTCAACTTTCCTGTGGTCATTTCATCGTACGAAGTGATGATTTCAGATGCTAGAACGTTCTCCACCTCGGGATTTGTGTGGAAATACATGGTCATCGATGAAGGTCACCGACTAAAGAATATGGACTGCAAGCTCGTGCGTGAGCTCAAGCGCGGACGATCAGAGAACAGACTGCTCCTTACAGGTACACCACTGCAGAATAACCTGACGGAGCTGTGGTCGCTGCTCAACTTCATTCTTCCTGATGTATTCGACGACCTTAAGCTCTTTGAGAGTTGGTTCTCGTTTACGCCTGACGCTGTTGCCACTGCTGCTGCTGCGGGTGAGTCGGTGGCAGCGCAGGATGTGCTCCAAGGAGAAAAGAAAGTCGAAGTTATTGCGAAGCTGCATGAAATCCTCCGACCTTTCCTGCTGCGTCGTCTGAAGGTGGACGTAGTGGAAGAGATGGTCTCGAAGACGGAGATTTTTGTCTACTGCTCCATGACCCCGATGCAGCGAGAGTACTACCAGATGATCCGCAATGGCACTCTTTCGAAGGCTATGGAAGAAAAACACGGCAAGTTCCAGGCTCAGAAGGCGTTCAATACGACGACGCTGAGAAACAAAATGATTCAATTGCGCAAATGCTCCCTCCACCCATACCTTTTCGACGAGCCTTTGACGGCGGGCGGAGACGTTATTACGGACGAGATGATCGTGGAAACTTCGGGAAAGCTGAGTATACTGGATCGGATGCTGCGTCAGCTCAAGCGCAAGGGCCACAAAGTCCTTATTTTCAGCCAGATGACACGGATGATGGACATTCTGGAGGACTACCTTCGCATGCGCGAGTACAGCTACTGCAGACTTGACGGCAACACCAAACTGATGGATCGTGTTGACCAGATGGAGAAGTTCAACAAGGTTTCTGCTGGATCGGCTTCTACCAACGACGACGACAATATTTTCGTTTTCATGCTGTCTACGCGCGCTGGCGGTCTCGGTATTAATCTGATCGCAGCTGACACCGTCATTTTCTACGACTCGGACTGGAACCCTCAGCAGGACAACCAGGCCATGGATCGTTGCCACAGAATTGGTCAGAAGAACGAGATCATCGTGTATCGTCTTGTGACTGAGAACTCTTTCGAAGACCGGATGACTCAACGAGCATTCGAGAAGCGCAAACTCGAGCGTGTTGTCATCCAGCGCGGTGGATTCAAGCAGCGAACAACTCCAGCAGAGGATGCCAAGCTGACGAATTCTGAGCTGGAGGAACTGCTGAGAGATGACGTGGAGATCCGTAAGGGCGTCGAGAGCGGAGGCATTACTGATGAAGAGCTGAATCAAATTCTGGATCGCGAATTGGTTGTCAAGAGTTTCGTGAAACACACCAAGGATGAAAACGCAAAGGCATCAGATGTGATTCCATTCAAGGGCGGTGGCTACGAAGTGGTCGACAACGCTCCCGCTTCCATGGAGAGCTTTGCATAAATCTTCTGAGTGCCGATATCAATCATGTCAATACAGTTCCAATTTGTACTTCACTACTGTTGTTGCTCTTGCATCCCCGGTCGATCTCACTTTGTGGTGGCGTTGTTCGCAGTGGAACACTCGAGCGACTTCGTGAGTGCTTCCTGCTGTTGGAGGAACGTCGTGATAAACGTCGGAGGGAAGCGCATCGTTGATAGCAGGAGAACGAGGTGTCGTGCCGCCTCTATGTACTGACGTGGATGACGTTGGTCGTGGTTTACCTCGTGACAAACCTTCAGTAGAATTTTATCAATGAGCCTGGCATGGAGACACACAAAAATGTTAGAACGAGTAATGCATGCAATAGCATCAAGAGTTCTACTTACGAAGCATTGACTTGCTGTGAAGACCCGGTGATTGGAACGCGATGATAAACCCATTGCCATAACTGCGCACGTGAGATTTCAGCCGTGGCCGAATCTTCTACACATCCATTCACGACGACAGTGCCTTGTCCGTACAGCCAGTGAAGCACATACAGAAGTGCTACACGTACGTTCATCTCCACGGACCGAAGCGTGACGTTCCCTTGTGGAAGAGTGAGCAGCTTTTCGGTGATCATTGTTTCGTCAAAAGCAACAGGTGAAAACCCGGCCTTGCTGGTGCGTTCACGCGCTGTCGTAAATACTTCCGCCACAGGTTTTACAAGTGCCAAGTCATATACCAGCGCGCCGTCAGATCCAGCCAGAGCTTCCATCATTTTTCCAGATCGAGTTTTCTCAATCGCTTCAGCTTGTGATAATCCCGATGGCAACTCAGCAAGAACAAAGGGAACCATGCCAGTAGTTGCCGGCGCATGACGACGCTTGCATGTGAAAACCAGCAGATCCATGTAATATCTGTGTCGGAGGGCAACTAGCGTCAAATATGAGCAGTACTTTGTAAGGCATAACATTCACTAAGCATTGTCCGTACCTGAGGAAGTCAGACTTCATCGAGACGTACTGCTGACGGTCTGGCAACAAGAACTCAGGCCTGTGTCGGAAATTGACCACAATGGACGCCGTGTAGTCCCACATGCCGCAGTTTAGGCCAGACGAGTGGTGACGAAGCTCATACAGAATCTCGTCCATCTCGAATGCAGCAAAAATGTTCTCAATCAGCACTGTTGCCCTAATGCTTCCCTGTAGTGTATAACAACGTCGACAGCGTATCATTAGCCTTTCAGCCTGACTCAGTTAAGCAGCAACAGCCAAGCTTACGTGGGCAATCTCAAGCTTCTTCTCTGTGTACTCAAAGATTCTTCTCCACAGCGCAGCTTCCTTGTATCCTTCCAGCTGTGCCACACCAACACATAAGCATCCATAATTTTAGTAGCTTGGTGGCAAAAATGGATACTTGAACACAGTATGGTGGTCTTACCTTGGGAAGATACAAGAACGGCCCCGTTCCTCTTTTCAAAAGGTGTTTGCCGCTGAATAATTGTCGAAAACAATAAATTAGTTGTGTTTTTTTTGTTTGGTTTGGCCCAGCGAAGTGCGAAGTCTTGTGAAGGAGATCAAACGCGTAACTTACTTATGGAACAGGTGGATCCCGAAATCGAACAGCGCACCAGGCACAACCCGCCCGTTCACTACCATGTGCTGCAGAGATCAAACTTGTTAGCAAAAGCGTACATCACCATGTTTTTTTCGTAATGATACCCACCGGTTCATCCATATTCCAGGCTCTCGGACGGATAACCAGAAGCGCTGGGTTTGCGACAATCGTCTCCCCCGACACCTCCAGCAAGCCTCGAGCAGCTTGCAATACATTAAAGTGGCTCTGAATCGTGTTGCTCCACGTCGGGCAGTGTCCGTCATCGAAGTCCACTTGTACACCCTGCATGATATCAACAATACCCGAGCGCACATTATTTCACAGCCACCGCTACACTCCCCTTTCGTCTATTTCTCACACCTGCGCTCCAGAATTCAGTGCACACAGCAGCAATTCTCGTTTGGCAGGAGACACATCTCCGATATCGACCCGCCGGTCCATTAGCGCGTCAGGCTGCGGATCAACCCGCCACGTTTCATCTTCTCGGATCGCTCGTGTCTCTTCGAGAAAACGAGGCATCGCACCATTCTGCTCCGTCACTAGGCGTCGAGCTTGGCGTCTTGCGTGCAGCTACAGGTCATCCCGTCAGTGTAATAATCTAATAAGAAGCACAATACTACCGCCATTGCCTGCATCACCTGCTCGACTTCTTGCTGGAATGCAGCAGCCAATTCCGCCACAAAATCGAGCGCGGCAGGCGAGAGCACCGCGTCGTAGATGTGCTGGGGGCATGAAGCATCTCTAGGCGACACGAACACGTCGGTGGGCGACGACGACGACGCTGGCGCTGCACCAATCTGCGCGTGCAGCCGGTTGATGCGCTCCATGGTCGAGATCGGAATAATCTGATTCTTTGGCAACTTCATCTGATTGTGTGATGTCATTGGCAGAAATGCATTATGACCAATGAGAAGGTATAATGATTACTGAGCAGCTACTCCATCAATTACATGTATCATGGCGGATGTCCGGGTGCGGCTCGTGTTCGTGGACGACGTGGCGCGCCACGTGCAGCGGCGCCGCGGATTCTCATCGTGCTGGTATCTTGTCCCGAGCGACGTGAAGCTCGTGGGCGACCTGGCGCACGTGCTGCTGCGGGAATTTGAGCTGCGCAAGAGATGCCCCAAAGGACTGGAGTTGCGGCTAGAGGAGCTGCCACTGCTGGCCACTCAGAGCATCCGCGTCGTGCGGGACAATGACACGATTGTCATCCAGTGCCCTCCGTTGAAAGACCATAAGGAAAGTAGCAGCGAGTCGTCCTCGTCGGAGAGTGAGGAGGAAGTTATAAAGACAAGGAAGCGGAAGCTGCATAAAAAGGAGAAGCAGGAGCAGCCGAAGAAGAAGAACAAAAATGTGAAGCACGTGGAGAAGGAGGTGAAGGACCGACCAAGTGCAAGTACTAAGGATTGTGGAGTGGTTGCAGTGAAGACTATTGCTGGAGCGAAGAAGAACAGCAAAGGGGAGAGCTCCAGTTCTAGCTCGAGTAGCGAGAGTGATGGCAGCAGTGGAAGCTCCAGTGAGAGTTCCAGTAGCAGCGAGTCAGAGGATGAAGCTGCAGCACAATCTAATGGGAAGCGCGTCACACAGGATGCTACAACAAAGCAGCAGTTAGGAAAATCGAAAGGGAAGGCTTGTGCAAAAACGCCCAATGACATAGCAAGCAAGGCAAATGCATTAGAGCAGACTGGAAAAGAACCACGAAGGAGACGTCGCCGACTGAGACAGCGGAATGGAAGACGACAGAAAAATGGTAACGAGGCAAACAATGCTGATGGCTTTACAAGTCTAGCACCATTGTCTGGGAACGGTACTGCTTCACTAAGGCAAGATCATGCGGCGACTCCTTCAGATCACGTTCCATCTTCAGGAAGACAAAGCGGTGGTAGCATTGCTGGTCCTCGAGGCTATCCTCGATCCAAAGCGCATGTTCTCTTTGACGAAGTAACTGGAGATCAGGTGGCTGTACAGCACAATGAGGCTGTGCCTGTCACTAGGGGAAACGACTTGGCTAGTCGACGATCTCCTGCGCCAGAACTGGCCAAATACGGCCCTTCCTCGTCGGATAACCAACGATCTAGAGCCCCTCGCAACAGCCAAGATCAAATCTCCAACGGATTAACCGATGAAGCCGTGGACGCCAACGGTGCAAACAAGCGAAAGGGAAAAGGCAAATATGAAGAACGATGGAAGCGGCCGTACGAAATCCTAGCGACTGTACTAGACAAGAAGCCACAGAACTCAAGCAAAAACACCACGTCGCCTCCGGTACGCACTTTGTCCGAAGTGAAGGCTTGAAATCTCTAACTCTGTTTTTTTATATCGTAACCAGGATCTATCCAAAGCGTTGGCTTCGTACCCGGCCGTACCTGTTGCTTCGTCTAGCTTTGAGCCGAAGGATGTCATTGCCTTCAAAACGCTCACGTTGTGCCTCGAAACGTGGCAACCTGTGCTGAGCGAGTGGAAGTGCGGGCAGGTGCAGTCTGTGGATGCGTCAGGTAACACTATCGAAGTAGCAAGTTGGGTTCTCGAAGTCAATGGCGAATCCGTGGACTTCTGCGAGTCTCCAAGCGACGAATTGTACAGCGTGCAGACCAGCGAGATTAGTGAGCTGCGGTTCTTGAGCGGCCCTAGTTACGCTTCGCTACAGCAGAGTGCACCAAGCAAGATAGCATAGATTTCCAGCCTGTAAGCTTATCGGTACTAATCTTGTCCCCATTCGTGGAAATACCGACCAATCGCCGCTTGAATATTCACGCACTTCAACTTGCCATATCATGCGGCCATCTCGCGCAACAACTTATCTAGTTGGTGACCAAGGTATCAGGCCGATCCAACGCCACTCTATCCGTGCCTCTACTTTCTCGCTCAATTGCTTTTCCTTTATATTTAGTCGAATTCGATGAAGAGAGTACACGCACGAAAAACAACGCTAGCTAGCTACTACGGACCTGGCAGCGGATACACTACTGTGTACAACCGACAGTCGGCCACTTACACGTTCGGGCCGTACACTGACAGGTCGTTGCCCGGCAGGATGAACTGCTTGAAGTTCTCCTTGAACGACTTGGCCAGCTTGAGCGCTGTCTCGTCGAACGCAGCCTTGTCCGTCCACGAGTCCTTCGGGTTGAGGATCTCCGACGGCACGCCCTCCACCGTCGTGGGGATCTCGAAGCCGAACAGCGGGTCCTTGACGAACGTCGCGTTGTTGATGCTGCCGTCCAGCACCGCGTCCACGCACTTGCGCGTGAACGGCAGCTTCATGCGCTTGCCCACGCCGTACACGCCGCCCGTCCAGCCCGTGTTGATCAGGTACACGTGCGTGTTGTGCTCCTGCAGCTTCTTCTTCAGCAGGTCCGCGTACTTGGTCGGGTGCAGCGTCATGAACGCCGCACCGAAGCACGTCGAGAACGTCGCCTGCGGCTCCGTGATGCCGCGCTCCGTGCCTGCCACCTTGGCCGTGTAGCCCGACAGGAAGTGGTACTGCGCCTGGCCAGCAGACAGCTTCGACACGGGCGGCAGCACGCCGTACGCGTCGCACGTGAGGAAGATCACGGCGTTCGGATGGTTGCCACGAGAGTTGGGCTGGTGGTGCGGGATGTGGTAGATCGGGTACGACACACGACCGTTCTCCGTCTTGCTCGAGTTGAAGTAGTCGGGCTCGTTGTTGGCGTCGATCCACACGTTCTCCAGCATGGCGTTCGGGCGGATGGCGTTGAAGATGTCCGGCTCGTTCTCCTTGCTCAGGTCGATGGTCTTGGCGTAGCAGCCGCCCTCGAAGTTGAACACCCCCTCGTTGTCCCATCCGTGCTCGTCGTCGCCGATCAGCTCGCGCTTCGGGTCGGCTGACAGCGTCGTCTTACCCGTGCCCGACAGTCCGAAGAAGATGGCCGTGTCGCCCTCCTTGCCAATGTTTGCCGACGCGTGCATGGCCATCACGCCGTTCAGCGGCAGGTAGTAGTTCATCATACTGAAGATGCCCTTCTTCATCTCACCACCGTAGAACGTGCCGCCGATGATGGCCATGTGTTTCTCGATGTTGAAGATCACAAACACCTCCGAGTGGAGTCCGTGGGCCTCCCAGTCCTCGTCCACGATGTTGCACGCGTTGATGACCGTGAAGTCGGCCTGGAAGTTCTCCGCCACGCTAGCAAACTCCGGGCGGATGAACATGTTGGTCACGAAGTGGTGCTGCCACGCCAGCTCCGTGATGATGCGCACGTTCAGGCGAGACTTCTCGTTCACGCCGCAGTGGCCGTCGAACACGTACATGCGGTCCACGGCGCTGAAGTGCTTGGCGGCCTTGGCGTACAGCGCGTCGAACACCTCGGGCGTCGTCGGCTGGTTGATCGAACCCCACCACACGTTGTCCTGGGACGGCTCCTGCTTGACGATGAACTTGTCCTTGGGCGAACGGCCCGTGAACTTGCCCGTGTCCACGGCGAACGTGCCGTTGGCCACGAACGTGCCCTCGTTGTACTTCTTCTCGTGGTCCGCGAGCTGCTCGTACGTCAGGTTGTGGAACACCTTGCAGCCGTTATCGATGCCGAGCTCGCCCAGGTTCAGGGCGGCGGTCGTGGTCTCGTGCTGCGCCATCTTGTTGGTCAGTTGAGGTGTCTTGTAGTTGGATGAAGTTTGAGCTGGATGTACTCAGACCGGTGCCAATTGGAAAGTGGGCTTTGTGTTGGAAAACGTGTCTGAGGCGACATCCAAGACGGCAGTGGTTGTTTTGCAGTGCGAGTGCGGGGGCAGAGCAGTGCACGCTACGTCCCAACACAACAGCGACCCGATGTGAAGCACGGCGACGTTGCATTTCGATCCGAGAGCCCTGAGCGACAAAGTGGCGGGGATGACACGCCCTTGTCGACGTTGTTTGGTTCCTGCGCCACGTCTCTGGTGGCACTTAGGGAATACGGGGTTCAAGTGTGATTGCTCTCTCGGCTAAGTTGCCACGTGTAGGACCGTGCCTACCTTTTTTCTCCCATGTTGGGCTCGCTGGTGTTGAGCACAGCGTTGGGCACAACTCATACCAATCGAGCCATAGCTCATTATCGTTACACATATCCCTGCCGGCGGTCAGCAGCATTGGTTTCAAAACGCAATGTATCGTTTCACGTGTAATTGTGCAGGACACGCGAAAAGCGTCACCCTTTCGAACAAAGCGCAGTGAGTCACTGCCAGTGACAGGGAACCGTCACCATCGCCTTGTCCAGTGTGGAGCAGAGAAGCGACATCTGATAACTTCAACATTCCAGTGAGCGGAAAATGCCATGCTTGCTCGTTTCCTCGCCAAGGAATACTCGATGCTTGCTACCATGCTTGTGGCTCACTCTTATTGTCCTCTATTTTTGAAGCTGTGGTTGCTATAAATGTGGGTGGCATCTTCCTGGTCACGAAACTTTGAGTCAAAGCCTTTGGCTGCAGGGCAAGCCGCCTGGGTCTCCCTTTGGCGGGACGAGTGGCTACGACGGACGTATGAAAGGCAAACGCATCCGCAAACCACATGCTGGCAACTCCAACACTAAGGCGCGGTGGAAATACTTGAGCGCAGACGTCACTGATGTCGTCGACAAACCAGTCGCCAAACTCCGAGCAAAGGCGGCGGCCAGGAGGGATTCCAGCATCAAGTCGGAGAAGGCGGCTCTGAAAGTCGGCTACGACATCGACGGCGATGGGTTCGTGGACGTCCGTGAGATGCGCCTCGCCAAGTTCCTGGACGCGATGCTGCTCGAACGGCGAAAACAAGGATCGGACGATGGCCCCGAGCCGACCGAAGCCGAGGTGCTGGCAATGCATCAGAGCGCCGGTCGATTACTGATCGCGAAGGAGTTCGTAGAGCGCAACCATGAGCGACTGTGGCGCTACGGCTCCATCTTCACGGGCATGAACGATGACCAGGCCGCCGAGTTCATCGCAGCGCATAAAAACTTTATGAAGTTTATGCCGTTCCTCGAGAGCACGGAGCGCAATCGCACGGTCCGCTCGTCGCATCAAATGCGCACGTGCATCCATGGCGAAGTCACCGCCGACGCTTTGTCCAATGGGCCAACCGAGCGGCAGACATGGATTGAGACAACTCGAAAGATGCGGAACCCGTCGTTCACGAAGCACCCTTTGCCAGAATTGGAGCCCAAGAAGAAGAAGCTCGTGTCGCCTCCCAACCAGATCGATCCGATGGAGCGCAGTCTGGCTGCCAGCGCGAGCAGCCCGGAGGTTTTTTCCAACGCCTACGGCGCCATCGACATCGACGGAGATGGCATCGTGGACGAAGACGAAATGAAGCTGCACTTGCGTCTGCATGAGACCACAAGTAACAACAACAATAACCGCGACGAGATGAAAGCGCGCCACTCTCAGCAGCTTGAAGGGCGTAAAATGATGGTGGCAGATTTCGTGCAGCGCAATGTAGGCCAAATGTGGCTATACGACACGAGCTTCCGGCACAAGTCCACCGAGCAGATTGTTGACGAAATCGCAAATGGTGCTGGATTTGCCGCGGAATTCAACCGGTTACGCGCTAAGGAACGTTTCGTGAAGCTCACGTCGTCGTTGGGCGTGTCAGGCTGCATTGCGCAGATGCCCGTGGCCGAGATGCCCGTGGACCCGTCCAACGCGCTTGAGTTTCGCCGTGTCAAAGACCGCTCAGAGCTGCTCATGACGCGCAAAGAGCTGCTTAAGCCACTGCAGCAGCGCCGGGGTCTTGTTGTGGGCGGCAACGGCGGGGGAATTTCTCCAGGGCCGATGCGCTACCGTCCACGAGGCATCCGCGAGGAACACAGCGATATGGCGCGCTCCCGAAGCGAAGGCAGTATACCCATCGGACTTCCGCAGATCTACGACACGCCCGTCAAAATCGAACCAACGGGAACATTTTCAGTCACAAAGTGGCGCTTGGAGACAAACTAAATGCATGTACGAACCATACCGTCCCTTATCATATTTCTACAGTTTCCGCCGACGCAAGGCAAAGTAGCGTTGTATGCTACTGTAATGAGCAAACGACATCTTCGAACAAGATCGACGCTCACACGAGTCCGAGCGAGCGCGAGAAGGCCCAGTAAGGGTAAAGCGATGGTTGGATATACTGGACGAGAGGCGTTATTTCACAGTGATACTACCGAAGAGTATCAAAGTCTACAAGTAGGCAATGGGTTACGAAGCTATCTATTTAAATGGACGACAACAAGTTAGAGTGGGTGAATCTTCAGGCGACAATTGGTCGGTTTTTCCCCGAGTTGGAACGCGCCGAGTTTTGCCCTGGCATCGCTGATCTCACCTCGCGGAAGACCTCGGAGTTGTCATTTGGCCACATGAACGATGTTACTTGCTTGAGCTTGACGAGTCCGCACGGACACCACCTGGCCAGCTTGCACGTGCTTATATTAAGTTCCAAGGCGTCAGGAGTCCTGTTCTGAGCTAGTCCTGACTCACGATTAAATGGAGACGCCTCGGAGCGCGCCAAACCAGGAATATCCGTGTGTGTACTGTGGCAGCAGCAACAATGGCGACAATGGCAAGAACAGGTCACCGAAACCCCGCGGTTGGGATCAAATTCCGTTGGGCTCACTTCAGTATGCAGCTGGATTTCCAATCCGAAAGCTTGCTTATCTGGAGACATTCTACGAGCACTATTGCCTCCTCCTTCGCAGTAGCCGCACCACTGCCGCCCCCTCCGAGTCTGTCACTGCTCCCCGCAACCGGTGGGGTTGTCGTGCTTGACACAGATGGTTGAACGCTGCGAGGGTATCTCACCAGTTGAAGGACTCCACACTATCTGTGACGGACCCTACGCCGACAGTTGGGCTTCCAGCTCGTCAAAACACCGCGAGATACACAAGATCATGGGCGGCGCGTCCTGCCAATGGCACCGGCGCCACTGCTGCTTGGGTCCAACTGTTTTGAGTCCAAGCAGCGGTTGTATCGTGCGCGTCGCTCGGAAATTAGAATGTGCGGCCACGCAACAAACACGAAATCGCTAAAATTAGCCCGTCTATCGCGTTCAATTCCTTGGCGACTTAGCCGAGAGAGCAATCACACTTGAACCCCGTATTCCCTAAGTGCCACCAGAGACGTGGCGCAGGAACCAAACAACGTCGACAAGGGCGTGTCATCCCCGCCACTTTGTCGCTCAGGGCTCTCGGATCGAAATGCAACGTCGCCGTGCTTCACATCGGGTCGCTGTTGTGTTGGGACGTAGCGTGCACTGCTCTGCCCCCGCACTCGCACTGCAAAACAACCACTGCCGTCTTGGATGTCGCCTCAGACACGTTTTCCAACACAAAGCCCACTTTCCAATTGGCACCGGTCTGAGTACATCCAGCTCAAACTTCATCCAACTACAAGACACCTCAACTGACCAACAAGATGGCGCAGCACGAGACCACGACCGCCGCCCTGAACCTGGGCGAGCTCGGCATCGATAACGGCTGCAAGGTGTTCCACAACCTGACGTACGAGCAGCTCGCGGACCACGAGAAGAAGTACAACGAGGGCACGTTCGTGGCCAACGGCACGTTCGCCGTGGACACGGGCAAGTTCACGGGCCGTTCGCCCAAGGACAAGTTCATCGTCAAGCAGGAGCCGTCCCAGGACAACGTGTGGTGGGGTTCGATCAACCAGCCGACGACGCCCGAGGTGTTCGACGCGCTGTACGCCAAGGCCGCCAAGCACTTCAGCGCCGTGGACCGCATGTACGTGTTCGACGGCCACTGCGGCGTGAACGAGAAGTCTCGCCTGAACGTGCGCATCATCACGGAGCTGGCGTGGCAGCACCACTTCGTGACCAACATGTTCATCCGCCCGGAGTTTGCTAGCGTGGCGGAGAACTTCCAGGCCGACTTCACGGTCATCAACGCGTGCAACATCGTGGACGAGGACTGGGAGGCCCACGGACTCCACTCGGAGGTGTTTGTGATCTTCAACATCGAGAAACACATGGCCATCATCGGCGGCACGTTCTACGGTGGTGAGATGAAGAAGGGCATCTTCAGTATGATGAACTACTACCTGCCGCTGAACGGCGTGATGGCCATGCACGCGTCGGCAAACATTGGCAAGGAGGGCGACACGGCCATCTTCTTCGGACTGTCGGGCACGGGTAAGACGACGCTGTCAGCCGACCCGAAGCGCGAGCTGATCGGCGACGACGAGCACGGATGGGACAACGAGGGGGTGTTCAACTTCGAGGGCGGCTGCTACGCCAAGACCATCGACCTGAGCAAGGAGAACGAGCCGGACATCTTCAACGCCATCCGCCCGAACGCCATGCTGGAGAACGTGTGGATCGACGCCAACAACGAGCCCGACTACTTCAACTCGAGCAAGACGGAGAACGGTCGTGTGTCGTACCCGATCTACCACATCCCGCACCACCAGCCCAACTCTCGTGGCAACCATCCGAACGCCGTGATCTTCCTCACGTGCGACGCGTACGGCGTGCTGCCGCCCGTGTCGAAGCTGTCTGCTGGCCAGGCGCAGTACCACTTCCTGTCGGGCTACACGGCCAAGGTGGCAGGCACGGAGCGCGGCATCACGGAGCCGCAGGCGACGTTCTCGACGTGCTTCGGTGCGGCGTTCATGACGCTGCACCCGACCAAGTACGCGGACCTGCTGAAGAAGAAGCTGCAGGAGCACAACACGCACGTGTACCTGATCAACACGGGCTGGACGGGCGGCGTGTACGGCGTGGGCAAGCGCATGAAGCTGCCGTTCACGCGCAAGTGCGTGGACGCGGTGCTGGACGGCAGCATCAACAACGCGACGTTCGTCAAGGACCCGCTGTTCGGCTTCGAGATCCCCACGACGGTGGAGGGCGTGCCGTCGGAGATCCTCAACCCGAAGGACTCGTGGACGGACAAGGCTGCGTTCGACGAGACAGCGCTCAAGCTGGCCAAGTCGTTCAAGGAGAACTTCAAGCAGTTCATCCTGCCGGGCAACGACCTGTCAGTGTACGGCCCGAACGTGTAAGTGGCCGACTGTCGGTTGTACACAGTAGTGTATCCGCTGCCAGGTCCGTAGTAGCTAGCTAGCGTTGTTTTTCGTGCGTGTACTCTCTTCATCGAATTCGACTAAATATAAAGGAAAAGCAATTGAGCGAGAAAGCAGCAGCATTAGGATGCCCGCCGATACTGTTGCGTGCATGTCAGTGATGATTCAAAATGGCAAGTTGAAGTGAGTGAATTCTCCGGTGATTATTGGTCGGTATTTCTACGAATGGGAACTTGCATTGACGGGTTATAGTACTTGGAGTGTTTGAGCAAAAGTTTGAGTCTATTGTGGCTATCGAGACGCCCATTTCTCTTGTATGCGCTTGCAGAACGGCGACAACTTGGGACTCTGGTTACCCACCGTAGCTAGCATATCGCTGACAACTGAGTTGCCAGCGTTGACTTGATGCAACAGGTCCAATACGTCTTCGCACAGTGTGAGAATCTGCTCCTTTTCATCTGACGATGGTGTGAACTCTGCACCTTCATTGAACAACTCGCAGAAAGCCACAGCACGTAGCACACCAACCAGAATCTCCTCAGTGTGCGATGCAATGCGTGGCCACGCACCCAACACAGTAGCCTGCAATGATTCGAGCGTTGCCACCAGGAGCGCAACATTGACACTCTCAAACCCCGCGATCAACACCTTCAGCAGTGGTTGCAAGTAGCGAATGCCGTTCAAGCTGTGAGGGGCACCCTGCCGAATCACAAGAACGCGCAGATGTCGGACAAAGACTATTCGAACAGCAACATCACTGCACAGACTCGTGTCGCTGAGCAGGCGCGGCATAAATCGGTCGTAGTGCTTGAGCTCACCGGGAGGAGACACCTTGTCAAGCGATTCCACGAGACAGTCAAGCAGCACGTTTAGTGTATCTGGCTTGCGCGTTACAATAGCTGTATGCAGCACCTCCAGTAGAACATCCGAGTACCAGCGCAGCTCCGTGGGCGTGACATTCTTCACGATATGACGCAGCAGACGTGCACCAACAAGCTGTGTGGCGTCGGTCAGGTCGTCCACCAGTGGGAACGTGAGCGCCAGCAGACGGCCAAGCAGGTCCCCGCCTAGATGCGGGAAGGGCACTTGTTCCACCACCCGTAACATGATCTTCTTATTCACGGGCGCTACTGCTACCCACTCTTCCTTGTTCACGTCCTGCGAGCACAGTGCCACGATCTGCGCGACGTATTTTGCCACCAAACTCCCTCGATCTCCAGCTTTCGTGAGCTCCACAGCCGCGTCCAGAGTCTCCTCAGCAACTACGACACTCTGCATCAGATCTGCACCTGGAAGTTCTGCTCCGTTCACGAAGTAGCAGGCTGTGAGCACGAACGGCAGCCACCGGAGCAGCTCCCTGCCGTCCAGTAGCTCTTGGCACCTCAACCGACTCACAAATGCGCTCAGGAGGCGCAGAATTGGTACCAGCTGGTCGTCTAACGCCACGAGTTTCGCCACTTTCATTGTGTTTGCAGCGACCGTTGAGACGCACTTGATAATCACGCGACTGAGTGCTTTGACAACGCGAGAGACGTCGTCCAGCAGCGTCTGCAGCTCCGGATTATCGATGACTGATAGGGCGTCTGCTAGTTTCCCTACGCTGTGCAGCTCGTTCGGTGAAGTAGAAACCTCGTAAGAGGCGTCCAGCAGCTTATCACACAATTTCTCGAGAGCAATCGCATCCAGCGCGTCCAGCAGCTCCGCTACAATCATCCCAATCCTCCGTACGACGTTGCCTTCGTTCCGTACAGGATGGCGGAGGGGGTTGACAGCCCTCGCTTGGAGCTTTCAAGTACGGAAACCGCAGGTCTCTAATAAGCGCAAATAGAAAATCACTTCGTTTTTCGCTTTTTTAAAACTGAAGTTTTAACTTCATTTTCAACTTTTAATTAAGTTGAGCTTTTAACACTGATTCTCGCCAAGAAAGGGGGGATTTCCAATGCGGCTGTAACTTTGGTCATATGTTAAATACAGCTAATATGACAAGTAAAATAGTGTGTGTGTGTTTTCTCCCCAATTATTATTTCTAACGCTAGTAGAAAGGTTTCGAATTTGCATATGCAGGATAATAACAACAGACTGTTGATGGCAACGGTGGGATACATGTAGTGCTGTCCGTGAGGGAGATACAGGGTAATTTCTTAACCATCATCAATAGCAACTTCGACTCCAACTTGCTTACCATTAGTAGCTTAAATCTGACACGTGAGTTTTACCTAAAATGGAAGTTGGGTTTAACGGTGCCATGTGCCCCTTTCAATGTGCTAAGTGCTGAACTATTATTGGAGCATCACATTCTCCGACCATCTAGAGACCACCATGGCGAACGTCCAGCAACGCACTTGGGTCCGGGGAAAAGACGGGAAATGGGCAAAAGCTACTCAGCCATCGTTGAGTGAAATCTTGGAAGCTCTGGGGATGATGACCCAACCGTTGTCATCTCCGACTGATACGATGGGGGCTCCGGTGTCGTGGACGCTTCGTGAGCACAATAGATTCGTTCAGGGCTTAAAAATTTATCCAGACGGACCATACGAACGAATCGTCGACCGTGTCCGGACCAAATGTTACAGCGACGTGAAGAGCTACGGGTTCCAGTGCTGGCAATTTGTTGCGAGGCAGCGAGCTGATCAAGCGATTAAAGTTGAACAACTATCCTCACCGAATAGCTCTCAAGACGATATTTCTTCAAAGAAGCGACACCGAGTCCGGAAATGGTTCAGGACGACGCTCAAGTGGTGTATCGAAACGCTGTCGTTTCGATGTCTTAGACGCCAGGAACATGATACAGTTGATCGCTACCCTGTTCAACGCAGACGATCCCTCCTAGCGCCAACTGAGCAAGAAGCTTCCTACATTTTCGGCGAATTTATACCAGTTGGTGGTCCTGCCGCGCTTCGCTCTAAGGATACTGCTGAGCGAGCTGGACACCGACGCAATGGGTCTGCTGGGTTTGCAACTGAACCCGAGGACTGTCATGCTTACAGAAGAGGTGTGTATCCTCCTAGCGCATATCCTACGAGTCAGGATGAAGAAGACGATAATGACGACTGGATCATGAGAAGCGCTCGCAGAGCTGCCTCGGAGATCGACTGGTATGATTCAACGCCGGAACCAGCTTTACTTTCCTCATCGATAGCCAAACCAGTAAAAAATCACGGGGCGTGGAGCACAGACGAACACGAACGATATTGTGAGGGAGTGACCTTATTCCGTTATGGCTCTTGGAAATGCATCGCGGACCACGTTGGAACTAGAACAGTGACACAAGTAATGAGCCATGCACAGAGTGTTCGAGCGAAGAGGAAACGGGCTGAAGAGCGTGAAAAGCGTCGCCCAACTGGGACCAAATTGTCAACATCCAGCGCTTTTAAGCTGGCATCCCCGATTGAAAGCACGAGTACTGTTACGTCAAGAACTAAAAACGCGAGGACAACAATGAAGACACCAGAAGAGCTGCTACTTGCATCAATGATAAGTCCACTGCCGACTAGCACCAACACTCCACAAATCAAAAGCGTTGCAGAGACTACAAGTGAGGATTCTGACGCCACCCTCCTTGGAACTCCAAACCCGAATACATGCGCTTCGACTGAGGTCTCAAACCACGTGGTTGATCAACCGTTTGTCGGTGAACTTGGAGCTCAGAATTCGGTCGCTGAGAATGCAGAGAAAGCAAGGAATGACAGCGAGTCGAAGTCTCTACGGATACAGCCTACCGAAAGCCTCTTGCTTTATCCAGACGCCATTGTCGATTCTGATGGCTCGTTGTGTTCTCCACCACTGGACATTTCTCTTAATGATGAGGATCTGATCGATCTTGTGGGCATCACATCAACACAATCACAGTTCTTAGTCGCCTCTGGAGGATAGTTTGCACACAAGTTGTAAATACAGGTCCAACTCACCCCAACAATGTAACTCTAACACAATGGTAGTGCTTGATAGCAGAAAGCTTTTAAAAAAAGTTCTATCTGATAAAGAGAACGAGGATCGCAGTCGTGCTGAGCTTTTTTGGTCACCCCACCCAAGACGGTTAATATCACGACTACTATAACATGGAGAATTGGGAGATAAGTTAGGTACAACAAAACGGGCTGAGGATTCCGAAATGTACGTACATGAATACCGAGTCGAATCAGGAAGTTGAGTGGCTCACAAGAAGAATGTCACGTCCACAGAACTACTCAAGGCAACGAGTCAACCATAGGAAAAGAGACAGCTCGTCATGCCACTACTTTATCTTGCGGCACTGTACACACAGCCAATAATGGCCGGAAAAATCCGGGCCAGTTTGAAGCAATGGGTTAAATTGGTACAATGTGCCACTATGAATGCTGCTCAAGTTAAAAAGTACGTACCTAACTCACTTTCTAAACTTCTCCACTGACCAGCATCGAACATGAGCCGCCCAAGCAGTAGTAGCAGCAGCACTTGGACTCAATGCAGCGATGCCAACTGGACCATGACACGCAAGAGCGACACTGCAGTTTTGCAGCCACCCGCGCTCTCAACTCTTCGGGTGACACTGGTGACAGCGGAGCCGGCTAAACCTCATCGGTTTCCAAATGCTGCAAATTCAGCACATAAGAACCGGGGTCGATTTCAGAACTGGTGCAAGGCCTCGTTCCAGTGGTGTGTCAAGGCACTGACTTTGTGTTGTCTTCGCCAACCAAAACGCTCTTCGTACACAGAAATTTGTCGAGGCCCCGCGCTTGGCAGCAAACCGACCATTTCCACAAATGCGCGGGGTAACTCGTCGTCTATCGAGTATGTGCCGATACAAAGTCCTTACGTGAGCCAGTCCAGAAACCAGCCCGTGCTGCTACCAGTGCAAATGTGGCACCTCCAGATGCAGAAGATGAAGATGACGATTTAAGCATGAGAAGCGCACGTTTAGCTGCTAGGGAGATTGAATGGTGCGGTGCACAGCTAATATCGCCTGCAAAACCTCGTGGAGTTATGAAGAAATCCGGAATTTGGAGTCGTGACGAGCACGAACGGTTCTGTGAAGCACTCGAGATGTATCGCTACGGATCTTGGAAGCAAATCGCAGACCACGTAGGCTCAAGGACAGAACGTCAAGTTTTGAGTCACGCACAGAGCATTCGAGCACGGAAGAAAAAAGATGAAGAACGCCGCGGGAGTACTATTTCCAGTCGCTTGTTACTTCTGGAAGCAAGGAAAGTCACACCTGAGGAGCTTCTCGCAGCTTCGATGAAAGTTCCTGCGTCAATTAACCGGCCATCCGTCATTAACCACCGTTCTGATGTCATGAACGGCAGTGTCGATGCCACAATTACAGATCTTCCGCCTTGGGACTTGAGTTTTGATCTCGATTTATCGTTTACAGCGGATTTTGACGCTAAAGTCCCGGTGGTCACCAACACGGTGCGCGCAAATGAAGAAACGACAAACGATATCGAAGGGGAAGATTATCAGCGAAGCATCAAGCGCTCGAGGCCGAACCCGAACGCGAGTGTAAGTGTAAGTTTCGACGCCCCGCTGAATTCTTCACCTCTAGAAATCTTACTGGAGGGAGTCCTTAGTGAGGAAGTTCTGCTCGAACTCCTCGAAACTCAGTCACCGCGATCAGAAGTTGAACTTGCTTCAGATTGCCAGTTGAATATTCCCGAGACACCTCTAAATGTAAATGGATAAATGCTGCCACATTACATGCTGTGCTCAAGCCACTGTCACACACTTTGGTAGTTTTTGTTGTTGTTTGTTTTTATAGTATCATACTAATGCTACACGCGATCAGATCTGCTTATACTTTTAGTGTTTAGTGGTAGCTACATGTAGATACGTGGAGTTGACGCGATAATTTGTCATTTCAGTCAATTTCTAGGCCATTCGTTCGGCCAGAAATCGCAGTAGAATGTTGAGAAAGAGAGGCAGCTGAGCGCTGACGGGCCAACGTTGCAGCAGAAGCGAATGCAGACACTGCAGCCAAAGTGGAGCTCGTATCACCCGACTCACGTTCGCTGCTTCGCTCAGTAATCGAGACCCCATGAGAAGTCCTCCCATATACCTGTGTATCAGTCTGAAGTCGCGAGTTATCATCTTCCCACAGTTTAAATCGGCTCGACGAGCTGGATCGAGAAGACTCGCTACGTAGAGAGAAATGGCTCGATGTCTTTTTCAACATTGAGGGCATAGAAGATGCCGAGATCAAGCGGTTGGGTGGAGTCGAACGAGTTCTGGGCACCGACGTGGTAGAACGATGGTGAATGGCCTTGAAGTCGGTCCGATTCCGGCTACCAGCTCCCGTTCTTGTGGCAGTGGAGAGCTTATTGACACTTGGATTGACTGCAAGTGCTGGAATTGAATCATCCAACTCCGTGATGATCCACTGTCGGCGTGCTGGTGAGTGAGACTGATTCCCAGACACTAATTTTCTGCTATCGGTCAGAGGCACTTGAATGCTTGGTCCTCCACCATAAAGCTCCAGAAAAGTCATCCAAACTTCTTGGCTAACAACGTGGTAGTCGCCTCCTCCGTGGTTTCCTCTGCTTCGTTGTAAATTATGCTTCGGAATCAATTCTCCATTGACGAAGTCGAGCAGAATGTAGTTGGTCACAGGCCCAGGTCGAGGAGGTCTTGTCATCCGGTACTTCTTGCTATGACGCGTTTTATGCTGACCAGAAACTTGTGAGCTTGAAGCTGTAGCATCACTGGCTGAATCCACGCGGACGTACTGCAACCACTGGTCGAGCCACGCCGAACTGATGACAAACTGCCTGTTACCCGGTTTTTCACTCTGATCCACTGCTGCTTTCAACCGAGAACATGTTCGTGCACTCAAAACCTCGTCAAGTTCTTCAGCTCGAGTGACTGAAAGACGAAGAGGGAAATGGTGCGTCGTTCCACGAGGACGTTGGTCCAGTTGCAACGCTTTCGTGGACTCAATAAAAAACTCTTCATCCTCCATCTCGCTGTCTGTGAGCGCCATCCCAGTGCGTCTCAACCACGGAGACGGGCGTTCTACCTCCACCTCGACCACCGACCGCGAAGAGATTGGCGCCGTGGGCTTCCGTCGATGTGCAGAGGAGACAGCGATCGTGAATCGCTTTACACGGGGATCGTCTTGTCCCGCCATGTTGCGTAGTGTACTGGCACACGCGCGGCACGTTCGTTGCGGTGCTCCGTCCTTGATAAGTCGATGTTGGCTTGGTGCCGTGCCGGCAAACGGTAAATACGTTCGGTCGTGAGAGCAGTTCGCACACACGAGATGTCCACACAGCCGACAGTGATGTCGTCGGCGTGTAAGTGTGAATGCTATTAGACAGATCTGACAGCGTGAGCTTGCTGTATCGGGGACCCAGTTCGCTGCAGCTTCCGGGTGTGAATAGTAGCAGTGCGGCTCCATCTTCCACGGGTAGAACGAGATGGAGTACATGACGGTGGCATTGCTGGCTTCTGTTTTCGCTTTAGGGGCAAACCGTTTCCACACGAGTGAAGCCTTCCCACTTGACATGTCAGCATCATCCGTCTCGTCACCGCTATTGTTGTAGTCTTTGGAGTGTTTGGTAGGAATGGAGAGGATCTCCACGACGTTATCGTCGATGTCCTCGTCCGAGTCTGCGCTAACGCGTCGTGTTGAGTTGGTGTTGCTATCGCGGCGACCTTTCCGTCGAGTCATCGTCTCGTTTTTCGTCCGCTTGGTCCAGGATTTCAAGCCGGCAAGCAGAAAGCTCGAAGGCCGCGGCAGAGTTTCCTGGTTCGACCGAGAGGTGATGAGGGGCTGGGAGGCCCGACGACGCGGATGCTGCTTGTCCAACATGCTCCTTAGTGGCGTCAGGAAGCACCCACGCAGTCACGCAGTGGGAAAAGGCGAATTGGCCTCGGTCGTGCGTGAGCGTGGAGATAACTGAAAGTGTAGAATATTTCTACGAGGACACGAAGTCAAGAGGGTTCAAGCTGAACGGGCGTTGATCGTTTCAACATTCTCGAAAAAATATATGTGTTTTCATTGTTTTCTTCAAGTTGCAGAGATGTACTCATCGTACTCACCGAGTCGGAACAATTGCAGACGATAGAGCAAGTTTGTGTCAATACCTTTGTACTGATGTGGCAGCCTTGGCCATGGTGGCCAGCGTACTTTGGCTTTATGTTGCCACTGCAATAGGTAAAAGGTGGAAACATATCATCGGACTTGCAACATTCCAAAACTCATCAACGTAATGGACAAACCATTTTTTTTGTCACTGAACCCGTAATGAAACGCTAGCGAAGGTTCTTGCAGTCTTCTGTCGCTGTTTGTCATGAAAGGCGCTAGACTATACGAAACCACTTACCTGTCGCTACATGAAAGCGAAAACCGTATCAAAATCGTCGCAAAGGATATCACCTAGAGGGTACTATGCAAACTACGTTCTACACTCCGTGGGTGGGGTGTACCGGTGCATTCCACCGAGCGATTGACCGGGGCACAAAGAAGCCTCGACGGGAATTGGAGTTTGGGGGAGAATCTTCGGGCTTTGACACGGTCGGTGGCGTATAATGCTCATCAAAACACCCAGTACTGCCGGTCACACCAATAAAAAGAGGGCCAGTATTTGTCAGAAGACAGATATGATACGTCGGAAGAAAAAAAACATACCTTTCCATTTGACGCTTAAGCTGGTCGTAGATTTCGGAGCAGTTTGTCGTTAGCCCGGCCTACATGTAGATCAAAACAACGATTTCGTGTCAGACAAGGAGAAATCAGCGAAAAAGTAGCCGGAGACGCACATGAACAATGACATCAAGCAGGAAGCCGTTGGTAGCATCGTAGGTAACTTGGGTGCGGACGGGTGGAGCGATGAACAGCTCCCAGTTTTGACGCACGGTCACAAACAATTCCATCCACGTCTGGCACTTGGGTCGGACGGCTGGTTCGCTCCACAGAACGTTAACGACGCGGATAGACTCTCGGACACTCGCTTTCCTAGCCTCGATGACTCTCTTTCGACGGCTAGTACATCGCGCTCGGGCAGCGGAGGACTCTTCCGAGGGGACCAATTCATCCAGTGGCGTTCGTAGAAATTGCTCGAATGCAGCAACGTTGATACGACGAGGAGCGTTCGCAAAGACCATGCGTTGAGTACGAGTAAGACGGCGGGATCCGAGGCGAATCCCTGCTCGCACCAGCCAAATAACTACCACCAACCAGATCATATTGATCACGAACCAGAGTGCCGGGTAGCCGATGAAGTTTTCAACCACCAAATTCTTGATCCATTGGAGAGATGGGGCGGTAGCTTTATCCATTCCAAGGAGATTTCCATCCGTGATTCGGTCCAGCAGCTCAAAGGCGAGAATGGCAGCAAACATAAGCAGCAACACGTCGAAAGAACCTTTGAGCGACCGCTGGTTAGCGCGCGTCACCTCAGCTAACACGGCCACGTTGCGCTCGACCCCAAGGACAAGCCCTTCAAGCATCATCTTCGCCATAGTCCCATTTTGACTTTGAACTTGTTTCAGCTTAGCACGAAAGCCTCGAAGCAGCTTGGCAAGGTCTTTGCAGCGCATTTCCAAGTCTTTGTGCGTTTTACGTAGCTGCAAATGATCGTACAACGCAGCACCTCCGCCGGTAGGATCATCTTCACAAGGCGTTGGTCTCGAGGGGATCGTGTGCGCTAATCCACGCAGTGACTCGCGTAGAAGCTCAAGGATTTCCTCGAGAAGTACGAGATCATGAGCACATCTACTGACTCGGTCTCGCATATCGTCCAATGCTTCCGGGTTCATTTCGAAGCTCGTCATGTAGTTCCGTGCGCGGGCCAATACGTCACCCAGAATGAAAGTTCGCTTGAAGAAAAACCGCACGACTAGTTCCCGTGAAAGTAAAGCCAAGTGTGCTACTAATAACGGCTCATGTTTGTTGGCATTCGGTCCAGCAAGCAGCATTCCATCATGTCCAACCAGCAGCTTGTCGTCTTTACCGATATCGTGTACGGAATGCAGCTCTCCCAAAACCTGCTTAAGTTCATTTTCCTTTTCACCACGGTCAAGATACGCTCGAGCAGGGAGTTTTGGTGATATCCCACTTGCAGTTAGCAGTGCAAACTTGTTTCTCGATCGTGCGTCGCCCATGAAAAGCATGTCCAGCAGTCCACGCTGATGGGACGACAATAAATCGTTGATAATCTTGGACGAATCCAAGTCCACATCTACTAAAAGTCGAGCGAGATGGTCAACACAGAGGAAATCTGCCGAGCGGTCCATCGTAGCGTCGATCTCCATCCCGTACACGATAGAACCGTCTCCATTCAGATGCATGCCAAAACTCTCGATCTGGATGATCCCATCTTCAATGGGAGCGTAGATATCCGCCTCAAAGTTGGTGAAGCAGTCGAACTCGAAATCTACAATCGCAATCTTCGTGAGTCCCGGTTCGATCGCTAGCGACGTCGACGTTGGTGCGTCGTCGAGTTCCGACGTAAAGAGCCCTCCCTGACAACGCTCAAGAGACCCCAGTCGATCATTTAACAGGACGATCTGGTTAGGTCCAAACGGAATCCACTCGCCCACCATTAGCCGAACATTTTCCAGTACAATGGCAAAAGACAGGTCGGCATCTTGAATACTGCTGCTTCCGACGCTCGCTGCTCCTTTGCGGCACTTTTCAGCCTGCCAAGCGTTGGAGGAGAAGTTCGCAGTGCCGTTTCTCATCAGACACGACGGGAGATAGGGACTCGATACGTACGACACCTCTTCAATATCTGTGACGCGAGAAACGTAGACACTTCCGTCTCCGCGTCGAATTCGGAAGTGTCCCTTGTCCGGGTCGTACGTGATCTTGAGCAGTAGGTTCTCCACTAAAACAAGACCGGATGGGTTGGTAGTGGTTAGAGGACGCGGTCCTAGTCTTGGAGATTCCACCGGTGCCGAAACAATGTCAGATAGTGAGTTTCTCGGAGCTGTGAGGAACTCGTCGAGCCGCTGCTTGTCTCGAGGAGGCAGCGACGCAAGTACTGTCATTCCCTCCTGCGTGACCTGGTAGGCCGTGGAGGGTTGAAAATCTTCACTGCAAGTCTTGAGAGCCTTCACCAGCTCATGTTCCCGCAGGTCGTCAATTGCCGCTCGAGCGTCATGACTCATGTTGAGCCACAGTCTTCTCGACTGTCCGTCCTTGACGATACTCGTGCACACGGGCGAGTAGTCGAAGGCTAACAAACCGTGCACAATGGCCTCGAACACCATCACTTGAAGAGGTAAACTACGCAGCCACTTTTCTTCCTCGTCCGTTGAACTGGGATATGTGGCGAACCGAGACAATAGATACAACAGACGCAGGTGGCTCGGCGTCCAATTGGAGTCGTCTTCATGCGGCAACGACGAGTGCAACGCATCGAGCTCCATACGACTGTCCATACCCAGCGCTTCTTCACGAACACCTGACACACGCAGAGCCATCATCGTGGAGGAGGAGGTGGAGGAGAAGCTAGAGGAGTCTTTAGTGATCTTGAAGAGATGTAATTTACATTTTAGAAATAAGTTAATTTTAGTAAATCACATGGAAAAATAACCAATAAGATAACCTGAATAATTATCTTACCGGAAACTCAACCGCAAGGTGATCTGGCACGGCAATATCGTCGGGAAGCCGTTGCTGCGACGCTTACGGAGCCACAAAAATTCATAGCGGCTGGCAGACCCGAGTCTAGAGTCCCGAGACCTCGTATTCGCAGCCAACAAGCTCCACAATCTCGAGTGTTGGAAGCGAGAATTACAGAGCACCAACTTCTATTGCCGCGAAACTGGATATTCTTTCTACGACATGCCACCGTTTGATGCGCCTCCCATGAGTCATGGTGAGCTCTACTATTACTGGCCACATGAACTCGTCAACATTATGCAATCGTCAATATTGCGGCAGCAAGAACGGCGTGGGGAGAATAGCGAGCCGTTGTTTGAACGACTGCGTCGTACGCTTGAACAACCACATCATCAACTGCAGGATGAAGAGCCTCTTGAAGATATGCTACGAGGTCTGCTGGAGTCAAGTACTGCAGACGATAATAACTGAGCGCGAGTGCGATTCGAGTCGTCAGGGCCGCAGGAAACAGTAGAGGTGTTCAACCATCACAACAGCCCCCTCCAAGTGGATCAATGAGTTTGAGGCGAATGGGGAGAGCAACAGTCTTCATCGTCATTGCGAACGCAGCTAAACGAGGAGGAACCATAATTGTCCGGGATGTGTAGCACGCAGCGACGCAATGCAGTCAGTACCAGAAGCCGGTATCTCCAGGAGGGGCGCAGGACTCCCTCAAAATCAAAATTATAATATTTGTTTAATTCAGCTTTAGAGAATTCCCATTCATTTTTTTACTGATATTATAAAAGATATATACTTTTATTTTCTACAATTGAATGACAATTATCATATTGAATTGCAATTTAACAAAATAATTTGTTCGTACGTAATTACAATTGTCTGAAAAACGTCAAATTAATTGTTTTATCTTTATTGGCACTCGATATTGTCGGAAATCTACAATTATCAGTAACTGTTGTCTCCGTATTTGCATGCGGAAAGCACGTATTTTTTTCAATCGCGAATTCCCGGTTTCCCTCACAAGTGATGGCATAGCGCGACCAATACCTACGATTTCTATGACCACGCCCATCGTGCATCGCACACCAAATGCACGAGTTGGGAAACCCCGCATCAATGTTGGGCTGTCCGGTATCTATCGTTTTGAGCTCTCACCTGTGACATATCAAGATCACTGAAATATTTTGCATACTAATTCCAAGTTCGTCTACTCCGGCATTCCCACCTTTGGAGACAGAGAATTTCCGTGGTCACGCTATCTCTAAGTTTGGATTCACGAGTATATGTTTTCGAAGATCAGGACTTAAAGTAAGAAATGAAATTGTTAACGGTAAAACTACCCTTTGGATCAACTCGACATGGGGTTGCGATATGTATTTGCAGGTTTGCTGCCTAAAAAACACTTTATGTCCGATGTGGAGAATGCACTGCGCAACAAGCTCTTTGATTTTCGTATGCGTTATCACGCATATGGCATGACACGAAACCCTCGAGATCGGTCTCATCAGAGCGGGTCAGCGAATCACAGAGGTGAGTTCAACGCAAGACGCACATCGTTGGTGCTGAATTCGTCGGAAAATGCAAGAGTGTCGGCGCAGGCAGCGTATTGAGAAAGAGCACCGTCGCAACTCTCACTGAGCCGCTAAAAGGACGCTCCAGCCATCGCTTGTATGCTGATAATGTGTCGAGGGTAGAGTTTGGACTTCGGATGCAACATCTTCAAGCTGCTCAAGTCCGCCGAGCCGAGCGGCGTTGACATCAGCATGAAGAATAGAGACAGGAATTTCAAGTCTATCTAGAAAACAGAACACTTCAAACGATATCGAGAAAATCTACAAGGATGAGAGTTTGCTTTGTTGGTAACAATGCCGGTTTTGCGTGAGACCTTGCACTTTCAAAATGGAAGGCGTCTAGGCGCAGAGGAGGGTATTCGCGAGTAGTTTAATATTCACAACTTCTCAATATTTGTTACACTTTTATAGCGCTGTTTGTTTTGTGACACTACACGTACTTAAACGCAGCCTAACCATAACGAGTCATCACTCTTCATTCCCTCTTCGTTTATCGATAGGCGAGCACATTGCTTTTCTCGTCGCCGATGTTGTCGCCAGCAGTGATGTTTCTCGAGGCCATCTGTATGGGTATATACACTACTGTGACCTCTATTCTGGTTGGGATCGTTTTTGTTGGGATAAGCAAACTGCTTGGGGCTCCGTTCTGCGATGGAGCTCTGTACTGGTTGGGGTTAGCGAACTGGTCGGTGTTGCTGGGGGCAGCGCTCTGGTTGGGGTCTGTAGTACTCCGTACTGGTTGGGGATAAGCGAAGTGGCTGGTTTGGCTTGGCCCGATGTACCCGATTTGGGGTTTACTTGTGCATGTTGTTGTCGCGATCGAGAGATTATCGCTGTTGTCTAGCGTGGCTTGCTCTTCGTCTTCTACTTGACAGTCCCCCTCCCCCGGAAGGTGTCGAAAACCGCCCCCTTGCTTTTTTCTGTAGGCTTGAACGTCGTGGAGGTTCCCTCGTCGGTACGCTGGCGCATGATGTTCGGGTGGATATTCGTCGTGTGTAGATAACCCGAGTTGGTTTTTAGGCGATATCCGCACCCTGTAGGTTTTCTCGCCATTGTGGAGGCAGTATATATTGACGGTGTTCTTCATCGTCAGAGAGTGTCTGCTTTCTTGTCTTGAACGACTCTCGAGGCAGCCACCAAGCGCAGCGTTTTCAAATAGCGGCGGGTCTCGATCCGGGCCCAATTAAGCGTGTATAGTTCGCCTTCCAGCCTTGGTAAGAGGCGAGAACGAGAGCGCAAATACATCGCAGAAGATTAAGGAATGCTAGCGATGATAATAAGCTGCCGTCGAAGCATGCAACGCAAGCAACATGCAGGTTCTCGGTTTACACAAAAACATGTTATAAAAATATCAAAAAGAACATGTTTTTCTTTTTATTTTCGACAGTTTCAAAATTTTCGGTATCGCCAAAAATCCTTCACTACAAAAAGGTACAGTGCACTATTCGGTGACTGCCTTACTTCAGTGATGCGTGAACAATGGAGAACCCCGATGAAAATCGAGCCGGCGGTCTCAAAATGCACATCTACATCAAATGCTAAGCCCTGTACTGAGCGCTCGATGAGGAGCAAGCGCCAACCTTGTTGCCTAGCACCGCTACTTTGCATTTCCGCGACGATGATTTTACTATCCGAGCGGATACTGTGTTCCACGGGAAAAGTATATCTGATAATATCAGATATACTATTAAAACTACATGTATTTTTTAAAGTATTTTTTATTAGAATATTAAACATTATTTTAAAGTTTAAATAAATTAATAAAATGAATTTAGTTTGTATTTTTAAGAAATATTGAAATAAATAAATTAAAGAAATTCCGTTTCAACAAAATTTTGCTTGATTTTAAACAAAAATTTGAGCTGACTGATTCTACCAATGGAGCGCGACACTTGTAGAACACCCACACTATACCCGATGGAACGCGATGACTCGGCCAACGCGCTGAGCGTCATCGAGGAGGGCGACGAGCAGGACCTGAACGCTGAGGCCTTCGCAGATATGGCCATGAGCGGTATGGACATGAATCTGGAACTCAACGCACTGCAGATCGACAGAAACGGCGCGTTCAGTGCTGCCGTGCAGCCAACAGATACCCATACAAAGCGCAGCGCCTACGAGGAGTTGAAAAATGGCGCTGTTCATTATTCCAGACGAGAGGACAAGATGCGGGCGCTGCAGGAGCACCCAGTGGTGGCCTCAGTGTCCACGGACGGGAGGAGCGTGAGCTGCAAATGTGGACGCAGTGTGCGACTGAATCCGCCGTGGTACATTCTCAAGTTCGAGCAGCACGTGGCAAGCAGGAATTGCACCTTTTTAAGGCAGGGTAGACCAAAAAAGAGGAAGAGGATGGAGAATAAAGAGACAGGAGATGAAGCGGAGCAAGGAGACGCAGATGGGCAGGAGGCACAGGGAGATCAAGCGGACGATGTTGAAGAAATTACTGGAGAATATTCGCTGCAGTCTGTGGACGCAATTTTACGTCGAGAGTTTGGGGTGATGCAGAATGGCCAACAAAATATTGAGCTACCTCCTGACGATTCCCCAGACCATCGTATAAGGATGTTCAAAGGGGCGATTACACTTCGTGAGAACTCACACTTTAAGCGGATTACACCTGATGGGAAGTTTGTGGAGTGTAAATGCTCGCGAATAGTGCTGCTTGGTGGACCGTGGCAGCCCGGGCAGTTTTTGATGCACATAGCAGACAAGCAGAAGCCGAAGAAGCGAGCGAAAACCGCTTCTCCTGCAGTAGCGAGTGACGAATGGAAAAAGAAAAAGGTATCGACTACAGCGAGGACGATGGTTTCGCAGGGTGTACTCATGAGACCGCCCACGTCTGCAAGTGCGCTATTGCAGGCATACAAGAGCAAGAAGAGCTTCCCACGCGAGATTCGATGGGACGTCGCTCGAGCACGTGGTCTACTCCCATGTCCAGGGCTGCGAGATGAACGTATGGACACGTTTGTGACTTCTGCGATTCAACTTACGGGAGGCGCGAGACATCGGCAGAAAATCGCACGAGAGCTCTTCCCGCATCTCTTCCCAGATAACTCGGAGTACGATCACGCGGACGAAGCCGACAATGGACAGCTGGACCATTTAAGCACAACACACAAGCGGCAGCCGAAACTCCAGCAGCTTCTAGAGGCGGAAAAACTATTGCTGCACGATGTAATTGAAGGCGAGGCGCTGTGGTTCGTGGATAAGGATGGCAACTCAGTGCGCAGTTTGGACTGTCTCGGCGTCGTGGATTCAAGTAAAGGCGAAGACCGATGTGCGTCCTGTACTGCTCTTCGCAGTAACGCGGCTCTGAGGACAGCAGCGGCTGCAAAATACAAAGTGGCAATACGACCGGGACCGCCACGCAACCCAATAAACAGGAAGTTTTGTTCTGGACGCGTGTGCTCACTGCTCGAAGCTGAGTTTGACATGCAAGAACCTTATGCGAGGGTGCTGCGCGATTTGGCACTCGCTGATATCCCCAGTGCTTTGAACACGTGGATGGAGATGGCAACGATGGGGCTCTCAGGTGATTTTGATTCGCATTCAGCGCTACTTGGACTAACGGAGGCAATGGTGCGATTGAAGGACAAGGAGCAGCGTGGCGTGGGGCTACAGAACATGACGTACAGTGATCTTCTCGATTCGTTTATGCGCTCACTCGCTGACTTATCCCCAGAAGCGTGTGAGTTGTTTCAGCGGCACTTGGGTGGGCGTAAGCAAAAGCAACTGCTAGCTGCGACTTCAAGGCCGAACAAGCGTAAATTGATGCTCCCAATCGCGAAAACTGACCAGGACCAACAGCCAAGCGCCTCGCTCTATGATGGCGCTTCGAACTCGACTGCAGTGCGCGTCACAAGTGATGATGGCTTCGTGCACTTGCTGGATCCTTCCGTAGTTGGCCTTAGTATGCCTCATTTATCTATAGGTGACATTCAAGATGTAGACTTGACCACATTTTCTACGTCTTCGGCGATGCAAAACCACGGACAACAGTCCAGCAACGCTGTCCAAGGCGTGTCAACCGCATCTGCAGCCACCGTGACTGACTCAGCTATTTCATCCGAGTCGTATCACTTGTCAACAATCCAGCAAGCTCGCCAGGAGATCGAAAGACGCAGCGACATTGCCATTGATACCGTCACTGGACCAACTTATTCAGAATCTCTTCCTAGCGCTGGAAGGGGGGGTCATGAAGAAACTGTGGACGAATCTAAGGATGCTGAAGAACAAATGGAGAGTGATCCAGGTGCGGTGGCTTTCCTCTCCGAACTAGCATCTCCCGAAGACAAGGCCCCCAGCACGACTGATGATGCGGTAATGCCAACCAACCACGTTCCATGCACAGGCCTGCGCGATGAAAACGTGCAAGCCTACGTGTCCAACGCCGTCCAGCTAGTCGGAGGTAGTCGTCCTCGTTATGTTATTGCACGCGAGTTGTTCCCACAAGTTTTCGGAAACGACAAAAAGGTTCGCATCGTCGACAAGCTCAACGAGGAGCAGCGGCTAATACTACAGGATGCTGTGTTTAGCGAGTGTCTTTGGCGTGTGGATAAGGAAGGTCGTTGCGTGCGAAGTCTGCGTTGCAAGCGATTCGTGCCAGCCACCGACAACCATAACCGTGGGAATACCCAAAGCCAAGGCGTGTGTCGTGCCTGTCGTGACCTACGCACCGTGCCGAACTTCCGCAGTGTGCTTAGTCGCTCGAAAGTACCGAAGAAACTCGAAAACATCAAGTACGTGCCCAGTGTGTACACTGAAAGCGACCCTTTTCTGCGGAAACTGTCCAAGAACTCGGCATTCCGTGGTCTTTACCAGACCGTCAAGCACATGGTGTCCCCAGGATCTGGCAGCAATAGCGACGTTGATGCAGAACGACTGAAGCAGGTACATTTCTGGCTGCGCTTTGCTCGCATGGGCGTGTTTGGACACTTCAAATCGCACCCAGTTTTCGAAGGATTGATGAAGAGTATGGTGGAGATGAAGGACAAGGAGCGCCGCGGTGTTGGCAAGCAGAATATGCAGTATTCTCGAGCGCTGGATGAGTTCATGCAGAGTATGGCACAGATATCTACAGAGGCGTTTGAACTCTTCGCTGGTCAGTTTTGTGGCCGCACGTTGCGTTCGCAGAAGGTCAAGCGGCGATCGTCAAGTACAAATCCTCCGGTCTTCACTGCACCAACGCAGTCGTCGATTGGGGCGGAATCTGCACCAGTTGAGGACACGAGCGGTGCACATCAGCCACTGCCTTCGCCAACTCATCAGCACCAGCATTATCTCATGCCGCCTGATGATTTGCTCAGTCGGAGTTTATCTTCTGAGGAAAGCCAGCGCTTCATGGATCGAATGCTGGACGAAGTCCGCCTGTCAGTAAGCCGTGAGATGCAGCTCGTTGAGGAGGAAGAGCGTCGCGGTGTTGGGAATTCTGGGGATATTAACGAAGATGATAGCAGTCGCCTGGGTCCTGAGACGTATCTGGATGATGAGGGAGTACTCACTACCGAGATTTAATGATTCGGTTTTTGGCAAATAGCAGTGATATTATGGAAAAGTCAACTCGAAGCTCCGTAAAATAGTGTTGTTGATATGTGTTGTTGATATCTTCACGAGTCATAGGCGAAATCTTCGACTACTGAGACTGGAGCGAAACACTATAAGACTGGAGATGCTTCAAAAGCGCACACTTTGACATGACGATCTTCTGAACGGGCCCAACTCGCATCGTATTGTTCCAAAAGGGATATGCACTACATTGAGTTTTGGACTTGATGGCGACTTCACTACATCGCTCACCGTTTCTTCAAATCAAATGGGAGGACATTCGCTTGGGGCAGAACATCTACGTCGTCCTTGTAGTCGAATAGTTTCACCGCGCGTGCTGCAACAGATGCAAAAAAACAAAAACAAAAACATTTCAAATGCAAAATTTATTCCTGACAGTGGCATAAAAAAACTTATTCGTGAATCGCTGGCATATATCCTCTCTACCCATGAATACATGAAATACGGTTTGATGTTGACAAGGTCATCAACCTCCCTGTTCCTCTTCCCAGGTGTGGCCATCGAAGAGCAAATAACGAATGTGTCATCATCGCGAAGATCGGCTAGAATGTCTTTGCCGCAAAGAGAGATCACCAGCAATTTGTCAATCTCATCCAAAGCAACAAAGATTTTTTACTGACCAACCGAAGGCAACCGAAAATGCGATTCTATAATAACAATATAATCTTTCATGCCCCTAGACAGACAAGTGAAATGGGGTCTCCGGTCCACATGAATCCAGACCACATTCCATTCCTCGCGATCCAAGCCAACGTGCACGCAGATTTTCCTGTGCCAGGTGGCCCACGATGTATCCTTTGACGTTCTCCTCAATCACGTCATTCCTCAAAACTCCCATAGGTCGTGCACTTGAGGACGACAGTGCAATATCAAGTCGCCCTCCGATTTCAAACCACACTTTTCAACTAACTCAGACGGATCAATCGCAAAAATATCCTCGAGGTTTTTAAAACGAGGCCGTTTGCTTGGTACAAACGGAATCACCGCCATCACGTGAACTTGGCCTTCACTCGGTTTAAAACTCGCTCCAAAGAGTGCTTGGGGTTCTTGAGAAACAGCGTGGAACCCATCTTCATCTTCCCGAAGCCTTGCGGGTGTTCATGCCCACAGCTGCCGCGCCAACCCCATCCAGCCACTCGCCGCCTCTACGTCTTCGCAAGGAAGAGCTGCAGTTTCTTTGCATCGGCATTCTTAAAGTCGTTTCCGTTTGACCGCGTCCCTTTATTATAATAACTTGGACGCCTTCTCATCATCTTCGATCTCCACATCAAACCCACTTCCCGGCACACCAACAATTGCGCAAGTTAGTACGGGCTTCCCCATGGTGCGGCGTGTTCTGTAATGGTGAAGGCGAATAGTCGAAAACATCAAGTGGCCAAGCATAAGTCCCTTGGATTTTGAGATGCTTACTACAGATATTTAATGATTGGATTTCGACAAATAAGGCAATGATATAATGGAAGAAGCACTTAGCTCAATGCTCCGTATCGTAGTGTGCATCGTGGCTGCTAGGTATCTCCACACTCGCCGTCTCTCTGGTACATCGACTACTCGTCGGCCTTCTCCAAGTGCTTGGAGACCAGCCCCATGACCTGCGTGAAGCCGATCTCCTCCACTTTGAAAACCTCCATCATCTCTCGGTTGGGGTGGATCACTCGTCCGTCTTTCGGGTCCTGCAGCTCGTGCTCCTTCACGTAGGCCCAACTGCAAAGACACAAAGAGACTGGTGACTTTTGGGAATGCAAAAAGATTCGTAGACGGAACGACGCACAATTCCTTAATGGCGGCCGGGCGTGTAAGCTCGCTCTTGCCCAGTAAGTTGCCGAGAGAAGGCGACAGTCTGTATAGCTGCTTGGTTGCCATGATAGACGACGACCCGGTGCTTTAGGTCTTGGAGCTCGGTTGTGATTTTGGATCTGAGAAAGAAATCCATTTGTCAAAAAAATCGAACGAATCGCCAGGTTCGACCTGACAAATCAAACAAATCTTCAATCTTCAAATTTCTGCGACGTACAATATTTTAAAAAAACTATAGTAATGACAAAACGTGGACATCGCTATCTGCAAGTTGGTGGTCGACTTTGCCCAGTAGCGTGGAGCGCACAAAGCCGCTGGAGATAACGAGGGTTGTGCCGAAAAACTGATTTTTGAAGCCACGCCGAGGACATGGGGTCTCGCCAGGCACGTCCAGGCGCTTCCACCTCTGTCGCGCAATATTGAGCACGCGAATGTCGTTCTCTAACTGGCCAGTAGACTCGTCTTGGCCTCCGAAAAGGAGGAGATTTGGGCCGATTGTGTTTGTACTGTGACCACGCCTTGCGCATGGCAGCGAACCGGACAGCCGCGGCTCTGACCACTCGACCGAGTATTGAGTATCACCCAAGTCGTCTACCTCGCTGGTAACTTGCAGCTTGTGAATATCAAGCAGACCATTGGACTGTCGAATCTGTCAATAAAAGCCAGAAAAGAGTTAGTTGGATTCGAACTCGCACCATAATGAATGGGTATAACTTACTTGACGTCCTCCATAGATGATCACTTCACTTTCAGAGACTCTGCTTATTTGAAATAATAACGTGTGAAAAGTGAGTGGGCTTTTGTTGTGTACAAGTGTAGCAACATTTGCACGTACCGATATACATCGTGCAATGATCGACCTGTTGGTATTCTGCCGCTGCTCGATGGTGTTGACCATCGAAAATCTGAGGATAACGAACCCAAAGTAATCATAGCCAAATTAGTCAACACCCTTATGTTCACCGTTTACCGCACTCACCAGCGCAACCTTCAATATGCATAAGAAATACGTCCATCGTCAAAATCGGCGATACGCCCATGCTGCCACCAGTTATCATCAATAAGTCCGGCGAGAGCAAGGTCGCCGTGTGTCCACATCGTGGCGAAGGTGCTTGTCCCATCACATTAGGCTCAACCCAAGTACTGCGAGCCTTCTTCGACGTACGTGCATCTATCTCTTCAATGCAAATCAGGTAAAGATCACCGAAAGCTTCAAACGGAATCCCCTCCGACTGTCCGCCAAAGAAAACAACTCGCCGCACATTCACAAACTCCTCTTCTTCCTCCGCACCAGTCTTCACCATGAGCTCACGAGCACAAAGTGCATTCGGTAAGCAAGTCATCGAGTGGTTCCGTCGTGGACATGGTCCCTTCCCCACAGCTCGGATCTTCTCCCATTTATCTATCGTTATCTGCTGTGGAGACTGCAAAAATGGCAACGCATCCGGTCGCTTGGGCTTTGTCACAGCATCTAATAAATTCTTCTTCTCTTCTCCACCCAGCGTTGCATCGGATATTCTGGCTTGCAGTACACTGAACCAGTAGTGACCTCCACTCCGCAGTAAGAAAGTGGCGCTCATGTCAGTCTCGTACTCCTGGTTGTCGGATTTTAGAGCCCGTAGCGACGACGATGTCCCTTCACTTCTACACGCTTCCCATCTCAAGTTCTTGAGGCTAAATGCCGCGTATAGTTCTCTCCAAGTGGTTGGAACTGCCGCCTGCATGCGGTACGACGCCACTGTCGGATATAGATACGTGGTGAAGCACTCGTGCTTGCATCGCGCCTCAACGAGCTCTCGTAGCGTCTCCAGCAGCGACCGGCACGTTGTAGAGAGAAGTATCAGTGTCTCCACGCCCAACAAGCACTCCAATACCTCCAGAAACTCCGCTGAGAGCTCCACAAGCGACGAAGTCATTAGGTCCTGATAATTTTAATTGTTTTTTAAACACAATTATAATAAAATTATCAGGTTTAAAAACAGTTATTTTGTGTAAAGTTATGTACTTCGACGTACAAGTTTTTGATAAGCATGAGGCATACGTATTGTTTAGTGCAAAGGAAGGCTCTTAGTTAGATGTGTCTCAACGGCCTTCTTGGGTGTTTTTCGGGACTCTCATGGTCTGAATCCTACATCCTCGTTTCCTCGACAGGTTTTAAGTTGCTTTTAGCAGCAACCTCGGTTAGCAGGAGGGTTCGAGTTGCCGAAGCCGCCGGGGCCAGGCGAGCCCGTCATGCCCACCTTGATGCCATGTGCCTGCAACATATTCCACGTAAGATACTGCTCTAGAGTTACAACAACCGGCAAGATCGCACTCACCTCGTTGGTGACGTCGCAAACGCCCGACTGGATGTTCGAGTAGATCTTGGACGCCGTCTTGACGAAGGCCTGAACGCATCAACATCATCCGTCAGCATAATATTCGTCTCTGACCTCACAAGCACTTAGCGCTTACGTCTTCTACGTTCGCAGCGGTCTTGGCCGACGTCTCGAGGAAGATGAGACCATTCTCCTTGGCGAACTGCTCTCCTTCCTTGAAGCTCACGGCACGACGGTGCTCCAGGTCGCTCTTGTTGCCGATCAGCATGATGGCCATGTTCGAGTTGGAGTTCTGCCGCGCCTCTTCCAGCCATCTCGTCAGGTGATTAAACGTTTCTCGACGAGTGATGTCATACACCAGAAGCGCGCCAGCAGCTCCGCGGTAGTACGAGCGCGTGATGGAGCGGAACGATTCTTGTCCGGCCTAAAAGCACTCAGAAATTAGCACTAAAACCCACCAATAACTTCAGAAACGACAGATATTCTGCACCGTATCCCAGATCTGGAGCTTGATCTGCTTGTTCTCGATGTTGATCATGCGTGCGCCGAACTCGACGCCGATCGTGAGATCGTGCACGGGCTGGAAGCGCTTGTCCGTGAATTGTAGCAGCAGACACGACTTACCCACGCCTGTTGTGGATGGTCAAAACGTCAGTGCGTGGATTCTTACGTGTATCATTGGGGCGTACCGGTGTCGCCGATGATGATGTACTTGAACAGGTACGCGTATGACATATTTCACTTGCTGTATTGCATTAGAATAAATAAATAAATTAGTTAAAAGGAAATGATTTTATTGCGAACATGAAGCGCTTTATTCGCGGCTTGTAGACGTCGGTGGAGCGTGCAACTGGTGGGAGGAGGAAGGGCATTGGATGCTGCATGCACGTACCTAGCTGATGCTCTGTGGGGGTTGTGTAGGCGGCGCTGGGAGGAGGAGGAGGGCAGGCGGCGTAGCTCTCACCTTCTTGTATTTTTGGCTCTGCGAAAAAGAAAGGGAAGAAAGAAGGCGAGACCCCAGCTGCCAGATTCACTTGGAGTTTGTAAGCCTCTGGATCCGCAGTACCGTGGTGACTCTTCTGGAGAATACCCCCGACAAGTAAAGTTTGAAGTGGATCGAGAACGTGACAATTGTGCTGTCCCAGTGGAGCCTTCACTGCAATATCAGTTGTTCGCGGGTCCTGTAAACAAGATCTCCTAGCCCGAACTGGCCACTATTTCCGAGAAGAATGCCTCCAAGTTCAAGCCACGGATCTATTATAAAACTTTAGTGAGAGGAAATCCCAATACAAGGATGCGCCATATACACGCGTGGACATACTACTTTAATTTTAAGGGAATGTTTGGCTCTCGTATCGGTGCCAGTGCCGTGAATTGATACCTTGCCTCAGATAATACTTAACCTTCTCAGACTCGCGACTGCGATTTCCTACATGAAGGACATGAACAGGATCCTCTTGGGCCATACATGTCATGTACTTACAATATCAATAACGGATGCGACGTGAGATACTAATTTTCTTCAATAGGCCTTGGCAAGTTGAAGTGAGGGTACAAACAAATCCGTACGAATTGTGTCTGCCACATCGTATCTTTTTTCCATGCATTTTTTCTGCTAAACGCCGCAAGAAGTGCGCATTGTTAGCGGTAAGCCCTCATCGGCTGTACTTCTAGTAGCCTCCATGGAGAACTACAATATCTACGACGAGATTGGACGGGGTACGCACTCGTTTGTGTACAAGGCGCGACGTAAGCGCAGCATCGAGTACGTGGCCGTCAAGTCAACGGCCAAGAGCCGCATGGACAAGGTGCGCATCTGTCAAAAAGGCAACGATATAAAACCCTGCTATTACAAAACAATAACGCTGCGAAATCTGTTGTTGTTGTAGATCCTGAACGAGGTTCCGTTCCTACACAAGCTCGAGAGCCCCTACGTACTCAAATTCTTCGACTGGTACGAGTCATCCAACCACATCTGGCTCATCCTCGAGTACTGCATGGGCGGCGACCTGCTCAACCTCCTCACGCAGGATAAACAGCTACCAGAGTCTGCTGTCCAGGTGTGACAATGCTAAAATGCTGGTTGGATGGGTTTGGGTTTGTATTAATTGGTGGGCGGGATATCATGTTGCAGTCGTTTGGGATCGAACTCGTTGCTGGACTGCAATATTTGCACTCCAATAACATTTTGTACTGCGATTTGAAGCCTGCAAACATCCTCATTGACGAGTTTGGGTCGCTCAAGGTGCGTGGCTGCGGTGAGTGCTGCTCATGATTGATAGTTAATTTATTTATTATCTCGTCTTCAAGCTCGCGGATTTTGGACTGGCACGTCGCATTCCTGCGAGCGACGCAGCACCCGCACGACCAGTATGACTAGTATCGCGAATTTATGCTATTAAACCGCTGTTTAACACGATGTGTGTGTTGTGTAGCTTGCGCCAGGTTCGCCCCACTATATGGCGCCTGAATTATTCCAGCAACCAGCAGTGCACAGCTTTGCGTCGGACTTTTGGGCATTGGTACGATCAACATTCGTTCTTCAAAATTGAGACATGGATGGATTAACAATACTTGCTGATTCTGTAGGGCTGTGTACTGTATGAACTCAGGACAGGCCACCAACCATTTACACATACGAACTTTTCAGAGCTAGCACGAATGGTACGAATGAGCAAATTCCGAGGTAGAAGCATATGAAAATCTGTTGCAACTTTAACCGATCATAATTTCTGTTCATTTGTGATAGATTCAAACAGATACGGTGGAACTCCCAGTCCCTGGAAGTGAAATGTCGCCTGCGTTTTGCAACCTATTAGAGCGGCTGTTAGTGAAAGACCCTTATCAGCGGATCACCTGGTGCGTCGTACATGCTCGGGCTTACTCGAACACAGCAGCTTTTACTGACGAGAAATCACAACTAGGGATGAACTAGTTGACCATCCATTTTGGGACAGTCTACCCCGGATCGAGAAAGTGGTGATGCCTCCACAGGAAATATTCGATAGGAACTCGCCAGTGTCGCTGAGGTACGTTCTTCTGTCACAGGTATATATCTGTATGCTGGTTGTTAGTTTAATGTTATTTTGTACAGTGAGCAGGGTACTAGCAATGAAGCTTCAAACGATGCTGGAGACGAACCTGAAGATATTCGGCCCAACATCAACAACGGCGAACACCATACTGATCGTGAAGGACTTGAGGAAAATGGTGATAACAATCTGGCTCATAACGATCGACAGTCACACGCAAATGAAATCGCAACAACAGCAGAAAACAATTGTGGTGATGAAGCTAATTTCTCGGATTCTGGAGATTCCGAAACGGAAGAGATATCTAATGGAGCTACCCCCGTACATATCACCGAAATACACACTCACGATGAAATACGACCTGTCAGCGCGCCGAACTCACGAATACGCGCTGTATCAGACAACAACGATGATCAAAATGGTATATTGAACGAATTTAGTCAATTGGCTGACATCAGACATCGCTGGAGAGCTGCTCGTGCACCTCATTCTGCACCTCCTGCTATCCGGAACGCCCCAAAGAAGCGAATATCAATAAACAACCTGTTTGATCGAAGTGGCGTACCGGGAAGTGGGCTCCGCAAGATCTCAAAGCTTGTGTTTACCGCTGCAGATTGCCGTGTGAAGGCTATCATCGGAAACAAAGACATCCAGATCGAAGACTTACCGAACGTTCGTGCAGATCTTCTCCGGTTCGCCCTCATAACGCCAGAAGATCTGCTATCGTGCTCAGCTGAGGCTTTGGAAAACCAGCTGAAAGAGATCTACGTCAGTCTAAAATCTTCACACACCGAAGATGAAGCGAGGCTTAGTGTCATGGCGTATTTATTCTCTCTCAGCTGCCACGCTCGACTGGCTCACGTGATCGTGAATAGCTCAATTCTCAAGCTTTTGATTCGAATGCTGTCTCATGAAGCCCGGCTGTCTACCCCAAACGAGACAGTAATATCAATGCTGTGCCTTGTGCTGGGCGTTCTTTTTCGGTTTGCGACCTTTATTGCGCCGTCGTCACCGGATCAATTACAGCTACTGGTGAAATCGCTACTGGAAGTTGTCAACCCTCCTGATGGTCTTGAAAACACGAGAAATACCGACACGAAAGGGTTACAACCTCGCCCGTTAGCACTTGCGTGTCTTGGAGAATTACTGTTTTATATCTCGACACAGCACGAGTGGGAATTACCTATGGAAGGCGTGGAGACTGTACTTGCTTGTATAGGGGACACTGATATTACCCTCCGCTATTACGCGGTGCGAACGCTTGGCAATATGCTGATTCAGTGCACCGATTCCCTGCTATCCCGATTGATAAACGAGAAAAATGTGCTGACATTAATGCGTGGTCTACTGCGACACGCGACACCGGTGTCAGGCGACGACAGTGGAGAGAGAAAAACGATTATCGCGCTGCAAACTGCAACAACCCAGGCGCTTGCGCAGGTTTTGAGGCATCTTCGCACTCCATCGTCAGCCGCAAGTCTCCCGTCTCGATTGAGGCGATCGATAATGCTGTTTTTTGCCAAACCAGATATTCTTAATGCAGTGTGGCGAGGCGTGGAAAGTATGCAAGAATCTACTGAGCTGGTGATCGCATCGCTGAACATCATAAACGCATTTCTGGACATGAAGCTTGACACGGAGAGAGAAGCAGAGTCCGCTGCGATCAAAGCAAGCCGCACACTGCTGCTGGAACGCGTTATAGCATTCCCAACAATTTGTAAGATTTTGGAGATTGACAAGATTGCTGGTGGAGACGATGCTGATGGAGATACTCTTACTACCTTGCGCGCGAAAGGCTTGATTATGATCCACTTGGGTGTACAGTTGAATCAGAGCATTTTGCTCTCGTTTGTGCAATATGACTCGCTAGATATTGTGGAGAAAGTAGTTGATCCGATCGCAGACCAGCTCTGTGAAGATGCAAACAATCCCGGCTCAGTTTCGCCGGAAAAGAAGTTATCGGCGTTTGACATGTATCTCGCGCAGTGTGCTTTGAATGTGTGCAAGCTAGCGATTCGAATGGCTCTAAAACTTGGCGCTATTTGTTTCTCTTCGCATGAAACTGGCGATTACGAGGCCACGAGTAGCAACAACGAAGAGCATCGATCCCCTAGAATATCGCCAATCCCGTTTCAGCTTTTTGGCGGATTGCTACACAATCCAAACTGCCGACAGCAACTGCTAAACTATTTCGTGGCAAACGACAGCAAGCAGTATACTTTCTTTCTTCGCCTGATGACCAAACTACTCACATCGTTTCCAGATGAGGTGTTAGTTATACCTGGAGACGTCGAGAAAACGATCACTATTGCGCGATATGTGTCTGAGATTTTGGTGGACTTGTTTGAACTCGCAGCGAAGGAGACCAATGACATTGTCTTGGTGGAGAAGCAAATGCTGTTTACTCATTTGCTGCCCACAGTTGTAAAGCATGTAAAGGGAGAACCTGGGGGAAATCAAGAAGATGCTGCGGTGAGTTGTCTTCGGATCCTTCACGTTGTCCTGCTGGATTTCGACTATGACGATGAAAATGGGGACTACGAATTTTACGATCCATTCATTCGATCGACACTTCTTCCCCACCTTAACGCGGTGTTCAAAAGTTCGAAGGATGTGGTCGAAGACATTTGGAGATTGTCAAGTGAGCTGCTATATGGCTTACTCTCTAGCGACTCTTCTCTTCTTGGGGAAGTAGAAGACTTGAACCTGGTACCCACGATCGTGAGTTTGCTACGAGTACCAACCGAGTTCCAGTCGTTGCCTTCGCATGCTTCGCAACTCGTTCAAATGCTTCTGGATTCCTCTGATGTAAGCCCAGAATTACTGTACGAGTCGGGAATTGCCCAGAGTGTGATTGCTGGGTTGTCATTCGCTTCAAAGCGCACAGAGTTGGATGGAAGTTTGCTAAATTTGATAGCAATCCTGCTGAATTTGCTCCACCAGCAGTTCGAAATAATGCGGCTACCAGGACTAGTGTCGTACCCAGCGGGGTTTAATGAGCTGGTTACTTGTGGACCATTGATGCTTCAGTTCTGCGCTCGGAGTGGAATTGATCAAAAAATGAATGGGCAGTCCGAATGTGTAACACCTGAGAATGATACTGCCGATACACACGGAAAGAGTCGAACGATTGATGAACTCGCGGATTTAGCCTCCCGCTGCCTTGTCTTCCTATCCCAGGTGAGAGTGGTGTAGTGCGAGAATTACCTGGCAGATCCGCTAACAACTCAATACGTTTTGCTTGTACAGATATTCGGCGAACAGTTGAATGAGGTTCTGTTTTCTCAAAGCAAGAACTTTACCTCTGACCCTAAGGATTCGATTTTAAGGTAGGCTTAAGTACTTAACCAGGTAGTTTGGGATATCTGCTTCTGACGCGCTGTTTTGGCGTTCGTATAGTTCGCTCTCGAGGTGCTTGCAAAGCAACGTGAATGGGGTCGTTCTGCTGCGCGTGCTGTTTACACTAAAAAACTCCCTGCGTTGCCAGAGCACAAATTACTACGTGAGCCACTGGGTCGTTGAAAACGGGAGTGTTCTCGGTACAGTGGAGGCTTTGGCATCCCAAACGCGGTTGGATGAAACTCCAAGCGAAGCTGAAAATCATCCGAATCGTCCATCAATAGGAGAGCAGATATCCAAGACTGCAACAGCGATCATGCGACTATGCCGTACTTCAGACGCACGATGATATGGCACGAAATTCGTCTACAAGGATATTCGTTATGCACCAAAATGCTGTGT
This sequence comes from Phytophthora cactorum, assembly GCA_016864655.1. Classification (NCBI taxonomy): domain Eukaryota; phylum Oomycota; class Peronosporomycetes; order Peronosporales; family Peronosporaceae; genus Phytophthora; species Phytophthora cactorum. The sequence goes on from NHQK01000003.1 coordinate 1,114,073, forward strand.
GTCTACTAGACCACGGATGTGATCGAGGGTTTAGAGCAAGACTACACATAGTGCTGCTTCGATTCCTCCCACTCATGGTTGGGATAAATCTGAAGGTCCAAACGCTCTGCAACCTCGTTGAGTTTCGAGTTGTCGCCCTCAAAGAGTCCCTTGAACACCACATTCACAATGTGTTCATAGCGCTCCTGCAGCAGCTTGATCTCGTGAGGGGTATCGGGTACCACACGCTCGACAAGGACGGCCAAAACCAAACACACCTGGCACGCCACCACGAAACTGAAGGCTCGAACAGTTCCAGTCTGGTCTTCGAACAAGTTGGACGTCCACAGGATAAGGGCCGAGTTTGTACCGAGCGCGATGTACGTCATGAAGCGGAGAATGTAAAACCACACGCCAATGTCTTTCGCCGGGTGGGGGAACGGTCTACGATGCACAAAGCAGAGCTTCACGGCGTCGACATGCACTTCTAGCACGTTGTTGGCCAGCGCAAGCAGAGGCGTCAACGGGAACGCCACCACGAACAAGTTGATAAATCCGTACTGGATAACCATCTCGTTGTAGTCCTCGAATGCCTCGTTGGTCTCGTAAGGCACAAGCTTCGCCTGCTCTTCGATGTAGTTGTGACCAGTCTTTTCCTCGGTGCTCGCGGCTTTGCGCTCAGCGAAGAGCTGGTAGCGGTATTTCAAGTACGGGACAGCCACTTCCGTCGTGTTGCCCACCACAATGCGGATAATGAACAGAGTAAGTAGCTGGTCGCGCAGTTCCTGCATGCAGTCGTCTTCATACAGACAAGAACCTTCGGCAGCGCGCTTCACGAAGGCAATGTAGAAGAAGGAGGCGAAGGAATTGCAGAACTGGAACAGGAAAACCTTGATGACCAAGTAGTTTTCGTACTCGGCGTCTGTGCGGTGGTTTTCCAGCTCATTCAGCTTACGCGCCACATTGCGGTAGACCGTATTGAGCACCAGAATCTGGATGGCGTTAACCACAGTCACACCGAAAGTCAACGGCGTCTGATACTTGGCGCTGATGTTGTTGTTCTCCAGGTTGTCGCTGTCGTTGATCCAGTGCTTCAAAACGAACAGACCAAAGAGAGCCACGATCACGATTCCAACCATAAGCGTCACGACCAGAACGGACACGAGGAAAGCACGTTGGCGCTTTATCTTGCTTTCGAATGTCACCTCTTCGGCGTCAGTGACCGGATGGTAGCTTTTAGTTCCGCGGAATTGAGGGCGATAGCGGAATGATTCCTGCAAACCACTTAGACCCCAAAGCGAATCCAACAGACCATTCTTGCGCTTCCACAGCTCGGAAAACAGCGACGACCACAGCACGACAAACACGGCGAAGGCGATGAGAATGTAGCCTTGCTGGTTGGTACCCGTGACGGCCTGACGCGCTTCAATATAAACAAACGTGATGACACCCGCGACTGCCGGGAAGACCAGCATCTTTGTGTAGAACTCCAGCCAGGCAAAGTACAGCGCGATCTTCTCTCCGAAATAGTAGCGGATCTTGTGCAAAGGTTGGTACAACATGGTCCAGTGCAGAGCCCACGAGTGCCGCAGGTCGTGCAGTGCCTTGGGGTCGTGGAGAGCAAACATTTGACCTTCCAGATACCCGGCCGCTTCCAGAGCGTCTGCGTTAATATGACGTTCTACGATGCCTTCTGCGAGACGGATGCGATCCTTTTGTGAGAACAACGTCTCCTCCTTCTTCTGCTCCCACTTGATGGGATAGCGTCGGTAGAATGGCTGGTACTTCTCCTCGTGACGATACTCTGCAAAAGGAGCAAAGTACGTCAACGGATCGTACGGCAGAGCAAAGATCGACGTCACAAAGCGGTCCCAATGGCTCCCCTGGACGCGACGGCACGTGTCGTCCTCGACAAATAACCCGTCAGCCTCTTCCGTATGCCCCCATATATCAAGAGCCTTGCGTAGCTCCGGATGGAACTCGTCTCCACGTGACACCAGCAATGGGTCCATCTCTGGGTACTCTGCATCTTCATCAGCACAGCCACGTGTATGCCTTAAGTGGTCAATAGAGTTCTGCCATCCCTTATCCCCCATCTCACGCTGCAACGTCTTGAGCTTCTTCTCGTGCAGTGTCGTGTCAAAAGGTTTGTTGCTGACCTGCAGTCTGTAGTTGGTGCGATCTGCCTCGACTCGCAGGTCGTCGTTGTCTGCCTTGATGGTCATAATGATCTCATCCGCGTCGCAGCTCAAGAACATGCGCGTGGTGAGGCCACACGCGAGCTGCACGCGGCGGGCGATGGCTGTGGCAACGAGCTCGCAGAACCGCGCCTCGGTTGTGGCTTCCGTGTTGCCAATGAACTGCTCGTATTCGTTCTTAAGCAGCTGCTGCTGCGTCTCGAGACGACGCTGCTTGCTCTCCTCGCTGTGGTCGTTGCTCGTGTCCATGACGACGTCACAGCCGCGCTCGTCCAGGAAGCAGCGCGGCGTGCGCAACACGCGCTGGAACGGGTCCACTACGATCTTGTTGGCGCGCTGGCTGCGCTCCTGGTCCTTACCCATCATGAGGTACACGAATCTGCTTAGAGTGAAGTCGTCGGGCTTCTTGAGCTCGCCGCCCTCGCGCCGCGGGAAGACCATGACCAGGTCGTGGTCGTACAGCATCTTGTCGCTGCTTGTGGAGCGCAGCACAAACGACTGCGCACTCTGCATGGAGCTGAACTCCACATCCACGGCGGAGTGCGCAGTCGCAGGCGACGCAAACGCGTCGTATGCGTCGGCTGAAGACGGCATGGCAAAGAGTGATGGTCTTGTGCCCCACGCTGCAAATCCGAAAGTGGACGACGTTGTGGTGCCGGTCCTTTTCGATACAACAACTGCGACTGCGAAAAAGGTGCATGCGCTCAAGAGAGCAATGGCCGTTGACAACACCAGGTGACTCATGCGGCGATGGCTGAAGAATCTTCAGAAGATGCCAAGGCGATGGAAGGATGGAATTCGTCCACAGACGTGATGGAAAGGATCCATAATTAAGAGAGATTGGCCAAGATGGACGGATGGACGATTAGCGCGTTGAAGAGTACAGAGCGGATCTGACTACGATGTGACACAGGGTACACGCCCGACTTCGGCCAGTCCGAGGTACATGTACGTTGTCGCTGCTCCGAAATTGTCGGCAGACATTGCCCAACACCAAAAAGGCAACTTGTTGCTGACCTTTTGACCCCAAAAGAGGTTCTAAAATCTAGAACGTTTAAACTAGAATCTAAATGCTAGAACCTAACTATCATTTAGCATTTCATTAATTATGCCCTATTACCGGTTCTTGACATACCATAGTTCTTTCCACAGCACTTATATTCAGTATGAATCACTTCATGAACCGTTAGGGGGAGCACAACGATATAGACGCCACGTACGAGGAGCGCGGGTATCATGATGGCGGCGTCCCCGGGCTTCACAGGCGCGTCAACAGGCCACCCCGACGGGTCCACAAGTTTCCCACCCTCTCAGGAGGCCCATCACAGCTCCAATGATGGGACAGACGACGAATTCAGCTCCTTTGCAGCGGCAGAGCGACTTTCGGACCCATTTGGCGACGTGTACGGAGCCGAGGCGGATTTTGGAGACTTCATGGGTCAAGAGCAGAGTGATGGTCCCTCTGCAGCTGCCGAAAGCTCCTCGTTAATGTCGTTCTCGCCTGTGACAGCCCCAGTATCGTCCACAGCACCACCCACGCTGTTGCCATCTATTAGCGGCGAAGTCGACCCTTTTGCGGACATTACAGGAGGCCTGGGGGCTGTTACAGATTCTGTAGAGGTTGCAGATCCTAAAACGGAGACTGTGGAGAGCTTTACGAGCCAAACGACAACTACAGCTGTAGCTCCGACCTCTACATCGTCGGCAACATCAGCGATCTTGGACTTGGTGTGGGGCAATACAGCGCAGGACACAGAGATCAACCCACTGTCGATGTCGTCGGCTTCAGTGGGTAGTGCAGCGGGCAATGTGAGCAGAACAGCGTCGTCTCCGAGCGGATTTACGCTGCCTCCGCCGCCTTCGACGAAGTTTGCGACGTTCCCATCAACTTCTGCTAGTGCTACCCCGGAGGCTTCAGTTGGGGACTTGCTGTCGTTCTCTCCTGTCCAGGCTTCGACGCCGAGCGACCCGTTCTTTGGAATCAGTAACGAGACAAGTGAGACCAGTGTGGCGTTCGGTAATGATGAGCTCTTCGCGTTGACAGCGACCCCACCACTCTCGACGACGTCGTCTTCGGCACCGACGTCGTTGCGTGGATCATTCGCTTCGATACATGAGGAGCTGAAGCCTCCAGTGCTGTCTCCTTCCACTCCTGAGTCTGTGGAGGTTACGGCATCGCCACGTGGCCCGTTTGCTGAACGCACAACGCGGTCTTTCGGCTCGTTGAGCTCTTCGTTCGTGAGTGTTGGGACGATGGAAGACTCTGCTCGAAAGCACGCGTCGTTTGGTGCATTTACCTCTGCTACACCTGAGAGAGCCTTGACGTCCAGTGTGGCATCGTCACCTTCGTCTGCTCCACCTTCGTTGCACAGCTCATTCAAAATGACTGAAGGTTTCGTGGGGTTTGCATCTGCCGCTGAAGACTCCGATGAAGTGGACCCGTTTGCTGAAGCAGGACTAGCCGCCCCTCAGGAGGTGCCTTTGGCGGAGGCTCTTGCAGCGTGGAATACGTCGGCTGAACCAGCCGTACCCTCAGAGGAGGAAGGAAGCAGTCAAGAAGGCAAATCTCAAGAAAAAATGTTTGAAAACAAGAACAAACAATTCCACAGTGGCTCAAGCGATGCCGATTCTGTTGAACAACGAAGCGATACTTCAGAAACCATCGACCAAACAGAAGCCACAATGGAAGAGTCACAGGACGGTGCCACCACTACAGATCACAGTGACGAGAAAGCGATCGACGGCGTGTTGTCACAGGAGTGGCAGGGTGTAACCGTCATTGAATCTCCAGCTGAGATTGCTGAGTCTGAGAGACCATCTTTTATGGCATTTACTGAGTCGATAGAAGTGGTTGGTGCGACAGAGGATGCGCTTTTTCAGATAGCTGATGAAAACGACGATGAAGTCCATACTCATGACTCCCAAGACAATGTGTTCGAAGGCAACAGCGACGAAGATGATACCCCAATAGTATCCAGTGATGATATCGTCTGGTCAGCTGCAGAGCAGTCTACGATAGAGGAGAAACCAGATTCTTTCGAGACGAGTCCACCGGCAACAGTTGAAGAAAGTTTCAAAAGCGCTGGCTTCGGATCGGGTGGCAGCGTATCGGATGACTCGTCGCCTCATCACTATTCGCTTAGCGCATCGCCGTCTGCTTCTGACACTGCTCCTGCGGAGTTTCCTGTTTGCTCCGACAAGGGTGCTGCGATTGAAACACTCAAGGAAGAGACCCAAGAAAAGACAGCTGGTGGCGATGAGGGTGAAGATTTTGGTGACTTTGGAGGATTTGAAGCAGCAACACCGCCTATGATAAGCGCTACTATTATACCAGATGCGTCTCCGTGGGGCTCGTTTCCAACAGTACAGAACATGCCAATTGACGACGAGGAAGAATCGTTTGGAGACTTTGCTGGCACTTCTGCTCCTCCTGCTGTTGCTGACGACGGGTTTGCGGACTTTGCACAGAGCACTGAGCCTGACGGTGACGACGACTTTGGCGACTTCGGTGACTTTACGCAGAGCTCTGCCAACAACGAGGAAGGCTTTTCGGGGTTCCAACAATCTGACTCGCAAGCTTTTGGCGAGGACGATGGTGGTTTTGGCGATTTCGCTCCAGCTGTAGCCCCCACTTTTGTGGTAGCAACTCCGTCGGTCTTGTCAGCTCCTTCGTTTACGAAGACAGAATTGTTGTCGTTCTTTAACGAGGCGTTCCCAACAGAAGCTGTACCATCAAGCACTGTGGCGGAACTCGATAGTCCAACAGATGTGAACGATGTAGATGCTGCTCAGGATTTATCTACAGAATTTGTCGAAGACGTGTTTCGCGCCATGTGGGACGAGTATATCTCCATTGTAGCTTCAACAGGTCGCCTGTCTTCTTCCTCGTCTGGTTCGACAGAGCCGAACGATAACACGGAGCGTTTGCGTTTGGGCAGGAAGACTACGCGTGCGTCCAAGTATTTAAAATATGTGCTGTCTGAGAAGGTCCAAGAGGCCTCTCGACAGAACGGCATCTTCTCGCATGGCTCTGAAAGACACCAAATGTATATCGGGTACGCTGCCTCCGGTGACGCTGATCGCATGCGTGCTGCTCTCAAGGAGTTGCAAGACGCACTGTTCCACAGCTCAGTGAACGACGCCATGATGCGGATAGCCAAGCAGGCAGCGCTGTCGGCCAAAGCCAAGATTGCCGAGCAGGCTGCTCAGCAACAGGCAAGTTCGCGTGGTGGGTCCTTATTTTCCACGACGCGTCACCTGCTTTCGCGTGGAGGTGCAGCAGCAGCGCATGGTCCAAGCTGCAATGACAGCAAAGGTGACCACGCAGGTGCAGACACCCCTACCGGCGCCTCGGTTCAGAAGCTCGCTCGATTCTCGTTCACTAACAGCAATGATGACACTGCAAATGGCCATCGTGGTGCGAATACTGGAGAAGAGAGAGGATCGGAAGGAAGTGACCACACAGGACACAGCAGTGGAAGCGACTCGGAAGCGACAGGGGATAGTCGGACTCGCAGCCAAACCCTTTCAAATAGCGGCAGCAACGGCGGCCTGATGAAGAAATTCCTTTCGTTCGGAAGCTCAAGGCACCGTCCGCGGTTTGTGAACCTCCGACGAAAGGGCCAATCTGGCGAGGAAGTGCGGAAGATGGAACTGAACTTGGATTCCATCAGCGGAGGCCTGGACGAAGTCAAGTGGAAGTGTGCTATGTTCCTTTACGAAGTGGAAGAGGTGGCGCATGTGGCACCTTCGCAGATTAGCATCTTGTCGTATCCTAGCAAGCAGCCGCTAACGGGCAAGACCGACCGGAGTGCGCTGACGAAGCTGGTGAAAGCTGACACAATTTGGACAGTAGATATTGGCGCCAATAACAGCGATATGCTGAACGAGTGGTGAGGCGACGTCGTGCTACGAAAGTGAAGAGTTTGATATTGAAGAGTGGAAAGCTGGGCGAGAAAATGACAAAATGCACAAAAGGGAAGCCAATGTTACTTTGTACTTCGAAGTACGTCAATACGTTTGTTGAGAAACCTGTACATGTGATGTAGAATGGCGGCCACCAGTATTAGGGCAACGTCGGCTTTACAACAGCAGCAACTATGGCTTGGCCGTTAAAATAGCAACACGTTAGGTTTCATGACAGGCCAGCAGGCATGATGTTCGCTTCTCGTGAAAACGTGTAGACCTATTTTCGATTCATACTTGAGCCTTCCCAGCTGAATTATTGGAGGTCATGCACGCTATAAACCTTTGGCTCATTCTTCAAACCGCTAGAGAACAAGCTTCCAGCAACAGTAGGTCGTAATGAATGAGGATACCCGTGCTGGCCAACCCGGTGTGGGCGAGTCGGCAGTGAATGAACACTCGATCCAAGTCGAATTCTCTCCGAGGAACAAACCTGCATCGATTTTCCACAGGTTTGGCGCCGTGTCGGATGCGTATGAAAACACCATGTTCGAGAACGACTTGGTCATGATTTTCCCTTTACGTGAAGGTGGCGAGCTCAAGAAGCCCGAGTTGTTTTCCATGCAAGCGTTTGTTACGTTGCTTCTTGGCAGTGATACGAAGCACAGTCACCACCCTTTCCAGCGCGTGCTTCGAACCCCACGCTGCTTCCTGGATGAGCACGGAAATGACATGGTGGAAGCCATCAACCCACGCAAAAGTGGCGCCGGGGACTCGAACAGGTTCGAGATTGAACAACAAATTCTTGAAGCCGAGTACGAAAAGTTTGTAGGCTCTACCGAGTCCACGACGGAGCGCCGCTTCTGTGAATTGGTGGCCACGGCCATTTCTCGACGCGTGCAGCTCGCTTGTGGCCTCACTACGCGGATGTTTCTCAGCTGTGACGGAGACGAAATCATCATGTCGGTGAAGTCGGAGAACGATGATCTCCGTGTGGAAGCTGATCGTACCAATTATCGACTGCAGCTGAGCAACAAACCGTTCGATGCCATGCTCCACAGGGACAAAATCTCGGACTTGAAGCGTGAAATTGGCGCTGATGGGTGGCAAAAGTCTTTAGACTTACTACGAGCCAAACGGGGTACCGTCAACGATACGTCGGATGTACCGGAACTGGATCCACTGCTTATCTCACGCGGCGACGAGTTCCACCCGTTAACTCGTAAAGCTCTTCGTCGCTGGGGACACAGAGAAGAAGCCGACGGCATGTTCTCGGACGAAAACAACTACAGTCAGCCAGCGTGGAATCGTTTCTGGACGTCCATCTTCTCGATACACCACGACCCGATGACGTATTTCGCACCGTTCGCCGATTATCGCCACGAGCCCGAGTTCCAGCCGTACTTCCGCCGCTATCCGATGAACTGGGGCGGCAAGAGAGAGCAGACATTGTTTACTCAGAAAGATCGCATTCGTCTCGCGTCGGGTATCGTGGATCGACACATTAACTTGGATGCGCTTCAAGATACCGGGTATCTGAAGTATCAGATGTTTGCACTCCATGATGAAGCTGCGCTTGAAGAGTTGCGTTCGACGTGGGCTTTGAACGTCAAGATGCTGTACCAGCCTCTCAACAAAATCCGCTACTACTTCGGGGAGAAGATCGCTCTGTACTTCGCATGGCTCGAGTTCTACACGAAGATGTTGTTGTTTCCAGCCATTACGGGCATCATCACGATTATCTACGAGGAGGAGCGAGATGAAGAAGGGAACGACAATAACCGAGGGTACTTCTTGATCGCCTTCGCCATCTTTGTGGTCATTTGGTCGTCGATGTTCTCGGAGATCTGGAAGCGGAAGAATGGCCTTTTTGGGTCACTTTGGGGGTGCCAAGGGTACAACGAAGTCTTCCACTACCGCCCTCAGTTTCGAGGAACCAAGAGCTACAACACAGTCACCGATGCAGAGGAACTGACGTACGAGAGCCGAGCAAAGCGACACCGTTGGTTTGTCGTGTCCATCACAGTCGTGACATTCATGGTCGGAATCGTTATCGTGGCGCTGGTTGGGCTGTTCGTGTTGAAACACTTTATTAACGACGGTGACAACCTACGAAACATCGACATCAAGTACCGAACTCCACTGACGCTGGCTGTGACTGTCGGAAACGCTGTTCAGATCTTGATTCTCAACATGGTCTACCGACTCGTTGCCCGTAATCTGAACGATCTGGAGAACCACCGCACGGACGCCGAGTACGAAAACTACCTTGCGATCAAGGTGTTTCTCTTCCAGTTTTGCAACTCGTTCGCTTCTTTCTTCTACATCGCGTTCATCAAGCGTGAGGCGGAAGATTCTTGTCTGTATGGCGATGACTGCATGAAAGAGCTGCGTGATCAGTTGCTGGTTCTGTTCCTCGTTCGCATCGTGGTGGGCAATACAACAGAAGTAGCGATCCCGTATCTCAAGTATCGATACCAGCTCTACGCTGAGGCCAAAGCGCAGGAACAGGACAAGAAGAAAGCTGGCCACAACTTGATCGAAGCCCAAGCGAAGCTGGCGCCGTACGAAAGCAACGAAGCTTTCGAAGACTACAACGAGCTGGCAATTCAATTCGGCTTCCACAACTTGTTCGTGGTGGCCTTCCCACTGACACCTCTGCTAGCGCTGGTGAATAACATTGTGGAAGTCCATGTAGATGCATCGAAGCTCTGCTTTGGCTGCCGTCGTCCGTTCCCCCAGCCAGCCAAGAGCATCGGCGTCTGGTTTTACATCTTCCGGTTCATGACGTACATCACCGTTGGAACGAACGCGGCGCTTATCTTGTGGACGTCAGACTTGTTTGAAAACTACAGCGGAACCGTCAAGGCTTTCAGTTTCGTCGTTGTTTGGCAAGTCGGTCTGGCGATCTCGCTCTTCATTGAGCGGACGGTGCCTGACATGCCAAACCACCTCGGCTTGCTGCTGGAACGCTACGATCACATCGTAAACGTCGTGTTCAAGAATCTTTCAGAGGGTGATGTTTCGCATCTCAACGAGGTGTCAGAGAACTTGGACCTGACGATCTACTCCAACGATCAGTGGGAGGACAAGAGTGGAGACGTTAAAACAACAGTGCTCGAGATGCGCGACCAGGAGAACGAAGTGCGCGCTGCAGGCCACCCTCATCACGAGCTCGAGACGGTCGATGAATCCATTCGAAACATCGACGACAACGAATCCACGGTGTAGATTCATAGTTTAACGGTATGGCCTTGCATAGACATTTCATATTCGATCTTCATTTGCCTTTCTTCGGTCGTCAGGATAAATTCATTAACCACCGATAATCCCTACGGATTCTTCACAAGGCATTAGTCGTCATCCATGATAGAAAGTGCTTCGAAGTAACTTTCTCGTAAGCATAATTCGTTTTAGTGCTTAAATAGGGGGCGATAATTCTGAGCGTGTAGAATTGCCTCCAGTGCAAAATCCGTGAGTGACTGCGTGAACGGAATCTTGCACCAGTTGATCAGCAAAAACTCCGAGTCCTCCGACCTGGGCGTTGAGCTAGAAGCCACGGCCGCTAAAGCTCCGCAAAAATAACGGAGTGCCCGACAATCCACTCCAGCAATTATTCCTTCTCTCCATCCTTCCGAAAATGAACAATTATCCGGAAGTCGATCAAGCTCATCGCTCACACGTTTCTCCAACAAGTACGCGTTTCGTAAAGCACGATGTTGAGCTTCGATTCTCTCAATCTCTTCGCCTGGGAACCGTTTCTCCAGACGCTCTCTCTGTTGCTGCATTGCCCCAACAAAATCTTGATGTCTCATTTTGCACAGTACATTCGGAAGGAAAGCTGGCACTTGAGAGATCGTCGAGTTAGGAGAAGTGCTGCCTTCAGTGATACCATTGTTAGTTTCGGTGATGATCTGGCTGAGTTTTGACAGCACAGTAAGCACAAAAGTGCTTGTGACGTTCACCAAAGCCTCGAAAGTGTTAGGCAGCAAGGAATCAACCACGCTGTTCGCGAAACTTCCTTGAGATTTGAGAAATGTAGCAGTCGCCACAGGATTCAACGAAAACGAGCCGATCACGATATCCTCACAAGAAATCGAAAGGAACTCCGAGGGGATGAATGGGCCCACAGCGCCAGTCATCATGGAGAGATGATTCATCAGATCGATGAGATGTTGGCGATCGTGCGTAAGTCCTTTGCCGCCTCTCAGTTGTCGCAAGATACCATTTACCCGACCTGCCACATTGGTTACAACGAGCGCAAGTACCCACCACTCTGGCGGTGGAAGGTCAACGAATTGAAACTCTTGAGTGAACTCGATCACGTACGTCTGATTTGCCACGAGCCATTGAAGAACTTTTACTGCGGATTTCCAAGACCCCTCTACCAATTTGGGGCAATTTAGTGCATCCGAGGTTCGTGGCTTCAGGCTCCGTAAATGGCTGACCAGAACAATCGTGGTATTTGTGAAATCTACACTAAATATGGTCCTACAAGATTCGCGCATCAGTTGATCAAGCTTGATCGCAAGACTGTAGTCACCATAGATTGGACATTGACACTCCGCAGCTAATCGGTTCGTAATTCCTTGCATACATCCACGCACTCCGCTTCCACCTTCATTTGATAAGTTGACTCCTATCAGCTTGGTTCTCCAATGCGGTGCAATGACGTTCAGATATGTCACCACCAATTCCATGCTCTCGTCTGTCATATTATCATCCAGCACCACAATTCCGACCAAGTGCACGCTGTGAATCTCCCCTTCATGTTCAAATCGAACACGTACATCAATAAACGGCGATCCAGCAAAGTTGCAAAACTCTAGCACCACAGCAAACGCCCATACTTCTCCGCCTTTTAACGCGTCCTTCAACCTCTGGAAATTAACTGCACACGCAAACCGACAAAGGTTCATGACGCGTCTCTCCAAACACTGTCCGTTCTCCAACGACGAGATGTCTCCCATCATGCCTTGATACAACCACGCCGCTTGCTTGAACGACACCCCATTAGCCACAAACTTGACACAAGTGTTCATTTCTAGCTCTGAGTCAATCGTGACCGCATATCTCGCTTCATTCTCGTCCACATTCTCTTCGTCCGTCTCAACCCAATCAATGTCATGCATATCAAAGCCGTTAAACTCGGCGTCTGCCCCCTCCACTCCCCGTAATAACACGTCCACAATATACTTATCCACCAGGAACGTCCTCGACCGCTTCGCCGTCTCCACTATCGCTGCATTACGCTCTGACACTTGCTGTTCACTGTTCTCCGCTGTGGTCTCCACTGTTTCGGTCCGTGGCCGCGTGGAGATGGCTACATCGGCCGGAAAGAAGCGGCGCTTGCCCTCGGCACTCAGATCCTTGTACTCTGCCCAGCGCAGTGCGTGCTGCTGCTCCAGATGCCGCCGCATGTTGTCAGGACGCCAAGGAGGCGAGAAGCTATGCACCTTTGTTTTGCGCTTGCGGCGCTTAGCGCCTTCTGTCTCATCGCGCTCGAAGGCACGGCACATGAGACATACTGCCTTAGTTGGCGCACCGGTCTCTGGCTCGCGCTCGGCTACTGCCACCGCATACTGGAGCGTCCACAGAGATCGGAACTTGCGCGCGCTTTTGCCTGCTGAGGGCATGACCGGTAGTATTTTTATGGTGTGTAGTTGGTGTGGCTGGTGTGCCAGTGATGTAAGTTAGTGATTAAAATCACCATCACCCTAGTAAAACGCCTTAGCTACGAAATAATGCTCTGGAATAATATTACAGTAACTCTTCGTTCGGTGACGCATGAGCCCTTCACGCGCGTGTCAACTGGAACCGAGCACGAGGCGATACAAGTCTCCAGTCAACCTAGTGTGGTTTGTCTAAGTAAAGCAGTTGTATTAGAAACGGATACAAGCACAAGAGAGGAAAGAACAAGTTCCTCCTCTTTGTCTCTCCACCACACGGTGCAATCAGGAAGGAAGCAGAACCTATGTCTACGCTTAACGGGAGTACGTGTTGCCCTGGCCACGCTTGCCCGTATTCTGCCACTTCGCCAGCTTCGGTACCGATATCCGGTCGGCTTCGCCAGCGCGGCCCATCTTGGCGGCCTTACGCTGCGTGAGTCGAGTAGCACGCTTGACAGTGGCCATGGCAGCCTCGTCGCCGAAACCAGCTTGGTCGCGAGGGGTGACCAGCGATTGTGAGCGGTTCTTCGACTTGGAGCGCAGTGCCGACTTGGCACGAGCACGCACACGCAGGTCCGAGCTCTCGGTCGCATCCTCCATGTCCACGTCCATTTCCTCGCGTTCGCGCTTGCGGCCACGGCTCTCGTCGCCGGCCTTCCTCTTTGCCACCACAGCCTCGGCATGCTTCATGTGACTGGTATCCACCCCAAGAGCCTCGAGCTCCTTCTTCGTGTCCGTCAAAGAGCGAAGCTTAGCAAGCACCTTACGTGACACACTGGAGTGGTTCTTGTTCTTGTTCTGACGGTGCGCGGCCACGATAATGGCCTTCTTATCCCGAATACGAGCGAGCTTGTCCTTCTGCTCGTCGTCAAGGTCGCTCATCTCCTCGTCCTCGTCCATAGGAACGTTGTTTTCCATAGCTTCGTCCTCCTCTTGCTCCAGAGCCTCCAGGCGCTTAAGAATTTCCGGGTCCACAAAGTCAGCAATGTTCCTGCCGTTCCAGATCTCCGGAATAGCGTCCTGGGTCCAGTCGTCGTTGCGGAGCATACCCTTGTAGTGCTCCTTGAAGTCGTACGAGTACACTCCAGCACCTCCGTTGGCGTTCATCTTGTCCTTGAGCAGCACACGCGGCGCCGCACTGTTCGGGTTCTCACGAGCAGCAATGACACTGGCCGGGATGGTGATCTCGCGCTTCACGTCGTCCCGAGCCACAGGCATCGCAACACTAAGACGGTTAAGCACATCGGCCACCTTGTTACCCTTGACCTTGGAGTTCACACGGTGAGCAAGGAGCTCATCACAAGCGTAGTTCTTGACTTCCATGACGTTCTCCTCGGAGTGGTTCGACATGGTAAAGAACTTGGCCTTAGTCTCCTCCACAGCCGTGTTAATCATGTTCTGGTGGTGCTCTGACAATGCCTCAAAGCGCATCTGATCGATCTTGTTGCACACGAGAACCAGCGGCTTGTTGGCGAACAGCGGGCGGATGTTCTCGAACAGACTCAGCTGCTGCTCGATAGTGAAGCCACACTGCTCGGAGATGTCCATGAAGAACAGAATGGACGCCTGCAAGTGAGCGAGCGCAGTGACAGCCTGCATTTCAATGGTGTTACGGTCCTCGAGCGCGTGGTCAAGAATACCGGGGGTATCGATCACCTGCCAGCGCAGGTACTTGTAGTCCAAGTGACCCACATACAGTGCCTTGGTTGTGAAGGCGTATGGCTGCACGTCCACGTCGGCACGCGTGACCTTGTTCATGAAGCTCGACTTACCCACATTAGGGAAGCCTGTTACCAGCAGCGTGCGGGTGTTGGGGTCAATGGAAGGGAGACGTGACAAATGCTTGCGCACCTCTTCTAGGTACTCGAGCGAGGCCTTCTGCTTCTTGAGCAGCGTGCACATACGACCAAGAGCGGCACGCTTGAGCTGTTTGCAGCGGTAGAGGGAGTCACCGTACTTAATCATGCGCACATAGTCCTTTGCGATGTTGTCAATGAGGGCACGAGCCGTGTTGACCTGGCCCAGGGCGAGTTTGTAGTGATCGCGGTCGTACAGGATGTTGATGAGATCGGCGTAGAACGGATGCAGGTCATCGAGGCGCGGGAAGTCGTCGATAATCTGGCTGAGCTTCTCCTGGCACGTCTGCTGCGTGAACTTGACCTTGCGCATGTAGAAAGCGCGGATGCGCGAGATGGCATACGTCGGGTGGATCACCGTCGGCGTCTTGCGCTGCGTGCGCGTGAGCACGATGTCGATGAAGTCATTGGCCGTCGGCACCGTCTGGATCTTCTTAAAGTTATACACCACCATGCTGACGTCCACTAACAAGGAACCAGTGCGCGCAGTTCTTCACGAGCTTCTGGTCAATCAACGACTGGCCGCAGCCTTTCACACAACAGCGTTTTGGTTGGCGCAGGGCAAGTGTACCTGGTATATGGTACACTTGTTTTTAATGGTGGGCACCACACTACATGTCATTTACAATGGCTACACTATGTGCACCACCGCAACCCTAAAATCAGTTTACAACTGTCTAGATGGATACTGTATTCTATTCCATAGGCTTTGATCCTATACAAATTTCCAGTAAAACTTTGCCCGCCGTCTGCTCGCAGCACCTCCGCATTACACGCAAGCAAGCCCCGAAGGAAGGCGGTGAGCCGTGACAGTCCGCTCCGGCCCTACAGCAACTCAACGTGTGACCATGTGGACCGTTCTCTTCGGCGACAACGAGGACGATGCGGGTACCGCGCAGCCCACGCGCGGGCCCGTCAAGACGCCTGTGTCCCCGCAGCACTCGACGCCACCCGTGACGCCGTCGCCCCTGGAGCCTTTGACTCCGTCCACCCCGCCGCCGCAGCCTCAGCCTCAGCCCCGGCGCACTAACCCTGTGCCTGAGGCCAAGGGCGGGGAGGGAGACGACTCGGCCATGGGAATGCTGCTTAAGCGACTGAACAACCTCATGATCAAGGTGGGCGAACACGAGTTCGAGAAGAGGACGCTGGTGGACCAGGTAACGGAAAATACGAGTAAAATATGAAGAAGTAGACAAGGTTTTAAGCATATGTATATGGTGTGTAGATGGAGAAGGAGCGGAAGCTGCTGACGGCCAAGATCTCGGGCCTGGAGAAGCAGATGGAGGACCTCAAGGACCAGAACGTGCAGCTTCAGTACAAGATCGAGTACACGTCCGAGCCCATGCTCATGGAGCGCGTACAGGACGTCACCGACATGCGGTGTGTTAAAGTTTAGGATGGAGACTTTTTGAAGCTTTTTTATTGACTTTATTATTGTTATTTTGTAGTGATGCGCTGGCTGATGTGAAGAAGCAGCTAGAGGCAGAACTCCAAGAGAAAGACACGGAGTTGAGGGAGATGAAGACTGCGCTGGCGGTCAAGGACAAGGAGCTGAGTACTCTGCGTGAGGAGTACGAGAAGCAGATTGAGGATTTGACGGCAGAGCGCGAAGCGGCGAAACTGGAGGCTGCCGACGCCGTGCGAGTGGCGAGTGAGGCTGCTAGTGGAAAGTACGAGGAGCAGTTGAAGGAGAAGGATGTCGCTCTGCAGGCGATCACGCAGGAGAAGGAGACGCTCGAGACGTCTTTGGCCGAGAAGGAGCAGGCTCTGCATGAAGCCGAAGCAGCGACGAACGAGGTGCGGAGGAACTTGGAGAAGGTACAACGTCAAGGTGAGACAGACGCAAAGACTCTGGAACAACTGCGACAGGAATTGGAGCAGGCTGCCCAAGAGCACGAGCAGAAGCTGCAGCAACTCAAGGACGAAGGTCAGCAGAAGCTGGAGGCTCTGGAGGCTCTGGAGAAGCACGCACAGGAGCAGGAGGATATTGCTACGGAAAAGACACAGGAACTGGAGGACTACAAGCACGACTGCGTGGAGCTGTGGAAGATTAATGAGGAACTGAAGCAGCAGATCGCGCTCACGTCCGCGGAGACGATGATCAAGCATGCAGAGCTGCGAGAAAACGCTCTATCAGGTCAGACTGTGCTCCAGGACAAGGTGACGGAGTTGGAGAACCAACTTGAGGAACTGCAGGAGCAGCTGAACCGGAAGAGTCAGGAGGTTGCGGAGCTACAGGCCGAAGCTGAAAGCCGTACTATGGTGGATGATGAGGCCTCGGGTGAAGATGATGACAAGTTTGTGGTGGTCGGAGGCGACGGTGGAGCAATCAGTATCCTTACGGAGCAAGTGGCCACTGCTCAACGCGAGCTGACAGAGGCAATGGAGCTGAACTTGCACCTGAACAACCGTAACGCTTGGCTGGAGGAGCAGTACCAGATGCTTTCCTCTGTGCAGTCTGAAGGTGACGATGAACAGGAAGACGCGGGTGTTACTAAGCCCTCGCCGGAAGAGCGCATCGCAGCGCTGGAACAAGAGCTCCAGGAGGCTCGTCGTGCGGCGAATGAGAAGGCGGAACATGTGTCGAATCTGGAGCAGAACTACAGTGCTCTCTCGACTGAGTTTGACCGTCTTCACTCTGCCCACAACGAGCTGGTGGAAGTGAAACAAACGGACGATGCCACGCTGAATAGTCTGAGGCAAGAGCTTGAGTCGCTTCGTGTTTCTCAGGCAAATGCGTCAGACAAAGACCAAGCGCTGTACGCGAAGGACCAGGAACTGGCGGAGCTTCGCTCTTCCAACATTTCGATGATTGGTGATGTCGAGCGCTTGCGTGACGTGGAAAGCCAACTGCAGCAAGTACATGACGCGCTGATTAAGGCGCAGAATGATCTTGCTGAAGCTCAAGCTGCCAACGCAAGCTTGCAGCAAGAGCTTGACGAGTTGAGGAATATATCTGCTGCTGCCTCGAAGAATGGTGAACACCTAACTGCGATGCAGAACGAGCTTAACCAGACTCGATCGGAAAAGGACGTCGTTGCTGCAAAACTGACCCAGTCGCAGGCTTCCGTCCACGATCTCCAGCTGAAAATCCAGGAGCTGGAAGGTATCGTGAACAGCCAGATCAATGACAAGAAGTCACTAGAGCAGCAGCTTCAGAACTTGCAGGAGATGGCTCAGGAGAACATGGAAGGTTCCTACGAACTCCAAGCCAACCTGGAGTCCACGATGGAGGAGTTAGAGAAGACTCGAGCTCAGTTGCGAACCGAACAAGAGAAGAGTGTGGCGTTGCAGCAGTCTGTCGAGGAGATGAAGCAATCTTCCATCTCTCGCGAGGATCTAGAGCGAGCCCAGAGTGAAATTGCACGCTTGGAGCAGCAAGTTCGCCACTTCCACAGTCTGGAGCAGTCTCTCAACCAGCAGTTGCAGGAGGCGGTACGATCCAAGGACTCGATTGCTGCGGAATTGCATACTGCTCGCTCGGAGCGCGTCGCAGCTGAGGAAGAACACAAGAGACTGAAGGTGTCGTACGAGCAGGCAGCAGCGCAGCTTTCCTCTGCTCAGTCTTCGACGGGCGAGCTCCAACGCTCGAATGATGATCTCTCGCACTCGCTGGAACAGACTCGAGCTAAGTCGATGCAAGCCGAGCAGCAGATGAATGCGATGCGTGTGGAGCAAAGTGAGATGCTGAAGCAAGTGGAGACGCTTACGAAGAAGAACCTTTCGCTGGTGTCGGAGATTCAAGGCATGCGTGATGAAGCTGACAAGCAACAGCAGGTGGCACGCGGTCAGCTCGAGCAGCTCAAGGCGGCGCATGGCGACGTTCAGCGTCAGCTCGCAGAGGCCACTCAGGCTCTCCAGAGTAAGGACGCCGAAGCTGCTGCGGATGCACAGCGCAGCCAAGCACAGCTGGAGGATCTTGCTAATCGCTACAAGGCAGACAAGCAGTCTTCGGACCAGCAGTTGGCACAGTTGAATGCAGAGTGCGAGCATCTTCGCCAGGTCCAGTATGAAGCCAAGACGACGCTGGAGCGGTCTCAGCATGAACTGGAGCAGATCCGCGTGCAACTGAACGCCACCCAGCAGGAGAAATTCTCGCTAGAAGCTGAACTTGGCCAGCTGCGTGGGTTGAGCGACGAGAAGGCGCATCTGCTTCAGGAGGCAGATGAGCAGAAGCGTGTGAACCAGCGACTAGAGGAAACCAACCGCGAACTGGAAGGCTTGCTGCAGAAATCCAAGGCGTACTGCGAGGAGTTGTCCCGTGACAGTGAGGATAAGGTCAGTCGCGTGGAGGAGTTCGCCCGTCACATGGAGCAGGAAGCACGCGACGAGATTGACCGTATCGCTCACGAGAACGGTGTGTTGCGGGACGAACTGGAGCAGCTGGCTCAGGCTCGCTTCGAGGAGACAAACGCGCACGACGAGCTCCGCGTGAAGCTTGCCGAGTTGCAGGCCGAAAACAACGTGCTGTCGGCGCGTGCGCATCGCCTGACGCAGCAGCTGTCACAGTACACGGATCTTCCGGAAGACGACGAGTTGGCTGGTGCAGGGCAAGGCCAGACGCCCGATCTGTGGGAGCTGTTGTCCTCAGGAATGGAGCAGCTCAAGGCTGACCTGGAGCTCGCCAGCAAGTACGCGGCCAGTATTGACGCCAGTAGCGTAGATGGCGGCATTGGGGACGAATCATTCACAGTCGCAAACTAGCGTACACTTGGGAGCTGAGGGGGGCAATTGTGAATGCCATGTTTTGGTGATAAAGGTGCAGACGTCGGCGGCTAGAACGAGGACTGTGGAAAATTTGCCTGACCTCCGCGCGTCTAGTTTACATATAAAATATACTTCCGTGTCCGGTACGAATCAGGTGTGGCGGTGTAGGATGTCTGGTGTACGCTGTCGTCGGCGAGGTTCTTATCTGGCCAATTTTACTCCATGAATGGGCCAAAATTATCCGGTACCTGTGTCATCTCCGCTTCCAAGTGGCCGCAGTTTGCTAGAGCGCCAATATCGCATCAATCCACTGCTTCAGAATGGCGGACATCGCGATGGAGATCCCGAAAAGCAGACTGATTGAAGCCAAGCAGGTGTGCACAACCATTATGCTACTGCTAGGCGATACCTGTTCCTGATAACTTGTTCTTGGTGCCTGCAGAGACGACAAGAAGCGTCACGGGATGCCTTGATGCTGAAAAACCGCATCGCTCTGCTCAAGGCCGAGGAAGAAAAGGCCTGGAAGAAAATCGAGCAGACTCGTCGTCGGGCTGCTGAGCTTCTCAAAGTCCGAGAAGACAACGGCAGAGCGCACGCCATGCTGAAAGAACTTGCCATGGAGGTGGAGCGCGAGACTCAAGCTTCTATCCAGGCCAAACGTGAGCTAGTGCTGAGCATAGACAGCATTCCAAAGAAGAAAGAGATCAGCATGCAACTTACCGAGGCCAACAGACGAGAAGCTCTTCAGCTCAAAGAAGACAAGCAGCGCTGGAAGGAGATCATGGACCGACAGAAGCGAGACGAAATGATGGACGTCATCCGCCGCAAAGAAGAGGTCGCCAGTCAGAAGGAGGCCCTGCGTGTCAAGAAGATCATGCACAAGCAGGATATCGAAAAACACAACCGGGAACGGACCTTGGAGAAGGTCCGTGCTGAGGAAGAACAAGCTCAAAGGCACGAAGCAGAGGTACAGGAGATGGAACGCCAGGAGCTCGAGCTAATCCAGCGGCTACGCAACACGCAGCACCTGCAGAAGCAAGCATTCGAGGAACTGGAAGCTGCCCTCAGCGGTGGAAATGCCAAGCTTTCTTAGGATTACTCGTCCTCACTCCATGTAAGACGCGATCGCATGTCGTTCGCGTCGATTATAAGAGCTTGCTTGCTTGACAGACCGTCGCTAGTTCCTTCAGCTTTTTCGTCGCCACAACCTTCTGCGCTTTCGTCTTGAGTAGCAGGTTCATCTGGTAGTAGATGTATCGCCACCAGTACTTCATCCATTAGTTCCTCTGCCAGCGATTTATTGCCAGCATCCACCAAGCCTCGGTTCACATCAAGGAAACTGGCCTCAAGAAGATGCAACATTGATCGGATCATCGACGCAAGCTTCTGCTCGCTGTCCTCCGTGCATCGCTGAGCTATGCATATCAATGCGATTCTGCACTGTGAAAGCAGCACCGAACTCCACAGGACCAGTGTATCGAGTTGCTCTTCTGCAAGCTCACCACACTGTGGCAGGTCATTTGGGGATGCGAAGCCGCACGGATACAGCAGCGTCATCACATCTACTCGTAAATCAACAACGCTAGCTCCTTCCAAAGTTGAGTCTGTTGTGTTGGTTCCATCAATTTCCTTCGATGTCAGAAGCTGGAAGGCCTCCCGCATGTGCTCGAGAGCGCCAATAAAACTTGTACTCATCACGTCGATCACAAAGCGGAGCACTTTCTGAGCCACTCGCAGTGACAAGGTAATTGCGCTACCTGTAGATGCTGCTACAGCCTTTTCGATGTCGCTGAAGCAGTTCGCTTCGACTAACAAATCTTGCGCTTCTTGAATACGAGCTTCCCCGTCGGCATCGAACCAGTAGCCACATCCCTGACAAGCACTTAGTACTTGAAACCAGAAGCGATCGGCACGACTTGCCATCCACCGCTTGCATATCTTCCCTTCTTGAAGGCTTCCAAGGATACTTGTGCCAACCACGCAGTCATACAAGTGAGAAGCATCTTCACCGGTGTCACGTACCGAGGTCAAGAACTGGAAAAACTCGAGAACGCTTGGCGGTGCGTCTGACAGCAGCAGGCTATCGACTTGGTTAATCACGGCTTCATCTTTAACTTCGTCAAGCTTGCAATGAATCATCTGGTGCTCATCAACTGCCTTCAAAATACTGAGAAGGCACCACGTCAAGCGATGAGATGCTGTTGAGGATCTAACCAACCGAGACTGAAGCAATTGTCCCGCGGTTTCGGCCACATCAAATCGAGATTTCGAGAGAGCATTCTCTGCGATTGAGAAGAAAAAGCTCGCAGGGAACGCGAGTTCTTCGCTATTATCCTTGTGATCCGTGTCCGCAGCCTCCCCTCGACATCGTACTAAAGCCAACAGCACGTCCAGTGCAGCTTTAATACACAAAATATCACCTGTGTTCACAAGCGTGTGAATTGCTCGGGTCTTCGCCTTCACTGAGCCAATATTCAGAAGTGCTAGAGCTGCCTCTCCATGCCGTCCGCGCTTGGCAAGGAAGTCACTGTACTTCCACAACGTATCGTGGAGTAGTGGGTCCTTAGGCCCCAATCTCGATCGAATGAGCGCAAGAGCTTCTTTGTAAACATCACCACTCACTAGACAAGCAACGGCAGATCGAATCTTCCCAATGCTGAGGAAATGAAATGCTGTGAGACAAAATGTTGGCGAAACGGCAGCATTGGTCAGACATGAGTTTAACTAGTGGAGAGTGAAATTAACGAACCTGCTGCCTTCTTGTCGCCCTGAGCGTCGAGCTGGTGTGCGTACAGATTCGTCATCTCTCGCCATACATCCATGCCCGCCATTGGAGCGTACGAAAGCCAAGTTGGCGTCAAAGCTCCTTCCTTTGCAACGATTCGTAGCGCTTCAATGATATTACCCTGTATCAGCAGTGTGAAGGCAAGACTTTCCCATTCTCGTTCATTTCGGAAGCGCTCTGATTCAGACGTAAGGAAATCCCTAAGAGATGCGCGGTCGCTATGGCTGAGAAGACTTTTAGTCGACTTGTTGGTATTCACCTCCTCTGTGTTGTCCGCAACGAAATCTTCATGATTCACTCCAGCTACCTTGTAGCAAGCCGAGGCAATTTCGACTGGGGTAAGCTTCGTCTCGGGATGGAAAACTGCCATACTCTTTGTCTTCGGTTTGCTGTTTGTCACATTGGATTTATCTGTTGATGATTCATGCAAGATGTCCGCGGTCACTTGCCCGTTTTGGTTCTTCCCTGAAGTTCGATCTGTAGGAGGCAAAGGTGCAATGGTTTCGACTTCTTGAGGCTGTTTCACCTTGCCATGTTTCTTCAGTTTGGGCGATGCCTCTTTCTCTTGTTCTCTGCAATCCCAGAGACGTAGTGTTTGGTCCTCGCCTCCCGTAACGAGCGTGTACGGTGACACCCACTCCAGCGATAAGACCCGTCCAACGTGATGATTGAAGTACGCTTCCCTCTGCAACGATGTTGTATTCCAAACCTGGACAGTACCATCAGCAGAGGTTGATGCAAGCCGATTCTGGGCTACATCAGAGCACCACCTCAAGCCTGTGATCTTGTTCGAGTGACCAGCTACGGTACCAACAAGATGGCATTGTTGTGAGCTACTCCAAACTGATTCGTCTGAGCCACAGTTGTAGACGAATAATTTCCCGTCTTGGCCTCCAGACGCCAGTAAGTTAGCATTTATACCGTTGCTCCACGCTAGGCAGGTCACTGATTCCAAATGCTCGTGAAAGCGGTGGACGGCTGTGCTGTTATTGTCGGGATTTCCACATCTTTCCATCAATTCCACGGCACCGTTAGAGCGCCCGATCGCGACCATCTCACATTGCTCGTCCCACTCGAATGCGACACAATTATCGATAATTTCGCGAGATTTCTGGTCGACTGCATCAGCGTTCGATTCGAGGAGATGGCCACTAGCGTCGCAGCTCCACAGCAACACCTTCACATCATCCCCACCATTATTTTTACCTATCTGGCCTTCCTGAGCAATTAGTGCTTCCTCCAGACTCTGACCACCTGCCTGTGCAGCTTCAAGTTGCTTAATACTCCCGAGAAAAGAGTTATCTCCATCGTCTACCTCGCCCGTCTTCTTCGGTTTTACAATTATCCACTGTAGTTGCTGGGCCTCGCTGCCGTGGCTGGTACGGAAATGGTTGTACTTTTTGCTTTGAATGTCGTAAACTCCAATGCGACCGTCTTCCATGCCGTACGCCAATACAGAGTGCTGGAATGGATGCCATCGAACGCAGGTGACCTTGCTCTGCAATCCCTTCCACAGGAGGTCACACTGGTAGTCGCTTGCTACAGATGCAGCGTCAGTACCCAAATTCCAAAGTCGAATTGTCTGATCCCCAACTCCAGCAGCTACAAGACCAGTCGCTGCATTGTAC
This sequence comes from Phytophthora cactorum, assembly GCA_016864655.1. Lineage (NCBI taxonomy): Eukaryota > Oomycota > Peronosporomycetes > Peronosporales > Peronosporaceae > Phytophthora > Phytophthora cactorum. Next base: position 1,137,800 of record NHQK01000003.1, read on the forward strand.
GAAACACTGTAAGCATGACCGCCCAACCCGGTCAGCGTCTCAAGGCATGTTGCGGCTGCTAAATTTTTCGTAGGACCATTATCCTTCCAAAGCCGCAGTTCTCGATCCAGCGATACCGTTAGCATGGATACCACATCGCCCTCGGCCGCAGAAGGTACTAGTGCAATGCTGAAAAGCATACGACTATGGCCGCCTTTTACAACAACAGGTTTGCACGAAGCACGGCGATTCTTCCCTTTCTTTTCCGGAGCTTCCGCCTTGGCCACATTCCATTCCCAACGAAACAAGCTGCCATCAAACGACCCTGACCAAAGGGAGTGCTTTCCAGCGGCTTCTCTGGTCTCCTTATCATTGAGGATCCATGCCACAGGCAACCATAGCTGCTTGGTCTGGGTAAACGACATTCCCTGTTTTCCCGTTGGAAGACGCAGCACCTGGTCCAAAGCTGGATCTTCAGTCGAAGTTATCTTCCACACCTTAATCGTTTTATCTCGAGATGAAGAGGCCAACCACACTTTCCGATCTGAAATATCTGATTCAGTTGCATCGCCCTCCTCTTGACCCGTCTCAAAAGTGCTGTATGTTGCCTTCCAAGCGACACATTGAACTTCCTGTTCATGACCATCAAGACGGTGTCGCACAGTTCCTCGAGCTGAATCCACGAGACACAAGACTCCACTACGGTATCCTACAGCTACCAACGCTTTGTCGTGTGGCGAAATAGCCATCGAATGGATCCCGTCACCCGAGATTGGCATGAAGACCGACACTTTTCCTCTACAGCTCATCGCAACAATGCACAGTACCGTCAGTAGCAATCAATATCTATCAAGACCAATCAAGCTTCCCATACGCATCACGTTCCCACGCGCTGATCCGTCCTTGTCGATCGCCTGCCACGACAAAGTTGGCATCCAACGTGGCAGACACCGTCACTGCCATCACCTCCGCCTTGTGCTTCCTGTGCTGCTCAATCATCATCAACGACGCCACATCCCTGCAATAAAATACTTAAAGTCACCACCAACACTCACGCTCCTCATCACCAACGCAGACCCCACCAGATCTGCACGCTGGCATCTTCTCCGCCACACACGAGGCGCAGATCTCCCGTCGTGTCTGTCAGAAACTGCACCGCAGTGACGCGGCGATCGCGCTTGCCACGCACCAACTGTGCAAAGAACGAGAGCTTCACTCCAGCATCCTCGCCGCTTGTCACCTGCCATTGACACGCATGCTTAGAAGACTCTGTATCACTCCACTACACTCCTAAACACCAGCAAACCTGGTAGATAAAGACGCTGTTCTTGGCTCCAAAGGCGAACAACAGTCCAAAGACGTCGCTCCGCCCCCAATCACAGATCTACAGACAACAAAAGCTCAGTGTTACACTAAAAAAACAAATATATCATTTCTCTAACGCCAATATCCGGCAACAACGCACCTTGGAGCAGTACCAATTGGCCGACGGAGGAAGCAGACGCAGGTGGTCCTTCCCGAGCCAAGAACTCGTCGATCCGTGTGCTACATCCCCCGCAGTGCCATCAACCTGCATGCGCGCACTCCCGACCATCACTCCCAGATTCAAACTGACCAACGCGGGTAAAAAAACATCTACTTTTTCCGCCAATCAGCGTCGACGTATCCAAGTATCGTAGGTGCTCGCAGCATGAGAAGCTCCGCCTGCTACAGTAAGGCCGCTCGCTTTACACGATCGAGACACGACGACGCGGGACGCGCCGCTCGAAGAGAACGCCAGTTGGAGAAAACGACGAGAAAAAAACGTCGCAATTCTGAGCTCTTGAGCGGCTTCAGATCGCTTCCAGTCCGTCACATTTGGAAGTTTCGCGACCTTCACAGCGAATTTGATCGTCAGGATGAGTCCCGCCATTTGCGCGGCGGGCGGCATGAGCGCGGCACTGAGCACGTCACCGTCTTCGGGCTGGAACTTGGGCGTGCAGCGCCGAGACCGTAAACTATGGACTGCCACGGCCGAGAGACTGGAGGCCGACGTGGCTGTGCTGCAGCTCACGCTCGTGGAGCTGGAAGAGATGCTCAAGCAGCTCATGTGTGTCGCGCTGCCCAACCCTCGCATCCGAGGTGACGAGATAGCAGCGTTGATCACGGCGCTGGCCCAGATTCTGCCATTGAGCTCGGGTCTGCTGTGTTCAGAGTTCACACGCTTCGTGCAGAAGTGCTGCAGCAGGGAGAGAGTGTTGTTCTCGAGTGCCCAGCTGCGCGTGGTCATGACGTTCTTCTTGAAGTTCATCAAGACGTGTCCGAGCTGGTACACGGCCAACTCGATCCGCGCGCTGGGCCAAGTGCTGCACGACAATGCCGACCGGGCCAGTAATGAGTTTGAGCTGTTGTTTGCGGTGCTGATGAAGCACTTGGACCCGTCGGGCGTGGACATTGAAGCGCGCTACGCTGCCACGAGCTGCGTGTCGAACATCTGCACGCAGGCTGGGAAGACACCCGAGGTGTACCACTACTTTTCGTCGTTATTGCGGATGGTGGTGGAGAACTTTCGGCAGCAGGCGCTCAGTCTGACCAAGGGCCAGAACGACCGCATCCTCGTGAAGGCCTGCACGTCCAGCATGAAATGCATCTTCACGATAATCAACTCGAACTTCGACCGCCTCAACGATCGCATTGCCGCGACGCTGCCCAGTCTACTCAGTTCCATGCGCCAAGTCGTGGGCTATGGACTGGTACTCAAGTGTGCACAGAATGAAGTTGTGTTCTCGTTTCAAGAAGAACTGCACCCTACGGACTCCGATTCGTCCGTTTGTGGATCCGATGGAAGTACTGGAGGACGCCAGATCGGAGAGTAAGTGATGTGATGCGATGCTGTGATGGTCTTACATTTTAATGATGTTGTGTGGTTTCTCTGTAGCGGTTTGCTGGCGCGGTTGCGCGTTACTGTGCTGTACACACTGGAAGCTATTGCTCAGCACTTTCCCAAAGCCATCACGTCCTCGATGGGGCTATATCTACCGGAGCAGACGACGCCATACATGACGTTGTTCAACAATACTCCGTCAGTACTCACTCTGCTCATCGCAGATCCAAGTGAGAAGGCTCGGATGACCGCTGCAAAGTTCCTGGACGCGCTCTGGGAGAAGATTCCTCTGAAAATGTACTTTCGACGCCCATCCAATGCTGGTGCGACGGCTGCAGCGCCCATGTCGTCGATGTCGTTTGCATCGATGCCCAAGCGAATATCTTTGATGCTGTACCAAATGCACGTCACCTTGGTGTACTGTATCCAGCACGAGAAAGAGTCCCCACCGCTTGCACAGATACTGAAGGTGAGCGAATCTGTTAACTGTACTGTAAGATTGTTGTTAATGACGATTTGTGTACTGGTATGCTGTAGAGCACGGCGTCAGTGATTCAGCACTTCCCGTATGGGAATGTGGCTGCAGTGCTTGACCAGATGGAACTAAAGCCAAGCCTGGGGGATATTTTGAAGGCGCTGGCGTCTAGTTTGTACGTCGCAGCAGCGTCAACTGGTACGTTGCAATGCATTCTCTGCATCAAATATGGAAATCTTGTTCTAACCTCAGTGGTGGTTGCTGTGTTCTAGATCACGGTGTTCGGATGGCAAGCTTGTCTTGTATGTCTGCGCTACTCAATGTTCAGGAGACTCTTCCAGCCATTTTGGACTGGATGGTTCACACAAGTGATACTGATGAAGTGATCAGGGTGGCACATGTTTCTATTGCATGTGGTACGTGGCTTCTGCGCCGCCGCTCGTTTGTGGAGGAGCTCTTGCTGATGGCATCTCGGCCCGATGATTCGTCGCGCACACTTCTGCGCTTGGAGGCCATGTCACTTTTGTCGAAGATTGCCAAGAACTACTCGCCGGCATTAAGTGCTAACTGGCAGAGGCTTGCGGAGTTTATGTTGGCAGCTTTCCAAGACATGGATCCAAATGTTCGCCTTCAAGCGGTAAAAATCTTGGAAAACTACATCAAGGGAGAGAACGGTACCTCCGAGGGTGTAGTGCCTAGTAGTTCAACCGCACAACAAACCTGTCGTGTGGACTGCTTAGAGTTTTTAGCGACACATTTAGTGCGAGCGTTCTATGACACGTCGCACCACGTCCGTGCCAGCGTCTGTGCATGTTTCACGCTGTTGTCCGCTCAAGACTGGGCTTGGCTTGGTGAGAAGAAACAACCACGACGACTTCCAGTATTGGCAGCCAAGAGTGGTGGCTACAATGGGGCTGGCCCTAACGCGTCGTGCCTGGATTCTTACACTCGCATCTTCCTGCAGACCCCGAAAGACAGCTCACCTGTCGTTCGCGCTGCGGGTTTCCGATTGTTGGGATCGCTGTGTCTTGCGCCAACATTCAAGACTCGTGCGTTTGCGAGTAGTGTGGTGACTCTGGCTTTGGATGCGCTGGGCGATTCTACCTTGAACGTGCGTGTTCGCGCTGCGTGGGCGCTAGGCAACGTCTGCACTACCCCAGGTCCAGAGTCTATTGGTGAGATCAATGCACCTCCACTACCTCCGCCTGCACCGCCGTCTTCGTTTGTTGCTAAGAGCGAGACGTCAATGCCATATCCACCGCTACCTCCACAAGTGCTGTATGAGCTCCTGCCAGCGTATCAATTGCGATTAGTGATCGAGAAGATGCTGGTGTACATCAACGACAATGACAAGGTGGCATCAAGTGTAGCGCGTACGCTGGGGCTCGTGTGCCGTTGGATTAGCTTCCCGCCGTTCTGGCGCACTCTCAGCACACCGAAGGACCGAGCGTGGCTGGATGATCTCCTGGGTCAAGCAATGGTTGTGCTTGCTGGGAAGATCAATGCCGGCTCGCCCAAGGTCCGGTGGAATGCCTGTCATGCCATCGCCAAGGTGTTGCTGTGTCCCAGTCTTCCCCTGGCGTCGGTGACGTGGGCACCGTCTGTATTCCAGGCATTGCTGACTGCTGTCGCGCAGCAGGAGAATTTCAAGGTGCGCATCAGTGCCGCCACTGCGTTGCGAGTATCGCAAACGCGTAGTGCTTTTGGTTCTTTCTTCCAGTCGGCGCTTCGAGCCACTGTGGATGCGTTAGAGACGGCGTCGGATCTGAAGGACGTGACTGAATTCCGCTACAAGGAGCAGTTGGAGACACAATTGTCGTTCACGTTGGTGCACCTGATCCACATTGCCAGCGAGGAAGACGACCCGATGATATTGGAGGCGTTGAAGGCCAAGCCTCGCGGATTCCTGTACGACTGGCTGCTGCATAATCTCCATCGCATGGTCGCGGCGATCGAGCGAGAAAGTGAAGCGGTCGCTGGTGCGAGTACGGTTGGAAGTGATGTTACGGAGGACAGCCGTGCGGGAGGAACTGGCGACGCACACGACGTGAACCCCATTAAGAAAGAGGAGCTGCTATCGGCAGTGCGCTCGTTGCTGCGCATTATGGAGCGCCTTAACACCGACAAGGCGTACGCGACCAGCTGCGTTTCACTCCTGTACGACACGAAGATCGGACTGGAGCACGATGTACTATATTCCAACGAGGATGTCCCTTTTGAGCTTTGAAAGGGCTACGCAGATATCGTCATCAGTAGCAGTAAGTATCACACATAGCGGACCAGAAGAGCGAGCAGCCCTGCGAACGGATGACCACAATCAACTCACCAATATTTGAATGGCAAGCTAGTTATTACGCGCTCAACTGATTTTGCCGTCGTGTACCTGCTTACCTTGGTGATATGCTTTGTAGCTAGCGCCGAAAGCGGGCACGTCTGTTCCTCTTGCGACCGCCACGATGGCGGCGTTTGCGCAGCTGGCCTTCCGGTTGCTGGCTTTGGTGCTGCTTCCTTTCCTTTACTTCCTCATCTGTGAGCGGTAAGTAGTACAGCACAGGTTTTGTTTCGGTCTTTTGGAAAAACTCGTCAATCGTCACCTCTTTACGGGCAGCAAGATGACGTTAGCCATTATACTAACTACACATCGTGCAACTGCTCGAGTACGTACTTTGGCGTTGAGGAGCTGGCGTGTCATTGCTGTCCTTACTCTTCGGTCTGCTGGGCAACTTTGTCTCGCCAAACTGCGAAACCTAGACGACGAAATATGAATGCTAAGCAAGATTTACGCCACCACAATCGTCGGTGCTCGTACCTCCATAGCCGTATGATCCGCAAACTTGACGCTGAGCGATCGTCCATTCTCAGGAGGCCATTCCTTGCCGTTAAGTGCGGTACTAGTTTTCTCGGCCTGTCAGCACAACCAAACCGGTTAGAAACATGATTTAGGGCAATAAGAAGAAGTAGATAGCCAAAAAGCCGACGCACGATCTCAGAGGTGGGGTATGTCACGAAACAATGGGTCTTGATAGCATCCATCCAGAATCCATCCTCTACAAAATTGCCGAGCTCTTGCACAAGTGCCTACAAAGAATAAAACGTCAACCGACCATCACGACATACATTTCTTTTTCCAGAAAGACTAACCTTGACAGCATTTAGCGTAAATGGTCGGATAAAGTTATCGATACGAAGCGTAGTTCTGTGTTCCTTTTCCCTGCTATCCAAATATCAGAAAAACAAACGCAGGTTAGCAAATCAACCAGCCAAAACATCAAACATACAGTTCGCAGTACGTTGCTCCCGTATCTCCATCCGCCGCTTTCTCAGCATCAGCAGTCGGCGTCGGTTTACTATCATCTTCATCTTCAGGCTGTGGGCTGCCGTTCTCTGCCTCTTCAGTCAGCTTGGGCTTTTTAGCGTCTGGCGCGTCCTCATTATCGTCCTTATCGACTGCATCCGTGCCTCTTTTCAGCGTCGCCGTCTCCGGTTTGTCTTCGTTTTCTCCGCTATTGCTCCCTGTAACCTGTTCCTGAGCTGATTCACCCTTCTTGACAACTTTCTCCTTTTTGTCTTTCTCGTTCTTCTTCTCCGTCCCCTCCTCCTTGTCACTAGACTCCTTTGTCTTCTCTTCCTGCGCCGTTACCTCCTCCTCCTGCGCATAACAAGCAACACCAGCAGCTATCAGTACTGAGCTAAGGATGCAATCCGCCAAGCAACAATCAGTACCTGTTGCAGATGCTCCTTCAGCCGCTGGAGCAGCGCTGCCTTGAGCCCGCCGGTATCCAGGCCACGCTTCTTGAGCTCTCGCTGTAAATCCTTCACCTGGACACACATAACGGCTGAACTGCTGCTGTTATAAAAGTAGGGATGCGGACGCAGATTCAACCTTTAGGTGAGACAGCGCGTCGGCGTCCAGCGTCATGCTCACAGACACACGGACACACGGACACGGACGGAGCGCACAACTTCAGCGATCTAAAGACTAGCTTTGATAAACTTTGCTGGCATATATGTGGACCACGCATTGGTTTGAAAAAAGAGGAGCCCATGTTTTAGAAAAAGGGTAGGTATTAAAACATGGAGATACATGTAGTCCAGTGGTGCCATGTTTTATCAATGTTTTTCCCGAATAAATGACGACTATTTTTCGAGAAGTGTCATTTATTCGGACCATGTTTTGCCATGGTTTAAAACATGCCCAAACATGTTAACAGCACTACCTAAAAAATCACGAATGGATCTTCTTCTGGTCTGTCGGAGGTGACTCGCACTCGCATACTTCATGGGTTCAGCTTTGTGTTATCACGTAACCATGATTTGGTTTACACTGAACACATGTTAAAACATGAAACCAAAAATGTATTGCCTCACTTACGCTGTCTCCTCACCGACACTCTTGTTGGAGTCACTGAAATCGACTACTATACGCAGGAGATCCTAGCGGCGACGAAGAAGCCCACTTTCGGAGTAATCCTTTCCCGCTTCCTTGAACACCCGACGCCAGTAAAACAGGCAGATGAAAAGCCCGCAATTATCTCCGTCTTTCTGGATGGGGCAGTGCACTGATACAATCTGATACGGCTGCGGTAGACTCCTTTTCACGAGCTCTCCCGCAATCTCCTCCAGTAAGTTGTGGTAGGGCACTTGGGCTGTGGTAACAGTAGATACTGCGCGTTGTCCGATCTACCAGCAGGCACGTCCAATGGCTTCCATTAATGTTCATGGGCATGAAAGCCATGGCCTTGTCAGTGCGTGCAAACAGACTCAACGTTGGCGTCGGAACACGCACGTCTTTGTCTGGTACGGGTGTCTTCAGTTGGCGGAGATAGGTGGTAGCGCTGTGCGTGTACTCTGCAGCCAGTGTCATCGCGAATGCGTGAATGAAGTTGTCGTGTAGCCAGCAACTGTCACGGGCACACTACAGACGAACCCATTCCAGATGAAAACCTGTTCCAAAACCTGGAAGAGGCTGCTTTGGTTTGGCCATGTTTCAAGCATCCACTGCGCTAACGCAGCCGCTCCTTCATCACTACACTGAGTATCCACCACCCCCGTCAACCACGAGTAGCACTTCATGCCTTGAGCGCACGCATCACCCACACTCCAAATAAATTGCGTCGCAAATAAGGCGACGCTGATTGAACTCGCCGATTCCTTCAATATCCACTAGCCAGCACTCCTCACTCGAATCTGGATCTTTACTTACACCTATGGTGTCTCCGTATGGAGCTGTGCTCTCAATCAAATTCAACGCCACCCTTACCAGTTCAAGTGGAAGGCAATATGGCACACACCAATCTGCAGGTACACGTTTTTCTGCCGTACTCTTCTTCTTGTTATTGTGACCGCGATGACGGATCTCAAAAGTGTTCAAGGACGAAGTAAGCTCCATTAGCGGGTGCTTGCGAGTTTTCTGGTACTCCTCGACGTGTATTACGTCATCACCTCGTAGCGCATTTCTTAACTTTGCTCCCTTGTTGTACTCCTTTCTGCCTGCACTTTGTATAGCATCTTCAGCGGCTCTGGGGTTTTTATGGACCACCCAGCTTTGGCCTGTCGGGATTGAAAGGGCTCACTTCAATCTTCGTGAGACGTTTTGCCGCTTGTTTAGGAGACATCGCGGCTTGAACAGTAGTTTAGGAGCGGCAACCAGTTCATTATCTGGCGGAAGAGAAGCTTCGGCGTCCATTTGCTCTTCACTCGAGAAGTTATTGTTAGGTGCGCAACTTGCGTAGGTGATAGCTCATCATCCAACGCTGCGGGGTGGATAGGCAACCCAAATGTGGAGCCTTGACCCATGTTCCCGCACCACGTCTCCAAGTGGTTGAGAGCTGCTGAAAACTTGTCATCTGGCAGATCTGTCGTCTCAGTAGTGATTCTGCTCAAAACACTCTGTACACTCTTGAATTTGTCGCGTTCCGTCATCTGTCACTTACGCTTCACTTCGTCACTCTTCGTTGTAATTCTCAGTGGTACATTCACGTTCAGTAACCCATCTTCGGGTACACCAACACGAAGCAATCGGATAAAACATGGTCGAACATGTCAAAACATGGCAAGAATTGGCGGCGTCATGGGAAACATGGATACACGTTAGAAACATGTTTTTCAGTTGTCGCAAAATATAAACAACACAATACTTGCCTTCCTGGGATAGATGCGTACGGAATGGTCATCAGTTCAGCAGAGACTTGCGGTACATCATTGCGTGTCTGCAGGGCAACTTCATGATCGCTGATAACTCGCAACTGCATATCCAATCAAACTTATTCACGCGATGCGCGCGTCCATTACGACGCAGGATGATGTGAAGCTCTTGGTCATCTATCGTGTAGCTGGTAATTGCGTCACAGGTCGTGGCAAACTTGTACTCGGTTTCAAACATACCAGCAAGCCACTCGCTTGTCATGCCAAGTAATTGGTTCATTTCTTCAACGTAGTTGATGTTCCGAAGCGTCCCGGGCATGCTTAGTCGCGTCGCGTAGTCGTCTTCTCTGCGGCGCTGGTATCGGATAACCGCCTCCAAACACTGCTTCATAGACATTGCACTGTTTAAGCCAACTTCAATTTCCCGAAAAGTTCTCCAATCTGTTGTTTGTGTTGTTTCTAAAGTGAGGCAGATTCATTCTGAAGAAAGTTACCCACATCTGCTTAGAGTCCATCCAATTCTCTTCGAGATAGGTCCACAACTCGTCACGTCCACCGCGACACGCCAGAACTTTGAACTCATTTGCATGCTGAAGAAGCTCTACCTCGGATTTCGAGTACACTAAGTTCGCCACACAAAAATCGATCTGCTTCAAAACTTCGGTAGCGTAAGTCCCATACTTGTCATTCCGTACTGCACTTGGGAGCCACTTGATCACGTGAAAATGGCACAACAAAATACGAGCACCAGGAGACATTCTCTTCAGCACCTCGATTTCATTCAGGTCCTTGTCGACCATTATCACAGTCATCTGCTCCCAGTCGTTCACTGACTGGAAATGTTTCACAATTTTGACCATATGCCAGTCCGCATTTCGCTCGATCACGGAATGCTGGATAGTCTGGTCGTTACCAAACTGGTTCATAATCATAAGAGCGCAGAGCTGATAATTGTATCTAGAAATAAAAACATGATCGCACAATGCGCAAAACATGGTCAAACACAGTCAATAAAAATCAAAATAAGATTAGACCATGACCAAACATGGCCACAAAATGGACAAAACATGGTAATATCTCATGTGCCAGCTTTGTACTTGTTCGACTTATGCGTACAGTCCACCAGCAAGAGCTCGGGGAAGTGCTGATACATCTTGCGCATGTGTTGGGAGCTGATCGATACTACAGCAGTCTGGCCTCGACTATTCTCGTCAATACAGACCACATTACCATCCGCAGACACGTTAAAATCCACTAACAGGCAAGCGACCTGGTCTTCATCCGTCAAGTTGCTGCCTAATGCATATAGCACCATGAGAACAGGTGTCACAACAACTGATCACTACAGTATATTACGTACCTGACTTCTTGATCTTGGCAATCAGATTGTACACGTACCGCATTTGAACACGATGTGGAGAGTTGTCGCGGGTGTAGTCGTAAATTCGGCAGCATTTGCTACCGCTAGCAACCATGAGCTCCACATGACTCATCACTGATGAGCTGGCAGGTATCTGGCGAGCGGACGGATACGACTCGTAAACAGCCCGTGAATGAGGATGGTTTGTCCACATATTGATAACTTCACTTGTACTTGACACGTTCCTTTTGATACCTCCGTTAATTGAGCCAAGAAGCGAACATTGCAACCGGTGCCTTTGACGGTGTGATATGGACGTAGACCTTTAGAGCGAACGCTAGTCTTCCAACCATGGGTGCAGATGTAAACCCTTTGATACGGGTCTAATGATTCCGGCACAAGAGATAACTCGAAAGACAGTTTTCCAGCGTTAATTTTCATTTTCTCAAAATTGACTATTCCTCAGGCGAACATTCAGAGTCTCTGAAACTACCAAGAATGTTTGGTGTGTGTGGTAGCTGTGGAGAACTTGTAAACTCTGGTCAAGCTGTACGCAAGAAATATGGCCGGGAAGCCGACTTCGTCAGGCCCCGTCGCAGTGAACTTGGTGCTGTGGAGATTATCAACGAAACGTGAAGGGATGAAACCGACTCAATTTGGTTGTGTAGTAGATGCTACCAGTCGCTACGCGCCCGCAAGGCACCGAAATTCTGCCGTAGTAGTGGGTTTCGCATAGCAGCAGAACCAGATGAACTCGCCATTCCGAGCTGGATGGAGGCTAGACTGATTGGCCTCGAGATATCATTTAGTACTTGTGTAAATTTGCACAGTGGTGGCCAAGAACTTACGCGTGGAACAGCGATCAACTATATGAATAATCCGGGAGAGGTCGTGCGAGAGCTACCCAGACCCCTGAAGGAGTGTGGAGTCATTTTCTGGTGGTAAAAGAGCACAAAGTAACGAAATACCTTCGTGCTCGACTGGATTTAATAAGACGCGTTCTGAAGTGGCTCATCGCAAGCAATGTTCTCTACAAGGTTGCTTTCATTTCGGAAGAAAATCTCCGTGCTCTGAACGGGGTGGATGCAAATCGAGAAGTACCTACCATTCCAGTATCGGAAGCGGAGTTAAAAGAGCTAAGCGACCAGCATTGTCAAAGGAACGAGCTGTACAGGCAACACACTGACGCTATTGACGTGGGCGACGATAGTGGTGTCGGTTTACAGCAGAGTGAGCAGGATTCTACCTGCCATCAGTACTACAGTCCGCGCGGTCAAGACTACCTTAGTGGCACGGAATCCATTAAGAAAGCCGAAACTCGATGCGCTTGACATGAATGTAATGATGGTGGAAGATGCCGCTTGGTGAAAGACAGAACTACCAACACCCGGAGCACGGGTTCTCAGGATGCCTCTAACAATTTATGCAGATCTACAATCTCAGAACAACAAAATAAAAAAATGAATCACTACATTGAATTTCAAACAGTGTAAGTATTTGCCAGCTGTGCACAACGGCAGTTATTGAGAGTAGCTCCACTGTTGTGGATAGCTCTACCAGAGAGAAGCCGAGAGAAGAAATAGTATACACTGAATCAGTGAATGCTCTAGACCATTTAAAAGAGTCGTTTGAACTAGATGGCAATCAGACCCGAAGTCAAACGGTACTAGAATTTTTTTTATGTAAGTTGTCGGTATCGACCGTACGAATTCTGATGATCCTATCGGCGAGTTGCGACGATCCAATCGATGATTACCAAACGAAGCGGATTATGCAGTACTGTTTTTCGACGCTTTTTTGCGGATGGCAAAGAAGGATTAGATCCCATGACAAAAGAAAAACCAGAATGCATGAATACGCTTTGTCGGAGTACTGTGGGCACTGGATGCGTATGATAGACGCTTCATTTATCATGGGAAATTTAAGTCTTTCGGCATGAATCTAATTCAACGACGGTAGATAGATGATCTAGTCCGACGAGTTAGCATGAGCAATAAGCAAACTGCAGCAGGTGGCGGTGCTGGAACCAGTTGCAAGAGTGAGTGCCAAGAATTTCACGACGCCAGTAACGAAAAAGAGAGGCTTAACGCAGGAATGCAGGTTTTAGATTCTCTGAAGCTATTTTTTCGAGTAGTGAGAGGTAGCTGATTGTATTGGGCTAATGCAAGAGGCGACCAAATGGCAATGATTGGAAATAGAGTATTGCCTACTCGCTGGCGTACGTTTTCTTACTCTAAGTGCAGCGGACACTATTTGATCAGACTTTGTGAAAGTCTGTACCAAGCAAACATTGGAGGAGTGTAGTCGTTTGTCATTTATTTTTGTGCTTTCTAAGACCCTCAGTGATCTAGAAGTGTGTTCATGCTCGACTTGCAGTACTCATCGTACAGTCGACTTTGATATTCTAACAATGAGCCCGCCCAGTGTGAAAAAAGATGCATGGCAATGCGATTTGGCTAGATTAGTTCATCGCATATAATCGCACGAATACCACACTAACTCATCTTGTAGGAAGAAGAGCTCTCAGTGTCGCTTCAAACCACTACAGAGACATACTAGAATCGAAACAGGTATAGCGTCCGGCGGAACCACCTCGATGACAGTTTTCTTAAAACGAGAAATATCCACAATTAACCCTTTCGCGAGCATATTATGTAAACTATACTATACATAGCTCAGAAATTTCTTTCTAAAAGGGAGCAAGATGCGCCCTTATACAAATTCACGGTACTCGTTGTGGACTATCTCGTAAAATTCATTGAAGATAGCAATCGGATACACGCATCTTATTTGAATAAAGTATGCTTGGATGTTTACGAATCGTACCGTTTTTTTCTATGTCATTAGAGAAGGTACAAAATCAGTTGTACTTCTGTAAAAGGGCGCGATATGCGCCCTTTGAGTGTGCTGATTCCACCCTTTTTGTGAGACCGCCTTTAAGGGCGCAAAATGCGCCCTTGTACCACGAGAGGGTCAACAGCTATTCTCCCTATATTTTGTCGTGCAGGCGGGCAAACATGGATTTACAGCTAATAGGGAGCGCTTACGATGCAGCTGAGTATGAGGGAGCATACGTAAACAAAGCTGAGCCCGACACGCTTCAGACGCAATATCGCTAAGGTCGTTCAGCGTTGTGACCCAAATCATACCTTATCATTCTATCTGAAAAAAAGTCGCGAACGCATGCGCGAGGTGGAGCTCAAGAAGCCACTAACACACTCCCCCGTGGCTTACGTATGCACGGTATATCAAGAATTATGATCAAAATTAAAGCGCTTCAGCACGGGTAGCGGTATTACCTCGAGGTTTTGAGGATCTTGCAGCTTTGGCAGAGCAGACTGATAAGACAAATATACGAATTGAGCAGGTGAAAAGGCATATATGAATAGACCTGCTAACAAACGTTTTGATACTATGTCGTTAGCCGCATACGTAGAAGAGTTTGAATGTGTTGATTCTACTAGCAGCAAGAAGATCTCCGAGGAGAGCTGGGAGCGCATCGACGACGAGGGCTGGATTAAGCGAAGGTCTAAAGCGGTTGTTGTTCAAAAGTCACCTTGGGTGCGGCCAAAGAGCGCCGATCCAAACGTCTGCTTTTCTGAGATCTCTCTTTACGTTCCATGGCGTTCTATTGATAACTTTCCCGACACAGACGAAAAGATTATCGAGCATTTCTTGAGCAAGCGATTCGTCTGGATAGCGAACTGAGTGAAGCGTCGAACATCAAGCTAGATAAACAAAAGAAACTGGATTGCTAAGCGAAAATTCCCGTACTGGCTGCAGTGTGACCGTGTTACTATCTTCTGGGTATGTTTTTATCAGCAATAGCGAAAACGAATCCCTCGAACGTCAGGATAATAGCGCTAGCCTGAAAGTCAAAATCTTATGCAGGAATGGAAGCCTAGACACACCTACTCGGCGGATATCGTGCGCAAAGCTAGTAATTTCGTAAAATAATGTTTCAAGCCTTTGATTAAGGAGTGAAATGAACTGCGCAGGCTTGAAAATTTGTTTCGCCAAAATGAGAGATCTACCTCTCTCTAACGATACCCTATTCAGGATAGCAATGACATGTCTGACGCAGGAACGTTGACGGAGTACCAATGGGCACCTTTAGCTCTGGCGATGGAACAATACCGAAAGCGATTTAGATGCTCGATAGAGAGCTCCTACTGCAAACCACTGCAAATGACTATTAGCGGCGAAGGAGGGTCAGGAAAAAGCTGGCTCATAAAACATACTGTGAAGTACATGCACAATGTGTTCGGCGAACTCGCTGCTACTCGTAGGACATCGAAACGAGTTTTATGAATGGCACACCAGGGCACGGCTACGTTCACTATAAAGGGAATGACACTCTGCTCGACTGCCGTTTGCATCCTTCACACGATCTGCATTTTCTTCAAAGTACACACCACTATTCAAAAGCAAATCAGGACCCTCAAAGCTGAGGAAGCTGCAACAGCGGTTTAAGGACGCTCACCTCGTCGTTATAGGCGAATTTAGTATGCTTTCTTGTGAATAGATGGGCGATTAGACCCAGCCATTCAGACAAACTGTTTGGGGGAAGAGATGTATACTTTACTCGTGGTGCTGCACAATTAGAGCCCGTAACGATGCATGCGCAGCTAATTCAGAACAAGATCGTGTGGTAGCAAGCAAGGTACATCTCTGTATTGGAGTTCCTGCCACTTTAACTTTTAATATTGCCCAAACTGCTGGGTGTGCAACGGAACTAACGCTGTTGTGTATAATTTTATGGAGGGGGAATATTACCCATAGTTCTCCTACAGATCCTGGAACGTATTTAGGCCCTTCATTGCTGGAAGATGTCCCTAACATCGTTCCAATTGCGCCAAGAGATGTATCATGAGGTAAGGGCTTCGAGTGACCCCCGTGTTGTCCGTATAGGTCTCCGCCTGGCGTACGCTATAACAGTCCACAAAATACAAGGACTTACGTGCAGCTACATTGTTTTTAATTCCAGCTCCAACCTGAATGTTGCTTTCGTGTAGTGTGAAAACGCTCGTGTATTAGGTGCAGTTAAAAAAACAACTGTGGAAGGAGCTATTCGGATAGTTGAGAGATGAAAGAGGTAGCGCTGTCCCACAACAAATACTTGTCTCCACACTGAAGCGTCGGTTGCACTGCACACTACCTACCTGCACGCTCCATCGTCGGGATAACCAACGCAGAACCTCCGGAATGAAGAAGCGCCTGACGCTGCTACAATCTGGAATTCCAGAGGAGTCCGTTGAGGCGTCTGAGGGAGGCGCCGATTTGGTTGAGGCCCGGTTGCAGATCGAGTTTCGGACACTCTGCAGCCGGATCAAGAAGTCGAAGCTGTGGCTGATGCGCGCACTGAGCCCCCAGACGAAGGGCTGATGATCAAGGAAGAATGCCCCCTGTCGACAGTTCGAGAGGATACGGTACTGCCGGATGCGGAAGTGCCTGCGCATCTGCCACGGGATGGCGTTGTCCAGACAGCCGCTCCGCAAATTATCGATGTGGATGCCGAAGTCCGAACGATGCCACATCTCGCTTTGGGTATCAAGCAGGAAGCTGAAGAGTCTGGGGCGGTGGCCGTCCAATTGATCGAGTTCCACGCCAGGGCTTACATGGCTGACCAGGTTCGCCGGTGGGAACAAACTCCGCCAGGACGCATCACACCTCCGAACGTCGAGTATGTGGGGCCAAATGAAACGTCGGACATGACGGGTTGGAAGGTAGCCGTGTTGACGACGTCTGAATACCTACAAGGGTGACCACCGTTAGCGCGCCAGAAGAGGCTTGGATCGTGGAACTCAGTCCGGAGCGAAGGATGTTCCTGCTGCTGAGGATTTGGCTGCTGTGACAATCCCTCCTGGACTGGTGACGCCGGGTGAGAGTGTGGCTGCGCTACAGACGCTTCTCCGGGAGGCTGGTTTCGAGTTCACGAACCTCATCCCGGAATGGTATGAGACACGGGCGTCCCAAATACATCACAGAATGGTGTATCAGGTAATATCGGAAGTGTTGCAATTGCTCGCCGTGGAATAAATGGAGTGGTGACAAGTTACGTCGATAACTGAGACGAAGGTCAACTCGATCTTGGATGACAGAGATACGCCGGAGCAATCGCCAAGGTTAGATTACCACGCGGAAGACCAAGATGGCGATTTGTTAATGAAAGATCACAAGAAAGACCTGTTGTGACGTGACTTCGTACTGCTCCTCAAGATGTCGGCGCTCAGAGTGACGAGAAGCTCACGAGGATAGACCGGAAGCGAGCCTGACGCGAAATACCCGCAACCACATCATCTGCTGCCGCTGTACAGATCTTCGGAGTTGGAGAGTCGATGCACAGCGTCTCCAAATGGGTTGTGGTAGTCCACTCGGATGAGAGCGTCGGGGAGGACCGCTTCAACCATGACCATAGGTCAGTCTGACCTGTCTGGGATGTCTAACGAATCGCGAATGAGTACTATGTCTCGGACACCCTCTTCACGAAACAGTTCGTCCAGATCGTCGATGCGGTCTCTTGGAGGCGGGCGTATGCCGCATGTTGGACAACATCCAATGGTAATGACGCTGCAGATGATTTTGTTCCAAGCGCAGCCGAGATAGGAATGTACGTCCAGCAGACGGCCATCCCTCCTGCCCAAGCAATGATGCCTGAGCTGGACGATGTCGTGCCGTCGGCGTCAGGACGGAGCCTCATTGGGAGCGCACGGAGAGCGAGAACCTCTGGTAGGCGTACACGTTGGAAAGATCGTAGTCCAAGTTCGTCATCCAGCGATGGTCCACCCAGCGACGATGATCACAGATGCCGACGGGACTAGAGACGGCACTCGTTGCGACACTCACAGTCAAGTCAATTGGTACGTTCAAGCTGTTCCGGAGTATCGAATACATCTCAGTCCACACAAGTGGCGCTGGATCTGATGTACCAAATACAAGAGTTCATGACTCGAATGGAACGCAAACAGAGTGAGGCCGTCGGGAAGCTGAAGCAAGAAGTCGAGTCGAAGATCACTGGAGCAACAACACTGAAGCCAATCCAGGTTCAGGAAGCGGCGCACGAAGAGCGACAGCGCCTCGAGTTGTCCTTGTGCGAATATCAGGATCAGATGGAGGCGGGCCACGCGCGCCGCGCCGCGGAAGACGATAATGTCACCACGTGTCTGTAGGAGCAGCTTCGAGTGCTTCAAACTGTGCCAGACCGGGAGCGTGAGGCCGCTGCTAGTATGCAGAAATTTTAGGCAGGGCAGTTGCGGAAGCAATTGCTCAAGTTCAAAGTGCTCCGGCAACATACAAGTCTGGTCCGGCAACCCAACCTGAGAAAAGGATGGTACCTGGTGGCATGAGCAAGAAACGTCCAGTGAAAGATTCAGTGCCTGGAGACATGGAGAACGCCGACGCGCTCTTTGCGGCCCAGTTGCAAGCGACTATCAATGGCCTAAAATTAGACTAAAGCTCGACACGATGCTGTGGTGAAGGCCGCTGGAATGGTGGAGACAGAGCCGTCTGCTGGAACGCCCAAACGCACTGTGTGGGAAAACGTCGCCGGGGCGCGCGCCGTCCGGGAAGTCTGAAGGTCCAAAGAAAAAGCCCAAGAAGGAGGCGCCTAAGTAGCCCCCCCCCCCCACTACGCCCAAGGTCAAGCCTCATCATGCTCACCGTCGCTCCGGAGTCCAGAAAAACGAGCTCTGACGTTGTTGAATGTACCACACACCATCGCCACTTTCCTACACTCCTCGGGCTCATGCTCCTTCCACCATCCCAGCCTCTCACCGGGTTCCAAGCGGAATTCAATCGGATCATTCGCATCCGAGAACTCCGGGCGGGAATTATCAGAATTAGAATCATTGTCAGGAAATACAGTCATCCATTGACGGTTATCTTGGCTCGTCCACCTCAACTCCTTCCCGACATACACTAGAGCAGACAGCTCTAGAGTCTTCTGTAGCCCGGTGCGCTCAATATCCCCATCCAGCGGGCTTCAAGTTTGACGACTCTCCCCTGAGTCGTGATCCCCATCCAAGAGTTTGTCCTGGACAGTGGTCGGTAGCTCCAGTGCACCTTGGCGGGCGAGGACTTTCACGGTTTGGAACGTCTCCCATTCTTAACAGGTACCTTGACGAAACTTCCCACAGAAATGGCACGGTCGTACTTTGCACATCCTCGTCGGGTGTCCCAACTGGTGACATCGTTCACACTCGATACTCACCCAGCAATCCTCAGTGTTATGATTACCAAAGCGATTGGACGTCTCGCAGAAACGATTTCCACGCGGAGCTTCGAAACGCGGCGAGGGTGGTCGTTCGCGATAGTCTTGACCAGAGATTGGAAAGAATAATATCTTGGCGTACCTGACAGACATTAGAGCTCACTACATAATCACGATATTCCGATAAAATAAAATATCATGATGGATAGGCATCTTACATGTACTGATTGATACGTAGTATTAATCATGCTAAGGATGGTTCAACTTCATTACCGGCAAAGACCTATAGGAACACGCAGTCGTCCATGAACCATTTGCTCTCGTGTTCTTCGTTCTCTTCCACGCACACTTCGTCTGTACCGTCATCTTCGAGAGCGATTACTGTCTGGCATAAGCTGTCAACTGGGCCAACGTGTTTCACAAATCGACTCACTGTTTGTTGCGTCCACAAGTCCATGTTTGAGTGCAGGAACAAAAGCTTCTCGAACGTGACTGGACTGAGACGCCTTCTGCGACGATCGGTAAGTATCAGTCCACAACTGAATAGGCATTCGACGGAGGACGACGATGCTGGTATAAATCCCAACTGGAGAGCACCCCAACAGTCGTTCACTATATTTGCCATCGAAGTTGATGTACGTAGCGATGATCGAAATGTAGTGCGTTGTCCCAGTTGTGCACCCGTCAATCATCCAGCCGAAGATTTTCGGCAAGGTCGCGGTGACAGCTTGTTCGACATGAGTTACGAGCCGCGGTACATACTTAGACAGCGAACGAGAGGACACATGGCCACGTTTATCAAGCTCCCGAGTGAAGGGGTTGTCCACCTCTGCTAGTGACATGTGACGACCGGTCACAAAATATAGCCAGAAGAACACATCTTCCTCCCTCTCAGTGACGGTGGCAAACGTCTGAATCCTCAGTCGTTTTTTGCTCTCCTTCTT
This sequence comes from Phytophthora cactorum, assembly GCA_016864655.1. Taxonomy (NCBI): domain Eukaryota; phylum Oomycota; class Peronosporomycetes; order Peronosporales; family Peronosporaceae; genus Phytophthora; species Phytophthora cactorum. The sequence continues at coordinate 1,157,774 of NHQK01000003.1, forward strand.
CGTTGCCTCAGCAAAAATGGACTGGAAATTGTCGCCGCCACATCGCTTGAGCTGGACCTTCTGGTTACTGTTTGAATTTTCTGACTTCTTCAATCCTTTCTTGTTATTGCACCCGTCCTTACGACAGAAAAAGGTTGTCTTCAGCTTTCCTGAAGAAGAATTTGATGAGAGGGTCTGGGTCTTGTGGTGGAGGAGTCATTTTGAAGAATGAGAATTCAGGAAGTCAAGCGTACCCTAGTGCACCATTAAAATATAAGCCATAATCAATGGACCTGATTGAAGTGCATGCGTTGACACCATTAATATTGGATTCCTACCCGTTACTGCAGTGTATCGGGTTGAACTCAAAATAGTTGACCAATGGCAGCCGCTAGATAATCATTATATTTGGTGGTGCTGCGATATTGCATCTCGATAAATATCGTTTGATAAATATCGAGCTGTATCTATCGCTTCCGATCTCTGGTCTTGACCGATCGCTTTCACTTGGAGTTTCCATTGCCCGAAGCACCTTCGCCGCCACGTCGTTTGTCCAGGCGTCAGCTTGCATAACCGCGTTTTCCTTCTGGACACTGTCGCTGGGGGGAATGGTCCTTCGGTTCGGTATTTCTCGTACTGCGTCTTCAAAACGCACTTGTCGATCGTCCTCCTCATCAGACCCCGCGTCAATCTAGGACAGGTATACTTTAGCTAGTTTCTTCGAGCGTCCCTGTGATAGATGTATGTTGTCTGGAAGTCCTTCGCGCTTCGGCGGAAATGTCTCGTAATCATCATCTTGGTGAAGTTCATCATGTTGCTTCAGCACATACTCCATGCCCCTCCAAATTTCGAAGTCGTTGGCCTTGAAGAGTCGATTTCAGTCGCGAATCTGACAGCTTCTTGCCAAAAACCTTGAAGTGTTGTTCCTGTCCCTTGCTCGACTTCCGGAAGTCGATGCCAGCCTTCTCCGCCTCACGGTCCAACCGGTAAAAAAACTCAAGCGGAGTCACCGTCTTGCGTTGCGTCATCAGATAATATCTTTCGGAATCTGAAGTCTTGGCTTTGCAGTACTTCTCCTTGAACGCCTTCAGGAACTTCTTCCAGTTTCGACGTACGGTCCCATCTAGATTGGAACGCCAGTCTCAGGCGGCAGAAGACAATCTCAACTTCATCTCGTAGAGGCGGATCGTATGCGACCAGCCGCCTTGGACGGCGATGATGCGAAAGTGTTTTCCCAGTAAGCTGCGCGGATAACGAAGCCTTCTCATCGAAGTCGGTGAGATTACTCGTATTCACAGACGGCTTGAACGTTAACACAGTGGTTCCGGCTCGGGCCGTTGTCGATGTTACAGGATGTGAAAGTTACTCTTGGATTTCGAGTGGCGTATGTTGTGGATCTTTGGGTTGCGAATATCGGAGAAGATATCGACGTGCTTTGGGGAATGGATGTCATCTTCTCGGCTGGTCTCCGGTTATGTGTTCGAGAAGGGATTGTGCGCCTACCGGACGAAGAATATATTTCGTTGGACCGGGCAGGAGGCATGCGGAAACTTACGGGTTGGGGTCAGGTAGTGACTCCTCATGAGACGCTGTATCTGACGCCCCGGAGAGCACGCAGCTATCCGTATTGGCCGGGGATTGATTGAATCTCAGAAAGGAGTAGTGTGGGCTGGCCGGGGTAACCGTTGGGTGACCCATTTTTTTTTTCAGTGCCAAATCCTCGCCAGTGGCTGTCAAGGTCGTGAGCATCTCATCCCCGTACTTGCCAATTGACTCTCATACGCCGGTGGCTCAGGTGATTGAGCACCAAAGTTTCCCGACAGCCGGAAGGTTCGTGCGCCCAGGAAGCAGGAGATACCAGGAATGGCAACATCTCATCTTGGAGAACACGAACTCGGCCCGGATGAGATTGCGGTTACAACGGTTGGAGCAAGCTCTCCAAGCGAATGACCCCCCATGCGTCGAGAAGCCAACGTGTCCGTGGCCGACCAAGTTGATGACGAGAGCCTCGCCGAGGACGGCGGAAGCTCGAATGTTGCGACGCCTAGAGCAGCTTCGAGTCCGTAAGTGTATGCCCATTGGAGATATTGCTGAGGCCGCCCCGGAGGATGACACGTCAGGAGAACAAACAACGAGCGGTGTAGTGTCGTCGCCGACGTCGGACGATGATGACGATCATGACAATGATGTTCTTCTGAGCGGAGGGGGCTCTGAAGAAAAATTCTTTGATGCTATCAGCCAGGACGACGATTCCGACCCCGACGTCCCAGATGAGACCAGCGAAGACGAGGTGGGCAAGGATGCCGTCGCACAAGCATTCGCGAGTACACCGGTCTAGAAGGTCGTATTGGAATACGAACGTGTCATGAAGGGCAATTCCAAAGAGCTCAGCCTGGAGCCCGCCGTCTACATTCATGAAGGCAGTGAGGTGATGGCGCAACTGCGTGACCAGTTGGTGTTGCTCCCGGAGTTGCAAGCGTTGAGTCCAAAGTGCGATATCGAAGAGGCGAACGTTGGCGAGCCAGGTGAATCTACTCCTGAAGGAGAAGAGAGGTTGAAGTGTGTCTTGAGACTTCATTGGCCAATTCTCCTTGGAGACTGAAACGCTGCACCAGCGCCCGCCCGAGGAGTAGAGTGCATTCTATACGTGGGGGACGCCGAGCCTGTTGCTCAACGCCCAAGCTCTAACGCGCCTCACCTCGCGATTAAAGTGTACGAGCTGTTGAAGAAGCTCTTGGAGACCGGATTGTTCGAACACTCCGAGTCACCTTGGGCCTCTCCAATCGTTATCGTCCTGAAGAAGAACGGAGTCGACATCCAGATGTGTATCGACTATCGCATCGTAAATGGTTTCATCAAGCCGTCGAACTACCCGCTACGCCTGATCGACGACCTGTTGATCGGTTTTGAGAGGTCGATGTGGTTCATGAGCTTGGACATGGCAAGTGGTTTCTGGGCGGTCCGCATGACCGAAAGAGCGAAGCTGATCACCGCGTTTGTCTGTCCGTTTGGGCACTTCCAGTGGATCCGCATGCCATTTGGGTTGAAAATGCTTCTTTGGTTTATCAGGGAGTGGTCAATAACTGCCTCTGGGGCTTTGTCAAGTTGACGCCGGAAGAAGAAGCCGAAATCGACCCGGATGTTCTCAAGTTTTTCCAGTTGGAATCGTCAGGACGGGATGACTCCGAGGCACGAGTACCTGCGCTGATAGACCAGATGCCATGTTCAAGAGGAATATCCCGGCGCCGGCCAGGATGGGCCCGGTTTTGGGAAGGAGTTCGTACATAGGTGATATCGCACATGGCTCCGCCACCTAGGATTAACTCAGGGAGTATCTCAACGCACTCATTTTCAGGCTGAGATACTGGAACATTTCAGTGAGTCACCCGAAGAGTGAATTTGGCAAATGCTCTATCCCGTACCTCTCACATGAAATTAGTGCTGAAGGTATTCGAGCGATGCCTAAGATCACTAGGGGAGTACAATTCTTGCCATTTCCGAGTAATCTGAAAGGGGTTCAGTTGTCCCTCGGGAGCCTGAACAATTATCGTAAGTTCATTGAAACCTTCCCGGTAGCTGCTGCGGTCCTGTATAAACTCTCGGACGAACAAGTGCGGTGAAGGAGGCGTTTGAAGTCTTGAAGCGGAAGATCGTCTTGACGCCGTTGTTGCGTCATCCAGACCGCAGTAGACCTTTGATCATCATACCGCATGCTAACCAGTGGGTGGCATGTGAAGTTCTCGGTCAGGAGTACGATGGAACCATCCAACCAGTTAGGTATACGGGCCGCGTTCTGACCGATGTAAAACTCAGGTATCATATCGCGGAGAAAGAGTTGGTTGTCATCTTGCGAGTACTTCACGTCTTCTGGACGCTGTCGAGAGTTGCCCGCTGATAGTATACACCCGGCATTTAGTTTTGAAGTGGATACTCCAGTCCAAGACGGCAGATGGGAGGTGTATCCCTTGGGGGGTGACTTTGCCGCATTATGACTTGGACGTCTGGAAAGTGAAGCGTGGCGAGGATGGCTTGGCAGCTATTATGGGTGCTGGCATAACACCACGGGAACATCTGGCCGAGATCGCTGAGAAGCTCCTTCCATCCAAGGGAAGAGTGAAAGCACCTCCGGTCGTCAGTGTTGAGATGCTGGATGCAAGTTACGAAGGTGTCGTGTTGAGTTTTGACGGCGCTGCTGAGACGTCAACAAGGAAAGGGAGCTGTAGATGTTTTCTATGGAAACTTCCGGGATGGTCCATCCTGGAGGCTCAAGGCTTCATCCTAGAAGACGTTACGGTAAATGATTCCGAGTATTATGAACTGCTAAAAGGTATGTCAATGGCACTCGCTCAGGAAGTCGAAGAACTGGCCGTGGTCGGGGACTCCCGGATTGGTATTCAACAAACCCAGGGGTTGATCAATTATCATCAACCAAACTTGCAGAGGCGTCTGGCTGAGTGTGAGTCTCTCAAAGCGAAGTTCAAGTCCCTCAAGCTGGTGCATGTGAAGCGTGAGTTCTACCAGTCAGCTGATTATCTGACGTCCAAGACGCTCTCGCTTGGAGAGTCATGGACTGTCCAGGATACACGTGAACAGAAGCACCTTGAGCAAGGTTCCAGCATTCCCGAGAAGTTGATACGATCGCCTGGTGTAGACTCAAAGCAATTTTCGGCTGATACTGAATCGGTCCATCGAGGAGTTGCCGAAAGCAAATGCCAAGGAGAAGGCACGATGAGCAGAGTAAAGTCGGCACCGTTGCCACTCGCCGCTAAAGTCCTCGCTGTAGTGAGTCGGCAGGGCGCTCCTGTCAATGGACAACCAGACGAGCCGTTAGACCCACTTGCTTATCAAGCTGAGTGATGGCGTCAGATCCGAGTACATCAAAAGGAAGATGAGTACCTCTCTGAGACCAAGTCGTTTCTGAAATGAGATCTTGGAAGGTTCTCGCCTAGATAACTCCGGAGGGTCGCCAAAGTGGCGGACCTATTCGCCAAGGATACCCGGGGTATTCTATATCGACTGACACGTGCTACTTGAGGTCGACCGCGTGATGTTGTGGACAAACCCCGTTTAGTGGTTCTGAAGGCGCTCCGATCGGACATACTTGAGTACGCTAACGAGGATTACCACGAAGGACACCAAGTTATTACCAGGACCCATGAGAAACTCCACTAAGCATTCTTTGGCCTGGAATGTATGCTGATGTCGAGCACTTCGTGAAAGAATGTGTGCACTGCGCGAGTGGAAAAGGACTGCCCCCGAACCCAGGACCGTCTCCCGGGAACATTGAGCCGCGACGTCCCTTCGAGGTCGTTTCAATGAACTTCGTCACTCACATACCAAAATCGGCGCGCGGAAACACCTTCTGTTTGCTATTCCAAGATGCATTCTCCGGTTTTGTCATATATAAACCCATGAGTTCCACGACAGCTCAAGACGTCGCGGAGGCGTACGGGAAATGTGTCTTCCGGAGGTTTGGGGCAAGCTCTATGATTCGACATGACCAAGGCCCGAGGTTTATGAGTGAGATCTTCACTCGCTTCGGAGAGCTCATTGGGGAGTCGGCAGCGAGCTACTCTGGCTTACCGTCCACACGCCAATGCCCAACAAGAGAGATCCATCCAGACGGTGATCAGAAGTGTCCCAGCGTATATTTCGGAAGCAGACCAAAGCGACTGGGACGACCACGCTGAGAGACTGCTGTTCGCGCTGAATACATCGTTTCACGCCACTCGCTTGGACACACCTTTCTATCTGGTCCACGGTTGGGACGCCCAAGGGACAGTGCTGAGCATGATGGGACTCAAGCCTTCAAGCATGCCCGAGTGGACGGCTTACGAATGGCGCCGCAACATGCAGTCTAATGACAGCTATGCCCAGGTATGTGCGGAGGACCTGCAACGGAAAGACAAACGTCGCCGCTCAAAAGCTTCAGACTCAGAAGCGGAAGGAGCTCTCGGAAAGGGTCAAATCTGGTTTTGAGAAAGGCGATGCCGTGTGGCTTTACATTGTAAGGGTGCAGCCTGGACTAAGTCGAAAGCTCGCCCATCTGTGGCATGGGCCGTTTTGAATTGAAGAAATGTGCGACGATTTCCGGGTAAAGCTCAAGGTCGAGGACACTTGATATCGTGTCAACCCGTGGGTACACATAAGCCGCCTGAAGCCGAGAGCCCTGCATCCGAAATGCCCAAACGATGAGGTCCAAGTGAGCGAAGAGGATGATTCTGACGTTGTCTTGCTTCCAGAGGATAGTTGGGAGCCAGATTCCGTGAACGACGAATACGAGGTCGAGGAAATACTGGATATGAGATGGTCCAAGCGGACTCGGACGTCGAAAAGGGATCGAGAGTACGTCATCAAATGGAAGGGCTACAATGATCCTGAGTGGCTACCAGTTTCACGACTCAATTGTGGGGCTCTGCTCTGCGAGGTCAACCAGAGTGCACGGGCAAAAGCACATTTCCAAGCTATGCAGGCCGGGGACGATCATCCCAGAGTATAAGAACTTCTGCGTGGAGAGTGTACGGAAATGACGAAGATCGAGGATTTGTGAAGTGAAGGCCTTTGTTTTGATTTCGACGGAATTGCGATGGAAGCTTTGTGGAGCGTGTTTGTGGAGACCGCGCATTAAGAAGAAGTTCCGGGACAAGGATTTGGTGAAGGCATGGTATACTTCAGATGCCTGGGATAGCTATGTGAAATCATGTACTTTGCAGATGCCGGACTGAGGCGAAAGTCCTAACACTCAGGTGGCAACTTCAGAGATGAAATCGCGGTCTGCGACTCTACTGGCTTCGCACACCTCATCGATCAGCAAATGCGGCCACAAGTGGAAGGACGGTCGACTTGCACGTGCGGATGGGTCACGCTCCGGTCGAGGTTCTTCGCAAGATGGTCGACAACGAGATGATCAAGGACGCGGAGGCACCTTCCAAGTCGAGCGGACCAAGTCTGTTGATGGGTGCGCCAGTGAGCTGGGGCAGCAAGAAGCAGCCAAGTGTTTCGCTGTCTACGAGCGAGGCGGAATACATCGCGCTCAGTCTGGCGATCCAAGAAGGCAAGTGGATTCATCGCCTGTTGTGCGAGATTTTGGCGGCTACCAACGAGACGGGACCCGAGCTCAAGAGTTATCTCAGGAAGATGATCTCACTCTGTGGTCAGTTCTCTTGGACTCTTAGCCGTACGAACGTCATTGGGAGGATCTGTCTGCGTTCGGCACACTATATTCTGTCTGTCATTTTGATATAAACAACTCACTAGGTGGAGCAACGGTCCGCCAAAGGTAAACGAACCCACAGGGATTACGTAAGGTACACACGCCACTCCGGGCGGGGAAGCTCGTTTGGAGGTACTCGACTGTATTCCTACTGGAGGTATTCCTCTTGGAGGTATTACTCTACTGCTGCGAAACAAGCACTATACGCCTGAGCGAACGGATTCACCGACACCTCGCGTCAGCTCATTCTCCTTGCGTCTAAGTTTCCTTCGAAGTGGCAAGCAGTGATGAGCCTAAACGATCCGAGTGCATCCCAGCGAGGAGCACATCCAAACACCGGCCTTGACGATCAACTGGCAGAAGTCGCCTCACGTCTCCGCCCCGCCTCTTTGCCTCCCATCAGAACTTTCTCCAACTGTCGGCTCTCAGCTTGGTCCGGTACGGCACTCGACCATTCCACGATTCCTCGAATCCAGCGCACACCGATGGCCCCCACTGACAACGCGCCCGTTGACTCGGCTACACCACTGGCCGCCGTGCAACTTCCACCTGGCAGCACCTCGGATGAGGGCGACACAGCGGGCACAGGTACCAACGACAGCGCGCAAGCGGAGCCTGTCCCTGGTAGTCCTCCCAACGGGCACACACCCGATGATCCGGGCGATCCTCACGCGGCTGATGTAGTTACCGCGTTGAGTGAAGCAAGTGTGCCGCCGCCTGACGCACGACAGGTCACCGTCGAACGTGTCTCCCCCGGACACTGACGATATAAAACCACAGCCAGCCGACATTCATACTTTGACTCTTCGAAGTATTGGAAGGCGAAAAGACGCTCCTCCTCCGGGAGTCCTCAATCACCAACTTCTTCGAAGAAATCTCGTATCCAGCGTCGCTCTCGTCTAGCTCGTAAGGACTACGAAGACCTGACTCCAGTAGAGAAGGCGTCGTCGAGATCCCTGATGCTGACATCGTCTCCTGGCGGCGCAGCTGTGCTCACGTGAAGCACATGGAACCATCGCCCACGAAAGAAACGCAAACGCCTGGGTATCTCATCTTCCACCGACGCGAAGACCTTAGTGAGGCGGTCTTGGATGTTCTGGACGAGATTGTGGAGTTCATGTGTGACAACAGCCGTACTTACTGGACTGCGCTCTATTGGGTTACTTGCTACGAGGGCCCTGCTGGATCGCTCATGCTCCCTTTCTATAACCGGCGTCGCAAACTCGAGGAGTTTGTCAGCAAGAGAACTGTCACGCTGATCAACAAGTCACTCCGTGGCGGAATTCCCAAGACGTTGCTCTTCGAGCCGGTTGTCCGGACATCCCCGGCGAAGACTGGACCCTGGATCTTGGAAGACACTACCGCTGCGGCACACCACTCACTGAAAGAACATCCTGAATGCCGCTGAACCCCGACGTGTACTATGGGGCAACTGCGAGACTGACCAGGAACGCATCGCGCACCTCCCAGAGGACATCCGTGCAAAGCTCATCCCTTCGCTATAACAATACAGAATCAAACAAAAACACGTAACCGCCACTTATTCTTTAAGGCCCTTGAGAGATGGGCCACACAAACCAGTCTACTGGGTTCTCGCTCGGAAGTACTGGTCAACTTCCGGGCGTACCCTTCTCAATCGCGCACCACCTCCAGATGGAGGAAACTAAACTTACTCTCTCTCTCTCTCTCTCTCTCTCTCTCTCTCTCTCTCTCTCTCTCTCTTAGGTCATCATTTTGCGTATCCGATGATCACACGCCTGATTTATCTTGGCTTGAGTATGGTATGGGTTCGAATTGGACCAGTCGCGGGATACACTCATAATCGATGACTTGGGCGCAGCCAGGGTGTTTTCAAGGAACTTGGCAGGATATTATACATCATGGTCGGTCGGCTTGGCCGGTCGCAGAACACTTGGGCTTAGTATGGTAGATCCGATACTTCGTGAAGGACAACCGGTAGGTGCTGGTCTGCTTTCGGACGGTCTCCTCCTGGACGTCACACTCTCTCTCTCTTGGATGGGTTTCGCATTGGTCTTGACTTGGCCTCGTTACGGCGCCTCCGAGCGGCTTTTGACTCTCAGGCCTCGACCTGCTCCTGGGCGTCATGTGGTGGCTCAGGTTTCACCGCGCCTTGCCGCTTCTCCGGACCATGTCGCATCAGTGGCGTTTCTGCGTTTTGACCAATAAGCTGGCACCTACTTCTGGGATGTGGCGACTCGCGAGATTTGCCGGTTGCATCGTGTCAGCCGTCCCTCGCTCCACCGCCTTTCACAGAGACGCCGAGTAGTACCGGGTGCGAGCAAATTGGTCAAATTGCGAGCAGTAGTAATCCAAGAACGCCTCATGGAGTAGGTTCCAGCGGTGCTGGGTCTTCTTCGGCAGCTGCCGATACCAGCTCTTTGCCGCGCACCCCAAACACAGTGAGAACGGCTCGCACCACGCGTTTTGAGGCATCCTGGTGCTCTTCATTTCATCGATGAACCTCTTGAGCCATTGGAGCGACGCGTCAGAGCGTAACACTTGCCGTCGAACTCGGCAATCTTATCCAGCGAAGCGTGGGAGTGGACTCCGAGGTACTGCGTAGTATCTTCTTCCGCCTTGTCGAAGCTCAAGTGTCGGATGTAATCTCTCACTGAGCCGTCCGGATCACCCCTGTAGTTTGGCTCATCGTCTTCATCATCGCCTCCGCCGAGCTCAGCCTCATCAATAGCATCATACAAGTAGCTGTACCGACTGCTCTTCGGCGCGTTGCGACTCGGCGTTTACTTCGAAGACCTCACTTTCACTGGCGTCTGCATGTGAGAATCTTCGAAGTACGGGGTGCCTTTGGTAGCGCGGAAGCCTTCGCATTTCTTCGTCTCAGGGGTTTTTGGCAGTGGAATCTTGCTGGGTCCTCGCTGAGTTTGAACTCGACGTTTCGACCGTAAGCTTGCCGCGCTCCGCTCGAGTCTTTCTCCAGTCCAAACGATACGCGCAGGTTCTTTTTTCATTGCCAGAGCTCAGTCGCGGCTCGGCTGAGGCCCCAGTCAGACAGGATGAGACTATTGGGTCGGCTGTTGCACGGATACCCCCATCACTCTCAACAGCAGCACAGTCTCTTACACCAACTGACTAATGCTGGTAGCCCTCACAGGTTGAGTCAACTCTGGCCCCAGCACCGGCCACTTGGCTTGAGTCATCGCCACCGGCGCGAACAACATCATCCACTCGGATCTTGTACTCCTGGCCGAGTTGAGTCAAAACTTTGTTGGCGCTCGGCGTATCAACATTTCTCATCGCTTTCGGAATAAGGGGCGGGCGGTCCCCTTGCGCAATGCTGTGTTCTTCATCATATTCATCATCGTCCGCACCTTCGTCGAGTTGGGCAGATATTTTGCGCTCGTCAGGACGTGGGGTTCCCCTACGTCCCACCTGTAGCGTCAAGGCTTCCACCTCGCCAAGTAACTCGGCGGTCGTCTTCACTTCGCCGAGCTCAGCGTCCTCGGCCTTCTCCTCATACTCTCCTTCACTTGCTTCTCCACTCTCGCTTCCTTGGTCTTGGCCATTATCGTCAAACTGGACGGCTCGTCCCACTTCCATTGGCATGTCAGTGACCCGTTGATCCGCCGAGTCCGGTCTCACGAGAGGCGATTCCCCGGTCGTTGACGGGCTTCTGTCGCTCGGAGTTGCTGATCCCTTGACCATCTTCGCTCTTTTCTCTCTCTCTCTTCTTTTCTTCTCAAACTTGGTTAGCTGGTAGCTACAAAAACAAGCACACTTCCCTGTTCCCGGGTCGCGGCACCAGTTGTGGTGTAGAAGAACGCACTAATACCGTCAGATGTGGATTCCTCACACAAACCACAACAATCGCCGAGTTAGGTCAGCGCTTGTACGGCCTGCGCGGAGGGTGGTCCCCTCGCGGTTCGGCCCAGCCGGGACAGGCGTGCGGTCTCGCTCTCGCCGAGTTCCGACTAACCATGTCAGATTCTCCGAGGCTCAGCCGAGTTAGACTCCACTGCCTCGTACACAAACTCTGTGCCCTCCACCAAAGGATGGACGACGGCGCGCGAGCGCTTTTACAGGTCACCAAGCCCAGTGGTAGCTCGGCTAGAAGTGTTACGGCAACCAGGCTGTACGGTGTACCGGCCCACCGAGTCGGCGGGGCTTTCCTTTCGCGCGTAGCGAGACTCTTGTCCTTTCCGGACCGATCTAATCTCTTGGCGCCGCCAACCAAGTACCCTACAAGCTATGCCTATCGGGTACAAGCAGCAGACATAATCTGGCCCTGTGGAGGGACTTACCGGAAGAGTGTACACGTGGCTTGGACTATGAATACTTTTCTCTGTTATCTGTTATCTTCCGGGAGCCTCTTGGTCTCCTCCTATTCTCCTATGCTTCCTCTGCAAGTATCCAGTGAAATGAAGTCGTTTCGGATCTCACCCGATCCTTCCGCCGAGCTCAGGTGACCGTTCAACTCAGCGGCTATCCGGATAACGATATCCGGACCAACCGCCGGCCTCGTACCGTAATCCACTGCTTCTAAGCCTCTTTCGGCTGCTGTCAAATCCGGAGTTGGGTCGAATGCGGAAATTCCTACATCACACGTCAAAGTCCCGAGCAACAGAAGGTGATTCAGGACTGGACCGAAGAGATGGTTCAAACTGGTATAATTCGCCCCAGAACCTCCGCCTTCAGCGCACCTACTTTGTGTGTCAAGACGCCTGTCGGTTGGCGTATCGTTCACGATTATCGCCAACTTAACCTTCAACCATCTTCCCGGTCATCCCGATGCCTAGGAAGGAAGATACGTTCGATGCCATGGGTGGTAGTCACTGGTTTTCCTACATGGATTTACTGTGGGGGTAAACTCCGTGAATCTGACATTCCATTTACTGCTTTTTCGACGCCCGACGGGTGGCTGGAGTATCTAGTAACTTTAATGGGTTTGAGCGGTAGTCCTGGAACGTTTAACCGTTTGTTGCAACGTGGTTTTAGCGACTTACGTGATGTCATGCATATTTACTTCGATGACATCCATGTATTTACCCAGGACCATGATGTTGAGAAGCACGTCGATGCGCTGGATAGAGTGCTCAAACGTTGTGAAGAGCAGCAATTGCACGTCAAATTATCCAAGTGCCAGTTTTGAGTCGAGGAGATTCCATGTCTCGGTGATTTTTGTAGGCCGAAATGGTGTTCGAATGGACCCAGACAAAGTTTGGGTTATCCAGGAACGGCAAGTACCGCTAACTACGAAACACATGGAAAGTTGTTTGGGAACTACGGTGTATGTCTCGCGCTTTTGCACATATTTTGCACAATTTGCGGGACCATTGCATGGGAGTACTACGGGATTCCGCCCGAAGGAAGCTCTGCAACTTTCCGACCACCAGCTTGAGTGTGGAAATGAGCTCAAGTGCCGGTTGGTCTCACCACCGGTTCTACAACTCCTTAATTTCGACAAGCCGTTCGGTATTCGTATGGTTGCCTCAAACTTTGCCATAGGGGGATTCTTGTTTCAAAACGCGGGAGGGCTAGCGCATCCGATTGCGTATACTGGACGAAATATGAAACCAGCGAAACTCGACTACCCGGTTCGAGAACAGGAACTACTGGCCATCATGCATGCACTACGAGTATCTGCTCGGTCGTCCGTTTACAGTGGAAACGGACCACAAGAGTATTGAGACGCTTTTGACGCAGAAGACAACCAATCGTCGGGTTGCCCGCTGGTTCAATGAGCTAGCTGAGTTTCAGCCGCAAATCAAATGGATTCCAGGCAACAGCAATCAGTGTCAGATGCAGTGTCTTGAAACCCGTTGTTTGAGCACAAGTCAGCTTAAGTGAGCTCATTGATGCTGCACAAAATCGCGAGATCATGGCTAGTATCCAAACTACGAGCGCGACTGTGATGCACTCGACTAAGCAACTCTATTCTACGGACAGTAGGATTCAGGAGCTATTACGAAGTATTACTAGTGGTAAAGAGGTGCCACGCTACTCTGTCAAGATTGGGTTGCTTTACTACCAGACAAGAGACGATGTGGATGCTCGTCTGGTTATTCCGGATAATGAAGATCTAAAGAACCGTGTTATTTGTGAAAACCACGATGTGGTCACGGCAGGACATCCGGGATATTTCAAGACGTAGTTAGGTGTGCAGATAAAGTATTACTGGGCCAAGATGTCCAAGTACATTCAGCGTTATTTGAACACGTGTGAATTGTGTCAGAGCAATAAGGCTCGCCAAGCGAAGCCACCTGGATTACTTCAACCGTTGGAGATTCCAGAAGGTAGATCGGTTGATATTTCGATGGACTTCATGGTTGCTCTACCTCGAACAATAGCAGGGAAAGATGCCGCTATGGCCATCGTGGACCGCTTGACGAAGAGGGCAATATTCAGCGCAACCATTACATCAGCGACAGCAGAAGAGACTGCTACGCTGTTCATGGTCAATTGTGTGAAAGACTATGGTGTGCCGAAATCGATCATTTCCGGCAGAGACTCTAAGTTTACGTCGAAGCTTTGGCAAGAAGTGATCAAGACATTGGAGACGACACATAAACTGTCACCTGTTTTCCGCCCACAGACTGATGGTCAGACTACACGTACTAATCGGTTTATCGAAGACTATCTTCGAGGCGCTGCCAACCCATTCCAGAATGACTGGGATGAATATCTGCAACCTGTAGAGCTCGTGTACAATCGACGTTTTCACTCTTCGATCAGTATGTCACCCTTTGAGGCTGATCTGGGTTATGTGCCCTATATGCTAGATGATGTGGCAAGGGGCCCAGAGTTTGAGCAACTGCATGAATTAGCGAAAGAACTTCTGCTCAAACAAGACGCAATTCTGAAGATGGCACAAGATTTCATGAGTGAGGCGCAGACCCGTATGAATTCATATTACGACAGGAACAGACTTGCCCAAGACTTCAAACCCGGGGATTTGGTACTCCTAGATGGGCGAAACTTGGATATCCATCGCAACGGGTTTGCGCAAGCCAAGAAACTAGCTCCACGATTTATTGGGCCATGCCCGATCGTGAAGCAGATTCGGCAGGACTCATATGAGTTGAAGTTGTCGAAGGGACTACGGTTGCACCCTGTATTCCACACTTCATTGCTGAAGCCATACTGTGGCGACAAGCTACGCCGCCAAAACGTCAACAAGGTGATGGTACAGAAGCGAAGTCATTGGCCACCGGCGAGTCAGAAGAAGACTGCAGTCTCGGATTTGGTGACTCGGTGAACCGAGAGAGGACGCTACTTGGGAACCAGTTGAGGACCTGAACCAAATTCAAGGTCTCATTGCTCAATACTGGGAATCCAAGAAGAGGACAAAGTCATCTTCGAAGTATTTAATAGTGGTTCTCACGGAGCTCTTGTAGAATCATTCTACACAAAATATGGCGATCACATTGGTCAAAATAGCCTTTCTTGTAAAATTCGTGGTTACAGAATGGTTTTGATGGGTTGTTTGCCGCTTCTTCTTCCGAGACGGATATACATGATTGGCTGAATATCCTCTGTAGAATAGAGACGTAGAATCGCATATCTAGGTAACGAGGTTGGTCTAAACGTTCATATTCGTTGATTGGCTATTCGGTACCACTCCGTTTCACTTCACTTGTCCTCTTTTGCGAAGGTGTCTCGGGATTTGTCAATATTACTCATGGAGGGCTCTGATTGGCGTTAATAGAAAGCTGGCACTCCTCTGGTTTCAGTGGTATGCATATCGTCAGTAGCAGATCAAAATTGAAAGAGTTCTGACCAAAAATAACCCTTTTTCACCTAAATAGCCCTTTTTTGTCCCAGCTCTGAACAGTATGCTCCGTTTATGTGTACTGAGTGGAACCATCCCATCTCCTCATAGTTAAACTAAGCTTAAATTGGTGGACAAGTAATCTGAAACAGGGCAAAAGTTGAAGGGGACAAGTGAAGTGGAACGGAGTAGTATTCTTTAAGAATGGTCTGCAAAAGCTACGTTAGAAACACAAATAGTGGGGTCTTCTTGGAAGGGAGTTCATGTGACTGTCACACAGCGATGTGGTTGTCCTCCTGCCACTGAGACGGCAGAGGACTCCCACATCAACTGCTCAAAATTAGCTATTCCGTTTACGCTGGGCAGCGTAATACGAGCAACTACGTTGTGTTTGCATTTTTTGCATTCCTATTGGCTTAAATTAAGCTATTCAGTCCATACCGTATAACCTTAGTTAAGAGATACTCTTTGTTAAGGGATACATCATCATCTAGCCAATCAGAGGCTACGAGTACGCATCGACTTTTGATAACGTTCCCTAAACTAAACTTGATAATTGTATGTAGGGCCCTTTTACGTAATTTCACTCCGCATTTCTACGCTGCGGATCAGGTGTATCCCATAACTAAGGTTATACGGTAATCACCGGGTTATCACCATCTCAATGTTGACAGAACTTGCGGTCCATAATCATTATGGATTGACGGGACAATTTGCGGTCCATATTCATTATGGATTACGGACCGCAAGTTGTCCCGTCAACATTGAGATTCGCGCTACCTCGTTGGTTGACAATCATGTGGATTTGCAACGATTCAGTTTGCCATCTTTTTTGAGAGGAATTACCATCGAAGTGAATTTTCACTTATTTGAGCCAACATATGCTGGCTGTAGGGAGTACTTATAAGTACATCCGTTAAGTTCGCAGGCCGTGATAAAGAGTACACAATGTCAAATTTGTGTCATGTTGTTTGTGGCCACCGCAAAAATGATCAGACTATTTAGCACGAAACTCAAAGCTTGGTCTAAGAGTGTACTTTCGGAAAAGGGAGGCGCACGCTAAACCAGTAACTGCGGTGCAGGATATGCTCTGCATCCTACTGACCCGGATAAGTTCTAGAGCGGCTAGAACTATATGCGCATAGTCAATTCCTACATGAACTTCGAAGTAGCAACTAGGTGCGCTTGCGACGGACGAGTTCAAATGTCGATCTATCCTAGCCTATTTTTTCAGGGCCACATGGTGCAGTGTCGACGCTTAGCAAAAGTCGTTGCCCCAATTGTTCCTGGTGGAGAAAAATATAATGGTTGGTGGGTTTCGCCTTCATCCTCCCGCACGAATTGCCCCCCCCCCCCTCTTTCAGATTTATTCTTTTGAACGTGAGAAAGTGCATTTTGGACGTCCCAGACTTGCTGTGGGAATCGCTCCAATAGGTTGGTAAATAAGGATAGAATTAGGTTTTGAGATTGATTGGCTTTAGGATGGGACGTGGATTTGTCCTCGTCGCCAAGATGGGTGCCTGCTTTAGTCTAACCGATTAATCAATCACTTTTCAACTTCCTCTCTAACCAGCAACCGGCGCCGTCAACTGCGCCACCAAGCTTCGTCTCTTCGCTCCCCAAGAATGAAGCTACTGTATCTACTCTCTATTATGGCCACTGTCGTCACTGCCGTGAAAGCTGGCAACTCGGAGTATCTTCGTGGACCTGACTACGACCCTGCGAGTGACGCCAAGCAGTTCGACTTCTCTAACGTGAACCAGGCCGAGCAATCAGCTAATAGCGCTTGTCCCAAGAAATGTCCTCTGGGCTACCAACCAGTCAAGGATAAGGATGGCGTTGTGCATCAGAACAAGTGCATACAGCGCCTACTCGAGTGCACGGACAGCCTCAGCATTTCCGCTTCCGATTTTTCCGATCTGCGTCGTATCTTTGGTACCAGCATCGAGGGAACCATCGAATTAAATGGCAGCAGCGTTTCCACGAACGTCGTCTATGCAGAAGTTCCAGACGAGCTCATGGAAAACCCTCCTACCAATCCGAAAGGTTTCGCAGAGGAGTTGCTGATGGAAATAGTGCGTCAGAGTTCGCAGCGCAAGGAGGGCAAGCCCTAGATCTTCATCAGTGGGCAAAGAGACCTTTAGATGGCGTTGGTTGGGGCTAGACAAGCAATACTACGACGTAGTAAAAGTGAAGGAAATGGAGCTGAAATATTTCATGCCGCTTTGTTAACCTTGTTGCTGCTAATATACTAGTGTCCAAGTCTGAAATACGTCTTCAAAGTACTACTGTAGTAGTATCTGATAGTATCTGATAGCATCTACCGGGTCAAGCCGAAGCTAGGCAGCAGTTGTACCACGTTTACCTCGTTTCACGTACATGTGCAAGTACGTGTAGCATTAGTAGACGCCTTAGCTGCAATGGCGGCCGGACAAGAAGCACCTTGATCCTCGGTTGCAGAAAGGCAAAATAACGATCCTCACACTTGGAGCAAAAATCTTCACGGGTGGCTGCAAACTGCTGTATCGCTCTTGTGCGTCACGATATCGCTTCCTCTGGTCCAAGTGCCAAGTGCTGATGCTTGTTCTGTATGAATACTGCTTCATGCTCCATGCTTGTCAGTGAAGAACTTAAAAAGTGAGGTAGGCAGGCATCAGCCAAGGAGAGCAGTGTACATAATCTGCTGGCTGTCTCATTCATTTTCCCAACGCTTGGCTCGTTGCCTCGAAATGTTCTAAACAGCACCCCGCGAGCACTCGTATTTTAGTTTTGTAAGTCTACTGGTGTGAACATTCTTCCTGTGGCGACTAAAAATTGCGATTGGGTTGATCAGATCCTCCTCATCTATAAGCGATACTTAGTGGAGAACACAACGGGCCACCAGAATCGAGAATCGAGTCTGGATATATTGGAGCCGGAGACTTTCGATAGGTTGTATCTGTTGAGCCTCTGACTAGCCGCCGTCATTTGTTCTCTCTGCATTTTCAGCAACCGAATTACAAGCTTCATGTTCACTAAAAAAACGGTTGGTCAACCACGTGGGACCCCAGGCGAAGTGCATGTATTCGGGGTTGGAGTTCCAAGGAGAGTGACGTCAGAATGCCGCTTGTAGTCTCTGCAACACTGCTGATTTGGGTGCTAGGCGGTAGTGGACTTTTCATTGATGCAAATAGCAGCTCTCCCCGTATTGACGTGAGAGGACTCATGCTGTCGTTGATGATACCAGCTTAAAAGTGCGGGATTTTGACGATTTAGATACGCTTTTCACGCTTTTCACGCTTTTCACGCTTTTCAGTCCGTTTCCTCTCGAACACTTCGTACATGTACGTAATTCGTGATGCGCTTCCACGGAATAATCTCACTCCTCCACAAAATCGTTGAACGGTAGGAAAAAAAAATGTCTGCTGTATTAATTTCTAAATTGGACGAAAAAACTGTAGTGTCGGCTGCCAAAAGTTATTTCAGCAAATTTCTTGCAAGATAATGATGGGGGTTGTGCATTAATGCTACAGATACTCAATATCATTAGGATACAGTTGTTCACGTTAAATTCTACTCAATAATTACGTTGCAGCTGGAACTTCCGATAGCGTCGATGTAATGTCAAGAAGCTTGAATAACTCCTCATCACTGAAAACGATCTCCACCAAAATGTCTAGTGGTGGAGAGCACACGCCAAAATCAAGATCGGTGTACAGCATTAAGCAATCCTCAGTTGTCAACGGTACCTGAGAATGGTCCTCGTGTGCTTGCTCATCAGTAGACAACTCGAAGTTGAAAACCCCTGCGAGAGTTGGCGATAAATTGGCGGCTACAGCATCAGAATAATCAACCGCAGTTGTCGAGAATGTTTCTTTAGTCGGTCCCGAACAACTGGTTGCCGGACGCGGATTATCCAGTGAAGCAAGAAGAAGCTCCACCGGCGTCAGCTTCCGCGCCTTCGCGTGGCTTATCGCATCTGGAGTGCTTGATACGGAAGCCGTCCTCGTTCTCGCACTTTTGTGTGCAGCTGAAGAAGTATGCTCTAGCTGATCACGCTTCTCGCGTTCATCAGCACGCTTCCTTTTTGCTCGTATGCTCTGTGCATGACTCATTACTTGACGCTCTGTTCTCGTACCGACATGCTCCGCGATGAATTTCCAAGATCCGTAGCGATACCTCTCTAGTCCCGCGCAGAATCGCTCGTGTTCGTCGTTACTCCATGGACCCTGATTCTTCGGCGTATCAGGTGCCGGGGCAGGTAGAATTGCTGGTTCCGGCGCAGCTCTCTTTAATGCACGTTTCAGTTGTGGTCTCAGTGCCCGTTGTTCCATAGGCGCATACAACTCGTACGTCGAGGCATAACTGCAGAACTCTGTATTGCGCGCTGGCGGTATGCTTGACGGGGCTAAGCCGAAAGGTTCTGATGTTCGCGTGGATTGGCTTTGTCGGTGTAGCAGGACAGATGAAAACCCGTCATCCCAGGCGTCGGCCACGCTGTCGGGATGCTCTAGAGCTTCTGACTCTACTTCAAGCTCACTGTCTGTCCGGTTGCGCCGAATAAATGGAGCTGCCGTTGAATATACAGCGTCATCAACCCCTTCTTGTGCCAGTGGCTGGTAATCAACTTCTTCACTAGATACGGGGACATGTCTGCTGCTTCGCACTGGGGTGTGACCGTATGCGGTGCGTTCCTGGCGTCGTAGGCAGCGAAAGGACAGAGCGTCAATACACCACTTAAGTGTAGCCCTCAACCACTTCCTGGCTCGATGTTTTTTCACAGGAGCTTCATGCGCTGCTTGCTGGTGTTTCGACGGGTAGTTTTTCGACTTCCAGCACTCTATTGCGTAATTTTTCACCTCACTGACATATTTGGTCCCGATATAGTCCGCAATCTGGTCGTATGGCCCGTCGGGATACAACCGCAGTCCATGCACGAGTCTCTCGTGCTCGTCAAATGTCCAGAATGATGGAGCCCCCGTTGTATTATTCGGAGATGACAGCGGTTGGGTCATCGTCTCCACAACTCCCAGGACGTCGCTCAACGATGGCTGCTCCACTTTTGTCCATATTCCATCATATCCCCGGACCCAAGTGTTTTGCTTGAAGTGTCGGATTATTGCGAAGTGAATTGGATACGTGCATACACTAGCTGTACTTGGCTCGATGGCTACATGCTGGAAGTGCATTCAAAACGGCACACTGTACCAACTGAATCCATAAGTGGTACACTACGCCACCTTCCAATTTTCCAATAAACTCCAGTTTTGTTCAGATTATCAGGTGTGCTCGGCAGCAATTAGATCGTGCTCCAGTAGTACCGGCAGGTAGTGCAAACGTGTAGCCTCATCCGATTTAGTTTAGTCTGCATCCTTAGTCTCAAAACGCTGCTCCCAGTCTCGCTGCCAGAAGGGCGATGAGTACGGCGACGTGAAGTGTTCGGGCATGAGTTGGTCTGGTGGCTGGTACCAATAGTTCAAAGCCAAGTGGCCGTTGCCTTGGGTAGAGCCAAACGACTCCACCTCGTGGAACCACGACGCAGGAAGGAACAGCATATCGCCCACCTCCAAGTCGCAGAAGGCGGCCTTAGCTCGTCTAAACTTGGGGAACTCAGCATGCAGCTCTCGCGTTGCCTTCTCGCCGTCACGCAGTCTGAACGTGTCCACCTGGCTGAAACTTACAGGGTATGTGATCTCCGTCTGACCGGCATCGCGTTTAGTAGCCTTCATACTCTCCTCCTCAGGGTCCAACGCGAGTTCATCCAGCTCACCCACTTCGCTCTCGTCATCTCCCTCCGCCTCGCTCTCTTCAAAGTGGAAAGCGCCGTCCTCAAAATCTTCGTCACCTTCATCGTCACTGTTATCGGCACGCAGTACATCGAACATGGCCTTCTCCAAACGTTCCTCAGCCGCTTCAAGGCGAGCCTCAGCTCCCGGTTCTCCAGCTTCCACTGCGTTCTCCGCTTCTGCCAGCTCACGCTCGGCCTCATTTCTCTTAATAGCCGCAAGAGCCTCACGCTCCGCGGCCGGATCAGCTCCGTACGGTGTCGTTTCCTTGCCTACATAGTTGATCAACCCATTCGCGTGCACGTGTGACATCCGCCCTCGCACATACATCTTGTCAGCGTCCCCAGGGGAATACAGCCGGAAGCGCTTCTTGCCACGCATCAAAATGTACAGATTGTCGTGGTGATCATGATGCAATCCCGACGACGATCCGTGCTTGTTGTTTCCCATCCACATGTTGATATTTTGTGGGATCAAGTGGCCCATGAGCTTGGGACGCATTGGGAAGTCCTTCTGAAGCTTCTTCATGAATGGCGCCATAACCTCCGGTCGTCCGTCCTCCTCGAATGCCACCTCCTGCGTCGTCAGATAGTGCATCTCGTCACCGGATCCAATGAGCTTAAGGAGGTCACGGAACGGCATTTCCACTGCAATTCCCTTGCCAAATTTATCGTGGACATCTCCACGACGCTCCACCGTCAACTTCGTGTCGCCTGCAAGCTCAATGAGACGGTCGTCCGAGTTCGACCACTTGCTGGGGGCAGTGAACTCCTCGTCTTGTAGATAACCAGTCAACACTACGGGCGTCCGAGTGCACACATACTTAGCAAAGAATTCCTCAGGCGTGACGCTGCTGACTGGAATGCGGCCAATGGAGAGGTTGTCTTCAGGCAACTTGTAGCCATTATACTCATTGACAAATTGAGTCTCGGCTGCATCGGTGGCGTCACCTGCTTCATTGGCACGCAGACGTTTCTGCGAGTCAACGTTGGCTGTCGCTGGTGTCGTTGTCGCGCCTGTCATGACGATTGAGGGATGTTATCAGGTCACGGTCTCAATTGGATGCCAAGTTACGAACGACTGGATGAGAATTGGGGGTTAGAGAAACGTCGCTGCCCCTTAATTTGACCGCATTTACCTTTGTCAATACCCTTTCATATCTGATAAATGTGTTTATTTAAGACAAATTTGATAAATCTATAATATTTGACCCCCTTCCAAAAAATCCTCTTCTGTACAGACAGCCATAATGAGAGGTAGAATCCAATCGACTTTCTAACAGGGTTGCTGGACTTGCAAGTTCCAAGACTGTGTGCATGCACGAACCATTATTATCGTCAATGACGGCTGGAAACCGTCTTAAACTTCTCCTCTGTTGTCTGTATCCGATCACTACACGCTCGGAACTAGCAAGTACTCTAACCAAAGTGGTATCGCTGGCCGCCCATGCCTCCCATGCCGCCCATACCTCCCATTCCACCCATGCCACCCATGCCGCCCATGCCGCCGCCACCGCCGAAGAACATCTACAGCGACATCAAACACGTTAACAAGTTAGAAACCTTTAAAAAACAATAGTACGTCCGGATGATCTGCTTGTCGTACCTGGAAGATCTGCGAAGGGTCAACGCCGCCCATGCCGCCGCCCATGCCACCTCCGCCAAAGTCGTTGTCGAGGTCCTCGAGATCCACTCCGGAGTCGTAGCGCTGTCGCTTCTGAGCGTCCGACAGCACCGCGTACGCCTCACCAATGTCCTTGAAGGCAGCCTCAGCCTCGGCCTTCTGTTCCTCCGACTTGCCTGCGTGGCGATCCGGGTGGAACTTGAGAGCCAATCTCTTGTACGCCTTCTTGATCTCCGCCTCAGTAGCACTCTGCGAGACGTTGAGAATCTTGTAATAGTCCTTACGCTTGGCCTTCTTGATGTCCAGTTTGGTCTGGCGAATGTTGCTCTGGATGTCACGCTGGGCGTCGTCACCTACCAGTTTTGAAGCTTGGTCGTACACACGCAGCGCCTGCTCCAAGTTCTCCAGACCGCCCAGTGCCTTCAGACACGCAGCCTTACGGAGATACGCCTTGGCGTACCCATGATCGTAGTAGATGGCCTTGTCGCAGTCCTTAATGGCTTCATCATGTCGGTTCAGACGTGACAGCGCATTGGCTCGGTTGCAGTGGATCTTCGAGTTGAAGGCCTTGTTCTGCGGGTCGATCTTAAGGCATTCCGTGTACATCTCGACAGCTTCGGCCATCTTGCCGGTCTTGAAGGCGTTATTAGCCTCCTCCTTACTGGTTTCCAAGTGGCGGATACGCTTAATCTCCTTCATGCACTTGGAGTTGTCCGGGTCCGAGCGTAGAGCCTGTTGCAGGTGCTTAATGGCGCTAGGGAACTCGCCCTGGTAGTACAGGCAGCGTGCACGCAGGAACAGCAGCTCGGGACTGCTAGAGTCTGTTCGCATGAGCTGCGTTAACACAGCGAAGGCCTCGTCGTATCGCTCGCAGCCGATGAGAGCCTCGCCACGCAGCAGCTTGATCTGACTGGAGCCCGAGCACACCTGCGCCGCGCTGTCCAGCACGTTCACCGCCTGCGAGAACCGGCCCTGTATTAATAGATAAAGATTAAATAACAAGTTAGCCATCATTATTTTTTCAATGCAAAATGTAGCCATGTTCTCGTACCGCTGCGATGTGCTCCTTGCCGCGCTGCAGCTTGTCCAGCGCCATCTCGAGCGTGCGCTTCTCGTTGAGCAGCGTGGCGTTGTTCGGTTCACGCACCAGACCCGTCTGGTATGTTTTCATGGCGGCGTCATTGTCACCCTAAATAAAAAGTAGTCATCTATTAGAGTCCTATCATCATGGACACATATCCATCTTCATCAATCCTTACCAGAGCCAACTGCGCTTTGGCCTTGCGCACGTATCCCTTGATGTAGAGCGGGTCGAAGACAATGGCACGGTTGCAGTCCGTCACCACATCCTTGTGCTTGCCGAGCATGAAGGAAGCGGCGGCACGGTTGCCATAGTAGGCCACGACGGTGGGGGCGGCGTCGATAGCCTGCGTGTACTTCTCGATGGCGCGCTGGTAGTCCCCGCGCTTGTACAGCTCATTGCCCTGTGCCTTGAACTCCTCGGCGGTCGCGTCTGTCATGCTGCCTGCCCTGCGTGTACCTATCTATCTCCTGCCCTGGCGCCGCGAGCCCCAGTCAAATTTCCACTTTGGATGTGGGCTATCCGACGAAGCCCCCAAGTTTTCTCGAACATTCCAGCATACTCAACTCAAGTCAAAAAGAAGATGTAACCCACATTATTTTGTGTAAGCCACATGATGTACAAAAGTACGAATGTAGCCATGTTAATGAAATGGCTACACCACGTTGCAGGGTACAGGTTACACGTCGAATGGGGACACGGTCTCTTCGAGCTCTTCGCAGGAGTCGTTGTCCATACTTCGACTGTTTTCGGCTTGTTCGAGTGCATCAGCGAGCATTCTTGCAGCAGCGATGAGACTACGGACATTGGTTTGTCGATTTTGGGTAAACGCGAAGGATGCGGAATGGCTACCATAGCTGCCATCTTCGTCATCTTCCGCGAAACTGGACAAAGCTCTCATGACAGTTGTACGCTCAACATCACTGCCAGCTTTACCGGGTTTGCTGAGATCGACGTCTTGGATAATTGCAGACAATAACCGTTGTCTAGAAATCTGGTTCTTGACCTGTCGGCTTTTCGTGGTGCGCTCGAAGTCGTCAGCGTTCACGACTGTGAGCGAGGATCTACGAGTCGGCAGTGTATTGTTCTTGGCATTCCTTATCACGATCATATCTGTGTTGCTCCATAGTCTAGGCTGATCTTTGCCTTCTGGGTTTAGCACGGTATCCTCCGCGCCACGAACTTGATAGCCACACAGAATATCTCCCCGGGTCATCGCTCGTTTCGCCAACTGCCAAAACGAAACCTTTTCCAACACTTCACAGTACCGAGCCGACGGTTCTACCTCGAAATACGCTCCCTGGGGTCCCAGTAACTCATCAAGTATCACACGAACGTCTCGACTCTCAGAAATCATCGCCAGGATACAACTCACGAGTTCATTGGACTGAATAAACTCGGAAAGTTTGAGGATGGTCGCACTCGTAGAAATTGTTCGTTGTGTCCGTGGATCGAGAATTTCGCTGATACATTTACAATAATTGGGCACTGCTTCCGTACAGTTGGTCATTTTCAAGCTTTGTCCTTGCAAGTCTCGAATGAGGAGCAAAGAGGCCAATGAGTGCGAGTCCGAGTGCATAATATCCGTTTCTCGTGACTGATCTGACAGTATCATAATGGATGTGAACGAACTCCAGGGCAGTTTTTCGAGTTGTCTTCGAATTGCCGTGTTACCCAAGTGGTGAACGATCCTCAGATTTTTCAGTGTGGTGATATCCAGGCCACTCTCGAGCAGGCTTTTATTCCGCAATTTGATCGGTTCTTCACAAATCATGTGCAGTTCTGTTCCAGGCTTAACAACAGCATCAAGTAGCTGGATCATATCTCGGATATCTCGACGCCACCCACACATTAGAATCCGTTCTTGGGTAGAGCCTTTAGATGGAGGCACTGGAACTTTCCCAACCTCAATCGGTGCTGGAGGACACGCCTTGTACGTGTCGTCGTCTTCAGCCAGAACCAAGATTTCGTCTCCTTCCTCGACAGCCATATCTGATTTTGGACAAATAAAAACCTCCCCGTTCTTCCGCTTGATACCTAGTGGCGTTGCATTCGGGAAACGCTCCGCGAGGCCACTAAACAAAACACCGACACACTCGGGCCACGCTTTGAAGTAGAATTCGTTTCCTTCGAAGCCCAGAAGTGCCGAGTACACGCGTGCAAGGCCAGGAGATCGAGCTGACATGAGGACTAGTCGACCGATAACGTCGTGCGAAACCAAGATCTCGACATCATTTCCACCTACGAGTCGTAGTAACGGATCATTGTCGATATCGCGTAACTCAGCCACGATGTGACCTGATAACTCGGGTAGAGTCTTCAAGCTCAGGACAGTTCGCAGTATTGCCGCGTCTGACCGATCTGCGTCTCCTGATGAGATTGCCATGATGATGATACTCCTAGCACGATGGGCTGAAACTTTAAGAAGATCAACCGATAGCAGTGGAGTTCCTGTACGGAAAATGACGCGCGTTCCTCGAAGCTCCTCTTTGCGTATCTGAGACTCTAGTTCGGCTTCTAGCTCCTCTTTTTCAATTTCGGCGAGGACGACGATAACACCGCCGTTTTCACTCGCATTGGCTAAACAGATTTGTCGAATCAGAGAAACCGACTTGTCAGACCATCCGAGTAGAAGCTGAAGATAACAAGCAAAGGGTGAGTTTAGAGTAGGAAAAAAAATGTGGCCGAGCAATAGCTCCACTTTACCGTGTGATTCTGTTCCGCAACATTCGATTTGCCTTTCTTGAGCATATCCATCTTGGCTCGAATTCCGTCGACCACGAAACCCATGATCACGGAGAAATATAAGATACCAATGAGGCTCATCACTACGCCCACTACACGCATGCCCTGCAACAATAAACCAGTCAGTGTCGACCAAAAGTACCGAATAAAAAATGGTAAAACCAGCTCATACTTCTTCCACTAAAGCAGTGTGTGTGCCTGCGTCCGCCAAATACGTCCACGCTTCCCACACTGTTTCTCTCAATGCATTCGACGGCTTCACTGCCTTCAAGAAGAACCCGCCCAATGTCATGAGCATCAATCCCAGTATCGACAGTGAAGCTGTTTGTCCTCTGCGAGTTGAAATGTACTGGTCGATTCGGTATGCGACCCGCTCGGATGTAGCGATTTTCTTCGACGGAGCCTTGATTTTGGCGATAGCTCGGTTCTGTTTGGCCAGCATCTCGGCTCTACTGGTCGGCATCCGTGCCAACATCTGCGATCTGCTTGGCTGGAGCGACTTTGGCGTCAATAAACCTGTAAACGACCTCCTTAGTTGGATGGACTTCGGCGTCACTAACCCTGTAAACGTGCCAGCGCGAGCCAGAGGCGGCGCGATCTCAACGTCTGGTGGTGCTTCCTCCGTGTCATCCTCGAGGCCTGGGATGATCTTCTGCGTGCTCATATTCTAACTATTACAACTGAAAGATGAGGAGGCGCGACCAAAGCGACTATTGATGCCACGATTGTCCATGTAAAACGATGAAGCGTATCCGAGATAGAGCAATGTACTGATACGCTTACACAAAACGGGAGTAACCTTCATAAGCTCCAGAAGAATGCATTCCAATTGAAGAAATAATGTGATTCCAAACTAACGCTAATTTAACTTAAACATATTGAATCAAACATGTTTTGTATATTGCGAGCCTTCAGACGTTTTTCACTTGGTTTGCATCCGCTTTTTCCAACGCGTCGGCAAGAATCCGTGCCGCTGCAACCAGGGCCCGCACGCTGACTTGGTGGGTTTGTGTTGCTAAAACGTCCGACATGCTGCTCTCGCTACTGGCCGTGAGATAGTCTTCGTCGGGTTCAGGGTCGAAGGAGTAAAGAGCTCGCATAATAGTGGCGCGATCCGTGTCGCTGCATACCTCGCTGAAGCTGTTAAGATCGGACTCTTGCACAATAGCGTCCAGAAGTCGTTGTCTCGAGTACGTCGCCTTCACCTGCCGACTGCGGGTGGTACGTTCAAAGTCTTCCGACACAACTGGTACATACGAAGACTCGTGCGCTGCGAAGCCGTCGTCTTCGTTTCGGATCACTATCATGTCCATATCCCCCCAAGACTGCGGAAGGTGCTTGGATCCCGGGTTTAGAACAGTCTCCTCTGCTCCGCGAACTTGATATCCACACAAAATATCCCCCTGTACCATCGCGCGCTTCGCCAATTGCCAAAAAGACACCTGCTCGTATGGTTCACAATACCGAGCTGAAGACTCCACCTCAAAGAACGCTCCTTGGGGGCCTAACAACTCGTCTAGAATCACGCGCACGTCACGACTTTCAGAAATCATAGCAAGGATGCAGCTCACGAGCTCATTCGACTGGATAAACTCCGATAATGTCAATATGGTAGCGCTCGTGGAGATCGTACGTTGCGTGCGTGGGTCCAAAATTTCGCTGATGCACTTGCAGTAGCCAGGAGCTCCCTGAATGACGCTGTTCCGACTGGAACTACGCGCTTGTAGGTCGCGGATCAGAAGTAAAGAAGCCAATGAATGCGAGTCAGAGTGCATGATATCCATTTCCCGAGATTGGTCCGATAGGATCATGATCGACGTGAAAGCGTGCCACGGAATCTTCTCCAGTTGTCGGCGGATCGCCGTGTTCCCCACATAATGCACAAGTTTGATATTCTTCAGGTTTTCCACAGTCAGTCCTCCCTCGAGAAGAAGTTTGTTGCGTAAATGAATTGGCTCTTCGCAGATTATGTGCAATTCAGTGCCAGGTTCGACAACTGCGTCCAGTAACTGGATCATGTCTCGAACGTCTCGACGCCAGCCACACATTAGAATACGCTCCCTTGTAGGCAATTTTACAGGTAGTGGTGGGGCTTTTCCGACCTCAATCGAGACTGGAGGACAAGCCTTGTACGTGTCGTCATCCTCAGCTAGAACCAAAATCTGGTCTTCCTTCTCTAAGATCAGATCTAAATTCGGACAGATGAAGACTTCGCCACTCTTTCGCTTGATACCCATCGGAATCGCGTTAGGGAAGCGCTCGGTGAGGCCACCAAACGGTACACCGATACATTCCGGCCACTCTTTAAAGTAGAATTCGTTGCCTTCAAAGCCAAGCAGAGAGGAATAAACCCGAGCGAGGCCAGGAGATCGAGCAGACATGAGCACCAGACGACCGATGATGTCGTGCGATACGAGGATCTCAACTTCTTCGCCTCCAACAAGTCGAACCAATGGGTCATTGTCAATGTCACGTAACTCGGCTACAATATGGCCTGTCAGCTGTAGAAATGGTTCATTGTTAGACATTTTTCATTGAAATTTGGTGCGCATCCACTTACCTCGGGGAGAGTTTTTAGACTGAGAACAGTGCGAAGTACCGCCGCGTCAGATCGATCAGCGTCACCGGTTGAGTTTGCCATGATGATAATACTCTTGGCTCGGTGGGCAGAAACCTTGAGTAGATCAACAGATAACAGCGGTGTTCCCGTGCGGAAGATAACGCGGGTTCCTCGCAGCTCTTCCTTCCGCATCTGAGACTCGAGCTCGGCTTCTAACTCTTCCTTATCCATTTCAGCAAGCACGACAATAACGCCACCGTGTTCACTTGCGTTTGCAAGACTAATCTGTCGAATCAAAGACACCGATTTTTCAGTCCAACCGAGAAGAAGCTATCCATACACACCAGGCATTAGACGGAAACGGTTAGATCATTAAACATATTCATCTCAAAGGCTTTCACTTACGGTGTGCTTCTCCTCAGCGACAATGGATTTGCCTTTCTTCAATGTGTCCAATTTGTCCCGAATCCCGTCAACGACGAATCCCATGACTACGGAGAAGTAGAGAATACCCACTAGTGTCGTCAGGACTCCAACTACGCGAAGACCCTAGAATATATACACGTTATGAAGGATCTAATTGTGAATTGTAAACGACAGACAAAAGCACTTACGTCCTGGGCTAGGGACGTATGAGAGCCTGTGTCTGCCATATACGTCCAGGAGTCCCACACAGTCTCTCCAAACTCTCTTGATGGCTGCACGGCCTTGAGAAGTATCCCACCGATCACAATCAGCACGAGTCCTACCACCGATAGCGTAAAGATCTGACCCCTGCGCGTGGAAATGTACTGGTCCACTTCATACGTGACCTTCTCGAATTTTGTGATGCGCTTGGATGGTGCTCTGATGTTAGCAATCGCTCGATTCTGCCTTGCCAGTAGCTCCGCCTTAGTTAACGACGGCCTCGGAGTTGCCACCAGCGTTTGCATCGACACAGCTGTTGCAAGTTTCGACGCGGTGCGTTGTCGTACTGTGCGTCTCCTAACGGGTTTATCAACTGCCATTGCATCGAAGCTCACTCGAGCTGAAGGCTTGGGATCCTGGGGTACTGGAGCGTCTGATAATCTTTCACGAAAGCTACGTTGCTCTGTCGTTGGGAAACCTGGGACTGCTCCTGGGACGTTTTCTAATGATTGGCTTTCTTCACAGTCTTGCCCTAGAGAGCTGTCTTGTAGCCCTGCCATCTTCTCGCTCGTCTCATCCAAAGGGATGATCTTTCTGGAGGTCATGTGCTGGAGACTATCGATGACTGGATGCTCAAGCTTAATGAGCGACTTTGAATCGAGAATTGAAAGGTTAACACCAACTTCAGCTCGAATGAGAATAGTCCTGCAGCCCTCGCACTGATATCATCGTTATCTGCTCCACCAGAGTAGTTTTATCGCGAGAACCTGACGTATTTTCATACCATGTTGCTTGTCGAGGCCGCTATTTTGAGCTTGATGCCTTCATACGTTTCAGCCATAATTGGCTTGGGTCCATTGTGAATATTGGCCCAAAGGTTCATGAAGACTCAGCGATCAAGCAAGTACACGTCCTTATCATGGCGTGTACTCGTTGATAGAACCCACCACTTCGAACTGGGATGTTCATCATGTCCCCTATTATACCTCACAACGCCAATCCAGACCTGAGCCTCCTCCTTATCCCGGTGCAGATTTATGTATCCTTATGCTTCAATTGTCCAGTAGCCATCGAGATATGCCAAGATGTGCGCCCGATTGTACACATAATACTGTGCGGTATTGTAGAGCATTCGACGGTGTGGTTCAGGGGCTACAAAGTGTTGGAGCAACCAGTGCAGAATTTCAACACGATCGCTCGTGATTGCCGCGAGTCCTGCGTCTATCGGCCAGTTCTCAACATGAAGGCTGCACTCGGAAAGGAGCAACTCCAGCACAACAAAGTCGCCTCTAGCAGCAGCAGCATCCAAAGCGAGCACTGTACAGCCTTCCTGGCGATGTGCCAGTAAAAAGCGCATGACGTCCAGGTGGCGGTTTTTGGCGGCGTAGTTCATGGCGTCCGAAGTGCAGCCTTCCTGACGATTATAGTGCAACCATCGCACCACTTCAAGATGGCCATTTCCAGCAGCTTTGTCCATTGCACGATGAGTACAACCTTCAGCGCGATTTGCGTGAAGGAACTGAACAATGTCCAAGTGGCCATTCTCGGCCGCTCCATCCATGGCGTTGGCAGAACACGCATCATTTCGATTCCTATCCAACCACTTCACTATTTCCAAATGACCATTTCGAGCTGTAACGTCCATCGCGCGCCTCGAACATCCTTCGCTGCGGTTATGGTGAAGCCACTGGACGATATCGAGATGATTGTTCTCTGCCGCGCCATCCATTGCTGCGCTTGTGCATCCCTCGGATCGATTGGTATGCAAGAATTGTACTATGTCAAGATGTCCATGAGTCGCTGCAGCATTCACCGCTGCAACGGTACAGCCCTCGGTCCGATTATTATGTAGCCATTTGAGCATCTCGAAGTGTCCACGCTTGGCGACTTCATTCATAGTAAGACGAGAGCACCCTTCGCTGCGGTTAGTATGTAGCCATTGGACAATGTCAAGATGGTTCTCCTGAGCTGCCCAGTCCATCGCGTTATACGTACAGCCTTCAGTACGGTTCTCGTGAAGAAACTGCACAATATCCAAGTGTCCTCTTTTTGAAGCCATGTTCATTGCTTGCTGCGTGCATCCTTCCGTTCGGTGGTCGTGCAACCATTTTACAACATCCAAATGTCCATTCCAAGCTGCTCTATTCATCGCATCCATTGTACACCCTTCATCGCGGTGCTCATGAAGCCATTTGACCATTTCCAAGTGACCATTACTCGCCGCACTGTCCATCGCTCTCGACGTCGCGCGGCAACTGAATCGGTTGCTCTCAAGCTTCGCCTCCTCCCATTCTTCATGTAAGAACTCGACCACGTCCAGAAATCCTACCTCCGCCGCTTGATCCAGAGCCAGAGACTCAATCTCCTCCATCAAATGTGTCCGCAGCCACGTGACAACCTCCAAGTGACCTCCTCTCGCTGCAGCTTCGTGCAGATGCGTCTCCGTCAAGACACCGGTATCTTGGATCCCCCGAGCTTCCAACAGCCACTGCACTACCGCCAAATACCCGCGTTCCGCAGCAGCCGCTACACTCTTCAGAGAGTAAAAATCATACTTTTTGTAGCAAGGCAGAAGTGTGTGGAATCTCGGTCCGAGCCGGCGCAGAATTTCTATATGACCATTGGACGCTGCCTGCATCACCACCGCCTCGTCGACCATAGCGTGGGGATAATGGCTGGATAATATCTTCATAATATCTAGATAGTTATTTGCGGCTGCATTCCGCATCGCAGCGCGGATTTCAGCCATTACATTGAGGTTGGAAGTGTTCAACAGGGTCAACAACCGTCGCACTAGGTGCACGAAGCCCCGCTCGGCGGCGCGGGCCAGCGACCAACGAGAAGACACGTCCAGGTACTGGGACACGATCTGCGGGACGTGGGAAAGCGCATCGACGCGCGGGTGGACCAGGAATACCACGCGCGCAGTCGTTAGCGTCGACATGATCAAGGACACCACTGGGTCAATAAGCGACGTGATTATGGTATGGAGCCATACTGAAACCAACATGTTTTCCGTCGACGGACAACTCGCCAGCGTCATGGTCGCCCATTCCATGTTCAACTTAGAAAATAAAAATAATAGTACGGACAGCTACATGTATGTCTTATAAGACGATAACAACATGTAAATGAATTGGACGAACTTGTTAAACGCAGCAACATGCGAGGCGCTCATTATGACCGACTCGATGATTTTGTGGGTACTTCGTCTCGTTGTAGTTGCCGATCGCCTTTTGCAGAAAGTGTATGGATCAACGTGCTGTTGAGTGCGTGCGCGACTCATGCCCATTTAAAAAAATTCTGATAAGCTGCGCCACTCCGATTAAGCTATTTTCTCAGGCGACGATGAATGCGAACCCGACGACTAATCTCTGGTATAGTCTACCAACAAAACAACCCTGACAAGTAGTTGATTACCGCATTCATTCTTACTGAGTACCTGACTGTTGATGGGACGTGAGATTGATCAACCTCGCGCAAACCGGCATAAAACATTTAATGTTCGTGCTGATGGGACGCCCTTTAGCATAAGTACAAAACTCCTGGCGAAACCAGGACGTCCAATTGCCTCTTCCTCGCTCATTGGCTTAATCATCTAGGACCTATATAATTAGTTGCTTCTATCGTTTCTTCAAGCGGTACAATCCCCGCTGAAGAGTACGTCACTTATCAGGTGCAACGTGTCCGCTCATTACCAAAGAAGAAGCCGAGAGCACAGGTCTCCGTAAAGAAGACAAGCATCGAGCGAACGAAAATTAATCCTTGAAGAGATCCACCGCCAAAATGTTTAGCATTCGCGGCCTCGTGCGCGCCATCTTCGACGAGCAGCGGCAGCCCACGACGTCGCCCCGTGCTCGCCGCAAACTGCGAGACGACAACGCCAAACGCCGCAGCTGGGACGTGAACGCCGCCGAGAACGAGCCCATGTACGTGCCCAAGACCTTGGAGGGCGAGTACAACGTGAGTTTCCGTCGCAAGCCGCTGGGCGTGGGGCTCGTGCCCAGCTCGCAGCTCTACGGCTCGTGGGAGGTGAGCTCAGTGCAGGAGTCGGAGAGCGACGACGCACCGGTCGATAAGATGGGCATCACCAGGGGCGACGTGCTCATCGCCGTCAACTTCAGCTGCCGTACGGCGCAGCTACCGCGCGCCAAGCTCGCCGCGTACTTACGAAAGTGCTCGTGTCCCATCGTCATGACACTGAGAAACCCGGAAGTCTACGGGTCCTATGACTCGCGAGCCATGTCGACGGCCATGTATCCGTCCTCAGTGGACTACGATCTCCACGGTTTCTCCAGTAAAGTGGTGGCTAGAGCGTCGTCCATGCAGTGGCGACGTTCGCTTGAGCACGACTTAGCTCTCAATGCCAAGGCAGCCAAGAACGAGAAGTCTCGGAAACTGGCTCAGGCGCTGGTGAACAAGGACATCGACACTATCCACGAAGTTCCGCCAGCTGGGATTGCAGGAGCTTTGGAGATCCGGGAGATCGACACTTCTGTGAGTGGTCTGGAAGAGAAACAAGTGCGCCCCACAATGTCCGAACTGGGCGAGTTCGACGTCACATTTAATGAGACTCCGCTGCATTTGTCGCTGGCGCCGTCCACGAGACTCTATGGGTCGGTGGAAGTGTACGACCCCAAACACCAAGCACCCACAGTCCAAGTGGGGGACGTTATCATGGCTGTCAATGGCTATTCGTCGATGTCGCGTCTCCCGTCCGACGACGTTATCGACGCCATTGCTGAGTTGCAAGCTCCAGTCACGCTACGCTTCCGCCGACCAGTGGCGTACCGCAAATACTTGGCAACTTTCTTCCAGACGAAGAGGAAAGAGCTCTCGTCGGAGTCCATCGCGCTCGCCATGTTCCCGCCGACTCCAGAGTACAAAAAGAAAGCTCCGAAGTATGAGCCCAAGAGAATCATTCAGCCAGGAACACTCGTCTCGCAAAGCTTCATTGAGCCTGAAACAGCGGGTTTATCACCGAAGAAAGCTTCGACTCCTGTCAACAAAAACGAAGAACGAGTGCGAGAGTTTAAAGCTTTTGCAGCGAAAATCGGAGCACTGGACCAGTTCAAGCTGTGGGGTGGAGGTGAAGGTCCAAATGGAGGCAGACCATTGGTTGGACACAAGTCAGCATTCCTGACGGAAAAGCACATGCAATTCCTGTGGAAGAACCTGCCAAACTATTTGACGTGCAATCAGATGGAGCTCATCTACTCCACTCGAGTGCACGGCTGGAGCTTCCTGAGCTTCTTTGACCGACTTCAGAACAAAGGACCGACGATCTTAGTGGTGCAGGACGAGAATGAGAACATCTTTGGTGCGTTCTGTCCGGCGTCGTGGAAGCGCTCGAAGACGTTCTTTGGCAACGGGAGGGCATTCGTCTTCTCCTTGAGTTCGCAAATGAACGCGTACATGTGGTCGGGCATTGACAGCTCGTTCATGTACACACAGCGTGATGCTATCTTCGTTGGTGGTGGCAACAAGGGCATCGCGTTGTGCCTCCAACTGGACGATCGACGCGGCTTCACACATGCCTGTACTACGTTCGACTCGCCACCGCTGGTCGACTATCAAAGCTTCCGCTGTGAGACTGTCGAGGTCTGGGGCTTCCATGGACTGAAGGTTTAACAGCCCACGCTTCACGGACAGGAAGGAAACGACGAAGCTATGACGTTGTTATGTGTACAATGGTTTTATTTTATCCTAGCTGAATAATTATCCTTATCAAGTACTCCATCTTGAAGTTACTCGCCTCCAAACCCACCAGTTCGAACTCGAGCTTGCATTGAAAGAGATGGAGGCTGTCTCAAACCCTGCAAAAGCACAAATCAGTCAAACAAACCGTTAGTATCTTCGAGCACAATGGGTGTCCACGCTGGTGATAAGAGAGCTGACCGCACCTGAGCTGTACTAGGAGACTGCTCAACTATGAGAACGTTGGGCTTTGCCACGCCAGTATGCGTATCGTGACCGGCTAGCGCAGTTGATGGAGCTTTAGCTCCTGGCGAAGTTGATGGGGAGTTCGGAGCGACTCGATTGTTGACTAACAGACCACTTTCAATAGCTTGCCAGGGCGTCAGAGCCGAGTGTGTTCTTGGATGAACAAGAAGCTTGGCATCTCGTCCAGCATAGGACTGGTTGGAGAGCACGTCGTATCCGTGAGCGTGGCTTTCAGTGTGGCGTTCGTGGGCGAAGCGATTGAGTTGCAGGTCCGTGTCCCGAGCTTGTTGGTTCTCGCCAACCTCGCGCATTTTCGTTTCGAACGCCGTCTTCTTGATCTTATTCAGCGCACGCTGGTCTTTATTGTTCATGGTGGCCAGCTTTGCAGGGTTGATGACTTGCTGGTTGAGGATGTTGTAGACCCGACCTTCAGAGAACTGCTCGCGAGGTGGCAGTACTAGCACTCGATCTTTACCATGAATCTGCTGCTCCTCTTGTCTGCGTATGAGGAATTCCTTTTCACGATCCTCGTCCACGTACGTGATGCGAACCGGGTCGAAAGTCCGCGTCTTAAAGTACTTCTGGGCTGCTATTCGCTTGGCTTCTGCTGCTTCTTGGTCGAATCGGGCGTCGTGGCAGTCATGGTACCTGTAAAGGTCAAGTGGTAAAACAAAAATTCAACGATGATACAGGGTGCATTACTTACTTGTTGGTGAGAATGTTGAACTCCCGGTGAGGTTTGTGAGGAGGAGAGGTGGTTAGTGGAGAAGCACTTGTTCCGTTGTATGGAATATTTGTAACGATGTTGTAGACTGCTGCGCTGTTCTTCCGATACGGCTGAGCCACCGGTTGCTTGTCCGTTGGGTCTTTTGCTCCAGGGTACATTGGCTGGTTGCTGATCATGTGAAAGCGCTGTATCGTTCGGAGCTGCTTCGCCTGGAAGATAGAAGCAACAAACAAGTAGAGGCAATCAGAGAGGCGAGAGTTAAAATTTTCCGAGCGAAGTATTCACAATTCATCTACCCGTCCTTTTTCGAGGTTCCGTTTGAGCTCCATGCCCTCGCGCTGCTGGAATCCCAGCTCCTTATCTTCGTCCCGGAAGCGTCCAAGCACGGCATCGTACTCTCGTTCCTCGCGTGATTTCTCATAACGCGTCACGTACTTTACAGGCTGCTGCTGCTCCAGTTGCCACGGCAGAACAGATTTCGCTGCCTACAGACGATCATCAAAGAGCTAAATCAACTCCTTCCATTGTAACGATCACCAAAATTCTAGCCTGTGGTCACACGTACGTGGTAGTTCTGCACATCTTCCGCCCATGTTTTGGCGTACGCGATGCGATTGTAGCTGTGGCTGCCGGTCAAGTGTCGACGCTCCCCATTGTTCTCACGCTGAGCAGGCGCTGGAGACGGTGAAGGATGATGCGTTTCCGACCCCACATTGGCCATTTCAGTGCAAACGCGCCACGAAGAAAAAGAGATTTTCAAGCCAAGTAAATACAGAGGAATGCAGCTGGTCAAAGAGGAACAGACGCCACTTTCTGATCCCATTGACCGAAATAGGCTTGTGTGTCAAAACGCTTTTCGAGTCACTTCAACCATTATTTTTCATTTTTCAGCATTGCTGGAAGCGTGCAATTGTTCGACGAGCTGTTGGTTGCCTGTTAGGGCTAATGGAGATCTCGTGCAAGTGTATACAGTGCGGCATCCATGACGAGCGTCCCGCAAGTTTGAAGCCATTCTTCGAAAGCGACATAGTTGTTCGGACGCAAGAACCGGCGCTAAAGAAACCTCACTACAACGGACTCCACTGTCCGAATATCAAGTCGCGCGTGGCGGAAAGTCCCCCTGGAGCTTGCAAAGCATAGTGAACTCAATATGCGGAGATGGTCCCACTTCAAGCAGAGCTCACACCTCCTCGCGCGACTTGAGGCGCGAAGTCGGAAAGCTTGTCATTCGGCAATTTGCTCGGTCGGACGCACTGCTCCTGTCCCGACTCAACTGTCACTCGGTCACTTGCCGCGCCTTCGCCTGGGCCTCCAACACTAACGCTAACGTTAGCCTCGCTATCGCTGCCACACCATGACCATCACAGAGTCAACGCGTCGTCAGCTATTCCAGAAGACGAACTGGCTGCAAGTGATCCGCATGGAGCAGAAGCGTCACGCTGCCCCACGACCGTCCAAGGCATCGACAGCGCCTTCGCCCATTGCGCTCGGCACGTGGACGGTTGAGGAACACGGTTTGTTCCTCGAGGCTCTGGATTTGTACCCATCCGGCCCGTGGAAGCGCGTCGCCCAGCACATCGGCACACGCACGCCGCGCCAGGTCATGACGCACGCGCAGAAGTACAGACAGCGACTGCAGCGTCGTACGGCTACACCTGACGCTAAACCGACCGCGACGCATCAGACCGTCCCGAAGGAGATGCAGACAAGCAAAGTGCTGTCAGTGATGGTGTCGCCCATGTCCATGCTGCCAGCTGGTGCGACTGGCGAAATACAAGTTGAAGCCAACATCTGTGTGCTTCCTGAGCCATTCACGGACGACATGCCTCCGTACGGACAGTCCCCACTCATTGACGTGGACTACGACTTCCTCTTTCAACTAGCCACTGACCCCATGTTCGACAGCGTGGGCATGACCCTACCGCATGCTGATCTAGAGCCACTGCAGTTCTAACGCCCTCACAGCTTTTTTGTGTTGCGTACTCGTTCATTGCTCTAAGTAGATTGAATTGCTCATAGCTTCATTCATGTAAACAACTTGTCCATGTGTACAAACTTGCCACTTACACCCAAGACAAAATAAGATAACCATGCCTCGGCACTAATCTCCAAGCACCCACTGATCGAGGAGATACGCTAGAATGTGCACGCGGCCATAATACTGGGCTGTGCCGTAGAGATCTTCCTTATTGCCCATTGTACATGCATAGTGTTCTCGAAGCCAGTGCAATACTTCGACGTGGTCATGCGCGACAGCAAAAAGAGAGGCCTGAGCACTGCAGCCTGCGCGAGGGTGCTTGCGAAGCCACTCCAGCATTTCGAGGTCGCCTCGAGCTGCTGCAGCGTCCATCGCGCGCGTCGTATACCCTTCACTACGTTTGTCGTGAAGAAATTGCATCATGTCCAAGTGCCCATTAGCTGCCGCGCCGTCCAAGGCAGTTGTCGTGCACCCTTCCGTACGGTTTTCATGCAGCCATTTCACTGTAGCGAGATGTCCATTCCTTGCGGCCGCGTTCATCGCGTAGGTTGTACATCCTTCTCCACGATTTTCGTGTAAGAACTTGATAATTTCCAGATGACCTCCTTCAGCAGCGCCATCCATTGCGTCGGTTGTACAGCCTTCCGCACGATGCTCGTTAAGCCACTGTACCACTCGTAGATGGCCATTCCGCGCGGCTCGGTCCATCGCTCGCATTGAACAGCCTTCATCCCGGTTTTCATGGAGCCACTGCACGATATCTAGCCGATTATGCTCAGCGGCTCCGTCCATTGCGGCGACCGTGCACCCTTCTAGTCGATGGGAATGCAAGAAACTTACCACATCAAGATGAGAAAGAGTAGCGGCGCCATCCATTGCCATTCGGTTGCACCCCTCTGAACGATTCGAATGAAGCCATTGGACCATGTTAAGATGACCGTGCTTCGCCGCTTCATTGATCGCGTGCCGAGAGCAGCCTTCGGTGCGATTTTCATGCAAGAACTGCACGATATCCAGGTGGTTCTCAAAAGCGGCCCAATCCATGGCGTTGTATGTACAGCCTTCACTGCGGTGCTCATGTAAAAACTTCACAACGCGTAGGTGACCTCCTCTCGCCGCGCCATTCATCGCGTGGACCGAGCATCCTTCACTCCTGTTCTCGTGCAACCACTTAACCACCTCCAAGTGTCCATTACGTGCTGCGCCGTCGAGAGCATCAGTAGTGCACCCTTCATCCCGATTCTCATGTAGCCACTTGACGACGTCCAAGTATCCGTTGACAGCAGCTCCTGTCATGGCCATAGTAGTGCAATTACTCTTGCCGCCGTTCCGTCCTCCTCTCTCGTGCAACAATCGCACCACATCCAAAAACCCACAAGCTGCAGCCTCATCCATCGCTCGAGGCAAAACAATGCACCCTGAGTGGTCATACAGCCACTCTACCACTTCGACCTGTCCATTTCTCGCCGCTTGGTGCAGTGGAGCAGCCGAGCACTCTCCTCCTCTCGCTTCTACTAGCCACTTGACAACTTCCAAATGACCTCTACCCGCCACCAACGCAATTGTTTCGGAAGAGTACAGCAATTTGCACAATTTCTCCATCCCGGAGCACTCCATCTCCATCCTTTTGTGCATCCACCAGAGCAGATCCAAGTGTCCGTTCGTCGCCGCTTGTTTAACAGTGGCTTCATCCAGAACCGCCTGCGGATACCAGTCTGTCAGCACGCGCAGCATCTTTAGCTGCGCTCCGCCCGCTACCACTCGAATGGCGCTTCGAATCGTGGCTAATCTGGCCAAACAGTGGCCCGAATCCGCTCGAAGAAGACGCTGCACAAGGTGCACAAAGCCGCGTTCGACCGCCTGCAGCACCGTCCAGCCAGCGGACGTGTCGATGTAGGCCGAGAGTAGCCGCGCCACATGGTCCAGCGCCTCGATTTGTTCATGAGAGCGACACACAACGGATACGGTGGTGAGTGCTTCTACCATCCTGCGTAGACCCGCTTATAATGGTGCAACCCACGGAACGCATTCAAGCATCTTGAAGTTCGCGTCACGTCGGATTGGCTAAAAACGTATCGGATTTAACAGGGAAATTGTACGTCACTAACCGGAGGAGTGACATTCGATGTCAGCCACGTGTGAGTGCGGGCATTTTCGCATTCGACTGGGGGCAGGGTGAAGCGCGTCGCCCGTCAACGTCAGGTGCGTGTCATAGCCCTCATATCACTCTGTAAGCTGCAGCAGCTTCTCCCCACACGCAGGGGCTTCTGCAACAGCAACTTGCACCAACCAACTCGCTCTAGACGCCTCACAATCAGCCAATGAAGTCAACTGATCCACTCACGCCTTGTGTCCCGCTTATCCTACCAGAAGAGCGAAGAACCAACAATGGGGAAGCCCGACGCGCCCCCGCAATGGACGGGCAAGTCCATCCGCAAGCTGTCACTGCACAGGCGCCGTGTGAATCCTATGAATCTAGGCTACGGCCTGGAGCACATCCCTTTCCTATTCCTCTACGCGTACTCGCTGTACCATTGCTTCCTGACTGCTGGCGAGCCGTACGCTCAGGCCATGAGGGAGCTGGAGGAGCAGGGACTGACTATCCCCGGCTCTGTGGACGCCCCGGGGCAGGACGGAGGTCTGGCCGCCGCCATGTTATCCCAGGGAAGCGTGCGTGAGGCTGCTCCAGCTGCACCCACGGTCAACTACACGGCCATGCTGGAGCAGGAGAGGGAAGGTCCTCCACTGCCTAACCCTTTCCTGCCTGGTATCGTGCCTCTGCTCTATCTACTAGGCACAGTCATGACCCACGGGCTCATGCTGCTGTTCCAGATCTGGTCTGTACGTGTCAAGGC
Source organism: Phytophthora cactorum (assembly GCA_016864655.1). Lineage (NCBI taxonomy): Eukaryota > Oomycota > Peronosporomycetes > Peronosporales > Peronosporaceae > Phytophthora > Phytophthora cactorum. The sequence goes on from NHQK01000003.1 coordinate 1,198,617, forward strand.
ATTCATCAAGTACACTCCCGTGACTTCTCTGGACGAGGCGACGTTTGTGATGGTTGTTCCACGTTCCTTCAAGGGCAAGAGCAGCATCGTCGAGATCATTCGCCCCAAGCACGCGGATGGTACGTCCGCTGGACGTCCTTATTTCCTGTTCCAGAAGCACAAATACGTCGCTGAAGAAGAAGAAGGTGACAAAGGCGGCGTGCTGTTCCGCAAGTTGAAGGCACCGACTACTGAGGTGGTCAAGTTTTATCTGGAGTCCCGTGGTCTGAGCTCTGAGCATGAGATCGAGGCCCAGCTGGACCTGTACGGCAAGAACGAGTTCAGTATCCCGCAGCCCAACTTCGTCGACATGTTCAAGCAGCAGCTGCTGGAGCCACTTACTGTGTTCCAGATCTTCAGTGTCTGTCTTTACATGCTCGATGAGTACTGGCAGTACTCGCTGTTCACGCTCGGTATGATCCTCATGTTCGAGGGCGTCACTGTTATGAGTCGTCTCAAGAACCTCCAGACGCTGCGTGGTATGGGCAACAAGGCGCGCGAGATGTACGTGTACCGCGAGAAAACGTGGAAGAAGATGAACTCGGACCTGCTGGTGCCCGGTGACGTCATTTCAGTGAAGCGTGAGACGGTCGGCGACCATGACAACATGGTGCCCTGTGACTGCTTGTTGCTGGATGGCTCTGCTGTCCTTAATGAGGCTACTTTAACAGGTGAGAGTGTGCCGCAGATGAAGGAGGCTATTGGCACGAAGATGAGTCCCCAGGACCTCGCGGAACAGCTTGACATGAAGTCTGGCCACAAGGTGCACGTGCTCTTTGGAGGAACTACTGTGATGCAGACGGATACGTCAAGCGAAGCGAGTTCTGGCATGGCTCCGACTCAAAGAATCCCTTACGCTCCTGATGAGGGCTGCACTGCATACGTACTACGCACAGGCTTCAGCTCTTCGCAGGGCAAACTAGTGCGCATGATCGAGTTCTCGAGCGGCAAGGTCACGGGAAGCTCGTGGGATGCCTACGGCCTCGCGTTCTTGCTGCTGATTTTCGCTCTGCTCTCGTCGGGCTATGTGCTACGTCACGGTATTGCTCAGAAGGGGAAGATTACGTTCGAGCTGCTTCTGCGTTGTGTGCTTATCATCACTAGTGTGATTCCAGCTGAACTCCCCATGCAGACAGCTATGGCGGTGAACTCGGCTCTGCTGAACTTGGTGAAGCTGTCGATCTTCTGTACCGAGCCATTCCGTATCTCCCTGGCTGGCAAGGTGGACATTTGTCTGTTCGATAAGACCGGTACGCTGACTACGGACCAGCTTACTGCTGTTGGTGTGGTGTGCGAAGACACTACGACGCCCACCCCTGCTTCTCCGAAGGACAATGTCCTCGGT